>OX031314.1:69299285-70549285 GCA_943737955.2 Myopa tessellatipennis
AAATGCAGTTAAAAGTTGTAGTTAAAGCTTTCGTTTAAATTTCAATCAACATAGCTTTGATTAAGTGTTAATTGAAACTTATGGTGAAGCGCCTTTAAGTGATCTTTTGATGAGGTTTATTTTCGAGTTATGAGATGTGTAAAGATTAACAGGTGTGTCAATGGGAGGGGGCGGGGGCGGGGGCGGTTGTGGCCACAACAGTATTAATTGAAATTTTTTAAATCCATAAGCGTTTCGTTATTTTCTTAAATTGTTTATTTAAATTCATTCCAAATCTCTTAAAACTCTTAAAGATGATGAGATGAGACTACAGGCAACAGAGGTACATAAGACGTTTGACTTGAATTTGTTACTTGTCAGTAACAGTCACCGAGAACAAACTGTCGAATAATACGATTGTACATACGAATAGTTATGGAATATACTCAATCTGTACGCTGGCCAATATTACTGAATAGCATTAATGAAAAGCCTTAAAAGTAGTAACAACTACAACTACAACAACAACGAAATCCAATAACAGCCACCGCCACCAGAGCCGATCTTTGAAACTACATAGACGCGTTCACCGTGGAAACCAATTTATGTATTTCGGACCGAACATATTACGATTAACATACATTACAAATATCTATACATGCATTAGATACATATACATGCATAGGTACATAATTGACTTTAGTGTTTGAAGACTGGCTGAGTACCAGACTCGCTCCAATTACGTAACTCCGTCTTTCTATTCGAATAACTCAGAGAGCCACTCACTTTACTAGCAGTACAACAGCAACAACAACAAACTACATACATTTTACTGCGATTGTTTGAACTTTTTTTGTGGTGGCCGTAGTTTGTGTGATTTGGCCCAAATACTAATAATTATGAATTGTTACAAATTTTTATGCCAGTCACACGATTGTAAAAATTCAAATTTTCGAAATACAGTCAGTGAAATCCAAAGACAGACATGATTCACATTATGATTGCTAGAAGGCATGCTTGAAAGAGTGAGAAGAAGAGAGATGGAGGGAGTGAGGGAGAGAGAGGTAATTTTTTTTGAGGTCTTCATAGAACTTTCCGAACACTGCTATACACGCAATGATTTCTAAGTTAAATTGTACGTTTTTGCATCCTTTTTTAGGCTACTTGGATGAGAATTAATGTGCTAAAATAATTATACAAATCATTCAGATTACTTTTAACTTTTTTAGGTATCTTTTACTAAATAATACAAATTGTAATTTATCGTCATTTATTCATTATTCATCATACCATTCAGTTTTTTCAACATTTTCAGATACATATCTCAGTATTGGTTTATATGTACATACAATATTGTATTATATGTACATACAATAAATTATTATAATAATTCTTAGAATCATTTTCAACAAATTGAATGTACATCGAACTAAAGCGTGATCCGCATTAAGTAGAGAATATGTAAAGTCAAAATGGAGAGAACCGACTTTAAATAAATCTACTCCTCTGATTAATTGCAAGTTGACATTTATTGTTGTTATCCGTTGGTTGAATTGTCGCATGCAAAGCTTAAATAAATGCAATGTGATTGTATACATAGATATATGTATATATGCATTTGTATATATGTATATATACATATTTATATTAATGCATTTATAGTGTGGGCCATTGGCTGGTTTCTTTTTAAATTACATATTATTTGGACATTTGCCACTGATGTTATTTAGTGTAAATCCCCATGCTGCGAAAGGAATTGATGTCCATTGACATATGTACATATGTTTTGATGCACAGTATATACTTATGAAAGAAATTGTAACTCAACAAACTTGTGGACTTTTTTTAGCACCTTAAGACCTCAACCTTCAACCCATGGGTTTTTTGTATACAGCTAAATGTTTATAAATGTTTGGAGTTATTGAATAAATAGCTAATAATAATCATCGATCCTTATGAACAGCTTAGTACTCTTTTAATAGCTATTAAAATAAAATAATATGAGTCCCTCCAAGATAAAAAAACGATGCTAATGCGAATATTTGAGATTTGGACTCAGTGATGCTATCAATCATTATTATACAGACTCCGAATAATGGTCTTTTAATGATTAACTCTGAACATAAATACAAATAACCGAATAAATAACCAATTTCGCTAAAGAATATAATATAAAGAAGTTAAAATAAAATGAGAGCCTATAAATTGATATCTTAGGTGCGTCTCTATTTAAAAAGAAAGACTACTTTAAATTGTAAATTATGCGACTACACATAATATATTCGAAATAATTATATTCAATGAGTTGTTATGAATACGAAATGAGTTTAGATGATTTTTTTATATTGTCTACTGGACGCCAGCAATTTATCAGCCATGAATATCTATGAATGTACAACATAAAAACACGTTTAAGAGATCAATGAACCGGAGTTTGTATCTCTACCGTATTTCGAATGTACAATTATAACAAAAATACGTTGTGAAGAACTTAGTTAATAAGAGAATATGGAAAAACAGAACAAAATTAACGACAAACAACAACATAATTCCTTTCAATATTTTCTCATTCTAATTTTCTGTTAGAAGTTTCAAAAGATATCTCATTATCATTAATTTTAATTGCTTCATTGAAATTGACTACAAAGTAAACCACATTTTTTGCCTAGAATGGAAGAAGAATCTAAAATGAGTTACTAAAACATTTAATTATACTAAATTTAATTATACTAAAGTAAGTTATAATAAAATGTTTATCTGAATTCTACCGAAAACAGGTATTTAATAACGTAATAAAACAATACTTAATATGAATAAATAAAAATAATAAGAAAAAATAATACAAACTAAACGATGGCGTTTAATTATTATATCTGTTCATTATTTTTTTTTACACCTTTTAGACTTTGATTTGAACTCAAGTGAACCAGCTCCCCTCGCCTCCTCGACAACGCGACCCTTGAGAAAGACTATCAAAAGTGTTGGAGTAGAAAACTCATTCTGCAGGAGAAGCAAAAGACAACACTGCACAATACTCGTGTGCATCCCTGAGTCTCAAAAGGATGACGGTGCAAATAGTTTGACATCCCATGGAATTGGCGTCGATCGTCTACGTTGTCATGTTTGTTTAAACTACTATTAATTAAATTTAAGCAACTTTTAAGAAAACGACTTATTATATGACCACAACAGAAACAGAGACGAATACTCATCATTTATTCTACACTATTTGAATTTGCTTTACTTACCGTTATTCAGAAGGCAGCACAGCAGCGCAACAACAACCACAAATATTCCATGTGCACTGAGCGTGAGATGAGATGATGACGACGACTTCACCCTGTAAATGTAGGATGAAGTCAATGCACTTCTTGTTGCTGTTGTTGTTGTTGTGTCAATTCCCTGACGATGCGTTTTCGAAATTGTTGATGCAGTTTGCAGAAGCCGAAAAGAACGGCTTAAAAATGGTTGCAACACTTCCAACATCATGATGACGCGTAAAAATGTATGCACATAGAAGAAAAATTGTTAGCGTCGTTGAGTTGTGGGTGAGGAGGAGCGTGGCGAAAGAAGCTGCTGCTGGAGGAGGTGGTATGGTGGAGTCGTAGCGGAGGAGCACAGCTACAACTGCAACAAATGGTGGGTTTGCACAAAAATGTTTGTGATGGCGACGGTAAAAATGTTGGGGTTGCTTCTAAATGCAACTGGGCGCTGCTGTTGTTGTTGTTATTGTTGTTGTTCCAGGCGAGAAGTTGTTCTTGCAGATGCTATACATATGTATTCATGCAGGTGTTTGTAGATGCTGTTGTAGTTGTAGAGATTTTAAAATATGTATGTAGTACTTCCATGCAGATGTGTACAAGTAGAAGCTTTTTCCTTCGCGTAGGGCATTCAAAATGGCGGACATGCAATAATAATTGTGTAATCCTTCGACTTTTCAATTGCCAGTCGTTTATGCCGCAGATTTTCTGTTGAGCGCCGTAATTAGTTTACTTAATGTGATGATCAACTGCTTGATGATGCTTTATTGTGGTTTTTATTGGGTTTTCTTCTTCTGCTTCGTTGCGTTGACCGTTTTTGTATAACTTGTGTAAATAATTGACCACAAATAAGTAATGGTTATTTATTTATTGCTTTACAACCGAATAAAAGTAATTTGTTTAAACGTTGCTTATGGAGTTGTTATTCTTTGTAACACTCACTTCCATGTATTGTATATAAATACACGTCGATGTATAATTTTTTGCTTTACATAAATCGCCTCTCTTAAGATTCTTTCACTTTTTTAAAGCAACACAAAAAAAAACAGATATAAAAAATTAAAAAAATCTTTTCTTTTTGATTCTTATTTGATTTAATTTATTTTTTTTTTTTTCAAAACTCCACACTCTTCACCGTTTTAGCATAACGCCGCGAAATTTTAAAACACACGTCAGGGAATTCATTCGGTCTCGGACTGAAGTTTGCCATTCCAATGCTTGTTATTTTTTCACGTCTCTGCGAGTGGTGAGTTCCCTCGAAAGCTTCATAGCAGCTCCAGCAGTACTTGTGTTGAGTTCGCTGCAAAGAGAAACAACAACAACAATTCAACATACACATATGTACATACATACATACATATATTCAACAAGATTACATAGTTTTGTTTTTGTTTTAAGTTTTTTGTGTAAATTTCCAAAAACTGAATTAAGCTTGCAGAAAAAAACAGGCTTAAATCTACAAATAAGCTTAAGTATGAAACCGCAAAGTGTAGTTAACGATAAAAACGAAATGCAAGCAAAAGACAGTAAAATGAATGCAATGTTTTTGTTGCATGGTTTGGTTACATGGTTCTGTCGCTCTGTTTACAATAAATAACCGTTTTAGGCCTTTTTTCAAGAAGGTTTTCAAGAAATAAAGAAAACTAAACTTAATCAAAAGCCACAATCAAAGACGTTTGATTTTCAAGTTTTGAAAAAATGTGTCCTTATTTATTTCTCACCGCAAAACAAACCGCTTAAAATGGAGATGATGAGCGTGGAACAAGAAGAAGAACGTTGTACTTTGTAGCGCACAAAAAAAATCCTTTTTAACCTCAGAGCCAGCGAATGACAAAAAAGTGTAAAGCGAAAAGTTTTCGTGGCGGATGAGAAACAAAGAAGCATTTCAACACACTAACTCACCACCACCGAACATTTGTTGAGGTGAATGGTGAATGGTGGTGAGTGCAGCGAACTCAACATGGCATCGATTCCGGTGCGTCTGACATACGAATTTTTATTTTGTCGGCTGGATTTACTACGAAGCAAAACGACGAAATCAGTCGAAACGAAGGCGCACGTAAATCGCAATTAAAGCTTTTTTACAGGGTGTCGTCGTTGCTGCTGACTTGGCTTTGTTTCTGTAATATGTATTTAACACACAGACACACACACACCTCTGAAAGCTGAAACAGACAATGACACTTTCAGGAAGTGAATGGAAAGAACTACCATTGAACAGCGCATGCTTTACGTGGCCTTTCTATGTATGCAACACTAACACCAATGTAGGGGAGTATATAAGCCCACATACACATACAAACCCCGCTGTGAGCCATGTGTTGGGGGGCGGACTTTGAAGCTTCTCACACGGAGGAGGTTGCAAGGGACTCCATTTGCAGGACTTCGCGTTCATTTTGAATTTGCTGCTGCTTGTGTTCGGATGTCGAGAAAGAAACCTCGCAGAACGCCGGGGGAGAAGGATTTCGTGCTAGTCGAAGGTTAGAACCGTATAGAGTGCACTAGCGACATCGTGACCCAAGAAAAACCTTGGAATGTGGACAATTATTATGAAGACTTCATTACCAATCCTCAGAAAGAAATCCTTTCAATATGAAAACCATATTTCAAAGCCACAGCCGAAATGAAATAAATACAAATGCGATAGCAGTTGAGGGAGAAATAAGAGAACATAAACTGGAGCTTCTTTAAACTACAACAAAATTCATGTTACACGCATAGTTTCTCTGTAATATTATTCACGTTTTCGGACTTTCATATTGTGTTCACCTTTCAGAATGGTCAATTGAAAAAAACCATGTTCAAGTTGCATTTTTCACCCTATTGATTGTTCACCGTTTAGAGAGTTCAGTGTATCTGTTTGATAGTTTATAGACGCACGTCATGCTGACGAACGAGGCGTAAAGTGAGCGAACATATTAAAAAAAGGGCAAAAGTGGCCACCAACACATCATCCAACTTAATTGGCGGCTTTCACTGTTTTTATTTTAAATTTTGGACATTTTTTGTATTCACTTTGAACCCAAATGTTGGAGTTTTTCACTTTGAGCTCGAAATCGCAATCGAAACTTTAGAATACTTATCTTTAGAAGATTACAGGGCACCAGCAACATGTTTCTGGAATCGTGAGATTGGAAAATTTTTAAATGTCTTGAAAAAAATTGTGTTTCATGAAAAACTCTAAAGCTTCTTAACTGCTTTATAAAAATTCTGATTTCTGTATGTTTTCCTTAGTTACGAAATGATCCGAACATAACGATCATCAATCAAATTTGAAATTAATTTCATAATCTCGTGGATCTTGTTTAGTACATGGATTATTGCAATACAGATCCGGGGAAAAAGTAATTAATTAGTGAATTTGTGATCATAATTTTTACAATATAATTAAATATTACATAAAAGTTCTTTTGGCTGATATAATATAATTCATCGTAATTCATATATACGATTATATGAATTACCACGAATTGTAATTGAAATCCTGGTCTAATGTTTTATCCCAAAAATATAACTATATAAATTGCAATTTAAAATAGTACTAATTTCTTCGTCTTTTTTTTTTAATTATAATTTTATTTAATATTATTATTTAATTAATTACGTTTTTTTTTGTGTAAAATCATAAGCTAGTTCACCAACCGAATAAGCCACCAAATTCGCTTACCCATTTAGTTGATACACAAACAACATCACAACACATTTGTTTTTCTTTTGGGAACAATCTATTACTATACCAACCATTCTGCATTCCAAACAGAAAATAACCAAAGGGTCAAATTAATTTGGTTCAAAACTCGACTTGAAAACTTGAACGACCCACTAATTATTTTTCTTAAACGTAATTTATTCCTTTACGATTACTGCATTCCTTTGTATTAATATATTATTTGTATTTTTTCATAGATTTTCATTTGCACTTGCAAATGGTTACAAAAAATGTAAAAAAAAGGCATGTTTTTGATATGCAAACAAATGAAAACCACAATTCCGAACAAAAAGACACAACAATTTTGCTGATGTTCGATGTGCTTCAACACTTAAAATTTAAACAAATTAAGAATGACAAACCATCCATTTATCTTCATCTGTGCAACAGCCGACAATCTGTTACTATTCCAACACCGTTCATTCCAACCAGAAGAATACAGTCACATCAAAACAAACAAAACATGAACATAGCTTCTCTTTCGCATTCACGCTACTCAAGAAACCCACTTGCTGAAAAAGCTCTGTTGCTACCTTGCTTGCACTCAATTGTGTATGCGTTGTATTTTCTGTTTGTCGTCTGTGTTGCCGTGTGATTTTAAGTAAATACGTTAGAAGAAGACGAAAAATATACTTACGAAATTTTATTGTAGATTTTCGAATTCATTCAAAATTTTTATATAAAAGCTTTAGAAACGAATACATAATATCTGCTAAACTTTGCAAATTGTGTTACTAACTTTGTTTTTGTTAACCAACATGGTAACAGTTTACAACTTTTGATGTGAAAAGGTACAGTTTCTCCGGTACAGAAAAATATTTGATCGTATTCAAGAATTTACAACCCTGGTGTTTTTTTCCATTGGCGCTTTTTTCACACAATTTTCTCAGGTTTCGATTCATTCTTGTCGCGTATGTACGATTGTGCATACATAACAACGCAAGTCTTCGCGTTCGTTCGCCACGACGCCGCATTTTTTGCATTTTTCTTCATTCCTTTACCCAATAACTGTGCGTGTTGTTTTTCGTGTTATGTGAAGAAAAAGAAAACTAAAAATATTTTCAATTCATTTTAATTGAAAATTACAAAATTTTTTGTAGAAACGTGTAGAAACGAAAGAAAACACCTAAAAAGTAAGAATTTTTTAATTAACGAAATTAATATTGCTGATTTTGCGTCCATTGATAAAAAAAGCAAAGTGTGAGTGCAAAAAACTTGGTGAAAAAGGCGCTCCGCTAACCGTTTTGTCGTTGGTGCTCCGCCTTGCAGTCGACGTCGGCCGACAACGCCTTCCACTTCGATTGTGAGAATTATAAAATATGAAAAAGCTAAAGAAATTCCTCCGGTTTCAAATTTTAATATTCTGATTGGAATTGGGTTTTGTGAAAACAAGGAAAAATTCAAAATTTAAAAAAATATAAAATTTTCTCATAACTCCTTTCTTCGCAATTTCGTTTGTCTCTTTTTTTTCGCCGAGCGAATTCGTAGCGAGTGAGGCAAATTGGCGGCTATTAAAGTGGTATTGAAAAGCATGCGGCGAACGCTATTGGCCCCCCTCACCCCTAGCAAGTTAGTTCTTTGTAAAGGACTCGTGCTCGCTCGTGTGATAAAATCCAATTCATAGCGCTTTTCTTCGTTTTCACATTTTGCAATTTCGTGGTTGTTTCAGTTTCACTGTGTTTTCATTCCTATCTGTTTTGTAAAGTGGTTCGCATTTTTTCCCACATCCAATTGAATTCCTATAAATTAGAAATTTCCAAAGTATGTAGTTAGTTTTTCATTTAATTTTTTTCTGTCATTTCAGTTAAAGAGCAAAAACAAAATTCCGTCATCGTTTGGCGAAATCGTCGCTTTCGCGACAAAGAAATTTGTTCGTTTTCATTTTTTACACAAGAACTTCACATTTTTGTACGCGTAACTTGGAAAACAACAAAGAAAAACAAGTAAAATAAACCAAAATTTGAAAATAGAAGAAAACCGACCGAAGATTTGTTATTAAAAGAAACAAGAAAAAAACCATTTCGACTGTTATAAATTAATATTTGAAACGCCACAACAACAAGAGGCAGCGGTAAGTAGTGTAAAAACCATATACAAAAATATTAAATACTATGTATGTAAAAATATTTAGATTAGTTTTATTTTACAATATTAGTCAGAAATTATTTGATTTTGCTTCTATTTTTTCCTTCTGTATTCCGTTTCTGTTATCAGCATTTTATTGATTTTCAGCAGAATTTTATAAGTAGAACGACGGTAGAAGTTGTTTTGCGGTAGAAATGTGCGATTGAAATGATTGGCCGACGATACACGGCTGACCATTACGCGTGCATCACTCACGCTGCTTGGTTATTTTCAAAAAGTGGAACAACTCGCGATCCACATCGTCATATCTTTTGAAGCAATAGAAAATGTAGCAAATATAGAAGAAAGAATGAGAAGATCGCAATTCCTCAAGTTTTCTTTCTCAACCCCCATTAAAATGGACGCCTGCGAAAAGATGGAGAACACTGTAGATCATTGAAAACCAAGGGGAAATTTCGGGAAGTGAGCAACCCATAGCTTTTTTTTTAAACACGTGTAATGATAAGCCGTGTATCATAGGCCAGGCATTCAGTGAACTCGCATGAAATGTATTTGCAGTTGTTTTTAGTTTGTATGCTTTTATAAATCTAGATCCCTACTCAGGAAATTTGAAGTCTTTATTTATCATTAATATTATTTACCTTTTATTTCCAATTCTATGCGTTTCGATCAGTTATGTCGACCCTATTTTAAAATCCTTGTCTTCCTTGTACAGAAAATACATTTTTCAGCTAAAACATTCTAGAATTTGATTGTATAAGAGATTGTGTAGCATTTTAGAATCTTTTTTGCAACAACATTCAAAATATATGTATGCATTTGAAGGAAAGCCAAATTTTCCATATAAACGTAAGCTTTGCTGTTGTACAGTCACAATTTATGGACAGATTTGGAAATACCATCTGTTTTTGCTTTGCCAAACCACCAGTCACGTCACACCTACTGTTAATCAATTAAAAACAATGAACTAATAAAGCACGTCATTACCTTAGACTGTGCTTCAAAATGATTTCGTTTCTTCTTTCTTATTGTTGACCGTATTTATAATATGCGGATTTTAAACCTACACAATATATCAGATAATCATTATTTTTTTTAATCCGCGATATGAAACCAGAGAGAAACAAGCGCATAAAACGGCTGTTTATTTCTTTAACTCCGATTTGTTTTTATTGGATTTTTATTTCAGTATTTCTTCTGTAATTTAATTAATGGAGAGAGGGTTGATTGGTTCTTTAGATGTGCTTGTGTTAAGTTGGATTTAAACATAACATTTGATCAGTTTTCATCAACATTATAAGCCACGTTTTCTTTCATTATCAATGTCCAATAATGCTAGATATGTCAAGGTGTAATAAGAAGTTAAAACATCCGTCGTTTTTCTCCGCCTCTCCCATTCACATGTATTTTACACAAACGTATTTCACTGTATTTTTTGTTTTTATATTTCTACATTTCTAACAGCTTACATTTCATTCCGAGAGCTCGTCACCAGCAAGTAGTTTGAGGAATTGTTTGTTTCTTAATTGCGTTTATCCTACTTTACGGAGAAAAGGAAAAATATCTGAAGAATGTTGTACCTGTTCTGAAAAAGTAGCATAAATACATAATTCGGTTTTCTTTGCTTATTTGCATATAAGCTTTAAAACTGCACCGAAAATCCGCAGTTAAAATTCTTTAGTTAATTGTAGCTTTTTTAAAAATAACATCACCTTTTTTTTAAACAGGCAAATAATATTATAGCATTAAAGACTACTGAATTTTAACTTCATAATTGAATAATTAATTTCAACTTCCTGAAACTGATAAATTTTAGCAGGTTTTTTATTATTATTCCTACATTTTATTAGATGTGGTTTCAAATGCATTTATTTTAGGTCATTAGTTCTTTATTTCATCTCATATCTAACATTATCTCATGCATATTTCACTAACAATCGTCTATTTGTTCTTTTTTGCACTTCAATCAAATTCATGCCTTCAATCAAAAATCTGTTCTCCAAAACATTCAATTATAAAAAATGACGGTTTACCTTCCGACTAAACATTGAAATTTTGATGTGTCCAACGATTCGTGAAGGTCTTTTAAAGATCCTCCTATGTTCCTTCAAACGGGAGGGGGTGGGAAGGGAATACGCCCAAATCAACAACAGCAACATCATCACCAGCAGCAGCAACACCATCAGCAGCAACAACAACAGCCACAACAACATCATCCATCGCATCATCAGCAACAGCAGCCACCACACCATTCGCACCAGCAACAACAGACGACGTCACATTCCCACCACCCTCACCAGTCACAACAACAACAACAACAGCAACAACAACAACAGCAGCAGCAGCTTCATCACCACCACCAACAGCCACATCAAGCACCACCCGCTTATTTTTCGTACCAAATAAATCAACCAAAACCTAATCAGCTGCAGCAACAAGCTGTTCAAAACAATGCAGTTCAGACTCCTTCGCCGCCAACGAATTCCGGCTCCACTTCATCCACGTCACATGGCGGGGGCAACGGTGGCAGCTCGACTTCAACCACTCTTTCCCGCCAACTTGTTTCTAGCGGCACCAATACACAACACTATGCCACCCATTCGCCCTCCCCGGCAGGTCCCATTTTGCAGCAAACCTCCACAGCAGCATTCATGACTGCAACGTATCTACAACAACAGTATCATCCTCAGTCGGCAGCCGTAATGGCAGCAGCTGCGGCTCAGTACAATACAGCGGCCAACGTCGCAGGACACCCGTCGCAACCACAGAATGCAAATGCGGCACAGTCAGTGTATCAGTCGCAACAACAACAACAACATCAACAGCAACAACACCATCAGACGCTACATCAAGCCCATCATCAGGCCACTCTACATACTCACTATTACCACCCCTCGGCGGGGGCCCCACCTACGCCGCCGCCGCATATGCATCCACACCATGCTCATGCGCAGCATCAATTGCGCGGCATTCTAACAGCTCAAACGCATCAACGACAACAAACATTCTTGATGTCGGCCAACGCAATATTTGCTCTTCCCTCAGGACCTTTGGCTCAGCCTCCGCGGTCCAGCATGCTAACAACACATCAGCAATCAGGAGCTTCCGTGGCGCCAGTTTCTGTTTCGCCGTTGTTACAGACTGCGCCGGGTGCAGCTGGTGGCGTTAGAAATGTTGGTGCAGGTGGTGGACCAGCGACATACATAACACCGCCATTTTGTCAGCCTCCGATGCCACTGGGTCCCACAGGGTTAACACAACCGCCGCAACTGATGGCCACATCTGGACCGTTAGCACCAACATTGCAGACGTATGCACACATGGCTACTTGTGCTAACGCCTCGACGTCATCCACATCAATTGGAAGCACCGAGAACGTCAAGACGCGCAAATATGCAATTCCCATAATTCATCCGATCACACATGAAAACGTCATGGATCCGAAACCACAAAAGAAGAGCACCAGCGTAGAAGCGAAACCCTCTCAAATGGCAGAGGAACAGCAGAGGCAACACTCGAAGTCTACTTTAACAACAAATTTGTTGGCAGACAACGAAAATATAGCAACAGCTGCGCCGAAAATTACGGTTTTTCTAAGTTCAGGCAACTCTATAGAAAAAATGGATCAGCAAATGCAAACGGATGCCATCAAGGACAAAAGCTCGGTAATTAAAATTTCAAACTTCCAACCAACAGCTACAAAACAAGCCGAGTCGCTGATGCCGATAGAATCGAACATGGAAGTGCAGCCATGCGACGACGCATTGTACAATAAGCAAGGATCGGAAGAGGTGTATAGTCCTCTACCAGTGGAACATACCGCTAATGAGATGTGTGTCGATGGATATGAAGACGAGGATTTAAAGCTGTTTGTCGAGGAGGTTGCTGCTGGACACAATGATTATGGTAAACAGCGATTTTGATTTTGCATTTTATTTCAATATATCAATTGATGTAATCTTGCTGACAGTTTTGCAACGTTTTTCGAAAACATTCCAAGTCCAATTTAGATCTTGATCTTAAAGTAAATTTTCGGCTTTCGAGATAAGAATCACTACAAAAATACATATAATACAAAAAAAAGGGTATGGAAAAACCCAATTAACTGCTGTAGCTGCGAAGTATTGATTTGGATGATTTTGGAAATTTTGATTTAAACTGTTCAGAAACGCGGATTTGTTTATTTTGTTTCTTCTTTAGTAGTTTACAACACACTAGTAATAACTGTTTATGACTCTGAGCCTTAATCATTAATTTCAGTTGAGCTAACGTCTCATAATGTTGATGACATCGATGTTGACGTCGATAACGAAAATGAGGGCACAGATGATTTCTATGCAGAGAAAAAGGATGTTGAAAAGCAACTGATGCAATATCAAACTGAACAAGAGAAATATGATCAAACTGGAAAGCGGCAGTTTAAAGAAACATTCAGTGTTGGCTGCACTGCTTCATCAAACCAAGAAAAATCATTAATTTCGGAAGTTTCGGATTCCAAGGATTCTGTAAAGCAAAATGAAGCCACAGAAAACAGATCGACCCAACAACAGATTATTAAAGCAACACCACAAGCAATACAAAAATCAAAAACAAACAAACAAAGTATATAAAACTAATCAAAGGTGATAATTTCAAATTTTAACTTTTAAACTCTTCCAGATACGGCTCTTGTTACTGAAATAAAAGCCAGCGCCGTTACAGCTTCGAACAAAGTGCAGGTGAAGCAAGCGAAATCAACACCAAATAGCAGAACAACATCAAATAACACAACGCAAAAGGTGTCGCCAACGGCATCGGGAGCTTCTTCTTCGACCACATCAACTCCGACACATTCTCATGCAACACTGCAACAGCAGAAGCAGCAGAAACCAAAATCTATCACTCTACCGGCCCAAGTGACAATACCCTCCACTAAAAATGCTGCTGCTACTGCTGCTGCTGCTACTTTTAATGCGAATTCTAAGAAAAATCGCAAAAACACAAAACGCACAGGAGCTAAAGAAAGTCAAAAGAATCGTAAACAACAAACCGCCGCCGCTTTCGATATGAGCAATCGTAGCAATTCATCGAGCGGAAGTAGTACACTCAATAACAACAACAACAAAAACCTGCAAAACGTCAGTTTAGCGAATAACAACATTCTATTGGTGACTGATATAAATAGCATTCGATTAAGTAATATTAAATTAGACGAAGTCACAGACGTCGATATGACAGCAACTCCCGAAGCTGAAATATCTGGTGAATTAAATGAAAAACATCAGCAGATTCTTCAGTCGAATAACAACTCCAATTGTAACACGTCACCAATTTCAATGCACAGCATCGGCGTAACGATTACACAGGATCAGTTATGTAAATAGAAATGTTTCAGTTGATTTGTGATATCATAAGATTGTTTTTAGTTATTGCTGCTCCATAGAACCGTAATCCAAATCGAATTCTGTTTTTATTTCAATCTTTTCTTCCCACCAATTTAAATGCCGCCTCCAACTGAGAAAGAAGGCAAATTAACCACAAATTTTTTCCGCTTTTCCAAATTGTTTGTTATAGTGGTAGCTTCTTTATCAACCATGTGCAGCAGTAACTTCAAATAATGCGTGTATGATATCCTTATAGTGGATTTTTAATAAAATTTATTATTAATTTGTGAAGATGAAACCCTGGCGGAAGATACCACATCGCTATCAACTCGATCGGAGACGTCTGCAGAAAATGCAAGTCACTTAAAAACGCAGGACATTGTTACGCAATTCCTTCAACCTTCCAATGCGAAAGCCAAGTCTCCGGAAGAGCTGCAGTTGCAATTCCTTAACAGTTCTGCTTCAGCCTGTGAAGATGAAGAGGAGATAAATGCACGACTCCTGCAACAGCAGCAACAGAGTGAAGCTAGTGCCAAGGATTTGCGATTCGGTGATTTTAATGAAGAGAAAGAACATCAGCTAGGCACAGCTTCGCATTTTTCGGAATCTCCTAACAATATCAATATACCAAAACTAAAAGACACCGTCGATAGCAGCAACAGCAGCATATCAAACGCAGCTGCACAAGTTATGGGCATGCAAAAATTACTGAAGAGCAGCGGTACGACTCCCAAGACACGTTTACCTCAACAACAGCAACAGCTAATAGTAGCTCCGCCAAAGAACTTCAGATACACTTTGGACCAGTTGAAATTGTTGGCGAAAAGCAGTGATTCACGCAAACCGCCTTTAGTTCAATGTCAAAAGGGTCACTGCATCGCTCAGCTGTTTGTATCGCGTCAGCACCATCATCATATGACGCAGCATCATCATGGACACAATGTGTCACCAATGACTGTGCAACAGCAGCTACAACAGTATCAACAACTAAATTACAACGAATCACTTGACTTCGTACCTGGAAAACGACGAGGAGGCGGCCAAACAAAGAAGCATCACGAGCACCAGTCTGCAGTCGCGGTTGCTGGTGCCGCTTCTACAACCTTGCCGCAACGCAAAATGGAAATGATACGTGTAAATCTTTCGCTCAAGGAAGAAATTAAATTGTCTCAGTGCGATAATGCTTGGCAGCCGGAGATGCTAAGCAGTCAATCTTCAACACGTCAATCACCAGTAGGTTCCAACGATGACATCAACGCTGTCCTTAAGAAAGTGCGCGGCATACTCAATAAGCTGACGCCGGACAATTTCGACGTTCTACTGAAGACCATGTCTACCATCCTGGTGAATACACAGGAAAAAATGCAAAAAGTAAATATTGAACAAACATTACAATAAAAGCATCAGAAGAAATTTGGCCAACTTGCTGTGCTTTCATCAAGTATTTTATGGTAACTTCTGCATAGAAATTGAAAAGCAAAGCCATAGAATAATTGCTGGTCTAAGAGCCAAAAAATTTGCAATTCGATTTCAGTCACAGTATCTATATCGCCACCTCTCCCTTCTTTCCTTTTTTCTATTTTTGCTTTCCAGGTGATGCTGTTAATATTCGAAAAGACAATAAGTGAACCCAATTTTGCTCCAACTTATGCAAAATTCTGCAAAGTGATATTCTTTCATGATATCAAAGCAGATAACAAGTCGCATTTCACCGGCTCGCTAATCAAACGTATACAGGATGAGTTTGAGTCAAATGTTAATGACGCTGACGCAAAAAAACTAAAGTTACAGCCCCTGGTTGACCGGCTGGAGACTTGTACCAACAACAAGGAACGCCTTGAACTTCAAGCAGAGCTCGAAGACCAGGAATATCAGTTTCGACGGCGGGCATGGGGAACAGTGCGTTTTATTGGAGAAATGTATAAGTTGCAGATGCTGACTAGCGATCGTGTGCTTCTCTGCATCGAGTCGCTGTTGAAGCACGGTTGCGAGGAAAAACTTGAATACATGTGCAAGCTTCTAACAACTGTCGGTCACTTGCTGGAGACTAATGTTTTGGCTAACAAAGACAACAGCATGCGCATGAATAAAATCTTTCGGAAAATTGAAGAGTTTGTACACAAGTCAGCAGTCCGCCAGGGAGCGGCAGGAAGCAGCAGCAACAGAGCTTCGCAACTTAAAATAAGCAGTCGCGTGCGTTTCATGATGCAGGATGTAATTGATTTGCGAGGTCGGAACTGGGACCAAGGAATGCAATCGCAGGCTCACAGGCGCAGCAGCAGCGGCTGTGCGTCTAAAACGGAGGATAAAATCATTCAGATCAGCGGTGGCGGTGGTAGCGGTTCGATTAGTTCCATTTATGAAAAGCATGCTTCAGTAGCATCGACGCCCAGCCGTCCTTCATACGCAGGCGGAAATCAAAGCGTAGGACGCCAGGCACGTCAAACAGGATCTAGCGCAGGTCCGGGTGATTCAACGTTTTACATACAAAAGTCTTCGAAATATACACCGCAGGATAAGCAATTATTTTTTGACCCGAAGAAGTTGAAATTTAGTATGGGTGATGATGCCTCACAAAATAACACAACACTGGGTAACTCCTCGGCATACTTGTGGCGTACAGCAGGGAGACAGACATCTGCAACGATGACCTGCACCGGAGCTAACACTGCAGCTGTTGGAACTCCGCCAGTGAATGCGATGTTAAATTCTGGTCCCAAACGGCAAACGAATCAATTTCAAGTGCTTGACAAGCAAGAGAAATTCGATTACGTCGCTCTCACCTCAACACAAAGTTCGGGAAATTTGACCTCCACTTCTTTGAATGCTAGCGTCACCCTACCGAAACAAGAATGCCATATGCTACTTAATAGACTGATTGAAGAAATCCTCGACACGAGCTCGAACAGCTGGCAGGGAGAGGCTATAAGCACATGGCTATCCATGAATACAAATCAGCATATCTCTTTGCTGCACTATCTACTGATAGATTATCTGCATCTAAGGGATGTTAAGCGCCCACAGCGTCAAGCCTGTGCCAAGCTTTTTACTTATCTAATGCAAGAGACGGGAAATTGGAAGACAGTGTTTGGAGAAGCATACGCCAAGTTCGGAAAAGAATTTGGCGATTTACTTTTCGATGTGCCGAATGGCTGGTCGTACGCATTCGAGTTTCTGGGGCCGCTCTTGCAGCTTGGTTTACTGGAGTTTACAGACCTTTGGCTTCCCGAATGGGCTGAGATTGAGGTCTTCACAAAAGAGTTCCCCAAAGCGTTCATAAATTATTTTACTCAGGAGTTTGGCGCGAATTATGCGAACGAAGCATGGCATAAAACATACAAATTGGAGCAGGGTCAGTGCTTCTTTGTGGGAGCTAATGGAGCGGATAGATGGCGCAGTTTCTTGGCGGACAACAAGCTACAATACATTAACAATCGTGGGAGCATCCCAGTGGATCAAGCGCCTCCCAAGCAACATCTTAGTATTGCCGAGCACGTAAAACGCATTGCGATCTTACTTAACACAGCCAACGACTGCAATTTAGCTATAGATTACATAAATACCAATGTATATATTAACTCAAACTTTATTAGGAATTTGACGAAATTCTTCTGTTGTGATTATGCGACTACGATAATAGAATCAACCACAAAGGATTATTCGTTAGCGAAAGATGCTGTAACAAGTTTAAATGTGGAATTGTTCCGCCTAAAATGCATTCCATTGCTTCGATTTTGCATTGATACCAACGAAAACCTGGAGATTGCATGCCTAGACGAGGTCGTCGACTCCATCCTGCAACGCCTCGACAACGATACTCATCTGGCGCACGAACTCATCTACAACGTATTTGATGTGCTGTATGACTGCGAAATCATATCCAAGGATTCCTTTGAGAAATGGTACCAAGGCTATACAGCAAGCTGTGAAGAGGCTGATGGAGCGGCGAGCGGATCGTCGGAGGAGGCAACGCAATTGCATACACATAATAGGGTGCCGATATCCCAACAGTGTTTCACAAACAAAATAGACGTGTTTATGACAAAAATACTTTAGCATAAGCAGACCATAGGAAATATTTTCTTTAGCAAAACAGCGTCTAGATTTAACAAGATATCTTCTTAATGACATACTTTGAAGAAGCGTTGAAATTGAATGCCAATAGTTACCGTTAAGAATAACTAAATGGGAAACGAATTGAAATTTTTAAAAATCGTAGACTAAAATAAAGAAATTATAATTAAATCTTTTCTTTTTACAAAATACGAATGATTTATGTTTACAAACCAAAGAAGCCGTAGTTTGTAAAGCATAAAAAGGAACTTTTTATTGCAGGCGTAGCGTCGTTGTTTTTTAAAAGCTACTTTGAAATGCTTATAATGTTTATATGCTTGTATATATTAGTTGTAAAAACGGAGTAAGCCCCGTACTTAAACAATTGCAAAACATATAAAATTTAAGTAGTACTCGTATATTATACACTGATGTTAAAGAAACTCGATATTAGCCTTCTTATGTATTAATATAACAATTAATTTTAAATGAATATTTTTTATTATTTTACTAGTGGATAGACTCCGCATTCGACGTAACGTCGTATTCGAAGATAATATATATGCAAAATTTCGCGGTCATAAGACTATTGGCATTCACTTTTCAACACTTCAACAAGTATTTGAAATCCCAACTTAAAATACAACAAGTTCCTTAAACTAAAAGTTTTCATGTTTTGTTCAAAATCATCTCTTTCTCATTGCCTTCATTGAAAATCGCCTGTTTCCAATATATATTTATTTATTCGTCCTCATAACTTTCTAACTAACAACGCATTAGTAGAATTTTTTATTTTATTGAAAAAAACAACAAATCGTACAAATTCAAAATCATTTTTCGAACATTTACCACCAATTCAGCCAATTAATTACGATCTTTTATTTTACAATTGACACTTATAGTTTCGTTTCTTAACGCAATGCAATTTCAAAAATTGTCGCGTATTTTTTATAATTCTTGTTAAACAAAGAACAAAAAAACAAACGGTTACAAACTGAGAATGTTTTTTCAAAACCTTTTGAAATGTTTAAAATTAAAATACAACAAAGATATTTATAATGAAATTATACATGTATTCAAAGCTCAAAGCTGACTTGCAGGTATGAGTTCATGTAAAATACTAGTAACTCGAAGCATTAAATTGAAAACTAGATAAAATATAAAAAAACTCATTTTCGAGCAGACAAGAACGAAGGCGAAGAGATACAAAAAATATTTCCACATTTTTTATTAACATTAAACAAATGTAAAAGAATGTGTTGTCATCGTTCATTAAAATGTATTCATTTATATTTAGTCTATCTGACTCCACAAAGACACGATAATTGGTTAAAAATGGAATATTCTATTAAAAACAAGAAACATTCTCATCAATACAAGCAACTTGGATAAATAAATGAAAACCAAAATTATATTACAATAAAAAATGTACTGCAAGATTGTACTGTGATCTTGTGAGCCTGGTTGGAAAGAAGAAAAATTAACTAAATCCGTGTTTTATTTCAATACAAGGAAGGCTATTAGACAGTTTGTTGAGATCAGTGACGCCCAAGTGCACTTAGTATCGTAATCTCAATGCATCCATTTTTCTCAGTTCGAGAAGAAATTTTCCCAACACGCGTAAAATTTCTGAGATTTCAAATTACGCTTTCTGATTTACGACAGAAATAGATTTACAATAGTTGTGCCGTAATAAATTACAAATATTTTATAAACAGGACTAAATCTTCGGCTGATAATATAAAGGAAGCCGACAAATATAACTTAAACGTCTTTGCGCAGGGAATTCGACCATCCAGCCTCAAGACTAACAGGCCCGCACGTTACCTACTGTGCCACCGAGAACCGTGTATACACTTGTTCTTCAACAATCATCTGAAGAAATGAAAAGTTTCGATGTATAGACGACAAATTTTTAGGTACAAATGATTAAACTTAAGCTCACTAGTAAGATTGACCAAAGGGAATTTTTGATACATTTTGCATTGCCATCTGATCTATTTTATCTGGTTTCTTACTTAACTCAAGTCCATCATCAAGTTATCACAAGTACGGAGTGATCGGTGGAACTTTTGCGATCTGTTGTTATTAAAATTCGAACCGATTACCTGGGTTATAGCATAGCTAGATAGGTAATAAGAATTGAACAAGATTAGGGTTAAATAGATCATAAGAAAGATGCAGTAAATATTCTCAAATATAGTGAAGCTTGCTTTGCTTATATAAGACATATAATTATGATAAATCTTGTATCTAGTCAATTGTTGATTTATTGGTGTAATAATTTTGTTTACTTTCGTTAGCCAGAAAGATTGAATTACTGCATTCGTGTTTCTTATCTAAATTGGACATCAGTGATTTGTAGCGTCCGTCAATCACAAGCAGTTTCGGTCCTCTAAACTAGCAGATTATTAGTACATTTATTAAAAACAATTCTTTTAGTCGGTGTTCCATCACGATATAATTTTGGCATTTATTAGTATTTTTGTTATTTATTCACCAATTCACTAGGCAATTTCTTTCATACAACTCTTCATCTGGCAAAAAACTAAGAGACATTATATAATTACATATAATTAAGTAGCTATAAAATGTTTAAGAGGCAGAAATGCTAATCTAAACATCGGTATTTATATAAAAAACACATTTCTGTGATGATTTTTCAGTTCGAAACAAAATCTGTTCAAAATGGAGCGACGAGGTCGAATACCGGTTGCCAAATTTCGCACTCAAGAGGGAAAGACGCGTAGTCGCAGTCGCGTCCGTGAGCCAGACTACAACGAACAAGATCCAGAGACCGATTTGTTCACGCTGCTGGAAGACAATATTGCTCTCAAGGAGGAGAACAAGGCGCTGAAGCTTGAAATTGAAGACCGTCAGTAAAATAAAAAATAGGAGGATAGATTTCATAGAATTCTTTTTTTTCATGGCATATATTTATTATCTACAACGTTCTTGTTTCCCCCACCAGATAAAAAAATACAAAATGAGCTGCTCGAGGACAATACAAAAATGCGTGACGAATTGGACACCGTCATTATTGAACAGACTAAACTTGAGGAGGAAATTAGAGAGCTGTCAGCGAACTTGGCCAAGACGAATAGTGACCGAATCGCTTTGGATAAAATGCAGAAAATTCAAGTGGAAAAGAATGAAGCGTGAGTAACTTTCAACAGTGGATCATTTTCTGTTGCTGTTGTTTCCTGTTTTAAAAGGGAACTCAACAGAAACTAAACTGTGGACGACTGTTTCTGTGGATTCGTATTTATGAAGTGCACCCATTTTAGCCTCACTTTGGAACTGCAACAGAAGCGGACACCTTCGACTCCTCCAGCTCCAACTATGCTGGACTCTGTGGCATTACAAAGTAAACTGCTCAAAATACTGCCCGATTTAAGTGCCAATGAAATGGAGAGCCTCATGGATGTGGAGACAACAGCATCGACGCCCGTGAATAGTGAACTAGTGGAGCGGCTGGTCGATGAATTCTTGGCGCTAAAAAACTTAATGAACTCCGTCGAGCTGCAGCTGTATGAAGCTAATGAAAAAATCGCCGAATTACTGGAAAACGTAATAATTTTATATCTAAAATAATAAAATTATATCCTTTGTTTCAAATGTATTCTGTATACCAAAACAACAGCAACATCACATGGAAGAGGAGAACGAAGCGATACGAACGGAAAACACTAACCTCACGCGTGTGGCCAAGCTGCTCACAGAGAATATGAAAGAAAGCGTTGAAACAAGCAAAAAGTATGCCAGCAATGAATGCAATAGCAGCAAATAATATGTTCGTATTCATTAACACTTTCAGAATGGAAGCAGCATTAATAAAGTTAAAGCAACGTAACGAAGAGCTGCTGGCAAAATCACGTGGTGACTTCATTGACGGCCTACCGGATCCAAGACCATCGCCCACAACGCTAAAAGCGAATGCAGAATTCGAGGAAATTCAGAAGGAGGCACACAGCCAGAATCTCGATCACGGCGAGCGTATTGTTGAAATGGTAAGTTTATACTTATACAATACAATATTATAAAAATATTGCTTTGATAGAGCGATGAGGCTTTTTAGGCTACTCATATAGTAGGAGGATAAAAATGGGAGGGTGTTCAAAGATTCTATCAGTTTGGAAATTAATTAAAGGCTACAAATAAATATGATCGTTAATATATAATTTATCTACTATACAGTTTTAACACAGAAGTATTGAATGATGATTATTAATACAGGTTTAAGTACGCCATTCATTTCTGACTCATGGTACACAAAATATTAAAAACTTTGTTAATAAGGTTTGATGGATAATTAATTATAATATAAAATAAATCGAAATATAATTAAATAATATCATATAATTAAATAATGCAATATAATTAAATAATAAATATTATATAATGTATGTTTTTTTTTTACTTACATATACAATATACATATATTCCTTTTTTTTTGCTACATTTTTTCAAATTAAATTAAATTTTACTTTTTCAAGGGTGCGAAAAAAGTGTCTAGCTTTTTCAAACCTTTTCAAAATATATTTAGAAGTTCCTAGTGCCTCATATCGAAGTTAATAGTGCCTCGAACAGATTCTGGATCATTATATGAGTATATGATGTACGAACTTAAAAGCTGGTGATGGTCGAAAGTTTCAGTATTGAAAAATAGAAATACTATGTAAGAAATAATTTGCTATGTTGTTGGTTCGAGAGCGTTATAAATGTTGCTTTGCTAGACGTGTATTGAGTATGACTTAACTATACGTATATTTAAATAACTGCATTTGTTTACTTTTTATTTTATTTATTTAACACTATCCGAATCCGTTTACTCCCCTATCCTCCCCCCACCATATAGTATCGTACTATATACAATATAAAATTATTGTCAGTTGCTTTTATTTGAAATATTAACTTACTTTTATTTTGTGCTTTCTTTTTATTTTTGTTTTATCTTTCTACTAATAAAATTCCGAACCCTCAACTCAACATCTTGTAGAAAAATCTAATGGAAGCGGCTATACAAAAAAATACTAACGAAGAACTAAAAAAAATGCAATTGAAAATGGAGATTTTGGAGGAGGAACTCCGCCAAGCGCTTGCCCGAGCCTCCAAGGCCGAAAGCGAACTACAAACCTATAAAAATCTCAGTTCAAGTGAATCAGAACAACAGCAGGTCGGCAGCGTCTCAATACAGGCGTCACCATCTCCACCTCTACTACCGCCGCCCCCACCACCGCCGCTGCCCACAACCTTACTTTACAAACCGACTACTTTGAATATTTCAAAGAGACGTCTTCATGAGGGCTGCGTTACCGAAAACAGTAGTTACGTTGCAACAGCAGCAGCCGCCGCTTTTGGCGTCAGTGACGGCACCTTGACCAGAAGCAACAGCAGTGGTGGGGGTGACAAAATAATCAGTAGTGTTATGCAACAAGTTCAAGCAGAGGCGGCAACAGGTAGGTTGTCATCCTTTCATCCATTTTATGCTCATCGGACGTGGCCACACTTGGCATCACTCACGCTGTTGGTTGGCTCATGTCACATGCCACGAATCAACCAATCAGCTTGAGTTAGCAACGCATCGTGATGCCACGTGTGACATGGGCCATCAACATCCTTATGCTACGTGTAGCTTTTGAAATATCGAAACGATTCCATTATCAATCGATAGAATATTTGCAATAAATGCACTCACGCACACACACACACACAAGATCACGCTTTACACAACACAGAAACGTACTTAAACGCACGCAACACAACCAGCACAATTTGTGTGTGTGTGCCTGTGTGTGTGTGTTGTCCTTGATTCAACATCAGGTCTCCGTGGTTTGTGTTCTTCCGTGTGTGTATTCATGCACCTTCGACACCTGGCATAAGTTCCAACACAATGTCCACACGTCCTTTTACACATCCTTGTGCACATCCTCGTCCGTCCACACACATTCTCACGTATGAACGTGTAAGTATGTAGAATGCGTACATCAATCGAAACTCGGGTGAAGGGTGTCGATGTGGAAGTCAGAGTTCAGGTCCAGGTTATTTACTCAACATTTATTTTTCACCTGCCCTTTTTTGCCTTGCATCGAATTCCGATTCTACTCAGTTATTCTATTGTATTCTGTTTTTTACGCGTATATTCGGGTTTATTATTGGTAGAGGATTTTTTATGTTCACTATTCAGCCTTTCCAACATATTTTATTTTATAATAAACTCAAAAGATGTTGTAGATGTCACAGTTATTGTGGGTAAAACACTCATTTATTTCACTTCTCGGTAAACAGTTACACTAGAAGTGGAGAGAAGTCTCGGGGAATCAGTCTCTTACGGAGAGAACTTGTAAAAATGAGTTTATTATGCACCATTTATGCGGTGGAGGAGAAGTCTTCTTCTTGTTCTGTGAAATCTAATTACATATACTAACGTACATAAGATCCTTGGTGTTGTTTTCATGTATAGTAACTTCTATTGTACAATTGTAACTTCTTGTGTATTGTTTCGTTTATGTTGTCTAAAATACATATGTATATAGTAATCCCAAAAGAGGACAAAAAATCACCTTTTCTCAAATAAATAAATAAATCTTAATAAAAATAAAACACTCCCCAAGTTCGAGAACTTTAAAAAACGATGACAATGCAATGAAAAATCATCGGAATTCATATGAACATTGTTACGAGTTTAAATTTCTCGAAGATTGTACATTTTTATGTTTTCTTCGTTTTTTTCATATTATTATTAATGGTATTATTTTTGATTTCGTCTTCTGATGCGTCTTCCCACTCAAATCTGGGGCGCACGCTTTGCTTAATAGCAAGTTTTGAAGGGAGCAGCGTGCACGTGTTCCGTCCAAGTGGCGGGTGGGCGGTGGGATGGTTCACATGCTACAGCAAGAGGGACACAGAACTCCACCGTCCCCCGTCCGTCCACGCGCACGTAACAAAGTGAAGCTGTACAGTTGCTGTAGCAAAGTAAAAGACAAGCAATTTGCACAAAAAAATATCCTTTGCAAATAAATACAAGATATCGATCCAAAAATAATGATTATTGTGAAGGTGTGTGTGTGTAGGTTGATGGTGTGCTGTGGTTGGTGTTGTTTTTATTCTCGTCGTTGTCATTTACACATGAACAAACGTTTGTATGCAAGCATGTAGCAGAATCATCGATGATGATGATGATGATGACGATGATGATGATGATGACGATGATGCTGCTACTTCTGCTAGTCGTTCGCTCACAAGGAGGATGTTGAATGTGCTGGTATTTCGTTTTTTTATTTGCTTATATTGAGTGAAACGTAGTTTTCTGGTTGTTGTTGTTTTATTGTTATACATTTTGATAAATTCAATTGGCTGAAACTGAAACTCAAACTTACCAGAGCTCATTAACCACGACGAGTATCCATGCAACAATCCAAAGTGACGAAGGAGTTAATTAAATAAGAGGTTAACTGAATTATATAATGAAATCGCATTAATTTATAATCAAAAACTTCTTGTAGATTTTATATTTATGAAGAATTCGAAAAGATGCCCCTTATTTATTTGAAGATTGTTTAAAAATCAGTTCATTTGAAAAGTATAATTAGAACGTTATTAAAACACACACGCAAAACAACACGTTCGCAATTTTCGTTTAAATTTTGTACTAACAACTCTTTAAAAAAATAATAACAACAACTCTTTAGTGGATAAAGTTTCTTCTTTTGAAATGCAGCGTTGTCCAGATGGTCTCTCATTTAATCAAATCGAATCACATCAAAACAAATCACTTCACTTGAAGTCACAAGAGTGACGTGCGAGAAAAATAACAACCATAAAAAGGTTGAAAAATCACGGTTACGAAAAAGCGTAGCTGGAGCGCTAACAAACCTGGAGCTCAACTGACTTCGCGCGCGCGAGACAACAAATGAACCGAAAAAGCAGTGAGTGCCGCCGTCGTCGTGACGCGCATAAAATACTTTGTGCAAAATCCCCACAACCACAACAACAACAACCAGTGAAACCATTTCTACATGCTTCATGGCATTCAGCACAGTGCACAACAAGTGTATAACAACAACAACCATAACATCAGTAGACCATCATCACTATCGAAAACAAAAAACAACAGCAACATCACCAACAACAACAGCAACCAACAACAAGAACAACAGCGGCCGACGTTATACGATATATAAAATACACCTCATTGACAGAGCGCGCCTTGTTGCTGCTGCGCTTGTAGCCACCTCTCGTCGTCTTCGTTTGGCCTCCTCTTTACACCACTATTGTTTGTGGCATAAACTAGGGACTTCAGCAGAGCGAGTGAGCGAGCGAGTGAACTAGTCAACCAGCCAGTCAGCCTGCCAGCCAGTTGTTCCTTGCTCAGGTTTCCTGAAAGGTTTCCAAATTGAGTGCCGCATTAGGACAACAGCTTTGTTATTGTTTCGGGTGGGGTGCCAGAGCGGCGGTTGGGGTTTGTGGGCGACGACAATGTGACATTTCGCATGCTGAGCATGAGAGCGGGGGAGAGTAACAACAACAATACGTGGTGTAGCAGCTCCTCCATGATACGCCGTCAGGCGAACAGGTTGGAAAGTTGGTGGTTGCCTCGGTCTCGGTTGGCTTTATAGGTAAAAAAGCACTGTTTTACACTGCAAAACTGTTTGGTGATATATTTTTGTAAAAAACAAGAAATTACTTATAATTTATAACAGAAAATTCATTCAGAAATTCATTTAAAATTAGCTTTTAAACTTTTTAATATTTAATTTTCTCTTAAACTTTTATTTAAATTTAATTTTCTTTTTTAAATTTTCACAAGTAAGCAGCGAAGAAATTCTAGTTTTCGTTGGTGTTTCGTTTCTTGTGGTTTGAGTCTCTGCTAAGTTTTCTTCAACGAATTTGATGCACTTTTTGCACAATTAAAATCGAATTTTTCTTTTTGTGCATGGATCTGAATTCTCTGTGTGTTTTTTCAGTTGGCAATCCAGTGTAACTTTTCATTAAATTATGTATTGTATTTTCTTTAAGCCCCTCAAAGAAACTCTGTTGACTTTCACTGTGGCAAACCTTGTGAATCAGCTGACACAGCAACTTCAGGTATTCTTCAGGGGCATCTCCTCCCTCTGTGATCCAACTTAAAACATGCCACAAATCCTGTGGTGACAGCATCCTGCTGTGGTTATTCTTTGATCACAGTGTATCCTTCATGTGGGCATTCATGGCGTTCAATTGTTGGGTATACAGATGTACATAAGCGAGAAGGGGACGGTTGTTGGACACAAGAATTTTAACGGTTGCCGTTGGTTTTCTTAAATTGCGAAAAGGTTTCACACACAGCATTTATAAAGGAAAGGAAATAAGAGGAAATTGTGTGGTGTGAGCAAAAAAGTTACAACCAGAATTCAGACACTTTTCATTAGTTCACGGTATCGAGTGTTCACTGTAGAACGAAACTGAGAGTAAACGTTTCACTACTTCTCTTCTCTTCTCACTCGCAATGAAGTGTTGACAAGTGTTCATATCGCTCTGATACCTGATGCTTCGTTGTTTGCTTCGCGCCATCATCGTTGCAGTGATGCTGCTCAACAGGAAACTTATTCGTGTTCTTTTTTTTGACCGGGCGGGGGCGGTAAAAAGTCGAAAGTAAGTCAGTCAGCTTAAAAAAGGAGTGCACAAGAAGGAGGGGAAGAAGACGGATCCAGTTTCTTCCAGTTGATTTAAGTGAACAATCAGCACTGAACACAATTTGGGTGTTTCGGGTTACCTTTCATACTTAATGTCATTTTTCATGGTATATTTATTATTATACCTTTTTTCTATTATTATTATTCTTTTTATTCTATTATTATTCTTGTTAATCGTCATCATTCATCATATTACCTTTTATTATTATATATGTATTTTCTCTTGTTTTTTGTTTCTACTTTACTTTTAAGAAGTTTCGAGTTTTTCCTCCATTATTTGGCGTAACTGAATGACGGTGGGTAGTTGTTGTTGTTGCTTTCCTGAGTTATTTATACAGTGAACTCGCGATAACGTGACGGATGAGACGGGTACATAACATGAAATAGTATCCATGATTGTACGTTGTCTCTCTTTTTGTCTTCCCTCCTTGTTTTCTTTGTTTGAAAAGGGAAACAAAAGATTTATTTTCGATTTTCATAAAAATCCAGCTTTTGAAGGGTTTATGCAGGCATTCTTTGGAAGGAGTTGGATGTCGATGGTGTAGCGTGTGCTTTTGAGAGGGCAAGAAGGTGGGAAGAAATAAGCCCCGACTTTCTACTATTTGCTGTAACTGTTCGCAGATCTTGGAAGTTACTTTAACGTATTAAATCTCCCATTCGTTCCGTTGCCCTTATTTAGTGCTTGAATGATTTCCTTGAATTGCTAAATAAATGCTTAACTTCTTAAATTAAATTAAATATTGCCTATATACTTATATTTATATATATGTACTTATATATGTATATATTGTTTATATCCTTAAATACAAATGCTTTGCAGTGAAAATTATTTATTACGATACAAAATTGGTACTTCGACTGTAAATGAAACATTATAACTGTGGATTATTATAAATTGGATTGTAACTTTAATTCTTCTTTAACTTTAAGTCTTTTAATTGTGTAAATTACAATGTTTCTCTAACAGCGGTGGGTGGTGCTGTTTAATTAAATTCTCTCAACAGGTGGTTCGTACTTCGGTGGTAGGTACTCCATTCTGACGGTCTGCAATGATTTAAAATATACAAAAAACTAATATTCACAAGGAAGCTTTCCAAATATGTACATACATATGTACTTATACAGTACGGTTTTTTATACCATGTCTCTTATATTATGTGCAATTTTAACAAAATCACAAGAACAAACAGCTTTCAAAGTGTATTAATTTCAATTAAAAAATCCCCCCACTTAACATCAGCTCCAAACTGTGTGTCACTACATTATTGTGTTAATAACAGTTTGAATTGTTTCTTCTTTTCTTTCATACTTACCTTATGTAAATATTTATTTCTTTATTAATATACATATGAATGTACGTTGTGTGTGTGTATTAAAATGAATATGAACAAAAGTTGAAATTCACTTTACGTATGTATTTTTCAGGTGTTGACGCTTTAGTGCGCGAATTAAAATCCGGTCGAGTTACACTTCGTCGCAATCGCCGGAAGACTCGCACCAACGAAGCGCTGCAGGAAATGTTCCAGGTGCTAGAAATAAGCCAGAAACAGAATCGAGACTCCAAAATATGCATCGACCTACACATCTAGACTATGTATTTAAGAAAACTAACATAAAACTCTCATAAATACTAATATATTGTAATAACATTTTTTTATATGTATAAATTAACTATTAAAAACTGTTCTACTTCGAGCTCATCATAACTGCCACTGAACTGGCTTCACTTTTCTTTAACATTTTTTAACCTGACGTCAGTTCAAGAATAGTATATTTTCTACAAAAACAACTTGAATATTTTATACATACAATACAGTTACAGTTCGATGTCACGATTTATTTAAATTGTTCTTTTGAACTACGCGCCATGGGTCCATTTTTTTAATATTCATTTAATGCCTGCCATTTTATTTTTAGATCTAAAGAAAATTTTATTAAACTATAAAATAATAAATAATTCTGTTGCTGTTTTTACAGAGTGATTAATATGAACTGCAGTGTTTATAAATTATCTCTATTGTTCAAATAAAGCGTTATATATGTTGATTGCAAAAAGGAAGCTCTTTTTATTGTTCTAAACAATTTTTTATCCTCGAATAACTTTCCGCAACAAACCGCCTTTCTTCACGAACCATTGTCGATCGGATTTAATACAGGATCGTAAATTACCGAAAATTCTTGATTTCAATTTAGAAGTGGAAGATAGCTAGAGAAAGAACGATATATCGAAGAGACCCTGTGATTTAGTAAAGGGAATTAAAAAACTTTTAATTATTGAAAATATTTGTCACTCAAAACTTTTATTAATTAACACTTAATAAATCTTTGGCCAATATCTATGTATATAGATCCAAACTAATGAAATACATGATGATATACATTTATTGATAAAATTAAACATTAACATAAAGAGTTAATTAAATTGTAATATAAGTAAAATATATTGTTTTCTTGTTAAATTTTAACATTAATAATTATTGCTGATGAACGGCAGATCATTGTATAACTTAGATCATTGACTCGATAATAATAATAAAGAATTCAAAAACAATGCTAATACTTTTTCTTCTAAAATACAATTAAAGTATAAAATTAAATAATTAAATGACAACATCGTAAACATGCAGAAAATGTAACCAAAAAACCATATATTTATTTACGATAAATATTTTAATAAAACGTACTTTTTGAACCATTATCATTTACTGTATAAACTATATAAATTGCTTTAACTACGATTATTATTATTTTATGTATTCTATTTTTATATACGCATATAACAAAAGAAATACGAGTACATATGTATATAATTTTGATTATACGACATATTAAAATTTTCTATAAAATTGAATAGATTAAAAAATTACTTCTTTTTGCTAGTGATAAGTGTTTTAAATCTATAGTTAAAATTTAGAATATATCAGCGATTGCACTGGAAAATGTGCGTGTGTTTAATTAGTATATCTTTCTTTCTTTGTATATACTCTAGAAATATACCAAAAAACTTGCAATTTATTTTGATTAATTTTTTTTGTATAAAAGTGGCAGTTTTTGTCGTAAAAACAAACGAACGTAATACTTTTAATTAATTCCTTCTATACACTTATATAGTTGAATTTTAGAATAATTCATAAAATAAAATAATTACGTTAATGTATTAAGTTAGTAGTAACATTTAAGTTAGTATTAAAATCGATTACGCTACACTACAATTGAAGGCTTAGTTAAGTAATAGCGATTAGCTAGCTAATAGATATAAGGAAGTAAAAAGTTTTCTCATTTAGTTGATGACACAAAAGTTTGGCATGACAATTAAAAAAGATGACATGAGAAACGTGACAGACAACAGACGTCACTTGAACAGGAAGACTAAAAGTTCGCTTGCATAAAGAAGCAACGATTCTCTCTTTATACTCTTTTTTGATATAAGAAATGATTCAATGTTCAACATAATATCATTAATATTTTTTAGATCGCATTTTTAGCACGTTTCATGATTTCTCCCCAGCCGTAACCGCTCTCATCCATCGTACATGAAACGCACATTGAAATGCTTTTTTGGCACTTTTACAGCTTGTCGACTTTACTTTGGCTTTGATTTGTTTTTGTGGTTGTTACTGTGTATTTGTTTTTGTTATTTCCAACAACATTTATGGCTTCTCAGGAATGTATTTGCTGTTTCTTGATGGCTTTGGTGGTGGCGTTGGTGGACGTCGTTTATCATCGATAATGGCGGCGGTGGTGGCACTTATAATGAAGTTTTTCGCTTCGACATATTCGTAGGTTGAGTTTATAATACTTGTTGTTTTTGTCATCGTTGTCGTCGTTACTGACGAACCGACACTCGCAGAACTAAGATTGCCAAGTGCGAAACCCGCATTGCTTACATTCCAATCCAAGCCATAGGATAGACTGGAGAAGTCAGTAGAATCTCGTGTTTTCGCCGGCAGCGGCGGTGGTATGAGATCCTCTTCGGATGTTGAATCGGTGGTGTCTTGGGTAGAAAAGAAAAGGAAATTATATCAAAAATAAACACTTTAGTTTTTATTTAAAAAGCAAATTAAAATCGCAACATGAATCGCTCTTTTATATACACAATTATTCTTTTCTCTCTCTCTCGTTTACAAACGCAAAATGTAAACGTTAATTAAATAATATAGCAAATTAAAGTTTTAAACTTAAAGCAGGAGCATGTAAAAATAAGAATAAAAATTCTAAATTAGTTTCACTGTTTAATTCTCCTTGTTTAGTTCTCCTTAAACTTACCCACAGAATTACGATTGCTACTATCAGCTCCGGAGAGTGAGAGTGTGTCAGCCGCTGAGAAACCCTTCATACTCGATGTCGGTGTCGCTATACTCGCGGGACGCGACAGACGACGCTCTTTTTCTTTCTCAGAGCGCAACGGTCTCTTAGGAGTTAACTGAATAGACAGTTTTTTCATAATATATTATTTATTAAAATGTTAAAACACAAAAAACCACACCAATTCGCTTACCTCTTCAGTTAGTACTCGTGGATCCGAGGCGTTGTTCTTCGAAGAGAGCGAAGAGTTCGATGCACTAGTAATGGATGTGGTGGACTCTCGTTCTGGAGTGGATGTTATGGTTGTCAACGGTGATGTATACCACTGACTGTTGGCCACTGGCAGGCTGAGAGTCTCGCGGTCCAACTGTAAGTGGTTAATATTGTTGAATGATATGTTTAAATAAAAGTTCTGATTTTTATTCGAATAAACAGACGCACCTTTTTGATTGAACGTCGCTTGGTCGATGGTTTATCCTTGTTTTTAACTTTTGTGCTCGGTGAATGCCCCAGCGTTGATCTTAATTTTTTTCAATATTTATTTGTTTTGTTTTGTCGATAGAAAAACAATTTTTCAAAAACAAAAATAAAAAAGTAAACATTTTAGGAGAATAAATAAACGCAAAATGTAAACGTTAATTAAATAATATAGCAAATTAAAGTTTTAAACTTAAAGCAGGAGCATGTAAAAGTAAGAATAAAAATTCTAAATTAGTTTCACTGTTTAATTAAGTGTTTTTGCTAATAATATACAATACAGAGTAAGTTTTAAGTGAATGTTTTATGTTTCCTATGGTCATCTTCAAATCACTTTAATTACCTCGTTAAATTCGTGTTGAAATTAAAACTAGCAAATGTCGATTTAATAGAGCTGGTCTGCGGGCGGGTGGAAAAGGTTGATTTAGATAGGCCGCTACTGCAAATTGTAATACAGAGAAGAGAGAAAAATTGAAGATTGAGTTGGAATTCAATGCAATGCAATGCATCAAACATACTCTGATGATCCCATGCTTGTTTCCGAGAGCCGATTGTTGCCATCAAACATGGCTGGCATAAAGATACCATTGCGACGCAACACCACCGAATCACGATCCAGTTTAAGATCACAGGTCTGAAAGTGAGTCATCATGAAAATCAAAGAGCAATAACAATGGAAGAAAGAATGTTATAAGAACTTGTGACTAAGTTTTATTTAAGCAGATCGATTGCATTAAATTGTGAACGTTTTAATCTACCTTTTTGCCATATTTGCTCTCCACATTTGCTTGCATTTCTACAAAACAACTCTCCAAACGTTCATGGAACAGTTTGAGACTTTCGGGCGCCTTTTGTTTATGCAACGAAATTGCTAAAAAAGTACAAAAATCATACAATGATTTATATTATTAAACGAATAGATTATTAAATAATAGAGACTAAGATAAACGCGCGAAAATATTGATAGAAAATAGTAAGATTTATATTCTTAAAATATATAAATGGCTCAGACCAAAACCAGCTCAGTTCGAAGAAAGTACGTATTCATCCACTTTCCAAAAGCGAACACATTCACACTCAAGTAATGTACAAATGAGGACAACTATAAATTTCTGACCTCTTTGTACTTTGAGCAATTTATTTACACATAGTTTTTATTTATAATTTATTTATATTTAATGTTTTCTTTACCAATTTCCAGTAATGGTATTTGTGAAGCTATTAAATCTTTGAGACTTTCGATCAGTTCTCTATCGTCCGGATTTTCTTCCAAATATCCTGCAGTCAGAAATGCTTCCTCATATTTGCTAAAGCCACCCATGACTGCAGGATCTACGATGCCATTAATTTTCATGCTCAATGGATTAATTGGAATATTTTCATCGCTTTTGTGCGCAATTATAAGATCTCTTATAGCTTTGTTTGTCGATTTCATAGTTTCCACCGCTAGTTCAAGAGGCGAGATCTGAAGAGAGAAACCATAGAAATAAATAATACTCAACACTCTTTTCTAAATGTCTCTGTCTATTACAAAAATTACCTTGAACTTTCTTGTCTCCACGACTGGATACCATCGCAAGATACCCGGTAGTTGGTGGCTTGTTGTCATCACCGTCCGCTCCAGCCACAAACTACGTACATCATCTGCATCGCCGCTGCCTGTGCTCTCCCGATAGGGTCGTGAAAATTGGAACTTTTGCACGTTATTCGATGTGAAATATTTGACTATCTCATTCGAGATGATACGTTCATTGAACTTGCTAAAAGCTTCATCCATGATGGGCTCCACTTTATTAATCTGTATGAACTGCCCATCGGTCTGAGTGATGCCCTCACCGGGCACCTCGAGTGTCTGCATCAGTTCCGCTTGCGGATGCTGCACTAAAATTCGTGTACAAAAATCACTCAACCGCTCGTATTCCTTGCCGCGGAAAATGAAAATCTTGTTCTGTAGGAAGCGCGGGAAACCCAATCCGTAGAAACAGACACGAAAATATTCCGAGGTGTGTCGCAACTCCTTGAGGATCTTCTCAAAGAACTGCGCCATCTTTTTCAGCAATTCGGCCAGCTTCAGATAGTCGTAGATTTCGTTTTCGTATTGTTCAGCCAACACTTTGCACATATCGATGGCGCATTCCCACATTTTTCCTTTGTCGAAGTAATCGATGATCTCGAAGTAGAGCGCCTCCTTGAGTTCCCGATGTGTTCGACAAGCCACGTGACGATGCGAGCGTAGCAGCGGCGACAACTCGGTGTCGTTCCACAGCAACAGCTCGGTGTGTAAGCGTAGTGTGAATGCGGCCTCCGTGTAATTGTCGAACTCCATCTGCAGGTCGCACAACTTGTAGACATAACGGATGTACATCTCTTTGCGGTTGACCTCCGAGTAGAACTGCAGAAGCGAGAAAGTACACGCCATTCGATTCTCCTTGCTTTCGTCCTGTATGATGCAACGGTACTCGAGCAGGCGGTCCATAAGTTTAGTCACCATATTGACGAACTTCGTGCCCTCCACATTGAGAATGTTGTGAGTCTGACATCTCTCCAACATGATGTCAGCAAACAGCTCCTTGTACTCCAAATCACCTTTGCCTTAAATAAGGATTAATTTATTTATATTATTTGAATGAAAAATTAATGATTGAACACGAAGACTTACCTGCTCCTATCAGTATATCCAGTTTCTCTATCATTTCCGTCTCGAAGTCATTAAAGTTGGCCTTGTTGAGGGCGTTGTTGCGCTTCGTGTCCCCGTAGCTATCGTGGCATAGCCTGGAGCTGTAATACTCACACTGCATCATATCGAAAAATATCGGTATAGTTGCTTTACGCAGCTCGATCTCCGGAATCATGCTCATCTCTAGAATAGGTTCCACGAGTTGTGGCACGAATTTCGGCTTGTGCTCGCCCAATTGGAACCACATCTTGCGTATTTCTTGTGCCGTGTCCTTGCGTATGTCTCGATAACGTGCAAAAATCACTTGCCGCTTGTTGTCATTGAAATCGTTCAGCTGCAACGGCGACTGTATGAGGAACGCTATGGAACACTGGAAGAAATTCGACCACACTTGTTTCTCGAACGGATCAAGGAAGTAATCGATGATCACACTGGACAGATGACGCAGTGAGCCCAGAATAACGGTGTTCTGATGCATAATCATGTCCATCCAATCACGAGGAAATACGGTCTTCTGATGGGGCGACACCAGCTCCTCAAAAACAAGCAGAATCTCGATGATGAAGTCCTGCAGCTCGAACCGATTGTTCAGATGCTTAACAAAGATCTCGTAGTGAGAGGCATCCATGCGCTGCAGTATGCCCAACATAATGGCCACAAGATTGCCCACCAACTGGTTCTCGCGGTCCAGAGCGTGCGAGGTCTTTATGACGGTACGCAAAAGGATTAACATGATGTCTCGCACATCGATGTGCGTCTGACCGATGTCCTTCCGATAGAGCAACCGCAAAATGTTGTTCATAATATTGATACATTCGGCAACCTATTTTAATGAACACCATAAAGGTATGGAAAGAATTGAAAAAGAAGGGGATGAAAATTAAATCATACAATATTTTATATAATATTATCAAGAATTATTAGAACCAGAATTATTGTAGTAAGAGAAATAATCTAGAGCACGAGTCGATGAAAAATCCAGATACTACAGATAAATACAAAAGATCTTAGAAGAACTTGTTCTATAGTTCTAGAAGGGAACTCGATTGTGAATATCGATCACAATCAAAGACTTCACATTATCACCATTAAAAACGCCTACTGCGATGTATTTATGTAAGGTAGAAATGGACGGACCGCGCCTACTAGGAACATCATCCAAAGGAAGCAGCAGTTTCGTGGAACGCGACCCGAAATCGCTTCTTTTGATTTCACTCGTATTCGATATAAATTGGAATTAAATCACATGGAATAAAAAATAGAAAGGAACTCAATTGTGAATATCGATCACAATAAAAGATATAGGGTGGGCTATCGGCTGGTTTCTTTTGAATTAAATAATTTAAATTTAATTAAATAATTCTAAAAGAAACAAGCCGATGGCCAACCCTATTGAATTAAATTCTTACTTTAAGAAATGTATTAAATGCAAGAATTAATGCATTATTATAGAACTAAAAACGTTTATTAAAAATTAATAAATTTGAGAGCGAAAGCAAAGCTTTATTTATTATATGTATACACATATATATAAGCGGTGAAACATGTTAAAAGAAAGAAAATATATGTGTACAATGTACATACTTCAGATTTATATACATGTTGTATATAAATACATATGTATATATAGAAAAAAAACATTCACACAACAATTATAAATAAAACGACAAACAACGGAAACAAAACAATAACTTTAGAAAGAAAAATAAAAACAATACAAATTGTGTTAAAAATTCTTTTGCCGATGAAGGTCCATACTTCTGGTTAAATATGGTTGAATTTGATATAGTTTAGATATTTAGATATAGTATATTAGTTTCGTCTGGAGAATAAATCTGAGAACGATTTAAGAGTGGGTGCATTTTGAAGTGCAACAAACACCACGAAACACCCCTCCCCCTCATTCTACAAATTGTAATTGTATGTGTAACATTTAAATAAGCGATCATTCTTTTGCTCTGTGCTAACGTTTTAAGCTTCACGATTTCACTCTGTGTTGATTTTGTGAGTTAAACCTGATGATTTTAAGTAACTCATATCGCGCTCTTCACCCCTCCCCACCTTATAAAACGTTTATTGATTATGTTCTTTTCTTATTGTTGTTCTTGTTGTTTTTGTTGTTGTTTACCTTTAGCTTTGCAGTTGTTTCACGTGTGTGCAGTTGCGATTTTAATTGTCCCAACACTTTTGCTGCTTTAGAAAGATTCTTTTCCTGTTGCCAGATATCGGATTTGGAGTCACCCTAATGTTTACGACGTACATACATACATCATATAGCATTTAAATATTGTACAAATTTAAATAAAAAAGGATATCTTCTTAGAAATACAAGTGATGGAAAAAAGCAGCATCACCGAAATTATTTGTGTAGAAAATGGAGAAAATTAATGAAAAGAAGATTTTTTTTTGTTTGTTGTTTTCTAACCCAAAATTAAGAAAATAGGTGATATATTGCAGTGTACGATGTGGTTAACGTGAACATTCAAATGATAAAAAGTGAAATTAATCTATTGTAGAAATAAACGTAGACCAGAAATAAATGGTTACGTAGTTCGTAGGTAAAAACACAAATATATTAAAAAACCCCGACTATATACGGTAATGATTCCCAAAATATCGAAAATATTTTATGTGACTTCATGTGCAAAACAATACTATTATTATTACGTACTTATGTATGTGAATATGTGTGTATAAACAAGTGTGTAGATGTTTCTATTTATAAACTGTTAATTAATAATGAAAATTATATGATTGAATTGAATAATGGATACAAAATTAGAATAAAAATTTATATGGAAAGTGAAGTTAAACAGTTAAAGTAACAATCCAAATTTGTTCATTATAAACAAATATGTAAAATATAAAAAACAAATCCTTTAACTGATATTAGCATTTATATGATCACTAAAAATACTGTACTTTAGGAACTATAAACGTATGTATTTTTCTAGTGACAAAATATATCTTTCCAAGTGAACAGAAATGAGTAGATTGTTTTTTGCAAACACTCGACATTTTTTAGAGATTATTTAATTCAATTTAAAGTAACAATTTAATTGAAAAAAAAACCAGCCAATGCACTATATTAACTCTGTCTGGGACAATGGCGTGGTTCCAATTAATTGTGAACTCAGAATTACACAGCAAAACAAAACATGTTTGTACCTAATCTCAAAAAATTTGAATTACATTAAAAATAAAAACCGACTGAAATTTTACTATATTTTTATTGTCTATATATAAGCATTGTCGAAAATTAAGAAAAGATTCTTTCGTAAAAACATTGGTAAAAAATGTAAATTTCAGTGATAACAAATTTCTTTGGTAAAAAATTGAAATTTTCCAAACGCATATGATATCGATGATAATGATGATCGATGACAACGTATTCAAACTTTATTAATGTGGGTGTGCCAATCGATTGGTTTTCTTTTGAATTATGTTATTAAATTTAAATTAATTATTTAACTAATTTAATTATATTGAAATTAATTATTTAATTCAAAAAGAAACCAACTGATGGTCCACCCTTTATAAACAAAGAGCTCCCAACACAACACAAAAAAGTTGCTAAAACTCCGTAATACAAATAATAAACATATAATAGGGCAATAAGCAATATCAATTTTAAATTTAGTGCAGAATTTAGTGCACAAAAATAAAAAAAGGGAGTGAAACAAATTTTTAGAATTCTTAAAATAGTGATATTTAAATAAAAGATAAATTTCCAAATTAATGGTTACAGTTTGTTTTGTGAGTGGAATAAATCGTAGAAATTCATGCAAATCCAAAATGCAAACATTAATTCAACATAAAACAACAACATCAACATATAGGGTGAGACAAACCACACATACATGCTTTAAAAACAAACATCGATTTCTAATATTATCATTATTATTGTTATTTTTCATATTATTATTATTATATATGTTATTTTTTTACTATTATGACTGACAAACTACTAAAGAAATAAAAAGGACTGCTGTGAGGAAATCTCAAATAAACACAACATCAATACATTTAAAACGTTGCACTAAATTCGGTAAATTTTGTGAAGATTTATGTGAAGAAATCTGAAATTAAGTGATGCATATAAGTTATTAATAACTTATTTCCAAAATATTAAAAGTACGCTTTTTAAACGCTTTTCAATGATATCTGTTAAATATTACATAATGAATTGAATGAATGAAACATTGAATGTATCTTCCCGAATGTTTGTGAAATATTTCTTTTAGTAGTTTTTTAATAAATAATGTACTTGTGTAGCAACGTTATACATGATGCTTGCAGGGCTTTTAGATCAGCAAACAAAGTGAGAATGCAAAAACAAACGAAACAAAAGGCGGAACAAAAAAGAACAAGAAAGCTTCATGTTATAACTTACCTCCTCCTTGCTTTCCAAACGATCCTTTATATGATTGCAGAAAACAGGCAACAAAATGGCACGACATTCAGGCAAGTGGAATAATTTAGACTCGACGAAATCCTTAATACAACCCATTTTGGATTGTGTCAGACGACGAGGAGGAAACTGCTTTAAAATATTCACAATAACAATGCTAGAAGGAGAAAAAAAGACACGCATCAGCGAATCGAAACCTTTTGTGGTGACTTTTGTGAAAAAATGTACCTCAAACGCACAGGATCAAAAATTTGCATTAAATCCGTAGCAATAATATGCAGGTTCTTCAACAAGGCACCCTCCGATTTAAGCAGGTCACTGGGACAAGCAATCATCTGAATGAACATTTCTAGTAGCTCTATTAATAACAATAGATAGGTAAACATTATTCGAATGAGTAGGTTTTTAGTTGAGTTATATAAAAAATAGACGACCGCCCACCGGCCCGACGGCATTGTGTCCGGTCCTCCTTCTCCACTTCCTTCCATGTCCAGTTCTTTTGCTTACCATGTAGTTTATTGGCAAAGTCTTCATAGTCCGAGTTGCCGTTGATGGCCACGAATAGAATCCGCGAGCGTATGATGAACTTTATAACGTAGTGTAAATAGCGGGTAGTTTTGTATAAACGACGCACCTCGATCCGTTCATCGGTGTCGATGCCGTCGGCAGATTTTTCACTGGGCTCAATGGCTTCCCGGATATTTCTTTGTAGAACGTCGATTAATTTGCTAAAGAAGAACAGCAAATAATGACTGAAAATAAATGGGAGGAAGAGAGACCTGCTGTTTAACTTACCCATATGCTAAGGTTGCCGAAAAACTATCGTTTATATAAACATCCAGAACAGTCAAGAAATGTTGATACTTCAAATCGGATACAGTCTCAATTAAGTGTATAATGCTCATAAAAACCAACTGATCATATTGTTCGGGGTTATCATTTTCGACCTGGTGGAAATTGTAATCAATTAAGAAAGTACTGTAATTTAACCGAACAGTTTTGGAATAAAAAAAGTATACCAAAATATTGAATAAGGCATCTAAAATGTCCTGCAGAAATTTCACAACCTCACCACCAGGTACATCGGACAGAGCATTCAATGAGTCCTCCAGTGTTTCTTTATGTGCGGACCAGTTTAGAAGACCCAGCAAGCTCACTGCATGGATGAAGGAGTTGACTCAATCAATCAATCAAAAGTTGAAGTTTAACAAATGATTAACCACTTACCACTTTGTGTTAATTTGGTGCTACACAAATTCACATCGATGATTAGTTGATCTTTGGGAAGAAGCGATAAACCGACAGCAGATGGTTTTGATCCGTGCAACTCACTCACTAATGTTGGCAGTTCCATGTAAGAGTTGGCATTATTCTTATCAAATTTCTTGTGATCTATTCTGTAAACAACAAGATTGTGTAGACCTTGCTGAAAATTTGGGAGATAAGAAAAGATAATTTTATTTGTACAATTAAAATAAAAGTATGTTCAAAATAAATAAGCATAAACTATTCATTAGAGGTTAGGAAAAAGCCAGCTACACCTTTTAAAACATCACTTCATTTATTTATACATATTAACGGAAAATCGCATGACCAATTTACCGTTATTGTTGTTCCATTATCCTGCATTAATTTCGCATATGATAGGCCAAACGGTTTCTCCGCTTTGTCCTTCTGTTCGTTGGAGCTTCTGTGTTTGTAGGTGAACTTAAGATGGCACTGTTTGAATTCGTCAATCGGCACGTGAATCTGAACAAAGGATGGAATGGACATAATAAATAAAGAATTTCAACCATTTTGAATGGTTTAAAAAATTGTCCTTAAGGTCAGCACAAGCCCAGTACGTCACCTTGAATGTTTCCCACCACTTTGGCTTGTCATCGTGATAGTAAACTACCGACTTGTATTCATCAATTGGTGGATGTCCAACTCCTATGCTCATTACGCCGGGCACCAGTTGTCCCTCCTCATTGCATACGCACATCGTGACTTCAACATTCTTCTCTGACGTTTTGGTTATGCGTGAAAATTCACCCGAACACAGCGTCAGGTACAAATCATTGCGCACATCGCCCGGCAGTATAACTTCCGGAAAACCCATTTTACGCGCCAGCGGCACATTTGTATGCACCAATCGCGGAAAGTCTTCCTTGATCTGCTTTATATCGCCCTGTAGTACTTCAATGGTAACCGCCATCTTCGAATCGATCTTACCGATGTCCTTGTTGGCAATCAGCTTCCGCAATGTCCCATCCAGGTTCTCTTTCTCGCACATAATAAAAGGCAAGTCAAGATTGCCTTTGAAATCCTCCGGCTTGTTTATGATGGGCGTTAAGTCTTTACAGGCCACCCCAAAAGGTCTACGCATCGAGTATTCGGAACTACTGTACGATCCATTCGAACTGATCGACAGCTGTGAGTGTTTCTTGCTGGCCGCGGTTAGCATTGAGTTCGTGATGCTGGTGCGTTTGGAATCGTTTTCTTTCATTTCCATGGAACCGATGCGAACGGCGTAACAAACCAAATACATTTTCGATATACTGAGATCATTCTTACTCAGGTCGGTGAAGAGCACGCGATTGTTGTCGAACTGATCGATGTCACGTGCGATTCCCGTGCGTGACCATTTGACCAGATAGTTTTCACTGATCGGTTTGTGTGACTCACCGTCAAAAAGTGTGAATAAAAGATCGGAATCCTCTTGGAATTTGCAAACAAAGGCGTTCACGTGTAGCAGAATATTGTGTGAATATTTGTTGTGGGGACGTGAGGTGCGCTGATGTGATTGGGGACGCTGTCGATAACGTTGCGAATATTAATTAGAAAATATAACCAATAAGTAGTTATGAATAATAAAAGGCTGAATAATAAAATATCAAAAATCATGGTAAAAAATTGTTCGTATATATATAATAAGGTCCATACTCTGTAGCATTAATTTTTCGAGTATTTCGAGAGATCGTTGGACTCTCCATCCTTAGGTACTTACATTGGCTTTTATAATCCGATTCACGGCATTCATATGATGCTCATACAATTCTGTTGTACAAATAGCATTTGTGTTTAATATGTTGCCGCCCTCGTCGCGCACGACCATGTCCAAGCCCAAGAGACTATTTCCTGTGTCTATCTGCGATGTGGCCATTAATTTCACTTTTCGCATCTCGTCCACTGGCAAATTTCCCGATATCAGTAGCGCTCTATTGTTGTTCAAATCGTTCATTTTGGAGCGTATCGTTTGGAAGTCGGGATGATTGACCTTACATAACAAGAATGAAGAATAGAATTAAACTTATTTGAAATTTTACAAAAAAAAACACTCCAACAACATCGTCGCCCATTATAAAGTGACGATGATGTTGTTTTCCCGCCTTCTTCTTTTTTACAATAGTTACTATGATTAAGTGAGAAGTGGTACATGAAATTGAATGAATAACTGACCGACTGCATGAATGAATGAATGAAAGGTATGAGAAACAGTCGGCAGTCGTGTGGATGAACAAGTGATAGGCGAGGTCGTCACTTCTTTGGGGTTAATTTGCACAATTTAGTTATAAAATATTTTTGCTCACCAGAAAATATTGCTTCAGTATTGAACCCCATTCGAGCAAAACTTTTGTGATCTCCTCCACGATGTCCGTTCGTTGAATGCAGAACTCGCCATTGATGATCGTGTACTCGAACAACTGAATATAGGTTTTGGGGAAAATGCCACGTTGTTCTTTACTTCTGCAAAAGAAGAAAGGAAATCAATTAAAACCATTGATTTCAAATCACAAGTATTCGACTCTGACTACATCTCTGAACTAAATTTAGAAGTACCTTACAATATAATAATACGAACAAAACCTTAGAAAGTCCCTAATTAATGCCTTTATTAATCAATCAACGTGGAAATCTGCCAATATATTTAATTAATTCAGATCCTTTTAAAGTGATATATTGTACAATGTACTCGTATATAGGTCAATAATAACTTAAAGTCCTAGGACTAAATACATTTTAAAACAGAAATTTCTTTTCTCAAATATTAAGCATGCTTGGAAAAACGTATGGCCTCAATAAATAAACGAATGATATTTATTATTCGATAAAAGAAAAGATTTGGTTATTTATTTTTCTACATTCAATTGGCGCGTATGGTTTTCCCCGGCTCAGTTTACATACATAAACGTCTGATATCTTGTGCAAGCTATAGTGCCTGAAAATTATACGCCTTCGTCTTATCGCTGAAACTTTTATTTCGCTACTGTTTTTCCTACGCAATGCATACCGCCAGGCACTAACAGTGCCTAGTTCTCCTTCCTTCATTGCAACATACTTCCAGACATGCATAAATGTTCTTGGATAGGATTAGAAGCGAGTTCTCGGACTCGCGTACAAACCCACACACAGTAATAGTGAAGGAATGCAATGTAAGAATGACCAACCAATTCAAAGACGTTTTATTGTGTGTGTTTGTGTTTTTACTGAATTTATTATTTGGATTTCTTATCTTATGTTGATGCTTCTTGTAGTTTCTCAAGAATATTTTCACATTTTTAATACAACACTGACCTCTTTTACATGTCTTTTTCTGACCCATAACCTAGACACAAACCGAAGATCGGATCAATAAACAATCCTCGACATCATCGGCCCATGTCACACTTGTCATCACGATGCGTACATCACTCACTCGAATTGGTTGATTCGTGGCATATGACATGGGCTACCAATCAGCGTGAGCGGTGCATCGTGATGACAAGTGTGGCATGGGTTCTCGACATCATTGAATGGAATCGATGAAGGACAAAACGAATAATTTTCAAATAAAAACGAGAAAGTGGTATGGGGTTATCTTTGGTAGAGTATGAAAAAGAAATAAAAATCCTATGTATTTTCAACTACGCACTAATTCTCACGATAATAACTGGGATGGTAAATCGAATATATCGCCTTGACAAAACATAACATAATCGATTATGATATAATAAAACATTGCAGAACTTGATAAGATAAGAGCGAGACATAATATATTATTTAACGTACTCTGTCGAAAGTTAAAATTAGTTCATATCAACTCAATTGTGTTCACTGAGTTTTAAAAAATCAACTATAAAAATTAAGTTGGTTTTGATTTTTTCAATAATATACGTATAAGGAAAGACCTTCAATAGTTTAGTTTACTTAACTTTACTTTTATTTACTTTACTTTCATGAATTTATTTTTCTGTATTACAACGATTTCGGCCAAAGGAAGACTTATCAAAATCTTTATTCATTTAAATCTTAACGCATTTTTTTTATAATAATTTATTTCGAAAACTTAATGTGAATTAATCCTGAACAAAACCTTACCGTTGTTTGTAGCCGTAGTACCAATGAGTGGTCTCCTTGAGTATTACTACCGCATCACCAACATCCAAACTGAGTCTGTGCGGTTTATCCTCCTGGTCGAAATTGCATTTGGCTTGAAGGTAAAAGAAAACAAAATTTAGTTAACACTTAATTACGTATAAAAAAGAATTAATCGAAATTAGTTAGAAATAATAAGGAATGGATAAAATAAATTTTATGTGACAACTCACATAAACTCAACAGCTTCAACTACTTCAAACTACTGTTGGAACTGACTTTATTTTGCTAGCTCATCACCACTAAAAAAGAGCATTCGAAAGAGATGACTGAGGGGATGATGGACACTGGTGATCTACATTTACATTTAAGTAAGTAAATTGTATGGCTTAATTAAACGTAACCATGTTTTGAAACATGCCAATTTACATGGCGAGCGTTGATGGTGAATTGAAGGTTGAGTATAAAGAGGATTTACAAGGGTAGTCTCTCATAATTTTATGTCAGTGCTAAAGGGGTAACATTTAATGCCTCTGATCATCCATCATATTAGCTTTAGTTATAACAATAAGCATAAAGTGCGTTGTTAACTAAAGACATCATTTCATTTCACATCTCATATGAGTTTTTATAAGCATTAAAAATGTGCATATACAAAATCTATACATAATTCGATTAATGTATTGCTCAAATAATGTAAAAAGTAAACCAATTTTTAACTAATTTAAATTTTAGGAAAAGTGCACACATTTTCGGAGAACTTTAAACATGCAACATTTATAATATAAACAACAATCTTAGCTCTAGAAAAATTGTATTGTTTAGTTACGTCAATTATAATATTTTTTCTTAGTAGCGTTTCGTAGTGTAAGCGATTCGATCGTGCAATTCACACGAGATTTTTTTCTGAAAATTATTGTTATTATTTTGATTACGGTTACATAAACATTAGAAACTCAAATTGCAACATGTCTGTGTTAGGAAAATGTTTGTGTGTGGGTGTGATTGTTTTATCGAATTACTTCCTTTATAACCCATAAAATAACACTCTATAATGTATACTTAATATAAATATTTGCGTGTATAATATACATATATATATATATATTCTTATGCATTTAAAATGTATGTTTGTACATGAAATGGATACGCATAAAATAGCATATCAACTAGTTTATCCCTCCATTCGATGCGGAGCCGGAGGCAGCCACCGTCAGCAGGGAGTGAACTAAACTCATATCATTTTATTACATTTCATTCCACTTGGCAGCGATTTAAATGAAATCGCGTCATTGATGCAACTAATCTCAACCTCAATAAACAAGTGCGGCGACTACTTGAAGCTAATCGTTGCTGTTGTTGTTGTTAAAAAGCTGAGAGCTGAGTGAGTGAGCTTTCGTCCAATGACCGAGAACGTAACACAGACAACGATCTACGTAACGTTTGATACGATACGTGTATTTGTGGGTGTTATACGTCCATTAAAAACCTCTCCCAAAACGTCACCCAACCATCCAGAACTAACATCGAAGTCGGTGAAACTTGTTTGATCAGTTGAGTGCGTTCCTGACAGACTCAGTATAGAATTCCTTATAATAATTCAATACAAACAGAGACAAAGAATACATTTTATACGATATTTGATAAATTTTATACTCGTATTTCGATTCATTAGAAAAACCAATGCCTTTCATTTTATAAGCAACTGCATTGAAGTAGTTTTTCTACCAACTAATCTCTATATAATTACAATAGTAATGTGTTGGTTCTCATTCATTGTTTATCTGAATAAATAGTGGAAAATAGCCCAGCTTATTATTCAGATTATTTTTTTAAAAAATCAGTAGAAAAAATTACTCACACGTCACATTTCTTGAAATTAGCTGATATTCGTCATCATTGAGTTACTCACTAAGTGCTGTGAGAGGGAATCTCGGGGGCTGGGTGAGTGGTTGTCCAGTTAAGACGCTAGTTTTAAATACAAACACAAATCCAGTCCAAAAATTAGGTTAGTGTATGAAATGTATTTTTCTTTATATTTTCCAGATCTCTTGTTTATATCCAAACAATTGAAATATATAAATGTGATCATTGTTTCTTCCTTGATTTCTTTATTTCTATATTTAGCATTGCTCTCATTTATCTATCGTATATTTAATTTAAGAGATGGTCATCACTAAATCCGAAAACAATATTGAAGAGAAAATTTAAAAATTTACCCGTCGTTTATAAACTGAAACACTGCGAAGTCGTTAATAACGAAGGAAGTAGTTATTGAAATACTACTAAGAATGCAGCTAATAAAGTAATTATTTATTCGTCACGATTGAAATGCTCCTTCCTTCCTTTCAACATGACAAAAATTGCATTACCTCTAAATAAGAAAAACTGAAACTGGTCTTCAAACCGGAAGCAAAGAAGAATGACGTTGTCGCCACAACAATCTTAGCAATTAAAATAAATAAAAGCACAAAAATACCATCAAACAATTAAAATACAAGAAATAAACCACGCACAAATCAAGGAACGGCTCAATAGCGTTACCACACGCTATGAAGAACGGAGGATGGATATTTTTTGTCGGCTAAGGCAACGTCATTTTAAAGCCATACACACACAAGAGATAACGACGAAACTAAGAGATAATAACAAAAAAAAGAAAGAAAAAAGACCAAAAACACATGCATAAATTATGAAATGTCAAAGCGAAGAAAGAAATATGCACTCAAGAAAGGGGAAACAAACCAAACATGGAACCACTGGAAGGAAGTCAAGTTGACAAAGATAAAAAACAAAACTATAAAAAACATGTCTTCCAATAAATAACAAACAGTCTTTTGCACATTGAGACGCAACAAGTTTTTTGCATTGTTTTTTGCACTCATCAGCAACACAATGACAATGAATCTCCGCATGACAAGAAAATGCATACATACGAGTAAAGTACGAATGCATTTAAAAGTGAAAACTTCATCAAATCACAAAACAATAGACGGATTTTAAACAATAGACAAACGCAAACAAGTTAATTGCAATCTGCTTGCACAACAAAAAAATACATCATACAACAACTCAACAACTCATTAGAGGTGAGCCATCGGCTGGTTTCTTTTCTGCCAACGCATACTATAAGTTTTCAGCATTTTCCACCCTTGTTCAAGTGTCAATCGATTCATTTCGTAGCGAGGGGTTTGACACAGAAAAGTTGGCGAATGTTTCGAATAAATCGGTGTTGGCACTAGCCAAATATCATGTAATTCAAAAGAGCTGCCGATGGCAAACCCTTTACACAAGAGAAGAAAATATCAAAACAAACATCAGGGGTTGTTGCGCTTCCAATCCAACCCCTTCGCCCCTTCCATAAATAAAACCCATGTCAAAGAAGCGCCCGCCGCAGGAGGTTCGCGTGTGCCAAGGATCAAAAGTCAGTTGTAACTTTATCAGTGAAAACTTTACTCAGTGGAAACTTTAAATAAATATATAAATACCAGCACAACTAAATACAAACATATAGAAGCTACTTACTCAAGTCAAGATATATATTTTTAAAAAGCAAGCATGTACTCGTATAGCAAAGTATTAAAGCATAATATAATGAATAAAAAAAAACATTACGAACAATTCGAAAGATTCGTCATCCATACCGTTGATATTGAAGCCAACAGGTTTTTATAAGTTGTTTATTATGGAATGTATTTGTTGTTGTTGTTTTTGGTTTTTTTTTCATTCAGCTACTTTTTTTTATGACAACAAATAACACACGACATTATAAGGTACAATTTATTTACTACTTTCTAGAGAAACTAGATTCAATCCATTTTAAACATCTATGATCATTTTAATAAATTGGGACTTAAATCCAACTTAAAACACATACATGTATGTGTATGCATTTCAAAAATTATTAGACTTAAAAAATATTGTTTTAAGATGTCTCCTTTTTTCAAATACATAGCTAAAAAAGATATTTAAGCTATTAAAGTTATTAAAAACATATGTAAAGCCTTTGCAGTACTACAATAACTATAAAATGGAGCATTTTTTCTTACATAACAAAATACATAATTAGACGGTTTAAAAACTTCACAATCAAGTTTTATGATTTTTGAAAAATTTATAGTCGCAGCTGAATCATCCACATGGCGGGAGAACTACTTACATAGATATATAGATATATGTATGTATGTATATATATATATATGTGTGTGTCTGTGTGTTTATATGTTAATATTTCTAGACTTCTTTTCCAAAGATATTACTCACTCATTCAATTTTTCTACTCATTCCGCTTCATTCGCATTCTCAATCAATCGTCAGCTTTTACAACGACGTTTAATTTTTCTTTTGCCCTTTCCTCGACTCCATAAGATTGAAATTTAATCTAATAGATTGTTAAACTGTGTGGAATACGAAAGGCGAGTGAATGTAGCTGGAACGACGACAACAACAATGGTGGTGGTGTTGTTTTTGTGATGTATCAATTGCCAATGTCAAAGAGTCCAACTGACTTTGCAACAAAAAACATAAGCAACATGTTAGAAGTATGTTCATATATTTAATTGCCATTTCGTCTATGTTTTTGCCCTAGTTAATTATTTTTGTTTTTCAAACAGTGAAGACAGTTGAAGACCTTGACAGCGGCCTTTTCTTCTTCTTCTTCGTCTCTGCCTTCTTCGTTACGAGTTCTACGGAGCTTATTAAGATTAAGATTAGATGGAATTGATAAGATACTATCTTACTATGTATTCTTATAACTTTATCCGTACAGGATTGGAATATAATAAATTACCGGCGAAAATCACAGGGAAAATCACCCATAAAAATTTAAATGAATTCAATTCAATTTAATCTAATGAGTCCAATTTTATCCTTTACCTTTACCAAACACAAAAAGAAACAGATTTCGGAGTCTCTAGCAAAACTTCAATGCAATGACAATATTTCCGTTTCGTAAATAAAGCCTGAAGACATTAGGTAAACGGAAGTCTAAAAATAAAAAAGATTCCACAGGAAGAAGTCTTCCAAGAGGAAGACAAACACACTCGTGACTCTGCGGCACTGAGCACAACGACGTTGCAGCAATTTTTAATCAGTTAGTTGAGGAATCAACAGTTGAGAGAACCATCACCAGAACCAAGTCGCAGGGGGAGGTGAAATGATAGGGCATCGACTGCGCAGTATTCGCCACTAACGACAACTCGTTAATTCGTGTCGTTGACGAGACGACAAACAGCAAATACTCAGCTGGTAAACGACAAAAATTCAATTCATATTTCAAATGCCAACATTAAAAACATCGAAAAACATCCCCAGCTGCGTTGCTCCACAATGAAACATTCATTCTTCTGAGGCAGAAAGATTCCGACAGAGAAATGTACAATTATCATTATCCACAATTTAACGATGACAACAAAAAGCATTGCAAAACAGAAGTACACTTGACGAAAAGTGATTTGAAGTCTTTTTTCAAATGGCCAAAAAAACACTAGAGAAAATACTGTAAGGAGGTTAATCGGCGAAATGAGCTAGAGAGAGGAGATTATATAATATTAAGATCACTTAACTTTGAAAAATAACTGAACCAAACGATAAGACAGCGAAAAATGAAGTAAGGTTATGTCAATGATATTAATACCTAAAGAAAAAGCAATATTAAACTCAATAGATATCGATGCGGATATAACATGCATATGACAATGAAAATATTATCTATTTAACCATGATTAGACATCCAAACAGACGGAGTGTAAAATGATAAACAGTTAGTCTAGAAATTATATGTGTGTAGAAAGTTTCTAACGAATAACGTTTACATTAAAAATAAGTTCAAGTAAAATTTGGAGACGGGAAAAAGAGTGTGGTAATCACATGAACCGTTGTAATTAGACGGAGCACATAACAGTTACGATGTGGCCAACATAAGTACTACTTTTAGTCGTGTCGTATTAGTCGCCTCGCATTAGTCGCATCCACACGCTGGACACAGATGTCTTGCGACTCTAGTCGGGTTGTACCAGTCGCTTTACATTTGGTATATCAAAAATAGCAGAATTCTTTCGCTCCAAAAGGAATCAATATGTATAAGAATTTCAATCAGATATTGTTTTTATAAATACAAAGTCCCCCACACGGCTGGTGCTTATGAAAACAGTTGCTTCTCTGCAATAAAGATGTACATATAGTATATTTCTAAAGCCAAAACATGCAGTTGTTTCATCTTGTACACATACCAAAAAATACATCTGCCCAAACTTGATTGCAATTTAATTGCACTCAGAGTAAAAAAATAACAACAAAATAATAAATATCAATGCCATCTCACACAATTACAAGTGTATTTAACAAATTCCAGTCAGTCAATTTCAATTGTTCTTATATTTAATCGTTGTGATGTTGTTTCTCATAATCAACTGCAGAATAAATAACTACAATAACAACTCTATACTGGAAAAGTACGAGTACTACAACCAACAACAATAAAATATCATTAACTTATGTCTACCATATAATATAAACTACTTCATAGACTAGCCACAAAACCAAAATAAGAACTAAAAAAATTTTAGGAAAGATGAAGATGAAAAGGCGAGGCCAATTTTTTTAAAATTAATCAAACAATGGAAAAAATACTATAGAAAGGTAGGGGAAAAACTGTGTGCAACAAGTACACGCACACACGTTACGCGACAGGAGGTAGAACTGGGCAAGGTTTATAGAATAAATTCTATAAACCTTGGAACTGGATGCGTTTCATTCGAAGAACGGCATGGAAATATCACCTTTTATGATTATAAGGGATACAAAAAATGTTTCATATGTTGGGCGATGGAGTAGAAGAGGTGATGTGCCATGGAATTCAGGTAGCATGCTGATATGTGCTACTTATTGCAGCAGGTAAATTATTGTCCGCTAATTAAACAGAATTTTTTTTAGGAAAAATTGTGGTATTTTCATTGTTTTTGTTTTACTTTCACTAGGGCTGAGTGCGTATTCTTTAAAACCAAGGTTGTTATAAGCACCGATCAAATATTTTCCAACTAAAATTATTGAAAACTACTCACCTATTCCAAACGCTTGCTTGCTGTTGCAATCACTCCAAATCATCATTTTGTTATTGTGCTGCTATTTCTTTTAGTTTAATGACATCAATACTTCACAACTTTTAAATATTTTAAATTCATAAATATGGATAATATTTAAACTAAAACAACAAAAACTGGACAGTTTAAAACACCTTAAACTTGTATAGACAACAAGAAATTACATTTTCCATTATTTTCACACATTTCTAACATCACTTTTTTCCGTACATTTCTTGTAATTAGTCACTTTTTCTGAAGTAAATTTGGGAGTTGGCCGCGCAGCCAGGCCACCAAGTGAACGCTTTTAATTTTTCGTTGCTTTTATCCTCTTTCTTTAATTGACTATTAATTGACACCAAAATTCTTGACTTTGCACAACAAACTCCACAATAACACGGACTTTAACATCATTGTCATACGACTTTCACGCAACGATGATGATTGTCAACTGTCATTGTATCATTGCGTCAATCTACTGACGTCTACTGACGTCTACTAAAAGTACTAAAGTATTGGTACTAAAATAAGCGTTCTCTTGTGAGAGAGAGATGCTCAATAAAATTTGATTGCCCTCTTTGTTCAGTGTTGCCAGGTTGTGAGGAATTCAGCAAATTGCGGGGAATCGAAAAATGAAAATTTCGAAATGGGAAAATAAATGGGAGAAAAAAGTAATAAAATTCTAAAAAATCGTAAACAAAAAGCCCAATACAAGCAAATACAAGAAAAACCCAACCAAATCGCTCGGCCACCCTCTCTGCTGACGCACATTATTATTACTTTTATTATTTTACTTTTATTTATTTTTTGTGTACATTTCTCTTAGTCTTGACTAATAACTTATATATATTTTTTCTTAATTTCTAATAAGACACGATTAGTCTTCGGACGGAAGAATTATACTGAATTACTGATTTTGATACCAACTTGTAAAAAAATTATATTTAATATCAAGACTAAAATCTTAACTTGCTGCTAATGTTTTCTAATGGAATGAAGGTATTACAACTAAAATGGAAGTTCTGTATACACTTGCAAGCATAAAACCAACTGATACAACTAACACAACCTTGTCATTAAGCAACGAAAATATGCTCTTGGCTCCAGCTCTAGAAAAGTCCCAATCAAATACTATATTCCACGATTCTGACTGTTTCCACGGATTCTCTCCATCGTCGAAGTACATTGGGCATTGATCACGTTCGCGTTCATATTCGATTGCATCAATAGCAACAGCGGCGCCTTCGGTGTAATTCCACGAAGTGACATCCTGGTTAAGCTTACAAAAAGCGCCGACAGCTGAAAATCACAACAATAAATATATATAGTTTGCGTTAGTTAATATAGATGGTTGATTAATTAAACTCACCTTGTGACATGAGAACTCGATTTAAGTCAGCGCGCTGATAAACCCAACACCGATATTTAGACAGAGGATCTAAATCATCGTAGGTAATTAAATATGATTTGAGATTCTCCTTCCAGAAACCAATACATTTCATTCGATAATCAGGATCACCTAATAGAATTTCGAATAGCAGATTAAATAATAAACATCAAAAAATTATTATTTACTTACTGTATATATCTACAGGTCGACCCAAATGATCAACAGACAGACAATAATTCTCATCAACGGCCAGTTCCTTTTGATCAGTATCGCAAACAGACAAGTCTGATATATTTTGCTTGCAACGAATATCAGGACGTGGACTCAGAGTAACACCACCCAAAATTCTTTGCAAAAATAAAATTAATTTTAGTTAAATAAACACTCAAAGCTATTTACCTCGTTCTAAATGGATGCACTCCACGTTGTGTAAAGTTAAATTTACCCGCAACAGGACAACGCACTGGCACCGGATTCTTGGCCAAATACAAATCAAATTTCCACGCCTCTGCATTCGGGAATTGCACCCAAGAGCACACGGTGCTAAAGTCATCCTTAATTACTGCCAAACCCTTGCGATAACGAATTATATTATGATGTCTTGGCATAAACTCAAAGCAAACATAATCCTTCTGACAACCATCGACGGTAAGACGAGCCATCATTATGCGGTTATCCTTACGTTCGCGACATACATAGATTGTGCGGCGAAATCGTCCCTTATCCGGAAAATATGTTTCATTGATATGTGTTTCGCTTATTTGAATATCCGCATCTATGTTGGCTGTGTTAACCCATTCACCTGTGAAATTCTGCGGCAAGGTACAGCGTGGCTCCACGTACTCCGCCTTTACAGGTGTAAGTTTGAGTCGTTCTGGTGAGCTTTCGGGTGTTTTCAAGGTATTACATTCGGCTGTTATAGATACACCAATGTACAAGTCGTCGTCTCGATTTTTCAAAAAGCAGCGATATTTTTCGTCTTTTCGCGATTCTTTAGTGTTTGCTACGGCAAAATAATGATTCTTTCCAATGAACCAATCACCGAGGCAACTATATTCAACGATGCCACTGAATGTTCCTTCCATGCCTTCACATTGCTGATATGTAATGTTAAACTTCTGGTTTTGTATTAAAAATTGTGTGCCGGCAGTTTGGCAGGATTGAATACGTGCGTCAGGTTTATCGCAAACACCAGTGTAGCGAAAACGATTCTATGTAAATGCGATATCATTTGTAATAAATAACAACCAGAAAGAGTATTAACTTCGGCCTGGCCGAAGTTCATATACCCTACACACGTTTACTTAAAAATTAGGCGTGGCCATGGTCTAATTTTTTTCCTTTTCAATTTCAAATAGCCTGTGATAACAGAGAATGTTCGTGCCAAATTTGATGAAAATATCTCTATTCGTTCTCCTGTAATCGAGTTTTATTTAATTTATGGGCGGACCACGCTCATTTTTGGTGATCCTTTTTAGGTCAGGGACAGACTTCTGGACAAAATTTCAAACGCAAATTCGTTCTACAACCTGAGAAATTGAGCTTAGAAGCATGGATGAATTTGTATTCACAATAAATACAGATGAGTTTCTAATGTTAAACAATATTCGTGCCAAATTTGATGAAGATATCTCTATTCGTGCTCCTGTAATCGTGATTTCCACAGACAGACAGACGGACGAACATGGCTAAATCGACTCAGGAGGTGACGCTGATCAAGAATATATATACATTTTTATAACTGTCACGCCTCATTTAATGCGTTACAAACGGAAGCACAAAATGAATATACCCTCATCACTTCGTGTGTAGGGTTTAAAAAACCATAAAAATTAGAGATTGAAAGAGATGCCAGAATGTGAATTTTTTTAATTAACTTACTTGATATGAAAACTGCCAGACACCTTCCAACGAAGAACGGCAATTTATTGGTACAAAGTTTTCATTGAATAGTGTTATTATTTGTTGATCATCTTTCACTCCTCGACAAACGTTTGCCACATTGGCTTCAGCTTCAGGATGTAGAGAGACGCAAGGACCTTTTTACAAGGATAAATTTCATTTACAAATACTAAATGAATCGAAAAAAAAATTAATTTTAAATACCTTCGAATTTCTCGAAAACATTCAAGGTACGTACAAATGTATGTACGCAATGATAACAATCACCGGCGCGTTCTTTAAACACAAAGGAATACTCGTCACCACGGTGTTTCACCATGTCGACACAGTAACCACGCCTGGACATAGATGTTGCATCGATCACAGTCTGCGTTGGGTGACCAACCTCCCATGAGAACCATGAGCCTTGCAGAATTTTCGGTATTATACAATTGCCTGATTCGACTTGATTTGATGCAGTCAACACTATATAAAAATTATAATTCCAGAATGGGGTGTGGTCTCTAAAATTAGTCGAACTTACCTGCGTTAAATGTGCCCAAAATGCACAACAGTGCAGAAAGTATCATCACGTTTGTTATAATTATGTTTCGTGGAATGTAAAAATGAAGAAAAATAAAATCTAATTAATTCTAAGTAATAAAGATTCACCACTCTAGACAATTACAAAATTCCTAGCTTTTCAAAAATAAAGGAATACACAAGTGACAGTTAACAAGTGTTGGCACGAAATGCTGCCAAATTCATAAACCATTCATAAATTCGTGGGTATTCAAACTTTTTATACCTAAAAATGTGTTACTTACTACACGCACTACTTACGCTACTACTACTACTACACTATACTAAGTTTGGAAATGTGTATTTTAACAACTCATTCTTTGCATTCGACATCGAGGAAAATATGCTTAAAAATCTTTATCATTAGTCATAACTGACTTAGTGAACTTTCTTTAAATTTAAGCCCCCATTTAATTTAGTTTAAATATTCGGGCCGACTTATGGCATTTGAACAACTCAATCGAAAGTCAACTCTTGCATTTCAGCACTATTAATTATTTGATAAAAAACATTTAAATTTTATTTATTACAAACAATTAGAATTAAGTAATTTAAAGCAAATTATATAAATAAAAAAGGTATACAGGAGAAATAAAAGTGGGCGAATAGTAGTTAAAATAAAATACAATTAAACTGTATATATGAGAGGGGACAAGGGATAGAAATCTTCTTCAAATGGCTATGTAAGATTCTCGAATGGCCGCAGTCGTAGTATTTTGATTCTATCTAATCTGGATATGGATCGAGGGAATGGGGGTAAGTAATCTTTGGTTGTATTTCTATTGGAGTTTATGTCTAGATTATTTATATTATAGTGGCTTTTCTTTAGAAAGTGGTTGATGTCCCAGAAATTGTAATTGGGAGTAGATGTCATCATGTAGGATATTCGATAGACAATCGATTGATTTTATTCATAAATTTGATTTTACATTAAAAAGAAGAATATTTTGGAAAACATGAGTTTCCTATTTGAAACATATTCAAATTCAAAAGTATCACTTCTAAAGGGTGAATATTTTATTTATTGTATGTGTTTGTTTTCAATTCAACAAAAAGAAGAACAGATCAATGACCAATCTTCTGACAATATTTTGTATGCCTCACAATAAATAGACGAGACCCAGACAACTTTTATATTTGTGATGATAAGATGCATTGGAATATTTTATTGAACTAAAAAATGTGTAATAAATTGTGCCCGTTGGACTTAATAGTCATAATAATAAAACTGATGTATTAAAATAATACCTTGTAACAGATTAGTATTAATGCAAATAACTATTTTGTATTAAAAATTGTTTTTTAAGTCGAAAGAGAGAAATAGATGTCCAAAAGAAATATTCAGATAAATTCAGCGTTGAAATTTAATCTCTATCCAATTGAAATGAAAATAAAAATTGGAATTAAATGAATCTTGAAATTTCAAGTTCTTTATTGTAACGACATTTTAATTTCTTAAGTAGGTTAACTGAGTCTCGCATCCTCCTTATGACTCTCTAAGCCAATCTAGAATTTGGGCATTTTTGCTTGCGTTCCAGCGAATGCTTGATTAATTAATTTAATCAAAATCAAAATTACTGTGAAACAATGACGAGCAAACTATTGGACACCCGCAGTTTGAATTCCCTGCCCTGCATTTTGTGCTATTTTGGCACACTTCAAGCTTCGAGAGTCCAATGGTTAAATGCAAATAATGCAATATTAAGCAAGACAAGTCTAATAATATGCGATAATAACAATTCACTGTCATAGCAGCCGTCTTATCAGTGGTGTTTGACTTTAAGGTTAAGTCTTCTTCTTCTGAGTGATATTTTGTTCATTGCCGAGTTTCATGTGCACTCGGATGAAGTGGACTTAGTTCGCTGTATATTTATAATTTGTGAGAAGTATTTTATTTCGAGAAGAGAAGCATCCAATGCTGCAATTCCAGAACTGCAACCGAATCGGTGTGTGCAATATTAAAGGCGTTCCTTCTCTGCGATAGCATCACTTGTGTTTAAAATGTTGCCTTGAGTGGATCGAATTTTAACCGGCACACAATTAAAAAAATCAACAGTGCTTGAAAGTGTTGAGAAAATTGTACCCCCAAAAGGAGTTGTAATAAAATTCGAAAATAATTCGAAAGTGATGAAATAAGTTCATGAAAGAAATAAAAAAAAATCCAGTTCTGTGTGATATTTATTTTAAAAAACTTAGTGCTTAAAAATGGGTTAGTATCGAATCAGAGGTGTTAATTTTGCCATCAAATTACGCGTGTTCATAATAATAGAGTTCCCTCATGTGTATTTTACTATACTATAGCAAATGCAACAGTCGGTAAAATTCATTTGGAATCAATAGACAGAATCGGAAGCATTCCACTGATAGAGTCCAGCTTTAAACATGCTGAGCAAATGTATGGCAAAGTTAAGGGGACCAATCGATTATTTAATTGGTATTTCGAAACTGCCGAAGCTACTCTTTTCGCTGCATTCGAAACGTTCCAACCAGCAGTTAAACTTTTCGAAGCTCCTCTTAAGCAACTCGATAGTGTGATGTGTAAAAGTCTGGACATTTTAGAGCAGCGTATTCCTTTGGTTTATCTTCCACCGGAAATGGTAAGAAAAAACCAAGATATTATAATAATAAATAAATCTATATTTAGTATTTTAGTATTTACTTAAAATATTGTTGAATGTTACTAATTAAAATTGGAAAAACTAATTGAAATAATATGTACATATATAAACGTATATTAAGGATACGAAATAATTTCTTCTGCGAAAGAAAGTACGAAATTGTAATGTGTAATCAAAATTATAATCATCCACATTGTATGAATTTGGTTCATATAGCGATTACTTTCAAGTCACTAAATCGGATTCAATTTGTATATAAATTTTATATTTAAAGATGTATTGGAACACAAAGGAATACATGTCCGATCGCTTGGTGAGACCTGTCGTAAAACGCGCAGATTCCGTGAAGCAGTTGGGAAACGCTGTCCTGGAGAGCACGATAACAACGTACGCCGCCGATAGAATCGATGGTGCATTTACTGTTGCTGACAAGTATGTGGACAAGTACTTGGTGGATGGAGTTGGTGGTGGTGATCAAGTGGATGGTGGTGAGTTGATATTCCATAGAGACGAAAAGAGTAAAACAAAAGAAACAAAATACAAATCGTTTGCAAGAACTGAACTTTATTTCAAAAATATAAATCAACATTTAAAAAATGAGAGGTTATCTGCTGAAATGAGTATCATTTTCACTGGGTTTAAAGCTTGTTATGCTGGAAACGCAAAAGATAACGAAACTTCTCGAAAGCTACGGTGTAATTTTATAAAAAGAATTTTTTATAATTACATACATACATCTGTACATACATCTGTGTGCCTCTGTGCGTACACTTAACTTTCGGATGTAATGCAAACCAATATTTATTTCGGTTTTATTTTCTTAATTTGGCCCATAAAAGTAACCCATGGAGAGGAAAATATTGGAAGCGAAGGTGAGAAGGGTGCGATCAAAGCGATTCATCATGGTCAACGATTCTCGCGCAAACTAAAACGCCGCTTAACTCAAAGAACACTAGCCGAAGCTAGGGCTCTGAAGAAACAAAGCAAGGAAGCAATCAATATAATCATATATGCGGCCGAGTTGGTAAGAATTTAGAGCATGTGAAAATCGCTTTCGTTCATTCCACTAAAATACTTGGAATTATACTAGATCGCTACAGATCCAAAGTTAGCCTTACAGAAGGCAAAACAACTGTGGAATTATTTGAGTAAGGACGAGCCGGAAAATCAAGCAAGACCAACATCATTGGAACAGCTAATGGTACTCTTATCGCGGGAATCCGCCAGACGTGTAGTCCACTTAGTAAACTATGGTGCAAATATGACTACAAATGTTTCAAGGTAAGTCAAGTCTTTAAGTCAAATTTAATTTAGGAAATTCTAAACATTTTTTGCAGAACTGTAGCACATTCCATGACCGAAGTTGTCCATCTCTTGGTACACATAAGTGATCAGGTACTTAAAACGGCAAAATTGGATAAAGTTAAAAACATGACCAAAATAGACACAGTTTTTAAGCGCGGTTTGAGCTTCTATGGCAACCTGCAAGGAATGACTAATGAATACCTGGTACAGTGTGGAAAAATAAATAAGTGGAAGTTCTCAGATGTAAAGGTTGCTTCTAATGAAATTCTTAATTTTTCACCCATCCAGGAACGTGTCGCAGTTTTTCTATCGGGTCGCATTGAAGCAGAGAAGGTCGTGGGTAGCTCCACGCAAGACCCTATAACGACTGCAGCACGAAGACGCATTGAAGGCCAAGAAAACAATTCCTCCGCTGCACATAACAATATAAATGGCGTTTATTGAAAAATATAATTCTTCATTGCAGTCGTCTTTTTGTTTCTAATCATCGAATTCTATTTTTGCATGCAAATTCGTATTAACTAGGTTTGAGAACAACTCTAAGCTATTGTGTTCTGAAACAATAAACAAACAGCAAGTGTTTTGCTTCTTCTTTTTTAATTACTTCTTACATACATATGTACATTTATCAATGTATTTCTTTAAAAACAACATTCACAATTTTACTAACCTAATTCTATTGTTAATTTTAAAAAACAGTCAATTAAAATTGATATTACATGTCGCTCGTTACAAATATATACGGGTTGATTTATTTTGACATAACCATTTTTCAGTTAATTGTAGAATAACCATTTTTAATTTGTAAAACCGCTTTTGAAGCAAATAAATGATCTAATTTTAAAATTAAAATAAAATCTAAAAAAAGACACCTTGATATTGATATTGATACGATATTTTAAGGGAATAAAAATCTATGTAGTTGTCGAACTGGTGATGACTTGCATCCGGCTCTTTGTCGTGGGCATTCAAACCTCCTCAAACACCGCGAAAATCTCATGTCGCAGTAACACAAGCGTGCCGCACATGATCGTGGACTTCCCCATTCGCCGTGATCGACAGCGCACAACGGTTTTCCACGATAACATTTCCATATGTAAGGGACGAAGTATTCCAAATATGAGATGCAGTTGCTGTGTTCGTAGCACTTGTCGTGCAACTTGCAGCAACGATCTACGCCATCAACCGGAAATCCTGCCCCTAGAAAACCACAATAGCAACCGTATCCCTGGAAGAGCAGAGGTTCGCATCCGGTGGAGCATTTTATCATCGAGTAGAGACGTACAACATCTCGTTTCGAACGGTCTTCATGGTTTACAGACAATTCTGAGGAATTCCTTGAAAAAATCCTTCGCATAGAAACCACATGACTATAATTTATATTTTGTTTTTCTTTTTACCTTAGCTCCCAACTTGTTGAGTAACCAAATGGATCATTAACACGTGCCAAATACACTCTTGCACTCTCCTCTATGACTTCGGTTTCTGGTACCGTCATCTCTGTGGTACCGCGTGTTATCTTATTTGATATTGGTCCATTGTCTCTCATTGAATTACTAAGAATCGGTTCCAATTTAGGATATCTTACGATTTCGCTGCTGTAATAATTTTCATCGACGTTCCTCTTGAAGCAGAAAGTTTTTATTACAATACAAGAAACAAAATAAATAAGTTTCTTACATTTCATCGAGATCGGACAACTCGATTGGTTGTGAGATTTCGCCGGACCAGCCAACTAAACCCATCTCCCTCCAGTCATCATCACTCTTGCCTGTTCCTTCCATGTGATCCACGCGAATATATTGCGGATTTCTTCTCTGGGAATCGGATGAAATCACTTCTGTGTGTTTGCGTTCGTTCATCAATTGCATGTTATTCGTTGTTAAGTTAGGAAATTGTGGATCAAGAAAGTCACTTCTTCTCTTAATGACCAGCACAGCGCCATCTTTATGCGGCAATTTGAAAACAAAAGGAGGATCCGTAACGTTCAAATCGTACATTTCCGGAATCAATTTAGTTAATACATCATCTGTCTCATTTGTTATCTTCAAAAAAGCTTTGCTAATATCTTCAATGATGGTGTTGTTTGACTCCCACGACGACGTATCAGAATATCGGAAATAAACTCCTCCGACCAAGAAAATTATCGACAAAATTTGCGTATGCATGACGGCGATATGTGCAACAATTTGTACGAAGTGGAATCGTGCCTCACTTTAGTTGCAGCTCGAAGCTGAATGATGTTTGGCCAGTTGAAACCAAAGTAAATCGAACGAACCAACTGACATAGTCCATTATCTTAATTGCACGTCTTTGCAGTCCTCCATTCCACTGCTGTTGTTTTGTTGTAGTTTCAAAATTTCATAACATAATGTAAAGAAGTACAACTACATAGTACTGCCGCAATAACAAAGGCATGGCTAATGGTTAAATCGGTTACATCATTAAATATAGAAATTTAAAGAAAATGCAAATATCATTGGTAAGAAAAGAAATGTATGTGTTATATCCTGAACACTCATTGAACATTAAAGTTTTTCAATGCTTACTACCATCATCATAATCATAGTTTTCCATATATTGAAATTCGTAAACATGTTTTTTTACAGATTACGTCAGAGAAGAAAACTTTATCCTAAAAACTGCAATAAAAACCATTCCGTTAAGAGTATTGATTTATTACTTCACTTTCACTTTACGTCAGAGTAGGAAACTATTTTAAAACATGAAATAACTATGTATGTTCTTTTGATAGCAGGTGAAAAGTCCGCCAATAGTTTGTTATTATTTAATACACTTCGATTATACTACAAAATTTGTATATTAATATCAAAATATTCGAGAGATCAACCGTTTCAATATACCAAAGCCTAGGAAAACAATATAAAAAATATATTTTGCGTTTCATTAATGAACTAGCGATATAGGAATTAAATAACATAATTTTAATATAAATTAAAATTTAAAATAATTATAATTTATAACTTTTTTTATTATTGAACAAATAATTATTGAATATTATATACAAATATTATTGATTTTGATATATTAATTTGATATTACTATTTTGATTGGATTATTTAGTTTTTATATTTATTTTTAACGAATTGCTTTAGTATCGTACTCAGCCTGTGTTTCGTTCTATAAATGTAAATAAATGTAGTGTCAAAATTTTTCTTATATATAATTTCGTTGACAGCAAATCAAGAAAAAGATTAAAAACAAACCAGGAAAACTTTAGAAGATAGAAAACAGTAACAAGCGTCAGCACGTGTCTGTCCAAAGTGTTTGAAAATCCTAACATATTTTATTTCACCTTCAAGTTGATATTTATAATTCCGTCAATAAAGAATTAAGTAAAACAAATTGGAGTAATAAAGGTCATTGTAGAGTTTAATTTGCGTCACTAAGCAAACATGTTCTATATAATTGGCCTAGGCCTGGGAGATCCCAAGGACATTACAGTGAAAGGCCTTGAAGTTGTAAAGCGATGCAGTCGTATATACCTTGAGATTTACACATCAATTTTAGGCTGCCCTAAGGAAGAGTTGGTAAGTGTTAATATATATAATAATAGAATAAAAGCAATAACATTGAGCTTAATAATGACATACGTTTTATTACATGAATTCGGCATTATTTCAGGAAACATTCTATGGCCGTCCTTTATTGCTGGCCGATCGCGATTTAGTGGAGCAAGGTGCTGATGAAATTCTAGCAGGTTCATCTGAAGAGGATGTAGCTTTATTAGTGGTTGGCGATCCGTTTGGCGCAACAACGCATACGGATTTCGTGTTGCGCGCTCAAGAGAAGAAAATACCTTTTAAAATAATACACAATGCTTCTATAATGAATGCTATAGGTTGCTGTGGTTTGCAATTGTACAAATTTGGAGAAACGGTTTCTATACCGTATTGGGATGAGACATGGAAACCTGATAGTTTCTATGATAAGATCAAAATAAATCGCTTAAACAACATGCACACATTATGTCTGCTAGACATAAAGGTTAAAGAACCTACACCTGAGACATTGTGTCGCAAGAAAAAAGAGTACCTGCCACCCCGTTTTATGAGTGTTCAAGAAGCTGCACAGCAATTACTAACAATTGTGGAAAAAAAGGATGCTTTGGAAAAGAACACAATCCTGAACGAAAGTTCCCTGTGCGTAGGATTGGCACGTGTCGGCCATGATGACCAAAAAATCATTGTAAGCAATTTGCGGGACATGACTCACGTTGATATGGGTGGGCCACTGCACTCGCTAGTCATACCAGCAAAGGAGATGCACCCACTGGAAGTAGAATTTCTACAGCATTACTCGAATATCAAATTAAATGACTACAATCACTAAAGTACGAGTATAATGAGGCAATCCATAGAGTTTAGCTTTTAAACTTTAACATCTTTAGAAGAAATTGAAACGATAAATAATAGAAATTGTTTAAATTTTAAGCTATATAGAAAATTGTAACTATAATTGTTTAAATGTAAAAATGCTTTAAAATAGTATTTTTCGAATAAAGATTGTGAATAGCGTTTCTGGATTTTTTTATAATTATAATAATTGCAATAATAACAATGATTCCCCTGAATCATTGCTGCAAAGGTAAAATAAACAAGCATCGTTGCTTGCCTGTGAATACTCGTGTGTAATTAAAGTTCTCTCTTATTTCCTTTTTATTAATTTCATAAATATTCGTGTGCTATATTTTTTAACATTTTTCAATAATACAAACCCCGCATTCGTCTGCCAGAACCTTGCCGATCATAGAGCACATTGAATTTGTTAACGAAATGATTCATATCATTGCATCCCTTTGTTAGAGCGCCCAAATACGTTATCAATCCTACGTCGTTGCATTGTGTGTAGAGTTCTTCCTGAAATGTGGCGCCCTGCATAACTGGCAGCCGATGGCTTAATGCATATATTTCACGCAATATTTCCTGGTTCGGTGGTAGTGTTCCAGCCTCGACATCTTTGATATACTTCAAGAGTATTTTAATGCGAGTGTTGAGCATCTTGATGGCGCTGTCTTGCGCTACCAAGTGTTCAGCAACTACCGACTTCTCGTCTGTTTCGTTGGTGGACATACGCGCTACATGATCGACACCAATACGTTCCGCTTCCTCAGTGGCCAAAGTGTACGTCAATGGCACGAACAGCATTGTGGCCTCTCCCTGCACAATGTCAATAACGGATTCATACAATTTCAATGGTAACTGGTCGACACTGCGCGACACGGGATTTAACTGCAACATAATCGGACATTCGTTTATGTCGGCAATTTGTTTCTGAATTTTTATATCCCGCTCCACAGGCGACTCTCCTGTTGTGTACCACCCAATGAAATCTAATTCACTAAATACCTGAAAATATATCGTATTGTTTACGAGTCTTAATCAAAACCTATTTTAACCTGTTTGTATTGGTGTTCCTTCGTATTGTAGTAGTCCAAGTTAATGATAACATCTTCCCCGACCATATCAGTCTTCAATTCAAAGGAGTTCATTACTTCAATATTCCGCCCTTTCTGTTTGCCAATTAGCGCTCCATACACCTGGCACGCTTCGCCTGCCTGTGCACGTATGCGGGTCCAATGTTCGGAGATGTTCATAATCACTAGGGGATGCAGAGATATCGTTACAGATGGTACTGTTCCTGTTCCAGCCATAATATTCGATGCATTTGTGGTTTTGCTGCCGGCACCTGCTGCATCGGCCGCACTGCTGCTATCGCTTGCAACACCAGACGATGTCCCGGCTGTTGTTGTCTGTTCGGCATCGATGTCCATCTGTTCCATGATGTGTTTCTGGATATTAGTAAATATTTATTGTATTGTTCTAAATGCTGTTCTATCTCTGCTATAAAGGTAGAAATGGTGAATCAAAAATCCTGGTTTTTTTGTTGATTTCCCCTGACAGTCGTCTTCCAAATGGTATGTTGCCAGATCTTTTATATCTAAAATTACTTATAATTGTACAAAATTATTACAAATGGTCTTATTTGTGTTTTCGAAAACGTGTGTTTGGCTAAAAATCTTTTAAAGTCTGACTGATAGCTAGTTAGAAGGTATTCCAAGTGGAACTGTGTAAAGGGAAGGCCTTGCACCCTTGTGCAATGCAGTTAACTAAGAATAACTGAATAACGTATAAACGATTTATAGTTATATAGTTACGAAATAGTTTGTTGTTGTTGATTTTAGTTGTGTCTACGGGTATGGTGGTAGGCCTCTTGGCCATATAACATATTACATTATGTTATGAAATTTTGAAACTACAACAAAACAACAGCAGTGTAATGGAGGACTGCAAACTTTGGTTTCAATTGGCCAAACATCATTCATGCTCTCATTTTTTAAATGTTGATTTATATTTTTGAAATAAATTTCAATTCTTGCAAACGATTTGTATTTTGTTTCTTTTATTTTACTCTTTTCAACATATTCACCACGTAAACACCGCCATCTCGTGGCGGTTAGAATTTTGCTCGCATAATAAGCGGCCTTACTAAATATTTTCCTGTCATCGATATCGAAATTTAAATCGATATAAAAAATTACTCCATCTCTGTTCTAATCATCACAATAACATAACATTGTGTATTTTGTTGGTAACTTACTGTTGATTTGTTTTCATATAGTGCGATGAGTAATATTCCTAGAATTAATATTAAGAAATTAGAAAATTATATTCTCTTTCCGGATCTATCCATCCATGATCCTATGCTCCACATACAACCACGAAAATACGATGAAATGCAGTTATTAGATTTGCCTTCTTGTCCGGCGAGCACTAAACTTGTTCCAAAGCGTGATTTCGTGACTGGAAAAATAGTTGATTTTGAGGAAGTGGCTATAGAGAATGCTGGCGCAGATGCTAATAATTCCACCTCGATGCGACGAGAGCCGGGACTTCTTGAAGAAGTCACTCGTGGCTCAGCCATGAATTTTCCTTTTTGGCCGGGAGGTCTTGATGAACAACCGAAAGAAATACGAAAGTTGCCGGTGGATTTTTTCGGAGATATTACCGCGGAGCTATTAACAGTACCCCCAAGTTTTCAGCGAGGCTTCGATTTTAATACATCAAACAAAAGTCTTAAGGATTCAGTCATAAATATTAAGGCAATGAAAGACGAAACTGTCAACTTGCTTGAAAATTTGGAACAAGATTTAGATGTTCAGGAGTGGTTAAAAGTGTCCCAATTTGATGGCAACGTACAGACAGATCAGAATATAACTTTTCCGGATACACTAGATGATGTGGATCAGCAAATAATGAGCTCTGACTTGAAACCCGTTTTGAACATAGCCAATGCAAGGTCTTCGAAGTTTTGCAGTGATTGGGCAGAAATGGTGGACATATCCCAGCCCATACCGGATTTTCATTCCCTGATTCCATGTCCAGCTATGAAATATCCTTTTGAGTTGGATGACTTCCAAAAACATGCTATTCTGAAACTCGAAGAACGACAATACGTCTTTGTGGCAGCACACACTTCTGCTGGTAAAGTAAACACGTCGTGAAATAAAAACGAATGCATTATTTAATAATTCAACATTTTAGGTAAAACCGTTGTAGCCGAATATGCTATAGCACTTTCCCAACGTGATCTTACGCGCACTATTTACACGTCTCCTATAAAAGCACTTTCTAATCAAAAATATCGCGACTTTAAAAAGACATTCAAGGATGTGGGTCTTATTACAGGCGATTTACAAATTGATCCAACCGCCACGTGCCTGATTATGACCACTGAAATTTTACGGTCCATGTTATACTGCGGTAGCGATATTACACGTGATTTGGAATATGTTATCTTCGACGAGGTCCATTACATAAATAATCCCGAGCGTGGTCATGTTTGGGAGGAGGTTATAATACTTTTGCCCGATCATGTAAACATCATTATGTTGAGTGCTACCGTTCCCAACACAATGGAACTAGCTGATTGGGTTGGTAGTACTAAAAAGCGCAAGGTTTATGTTATCAGCACGCTGAAGCGGCCGGTACCATTGCTGCACTATCTGTACACTGGATCTGGCGGCAAGAGCAGAGACGATATATTTTTATTAATTGATGCCGATGGCAGGTTTTTGCAACAAAACTATGAAAATGCAGTTCAGCGTAAAAAAGAAATGCAGAGTAAATCAAAGTTCGGCCAAGGAAGTGGTAGTGGGGCTAAAAATTATGTGAGTGCCAAACAGGACCAAAACATCTGGATTGGTCTAATAGATTTCCTAAAGCGCAATAATAAAATGCCTGTTGTTGCATTTACTCTGTCCCGGAATCGTTGCGATCTTAATTTGCAGGTACACAAACTAACATCAATTTATTTAATGTAATGAATATGCTCCAACTTCTGTACTGGGCTTACTTTAGGCTTTACAGTCGGCGGATTTGAATACCGCTCGGGAAAAAGGCTCGGTTCAGAAATTCTTTCAGCAATGTTTGCTCAAACTGAAACCTCCCGATCGTCAATTGCCACAGGTGCTGAGTATGAAGGATTCATTGGAACGAGGTATTGGGGTACATCATAGTGGTATTTTACCTATTCTCAAGGAGATCGTCGAAATGCTGTTTCAGTCTGGTTTAGTAAAACTACTGTTTGCCACAGAGACTTTCGCGATGGGTGTAAATATGCCTGCACGCACTGTTATTTTTGATTCCCATCGCAAGTTTGATGGTTTGGAGGTACGCGATTTAAAACCGGGTGAATATATACAAATGGCTGGAAGAGCGGGTCGCCGAGGGCACGATGAAAACGGTACAGTTATTTTGCTGTGCAAAGCCATTGTTCCACCAGCAGCCGACTTGCGGCCCATGATATTGGGTCAACCAGAAAAATTGCAATCTCAGTTTTATTTGCGATATGCGGTAATACTCACTTGTCTACGTATTGAGAGTATTAAAGTCGAAGACATTATGAAGTTTAGCTTCAAAGAGTTCTACCAAAAACAACAAATACCAGGACAACAGAAACAACTTCAAGTAGCATTGGATAAGTTCTCACAAATGCCTGAACTGGGCACACATCTGCAACCATTATGTCGCTTCTATGACGTGGCAAATGAATACCTAAGTGAAAAGCAAAGCTTAATGGTATATTACACAAATTTAATGTGTATTGCAAAAGATTTATCATTAATTAATTGCAGCAATTCCTTCTTGTGCAACCTAAAATACTAAAGGAACTAAAGGTCGGAAAAGTGCTTGTGATCACACAAGGACAACACTTTAACAAGTTGGGTATTCTATTGTCGTCAAAGTATGTTGTCGGCAAAGCTGCTGTTTATAGAGTGTTGGTACTGGATCATCAATTTAAATCTGCCGAACGAAAGGTATTCTTTTATAATAATCAATTGGGTAAGCATCTATTTATATTAAACAAAATCATTATTACTTCAACATAAAGTCATCTGTTGATTTCTTCGGATTTTCAATAATCAATGATATTTGATGTCTTTGCTTTGCTGTTTGTTCAAAGGTTGATTTATACTTTTTAGGATAACTTCGCACGTGACGAAATATACTTCAAACTAATAGCTCTAGCACCACAAAACAAGTTCTTCCACCCGGAAGGTATTGGTGGTCACACCATTCTTGATATCAAAGCCGAAGATATCGTTGAAGTTTCAAAGACCTCTTTAAAAGTCGATGCCGAAATTATCATTCGCAATTGGGAACAAAGGCAAATAGAACGTTTCAAAGATTCACCACCAGGAGCAACCGTAGTAAAGGTCGTTTCTGAACTTCAATTGCTAAATGAACAATATATTGCTAAACCTGAGAGTCTAAAGTTCATCAACTTATCTAAAGAAATAAATATAAGCGATGAGAATGAACTGGCTCAAATACGTCTTATAGAACACTTGGGGAAGCAACTGAACGAGGTGCTGCCGCATACAAACATCGCTGGCTTTGAACAAGAGTTCGCTATAGTTTTTGATCGAAAAATATTAGAGTGCAGAATTGAGTTGCTTAAATTTAAAAATTCAACGAAAAGCTTGTCCTTGTATCCCGATTATTGCAACAAACTTGACGTTCTGCGTGCCCTAAAATACATCGATGAAATGGATGAAGGTAATTACAAGCATATAAGATAAATATCAATGTAGATTAATTTATTGAAATCGACTTACATAAAACTTAGTGACACTGAAAGGGAAAGTCGCTTGTGAGATGGGCCAGAATGAATTATTAATAACGGAATTGATACTGTGTAATATGTTCAACGACTTGGATCCTGCTGAAATCGCCGCACTATTGTCTGGTCTTGTGTTTCAAGGTAAAATACAGGGTGAACCTGTGATACCAGAAAAATTGAAAAAGGTATATAGTATATATTGGGTGGCCTAACCTACTAAAAGATATTTATACAAAGCAACTCAATTATATGATCACTTCAGTGTGTTAAAGAGTTTGAAGAAATCAGCAATTCAATCACCGTCGAGGAATTCCGTCATCATGCTGTCAGTGAACTAGAAGATCGACTTAATTTTGGTTTACTTGAAGTCGTCTATGAGTGGGCGCGTAACAAGGTAATGTATCGATGTCGAATGTAGAATCCATTTATAAATGAATGTATATTTGTACAGCCATTTGCGGAAATTATGAAACTAACAGAGCTACAAGAGGGTATAATTGTGAGATGTATCCAGCAATTAGATGAAATATTACGTGATGTAAAAACCGCAGCAATTCGCATAGGCAATCCGGTTTTACAAAGTAAAATGGAGGAGGCATCTAATGCTATTAAACGTGATATTGTGTTTACGGAAACTTTGTATACCGAGCTATAGTTAGAGGAGATGAAAAACCAAGAAAGAAGTTGTTTTGCTTTTTGAAAGAATTATCTTCAACACTAATTTGAACGCTAAAATAGTATTAAGATTTTTGCTCCCTATATATTTATCGCAATTATTTTGTACTTTCAAATTATTGTTTTATTTTCATTGATTTTAAATCGGTATCCAGAACAAACGTTTCGACAATACTTTTTATCAATATCATACTATTAAGACTATATTATTATATAGTCAAGACATTTAAATTTGTTGCAATATGAAATAATAAATTATCACTAGTTCTTAGTGGTGATGATAATTGTTTTATTAAATTTTAATGGATGTTATATAATTGGCCAAAACAATACGTCGTCATAATCGAAGTTCTGATCAATCATAAGTTATTTATTTTTATTAAAATCCAATTGCTAAATTCGAATGCTGAATAAAAACGGAAAGAAAACTGTGGGTGAAACATAATCTGACAATTGAATAGATTGTCAGACAGTTTTGTCTCTCTGAAGGCATCCGTTTTTTGTAATTGCTTTATTCACCGCGATTCGGGTTTAAATTTTGGCGGTAACAACATACCATGCATTTTCTTTTGCTTTTTGCTCTTCTTCGATTTACTTGAACCACTTTGGAAGTCATGCCAACTGTTTACTCGGCTCTGTCGTGATTCCTCGAAATTCTGCTGCCATTCTTTATCCGTTTTGCGCTTCTCCTCCTCAACTATTTCGGCTTCACGCTTGCGTTTGCGCTCTTCCTGATCACGCTGGTTGAGTTGCTGTCGTCTACGTTCCATGTCTGCAAATAATTTCATAACCATAACGTAGACGGCGTGTTTGTATTTTTCTGGATCATCTTCTGGAATCGATTCAAAGCCTTTGCACTCCTTTTTCAATTTTTTCTTCTTTTCAGCTATCTGTTATCAGTGACACAAAAAAGGTTTGCCAGGTCAATATGCAGCTATATACATATTTATATATACCATATGATCCGTTCGCTCCTTGGCTTCTTCATACACACCCAAGCACCTTTTGCGCGTCGCTTCGTTTTCCAGAATTTTCCAAGCACGGTTGATGATGTCGAACGCCACCTGTGCCCGTTCTTTGTTGTCCTGATTCTTGTCCGGATGAACCAAAATCGAAAGCATGCGGTAGCGCTTCTTTATAACATCGACAGTTGATTCAGGCTCGATCTGCAAGACCTCGAATGGATTCAGATTGAAGTATGTGGAACCTGGACGAAGTAAACGATCAATTTGTTGAGAAGAAGTTAGTACAGAATCGCGTTTTTCAATTTGTTTAACCTGCGAAAATGTTCGGGGAATTAATGAAAATTTTACGTTAATGATCAAAAACAAATATACGATTAATTCAAGATCTTGTGAATGTACAACTAACCACCACCCTGCACATACTTACTTCGGTGTAAAAATCGTCAAAGAGTACCGTTCCTGTTTCAGCCTTAATATTCGATGCATTGCTTCTATCGCTTGCAACACCTGACGATGTTCCGGCATCGATGCCCATCTGTTCCATGATGTGTTTCTGTATATTAGTAAATATTTACTGTATTGTTCTATCTCTTTTGTAAAGGTAGAAATGCTGAATCTAAAATCCTGATTTTTTTTTGTTGATTTCCCCTGACAGTCGCCTTCAAAATGTTATGTTGCCAGATCTTTTATAACTAAAATTACGTATAATTGTACAAACTTATTGTAAATTGTTTTTTTTATTTTATTATTTTTTTTATAAATATTTTTATCATATATTTTCCGTGTCTTCAGTCTTATTTCAAGGTAAATGATATCATATCTAAAAAAATCGTAAACAAGCCAAAAACTACTTGTTTACAAAATTTATCATGCTCTCAAAATGTATTCATTAAAGTGTTGCCACATCTTTTCCGCATACGAGAAAATACGAGAATTCGTTTGATACCAACTCGATGGGGGAGCCAGTTCGCAATGCGGCGATTATGTTTCATCATTGTCTTATTAAAACAATTCATTCACTCAAGCTCAACATACTCTTTGTACATAAAGGTCCAAGTAGTGACATTATAAGCACAAAATTTTATTATAATTACTACTAATTAATTATTACAAATACTAAAATATTTTATTTTTGAATACTAAACTTTATTATTTATATTAATCCATCTTAACAGTAAATCTTAATCACAGATATATACAAGCATTTAATTTGTATTTAAATTGTAAAATTGTATTTAATTTTGAGTTCGTCAATGAGAAAATAGCCGTCCATTAGAAAATATTTATGAAAAATAATAAGGATCCATTTCACTTCCACAGCTTTATGACACCGTCGCGTGCTGCTGAAGCAATAAAAATTTGTCCACGATCTGTTTTGCATTGCAGCAAGTCCGTTATTGCATCATGATGGCTCACACATGGCATATCGGGTCCGGATCTAGGGTTTTCCTCTGCAGACATTCGTAAAGACATCATATCGGGAGCACTTCCTAAAGAAATAATTTCTTCCTCGATGACTTGACTGCCATCAATCAACCGCATGCTAAATTTCAAAGTTTAGAGTAGAAGAACTTATATTAAATGGAAAAATACTTATTACTTGTAATTAAAAGATAGATCAGTAAGATTGTCTTTTGAGGACGGTACGATTAATGCTGAATTTTTGGGCGTGTCCAAGTCCCAAAAGCGTATGCGTTGATCAGAACTTCCTGTCAAAATGAAGGGTGAGTTACCGATAACACCAGTAAGAATTCCGCATGTTGTTGAATGATCGTTCTATACAAATTCAAAGACAAAGTTAACAAAAGCATGCAAAATAGATTTCATACACTTTAATTTTACATAATTAAAAAATTCGCTTAGCAAATGCCTACCTACCTGATTTGTAGTTGAAAGCACCGGCGCAGAACTCGCCCACAATATAGTCTGACGATGACCGGTTTCAATATTCCATACAGAGACCTCATTATTCGATTGTGAGGCAGATATCAAGCACGATGGCTGTGTAGGATGACAAGCCACCTTTCGAATCCATGAATCAGATGGATGCTTAATTTCTGCTATTGGTAGACGGAATCTTAAATCCCAACAAACATGCTTGCCACCACTAGTGCCCGTTGCAAGCCAGGAACCTGTGGGATCGGCACAAATCGCTGTGATTACGCCATGCCGAAGTTCATTTTGCAGACGCCAAGCACTATTTTGCATACGTGTGTCCCAAGCTACAATGCTTCCATACAAGGAAGCATAAATAATAACGCTTTGAGATGTTTGATCGTATGAATGCATGTCAACCACAGGCCCATCGTTATGGTGTTCACTGCAATAGAACAACATGAATTTATAAAGTTTTTCTGGTTGCACAAGTTTCACTTCTGTTCCAAATGCAGGGCCTGCTGCAAGGTCATTTTGGAAGAATTCCTATCAATGCGCATTATTAACAAACTGCCATCTTTGCCGCCAACGGCCAACGATTGCCCTCCATCACAAGCGGCAAGCGAATAGACTGGAGTGTTTGCAGAATAAACTTGACGCGATTTATTAATGCCTTGACTGCCGTTTAGTTTATTGCAATCCCACAAACGGACCGTGCCATCTATGCTGCCGCTGGCAAATAATGCACCGTTTGGCTTTATGGAAGTCAATTTAATTACCGACTCGGAGTGTTCGTGGAGATGCGCTATCATGGTGCCATTCATACGCCACGCTGAGGGATACGAGGCGTAGTGGTTCTCGAAGTTATTTCGATGTGAAAATGCGAGCATATTATAGCGACTTTTTATTTTGGTGCGTAGTTTATCTAAATCTTGACGACACTCTGAAGACCGCTCTGCACATTTTCGAAAGAATACAACTTATTAGATATACACTTTTATGATGCACAACAACAAACCTTGCCAAAAGTTACGATCTGGCATTGTATATTCACCCAATGAAGTCGCCGCACTCAAAGTCGATGCCTGTGGTAGTAAGAGCCCTGTCAACGCTGGACTGCAGCCACTTCCGGAAACGCCACCAATTGGCGTTACAGTAGCATCAGAAGCTGGCGTTGGTATATTTGCTGGCGATAGTCCGTCTGCACTATTACCAGAGTAGATATGTTGCCATTCTTGGTTAGCACTGGTGTCCGAGCCAACATTTGCGGTATTGCGCGACTTACGAGACTCCAAGGGCAGCTTGATATTGTGCTTATCGGCCAATGGATATTGATGGCACTGCACTGTTTTGCGACTAACAATGATGCGTCCATTATCGCTGGCTGAAATTGAAGGTTCGTCGACATCGTGCTGTACTTTGCATCGAAGTTTAAATAAATAAGGTTTCATTGCAAGCAGCTGCATCTCAATGGTTTCATTTAATCCCTCGCAATCCAAACGACGGAAAAGCTAAAAATATATCGAATAGATTCATTTAAATTATTTCAATTTGTTTTCACCGGAAATAATAATGTTTTCATTACATGGCACAGATTTTGGTCCATTTCCTTGTATTGTGGCACAGATATTGGTGTATTGCTACGTATTTTTGCTCGCTCATTCAACGTATTGATAAAGTTTTGTATATCAGGAAATCTTAAAAGACCAAATAATTTCGTTTATGTGAACATTTATCCAAACCAACTACACTTACTTTAATACACTATCGTAAATTTGGCGTGGTATTGGCGATTTCAAGCAATCTAACAAAATGTCTGGTTTCTCCACTTGTATTAAAGGTGTTTTCAGATATCCCACTATTGCTGGCATTAGTTTGCACTGTACATCAATGGCGCTCAAAGTGCGTGCCGTGGTGGCTATCAAGCCACAGATTTCGTGACGTATCCACAGATTCGGATGACATAGATAACAAGCCGATTCTCTTATAATCTCGGTAATGGCTGGCTTTTTAATATGACCCAATTCAATGAGAATTGTTACAGCACGAATGGCTTTTGCAATAACAAATTCTTCACGATCTGTAAATCCTTGTTGCAGCAAAGGAACAAGGATGTCGGACGCTTGCCAGCCAACATAGCACGAAACAGCCGATACGTTGTCGTAAAAAGCACCACGTAAGTTTTTGTCATCATCGTTCAAGAATGTCATGATATGTGAGAGAATAATATCATTTGCTAAGGTTCAATGAGTAAGCAAACAATGTATCAAAAGTTATAGTCGGGATATATGAATAAATCAATGTACCCTTTTCTTTGCCAAAGAATGCACATAAATCACAAATGCCAGAATCCATAAGGGTTTGCTTTACAACTGATTTTGAGTCGGTCAGAAGACTCAAAACAGTTTTCTGAATGATCTCGTGCAAAGCGTTAATTTCTGCCTCATACCGACGAGTTGGCATATCGTTTGGGGAATTGCGCTGCGTCTCTTCCAGGAAATACACAGCTATTTTAGCCAACTTCGCTACAATTTGTGAAAAGAATGATTTATAATATTCGACGTTCTAAACAGTCCCTACCCTCGATTTGGTCGTAAGAGGAACGCAGTGCGAACCGTTTAAGCATTTATATAAATAACTATTTACCTATATTTCGTGCAAATGCCACGCGTACAATTGCCGCGCTTTGTTCGTCAGAAAGGGCCACAATTGAGGGAAATATGTACTCAGGGAAAACACTAGCATCACTGCGTGGAATTTCATCGACCATACTGAGACAAGCACTTAATGTCTCGATGGCTTGTACTTGAACCTTTGCAGATGAATTTTGAGCCAAATGAAGCTAATATTTATTCAATTAATTGAAGTTGATATATTAACTGCAATACTTACTATATATGGTAGTATACGATCCAATATATTCTCAGATGTTGTATATTTCGATAGTTTTTGTAAAATTTCCAGACAACATATTTTAGTGTTTGAATGTTGCAAACCCCGAATGCATGACGTTACCACTGTAATAATTAAAATTAGTCCATCCTGTTCAGTTGCATTACTTGATGGTGATTCATTATGCGTTTTTTCCGCAGCATCAACTTTTTCGTCATCGCAAAAGTTGTCATTATTCACAACGGTTTCACAATCGCCTGCTTTGGTTAATACTTTAATGCAGTGCTCGATGTCATTATGTAAACGAAGTATCTTATCGTCGGGGCTCATAATCGGCGCCGAAGAGAACATTTGCAAATAAGACTGCAGAAATGAATAAAAGTATTCGGGAAAGAGTCGTCCACGTTCTTGGTCCAAATAATCTTCAGCGCTTTTCCTTTCCATGGGATTTAAGTTGATCATCGATGACAGCAATTCGCGTAAATTTTCATTTTCAATGCCCTGCAAATGTTTTTCAACTAGTTCGCGTTCACCTCGTCGATAGGAGAGCAACTGCGAGAGTTCAAAAGGGGCTGTGCCCTCCGTCCAGAGTTCGAGTAATGCACATCTTGTAGGAAAGAAGTTGAAAGTAAGACAACATAATATACATCATTTTAACATTAACATTAATAAATTCTTGGACATAGTTTGCGACAAAAACAAAAAGTTTACAGAAAAAATACTATGCAAAAACATTATTAAAAATCATGCGTCAATAAAAATATCCCAAAGAAACTCTCGTGTTGAAAAGTTACCCAGCAGAAAATATATCCATTGCAGGCAAAAGTGTATTGCCTGTATAATGTGGTCCTAGCCTTATGATTGAATCCGTCGGAAACATGGAGAGGTCCACATTCGGTTCGGTGTCCTCAGAGGTCATGGTTTTTACAAAACGTTCCGGAGCAATATAACAAGTACGTCTTCTACTGGTGTCGAAGAAGTATGTATAGTCTGCTGGATTATCTTCTGGTAAGTAGGTTGGTTTAAAAGAAGCAAAATCTGAGAGTAAAATCCAATTCCAGGATGTAATCAAAATGTTTTCCAACTGAAAAATTGGGATTAAATTTAATTTAATAACCACTTTTTTCTTGAACAGACCTTAATGTCACCATGACAAATTTTCTGTTTGTGGCATTGATTAAGAGCACAAAGTATCTGGAATGTTATCCATTTCTTTTCGAGTACTGTTAGAAATGGTCGGGTAGATACACGATCGTATAAACTGTGTTTCACATATTCTCGAATTATGTATGCAGCTTTATCAGTCAGCTGAATATATAAACAAAGACAGTCATTAAAAGAACTTTCTTTTTTGATTTAGAATAACAGAATAATAAATAATATTAACGTATTATAGGCTCTCTACCTCTACTTTTTGAAATGGTAAGCAATTTACTGCATTCGCGAGTGTTTTTTTAATGAACTCCACACGTTCCTTGTGATCCTCCAGTGGCAATGTGGGATCGTGTTTAACGAATACTTTAACCACAATAAGACCTTCCTCCGTTCTTGCTTTGGCTACTTTAAAGAAACGGGTGCTTCCCATGCTGGAGATTTCAATTCAATATGCAATTTCTACTTTGAGTGTTTGTTGTTCAATATTCCTACTTACTTGGAATCGAATACAATTTCAGTACCAAAGGTACCAACAAAGTAGTGCTCCACCGGGTAAATTTGTGAAGGGGCAATGCCGACCAGTTGATTACCCATTTTTATCTAGCCTATGCTTTTTGGCATGCAATACCTTTGTGTTCTAAAGTAAAATGTAGATTAACTTATTTTTGCCTTTTTATACCGCACTAAAAGCAGTTTTCTAATGTACACAAACAAATCAGATTCTGCAATTAAAAAATGTTTAATTTTTGCAACAGCTGTTCTCTGGATTTGTATCAGGGTTATAAATTTACGAACCATGATTACTTGGAATACGTAGCTAAACGATAACATGGTAGTTTAAGTGCAGGCACTCTGATGATAAATGGTGAATTAATTATATTTTCCTGCTGATATTATATATATATTAATAATATAATAAATTATAAGAAATTTATGCAAAAATTAAAAACAACAAAATGCAAACAACTTTCAACATCAATTTAATAGTCAAATCATTTTCGAGAAAGTGTGTTTTACTTACGTTCTTTTGAGATTTAAAATGCTTTTTTTTTAAAACTCTGCACCAACCTTAATGAAAAAACTTTTTTCATATAGCTAAGGATCTCTACTTTCTTCAAACTAATAAAATTATATAGGCTAATTATATATTATACTAGTATATAAGGCTTTCTTCGCCAGGAAGTTATTATTTTTTATTTATTTCGTAAAAAAAATTGCGAAGCCTTTTGGACTTTCTCACCTTACTATTGAGAAATTACACTTTTATGAAATATTATTAATTTTTTAAGTTATTAAATTTTTCATAATAAAATCTGACAAATTAATTAGCACAATCTAGGAAAAAAATAAAGTTCCTCCCAATCGGATTTATTGCAAAACAATGGCGAAGCCGTTTGGATTTTTGAAAGTAAAAAAAAAGTCCCGAACATATTTCGCTAACAGACAGACACATGGATTTTATATACATATATAGATAGTTGTAATTAGAGCCAACAACAACAATAACAATATTGGAGCGAGTTTCTAACGTTATATTTGTTTTAAACCCTTTAATTGCGCATTGTGGAATACAGGAATCGTGCAGAATTTTTAAAGACTTCGTGTCTTCTCTGAGTCCTTCGACATCGATGTATTACTTAATTGTCAAAGCATTCCCAAATGCTACTGTCATGCAGACTTTTCGCATGTTTTTGTTTCTGCAGAAATTATAAAACGGTTGCTTAAAAATATAATCATTTTGGTATTTGCCCGTCTTTTTCAAGAATTTTGTATCATTTAGGGGCCAAAGGAAAAAAACCTTATTGATGGCTAAACTTTTCAGTATCAGGAGATCTGGCAACTCTGATACTTCACGTATTACAGCTTACTTCGTAGCAAATTACAGATGCTTGGTTTGTATTATCTTTGTGGCTGCTGTGTGTGTTTGCCGTTAACTGGATGAGCGGCAGAATTTATCCAGGTGTTTGAATTGTTTTTTGTTTGCTAGAAGGCATAGATTAGTTTATCAATTGAAATTAAATATTGTCTATTTGAATTCAGAAAAATTTGTGGCGAGAATTCATGAACAGAGAGGGAATAACAGAAAATTTAAATTAGCTAAATAAACACAAGTATAGCGACGGCCGCAATTGGAAAAAACTCAAAATGGCGCCAACAAAGAGTACCCGTGCAGTGACCAAGCAAAGTTCTACTCTTGTACCACTAGGACGAAAAGGATTAAGTAAACGCGCTCAGAACGTTCAGGACCAAAATGTGGACATTTTGCCCACACGGGGCAAAAGGAAAGCTGAAAATAGTCCACTTAAAAATGACAAGATCAAGAGATCTGCCTTGGGGAACCTCACGAATAACGTGAACACTCTTCATCTAGATGACGATGTCAAGCATTTGGGAAAGGATAAGATAGCAAATACAAAAAAGAAGGACATCTTCACTACAATTAAGCCGACAAATGTGCCTTTGTTAAAGGACAGTAAGGATCAACAAAATGGAGGACAACCACCAGCACGTCAAACAAAAATGACAACTAGAGCTGCCACAAGACACAATATTAGTGGAAAAATATTAGATGAAAGCCGATTGAATGGGGCATCCTCTGCTGTGCAACCTCTACTGCAGGCACCAACAGCGATCAAGAAGGAGGAACCGGTGGAGGCTCTACCAGAGCAAAAGCCACCGAAACCACCAGTTCGCCGGATATCAGATGAGTTCAACAAGACTGAGGAGAGTCTGTATATGTCGGCGCTTGAAGATGTTTCTAATTCGGAATCGTTACGCTTGTCTCTAACTCTTCAGGACGGACGCAGACGTTCCGCACAAACGCTGAGCGATAAACTTAAGAAGACTGCGGCGACACATATGGTCTCATCCACACCAGCTACGGATTGGTATATAAAGTCCCCGTCGCCCACCGGTGTTTCTCCGATTCCTTCAGATGTCGAAGATTTCGACAAAGCTAACTTGAAGGATCCATTTCAAGTTTCGCACTACGCTATGGATATATTCAATTATCTTAAACAGCGTGAGTCGGAGTTTCCCATCGCCGACTACATGCCGAAGCAGATACATCTTTCGAAATGGATGCGTTCACTTCTGGTCGATTGGATGGTCGAAGTTCAAGAAACTTTCGAACTCAATCATGAGACTCTCTATTTGGCCGTGAAAATTGTAGATCTCTTTCTCTGCAAAGTTATTATCAATAAGGATAAACTGCAATTGTTGGGCGCAGCAGCTCTGTTCATTGCTTGCAAATTCGATGAACGTACGCCGCCGTTCATTGAGGATTTTCTCTATATTTGCGATGGCGCCTATAAGCACGACGAACTCACAAAAATGGAAATGACGGTACTTAAAACTATCGACTTCGATCTGGGCATTCCACTGTCGTATCGATTTTTAAGACGTTATGCTAGATGTGCCAAAGTACCAATGTCTACCCTCACGCTGGCTCGCTATATACTCGAGCTTTCGTTGATGGACTACGCTACAATTAGTTTAAGTGATTCAAAACTGGCAGCGGCTGGACTTTTCATGGCTTTACGAATGCATGGCGAAAAGCATCCTTGGACTAGATGTTTAGAGTATTACAGTGGCTACAAATTGGAAGAATTTGCCGATATTGTACCATTGCTTAATGCGGGTCTGCACAGGAAACCAAAGGGCACAATTAAGACCATTAAAAGCAAGTATTCACATAAGATATTCCAGGAGGCCGCCAAAGTACCTCTGATGACTACAGAGAAGTTATTTGAGCATACGGAGCTATTCAACACTAGCATACAATAAGATGACGAATATTAAAGAAAAAAGAAATAAAGAAAATCAGTGAATGTTATAACTTAGTGGCAGCATTTTTAGTCAAGTAGTAGAAACTAACCAAACATGAGAAAGCGTTACATTGCGCACTGAGCCAATCAACACATTTACAGACTTCATTTATGACATTTAGAAAATAAATATTTATTTCATATTGTATTTTGTTAGATTTTTCAATCGTGTTTATTTGTTGATGTATTTAAGAAAGAGAAGTTTAGTCTGTAAACACGTACGTGTGGTAAACTAAAATTGGACTATCAAATCTAAATTTAGGAATATAAGTCATACATATAATCTTATTAATATATTTTTTCGCATTCGAACTTGCACAATTCTTGAATAAAATAACTATTAATTGTAATTGAATTGCTTTAATTAACCGTTGCTCTATGAAGTTATTTGTTGTTTTGCAAGAAGGCACTGTTACGCTTAAAAGATTACTATATATATATGAACTAATCATTAAATTCATCATCACTGATTTCTTTAAAATAAAGTATTACCAATTGCCAAATAATTCTTGCAGGTATTTGCCATTTTCAATTGTTTTCAATCACAATAATAATACATATAATGAGATAATTTTGTTTTTGCAGCTGTGTGTTAAAAATTTACATCTGCTTCCGATTTCGAAATTCAAAAAGAAGATGTTGCAAAGGTGTGTAATTTGTTGTCTTTTTACATCATTAAATGATTTCGTTTTCATACACATACATATGTAGGTACGAGTGTCTACCTATTAATTCCTAGCCGTTTTGCTCTCAACCGAATAGAAGATTTTGTCTAAAAAAGAAATAACATTGTATTTTGTGGCGCAAATTGTGAGATGCGTTAAGATACATATGTCAAGGACATCATTTCCCTATGTGTGTGTGTGTGCCATTTTAAACGCATTTTAGCACAAAATATCCTATACCTGATTGAAGAATGTATGATTTCTTTGTATTCTTCTCATTCTAAGGTTGTATTATTGTATGTGTTGGTATTTTCTTTGGACTCCTTTTTAAAGGACTCACTTCTACATCATCTGAAAGTGTTTGAGTATGTATCTAGATTGTATTGTAAGAAAGAATCGTGGTTAAACTTCTCACACAATTATGTATCTAATGTACTTTTCATTTAAAATGTAACTACGACTTATGTACATAAGTATGAAACAGCATCACGGGGAGTCCATTCTATCGAGAAGCCCAATAAATTTACGAAGAGTTCCTGTTTCATCTCTAAAAGTCGTTTAGAGTCAAAAGAGTACAAGCAAATTATTGATTCATTGTTCATTATCTGGACATATGTATGTATATATTATACACATACTTACGTATATTTTTGATTTGGAGACATGTTGAAATCAGTTTTCTTAATATGTGTGTGTATATGCTCTACCAGAAAAAATATTCAATATGTCTTTAATATAATATAATAATATCCAACCAATCTTTAATAATTTTTTGGTGGCTTTCTTTAGAGATACCATTTCAGCCTTCACGATGAGTTTTTGGAATTTCGTTTAAAAGGTAAAAAACAATAAAACAATACAATTACAGTTTCAATAGTCACACAAAGCGTGTTACATGCATTCAGATTGGACGCCTCCTTTGTCACTGGATGTACTTCGATCCTTAAAAATAACAAAAACAATGACCTGGTGATGGATTTTTTTGTTGGCTTTGTTTCATTGTTGGTTCATTAAAAAGATAATTAAAAAAATGTATCTGCTTTTTAATGAATTTGTAATCTATATATATAAAATCCCTGGGTCTGTCTGTTAGCAAAATATGTCCGGGAAATAAGTCCTTTGGACTTCCAGATCACTTAGAAACCTGATTTTTTTCACAGATGTTCCTGGGCATCTAATGTTGATGAGAAAAATCACAAATTTAAAAATCCAAACGGCTTCGACATTTTTTTGCAATAAATCCGATTGGAAGGAAATTTATATTATTTTTCCCTAGATTGTGCTGATTAATTTGTCAGATCTTATTATGAAAAATTTAATAATTTTTTAAATTATTTCATTTATTGTAATTTCTCAATAGTAAGGTGAGAAAGTCCAAAAGGTTTCGCAATTTTTTTATTGCTTATATACTAGTTTTAAAATAATAAAAATGTAAAAAAGTGATTAAACGAGAGCGTCCGAAGTACGATTTGGGTGCGATATTTTGGTCGTTCAATCGCATTAGTGAGAATTTTAGTCGTGTTGCATAGTCGCATCGCATTGGTCGTATTCACAATTTCAGTCTAACGCTCTAAAAAAACTGAATCCTTAAAAATGGGCAAGGTTCGCAGCAAGTGTTCGTCCACGTAACGTCATTTTAATAATCTATTAATTAAATATTAAAGTGATGTATTTCAAATTTACAATATTTATTTAATTCGTATAAATAAACTTTAATATATACACAGTAAATCTACATAAAATATCCCATCATTTGTAGTACATGAGTACAATATACAGTACTAATTATATGTCCAAAAGGGTTGCCCCGGATAAGGTTGGTGTCCCACATGAGCGTAAGGATTCGGATTGATGACGCGTGCAATATCCTGATAAGATCGACCCGTTCTCTGTCCCACCATGCCATAAGAGCGTTCAAAAGAAGCAGAACGTTGACCGTCGTAATAGCCACCACGATATTCCGAATGAAATCCAAGTGGCAAGAAAAGTGCAGCCATACAAACCTCAAAAAATGTTACCACAGCCAGCAGCAGCAGAATCAGTTTATGGCATCTCATTATTAAGCTCGGATATTTAAGGTTCTACTGCGATTACTGTTCACTGAGAACTGAGTGTGATCGTATTTATGAAGACTTTTATGTAGAACCGACTTCTGTAAAGATGGCGAATTAATGCAGAAATACACCTCGTAAATTCCAGTTCAGATTAATATTCTTCAACTGACGAGACTCTAACACACCAATAAAAAAGGCAATTTAACACGATCGCCACTACACTCACTTGTCCATTCGACTAACTTAGTTTATGACTTCCCAGCACGAACACATGTAATTTGCTGATGTAAACCCCATGGGGTATACTTAAGCACTAAGAAGAATCCGACCGAAGAGACTCATCGTTCATTTCGAGCAAGGTTCTTTTTTAAGAATTGTAATGATCATCTCATCTGACTGTAGTTGTTGTTTGCTTTAAACGTTTTGCTTATGTCTATATTATTGTAGTTATTAAATTCAAATTTAATGCGCGATCCTACAGAATATCGCGATCCTTCTGTAAACTATGAGTGGAGAGAAGAGATAATATATGCCGATCACGTGCGCATCGAAACGCGTTGATCACAGCTCACGCGACAAATTGATAGTGTGACAAAAGATCTGGCAAACATGAGTTGAAGAAAATAAAAAAAAATCCGACTTAACGTCCGACATCATAACATCCAAATACAAAAATGGTCTTTACTCATACGTATATATGTGAGTAAAACCGCAATGTATGCTTTTTGTTTTTACCGTTTAAGTTATGCATCATGAGTACTAAACTACGCCGTTTAACTGATTCATCCGCTTCTGAAGCGATCAATCTTGGGCGGAGCAGATGGTCAGGTGTGCAGGTCAGTAAAATGAATGCATTAAACTTAAAAATGCTTGTCAGGTGCTCAAACTGGAAAATCTTAGTTAAGTATGTGGATCTAAAACTTAGGTTAAGTATAAAGGAACAGATTTTTAATTCTTAAACACAGGAGTAAAAGTCAAGAAAAGCGACATAAGTTTAACTGTTTTTTAAACTTAATTAATGCTAAATTGTAATCAAAGAATAAATTAATCTCCATATGACATTCAGTATACATATATAATATATTAATAGTCACGAATCGGAGAAACCTTTCAAATAACATCAAATGAAAACGATGCTATAACTTGTATATAAAGTATACAGGAAAAAGAGCTTTGCTTAAAATTGTCATTTTCGTATTGAAATGGTAATAAAAAAACCAATAATTATAAAACTGCAGCAAACTTTAAGATGGATTTGAAGTACGAAAAATCTTAATCACATCTATCATTTTGGGCTGTCGGTCGGTGGACCTTGCTAAAAACTAAAAACCGGTTTTAGTTGGAGATAAAAACGGTTAAATGAATATAATCAACTTGAACTTTTTTACAACCACCTCAAGTACTCAATCTTCACGCTTATATGGTTAAATTTAATCCATATGAAAAACCAGTAACTAACAAAATAAGTGATGTTACTTCATCTGCTAAAATCTAGGCTGTCTCAATTGGTATAAATCAACAAATTGGTTGTAATAGTAAAAAATGCAGAGTATAGAGACTTTAAAAAAGACTCGCACACAATTCGTGAAATAATGCAGAACACGATAATTGGGGGATATACGAGTAACTACTACAAAAGTTTTTATGTGTTTTTAGTCTATTCATTTAGTTACACGTCTTGATTTATCGAGTGAATACTGTATAAAATGCAATGTGTCTTTACTGGAAGCCCTAGGCTAATTATAACACCTCTTTAATGTCCACGTTTCTCGTAATTAGGAACGTGCTAATATTTTTGATTAACAGCTACACACATTTCGATGCTTAACGATGCGCTAACCTAAGATTGTTTAAAATACATATTAATACAGATTTATATTACGCTATTTATGTTACGTGTTACGAATTCCCAATTAAAATCAACTGTAAAATATATAATAAAACAAAATAACCGAGCTTGTTGATAATTGAATAAATTGTACGGAGGCTGTAGTTCAAATTCAAGCTTAAACAAAAGAGTAGCAATAAAGACGTAACTGTTAAAAATAAAGAGGTTAGCTAAATAAATGAGGACCAATTAATTTTAAAGTTTTTCTCTCTTCCCCTGTATTCAAAGAACGCATTTTATTGTATAAAATATATGGTTTTTATTTAGATTTGCTTAATAAAGCCAACTCTTAAAGTGACACACTTTCATTATAAGTTAGCAAAGATAAAAATGTTTACATAATACAAAATATAATATATATGTACACATCCTGAAAGTAAATGATAATGTTTAGAAAAATGTTGAAATTAAAATTATAACAACACAAATTTTAGTAAAAACTAATTTAGTTTGTAGTCAAATTGCCAAACTTCGGGTATCGTGAGAAGAAAGCGTGAATCGTAGAACAGCGCTATAATGCGGCATATCAAGTGAGGCACATCTGGCAAATTGGGTGACTGGTTGTCATTTAAAATACCGATGGCGTTGACGATTAAAGGTTTAACGTTCAGGAATTTTTTATTAGCCAAAAGAGTGGTCATTTCATGCATGGCATCTAAGAACTCTTTACTCTTTTGAGGAATCGCAGTAGAGGTGCTATCCGTGATAGAATAAACGTTTATTTTTGTGAAAATATAATATTGAACATGATAATATGAAACATATAATTACCTTGTATCGGGGAAGAGTGAAAAGATAATGCACGATAAACAGCGAGTTAATACTTTGCGTCTTGAAATGGGAAAATAATAGAGAGAATAAATATAATTAGATGATTTCTGAAGTAAGGTGAAAAGGGCTGTTCTCACTTATTCGATATGCCGTCTCGCTTTAAGCCAATCGCACCCAACAGACCATCACTCCAGCCCTCCGACTTCGTGGATATAATATGCAGTTGTCGCGCCAACATAAGCAGCGGCTTCTTAGCGTTCTCCGATTCGGTTAGTATCTTAACTCCGCGTGATATTATGATACCCCAAACAATTGCCATGCGTGGTTCAGTGTGTTCACTATAAGATTTGTTCAAATTAAAGCCGGATTGACTAATTAGTAAATAACAGTTGATCATCGTTTTCACCTTGTTTTTAGATTCTCCACGAGTTGACTTAAATCCTGCAGAAACGTGATTTGTTCACCCAGATTAGGAAGCTTTTCTAATTTATACAAAATGAAAATATGAAGTGTGAAGAAATACGGTCCATTCATAAGAGGCATAAGTTCCAACTTGTCTAGGGATATTCTTAAAATTTGCAATAATGACGCCCAGGTTGGGTTGTGCCAGTCTTTGGTTTCCTCTGCATAAAGAAGTGGAACAATTATTGGAAAATATTCAAAATGATTTCTCACAAATTTTCTTTACAAAAGATTCTTTACAAATATTCTTCTATTTTTTACAGATCTGCATATATCATATACTTTGACAATACATTGTATTGAACAAAACACTAAGCATTGAATCACCACGCCTACCTGAATGCTTAAAGTAATGGGCAATCGTTGCTTCAATCAATGCATAGATGCCAGAGGTGAAGCCTTTCATGTATCCGATCGCTTCAAGTGTTGCACAACACAGCAAATCTCCAGCCGCACACTGAGCTTGCCAATGTATCAGGGAATCAATGTGCAAGCTATGAACGGGAAGCAAGTAAACAAAGTGCAATATTAACGTTTAACTCATTAAAAAACCAATTCAAAATTGAACATTAAAATGATTTCTTTTACTTTGTCGTCTCTTCACTTTGCGTCTGCATCGGTGCCAAAATTTCAATCATTAAATAAAGCGCTTCGCGACGTTGAGCTTCCAGTGTTTTACTGGTGCTCGCCATGGCTCTGATGGAATTATCCATCGTATTCATAAGCTCAATGAAAGCCGAGTTGTATGCGTTCAGGCCATCTTTAGTTGCCAGAAGCTTTTGATTTTTTGCTGCACATAAACGCAGCATGCGCACCCACGCCCGCGTGTATAGGATGCGTTTGGCTGTGTCATCTTTAGCAGGAATGCGTGATGGACGCTCTGGCATCATGGCGGCAGCAACCCGCAGAAGACTACAAACAGGTTGAATTGTAAAAAATAATGAATAAATTAAAGGCTTTTCTAACTGACTCCAAAACAGCACGATCTGCGTAATTTGTTTCCGTTGGTAGTTTTAGGGTTATTGAAGGTTCTACCGAGCTGACAAACCACTTGAATAGCTTTTCTAGGCTGGCAGAGTCGACCACGTGCCAAGGATATGCAATGGCGTCTTCCAGAATTCTACTTGTATTCGTGTGCGTGTGTATGTTGGGTTCGAAGGAAATCTTCACAAAGACGATAAGAAGGCGTGAGATAGCACTGTGCTGCATCGTTGTGGGCCACATGGGCAACACTTCGGTTATCCAAGCTTTCCAATTCAGTCGTATAAAAATGTGACCAAGCATAGCGTGCGATTCAGGTAAAAACTTGAATATAATTTGTGTTGACCAATAAAAAGAAGGCAAACAAAAAATAAACGGAAGTAATTTTGACATACAGATTCTAAGCTATCATGTAGCATGTCGATGTGATTCGGCTGCGGCTTAAATAGTTCCCATTGCAATTGTGCAATGCCTTCGTGAATTGGCGACTGTATGTAAGACTCCATGTTGGGCACCGCAAAGTGATGGACATACCAGCCAAAGGTATGGCTGAGTATATTATTCGATACTGGAAACGGAAGGAAATAGGTTTGAAAAGCGGTTGTTAATGCGAAAATGCTTTCAAAGTGATCAGCGCTTACCAGGCAAACTATTTAAAACGAAGATGAGCGTGTTTATGAAAGGCTGTATAATTATTTTGCTGGTTTTCGCGTGAGTTTCACTCCACGGCAGCAGCATTTTGCCTTGTTCCGTCAGCTGGCGTATCCAGTTTGCAGCCTGTTGCTGTAGCGTTTGCTCGCTGTAGCAGATGAGCCACGGTGCATACATATCAACGATAGAGCCGAAAATAATGTCGCTTACTGATGAAGATCAGTAAAATAAATTGTATTCAAATAGCGATTAATAGTTACAAAAAATATGCTCACTTTGATCGGCCAGCAATTCCTGATATGTGCAAATAGCTGCAACAACAATAATATGTCCAAAACACGAAAACCACATAGAAAGAGGTCTACAGTAATCAACATGTTTCGGATAGAGTCCGTGCAGCCCATGGTGTAGGCGTTCTTTTTGAAAATGACGAGCGAAAAGTGTTATTGTTTCGGTTGCCTAAACGAAAGAAAAATGATACCAAAATAAAAGTTCGCTGCTCTCTAATTTCGCACAACAACGAACCGCTTTCAGGTTAAACAGATTTTGCCGTCGCGCAAAATCTTCCGAAATATCTCTAATCTGTTCCGCACTCAGCTCTAAATTAGCAGTGCCGCAATTAAAACGTGTTAACAATGCGTTTAGCAGATCCAACAAGATAACAGGCATCAACTTCTTCTCCGAAATACGATCCAAGACCATTTGCATTACTTCTCCATAATGTTCTGGGAAATCATATTCAAATATATGTACTAAATGACGACGATAGATATCCTGCAGCAAGTTCGAGTCCGTCTGTGACCAACACTCAAGACCGGACAATATCAGCTGCAACAACTGATTGATATCGTACAACTTCGGATGGAATGTCTCGAGCCAAGCGATCATATCGAACTGTAATGAAATAAAGTACATGGCAAAAAAGTAAACGGTGCACAGAGGCAGTTCCAGTGAATACCTTCGAGAGGAGGACAAAAAGAATCTTGCTATCACAGCGTTTCAAGTGTGAATCAATGAGAATTTTATACATTTTTAAGAAACTTTGTGGTGTCGTTCGACAGGGTACAAAAACGCCAGCTAAAAATTTCTGCAAATGTCCACGTTTTAGTATCAATTCTAGAATAAGAGGTCCCTCCTTTTCCTGATTGTCTTGAATGAAAATCTAAAAAATATAGTGTTAAACAAGACCTCGGATTACGTATATCATAAAAAACTTACACCCAAATCAGTCAGTGTTTGCGAGCAGAAATCATTAGTGGGCCTGAACTTTAAAATGTTATCCGTCATATAGTCGATTACATTATAGAAGAATGTGGTACCCGTTGATGTAATTATATTGGATTTATTCGAATTCGATATTTGAGCTGTAGATAAAATTCTGAAAAAAAAAATTATAAAGAATTCTTTGCTTAGGTTAAAATCGAGCCAATCAGTACTTCACAACACTTCTCAGCAGCTCCATGCTCTGTGCAAAATCCTCAACATCCATGGCTAGAAGGGCATCAATGATTTTATCATGATTATCGTGATATTCCTGTATTTTTCTATCGATAGTATCGTTCTTCCGTATATGCTCCATTGTAGCAATTATTTTCGCTGGGTTGGAACACGTACGGTTAAAAATCAACGTAGTGCAGTTTTTAATCTTGGTGCTTTTGTACGGCACCATTTTATACAAATTCACCACCATATCCAGATAGTTGCGATTCAATAATTTCAATTGAGAAGTTTGATAATCAAGCTTACTATATATATGCAAAATACATAAATCAATATGAAGCAAATTTAGAACAGACCCAAAAATAACAGGCATACTTTACAGTGTTGATTAGAAGTTTCATATTATCCTTCAACAATCTTAGGGTCGTCTTATTAATTTCCTTGTGTAAATTCTCTGGAGGCTGGGAATATTTGGGGGCATCCAATTGCTTATCATAGGAACACAAATGGTTTTTAATGCGTTCGATGGCAGTTGCTTTCTGTTTCGTTTGAAGCGGTTTGCGTAAATGTTTGGTCGACTCAAGGCGGAAACACTTACGCGCCCACTGATCAGCTTGTTGCCGTTGAGACTCCCGTATCGATGGCAAATGAAGAAACTCAGTCCAGTGCGACTGTCAAGAAGCAGCATGAAAAATATTTATGTATTTAAGAATTCAATTATTTAACATGAATCAGAAAGAACAATGAGATAAGCTCCCTGATTGACCTGAAACTTATCTCAATACTTTTATATTGTATCACTTTAAAGACAACTCACGGTATTTCCCTTGAATATTTCATGCAACTTATGGGTGTTGTACTGAGGCGGTAAATTCTGCTGGTCACTTGTCATCTTGTTGATGGAGGTTTCCTCCAGCCACAGCTGGAAAGTTCTCATAATGTTTGCACAATTACGAAAAAAATAGCTGTGCGCATCATCGCCAATATATCTGGTAGATTGGACGGTATAGTAACTTTCCGCAGACTTAATGTTGGTTTTGATTTTTTTCATAAGTGGCACATTGAATTCGTAGAATTTGTCGGATGCACCGAATGTTTCCTGAAAGCTGAATAAAAAAATTAAAAACACGAAAATTTCATGCGTTTGAACATATAAAATTACAATTAATGTACTCTAACCTTTCTTCGTTGTAGTTTAAAGTCACTCGGGACAAAAATAATTCAAAGAATTTCTGATTCATGATGGGGAAAACGGGATTACTGACATCCATGTTAGCGATAAGATTGGCATATTTGTAAATTACAAGCATATTTGGTGAAAATGTTGGCATTTTCATTACGCTGGCGGTTTTCTGAAATATCAAGCAATTGAAAAAACTTATTGCAGATGGAAAGATTCATACGGGCATAAACCGTACCTTAAATACGCTTTCTAAGTTTGCTTTAGTGTTTGTATTTGCGGAGACCAACTGTCTTAGGAATTCGGGCCAGAAATGTATGTCCTGCGTTTTATATTCAATTTCCAGCAACACCAACCCCAACCAACCATGCGATGGTGAAAGCAAGGGTATGCGACTTGAGCTTGAGCCGAAAAAGGTTTTTATTGTTGATGTCTTGCTTGGAGTCTTCCAATCGTTATAATCCTAGTGAGCGGTAAATTAAGCATGAGTTGATAATAAAAAAAAGATGAAAGAAGAGATAAAGAGATAAAGAGAAACCTTGTAATAGTAGCGAAAGTATTCTACAGCTTGAAGTCGGGCATCGGGGAACTGATAAGCAACGCGCAAAACTTTATTCAGCAAGTAAACAACACTTGTGTGTTGCCAGTTGGGCAGGTTTGTCAAACAATTTAACCAGATGTTAATCAAATTTAAAGGTGTAACAAGTCCATAGCTACAAACAATAGATGTTTAAAGAGACAATCGTTGATTTTGTAAAAAGGAAGTGGATCCTTACTAAGTGTAATTAATTATCTGATGGTGTATCATGTTGTCCAATAGCTCTAAAATAGGACCCACTGAATTCGGGTAGATCATGTCTTTGGCCATTTTTAAATACGTTTTGTCGGCATTAATCAAGTTCATGAAAATAACGTGAAAACTAAAAATTCAAAATAATTTCAAATTAATTTGTACATCAATTATTTCATAATATTTGGAATCATCTGTAGTTATTAGAATTTTTGATACTTTTAATATATGTACAGACTTCACCACTTAATTAATAAAATTTAGATCACACTTACTTCTCACAATTCGCCAAAGTTTCAGGCGTTTCCAGGAACAGAGGAACCAAGAATTCCAAACAGCGTATTACTGCTACATGTCGATGATCGTTCAGCAAAAGTTTCAACTGTTCAAAGCCTTTTTGACAAATCAGCGGTATTGAGTGACCCCACAAACTGACCAAAATGGAGGCATAAATAGCTAGGGGACGCTGCTCAGTTACTCCCTGATAAATAATATCAATGCGCTCCAAATCAGGTACGAAGAGCAATGGTTCTGTTGGATTCTGCAGGGTGTTTTTAATCGATTCAGTACTTTGATCCATTAGATGCAAGCGCAAAATATTCGCCATGTTCCAACACCAGCTGCTGAATTGTTCCTTAGGTGATAGCGTATTGTCAATAAGATTCGTAGCCTGACGGACGCTTTCTAAGATGCCCGAGTTCCCAACGACTTCAGGAGAATGTTTTGTGAGCGCTTCCGAGACTAAACAAGCCATTCGTACATGAATGTTGTGTGGCAGAAAAAGGCGTCCGCTGTCTTCAGAATCAAAACCCCAATTCAGGTGGCTAATAATAATGCGAGCGAGCATATTCTCAGCGCTCTTGAAGTCGAAATGCAACAACCAATTTGAAAGTATTTCAAAACTTTCCATGCCAGGTTTCCAGTTCTCAAGCGGAAGCGATTTAAATAAGTATGCTGAGTTATCGATTTCATTGAAGCGAATTTTGATCTGTAGCAACAAGCAAGACATCAGATTCTCATAACAAAGCGTTAGGTTCACCAACATATCTCGGGCAGTTTTATAGCAGACTTCACGAGTTTTCTCATTGATGAAACCAATCTGTAGACAGCGAAAAAGTTTATATCTTCAATTAAAAGGCAATTTCAAAATTCCATTTGAATTTTTTGATTACTTACATTAAAAATATGTAAGCAAATAGCTTTTATAAGCTCCCAGTCCTTCATCTTGTCACGTTCGTTGGCCATTTCAAAGAAGGCTTGTAGAAGATAATACAAATCTTCAGGGGAAGAATCCGCGTTGGCGATATTAAATTTACTCGAAAAATCCGAAGCATTGAAGCGTTCAATGAAATCTTTTTGTGAAAATAATATTTATTTACTAATAACAATCACAAGGAATAAAAACAACTTAAAACTTTGTATATGGAAAGGATTGAAAATATTTATATTATAAACGCAACGCAACGAAATTTATGGTTCTACCTTCATATGGTGCAGGAAATTCCGATGGAAATCCAACATTTAAATAGTAAAAGATTTGCCAAAGCGTTGCAGTTTCCATGGTTGTAAAAGGCAGCGAAGAAAAATACTGCCAAGTGGCCAAATTACGAGTCCGATATATGTAGCTACAAGCTTTGATTAGCAGGGCATTCAACTCAACAGCAATACGTTCACATAGGAATGGATCCTTTGAAAAATTATTACATCTGAAAATAGAAATGTATTATTTTTGTAATATAATTATTAAACACATTTGTAAGAAAATGCAAAGCTTTACATAAACAGCTGATGATAGTCCGCTACGTATTGCAGCGTGTGACGCACTAGACGACCCAGACGCTTCGCTAATTGTTTGTAGCGTTCGATGTTGTACGTTAGCATTCCTTCTCCCAAGATCTCAACAAGCTTGGAAAAGAATGCAATAACTCTGATCATTTGATTTGCGGAAATAATGTCCGCTTCAATAATGTAATCGTTTAAGAATTTTTCGATGCTTAAAGCGGACCTGCGACGAAAAATAATGATAAAATGTTTTGTATGTGTCAATAGGCATTATTGAAGAAAAGGGTAACTTATTGACCACTACTTTATCTCTGTAGGGTGTTCAAGTGTGATTACACTTACGCAAAAAGTTTCTCAAATGGAATCTGATTGAGTAGAGAAATGAGATCACTTTCCTTTGGACCCACAGAATCGCCCTCAACCGTCTGAGTATCCTCCCCATCTGAATCTAGTATTATCCAGCGTTCGTCTTTGATAGGATCCACCACGTCCTTAGGAAACTTTTTAGTCAACAGTTATAAGAACACGTTTATAGTGTTTATTCGGATAAACCTCTGAGTATATTTACCTGATTAAGTTCCTTCAGATATTCGCAGCGTTTTTTAATAGGCAGCAATAGAATCTGCAGAACCGCGATACAGTGACTGATTTCAGCTGAATTCAACTGCATCGGCAGTTCACTGGGACGAGATCCTGAAGGCGAACCACTGCTGGACGAATTGCTCGCGTTCGCACAAGGCACTTGCAGAAATGCGGTGGCCCAAGTTCCAACACCATTGGGACAACGTAGTATATTGAATAGCAAAAACCAATGATCCTCCTTGGTGGCAATAAGCAAATGTAAAGATATCAGGCGCGTTAGCCACAGCTTTAAGTCATTATCGAAGGTCTGAAATAAAGCAGGACTGATTTATTCATGACCGCCAAATCCTATTTCCAACAGCAACTTACTTTATTGGGACCCATTTTGCGCAAGAAAGTAAATAATATTGAAATCGCATGGCGAAGACGGGACACACATTGCAATGTTTCTGAGTCAAGAGTTTGATTGAGTGATATTTTAGAATTTCGAACCAACGAGGTGATGTTCGGATACGATATGATTTCGTTGATGATTTCATCAATCTGCAGGATTGTTTGGTGAACGACTTAAGAAGGGCAATTAATTGGACGGAACTTATTTTCAACTCACCTTGGTTTTTGTAATTTGCATGGTTATTTTATTTGTCATGTATGTATTGCAAACCAAATCAAAGAGTTGATTAATGGCTGCAGTTGCAACTTCCATATTTTTGCCATCGATTTGCCTAATTCTGCAACAACGAAACAGGGGAATGATTATTTTTATTTATAAAGTGGACACTAGTGGACACTAATGAATATTCTGCGTACTTGTATGATACGGTTTCTTTCACCTCCACATTGTCGCCGCATCTACCGGTGAATGTTTTTGTTATTGGCACCTCCACCCATATATTTTCCTGACTCTCCAAAGCTTGCCTGCGATGCTTTTTCATGTCATATAGATTCATTGTGAGTTTGTAATGCAAATTGTAGTATTCCATTAGAGTAGCATAGAGCGGATCGTGGTCATATGAGTCCAATAGCGAATTCATTAAAAACTCCAATTCAAATTGTTTGACCAGCTCCAAATCTGCGCAGTAGTAAATTTCTTTCAGCTGCTCTTCGGTAAGCGGCTTCTTTTGGCTATTTTGTGAAAGATATGATCCCGTATTCACTGTTCTTGTTTGCCGGTAGATAACATCGGTCTTGGATTCTACCCGTTGCATTGGCAACAGATCGGGGTAGTGAACGGTAATCGGACTTGGCAGGATAACAGCTGCTGGTGATGAGATGCCTACAGCAGATGTGGTTATTGGTTCTGTTGGCGCTGAGGGAAGCTCGAAGTTCGTTGTCCAGGGCTGTGGGGAGCTTGATATATCCGGTGCCATCGTCGTTGCCTGTTGTAATTCATCGTGCAGCGAAATGTTTGCGGATGAATCTTCTTCCGTGACTGGGGCAAAGTCAGGTTTGTTTTCATTTGTATCTTTTATTACTCCTTCTACCTGATCCAAATCTTTTATTTCACCACGATAACCATCAGCTACAGAGCATTCGTGACTAATAAGTTCTTTGTGTGTTGTAATTATATTCGGAAATACGAAGTCATCCAAGTCTTCTAGGTGATAGGGATTGCTGGTAACAGCTCTTGTTTTCTGTCTTTGACCTTTGTCCTCTAATGCACTCAGCTGATCACCTCCTTCGTTGTCGCCACAAGCTGCTCTAATATGCGTCGCTACTTCCTGAGGCTTGCTTTTTTTGGATTTCTATTAAAGTAATTTGCGTTTTTAAAAAAGATTTTTATTTCTTACAATACGTACCTGTTTTTTCGGTTTTTCTAAAGTTGCCATTTCGTCGGGAACTTTGTAATCAAATTTAATTTATTTATTTGCGATTTTCATTCGTTCATTTCTTTTCTCAAAGTACATATTACAATACAGATGTTTCACTTGCGATACTTTGATTTTAATAAAACACAATAATTAAACTTCGAAAATGTCTGCATAAATGAACACAGTAGATTTGCTTTTATTATTTTGGTTTAATTCCATAGGGATGCCAACTCAATATAATGTTGCTACAGAGTTCAATTATTCATGATTAAATTAACGATAAAAATAATTTCTTTATTCGCGATTTTTCATAATAATTTTTCATTTATTTTGCATACATTTTTATTCAAAATGCATAATACGTACAAGAATTTGTGTAAGTGTTTTGACTTACATGAATGTGAATTTAAAAATGCCTCCTAGATTTCTGCACCGATTCTGTTGATATATATATATCTATAAAAATATATATCTATAAAAAAAGGGACTTCACTTTCTTACTATTGTGATAAGTATTGTAAAGTTGAGGAGACTTAGGCCTCAAATCTTCAAATTTCAAAGGGTTATACGCCAAATCAACAACAACTGTTGTTAGTAAAAACTTTTTTAATATTTAAAAATTTAGAATACCTCTTTTTTATACTATTGTGATTTTCTCAATTATAAGCTTTTTGGACAGCCGAAAATATACTTTGTTTATCGTGGCTTATTTGTCATTTTGGCAAAAAAGTGTCAGTAATTCTTTCTTCCAATTTTGGGCAATAGATAATAATAGCAAGACTATCTAAAGACTGATTTGTAAAATATTTAACTAAAATGTCCCACCAAACTGGCATCCAAGGTAGGCAATACAATTTCCCTAAAATTGTACTATTTGATAAAATTATTCCACGTAGCAAATGAAAAGTTGGTCAAAGCATTCGGAAAATGTAAGACTGGCAAGATACGGGTCATTAAGGTGTCGATTGAGAATGGTAAGCACATAATACATATGAATTAAAGTATTAAATTAGTTGTATTGGGTTTGATTGATCTCACAGAGCAGCTGTGCTTGGCAGCCACAGCTGACGTGAAGAAGGACTGGGAGAGGGATTACAAGTTGATTACGCCATTAATCGAGGCTAACGTGCCGTGCTATATTCTCTATCGGCTCGATACGAAGACGACTCTCGGTTATCCTTGGTTGTTAATAAATTGGATGCCTGATAGTGCTACGATACGCAAAAAGATGCTGTACGCTTCAACAAAAGCGACCCTTAAGATGGAATTTGGATCAGCACACATATCGGAAGAACTACATGCAACGGTGCAAGAGGAGACAACGCTTGAAGGTTACCACCGCCACAAGCAAGCTTTTGCTTCGCCGGCGCCATTGACAATGCGAGAAGAGGAAATGGCCGAGTTAAAAAAGAACGAAGTACATACCGAAATAAATACGGACACACGCCACCAAACTCTGGGTGGAATCGCGTGCCCGATGACTGATGCTGCCACCGCTGCTGTGCAGGGTCTTCTGCAGGGTTCTTACAATTATCTGCAGTTCCGTATTGATTTGGAGGCAGAGAGAATACATCTCTCAAAGGTAGACATGGTCTCGTTGGCTGAGCTGCCCAAGCAGGTTCCCGAAGATCAAGCGCGTTACCATTTGTTTTTATTTAAACACACTCATGAGGGTGACTACCAAGAATCGTATGTGTTTATCTATTCAATGCCGGGTTACACTTGTTCGGTGCGTGAACGCATGATGTATTCGAGCTGCAAAGCGCCTTTCTTGGAAAATCTGCAGACACTTGGCGTGGAAATCGCCAAAAAGGTGAGCATTCATCAGCGGTTTGGTTTTTATTCAATTATTATGCTAATTTTGAATTTAGCTGGAAATCGACAGTGGTGCGGAACTTACAGAGGAATTCTTGCAGGACGAGCTACATCCCAAGAAGATACTCCATAGACCTGCTTTTGAAAAGCCCAAGGGACCACCAAATCGTGGTGCAAAACGAATGACACGTCCACAGGACCAGTCTTAAGTTGGTGTTAATTTTCCCAACGTGCATTTAAACTATTTACTGTTTCTTGTTTTGAAGTCTAAATCCTTTTAAGTTCCTTATTATTCCCATGCTTCAATATAAGTATATATTGAAATGAGTTGGATGATTTATCTTTATCTGTATACAAGATTTTTAAGCGTCATCAGATGGCGCATAAAGCGAGATAAAAATAATTTTTTTTGTCGACATTAAGTTTGCCCTAGATTTGAATTTAAGTATGTAGTTGGAATAAATTGTACTCTTTTTGCGTTTCTAAACAAATGGATAATTTATACGATAATTTGCTTAAAAACACAAGGGTAAAAGGTTATAATTTCTCTTAAACGAAGTATCTTCCAGAAACTATTTATATTTTCGTAAAACTCATGGTTGTTCATTCCTAGGAAAATATTTAAAAAATATTTTAGAAGAACTTTAAATATGTAAAAAAGGATTTGAATTTAAGTTGAGATTATTTGTATCGTTTCCGGATGATTGGAAAATCATCAGCAATAGGAAATCATTGATAGTAATAAAGAGCTACACGATTTCCATTTATTTTTTTAAAAACGAATATAATCTGTCAATTTTAAAGAGGAATTCTTTCCAAAAACTCTTAACTGTAAGTAATTCAGTATACTTAAAAAAAACAAAATTAAATTAATAAATTTTGAATAAAGTTTAAACGTTATATGATCTGAAATAGATAAAAAATAAATTTTGGTTTTCAAGAACGTTTTGTTGGTAAGTAGAGATGAAAACTTCTATGAAAAGTCTACAAAGCATGGTCAATAATAATTTATTATTATTTGTTATATCTTTATTTTGTATGTTTGAAATGACTTCTTTCAAAATGCATATGTATGTATATGTATTTTTATAGTCCTAAGTTTGCAAGAAAAAAACGGCCTCAAATACAGCCTTTTTGATTTATACAAATATTGAATATTTGAAAAAGCTTTTTAATATTCTTAAACTATTATACAACTATTTAATACTATCCAAGCTAATAACATCGCCAACCTTTGCATCGTGTTCCTTTATCACCGCAGGAGTTTCGTGTTCTTCTTCGATAAGTTTCTAGAATTAACGTGAAGAAACTTAAATATTCTTATGAAAACTATTCTCAGTTGGAAATTGCTCACTTTTGTAGCTTTCTGCACTTGTTCGTCACGACTCACGCGCCATTTAGAATGCCAATAACGCATATCCTTCATAGAAGTACCGGAAGCATATAATAATAGCAGCGATATAGAACCCGCTAAGCCACCCAAGACAACACCAACAATACCACCAGCAGCCATACCACGCAGACCCATGTTGATTTTGTAGGCGGCGCCTGTGACAGAACCAGCGACCAAGTATTCATATATTGATGATTTTTCGCGGTACACTGAGATGCATGTAATAATACCACTGAAAAATAACTCTATTTTAGAGAATTTCGAGTAACGTACAGGAAAACCTACTAATAAGAGGTGGTAAATAATCCAATACGCCAGCCCCATTTCAATCCACCTTTGGCGAAATTCACGGTGAAGTCGTTTTGAAGTTTACGCTACATAAGAAAATCTTTAACACTAAAATCAATAAAGTTAGTCAGTTTTCTGGTTTTTGGTGTACCTTTGCGTCCAGATGGGACTTAAACGCCGTCGCTTCATTGTTTTCCATGAAATTCATGTAGGAGGTTCGCGTATGCATTGTACCACCATAAATGAGACCAATTAGACAACCCATAAACCCAGCCTGGCATATAGAGCTTAATTCAGAGGAAATGTTGCCGTACTCGCTTTAGAAATTGGAATCAATCAATAAGAAAACATCTTTACATTTTCGTGATAAATGTACTCACTCTATTTTGAACATTTCCTTGAGTCGTTCCAAGCCGGTCTCATTTGTAGGCTCATCACGTGCAAGGTATGCTTTGTAGGTTCTCGTGTCCTTTGAAACAATGTCACCCTCTATTGGAACGCTAGGTAAAAGACCAGCAAATAATACTCTGCTTCCTTTTTTAAAAAAGCGCAACATTATTATATTACAAAATTCTATTAACGCTTTTGGCTAACTAACTCCATGGGCAAAATAAAGTTGAACATAAAACAGCTGTTAAGTGCCATAACAAACACATGAGCGTTTTATGGTCAGCACTACAATTAATTGTGTTGCCAGTTGCTGCGTTATTACTTCGGTTTCGCTGTTAAATTAACACCAATTTAAGTTATAGTTTACAAATTTTAAAGTCGTGAATATATACAATTAAACTAATTGTTCACATATAAAATATAGTTTCGGAACAGATTTACGACTTTTCTTAGTTTTTTCCTAAAATGCTGCACCGATTACGACGAAACAAGTAGCTGTGGAGAGCTAATAACCTCTACTTTGTATTTCCATAAATTCTATTGGTAAGTTATATGCTTTACTTCATTAATGGGGCGGAAAAAGTACTAAAAATATTAAAATTACGTTTACGTTTATATCTCCAAAAATATGCATTTTTCGGTAAAATCTTACTTACATAAATGAAAGGTATTTAACTTACCTTTCTAACGGTATATCTATAACGGATGTCTTCTATACTTTAGAAGATATAGGTATACTAATTTCAAATTTCAAAGGTTTTTAACTTTGAAGGTAGGGGAGAGCGACAGATGTGTGTTTGTTGTTTTTGGTGTCTCCATCACAAGCAACAACAACAACAAAAACAACTAGACGATTGGCCGTACCGGGAAGTCGTAAATTTAAGCCATAATTTCAATATTTTACCCAAAAACAATGCTTAAAAATGGACTCATTTCACAACAAATAACAAAAATCCCTAGTGAGTGTTAATTCCCATAATAATGAAATCGTTTCTACCAATACGGCATTTCTCTGTTCACAGACGCACAGCTGACTTGTCGATTTCGCGTTCTGTCTGAGCACCATCGCGAAAATGTCTGCCCGACATAGCGTAGATTCTCGTTGTGTTTGACCATATCTTAACCAAGAATTATTAATTATATTATAGAATTATTATTATATTATAAATTTCTTTTAACGTGATTAGTACAAGTTTATTGAAAAACTTGTATACAACTCTCCGGCTTCAGAAATGATGTACGATAATGAAGATGGTAAGAAAAATGGAAAAGTTTCATTCCTGAAAATCTGTACCTTATTTTTTTACATCAATATTTTTTTGCATAATTTTGTAGAACTGTTCGAGGAGGAAAACGCCGAAGAAATTTCCCACGAGTTGTGGCAGGAAGCATGCTGGATCGTAATCAACGCATATTTTGACGAAAAAGGCTTGGTGCGTCAGCAACTCGATAGCTTCGATGAATTCATACAGATGTCTGTGCAACGCATTGTGGAAGATTCGCCAGCAATTGATTTGCAAGCAGAAGCCCAGCACACCTCGGGTGAAATTGAGACACCGGTTAGTGGATACAGTAAATAAAAGAGTAACATTTTAAGATTCTTCTTTGTTCATTTTTAGCCACGTTTCCTTCTGAAATTTGAACAAATCTATTTGTCGAAGCCAACTCATTGGGAGAAAGATGGTTCACCAAGTCCAATGATGCCCAACGAGGCGCGTTTGCGCAACCTCACATACTCTGCACCGCTTTATGTTGACATCACCAAAACAAAACTTGTAGAAGGAGCCGACCCCGTCGAGACGCAACATCAAAAGACATTCATTGGAAAAATTCCCATCATGTTGCGTTCCACGTACTGCCTGCTTTCGCAATTGACGGATCGTGATTTAACTGAGCTGAACGAATGTCCTCTGGATCCAGGGGGTTATTTTATTATTAACGGCTCCGAAAAGGTGCTCATTGCTCAGGAGAAAATGGCCACAAATACGGTGTATGTTTTCAGCATGAAGGACGGAAAATATGCGTTTAAATCGGAAATTCGTTCCTGTCTGGAGCACAGCTCAAGACCGACATCCACGCTGTGGGTTAACATGATGGCGCGTGGTTCACAGAATATCAAAAAGTCTGCGATAGGACAGCGAATAATTGCCATTCTTCCGTATATCAAGCAGGAAATTCCTATAATGATTGTTTTCCGCGCCTTGGGCTTTGTGGCTGATCGCGATATTCTTGAACATATCATCTACGATTTTGATGATCCCGAAATGATGGAAATGGTGAAGCCATCGTTGGACGAGGCTTTTGTGGTTCAGGAGCAAAATGTTGCCTTGAATTTCATCGGTGCACGTGGAGCACGTCCTGGTGTCACCAAGGATAAGCGTATTAAGTACGCTAAAGAAATTCTGCAAAAGGAAATGCTGCCACATGTTGGCGTCTCCGATTTCTGTGAAACAAAGAAGGCTTACTTTTTGGGATACATGGTTCACCGGCTGCTGTTGGCTTCGTTGGGCAGACGTGAATTAGACGATCGCGATCACTACGGTACGTTTTGAGTACTGGGTAACTCCTATAATATTAATGTACAATTATTTGTGCGTAGGTAACAAACGTTTGGATCTCGCTGGTCCGCTTTTGGCTTTCCTATTTCGTGGTCTTTTCAAAAATTTAATGAAAGAAGTACGAATGTATACACAGAAGTTCATTGATCGTGGAAAAGATTTTAATTTGGAGCTGGCCATTAAAACCAACATTATAACTGATGGCTTGCGCTACTCTTTAGCTACAGGGAATTGGGGCGATCAGAAGAAGGCGCATCAAGCTCGTGCGGGAGTATCACAGGTAATTTTGTGGTGATCTGATTGTACACCGAACTCGTTCTTATTTATCGAGACTGGTCGCTATGCTTCTTAGGTGTTGAACCGACTTACCTTTGCTTCGACACTCTCGCATTTGCGCCGAGTTAATTCTCCAATTGGACGCGATGGTAAATTAGCTAAACCACGTCAGCTGCACAACACTTTATGGGGCATGTTGTGCCCTGCAGAGACACCCGAGGGCGCTGCTGTTGGTTTGGTGAAGAACCTGGCACTGATGGCTTACATTTCGGTCGGTTCACAACCGTCTCCAATTCTTGAGTTTTTAGAGGAGTGGTCTATGGAGAATCTAGAAGAGATTGCGCCTTCCGCTATTGCGGACGCCACAAAAATATTCGTCAATGGCTGTTGGGTAGGAATACATCGTGACCCGGAGCAATTGATGGCTACGCTGCGGAAGCTACGTCGTCAGATGGACATTATCGTATCAGAGGTGTCCATGATTCGTGACATTCGCGATCGTGAAATACGCATCTATACAGACGCAGGTCGAATTTGTCGACCTTTATTGATTGTGGAAAACGGTTCATTGCTGTTGAAGAAGACTCACGTAGAGATGTTGAAAGAGCGCGACTACAACAACTACAGCTGGCAAGTGTTAGTCGCTTCCGGTGTGGTGGAGTACATTGATACGCTTGAAGAGGAGACCGTTATGATTGCCATGTCGCCGTATGATTTGAAGCAAGACAAAGATTACGCCTACTGTACCACGTACACGCATTGTGAAATCCATCCTGCTATGATCCTCGGCGTCTGTGCATCGATTATTCCATTTCCAGATCACAATCAGAGTCCGCGTAACACGTATCAAAGTGCTATGGGTAAGTAGAATGATGGTTCTTAAAATACAAATATTAAATATCTCCTTTAGGTAAGCAAGCTATGGGTGTTTATATAACAAACTTCCACGTGCGAATGGACACGCTCGCGCATGTCCTGTATTACCCCATGAAACCTCTTGTCACTACGCGATCCATGGAATATCTTCGTTTCCGAGAGCTACCTGCCGGTATAAACTCGATAGTGGCTATTTTATGCTACACTGGTTATAATCAGGAAGATTCCGTCATCTTAAATGCATCTGCCGTTGAGCGTGGTTTCTTCCGGTCCGTCTTCTATCGTTCCTACAAGGATTCGGAGAATAAACGCATCGGCGATCAAGAGGAGAACTTTGAGAAGCCAAACAGACAGACATGTCAAGGCATGCGTAATGCTCACTACGATAAACTGGATGATGACGGAATAATTGCACCAGGCATTCGTGTGTCTGGTGATGATGTGGTTATCGGAAAAACTATAACGTTGCCAGAAAATGACGATGAGGTAAGTCATTTGAATGTCTCATTTAATATTTTTATTTTACAATTTTAAATCTTTGTCGCTTTTTAGCTTGAAGGAACGACAAAACGTTTCACAAAACGTGATGCTTCAACATTTTTGAGGAATTCTGAAACTGGTATCGTCGATCAAGTGATGTTAACGCTTAACAGTGAAGGTTACAAGTTTTGCAAAATTCGTGTTCGCTCAGTGCGTATTCCTCAAATTGGAGATAAGTTTGCTTCGCGTCACGGACAAAAAGGCACCTGCGGCATTCAATACCGCCAGGAAGACATGGCTTTTACGTGTGAAGGCTTAGCACCTGATATTATAATTAATCCTCACGCTATTCCATCGCGTATGACAATTGGTCATTTAATTGAATGTTTGCAAGGTTCGATAAATTACACTTTAGTTCAAATGCTTACGATGCTTAGCGAAACGTCATTACTTCTTCCGCAGGCAAACTGGGTTCCAATAAGGGCGAAATCGGTGATGCTACACCGTTTAATGATGCTGTGAATGTGCAAAAAATCTCAACATTCTTGCAGGAATACGGTTATCACTTGCGAGGCAATGAAGTCATGTACAATGGACACACCGGCAGAAAAATTAATGCTCAGGTAATTCTTCAGTTTTTAAAGCAATCACTATACATTCGTCGGCAGGAACTTTAGAAATGTTTTTAATACCTCAGGTGTTCTTGGGACCAACCTACTATCAACGTTTGAAGCACATGGTGGACGATAAGATTCATTCTCGTGCACGTGGTCCCGTACAGATTCTGGTACGCCAACCGATGGAGGGCAGAGCGCGTGATGGTGGTCTTCGTTTCGGTGAAATGGAACGCGATTGTCAAATATCGCACGGCGCTGCGCAGTTCCTCCGTGAACGCCTGTTCGAAGTGTCCGATCCGTATCGTATACACGTGTGTAATTTCTGTGGTCTCATAGCGATTGCCAATTTACGCAACAACACCTTCGAATGCAAGGGATGCAAGAATAAGACACAAATCTCTCAAGTACGCTTGCCGTATGCGGCGAAATTGCTTTTCCAGGAGTTAATGTCGATGAATATTGCACCACGATTAATGGTCGTCTAGAGTAAGCTAGAGCTAAGTTAAAGCATTCTATTGGATGTTGAAGAGCTGACGACGAATTGAACACGATATCAAACGATTAGGCTTTTAGTGAAACTGTGACAGATATTTGAGAAATAAAAATGATTTCTTTTAATAATAAAAAATAATACATAATATAAAGTGAACAACTGTCACTATTATTGGTTATGTATAAGTGACTTTAAAGGAAGTCGAGTAGCTACAATAAATTAGTGTTTAACATGGTGTGGGTGTATTACAGGATCGGTAAAGATGACACATCGGCAATGCTTCAGAAATCAAATCAAAATCTTCATTTTCTATGGAGTATAGTTGGCCATTGAATTAGTTGCCAATTGTGGGCAAAGGGACTCACTAGAACACTAGAAAATTGGACGGTTTTATATAAAGTAAAACTGTATATAAAAGCCGCCACTGACTAGTTTTCAAGGTGTTTTGAGACTAGTGGCTAATTTTCTGGTTATAATTTTAGGTGTCTGAGGTTCTTTCTTTGTTTTAATCGGCTGTTCGAACTCGAATCGTGTTTAATTTTTGGAAGATCAACTTTGAAAACGTGACAATCTTTGCAATTAAATTAAACTCTATTTTAAATGAGAAACATCATTCGAAGCTTCACGTTTTTACGTACATATGAGCGATAAAACATTAAAGAAACAAATAAAAACAGCGCCCTTCATTAATATTCGGAGGTGGTGTAAACGGTTCTATACACTTTCTTTTGGAAACTCGAGTACTTGCTTACATATCTAGAGCTCCTGCCTGCTGTACAACAAAAATGTGATAATTATTCAGCGAATGGGATTCAGAGATTTCTCCAAAGTTTATTAAATTATTGCCATTATTGTATCAGCAACAAGAAAAGAAAATAAAATTAAGCTAAATAAATATGGTTCGAATTATTTACAATCGAAAGCGTAACAGTTAATTAATGGTAACCGTTGAATATGCGTCATCGCGGACCATGATTGTTATTCCGAGTGTTTGACATAATGAGCCACCACCAGCCTCCCAATTCAATCAATCATTTAATTATTCATGGTTTTGTTTTGCAAATTTTTGGATTCGTTGTAGTGCTTTGCTGCGACTGTTGCTGTTGTTCTTGTTGTTACATTTAAGTTACCTGTTTCGGGTGTCTTCTCCTCTTCTTACTTTCTCATTAATGTGTTATTCACCTCCCGTCGTCGATGGATAAAACAATTCTTACTAAATCAATATATGTATGTAGGTATGTTTATGGGTTTCTTCTGAATTGAATGATTGAAGGAATGATGAATTTTTTACCTTGTAGAAAACTGAGCAAAACATCGCTTCTTCTTCAGGTGTTTTTTTTTGTTTAGAGTTTCAGATCTTTAAATTTGGCGATGTATCGAGATCCAAGATTTACAGTCTTCAGTCGTCTTCAGAGTTTCGCACGAGCATCAAGTAAAAAAACGGTTGTCTGTTGGGAGTTACAAAAAAAAAATAAAAACTAAACTTACAAAAATGTTAACGGTACGATTTTCAATATTTTCAGTATTGAGTGTTGAAGTAGATCTTTCCTTTTTTTGGAGAAATTTCTAATGATTTGAATTCATATATTTGAATGTTTTTTTTCTTAACGATAGATTCCAACTGTGTTGTTATCCGTGGTTGTTGTTGTGGTAATTATTACACATTTTGGCGCAGTCACATCATCTCCAGCACCACCACCTCTTCTAACATCACTTCTGGGAGAGTCGCGGGGAGTTTTCCCAGAACAGCCGGATGAGGTGTTGGCCATGAAAACGATCCAAATTTACCCGCCGCATCGAATCCATGAATTAACCGTGAATAAACATCGACGCCAAGAACTTGATCACACGGAGCCAGATAATAAAATCATCCACGTGCGGTTGCTGGAGGATTACCAAGGTTACCATCCGACAAAATTCTCCGAAAAGACGACGAAGATTGCTGCAAACGAGTTGACGACGGCACCCGACGAGTTGGAGAGAGAGAAGGAGAGGGTCTTCCGTGTGAAAACAGTCACCAATGGACAGTTTAGCGATCAGCGTGTGAAGATGTACCGATTACCAGAATTTTATGCGATACTCTTTTACAATTTCGCATAATGATCTGGTTTCTTGTTTTTAATATTGATTTCGTTGATTCTTTAACTAATATTTTTATTAAATATTTAATTTGACCTTATATATTATTAATGTCTATATTTTAATGTCTATATTGTGATCGTTTTTATCAGATAATATGAAAGAATTTTTTATAAGTGTTTACATACATTTATTTATATTTTAAAATGTAGAAGTGTACTTGCAATGCATGTAAAAGGATAAAAAATTACTAAATTAATTAAATAATGAATTTAAATTGAGTTAAATTTCAATTAAAAAAGAAACCAGCAGATGGCCCACCCGCACAATTTTTGTTAAACGAATGAAGTTTTTGGATTTTCTTTCACCTCACTGAATTTTCACCTTATGGATGTTCAGAATAACTGAACTACTATGCATCATTCACGGTTTTTTAGGAAGGATGGAAAAAGGGGGGAGGGGGGGGTAGCTCGAGTTTCGCAGTCTCAATTAGGATTAAGAACATTGGAATTTTTGAATGAGTTTTTTCCTCTTTACTGTGTCGAATCTCCTCCGAGAAGAGCGAACAAAATCAATCAACGAAATCCGAAAAAGCGATCAATCGATTGGCTTCCACTTTAATGATAGCACGAATTTTTTCCGACTTCATGAATATGCAAAAAGTTCCTAGCTGCCGCGTTGCTGTTCGTGGTGGACAATCCTTAAAAGCGATGTGAGAGGACGTTTAAAAGAAAACTGAAAAGAAACAACAACAAAACAGAATCCGAATTCGATTGCGTGTTTTCCGCCAGCGAAGTGCTGAGTCGGAAACTTTTATTTTGGTTGAAAACTTTAAAACAAGTACAAAGGGCAAACAAAAAAAGCAACATCAACAACAAAAGCCAAGAAGGAAAAAACTAAATCAAGAACAACAACAACTGCACTCAACAAACTTCGGCCCCTTTCAGCGATGCGAACGATAAACCAACGAAACCAACGAACGAACAAACTATTTTTTTTTTCTGCAGGCAACAATTTTTCAGGAAATTTGAAAAACTACGACAAAAATACAGCAAAATACTCGTCGAAAGAAAAGAAAAAAGAGGACATGATTATAAACTATAATAGTTTCGTCGATAAAAAGTTAAAATTAAGTTGAAAAGTTCAGACTCTTTGCTTGATTTGAAGCGTAGAAACGTTTAGAGTTGTATAAACTATTTTTTGTCCTGTCGAAGCTGTCAAAGTTCAGTTGTGAGTGTTTATTTTTTTATATTCGATACTTTTTAATGAATTTAAAAGAGATCAAGCGAGAGAGAGAGAGGCGGAGAGAGAGAGCGAGAGAGAGCTTAAAACTAATTTAATTAAAATTGTAGCCAAAGCAACTCTGTGAAACTTAAACTGTGAGCTGCTTAAAAATGTCAGCAGTTCGCTTTGATTAAACTAAATTAAATTCAGCGTTTTAATGTTATGTCGTTTCTTTTTTTTCATAATTTCTCTTTTTTTAATTTTGTGAGTTTGTTTTTTGGATTTTTAAAAAAGTTTGTATTTTAATTTCGTTTTCCTGTTTCTGCTCCCTGTTGTCTTTTTTTTGTTTGTGTTTTTTTGTGGGTCTTCCTAAAGATGCATGCATGCAAATTATTAAGAGCAGGAAATTCCTGCAGCTGTCCGCCCCACCTTAATTACATTCGACGTTAATCCGACCTACAAACACACACACACAAACACACACACACACTCACAGCGACCACTATGAAGTGGAGTCGGTCGCTGGCTCGGCCACTGGACTCAGTGGATCCAGTGCACCATCATCAGCGACCGTCCACGTTGCAGTCTCAACGTACGGCAGGCAGGTCCTTCGTCCTGTTGGCCAGCATATGATTAATATACGTAGCACAGGAAAGAATAAAATAGGACACAATCAGGACCAACCTTTAGGTGCAGTCGGAGTGCTGAAGTGAGCCTTCGTTGTCGCTGTTGTTGCCCAGTATAAATCTATGATGTACGTATTCACAGGTTTGACTTTTCTTTTCTCTTTTTTGTTTTCTTTCAACATCCGAAGGAATGAATTTTCTAGTCCGCTTTGCATCCGCTTGAAATTAAACACAAAACCTTGTCGCCACCCACAGCTGCCGCCACCACTGTTCGTGCAGCAGCAAAAATCTACTCACGAGCACACGAACACATGTTTTCATTTTCATAAAAAGTGCCGTTGTTCGCACAGCCCTTGAAACAAAACATATTGCTCTTGTTGTTGTTGTTGTTGTCCTTTGGTCGCTCTTGAAGAGGAGCGAAGAGGAGAGAAGAAGATAGGGGAGGAAGAGAGGAGAACAAAAAATCTCATGTTTAGTTACAGTAATTATACGTGTATAGCGCTTACTTGCCATAAACTTGGTAATGTTTAGTTTAGGCATCATGTGGCTATCGAAGAGTGAAGCGATCATGGTTTGTAGAGGGTGGAGGGGGTGCGAAGGAAGGATTTTCGATAAAGGAAGAAGTGGAACACACACACACACACACACACACACGCACAAGAGTATGAGGAGGCGTGAGAATGTCAGATTCGAACGACGAGTGGGCATGGCGACGTAATGAACTGCTTCCCGGTCACTTGAGTGGTGGGGGGGACGTCAAACAGCTGTTTATGAACAACGTGCGGCCGTTAAACTAACCGTTAAGCGGTTAAAAGCCGGTAACTATGCAAAGTTTTTTGTCTGTCGTTCGGCATTATTTTGTTACTCGCTTTTTTATTAGTATTTGTTTTTATTTGTGGTATTGTTTTGTTTATACGAATGTAGAACATGGTATTAATTAAGTGAAAGAGAGGAAAAGAGAGAGAAGAGAGGGAAAGAGAATGAAGCTGAGGTTTAAGGTTTTTAATTAAAACCTATTCAGTTAGAAGCAAGCAATAAATTGTGTCCAGATCTCGTGAAGCTGTTAAAAAGATGGTTTGAGGAAACAATAAATTGTATGAAGCATATTTTCAGGCAGCAGCATGAAGTGTGGAATCCGGTGGACGCAACAATATTTTTTCCTACACTCTTGAAAGCCTGTTGTTTTTGTTGTTGCAGTTGTTGTCGGTTTCGCAGTGCAACAGCGGGTATAAAATGTGTGAATGTATGCTGGTGCGTGTGTGTGTGTGTGTGGTGTTGCGTATGTGGGCGTGTGACTGACTGAGTGTGTGTGTTCATGTGTGCGTGTGTGAGTCATGAGACTCGGTGCGTGTTTCGCTGTCTGCATGACTGCGCGTTATTTATTGAAATTTCTAAATAATGCTTTCTTTTCTCTTGTTTTTTTTGTTTAATAATTTTTGGGTCACGATATCTTCTCTCTCTCTCTCTTACATTATTTATATTTAGCTCTTATATTTTTAAGCTTTTCCTCGGTGTTGTTTAATTAACAGCAGCAACGATAACTCATGCGTTGTTCTTGTTGTTGCTGTTGATTTAGTTGTTGCTAACACTCATCTGAATTATGTGCTGGTTTCAATAGATTATTCTCCCCTCCCCCCCCCCCCCCCCCAACCCTCCCTCAACAGCCTTAAAGTAGCTTTGTCCAAAAATATTTGTTGTTGGCGATTAAAAGCGACGACATTATTTATAAATAATAAAAATGTTTTATCAAAATCTTCATTGCAATTCAGAAACCAATGAAATTTCATTATTACGAATTTAAGCATCACTAAAATTCTATTAAAATTTTTTTCTGTTTTCTGCCTGTGACAGTTATAAAGAGTAAGAGTGGGTGGGCGGGGGGCGGGGTACGGGAGTAGAAACCTCCTGCAGAGGCTGTCATGTACCATGTCCGACTCATGACGATCCGAAGCTGTGTCCTGGTGCCACTCAGATCTCAGAACAAAGAAGTGTTGAGAGTCTTTTGTTCGGCTTCTTTTTTGGGTCGTTTCTTTGACGGTTTTTCTTAAAATCCACCTTCTTGTCTCCCCCACCCACCCAGACACACACACCCACACACGTACACATGCTCACTAGTCTCTTTCTTTGTTGTTGTTGTTGTAGGTGTCTGTCATTCACACAAGATTTGGTTCAGTTGTGGTTCTTTTGTGGTGGAAGGTATTTGAATGGTCTGGCAGACTGAATGTTGGACTGAATTCAAGGATGAGTGAGCAGACAGTCTGCGTTGCTTTTGGTCATTCGTCCAGAGTGTGGCTGTGCTTTTGTGATGCTTTTGTGACGCTTCTGTGGTCACATGGAATCTAATCTAACCGCACGTTAACTCAGTTAATTAAGTTGTGGCCCAAAGTAGTGGATGGCAGCCATTCTCAGGTCTCAGAATAGATTTGAAAACCTTAAAAAATGTTTTTAGCAGGATCATCAGCTGCAGCAACGCTTTTCTGAAGCAACAACAACACTTTTTATTATCTTTTATCACTGAATTCTGTCCTCTCCTTCGTTTCGATTCTGCGCACTGACTTCATTCAGCAACAATGAGAGAGAATAAAAAGCAAACAAAGAACACGCCGATTTGCTACTAAATATTTTAGTCCTTTTACAGCTGTAGCTCCAGAAGGACCTTAGAAAGGATTTAGACTGTTATATACAATATATTGTATGTTTATTCAAGTAAATGAAGAAATACGTAAATATTAGAGAGAGCTGTCTCTCTCTTTCTTTCTCTCCCTGTCTCTTTAATATCTCTTCATAATGGAATCATAAATTTTCTACTTTTTGTTCTCGATGACTTTATTTTGGTCCAAGTTTAGTGCAGAAAACTTAGTAAAAAAAGTTTTAGTAGATTCGTAATGTAGCTTTTGTGGATACGATTTTCATTTATAGCAAAAGTTTTATGGTATGAATAACGTTATTAAAGTTTAAACAATCTTTGAAACTCCATAAAAAAAATATTCGATCTCAAAACGAAGGATGATTTATTTATTTGTTGCGTTTTTCTCGCTAATTATTTGAGTTTTAAGAAGTTTTTGAAAACTGTGGGTTGAATTTTGACATAATTTGTAAATAATCCATAATATTTCTATAGAATCAATCTTTTTAAATCGAATCAAATCAGATTCAATCAGCTTCTAGTCTCTCTGAAAAAAATGCATTAAAAAAACTACATTATGAAGGCTTTGAAACCTGTGTGGAGAGAAGAGAGTGTTTCTTATGAGAAGAGAGAAGAGGCAACTAAAATAAACCAGCGAACATCCATCATCGAACGTGCGATGTTGTGACAGTGATTGCGATGACGTTTTACACAGCGTGTGAATACACCAAACTCAATGCTCAGTGTATATATTAAGAAATGAGCTAAAGTATGAATTAAAAAAGAGCGGGTTGGTGGATCTGTGCGACTGTTTTTCTTATAAGCGTGTTACTTCACAGCATGTAGTATTTTTAACGCCACCATTTTTCGCAGTTCGTCGCTTTCACACCGTCTGTGGTTCGTCGTTTCTTCTTAACTTTTATTCCGCCCTTCTCGCCGCTCCTTTCATCGCTCCCACAAGAAACACCTTTCGTTGTGCTGATTTTCTTGTCGATGTTGTTGTCGATTTAAAATTAGTTTCACTGCTGTTGCTGTTGCCTTATTTACTTCAACTGATTGCGAAGTCTCTGCTAGCGTTAGCATCAACGTCGACATCGCTGCCAGACTCGCTGCTACTCGTCGTTGTCCTCGTCATCGCTCCTGCCGCTGTTTGTGTTCTTCTTCCGTTTGAGTGAGCTTCCACTTTTATTAAATTTGAATTCCTTCGAATAAGATTTTCCCTGGATTTACATAGCTTATTTTTATAGACATCAAAATCGGTTTCCTTCATCTCACTCCCTGTTAGCTAAGTAACTCTTTTTTGTTTTGCATAAAGCATATAGGAATAAAAAATGATGTTTTTTTTCCAGCGAGTCGAGTGAATTTTGAAATGAAATTGATTTCCTTTGGTATATACTTTTTGCACTTGAAAGCAATTTGTTGGGCTTCAAGTTAGTCCCTGAAGTCGATTGAAACTTTTCAATCGGAAGAAGTTCGCTAAATATTAAAGCCTTTTGCATACTTTTAGGTGTAGTTTAAAATTCTATTAGATTAGATTCTGCTGACGTTTTCTCAAAGTAGTCGCTTTTATGCAGCTTTTGATAACTTCATTTTGATATCTCTGCAGCTTTTAATTAAGCCGAAATTGATGAAACTAATTTAATGTTGGCCAAAAGGAACTGAACGTAATTACTTACTTATTTGTGTGCAGGTATCGAGTGTAGTACTTTGCTAGCAGAGTGTGTCTCAAGGCGATTTCTTCGATTGTGAACGAGCTCTCTAAAGGCGAGTATGTATTTCAGTTGAATTGACTTCAACCCGATCACGAATAATTTTGGATTTAATCGAATTTAATTCGTCAAAGAACACTGAATATTACGAACATGACGACGAAGACGATGACGACGATGGCGACGATGTTATCACAGACACACGAATGCTGTAAAATGTCAAAGAGCACGACTTGTCACGTGCCATCAGCACGTCAAAACATGCAACAAGACAAAAGCAAGCCATGCAAACACGAGAATCAAACACAAGAGAGGACAACTAATAAATGTACACAAACTAAGCTATGAACGCATCACGCGTCATACAGTCACACGTCATACATTCACACGTCATACAATCACTCTTCATACAAGCACACATCCACACGCACGCCATCACTCATTCATTCAATGATTCAATCAATGATTGGTGGCTGCACTCACAAATTTGCAAGGATTCTCTACGGTTCAACATCATTAAAAAATACTCGTAATTCTAATAAACAACTTGATGGTTAAGAGAACTTAAGGGAGGGGGGGGGGTGAACACCCGAAACATTGTTTTATCGCTTTTCATATTTTATTTAAAACGATGAGGTTTATATTGTTACCTCATCGAATTCATTATGAATTGAGCTCGATTCATTTCGATCACTTTTAAGACCCTCAAATGATAGTGAAATATTCGGCTCATCCGCGTTGTGGTTGTTTTTGTCGATTGCCGACATCCGCATCAACTTTTGGCCATTTAATTTTGGTAACCAACTCAATTTTTTCCATTCGTTTTTGTAACTTTATAAATTTAAGGCACGAATTTTCATTCAATGCTTATTGAACAGGATTTCGACAGAAGATGAACTTTCATTGCGGTGGATAGATCTTTAAATTGGCGTAATTTTCGTTGATTTGATGTTTCGATGTGATGTCTTGGAAACACGTGATTCACGCTTGAATGGCGGTTACCGGAGTCATATTTAATGAGCACATAAAAGAGAAAACCTCATGAAGTAGAGAAGAATGTTCAAAAAGCGTTGCCATAAATTAAAAAAACCCTGATTTTAATGTTTCTGTTATGTACAAATGCTCTTTTGTATGTAGAACCAAAATAAAGAGCACAATAACATTGAGGTTTCCAAAATGACACTATTTTTGCCATTCCATTCATTAAATATTGAAATCAAATCCTTTCAGCATCGATTAAATATGATGGACCACTCTTAATTCATGGATGGACCAACATCTGTTCTATTTTAAACCAAGCATTATTATTATCAACATTATTATAATCATTATTATAAACAAATGCATTATTCAGGACATCAGCGGATGCACTCAATCCGCGTTCAACCGCAATCCGATTTCACACGTTCCACCGACGCATTCTCGTTCAGATCCGTTTTAATTGTGTTGATATTAGTTACCGAAAGGATGGATTTTCGCTACAGATTTATATATTATAAATTCAGCAGTAACAGGAGCAGCAGCAACACGCAAAAGAATCAACATCGAGTTATTCATTTGTTGGCATCCTGTATTATGCATGTATTTGTATGTGTTTGTGTGTGTATGTGTTTGTGTGTACATGTGCAGTAAATTCTCACCGCTTCTCAGTTTCAAAGGTTTTTCGCACGCAACATTTTATAGAGGCAGCCACAACAATAGCAACAACAACAACAACAACAGGACCACGTATAAACCATATCAGTAAAATATGTTTGATTATCCGTATTGTTGTTGTTGTTGTTACTATACGACTGTCTGTCTGTAAAATTCTTAAAATAATTTGCAAAACTTAACACTTGAATTCAATCGAATGTGTTTAAAATGAAGTGCAACGACTTTAAAATGCATTTGAAATTTAGAAAGAAAACAAACACAACTCTTATTATATATATAGTATAATAGTATATAGTATGTTCATAAATAGTAGTCTTTAGTACTCTTAGAGAATTCTTTCAGAAGATTTAAAATAAAATCCACAACTAAAATTGGACTGAACTCAGTTTTGAATAGTGTTTTAAACGCACATCGATTAAATGATAGTCTCGAAGTCGTCTCTGGTGTTTGTTTTCTTAGTAAATCCTTCGTTTGTCTATTTTCTGTTTCTTCTCTTAAATGGTACACCAAATGAACGAGTGAATCACATAAATAAATAAACCATTTTATTGTTTAATTGAGTGCAATTAAATCCAAAGAAATGTTCTTGTGTTGTTATAAAACTAGATAGAAAGTCCATCAACAGATGCAAGATGCGAGGAGAGAAAAAGAGAGATGAGAGAAGTATGATAAATCAAAGAGAGGGAAAGAGATAGAAGAGAAGGAGAAAGAGAGTGAGATGTATGGAGTCATATCAAGTGAAGGAAAGGTTTAAAACTACAATAAATGCAATAATAAAAGATACGAATTAAATATATTACGAGAGAGAAGAATAGTATCAATATCAACAACAAGAATATCATCATCATTATCAGTATCATTATTATCATCAGTATCATCATCATCATCATCATCCTCATCATCAACATCAAGTAAATAGCATCACCAACAACAGTGACAACAACGACAACAAATCTAATCTCAAGTCAGACGATGACAAAATTAGTTGCAATTTATTCTGATACAAGTATTAAAAGGATGCACAACCAAGTATTGAGTCCAAGGATCAGCTAATTTATTTCGAGAACTTACAACAACAACGATAGAAAATGAAGACAAGACAGAAACTAAGTTGACACCCACCAAAAAAAAAAAAAAACACAATACAGCAGTTTTTATAGAATCGATTTAATGAGTTGAGGGAAAGTCGACTCAGCATCAAAGCGGAATAAATAGATTATAACGGGATAAAAATGGAATTCTTACGGGATTGAAATGGAATACCAACAGGTTTATTCTCATCATAACGGGATATCAGATTGTTTTTCAGCTTTCTTCTATACTTTCTTGTATTGCGTTTAAATTGTTCTATGCATCATGTTTGGACCAAGAAATCCGAAGAAAACCTTTAATTATTACAAGGTCAACGTCGCGTGGCTTAAGTAACCGGAAAATTTGAAGAAAAACTCAGAGAACTTAAGAGCTTGAGAACTTAGATAATTGGTGTGGAAAAACTTATACTAAAAACTTTTCCCCCACTTTTTTTCTGTTATTTTGTGTTTTCTCTGTGGTTGTGGTGAGTTTTTGTGGTTCTTGTGGATGTTGTTGGGGTTTTTGGTGTTGTTGTTGTTCGGGTTGTTGTTGTTGTTGTTGGCGTTGTTGAAGTTGTTGTTGTTGTTTTCCTTCGACAAAGCATAACTTATTCCGGAATCATTTCGACAAAATCTATATCAAAAAACATGAAACAGCTTAAGATTTGCATTCGTAAAATATTAAAGTTCTTTGACTATATAAGAAACTAGATCCAATACCAACAAAGCAACAACAACAACAACTATAAAGCAACAACAACAAATATAAAACAACAACACACAGAATACTGACAGCAGAGTCTGTCTCTGTTCGAAACTTTCCGAAACTCCATCAAAACTGCAGAAGAAGAGTCTTTTTAATGTTTTGTGTGTCGTTGAGTGTTTTGTTTCCTTGTTTCGTATTTAAGCCAATCCTTCTAAAGGTCTGAGCTGCTGAATACTTGTTGTTCCATTTAATTTGCCAGAAAACCCCCGGACACAAAAGCAAGATGATGTATACGGGTTTTTATACTGTTTTTTGGCATGTGAACATTTTGGCTTGGGTTTGTTGTTTCCCCCTAAAAGACCTACCTTAATTTTCTTAGTAATTTCTTTTTTGTATACCTGTCATCCTTGTGTACTTGTATATCCTGTCATCCATTCCATTCGTTGTTAAGCAAGAGAGCATGAACACTTCCACTCACTCACATCCTTCAAGTGTTGTTGCTGTTGCTCTGTGTAGCTCAGAAAGAAGGAGAAACCACAAAAACACACACACACGTATACTATGTACACTCTTCCTACTTATTCTCATACACCCACTAACACTATGACACGTTCAACGCACTCCATATTCATCAACACCTTTCATTCGTCCGCTTTGAATTCTCTGAAGTATTCCACCCGTTCATCCAACCGGAAATGCCTCTGTGTGGGTCTATATACACGTATACACACATATGCATAATCATATCTTAGTGTGTATGTGTATTTATGTGTGTGTAGGTGTGTGCATGTTCTCAAGTGGCTAACATTTTAAGGAATTTATGCCTTTTCCTTGTTTTGTGCGTTCTGACGCTTCATCCATGCCATCGTCATCGCCGTCATCATCGCCGTCATCATACCCATTATCATCATCATTATAATTATTATTATTAACGTCGTCATCATCGCCTGTCCTTGTATTGTTTTGTTGCTTATAATGGTTTGTTGTAAAATCATTTGACAAAAACATTTACTTGCGATATCATTTTAGCTGTTAGTAGTTTTCTTTTCCTGCCCGTAAAACCGCCCCCGCCCGACGACCTGCTCTATAATTATTTATTCTCGGGATCTCTCAGGACAAAAGAAGCTCGTAGCAGCAAGGAATCGGCGTTTCTTTTTTCGCAAATGATCTCTTTTTGGTCATGTAAAAGTTCTATGGAACTCTTTAATCACTTTTAATAGTAACTCTGTATGACACAGTGTAATTATTAATGCTGTAATATTTTTATAATGACCAAAATTTAGGGCAAAAATGCACGAATGGAAAGAGAAAAGTATTTGGTTAATTTTAGTTAACTACGCCGAAATGATGTTTTATAAACGGGGGCGTATGAGTGATATTAATTATGGATTCACATGGATTCCATATGGATTATGGATTATTAAAGTATGCACTAGTTTCTGTCCACTCACAACACTTTGGTTAATATTTCTGTTAATACTTCTGTTAATATTTCTGTTAATACTTCCGTTAACTTCTCTGTAATCAACTTTGAATCTAGAAAATTTTAACGGGAGCTGTTAATTAAGTGAAAATGATATGATTTTTCACTTTGTTTTTTTGATATGATGATTCAATGATAATTTGTCTCTTTCTTTCTCTATCTCTCTCCTTCGTTTTCTCACCCTCTCCTTCACACACTCTCAGACACAAAATCCTCAGCTTTGAAGTTTTTTTTGCTTTGAAGTTGCTTTTGAAATAAAACCCACCTTTTAATTTTTTTCTTAATCACCTTTTTAATTAAATTTTTTAATTTTCATTGTTTTACTGCTCATAGATTTCTATTTAAAAGAACAAAATTAACAGGATATAAAAGTTAAACACAAATCAAAACTGAAACAATAACAAATATTCCTATATATGTACATACTAAACACATATTTATACATAGATACCTTATATATTGAAGAAATATTTACATTATTATTATAATTATTATTATTATTTCTGTTGAGCAGAATTAATTCTGTTGAACAGAATTGCTTTTTTACAGATGAGAACAGAACCAACTAAAAATTTTAAGGTACATTTTAAAGGTGTACATTACGGGTGAAATGTATGTATGTAATCTAGAGTGTCGGGGGGAAAAGGTACAAAAGCAGTGTTTATTTTCTTTTGGTTTTTCTTTTCACTAACATGTGTTGTTTCCTTCTTTCTTCTTACTATTTTTGGTTTTCTTTATCTTTTCTTATTTATTGTTTATTTATTTTTTCTTTCTTTTCTTCTTGTTTTTAATTTCTTTATTTTTGCTTTCTTTAGTTTTGTTTTCTTTATTTTTGCTTTATTTATTTTGTTCTTTCTTTTTTCTTTCTTTTTTCTTTCTTTTTTTCTTATGTCTTTCTATCTTATTTCTAACAATCTTTTGAATTCTTAAAATTTCCTAAGAAGTTCTTTGCAAATATTTTTCTCTTTTCGGCTTTCTTTTTTCCTCTTTTCTGGTGTTGTAATTTGTTTTAGTTTTCTTGTTTTTTTACACACTAATTTCTTATTTAGTTTCAATTTTAAAATTGTTTCACTACAGTTTGTATTAAAATTAATCAATGAAGAATCAATCAATGAATTAATCAATGAAGAATTTGTGTTTAAATGTATAAGTTTTTGGTTTTAATATCAGATTTTTTCCTATTTTTAAATGTTTTTCTTCTTTTAATTTATTTTATTTTCTTCTTATTAATTATCTTTATATACAGTTGGCTATTAAAGAAAGAATATAAATTTCTAAGAATTTCAATTACAGTTATTCGTGATCTTTTATAAGGAGCAGCTGTTTTTCTTTAATATTAAATTTAATTACATTTAATACATAAGTACTTATTGCTCATTTGCTTATATAAATACTCTTAAATGAATTGTATGTGTTTGTAGAAAATATATTTTGAAATATTTAAACTATATACACATGTACGAGTGTGTGTTTGAAATTCTTTTAGAGACAGTTTTCAAGGTACGTAAGTGTGTTGTACAGCAGGATCTGTTAAAGTTTTACGATATGAAACTCTGCTTTTGATAGATTTTATTTTCAATGAAATAGTATTAATAAAAAAACAATTCGATAGATTTAATTTTATAAGATTTTATAGATGTTTTTTTCGGTATTTTCTTAAATTTTTCTAATTTTTGATTTGTTATATTTTAAGGACTATTAATAAAAGACTAGATTTTGTTTATGATTAATATTTTCTTTTTTTTCCTTTTTTAAGTGATCTTGATTTCTTTGGTTTTGATATGCGATGGTTTTTTGTGATTTTCTAATTTCTATAATATAAAATTTGCAATTATTTTTGTGTATTTAAATTTATAAATTATTTGAGTTGATTTTTTAAGTAAAGTAATGAATTATTTTAAATCTGAAATATTTTAGAGATTGAATTTGTTAAATTATAATAATTCATTTAATTTTAAAGGAAATAATTTGAGTGTGTAGACGATTTGATCTGTCGATCATTCAGTCAGCGTGTCTGCCTGCCAAAAAGTCAGTCTACCAGCGAATCACCTTTAAAAAATAACATTTGATTCGATTATTTTGTGACTTTTGATTCAATTCGATGAATCATTATTAATTTGTGTGTTTTTTATGTTTTCTCCAAAATGTTATAATTAAATTTGTGTCTTCATTCCTTGGGAAAATATTCTTTGCTGGGAGAACGTGAACTTTTCTTATTATATTACGTGTGACATTTGATTTCAAAGTTCATCAACTTAAAAATGGTGTCAATCGTTCGTAGTTGAGTACGTTGCAGCACCTTTCGAAAAGTTTTGATTCTCAGGAGCATTCATACTCAAATATTCGCGCTTGGTCCCTATCCCCCCCTGTACACTGTCCCTCTCCGCACTCTTCACCCACACCCCTTTCACAGTTTTCCACCCCTTTTGTGCATCTTTGGACCCAGCTTTCAACTTACAGCCATTCTTACAGTCATTCTTTGTTTGTTGCCGAATGCAAAAGTTGACAACTTGTTTGGCGGTTGTTAGATGCATTTGACAGCTTTGGTAACGGTGCATCATGTCTAAAGGGACTCTGTACTAATGGGAGGGTGAACTGCCATATATACGTATGCATGTCTCTATGTATGTAAGTATTTATGTATGTATGTGTGCATGTGTTCTCGTATCTCCTGAAAAATTATGATAGGTATTTTTATATTCTCTTCCATCTCTCTTCTTTCTTTTGCCGTAAAATGCAACTCTGTATTGCAACTCTACAGAGAGATGTGGTTATAATGAGGAGGGAGGGTGGTGGTTTAAGGGGGGGGAGGTTGCTTTTAAAAGCAATAATTTCAAGGATGAACTTTGCAAAGTTTATTATATGAATATTAGTTTCTTTTTTGGCGTTTGTTTTCTTTATTTTGTTGTTGCTGTTGATTTTGTATTCTTTCTCTCATGTGTTGAATGTACTCTGTTGGTAGAGCGAATTTCTTTGAAAATTATGTAGGTTAAAAAACATATTTTTAATGTCTATGTATAAGAAGAGCAAAGACTAAACTGAAATAGAGAAAAGTATACCATAACAAATCCTGAAAAAGAAAGATAGCAGCTTCCAAAACTACTTCTTTAAAGAAGCTAACGGGTCTGCTTTTTGCCTTCTTAGAATTTCGGAGAACAAGTCGGATCAAAGACGTCCCCGATTCTTCACTCTGTAATATATCTGTAAAGTATTAAAGCCTCTTTCAACATAAAATAGAAAGCTGTCAACGTAAATCAGATTAAAGATCGTTCAGATAATCCTAATCCCGCTCTAAAATATACTCTAGAGAAATATTCAGAGCACCCTGAAAAAAGTCTATTTCGATGGTTCTCTATGTAAGCTGTTTTTTTAAATTGATTAAAGTAAATACTTAAAAATGTAATTCAAATGAAAAACATGAAATGGAAAAGAATTGCTTTGGAACTTTTAATTCTAGACAATAATTTTACTTCCTCGTATTTCCCTTCAGCAAAAATTAAATTGATGTCGTGTAAATTAAATGAAATTTAATTTATTTGTTTCGTTGCTCTGAAAATTATTTGTGTCGAAGTCATTTAAGTGCTCGTTAAAAAACAATGTATTAAAGAAGAGTCATAATTATGAGTTGTTGTTGTTGTTTGTTTTAATACCCAACACCTGGAGGAAGAAGGAAGTGGAAGATTGAGGGAGTGGAGGAAGAAGGAAGTGGAAGATTGAGGGAGTGGAGGAATGAGAGAGTGGACGGATGATGGATGTGGGGGTGTTATGAGGGTTCAATTATTTGCTGGAAGCATTGCTAACAATAAAAGTAACCATGACCAACTTTTTGTCGTCTGTCTGTTGAAGGAGAATGAATAAAAAATAAACTCTTCATTGAAATGAATGGGACAGAGAGAGTGAGAGAGAGAGAGAAGCCACCTCCTCCATTCCATTTCTCGTTCCATTTAGAAGAACATTCATTTAAAATGTGTTGCAGCAGTTGAAATGTTAAATATATATAATTTAACGTCCAATGATTTTACTGCATTAAATTTAATAAAAAATGGACTGTTTAAACTAGGGCGTGGTTTCCTTTTTGCGTTGAGTGAAGTATAAACCTTGGATTATACACCTTTTTTTAAAATATGGATATTTTAACAGAAAATTTAAAGTATGGAGGTGTTTTATTTGATACTAAAGTAGAAAAGTGACACTAAAGTTGTCCTTCGAAAGGACAATAAATCCATAAGATCAGAAGAATGAGCAAGGAAAACATCGACATTGTCTGAGGTTAAGAATGTTCTCTGAATAACTTTGGGAACTTTTATATTCTTCCTTTTCTTTCTCTTTCTCTTCTTCTTCTTCTTTTTGTTGTATTTTTCATACATAACTGAAAAAATCGGCCGAACCAGCAGCAATATTTTCACAAACAAACTTAGTTATGTGATTAATTATAATGTCAGTTTAATTCTGCTCTTGTGTTTACTTTTTTCCTTCCTCTCTTTTGTCCCTTTTAGTCTTTCTTTTTTCTATGCTCTCATCCTCTTTTCATTCATCATTTATTTTCTATTCTTCTATTCTTCTCTCTTTCTGTCGTATAAATAACTACAACAACAACAGCAATAATAAGAATAATAATAATAAAATAATAAAAAAAGAAAATATAACAGTAATAACATTAACAGCATGAAATATGAACATAGAAACAAAATAAAATAAAGCAAAATAAAAGAAATAAAGAGGAAAAAAGAAAGAAAAATACAGGAATATTCAAATAAACAAAAATAAATAATACGAAAATAAAGAGAAAGGAAAACAAGAGAAGAATAACTAAACAAAACCTCATAAAAAATTTTATTCATTAAAAAATCATAAATCAACGTTTTATTAATAATATATTATAAATACGAAATTGAATCTAAAAAACAATTCAATAAAATGAAATAAAATACAATAAAATAAAGTAAAATAAAAGAAAATAAAATGAAATTAAATTATTTAAAATAAAATAATAATAATGAGTCTGGAATATTATCAAGTCTCCAAGTATTTAGAAAGGCAGAATTTGAAGGGATTTAGGAATAAATTTAAACATTTAATTTAAAGGCGGATGAAAATATTTTGGTGGATAAGATTGCACCGAGGATATAGCGAAGGATATACAGTGTTCTGAAATATAACGACGATCAGTTAAACAATAAAATTCAATTTAATTCACTTTAAATTTTCTGAAAAGTGTTCAAAATTTAATGACATTTCAAGTTATGATAGGATAGTAAATGTTGCTGTTTCCGTTGTTGTTTCTGTGCATTTTGTTGTTGTTACTGGTGGTTGTTTTTTTACGGTTTTTTGTTTCCCCCCTTCTTTTTGAAAGCTCTCCACTTTCTTATTTTTCCGAGTTTAAAATGTTTCCTGTTTAAAATTTTATTACTTTTTAAGTTTCTCTTTTTTATTTCTTTGCTTTTTATTTCTTTTCTTCGCATTTCTTCTGGGAGGTAATAAAAAAGGTAAGCAAAATTCAAAGCACAACAATCAAAATGACAACAAAAAACAACAGCAACAACAACATCAACGACGGCAACAACAACATCAACGACGGCAACAAAAATAACAAAAGAGTAAAAAAAAATTCATATGCGAATTAACTTTGAAAGCGCTACTTTAGTAGCAATTTTTTATGTCATTCATTTTATTTTCCAGTTGGCCTTAAAAAAATTAAGCAGCAGTAAAAAAATGTCCACCATTCGACTTCCGGTTCCGTTGCTGCACTTTGCTCTCTGTTGCATTGAATTTTAAAGAATTTAGTTGCCACAACTAAAAGGAACACTGGAATTTAATCCAGTTCGATCGGAGGATGATTCCATGTGCTCAGCGAGCTGCTGTTGCTTTTGTTGTAGAATATTAATTTAATTTTAATTAAAATGCATTACATGGCATAATAAATTGATCGAATGCTTGGCTGTAAAGCAAGAGCAGAAGCAGGTGAAGCGGGTGACCGGACACAACAGCAGCTGAAGGATAAAAGAAGAATACTCAGCAGAAGAAGAAGGGCAGGAAGAATCAGGAGAAGAAGGAGGACAGGAAGAAACAAGAGGTGAGGCATAGAAGAGAAAAAGAAGCGGATGTAAAAGAAGCGGACGTTAAAAGCAACAGAAGGCGAAGCAGATGGAAGAAAATCATCAGCACATGATCAGAGTTGATAGATGAGCAGGGAAGAGAGAGAGCAAATAGTTGAATAAGTGATGAGAAGAGAAGAGAAGGGAAGAGAAGAGAAGAGAAGAGAAGACGAAGTAGTAGAAGAGCGGAGGAGGAGAAGAAGAAGGAGCAGAAGCTGAAGCAACAAGAGCAGCAGCAGCAACCGAAGTAAACTTTTAATGAGTATTTTGATGGCGTTGCCAGATTGATTCAAGGGCACAATTAATAACTATATTTAATGAGTTCTGCTTTTGCTTTTTTGTGCATTTTTCTTCATTAATCAAAATTTATGTCATGTGTAGCAGACATTCTTTTGTTCGTGTTCAATAAAAAGTTCAATAAATGATTTTCTTCTTCGATGAAGAATGAAATGAAAAATACTTCAAAGTTTTCAAAGAAATAATAAATAAAACAAATAATAAGTGTTTGGATAGAATAGAATAGCATTTATATTTTAATAGAAATTATTAATTAATTCATATTATCGAATATTTAGTAAAAGACGCAAATTGAAGACCAACTAAAATTAAATAAGTAAAAAATATAAAAGTAAAGTAAAAGCATAAAGTGTAATATTAAAGCCAGTTTCTGAAAATAATTAATATATCAATACAGATTTATATAAAATCGAAGCTCTGTTTTCTGCTCTCAGTGTATATATGTTTATATATGCTTGTGTGTATACATTTACATATATACAAACTTTTAACGACGCTCTCCGAGCTCAAATTACGACACACATTAAGAAGCTAAAACTTTTTTTTGTGCAGTCCCAACAAGCTAATTAAAGTCGGGTCCTTTTATATTCGACCTTCCCACCATCCTTCCTTTCTTCTTTTCTTCTCTCCCTCCTTCCTTCCTTTCATTCTTGCGATTTCTCCCGTTATAATCGAGTTTCTTCCGCCACGGCTGCCGAAAGTCGTCAAGTGTTTTTGGCCTAACTTCGCGTGGCCTAAATTTTGAACTCAACTTCCTCGCTTTCGAAAAGTTTTTGTCATATTAAACGTTACACGCAGCAGCCGGTGCCAAGGAAGGCTAATTTACCACATCGTGCAGACAACCCTCAGATCCCCAAACTTCCCTAAGCCCCTCAATTCAACCCTCTCCTCACCCTCTCCGCACCCCCACACAGACAAACAACACATCCTTATAAACGAAAGGTTTCACTTTCACCCACTAAATCATTTATCCAGACGCCCAACCATTTAATCTCTCTCTCTCTCTCTCTCTCTCTCCCTCACTCCCTCTCTCTCTCTCTCCCTTACTGCCTCTCTCTCTCTCTCCCTCTCTCTCGTCTTCCCTCATCCCTCTTCTTCCTCAACTCCGAGTTTTCTGAGTGATTACTTTGGCCTCAATATTTTTTCCATATTTTTATTTCCATTTCTTTTACTCTTTCCTTGCTTTTCAGTTCGGTTGCACAAAATTTAATTGAATTTTATTTTAAATTGAATTTTAATTTCGATTTTAATGATTTTCTAACTTAAGGGAAGTTTTTCTTTCTCAAGTAGTTTATAACATGTTGTTTCAGCCATAATCATCGTTATGTTTGAGTGTTTGTTATTTCTTCTTCTAGCATCTGTTAAATATTTTTTGCACTTACTCACAATTTAATTATTTCTCTTTTTAGTTAAAAAATTAATAAAACATTATTGCAAAAGTCGGAAGTAATCGTTTCAAGAAAAAGACAATAAATTTCATCAAAAATATGAATAAAATCAATAAACCGAGTTTTGAACTCATTGATTGAAAGCCTAGACAAGTGCACTCAAAAATTTGATGATAGAAATTAAACTCTATTTAATTGACTTCTTACTAAATTGAATCATTTTAATGAATTCTAGAATGAATGAGTTGAATGAATACTTTGAATGAATTTATTCCTCAATGAATTTAGCCTTAAATGGATATAATCTTTAATAAATATGATATTTATCGAATGAACCGAACTCTTTTAATAAATTGAATGGTTACTAAATTCTCTCTTCTCTAACAGAATTCAATATAATTTATCCTTAATGTATATCATCATTTATTAATATATATATATATATATACATATAATAAATTTTAGTATTTGTCAAATCATTTAATAAATTCGAGTATTTGTAATTTCGCAAAATTAGCAATGTAAATAAGTTAATCTGATGTTAAAAATGAGTTATGTTCATAAAAAGTTGTGACCTTTTCCAAGACTTCTCTGTGTCCCTTATAATTATTTCTATTTTGAGATTTTTTAAAATAATCTCATTAAACAAAAATATGATTAGCTTTCTGTTGTTATAGTTGTTTTTGCTGTTATTTAGATCACGTAATAAATTAAGCATGCAGAAGATAAAAATGTTTTAGGATTTCACGTCCCGCTATTAAAACGACGTGATTTCGGAAGACAAAAAAAGGAAAAGTGGAAACGATGAACAGGATGAGATAAAGAGGAGTGAGATGAAGGGAAAGAAGAGGAAAAGTTATATCAGAACGTCAAATAGTAGTTAACTAAGTCGGTTTTAAAAAGCAAAGTCATTTCATAGCAATGTTAATGTTGAATTGCCTAAATAATGGCTAAAAAGATCTAAAATATTTCGAAATTTATTTGCAAACGACCAGCTACAAAATGGTGCGTGAGTATATTAAAAATGGAATCGTTTTCGTCTGAATATGAATCTAGGACAGAGTTACTAACTGTATACAATATCAAAGGACTGTATTAAACAAAAAAAAGCATTAAAAATATTTAACCTCTATTTTATTTTAATATCTTTTATGGAAGTGAGGAATGGAAGCAAAGACAGAGAGATAAAAAGAGAAGAGAACAGGACAGAACAGAAGAGAACAGAAGAGGACTTGACAAAAGAGGATATAACGGAACAGTACAGGATAGGACAGGACAGGACAGGAACTGAATAGCGAAAAGACAAGCGACAAGGACGGTCAAGGACAGGGACTAGAAAAGTTTCAAGGATAGGACAGGATGGGAATATAAAACCTACGTTTATACGTAAAAGAACAAGAACAGGAATAGTACACGGACAGAGAAGATGATAGAGAGGAACAGGATAGAAATTGGGTAGGAACAAGACAGGGACAGAGATAGAGGCAATAGAGGAGCACAGGCGACAGGACAGGAATGAAGCAGGGAGCTAATGGATAGGGAAAAAGCGAGAAAGAGTTATAAAAGGTCACCATGCATCCAAGAAATGCTATTTAAAGTGATTTTGAGTGGTTGGTTGAATGGATGGCTTGCCAACTGGTTGTTTGGTTGATTGGCCCTTAAAAAGTTGAAAATGCTTGTGTTAATTTATTGAGTTTTTATGTCGTATTTACTGCCGACATTTCGTTCAAAAGTTCACGACTCTATGAGAGCTCGTAGACTCGATGAGTGAGAAATTATGTTGAATGATAAATAAAAGCTGAAGCGTTTTCGGCGACTACCTCTAAAAACAGGGACAAAAGTTTATAGCTTAAAAACTACTGCAAAGTTAAGCAACAAGATTGAGCAGCAAGCAACAACGAAAAACGAAAAACAACATCCATCAATAGCAATAACTGTGTCTAGCGTTGCCATATTGTTTTTATGCTAGTTTTTTTCCGATCACTTTCAAGGTTGAGAGTTTTTGGTAATTCTTCATCGGTTTTGGAAGGCGTTGCTCTCGAAAATCATTGAGCTGGAAAGATTTGAATTTTTCAATTGAAGTTTAGCTTTAAATTTTACGAGTAGCATTTTTTGTAAGAACCAAAGAAAAAGCGACCGATGAGAATTGATACTTGGAGAGCCTTTTGTGTGGGTTTTCTTTCGGTTTCTTTTGTTTTTTGAAGGGCAACAGTTTTTGGCTGAATAAATTTCAGTTGAACATCAAATATTTGTAAAGATTTTCCGAAGGACTTTCTTTGGGAGGGTTTTTCTGACAAACTCTTTTTGTCGTTACGCAGAAATAAGATTTATTAGCAGCCGATGACCTTGGCGACCTTGAAGTCGCTGTGTCTGCGACGAAGAATGCAAACATAATCAATTTCGAATTCAGTTACGTGTTAAATTTTAAGTACTCGCGATTTAAAGGACTTGCTTTCTTTGTTTTTGGGTTTTCGTCTTCTTTTATGGCTATTAAGCAAAGTTTATAAATTACTAAAGAAAAAATTTATTTAAATGGCTTCTTCTTATGAAGAATGGCTTCTATTATAGATGTATAGTATAGTAATAATGGCAATAATAATAATTGTAATAATAATAATAACAATAATATTGTAATCGTAATAAAAATAGTAATAATAATATATTTCTTTCATTTTCATTCAGTTTAAGTTTCATTTTTCCTCATAAGTAAATATTTGATGACAATTTTTTTATGTTAAATAAAAGAAGTTGAAATAAAAAAAATTTCAAGGACAATAAATCCCTTTTTTATAGCACAAAACGATTCGAAATATTGTAAAATCAAATCGTCGTAAGTAGATTCAATGAATTTGCATGCAAAATTAATCAACTTGGATGAATCTTTTAACCCCAGAACAGCACTTCAAAAGTATCCGGCAAAAAAGGAAACAGAAGAAGTAGTGGTTTATGTGAGCCCAGTTTAACCGGACCCGACCGCATAAATTGTTGCTTTCTACCAGAGACAAGAGTGAAGGGGGGATTCTAACAACATTACAAATAAAGAGGATTCCGAGAAAAAGAGGGGCGGGATTCCAGAGAAAAGTTGCCACAAGAGATGGGAGGATTAAGAAACAGACTTGGAAAGAGAAAAGAAGTGAAGCCGAAAAGCGATCCCTGAAGAGTATCTGTGATGCTGGAAGACAAGCAAACAAATCCGTTTAATAGCGATGTAAGAACGAACAGCAGAAGTTGCAACAACAACAACAACAACCACAATAACAACAAACACTACAACTACAATAACAACAATAACTACAATAAACAGTCTATAAATAGATGTTGCACAAGAGAATATAATGAATAAAATCGACCGCGAAGGAGAGAAGGTGCTCAATCGTTGTGTGGGGGAGCGTTTAAAGTAGTGCTGAGTTGAGTGCTGGTGGGGGGGGGGGGGGCGGTCAGAGGAATGAAGATGAGAGGAGTCGACTTGTGAGGAAACTCATTGGTGACTATTTTGATTTGATTGCTTCCACACACAAACAAACGCAAATCGTATTTATGGAGTGTTGATTTAGGGTCTACCATTTGAAGTCCTTTGGTGGATTCTTAAAGAAAACCTTTTTGGCAGATTTCTAACGAATTCCCTTTGAGGATTGTTATATCTGTTGAGAATTGCTAACGATAACCTGTTTAGGTATTCTTAACGATAACCCCGTTTGAAAGATTATAACTTAAAACCATTCAAGAACATAAAAGAAATCCTTTGATGATTTTATTAACTCTGCCGGAAGGATTTTCACATAATTTTGTTAGTTTATGGAAATGTGAAAAAAGGAAAAAGAGCGCATTGTACAAAAAAAGGATGTGTAAAGTAGTTTAAAGATTATTATACACTCAGTTAAACAAACACAACAAAGAGGAAAGAGTAGAAAGGATATAAGTGTATCAAAGGATATATCAGAGGATATGGAAAACTATATGCTTTTCTTTGCTCGTAGTCTGATGATGATGAAATGAGCAACTGGAGCAGCGTTTTTTATAATTTTATTTAAATTCATCATCACATCCTCGCCATCTCAGTTTCACCATATTTTCTTCATCATCGCTTTAATAATCTTTTGAAAATGTCTTCATTATCTCAACTTCGTTATCTTTTCATCATCATCTCATCTTCATAATCTTTTCAACCTCTCTTCATCATCATCTCTCAGTGCCTCCACATTCACATTTATTTATATATTTTTTTGATTGTGGAACGATTGCTTTAATATATCCATATTTTCATTAAGTTTTTGTTGTTGTTGTTGTTTATCATATGGTCCCGGTTCATCCGCATTTTTGAAAATGCAATTAATTCAAAATGGTTGAACAGCAGGGAGGAAGTTGTTGTTGTGCTGCTACACACGAGTTTTTGAAGAGTACTTAAGAGGGTGGAAAGGGGGCGGGGAAGTGGAGTGAGTGAATGTCAATGAATGAAAGAACAAATACATGAATATACTGTAGAGAGACGCAGCAGATGAATTCAAATGGATCATCACTCTTTATATTTGCTTGGAGGCAAGAATTAAATAATTTTTTGCTGAATATGTGAATAATTCTTTTAATGAACTCAGTAAAGTTATGCAATTTAATGAAAGTTTTATTTAATTGAGTTCACTTGCAGAGTTCTTTGAGCTCTGATGAATTGTTGTTCACAAATCTTAATCGCTTAATGAATTCAGAAATGAATTTTTCCATATTTAAAGAGTAGCCAATATTGTATGTAGTGTGTTCATTAATTATTTTATTTTCTTTTAATTATTTTTATGCGTATTTCTACATTATTATCTATTCTTTTGTGTTATGTAGAAAGTGTTGTTATGCAGTGTTTAATGCTTACGTTCAATGATTACGTACTACGTTGAAGCTCTTTGAATTCTGTGATGTCACGTGTAATCATGAGTTCACTTAAGAATCTCAACATTAAGACGAATACTTAAAGTCTACTTAAACCATTACTAAGTCTAGATTTATAGCTAATAATACTCACATTGTTTTTGTTGTTCACATTGATTTTGATGCGCTCACATTTCTTGTGCTGTTTAGCATTTCAAAAGCTGTCATTTCGCTTAGCTTTTGTTTAGGAACCAAATATTTTTTTTAAATTTGTAATAAAAAATATTGAAAGTAAAAACCAATTAGATTACTTGTTGTTGTTGTTATTGTTATCATTCTGAATCCATCAACATACGAGATGATGTTGAGTAATTCTCCGGTTTTGCAATGAAAAACTGTACAGCAACAACCACCACAACGACAAGTCGACTCTCTTGCAGTTGCTTTTCATTTTTAAACCAGTTCCGTTTCCATCTCCATCACATCCGCTGCACTGCCGCTCACCCGCCCAACGCCCATGTTCCCCGAACCTCACTGAATGTACGTCAGCGACGTCGAATCAGACGGCGACACGCAGCAGACCAGCGTCGATGCGGCGCTGCGTTTCGGTCAAATCGCAGACACCTGCTCCAGATCGGCCGACGAGCGGCCCGAATTCATGACGACCACATTTTTAGCCGCATAATCGGTGACAAAGCGGTCGCTGTTGCGCGGATGAATGTTACCCGTCTCCTGGGTGCAGCACCACGGATTGCGTGTGGTCAGAATGCGCTTGAAAGCGTCGCGAAACTCCTTGTTGAAGATCGAGTAGATGATCGGGTTGAAGGCGGAGTTCGAGTATCCCAGCCACGACAGGATCTTAAAGGTCTGGCCGCCGATGCAGGTCTTGCAGAAGGCGGCCACGATGTTGACACAGAAGAAGGGCACCCAGCAGACGAGGAAGACGCCCATGATGACGCCCACCGTGACGGCAGCCTTGTGATCGGACACGTGATACGGCGAACTGTGGTGCAGATTGCGAACTTTGAACTTCTTCGGCGTATTCTTGGGTCGACGGATACTGCGATAGCGCTGCTTTTCGGCAACTTCACCGGGTCGGGTGACGGCTTTTATTGACTTGACGTGCTTCTGAGCGTAACAGTAAAGTCTGCAATGAGAAGGATGGGTGAAGAGGAGAGGGGTGAGGAGAAGGGAAAAGGAGAAAAGAGAAGAAAATTATGATCAGTTGTAGATTCAAGAATGTGGAAAGAAATATATGGGCAATAACTGTACACAAAGCTACAAGCACGACTACATAAACAAGCACACACATACACACACACACACACTTATATCTGTACACATCTCAGAAGATGCATTTCCGGCCATATTTTTTCATATTTCTCTGTTTTTACGATACGAACCGTTGCTGTTGTTGTTCCGGTATCAAAGAGACCAGAAAAACGATGCAAACGGGGCGTTGCCACCTCGATCATTTGTCCTCGTACAAAGCTGTCAGAGCAACGCGTCCGTGTGGCTACGGAATGTGCAATTTGTTTGCTTAAAATTATTGCATTCACTGGAAAGCTCTGAAACAGTTGCAGCAACGTCGCTGCTCCTTTTCTGGGCTGGTTAAAACATAACAAAACATGGCCATAAAATACAGACACTGTCCAGTTTGTCGACAGTCTGGCGGATGGAGCAGAATGGCCAGCGGAGGCTGCTAACGTTGAGGAGGTTGGAGAAGCACAGCGCGTAGTAACTCTGCGGTATTTCCGAGCAGTTGAGCCACTCATTCGGCCCGAGCTAGATGCGGCAGGATTTGTCCGGCAGTGCTTCCATGTGGACGTGCGGTTGCTACACATGGTTGTGTCTGCTTCTGGCAGTTTGTGTTTGTTTTTCTAATGGCTTTCTATCTACTGTATACAGTTTTTTAGAGGTGGCGTGTGGGTACAAAAAAATTCCCATTGCAGTTTCAACATTAGAGGGATAACATGCTTTCAACCATGCGAGGTGATGACCCGCGATGAAGACACCGAAAAAGGTGAGTGTAATTCAAAGGCAATCACTAAAGGTTAAGTTAAATATAATAGAGAAACATGTTATGAATTATATGGACGCTAAGTCGTTGAAACGGAAAAATTCGGTATCGAAAACTGAACGGAAACAGATCTCGTTCAATCATGTAAAATAATCCTTGAAAAATTGACAGTTTTGATAGATACGCAGTCGGAAAATCCACAACGGAGAGAGAGAGTGAAACGGAACAGAGAAGTAGACTCTCTCTTTTAACTCACTCAACTGAAAATGTTTGTAACAGGATTTGAACACACACAGCCACTCATACGTACTCATATGTACAAATGTACGTACACCCAGACACATACTCAGTCAAGTGAGTGTCCTGTGCACGGTAGGTAGGTAGTTAAACTTAATTCTGATCCTTCATGGTTCGGTGTTCTTTTTAAAACGTTTTCTTCTTCTTCTTCTTCGTTTTCTGTTACATTTTAATCCCCGCCGGGATCGCTTAACTTGGCATCTTCTACAAATTGCTTGATATATTATTATTATATCGTTATAATTTGTACACTTTTATCGTTATGAGAATGAGAATGTGTGTGTAGTAAAACAATCTTGAGTCCCTCCCCCCCCACTCCCTGCATTCTTTTCGAAATCCTCCTTTGGCTTTGCTATTTTTACACGTCTCATCGCTGGCCATTCGCTGGTTCGCCGTGCCTTGAAGAATCTCCTCCGAGGCACCGAGTTTCTGAATCCAATAAATAATAATGATGTCCATTCTACGTGCTTGAAATAAGGTCTGTGTCTGTACGAAAGCTTGTCCTGGGTGTTACTTGGTGCAGGAGAAGGATTTGTTGTTTCTTAAATGTAACTCAACTGAACGGAATACGAAATGCATTTAGTGGTGCCAGATTGCAGATCATTTGTCGCTTTCAACTTTGTTACAGAAGAATTCAATTGTTAGAAATTTAAGGTTCCTCTGTTTAACTGTTAAAATTTGCGGAGATTCTTAAAGGACACAGTGCAAGGACTCCAACGCATACCTAGTTTAAATTTGGACATAACTCTAAACAATTTTTAAAGAATCTTAGAGGTTGTTAAGTCTTTGAAGAACTCGGACAATATATTAGCAGATACCTCATTAAGAACGTATTCTTCTACAAAATTTCACATTCCCTCATTCAACTCTCCATTCTCCAATCTTCACTTTTCACTCTTTCCTTTAACGCTTCTCTCTTCGTTGTCCACTTCGATCTCCACTCACTCACCTGCAGTAGATGCCAATCATGACGACGCACGGAAAATAAAAACTGATGCAACTGGACACAACGGCATACGTCGGTGTCAGATCCAGGGCACACGTCGGATACTTTTTTCCGTTGTCCTCGACGATTAACGGCTGTTCGGGTCGATGCAGCCCCATCGAGATTGGCACAAACGAGACAAATGCGGCCAGGAGCCAGATGGCAGCAATGGTGACAACAGCAACACGTCGCGTGACCCAGCGACCGTATCTACAAAAAATAAGAAAGAAAAATAAAGCAACGATAAGAGGACGAGAGAAAGAGAGATGTGATGTTAGTGATGAGAGAACAAACATGTCTATGAATATAAGAGAAGAGAGAAGAGAGGCGAAGGGAAATTCGAAGCATGTCTCATGAAATGTGTTGCTATTTTAGTTATAAAATTTTGTTGTTCATATTTGTTGCTGATATCTATTGTTGTTCCTATCTATGGTTGGTGATATCTTGTTGTTCCCACTGGTGTTGTTGTTGTTGTTATTATTATTATTGTTGTTGCTGTTGTTTTTATTGCAATTTATGCAATCACGTCCTCTCCTTCGTGTTTACAGCTTACAGTTCTCAGTGCTTTGAAACGTTTTTAGCGTTCACTTTAATAGTGGGCAACTTTAAACACGTCCTGGGCAGGAAGGAGGAGGAGTAGAGGGAGGAAGCAGTGGTCAGTGTAGATGTTGGGTCGCTCTCTACGATAGCAGCTCATCGTAATCATTGGAAAATTCGTTGGTTTTCCGTGTAATGAAATTTAATGGAGCAAACGAAATGGAAATAAAACGAACGTGCGCTGAATAAAATCCACTAAGCATCTATACACGAATACACTTTGATTTGTACATTCTCTCTCGCTCTCTCTCTCTTTATTCGGTGAATAGTACAATGATATTGAGAATATCCGGGTCGATTGTCCGCAATACAAATGACAAATGATTCGACCCACAAAATTACTGTGATTTATTATCAGATTTATTAATAAACGAATTAGAATCAAACAGTTTAATTGGAATGGAATTAATCTGATATAAGGCAAAATCCAATCAATAAATTCGTCCCAACTTAAATGTTCCAAAGAACGATGGGAATGATTTCGATTTCTTGTCTTTTCGCTTCTTTTCTCAGATTTCATATGTCAAAATCACTCCAACCAAAGTTTTAAAAGTCCTGCTTAGCTGCTTGAAGTGGTTTTCTAAAGCTGGCAACTTGACACCCCAGAAGAGGTTTTTATGAAATCACTTAAACAAATCTTGAAGTTTTCTTGCTTGAAAATTCAGAATTTCTCAATTGAAGTAAAACAAGCGCACTCGATACAAACACAGTCTCTGTTTATCTCTTTCTCTCTCTTACACTCTCCCTTTCTCTATCTCAGTTTTCTTTTTTCTTGTTTTAAAGTACTTGTTCTTGGAATTTCTTATGTTTTATTTAACATTTATATTGCAGACTTTTATTCTGGTATTTTATTTTCATTTAATAAGATTTTATAAGATCTTTTAGATTCTATTCAATTAAAAATAAATTTAGGAATTTTGGTTTTTCTTTTTAATATTTAAAATTTAATTTACACTTTTTTATTAAATGTTGTACGAGAAAAGTTCCGAAAGAAACTGTCATTTCCACTGTAATGACTTCAATGTGCAAAAATATGTTTGTTGTGTGTTGTCATTTCATTTCAAAGTGAAGCGAATCGAAACGAATTTATTTATGATTATTATTATATAGCCATCGATCTTTACTATGGAAAAATATACTCGTATATGCATTATTTTTGCTCTCTCTCTCTCTGCTGTTCAGTTCTCAGAAATTTTTAGCTTCGATACATGAAAGAAGCAGAGAAAAGACCGACACCGCCATGTGTGAAAGTGTCACTCACTCAGTCACACCGTCAATAAATAACTCAGTCAATAAATAAAATGAATTTCAAATAAAGTCGAATTAAATATTCCTGTTACTCGCATCTGGATTTTCACTTTGATTTAAATTGATATTCTTTACTTTACGTTGATATTCGTGAATCAAGAATTCGGAAAACAAAATTCATTTGTTTCCTCTTGTATTTCTTCCTTCCTTTCTTCCTTCCTTTCTTCCTACACTCTTCATCCTTCCTTTCAAGAATGCGTAGAATCGGTTTATGATTCCTTTCAGAGACATTTTGTGGCAAAGTACTTCTATCGTTCACATTCCTTGCATCGCTGAAGAAAACTGAACGAGAGACAAAACAAGATCAAAGTTGTCAATTGAAGAACTTTTGAAACAATATTCGATTCTCAGATGTGATTTGAACAATATTTGATCAATTAAGAAGGAGAAATAATTTAATTTTGTTGATATTTAAATTAAATCTTCAATAATTTGAAGAGAAACCATTTTTATGATAATTTTTCGTGCGAGGTTTTGATTTATTTATTTGCTTGAATAATATAACCGTAAATCTTTTCAATGTGAATGTTTCGACAGAAGCGAACACATTACAATATATTCCCAAACCCAGTAAACTAATGAAAATCCTTCGAGATGAATGTTATGAAAGAGTAGGAGGGATGTGAGAGAGAATTAAAGAATTCAATCAATATACTGTCTATGAATAGTAAGTAGAACGCTTTCAGAGTAGAGTGTGTTGCACTGAACGGTTATTTATACCGTCAACATGTTGATGAAAGTTGTCACGATGTGGTTATGGTCTCTGAGGTCATTCTGTAAACATTGTTGAGGTTGTTGTTGTTGTCATCTATGCTCCTGTTGTTGATGTTTTTATTATCCTTATAGTATTATTTTTATATTATTATTATTTTTATTATTAAGGCAGTTGTTGTCATTGTCTACGTATATTTTTGTTCTTGTTGTTGTTGTCTCCGTTGTTGTTGTTGTTGTCTCCTCTGCCGTCTTTCGTCTCAGGTGTCGTTTACATAATTATTGTCGTACTGTTGTTGTTGTTTCATTATTCTCTATACAGTTTTCCTTATTCTGGTTGATACCGTGCTGCTGTTCGACGATAGCAATTATTTAGAAAAAAAACCCATTCTACTACTTTGACAGGCTTCAACCCGAGCGCCATCAACTAAAAATAAACTTTATGGAAAAAACCGTTCCCATTCAATAGCCTCCGCCTTCCCCCCCCCCCCCCCATTTGGCGACTCGGTGAGACTGGCACTTACCTTAGGGGATCCTTTATGTGGATATAACGGTCCATCGAAATGGCGCATAAATTTAAAATAGATGCCGTCGAACACATCACATCGAAAGCGACCCAAGTATCACAAAATTGTGCACCGAAAATCCAGTAACCTGAAAAATATAACAAAAGAGAGAGAGAGAGAGTGAGGGAGGGAGAAAGTGAAAGGTAAAGAGTGTGTTAAAAGGGTTCTAAATACACAATTAAATTTCTTATATATATAAATAATATATAGAATATATATGAATAAATATAAGACAACCTTCTCTTCTCTTTTTAGTCTTTCTATACTAAGCAAATATAAACAAAAGTCACCAATACAGAGAGCAACAATAACCAGAAAACACTTTTCACTCCTTTTGTAATAATTTTAAAAGGTGTTTAAATGACACGAAAGGGACAAAGAAAACCTCACCAGAAAAAACAGAAAAAATATAAAAACGGGGGAGAAACAGCAAGTGAAAAAACGATAAGAAAAAAGAAGGAGCAGTTGACACCAACATGAAGAAGAGTCGCAGCAGAAAATTCAATCAAAAAGTCAGTGAAGTTCAGTCAAGAAAAACGACTGGAAAACTAGACTGGAAAACGCTTTTTGTAAAAGTTTCAAAGCTGACGACTTTCAGGTGGTAATCATTTTATTATTATTACTGTTACTATTACTAACATGTAAAGTAGTAAAGGACACTCGGCTTACGTTGTGCTCGTCATATATAGTCACAGAGTTTAAAAGGGGGCGAAATAAAATATGTCCTTTAAAGAGATAAATAAAAGCATCGCCTTTGCTAAGGAAGAACTTCTTTAGCAAAATATGTAAGCTTATGTAAGCTTTATTCACTGCAAGCTTATTGACATTCGCCTCTGTTATTAAACGGCTCTGCAAAAACGTCCTATCATCAATCCACCTCCAATCCTTCATTTTCCCTCACCTCCTCACGTTCATCCACTTATTTTATTTTAGTGTAGATGTGTGTTTTTGTGCTTGTGTTTGTCGTATGTCGTCTATGGATTAAATTTGATTATGGAAGCAGTAAAACAAAGTTTGCAACCTTTAAAACCACAACGAAAGGGCGGGGAGGGGTCATTTGGAGGTGGTGTGAGTTGGCTCATTTTGTGTCCCATAAAATTAATGATTTAATAAAGTTTTAAAAGATTATAAACGACAGCGATACTCTTTTTCGCTCTTTCTTCTTCAGTCCCTTCTTTTTCTGTTGGTTTCTAAAAGTCTAAAGAAAACCCGAAAAATCTGCTATTCTCTTTAACTTCTCTTTAAACCTCAAACATCAGTTTGAAATCTGAAACCTGTCAAATGCTATAAAGAGGGCGAAAAAGCTTCCTTTATTTAACATAGAAGCAAAGAGAATAAAGTAACCAATCAAAACTAATTTCGACAATAAAATCCTCAACAATTCTAACGTAATACTTTCAATAAACAACTTGTTTTAATATTATAAATATGATTATATATAAAAAACAAATTGTGAAAGAAACAACACAGGAAAAGTTTAGGCAAAAATCAGAGATGAGAAAATAATCGGCTTAATTTTGACCTTCTTTGAGGAAAACCTCAAACCTTACGAAGAATTCTAATTTGTTATACAGATATACAGTTATTTGTTCGGGATCCTCTTCTTCCAATACAATTCTGTTTAATCCTTTACAAACATAACCGTAAGCACAAGAAAAGAAAAGCAAGAGAAAGAAAAGAGAATAAAAAAGTTTTTGTTTTTCTTTTTTAATTTGGAAGTGATTTTCGCCGAAGTTTGACAGTTGAAAAATCTGCCAAATTTACAGGCAATCATTTTAGGATTTTCTTCATAATTTTCCTTTGAGTCTCTTCTTCTCTTAAACTTCTTCCTTTTCTTCTTACTGACCCAATCTTTTGTTGTACAAATTTATGAGTTGGAATATTTTCAATGGATGTCCTGTGTTTCTCTTAAAGTTTTTGCTTTGCTTTTTGTTTAGTTTTGTTTAGCTTTGTTTTGTTTTGTGCTTTTCTCTTTCTTTTTAGTTTTCGTTTTACTTTTTCTGTTGTTGTTATTGCTGGATAAAAGTACAAATATTTGTCTCAAGTGGATGGTGGATAAGCAAGATTATAAAAAAATGTGTAAATAAATCTTTTGGTCCAATCTTAAGTGTGTTTAGTTTTCTTTTTTCTTTTCTTAAAATTTGTTGAACTTAGCGATGTTGATGTTATTGTTGCTCTCTGCTCGGTTGATTGTTTTTTTGCTCTGATTTCATATATTAAAATAGTAAAACGGTGGATTTTTACACAACTTAATTGACATTCCTTAAAAATAAAGTACCCCTTTTTTAAAATAATTAAAACCTTTCTTTAAAGAACTTACAACTCACTCATTTAAAGTGTGGATTTATACTTTTAGTCATTTAAGAAACTTACCCAAAAGATCATTGACCCCGGCAAAGGTCATGACCAAAGAGGCTACAAATAAATCCGCTATCGCCAGCGATGCCAGGAATAAATTTCCGATGCGTCGAAGACTGCGTTCCGTATAAATGGCCAGACAGACGAGAATGTTGCCAGCAACAGAGAGAAAAATCAACACCGACAGAAAGATTCCTGGAAGAAAGTCGCGTAAAGAGTGACTTCAAATACATAAACGTAACATAGTACTATTAATAGAATAATAATAGTAATAATAAAATAACACTGATGACAAATATTATAAAATATGTGAACATCTGAAAAGAGTGAGTGACAAGCTTTAAATGTGGTTCAAAAGTGCTTTCAATGCCTCATATAAAGTGACAAGATTGACAAATGACAGCACATGCACCATGCAGCGTGTCTCATAAGGAAAGTCACAAAAAATTACGCAAAAAGTAAAGCAAAAAATCACGCATGCAGTGGAGAGTAGAGCAAAGAATAAAAACAAGATTGAAACAAAAAATCTATCGAGATTGGAAGATATCGAAGGGCATTCGACGACATTTACTTTACCAACAACTAAAATAGATACAAGTGACACGCTGTCCGGATCCTCACCAACGATGGTATCGCCTTCCGCCAGGTTTATCCACGAGGTTTCGTTAAAGTATGAGGTAACCTGGAAAAAGAGAAAAGGAGAATGTGAACAAGAGAGAAAGAGAGTCAGCGACCATATATGTATACACCATATAATACCATAAAGAATATATTATACTATAAATACTAATATAATGTATTTAAATTTTAATAACTTTTAAATGAATTTATTTTATATCATCAATATCATGTCATACAATCAATTAAACTCTTGCAATTCAATCTATGGCTGTCGTAAACTAATGAAATTTACTAAAGAAATCAGCTGTCAAAGAGGCTGTGCTGGTAACTTTGGCTTCGGTCACTGAGCCTTCCACTTCTGACTCTGACAGCATCAGTAACCACGTTTTGTGGTTTCATGTCAAAGACATAAAATATAGTTTTTCACCACCATCTTTTCTAGCTTACTGATGCATTGTACTACTCCTCACTCTCTTTCTCTCTCTCTCTCTCCGCAAACTTTATGAGATGTCAATTTGTCCAAATCCAAAAATGTTGGAAACTTTTGTAAATTTAATTTCAATGGATTTTTTTGGAGAGAGATTTTTACTCAACCTTCGATGTTCAATAGTTGGATAAATGAGGTATATAGATGGAAACTTTCTCTCTTTTCTCAACGTTAATAATTGATTGATTACTGTAAAGAAAGTATGAAGTGAACTCTATACTATATACAATATACTCCTCTATGCTTCTTTGTAGTCTTGTAATGAATTGTATGCTACTTTAAACTCCTTTATATTCCTTTAAGGTCTCCTATATTCCTTTATACTCTTCCCTGCTCCGCTATATTTCTTTAAACTCTTATATTTTCCTTTAAACTCCTATATATTCCTATATACTACTCTTTATACTCCTGTACTCCTCTATGTTCTTTTAATGCATTCTATACTGCTCTACATTCCTCTATACATCCTCTGTTCTCCTTATAATGGTTTCTATTACTTTATATTCTTCTATTTCCTTTTATGCTCCTTTGAAGTCCTTTATACTCCTTAAAGGAATTCTGTATTCCTTTATGCTTATATATATTTTTCTATACTCCTGTAAACCCTTCTATATTCCTTCCTCTATACTCCTTTATACTTCTGTATACCCCTTTATATTCCTTTAAACTCTTCTATATTCTATTTGTACTCTTCTTATACACCTCTTCCTCTCTGTTTTTTAATTCCTTGATCATGGATGATCCCAGCATCTTCAAAAAAACGATTTATAAATATTTGATGTGCTTTCGAAAACTCTTTCAATGGAAATGATTATTATGATATACATTTAATAAATCTAAAGAAGAAGTGGGTAATAATTTCACTTCATGGATTTAGCTTTACGCTTATAAAATATTCTCTCTGAATTACTCTCTTGTGGTAACGAGAACACTTATTATTAGCATTTCGTCCTTCCGTCCATCCGAATAAGTGATGGAATTAAATGTTGTTCAACCTTGAAAAAAGTGTCCTAGTTGTCCTGGAGCGCTAATCTAATTGTTGCCTCTGTTGGCTGGCTGGCTGCTAATTCAAGCAAAGGAAACAATTTATTTTCTGACCCTGTGCTTTTGCCTGACTCTACACTTCTATAGTCAGAGTCTACCTTATAGTCTACTTCTCTTCTCTTGTCTACTCTTCTCTCCTCTTGTCTACTCTTCTTTCCTCTTGTCTACTGCATTTAATTCTTGTTTACTCGTCTCTCGTCTTGTTTATTTTCTCTCCACCTTCTCTCCGAATCGTCTTCACTACACCACTCTACTCTACTGTTTCAATTCTTGTTTTGTTTACTCCTGCAACCTTTTTGTTGTAATTGTTTATGCTACTTGTAAATTCTCGTAATTTTTTCTAGATTTTTTTTTCCTTGGAATTTTTTCTCCTCTATTTTTTCTACTAATTTTTGTAGTCCTTTTTCTTGTCGCGTTCGGTAAACAGTTGTTGCTAAGGACGTTCAGTAGTGTTGTCGGCAAAAAAATATATAAACAAGATTACATTATAAATATTTTGTCCTTAAAATCAATATTAATCAGGAATCAGTTTAATTCAAGTAGTCTATAATAAGGGATGAGTGTATAGGAGGAGGAAATGGAAATAAAAGGAAAGAGAGGTGGAGGGGAAAGTGAGATTCAACAGTTAAAGCCCAGAACTAAGATTTACTAAAGAATTAAAGCTACTAAAAATTTGATTTCGTATTAACAGAAATTACAGAAAAGATACAGAAACATGAAATTTAAGAATTCAAATTTCTATACAAAATATTAATTGTTATAAATAAATACTAGAATCTGATTAGTGAAAGAATTAAAAGTTTAATACGAGGCTCCACACGACGTATGAGCAACATTCAATTGAGTTCTCATCGAATTGAAGTGAAGTATAAACATTTCAATTGACTAAAGAAGCAAGTTGAGAGACCAAACCAGAAGCTAATCTGTAAACTGAACGTAATGAATAAATATCTCTGTTCGCTTGAAACTGAAATTTAATTAAAAACCAGTAATAATTAAAATAAAATTGAATCAAAAGAACACAAAAAGCACTCTAAAAATCCTAGAAAAGCAATCGTTCTTTGACCAAGAAGTCAAAGCAAAAGCCAGCTAACTCGAAAGGCAACCGCAAACTATGAACTTTGAACCAGAAGCTTCTGCTGCGGCTGACAACAATCGATGGTTTGTTTAATCGGTTTAATCTTTTTTAAAATTTTAATCGGGACAAGAAAACCTCGTCGCTGACATTATTGCGAACAACATAACGCTGATTCGTTATGGTACCTCGGTGACCGAGATAATTGGTCTACGAGGTGAGCGAGGAGGGGAGAAAAAATAGAAAGCGTAATTGCTTAATAGAAAGTCGATTGCATCTGATATGCCACGAGGGACATTAAAACAACCATTCAGACAAACAGTTCATGAAGTGGATCAAATATCAATTATGTTAAAAACAATTGGATGGCGTTGTTATTTATTATACACACATTCAATTTAGAGATTGGCTTCTTGTTTAGTGTAATAAAGTCTGCTGTTAACAAAAATAACAACAACAACAACCACTCCTTCATCTACTCTCACCATCAACTATTCATCAAATGCAATCGGAAATAAGTTGGGCAAAAATAAGACAGGATAAAAAGCGATCTTTTTAATCTTTGACGCCGAATTAAGGATGTCGAATGTAGTGACTAAAGGGAAAAGGACAAAAACATTATTAAACACAACAACAAAAGAGCAGCAATGTGAACGTATAGCAATGAAACAACAACAACAACAACGACAACAACAACAACATCAAGAACAACAACATTACAAAACAACAACGAAGTGAAGCGAATATAAATAAAGTTAACATTGTTTGCATTGTTGGTAGCTGGAACAAGAGAGGGGAGGGAGCGTTGAATTGTTGTTGCTGCTGTACTATACTATAGTCTCCTGTGGGGTGTGTCCCATAGTCTCCTTACTCTGTCTCTGTGTGTGTTTGTGTGTGTATTTTTATACGTGTTTTTAATACGAACGTACACAAAAAGTTACCGCTTTTCAAAGAGCTTTAAATGTGTCATTTAAAGATTACTTCCTTCAGTACGGTTTATCTTATTTCCGGCAGAGAGGACTTTAAATGGTATTTTTGTCTTTTTTCATTAAGAATATTTAAATTCTGTTCAATTAAAGGCTAACATTCAACATAAAACTACCATCTCTGTAAACAGTTAAGTTTACACAAGCATTGAATTGAGTCCTTGTTTCCTGTCAATTCTATTACCACTGTTCTTGTTCTTGTTGTTGTATTCTACTAATGATTGTCTTTAGAACTTATGTAACTCTAAATTGAAGTCATAACAATGTATAGAATGTAATCATTCAGCATAAATTTACACTGTTTCTGTTGTCTGCAGACGTTGAGACGTTGGAAATCATCTGGGAAAAACTCTTGAGTCAAACACAAAGCAACGTCATCAAGAATAATAATTACAACAACAAGAGAATAGCAAACAACAACAACTACAACTACAACAATTACAACCATAAAGATTACAATAGTTTAGAAGAACAACAAAAGCCACAAAACAACTGCTCGAATGATTACAATGAATTTAAAAGGCCAAACACAACAACAACAACAACAATGATAAACTCAATTAGAACGGAAAAATATATTGTTGTTGTATTGCAAATCAATTATTTGTCATATTGTGATTAAGGAAATTCCAAAAACAAATAAAAAGTTTAAAATCTCAATTAAGAGCTCGTAATAAAAGTCATTGTTGCGTACTCTTGCATGAGTAAGTTTGCTGTGTGAATGTGTGCGTTCATGTGTGTATATGTACATCAGTGTGTGTGTGAACGAAGTTCGTCTGTGTGAATAACTGTTGAAGAGCTTTTCTACTCATGAGCTTAACAACTCTTGTTTAACAGGTTACAAAAAGCAAAAAAAAAATCACCTGTTTGCATTTCAACCAAAGAAAATAAGAAAAGAAAACAAAAAAAAAACAACAGAAAAGTTTTCAAAGGAACGACGAAAGGATGGATGAAGGGATCAACAGGAGGTAAAAAAGTGTGAATGTGCTGGCTTGTGAACATGTTCAGATCAGTAATTTAAGGATAGCAAACCAAAGCACAGGACTAGAATCTGTACCTGAACCAGGACCAGAGACAGGAGCACGAGCAGGAGCAGAAATAGGAGCAGGAACAGGAGTTGAATAACACACACGACAAATTCGAATTCGCATGAAAAGTTTATGTGGATTCTTTGCTTCCTTTCAGCTTCCTTATTCTTCTTTCTTTTTCCTTTCCTTTTCTTTCCTTTCCTTTTCTTTTCTTTACTTTTCATACCTTTTATTGAATGAAATGAAGTTCATTCAGAAGTCAGGACACTAACAAAGTCAAGGATGTGCATGTAGCATTTGCATTTTCATTTCCCAGGGAAAAACGTGCGAATAGACAAGAGAATCGCTGTTGTTCCTCGGGTGACTTTGGACTTGAGACACTGCTGCTGATGCTTTGGTATTGCTGCTTAACTAAAATCGATAAGTTATCGCATTAGAGGCAACACTCACAACTTCTTTCGTCTTTGCTGCAAGAAATCTTAACTAAAAGCTTCTGCAAGATGTCGAAATACGATACTGCTTCAAAGAGCACCAACTTTGACATTGTTATTGCTTTAGTTGTACGAGTACTCAAGCGTGTCAAAGAGAACTGAGAAAAATATCTCCAAGACAAGAACAACAACGATGACAAGGACATCGACGATTATAATTTGGAATCTCGTCAATACATCGTTTAACAGCCATCTTTTCGAAGTATTGCAAAAGATTCATGATGATGGTAATGATGAGTTCCCTTTCTCATAATTTTCTCTCAAATTTCTTTATTTGATCTGAGAATTAAAATACATCGAACTAACAAACATATTTTCTCTTAATTTACTCTCTTATCCATCCGATATCTGGTAAAGATTAACAGAATTAATAAGTGATGACGAGAATATACCCTTGAGAATTTCTTCAAAAATTCTTTCGTTATACACACACTCCTTCAGCGATGGAGCGATAGCTATAGATATAAAGTAGATGTACTATAGATTGAGCTACTAATAGACGAGCTACAGACACGTGTTTGTCGTAGTCCCCTATATTCGTAATACCGTCTTTATACGTGGCTAGATTTGACTGCTCTTTGCCAGGACTTTCATTAACAGCTTGATTATGTCCGAATTCAGAACACGGAAGAGAAACTGATGCATATCCGCAGCATATCCTTGGCTCCACTTGTGTATGTATTAATCTAGTGGTATGTGTGTGTATGTGTATATGAGTGTGTGTGTATGTGCGTGCTTGAGGGTATGTGTGTGTGTCTGTACGTGCGCTTGTCTGTGTCTCCTGTTTTTAATTAGTGGCTGCTGGATGCATCTATTCCTCTTCTGTTTCAGTTTCCAACTCTCATTCTCCTTACCTCTCTTCTTTCTTTCTCTTCTCTGCCTCTTTACCATCCCTCTACTACTCTCTCTATAATACTCCCTCTACCCTCTACCGCTCTTTCGTCCTCTTTCTGAATGACATTAAGAGCGCCTTCAGTGATATTTTATAGAAGCTTAGCTGGCTTTCATCCGCTGGTTCAAAGCTGCCAACACGCACGACTTGACAACTGAATTTGCTTGTTCCTCGTGTTCGCCGAACTCCCCCCATCATCTCCCCTATCACCCAACACTTGAATCTGCATAATTAGCCGAGTGAACTCATTAAAGATGCTCTCGTATTCCAGCCACTTGAGATTATTTGTGGTCTACTGTGTCGAATGATGATAATGTGTAGGGTATCTAGTGTGTCGGCTTTTATCTACATAACTATAAGAAAGCATTGAATTGCACTCTTCAGGCGATGAGTTATGATTCCCAGAGGAAGAGACAAGAGTTAAGAGACAAAATGTCTGGCTGAGTGAATATTAGGGCAACTCAAGTGCATAAATAACAATTATCTAATAGACGTATATTATGTATATCTTCTATTCGAATATCACAAAGCCGTAGAAAGAACATCTGTTTCGCCCCATAATAATAAAATGCACTTTCATTCATACAATCAAACTTCATTCAGAATCAAATACAATAGACAATAAAAAGTAATAAAATTCAAAGCTATTGATAAGCATTTAATTGTCGGTAGATAGTCATTAAATATGGTAGCAAAGTTTCCGTAGCCGAGGGCAGAAAACTCATTCAATCTCATAGATATAAAGAAACATCACGAAGGGGATGGAAAACTAAGGTTAGATATCCATTATCCTTTCAGGATACGCTATTATATGCTGACATTTTCAATGAATTTGATTGTGTCACTTGCAGAAAGTTTTTGTCAACGATTGGGCGATTGGGCGACTGAGCCCCGGGCGTGGGTATTTATAACCGAGAGCGGGGTTTTTATCTCTCTCAGCTCTCAGATTTGAAAAAGCCGCATGTCGTAAATTACCCATTATAGTCAAATGCTTCCGTAATCTTCCGTAATCATTTTTATTTTCTTTTACGACTTTTGAAAGTCGATGCATGTGGTAAACCCAACGTTTACACTTTTTCACCTGCACTTTGATTATCGACGATACGTTGACAAGTGACGATGGTCATTTATTTGGTCACAGCATGGATTTATATAAACTTATATAGACTCCTTTTGGTCAATATTTTTCATAGTTCGTTTTTGTGTTATACGAGTAAATTAAGGTTGGTATTGTTGTTGTTATTGTTGTGTTCATATGTTTTGCCTCTACAAACTGCGTAAATGGAATTCTTTTGTAAGAGCGGAGAACGTCACCTGTCAAAGTGACAATCGCCGGTCCATGGAGGGCATCGTGAAGGCGGACAGCTCGATGTGGTGCGGAGGGGAAAACGTGGGCGAAATCTGTGTTGTGATGATACATAATTGAAAAATATAACATGTTTTCTTAAATGGAGAAGAAGCAACAAATAAAAAACCAAACACATCACTAACACAATAAAAAGCACTTATGACAGGACGTTGTTATGTCAGCGAAAGCGACATGTTTTCAGTGTTTTTGGTTGACATTCCTGGCATTTTCATTTACATGCACACAAATTCATTAATTTACTCACTCTCTCTCTCTCTCTCTTTCTCTTGTGCATGTCTGCGGTTACCTCAATACCAACGCTTGTGGTAACATACTCCAGCTCAAACTACATCAAGTTCTGTTGGTCAGTGTGATAATTTGGGGGGAGGGTGACGAAGGAAGGAGGAGCAGGTGGGAGAAGAAGAAGGATAAAGTGGAGGTAGAGAAGGATGAGGAGGTAAATAAGCAGATCGAAGAGGATGAGGAGGAGAAGAATGATGATGAGGAAGTGACCTCCTTCCTCAGGAGATTGTCTGTGTGTGTGTGTTTCTTTGTTTGTGTTTGCCTGCACTTGCTTTTGTATTTTCTGTTGCTTTATTGTTGTACTGTGCTTTTTATGACTCTCTCTCTCTCCCAGACTCTCATTGGGTCGTTGTCGTTATTGTATTTTTTCTGTATGATTTAATTTCTACACAATCAACAGATTTTGTGGTTATAATTTGAATGAAATCTCCATTAGGAAAGGCGCACACACACACACAAGAACACCCGAAACCCATCCACACACAGACACTCATTTGCATAAATTAGCGGTTCCATAAAATTCCGAAAATGAATCATAAATCTTTGTGCGCGATGAAAATATTTTTTTTACATTATGATGAATCGCATATGCAAATAAGCAAAAAATATTTCCAAAGAGGGGAAAATAAGAGGGAAGGAAAGCGAAATAAAAGGTAATGCATGGAAAAAGAGGAAGTGGAAGAGAAAGTAACGGTGGAGAGTCTGAGAATTTTATTATTTCACATTTTTACATTCGGCTAAATTTTAGTTATTATCATTCTATTCATAGATCATAATACAGAATAAAGGGCTAAAATGATGTACAGAATGTAGAAAAGTTGCGACTCAGTTAAAATTAATTAGATTTTAATTTGAATCTGAAAAAGAGCTCTAAAGAGAATGATTTCAATTTCATTTGAACCATACAATAGATTGTTTGAATCCTCAAAATAACCTTAAAATCAACCAGTTAAATGTAAGTGACTGTGTTTGTCTCCGAACCGATAAATTTTGATAACAACGGAAACCCGGAATTTATTCCTTTAATTAATATTTGAATTTAACCGAAAATATCTGGAAGAAACTAAACGTTAGTCATAATTTATGACCAATTAAGTGAGGATTTATCATGAAATAACAAACAAAGCTTTGAAATTCTACTGTTTTATTAAATTCTTTTATGAGAAACATAGTTCAATATGATTTTAAGCTTTAAGCAAGATTAATATCTATTTCTAGAAGTGTAATCATAATCAATTAGTTTTAGTGGTGAAGTTTAATTAAATTTGTGGTTTAATTGAAACTTAGAAATGGAATTCGGCAAGAAATCAAATCCTTGAAGTATAAATGATAATGAAATATGCACAAAAAACAGATGGAGAGACGGAAAGACATGTAGATAGATAGACAGATGGACAGATATTTAAGTGAATGCAAACAGAGTGTATAATAGGCTGTATATAAGGCGATAAGATAGAAAACAACGTCCAGGTTCAGGAAAGCAATAAATAATCTTTAAAGGACTTGTCTAAGAGTGGGTTCAAAAAGAGTTCTGCGGTATGAGAGAACTAGCCCATATGTGGGCGTGTTTACTACACACACACACACACTTAACAGGGAGCTCGAGCGTCTTCCATTCTTTGAAACAAACATTAATCACAATCAGTTGTTGAATAGAATGAAAAATCCTGAAAACTTCTGGGTATCTCTGTAAAACTGAGTGAGTGTGCGTGTACGTGTGAGTGCGTGTGTGTGTGTACGTATGAGTGCGTGTGTGTGTGAGTTCGTATGCGTGTGTGTGTGTATTTGAATTAACGTAATTCTGGTTGATGGTAAGGTTAACCATGGTCAACATCTGCGGATATGAATGAAAGACGAATATTTTTCAAAGCTCAATTATTTAGACATCAATTCCAATAAAAATCACTCAAATTACAGCTTCAGAAGACAGCAAAACGTAATAAGAAGAAAAAATAAAAGAATCTCGAAGTTTTCGTTATTTTATAGTCAGATTAAATAAGAATGAAATAGTACATAGATTCATTAAGTTAATAACTTTAATAGATTTCATTGATTTTCATAATTTTATTCACTCATTTCTTTAGTATCTCGTTTTAATCCACAATTTTTTATTTTTGGTTATTTTTTTGTTGTTGTTTTCATTGTTATCGCTGCTGTTTCTATGACTTGAGTTTATTTCATTTCACTTGATTTGATTTGATTAAACTTGATTGAGATTTGCATTTTGATTGCTGTTTTTGTTATTGTTTGCCTTATCTACTCTCTTCGTCTTCTCTTCTCTAAATGAAGAACATCTTCTGTAAAGATGAAGAAACACGTGCTGATGATTGACAAACACACCGGATTTGATTTGCTGTTGATGTTGATTCTGTGATGCAGTAAAATTTTTTAAATTTTTATTCCTGTCTTTTTCGGTATTCAATGTATTTAAATTGTACTCAATCTAATCTGTTATTGCAATCAAGTGTAATTAAGATACAGAAAAGAAAACAGAAACCACAAAATAACAAAGTATTAACTGCTGTAACTCGAGGCATTTAAAAGTATAGAAATCCTTCGAAACGCGTAGAAAAACAGAAGGAACAGTTTTAAATTCATACCATTGAATGTCATGACAGTGATGCCAGCCTGTGGCAATAAATACATTCAAATTGTATGACTTCCGTTAAAACGATCAGATAACGAAAGGGGAAGAACACGAAAAAACTGGTAAGAAGGAGAACGATCTAAGTTTCTGGAGGAGGGACGGTGGCGGAGAGGGAGAGCGGGGTATGGTGGAGGTGGGGAAACATAAATCACGAGCATATGTTGTGAGAACTCGAAAGATTTCGAATCGGAAAGGAAGAAAATATTAAAAAGAAACTTAAAAGAATCCAAGTTTTCAAAAAAAGAAAAACAACAGAAACAAAAACAAAAATATACACTCCCACAGAGGCATACACATACACACATACACTCAGCCACTAACCCAAACACACACATACACAGGCAAAGCATTTAAATAGCCATCTCGAATGACGCTAAAAATAGTCTGCTTCAGAAGAGATGCCAGTAAAAATAAATCCGGAAAAAATAATGGGTGGAAAGGAGGGGAGAAGGAGAGTAGGAAAGAGAAGGGCCACAGGAGGATGGCGGAAGAAAAGGAGGAACATGATGACGCAGTTAACCGGAAGGGCTTCCAAAGCAAGGAACCCCAGCGAACCGAAGCACTCTGAACTCAACTGAACCGGACTGAACTCGTGTGCAGCGCAGAGTTTATTGATTGACACTCGATGGGAAGTCGACCGTTGGGCACGGTTTTTCGAGGACTTCAGGTAACAGCAGCCAACAACAACAACAGTTGGAGAATTCATTCAAGGATCCGTCTTCGGAGAGAGGAGTGGGAATTGTGAAGAGTTGGGTTGGTGTTTGGGAATGACCGGGTTGAAGGATGGTAACTTTGGTTGGTCGATGAGTTGGTTCATGAGTTGGTTTGATGAGTTGGTTGTTGCGTTGGCTTGATGGGATGATTGATGGGTTGGTTGATCGACTATATTATAGTTGGATCTGGCAAAAGTTATGCCAAAAAACCTTCGCCCAAAACTTACCGTCGTCTCTTCGTAGCCGTTCGTTAGGAGTTGGATATCAATTTCGATGCTCAGACTCGATTTGGCGGTGCTCTGAACGTGCAGCGGCAGATGAGCGCTGGCGTTGCTTATGATGCCGCGCCAACCCACGCTCAAGCTGTTGTTGTTGTTCTGCTGCGTGCTGCTGCTGTTGTCGCTGTCGGTTCCTCTGCTTGCTGCCGCCGTTGCTGTGGCTGTGGCCGCTGTTGTTATCGTTGTTGTTGTGATGGTAGCAGCCGCAGCTGCAGCGGCTAACGCAGCCATCGCCGAACTCATCACAACAACCATCACGGATTTGGAACCGGAAACGGAAGCGGCACCGAACGAACCGCCGCTATACTAGCGAAGGAGCGACGAAGAGTGCGGAAGTTGAGTTGACAAGTAAACTTTTAGTTTCCTCCAAAACTTTTATATGTTTATATGTGTTTTATTAGAGAATAGAATTTGCTTTATTTTCCGTTGGTTTTCCTTTTCGTATCTTTTAATTTATTTTCTGTTTTACGGTTCGAAACTCTTGTTTAATTGAATCAGCTGCTTAATTGACTGAAATCGAATTCGAATTTCCCTCTGCTTCCGATTTAGTTTCGAATTCGATTAAACTGTTGAAATCGATTTTCGGGTTTTCGCTCTTAACTCGATTTTATTTTCGATTAGTTTCATGGGTCCATGTGGATATTTTGGATACACGGACGACGTACTCGTAGATGCACCTTCGTTCTTCCATGCAGTTCATCATTTTGGCAGATCTTCGGAGGTTTTTTTATTATTTCATTTATTCAATTAAAACTCAATTAAAACTCAATTAAAATAAATCTGAAACTAATCTAAAATGAACTAAAATATAAATTGAACCGAACTTTGATTATGTGGTCACTCTGAATCCTTGATTTAGAGTGAAAAAGTCGATTTCCGAGTAAGAAAGCCGACTTGAAGCCGCTTGAGCGCCACTCTAGCATGCTTCAGTTGTGTTAAGTTGTGGCTTTTATGAGGCTGAACTCCGGCATAATGGAATGTTTAATAAATGCTCTTTATTAGCTAATTTTTAATTTAAAGCCGAGGAAAAGCGAAGCCAATAATTTGCCTTTTATCACGTACTTAGCGAGTGCTTAATTGCGAGTGCCGCGGAACACGCACACACACACACACACACACACAAGGCACCATCAGTGGTCAGAGTGGACACGAGTGCCTGCATGAGTGACATGTAACATGCAACATGCTTGGTGTCACACACAAACACACACACACACACATCTTTAGTTTACTTATTCGACTTTTTGCTGAGTTTCATTTTTAATTTTTCATTTCTGTGTGCATAAAAAAAAGTCCAAAGAGTTTATGAAATCACGCAACCGTCACGGAGTGAATTAAAGCAACAACAACAACAACACATAACATTACAATATAAGGACATAAACAAAAATTAAGAAAAAAAAACACACACACAATCGAGTTCATAGAACGGAAAACGAAGAAAAATCGCAAAGAAATCGACACGAAACAGTCGACATGCGACAAACATAACACACGAACAAACATGCTAAAACATCGAAATAACGGCACCGGAAACGGTTTCATTACAGCTTGGAAAAGTCAGATTTTTGGCGCCAACTTAAATCGGCTGAAGAATTTCGATACATTTCACAATATTTTCACTATTAATTAATGAAGCGTTGATTCAGAATTGTTGGTTAATTTATTGTTATATTTGTTTTTAATAATATTGAATTTTTGTTATTTTTGATTTTTTTTTATTTGGTTGTTGTTTTTTTTTTTTGGTGTTATTTTTTGGTTGCTGTTTTTTGTTTTTGTTTTTCTAACACATTCTTCACAACTTCTGGGATTCCAAGCGGAAAGCAATTGAACCGTACGAGATGAGAGCTAAACGTCGACTGATTGCCACTGGCCGAAGGCATTGAACGGTGTCTCCGCCATCCTCAGCAGCCGTCCTTCTCCACGCACCGCCAATTAACAGAGCACAACAAAACTATGCAATATTTTGTATACGAAACGAAGCAACAGCAGAGGTTCACCTTAGCGCCTAAAAGTATTCAACAGGAAGCTTCTTCGTGTCTCGTTTTCGTTCGTATCACAGGCGAAGTGTCGGCGTCGCGCATCGTTGCCACGTTCGGAGATGCAGCTTCGGCTCTCTCATCGAATCACCTGTTGAAGCTCTTCGCTGAGATGAGAGAAGAAACGCTTCGCTCTTCGATTTTTCGAACATAAGTGAACACGAGTCAACTATCTCGAGAATCTCTCTCTGTGCATCACCCTCCCCCTCGTCTACTCTTTCTCACCCAATCACACTCTCTATTTCTCTCTCTCTCTCACTCCCTCTCTCACTCTCTATCAAATTGTGTTTTACTCTTGAAACCGTTAACTTTAATCGTTAGACTTGAACAGCTGTTGAACTGCATGACAGCTCGCTCTTTGGTTGAATGCTCTCTTTTCTTTTACTGTCACTAAAGTCGAGGCAGACATGTCGGCGTCTTAACTACGACCTGACCTTTGACACTATACACTTTACACTTTACGTGACTCGCACTAAAGATTAGCGTGGCTCTTGTCTTCACATTCTTCTTTAACCACGGAATGAATTAAACACATCACATAAAAACACATCCTTATCTTGCTCTTGAGTTGTCTATCGTAGAAAGCATAACCAACCAAGGGGCATCAGTTTGTTTTCAATGCTCAACCTAAACAGTGACATTATAATCAACTCTCAAACCTCACTGCCCACTCCAAAGGTGGGTGAGTGCTCACTTCAACTAAGTTTTAAGTCATTAGGGTCATCTCAGTGTCATCGTCGGTGTTGTTGTTGCTATGGTTTTTCTGCTTCTTCTTCTCCCACTGTTATAAAATGCAGCGCTATCATTCAATTTGTCCAGCTCATCAGTCTTCATTAAAATGCCTGTATTGTGATTCTTATTCTTCGAAGAGTTGAAAATTAGTTGTATTAAATGAAGATGGATGGGTGAATGAAGGAATGAGAAAGAATGAATTGAAACTCCGAACTCCGAAGAATGTTCTTTTCACTTTCAATTCGAAATAACTTAGAACTAAACTTAGAAATCGAAGGTTGAAGTTAATAAAACAGTCTTTATTCATCTCCATATTGCCTATATATACCTATACATATATATATCGATTTATTTTCGAGATTCATTTTCTACCTTGAGTATTCATGCTTACAATTAAAAGTATCTAAATTCGTTTACAATAAAATTTAATCTACAGAATTCCTTGAGAATTTAAGCGACTGAAGTGTCTATATATTCTGCGACCGATCTATCAGTTGTTCCATCGATCGATTAGCATCGACCGCATCAGATCAGCATCGACCGCTGCACCCACGCAAGATGCTTCGCTACATCGCAGTAGATCACGTAGACTTGTAAATCGCACCGTTGTCGCTCGGCCGATCCTGCCGACACGAGACCACGCAAAGTCCAGCGTCCACCGCGTTTCAGTATCAGACCACCGCCGGAATCACCCATGCAGGGTCCTGTACCGTCACGATCTCCGGCGCACAGAGTTCGCGCTGAGGTGAGGGCGATGAAGAGTTGTGACGAGCGCAAACATGTTCCCTCGGAGACGACTGTCGCTGGCACCATTTTCGGCAGCTGAGAGACTGTATTGCCGTTTTCATCGCCTCCCCAGCCAGCGACCACGCCCGCTTCGCCCTCAATCAAGCTGACGTCGTTCGATTCGGTCCACAAGCAAATCGGGCGAATGAAGTTGTTGAAGCTGAGATTGACAATGAAAGAGAACGCTTTCGATTATTGTAACCCTCAGTATAGTTTACCTTACAGCAGCCACCAGCTGCAGCAGGGCGAGATCGGCATCGGTGTACTTCAGGGGATCGTACTCCGGATGGGTGAGCAACGTTTCGATGTCGCGCGAAACGACACCTTCTTCCATGTAGTCGTTGAGGTTGTAGCGTCCGAGGAAGACGGTGATGCGATCGGCGGTCAGTCGCGTTAGTTGGAAGCAATGCGCTGCCGATATGATAGTGCGCGAGGAGATCAACGAGCCGCCGCAGAGGAAGCGAGTGCCGCTCGTCTGTTTCTGGTAGATGGCGGTCAGCCAAGGAAACTGACCACGTCGGAGCACAGTGCCGCCGTGTATGAGCGGCGTGAAAGCGGAAGCTCCACCCTCCTGGCCGCACACTGCCGCTGGCACCGGAGCCCTTGTTGGTGCTGCAGTTGGTGGATGTACACCAGGTTCATCCGGTTGAGGTTGCCACCAGATGGGTTGGTAAGGCGTTGGCGGGACTTCTGTGGGACGTACACGTGGTCGGGGCGGTTCGTAGATGTCATCTTTGGGGATCGTAGATATGAAGCCATTGGAATCATTGAAGAAATTCCGGAAGGGAACCGTTCTGCGAAAAGTATGCGTGGAAGTACGCAAAATATGATGAAGACTGATTGAGGTGCTGGGGGCTGGATCTGGAAGATGACCATAAGATTAAATCAGTGTTTAGAGAACGAGGTTATTAAAATCGTATGACTTACAATCGCTTGCCGCACAGATGACTCTGCCGTTAACCGTTATTTCGGTTAATTTCGGTATAACATTCGACAGAGGAAAGTCCACACGATACGCTACGGGTTCTCCACTATGAATCCTGTTGTTGGTGATGTCCTGATCGTAAAAGAGCGATATTTTGCCAAAGAAATTCTGCAAAGAAAATTCAAGGAAGAGAATTCAAAGATAATCTTAACAAAGCGTTAATAAAGATTACAGAACAGAGATACAAATTCAAGATAATTCATTCTATAAAGGAAAAGAAACAAAAAGTATCCTACTCTCTTAATTGATCACTAAAACTAAACGGGATTTCCTTAAAATAAAAGAGTCGGGTTCTAGTTGTTGTAGAATCTCAAGCAGTTTCTCTATCAACATCAATTACTACGAGTATATTGCTATCATTCACTCATTCTCAATGGCTCTCCTTTTTTTCTCTCTCTTTCGTCACCCTGTCTTTTTGTCCTTTTCTTAGTTCATCCTTTGATTATCACGCATCGTACATGACCCACTCTGCAGGATGCTTTTTAATTTAATGTCTCTTGTTCTTAATCGCTTTGATGTTTTATCTGTATTCCTCTCCCTCTCCCTCTCCCTCTCCCTCTCCCTGTCGCCCTATGTTTTTCTCTCTTTCTGTCCTTTAGCTTTTCCCCTTTCTTTCTCTCGTCTAAATTCGAATTTCGTTTTGTTCAAGTGTTTTAAAAAGTTTATGTCGAGATGTTTATCTCGGAATAAACTCGACAGTAAAACCCAGTATAAACCACTTAAGTTGATGTCAAGCTGATGGTTACTGCATTCAAAGTGATAATGTTTGTAATTGTGCGTTTTATTGGTTTATTATCAAGTGTATTTGAGGATAAGCGATATACTTGCACTTATGTATTTTACCCGTTGCGTTGGGAATCGCTGAGATAATTTCACAGCGACGATGGTCTCGCCGATTTGAAGCCTGGGCAACGTAATCTTTCCAATGAAGTTGCCATCATAACTTAAGTACTCGAAGAACTGAGGACATGCAATCGGTGGCAAATCGGTGGCGACAACTTGACTAAATACAGGAGACGATCGATGAATGGTGATGAGGAGGAGGATGCTGACGATGTGGGGGGATGGGGTGAGTGGAGAGGTACACACAAAATTTAACATTCCTGTTGTTGTTGTTATTATTGTTCTCCTTGTTGTTGTTGCTTCATACACTGGACACTTCTCGAGGGCGACCCACGAATGGTAGTATTTTTGTTGTTTATCTTTATTCCTCTTTCTTTTTCTGAATGTTGGTTGTTCTGGTTTTCTGCTTTATTTTTTCCTCAGTATATTTTTATGTTTATTTATTTATATATTTTATTTTTCCAGTTTATTTTGATTAATTTCAATTCTTGAAAATGTAATTTATTCCTTTTATTCAAAGATTCTTTTTCTTTATTAATCTAAGTTTGATTAATGAGTTCTTTCTTGTTGTCCAAGTGTTTATTTATTAATCGTGTTCTTTCAATCGACGTTTATGACTGTACTCTGGGGATTCCCGCCTGGTTCAGTGCCCCGCCCTGCCCTCTCACGTGTGCCCCTCTTTTCTTCACTATGAATAAAACGATTCGATGCTGACGATTGACGATTGACGATTGAGATGTCGCGGTAGAACTTCAGGCGTCAGCAACTTAAAACCGAATGAGTTGGTCAGCTGTCGAGTGTCCAGTGCTCACTCCTCAAATCGCTGCATTTCAGAAGCATCTCAGAATCTCAACTCGTGTTCACTCGAAAAATCTTAGAAAACTGGTTATTTTTTGGGTACATTTTGTAGTTTTTTTGGGCAATATTTTGCTGCTGTTGTTGTTCTTGTAGTTCTTACACAAAACCTGCGAAAAGATTTCAAGAGAGTGATTAATTTCAAGCGTTTCTCAATCTTTTTGTGTTCGATTTATTTTCCTTATTTTAGTTTAAGACTTTTGCATTAATTTCACTTTAATTAAATTTAAGATAGACTTAAAAACTTTCAATTTATAGTCTTAAAATTTTTAACAAAAGTTTGTTGAACTTCTTACTTTTTCTTCCTTTTCAGTTTCATCTTCTTAAACATCGTCATCTTCATCACCTGCATCAGCTTCCTTTCTTTACATCAGTTGCTGGCGGTGAGTTTTAGGATTTAATTTGTTGTTGTTGTTGGATGTTTTGCTGCTCTTTTAAAGTTTTCAAGTTTTGGTTGGTTTTAAACAAAGAAAAAAGAGACGGAAAATAAAATATGTTCACTTCACTCACAGAGTGAAACCTGAAGATGGACGAACCGAAAGAATGATGAAGGGAGAGAGGGATGGATGGATGGAGAGAGGGATGGATGGAGGGAGGGAGGGACGGAGGGATGGATGGATGGAGGGATGGACAAACAACCGGAAGAACAGACGGACAAACGTACAAGCTGATGGTTGTGTGCATAATTTGAGACTTTAGATCTTTTATACACACTTTAAGTATAGTTTGTATGTGTATGTGTGTGTGTGTGTGTTGTGTGTGTGTATGTGTGTCCATATCTAAGTGTGAGTAGTCGTCCATGTTTTTTTTGTTGGTGTGTGTGTCTTATGTTTTACAGGAAACGGACGATTTCCTTATCATTCACCTCGTTACAAAAACTTTTGCTGCAAGAAAGTTGTTGTTGTTGTTGTTGTTGCTGTGGTTGTTGTAATTGTTGTTTCCTTTTAGGTCTTGCTTCTGTTGAATCATTTGTTTCTCATGCTTCGCCAACACTTTGCACTCCTTTTTTTGCTTCAGTAGCTGTGTAAATTGCTTTCTGTGAAATTACGTTTTCCTCTCCTTTTTCTTCTTCTTCTTCTTCTTCTTCCTCTCCTTCTGCTTCTGGTACAAAAAATGTGACTGCCGAAATACTGACTTTTCTAGGAAATTCAAAATTGGATCTGGAGTTTATTCTAAACATTTTCTTTAACAGATTTTCTTTCAAAATTAGAAATAAATATGTTTTTCTAATAAATACATAAGTTTTTCTAATAGAAAAGTTTTTCTGTTTCATTCATTGATCTTAAATAATTTTTAATATTTTTATTATAAATCCTTTATATTTAAAATTTTTATTTATTTATTGGTTGATTGTTTAACCATTTATTTTATTTATATTATTAAATATTTGATGTTATACAATATATTTTCTAAACTATTTAATTTGATTTATCTTATTTCGAATTTTTATATATTTTATTAAAGAAATAAAGAAAATATACGCAAATCCAATAAAGTATTCTTTTTTATGAATGAATGAAGAAGTAAGTAGGGAGTGAAGAAGAAGAGGAAGAAAAGGAAGAAGAGGAGGGATAACAAGAGACCAAGAAAAAGAAGATTAACATGATTTCTTGTGCATTTCTTCCCTGCTGCTTTTGATTTTTATCCATTATCGTTCCCGCTGTGCTTCTCATTCAAGTTTATTTTTATATAATCTTATGCGTTACGACCCCCCCCCTCCCCGCTCATCCCTTCCTCTTACTCCTTCTCTCTTCTTCACTCTCTCCTCACTCTCACTCTCGCCCTTTATTTCAACGTAGACTTTTATTGGTCGCCTTTCCTTAAAATTCTTTGGTCATAAAAGAAAATTCTTTAAATTTTCTGAACTTTGCTTTTTTTGCTGTCATCCACTCACACACTCGTTATCTCCCTCCCACCCACTCTTCCTCTCTCTTTCTCTTTTATGCTCACTTGCACTCTAAACATCGTCTTCTGACTTCCTAAGAAAATTTAATAAAATTTTCTTGTTTTTCTGCTACTTGAAATTTCATTTTTTCATTTAAAGTTTCTGTTATTAAATTTAAAGTGTGGTGGAGATTTTTTCTACTACTTAATTTTTGTAGAGATGAGAAGGAGAAGAAGAGGAAGGCGAGGAAGAAGGAGAAGAAGAAGAAGGAGGCAAACAAGTGCTTATATACGAGTACTTATGTATACGAATAAACGGTGAGCCATTGGCTGGTTTCTTTTTGAATTATTTAAAGATAACTTATTGAATTAATTTATTTATTTGGAAATCAATTTTTCAATACAAAAGCAAATCCAACTGCATATCTTATAGATGTATATATATACATATTATATTATATTAACAACAACAATTTTCTTAAGTCATTCATGCTGAAAAGGCATTCATCTGGTTGGTTCTTTTTTAACACCATTTTTTGCCATAGTTTTGCTGAAGTTTCCGGTTACTTTTAGCTCAAATTTATTCATTAGTTTCCAAAAGGTTTCAACATTTCCTCAGTTTTTTCCAATGCATTATAAGCCACATTTAGCACGCATCTCCTCAGCTATCTAATTTTAGATCCAGATTTTTGAGTACTTTTAAGCATGTTTTTAATGAAGACTTTATCTCAGTTGAATAGAGTTTCTTTAAAGGCAAAGAAATTCCACGAATTTCTGAAATTCAGAAAAAATGATGATGAAGAAAGCGCATTTCAGATCTTTAATCATAAAGAAACTTTTACAGTCTCCCTCACCCTCACCCTCTCGCTCTCTCCCTCATTCTCTCCCTTCTCTCCCCTCTCTCTCCCTCTCTCTCTTTCTCTCTTTATCTCCTTCTCACTCTGACATCGCTGAAAAGCTTTTAATTTTTGCTTTCATTCATGACTACGATGAGCATAAAACGGAAATCATGTGAGGAATTTTTTCTCTTATTCTTGTTGTTGTTCGGATTTGTTGTTTTTCTTGATGTTATTGTTGTTGTTGGAAGTTGTACTCTGGCCCCAGGATATGTCACAAAATACACGAAAGTGGCAAGAACTCACATGCGGCGAGTGTGGTTCTCTACTCTGCTGAGAAATTACGGTAACACCAACACCAACACCAACAACAACAACAACAACAAAAACAACATTAACAACAATCATGTACCAACACGAACTCAGCAACAGCATGAAAAAAAAATAAGAAGAAAACCTTATGGAAAAACTTGTTTAAATTTTCAGTGACGCTGCTTTTAAACAGCACAGAATATTCTTTAAGGATGTCTTCAGAATGTTCAATGATCTTCGGAAGTCAAGCTGCCTCTTCTCGTCCACTGTCACTCCTTCTCTTCCCCCCCTCCCCCTGTCTCTCTACCTCTTTCCCTGTGCGTGTCGTCACCTGGTTTCTAGCTTAAAATTGCGTGTCAGTCACTCAACTGAGAATTTTCAATGTGATTCTTGAAGAGAATTTAAAAGCTTTGGGAAAAATATTCCACGAAAAAAATTTAGGAAATGGGAAGGGAGGGGAAGGAAGGAAGAGAGGAGGATGGGTGAGAAAAGGTGAGTCTCTTCTTGGGTATAATTTTTGTCATTCATTTTCAGACATGTTCTTTGAAGAGTTCCAATAAAAGTACATTCAAAACCAGATGCGAAATTCTATTATCATTATGACTACTAGCTTCGTAATCATCATCATCATGATTACTACCATCGTAATCATCATCATCATCATGATAATATTAGTCATCTTTTCTACTATCTTCATTTCTATTCATTATCGTTGTCATCTTTTCCAATGTATTCATCATCATAATCTATTTATCATAATCTATCTACCATAAGTCTATCTACCAGATGTAGACTTGATATTGCGGTTGTTGTTGTTGGTGGTAGACCAAAGTTATTGTTGTTGTTTTAAGCGGAGCGTTTTCGTTTCCGAACTTCGTTTTTATTGCTTTGTTCTAAAATGAATTTATGAAATAATTTATAATTAATTTTGGTTTATGAATGAATTAAAACTGAAGAATTTTCTTTCCTATTCAAAAATTTAATTTGCTGACGTCGAAAACACGAAAGAAGCGAGTGAAAATAGTTTGTGCCTAAAAACATGCAACGCTTTTTTTTAGTTTTTGTTTGCACGGAATTGATTTAAATTCGCTGAGTACGTTTTCGGTTGTTGTTGTTGTTGTTGTTGGCTAAGAGGGAATATAATTGCTTGTTGTTGTTGTATTTTGTTGCTTTAATCGTTGTACTTTTGCCAGTGTTTCATTCAACTCCGTCATTTAATTTGCACCGGCAAAAGCGCATTCGACACAAATTAACGACGTGCATTTCCGCTTCCTCCAGCTACACCCCCCTCCCACCCTACACACTCACCTTCCTGACCCTGGTGTTTGTTCTTAACCGGAAATTCGTTGTGCTTTGAGTGATGGCAACAAAATGTTGTTGTTGTTCTATTTTGTTGTTCTGAATTACAGTCGAATTCACGAGGCGAAAATGAAGTACAGTTGAATGAATGAATTGAAAATGTTTGTTGAAAACAATAGAAGACGAAGAAGACGAAAGTAAGCTGAGTGTGTAAAAAGAAGGGAATAAAAAAGTATTAAATTATTAATCGTTGTACAGCGCAATCAATCAATCAATAAAAACGTCTCGAGTTTTGTTGATTTTTATTTTGATTACATTCTATTTTATGAAATGAGCTCCTTTCTCTCTGCTCCCATCTCCCTTCTGCCCCCCCCCCTCCTTCACCGCTTCACCTGCTTATCAGAGAGGACATCCGAAGGAAAACGCTTCCTTTTTCCCCGCTAAACAAGCACGAAATTCGTTGGAATCCATGCAACAGTTCGGAGCAACATCTCAAGGATCCAATTTATTTTATTGCCGCCTCGTAAATTTCGCAAACGATTTTTTTGTTGGTTGCGAAAAATGCGATGTTTTTTGTTTTTCTTTTGATTTATAATAAAAACTAACATTTTTATAGACTTTCGTTGAGTTTCTCCTCCATCCACTTTATCGAATGATGAAGAGAGGAAGGAGAGGCCCCTCCAGAGGGAGGGAGAGAGAGAGGGAGAGAGAGAAAAAGAGAGAAAATAAAGTAGTCAAAGAATCGCTGGATTTTCGGGACCTGCAAAAGGGTATCTTTTTTGAAGCACTTTCTAAAGGAAGGGAATTTTTTCCCCCTCTCCACATTTCAGTGAAACTTGTTGTTTGCTCTTTGAACACGCTTTTAAAATTACTAACTTGATTAGTATTCGATTTCGTTTTGATTGATTCGGCTTTTTTTTATAGTTTTTATGTTTTTTTTTGTTTTCCTTGCGTTTTAAAGACCGTTTTTTGGAGTTCCATCAACTTTTTGAGTGTCAATTTAATTGCATTAAAGGACTTTCGAGGATGTGCATCTTTTTTCAGAGCGAATCGATTAATTTTTGGTGTTTTTTTTGTTCTTTCGTCCTTTTTTCATAATCTTCGAATTGAATGTTCTTTCTTTTTTACCTTTTATGGTACCTTTTACGGGTTACCTGCTACACTTATATTATTATTATTATTTCCAGGATTTACGCTGCTTCGATTTGGTTTCAATAAAAAGGATTTGTTTTGGTTTCCTTACGATTCGCCTCCTTAAAAATGATGTGAATTTTTGTGGTTTCGCGTATTTGTTGTGCTTGAATTCGAATTGTAGATAATATGTAGTTGTTGTTGTTGTTGTTGTTGTTGTATTTTCTTCTTATTTTTATTATTACTATAGTAGTTGTTGGTGGAGCTCCTGCTTGTAGAAGCATGAAATCGCCGACTGTTTCGCTGGCATCCTGGTTATCCACTTCATCCCGCTCAGCCACCTGCACCCCCTCCCCCGTGAAGAACCCTCCATGGACCACTCTACTCTTCAAAGCACTCCGCCGCCGAATCTCGTGACTGTGACTGCGTTAACAGCGTCACTTTGAACGGCGGTGTGCGGTGCGGAAACTCATCAGATTCGCATTCGATTCGAATTCGGGATCACGAAACACGCATTCGTTTTTGGTTCTGGTTGTTGTGTGAGAAAAAAAACAGATCAAAAAACATCTAAAAAATGTTGGGAATTTCAGTTTAACCCCAATAAAAAGGGATAAAAAAGCGATAAATTAATTTCGGGAAAACGCAAACGTTTCAATGAAGCGATGACCTTTCAACTTTCATCACCACAACAATAAAAGCCCCTGAAGGAACACTCATAATTTTTTATGTGTTTTGAAAGGAATCTTTTTCATTTCTTTTGAAATGCTTTTTCTTTCTTTTCTTTCTTCACTTACAGCGGTTGCTTTTGAACCGCAATAATTTGCTTTAGTAGAAGCAGTTCATAGAAGCTCATGTTAAACTAAAAAAACACTTATGCTTCTTCCTCTTCTTTTTTGGGGTTTTCTGTTGCTGAAGCAACACTCAACAGAAATCATTCAAAGATGTCGGCAACAACGACGTTAATGAGCATCATTACAGAGAGAGCGAGCGAGCGAGAAAGAAAGACGGTGATGTGAGTTCGTGTAATGAGAGTTCGTGTTTGTCATGTGTGGGTTAGTTTTTGTTGCTGTTTGCGTGTGTGTGTGTGTGTTGTGTGGATGCACTTAATGAAGGATCAAGGAACCACATCGACAACCTTCACTTAGAGACAGAAGCATAAAAAAGGGACAAGCGACTACTTTTAAAAACCATGGAGACGAGGCGACGTTTAGTCAAACAGCAGCAACAACAACGTGAATCACAAGCAACAAGTTGCCAAAAAGATGATGACAGACATTTTTTGTTGCGAGAGAAAGAAGAACAAGGAAAAGAAGAGGAAGAACGAAAATAATAGAGAGAAAAACCGAAAATTTGGCAGGTTCAAAATGAGAAATGTTTGTAAATAATTCATTCTATTTAATTTAAAGTACTTTTTATTCAAAGAGAACAAAGCTCTACAGATCAAAAAAACATGCAATAAATACAACGACAACAAACAAAACAAAACAAAAAAAAATTAATGGCGACGCTTACAGCAGCTGCAGCTGTTTTGTTTGTTTGTTGTTGTTATTTTGAGGTAGATTTGCGTGGAAGCGAAATTTATGACATGACAACGGAAACAATTCAATAAAAGGCACTCGCTTTAATTAAAACAACAACAGCAACAACAACACAATAAAACAAAATTATTAAATTATTTTAGCTGAAAAACTCCGCCGCAGATTTTATTATTTATCCTGAAATACGAAGTTATGAATGTAAACAGATTGAATCAAGTGAATGGAGATTACATAACACACACACACATGCACACATGTATATATTATATATGTATGTATATATAGTAATGACGACGTGTGAATGCAACAACAAAGGAAATCTGAGGTGATTGTTAGAAATGAACGAAATATTTTGCAGTGTAATATTTTATGTATATATACATATACATATGTATCTAAGTATGTATTATATATACAACTATACGTATATATGTATTATAAATACAATAAAGTTATTAAATCGACTCGGTTAACCCGTGGAACTGTAAAAAAGCTGTAAAAACTCATTTGTCAGCTTTACACTGGCCAAATGTGATCTACTGAGTGTAGAGACAACAACAATAACAACAATAACAAACACGAAGATGGTGGGTGACAAATGAAATCTGACTTGTGCAACTTGTGCAGTGCAGAAGTTTTCAATTTATGAAATAAACACGCATGAGAACACAAAGAAGAGTATTTTAACACACGCACACACACACACCCACTCACTCAGTCTCGCTCACTCACAACCAGAAACACGAACACACACACACACACGCGCAAACATGCACTTAGTCACATGCGAGTACGAGCGACACGGTCCACCAGAAGAGTAGAAGTGACAAACTTGAATGCAATACGACAAAAAAAAAACGATTGCATCGTGACTGAGAAGTTCTCCACGAAAGCAGGAGTCACACAAACACACACACGTACACGTACACAAACGACTACTCTGAATAAGTACTACTACAACCACAAAACAAATTACTACAAACCGTTGCCGTTGTTGCTAGGATTTGTTAATTACGTCGATTGCGCTGCTTAATCGACTTTCTCACGGAACTCGTTGCTCTTTCGGTGACTTCGCTAATTCGTATTGCAGTCGTGTTTTTATGTTGTTGTTGTATTTAAGCGGCGAATAGCAAATGGCGAATGAGCGAATTGCATGACGGTGGAACATTTTACTATTAGGAAAACCTTTCAGTTAAATTAAAGTTCAACAGAACGCTTACGATAAACAGAAAAGTAAAGAAACGCCAGTTCGAATCAGGGAGAGCAGCATTTCAGCATTTAAAAGAAATTAAGAAGTGACACTGCAATAATTTATATACAGTGAAGGTGAAAACCTTATTCACCCAATAAGGTGAAAGTGCAATGAGGTGAACAACTTATTTTCCCCATTAATATTTGCAATAAAAGGTGAACAGAGCATGGAGGCGTCAAAGTGTGTGCATCACCTGCAGAATGCAGATAATTTTGCAATATTTACCACCAGGTTGACCAAATACAAGGCGATTCCAAAATCGGTCTATGAAAAGTGTTTTGTAGAATGTAACTGTAACAAATACAACAACAATAACGACAGATACATCACCGTTACCATTGAACTCCATCAAAACACAGCGAAGTCGCAAAACCACAAAACGATTGCAGCAACGAAGCGATTCTGAGCCAAATCTCGAGGCATCAACGCCGTTCTGATGCCCACTCATGCCCAAAATGGAGATGGAATCGAGGCAGTAGTAGAAACAGCAACAACAACAACACAGTTGAGTAGTAGTACACACATTAAACGGTGTGGTGGATTGTGTGTGTGGGTGGTTGTCTTTGATGTGGATGTGCGTGTTCGGTAAACAGCTTTATTTCAACTGCCAAACAGGAACCCGCTTGCGTCATTTCAATCCTTTCCCTCTCTCCCTCTATCAAACTGTCTCCCTCACACTCATCCTCAGAACCACAAATAGACAATTTTAGTTTATTTTTAGCACATCCATCTTTTGAAACACCTCCACAATGTTTAAAGCGCTGCCGGATTCGCAGACCCTCTCATCTGTTGTTGTTGCTTCTGTGTTTCTACACCCGAATGGGTTAACAACGTGCATAAACTGTAAACAGGGTTGCCCTCTGAATTTTCTACTCTTGCAGATATTTTTGAAGCTCTCCTCACATTCCTAAAATTCCATGTGATGGAGCTTGAGCCTGAAAGGTTTGATTTGATGATGAGATGCTTCAATGATGATTCAATTATACAATACATTCTAAAAGTCATCTCCTTCGAACTGATTGATTAATGCTGCTTAATGATCCTTTTCTCCTTAATGACATTGCTTTCAAATTCACGATTTATGCTAAAATTACTTCAATGAGTTATTTTGACTCAGTTATGAAACTATTTTCGTTTTGAAACCATTTTTAAGCAAAAGTTTTTGGAGATAATTTTTTGAGTTTCAACAAAAAAGTGTTTATAATTCGTTGTAAAGTGTCTACAAACATTATTTGTTGTTGTTGTTGTTCCAAAGTAGTTTCATGGCGGTGTTCAGCTCAGTTCAGCTCAACTCAGCTCAGCTCAGCTCACAGACTTTAATTAAATATGTTATCCTTGCCACTCCGTGTTCGAGTAAAGCGCACACACGAATTGTGGTCCATCGCAAAAAAAGTTATAAAAGAACGTGCAGAGAGAAAAGCAGTAAAAGACATGAACCAAAACCGCTTTAAATCGCACGTGAAAAGTTTTACAAAAGAGTTTACAGAAATTCTACGATTCAACGCTGTAAGTGAACATTGCTAAAAAGTGAAGAAGAAAGCTAAACCGCAGCTTGACAGAAGAAGAAGAACAGGAAATTCGCGAGAAAAAAGTTTTCGATTTAACCCAATCTTAAACTCTTAACAATAAACACTAAAGTAGTTAAAAACTTCGCTTAAGACATAAGTTCTTAAATTATTTGCTTATTTTAGCCTTTTATTTGTAGTCTCCACTCACGTTTCCATTCATTTGATTAACCAACATTTAAGAGATATCATGTGCTAAAGATATTTCAGTAAATATTAAATAATAATGTATTATTTCAAGATAATCCCTTCGATTTTGCTAATTAAAACGCTATTCATTCCTCTTTCATAATCTCATCACTTAGAGTAATTAATTAATATTAATTGAACAAGGAAAATGAATTGATTACTTTGATCTCTTTCCTTACGTATTCAATAGTGACATCTTACAAAAGGACATGACATCACGTGACAAATTCGGAGAATTGGACATCAGAATTCCAAAAGTTCTTATAGTATTCTGGGTGTATTTCCCATGAATTTTTCATCAAACTTTTTCACTTTGATTAGCTAAGCATACGTTAGAAAATGGATAGCATCTCTTAAGGGGGAAAAAACATGTGTTGCTTTTGTTGTTGTGGGTTGCTGTTGCTGTTCTTGTTTATCTATTGTTTGTTCTACGTTATCAATTGAAAAAACTTTAGTTTAGGTGACAAGAATCAACTTTTTTCATATAACTTGGTCACGTACACAAAGAAAAGTGCAAAGTTCAGATGAGCAACTTTTCTCCGTACACAAAAACACAGTAAAAATCACAGCTGAAATTTCATGTGAACCAACAACAACAACTATGAAATTTCTAATGATTTCATTGCCGATAGTTTATGTGGGGAAGCAGCAACAACAATAGCAACAACAACACATAGTAGTCCTTTGTAGTTCGAGTTATCTTCCGATGAAATATCTTTCGCTCCTGCATAAAACTTTAACTAAACAACCTTTAACGACCTTTTTTTGTGTCCCGTATTTATTACAGAAACTTGAATAATAAAGAATTTAGTTAACTTAAATATTCCCCACTCGATTTGAAGGTATTCCTCCCTGATTTCCAGTGGAAGCCCCTTGTAATACATCCACTTCATTTTAACGTCTTCCTAGCTTCCTCTTTGATCAACGAGTTTCTTCTTTTTAATTCTAGGAGGATCATTTTTCATTCGATAACGAAATCAGTTGTTTTTTCCTCTTCTAGCTATTTAAATATCCAGAAATATTGAATTTATTAGTATTAATCTTTTATGTCTAATTATTTAAAGTTTAAATTCGATGTTGCAAACGGAATACTAACTGAAATTGAATGATGACATGAACTTTAATTACTTTAGACGTAAAATTGAGTGCACATAATTTCTAATCGATGTTCATTTCGCGATTATTATCCATGTGGTTGGTTCATCAATATTGATATCACGTTGAGGTGTCACTAAATAACTACACTCAATGTGATTATGCCGCAAATAATAATTATGTAGTTGAATAACATTAAATGAGTATTAAAGCCGTCAATAGTGAACCAGAATAACAACAACAACAGTAAAGTTGTATTGCAAAATTAATGAGGTTGAATAATTTTGCTGTGTTTATAATTCAAGCTATTGGATGCGATTTGAATATGAAAGGAAGCACATTCAATCAGTGTAATTAATAGTGATATATTGATTACAGATTTAAGGAACAGTTCACGAGTGAAGAGTGTGTGTTTTAACTTAAATACACCCAATAAGAAATAAGCATTAACTTACACTCACTTTCCCACTTTCTCTAAAATTATATAACGATAATATAATTATAATAATTGTTATATTGTAAAATTAATTGTAAAATAATTGTAAAATTATAATAATTATAATAATAACGATAAATAATTGATGATACTCCATTTTAATGATACTTCCTGAAAGTATGCTATAATAATTGAAATGTGACCCTTAAAGTATTAAATTTAATGGCAGAAATCATCCATGTTTATTATCTTAACACATTTCAGTGACACTCAAAAAACTTCACTTAAAAACCTCAGAAAAACAGCATCTTCAACAGCTTCCCTAACACCTCCAACATCATCATCATCGTCGTCACCATTACCTTAACCAACAACATGTCTATCAATACTACTAATGTCCTTGTTGTCCTTAATGACAAATTCACATTTCAAGCTACAGCTTTACTCTGCTTGTTAGATTTTCGCTTTTCTTTCCTCGTCGTCGTCGTCATCGTTGTTGTTGTTGTTGCTTTATTGGCACCTTCTCCTTTTTGTTGTCGTGTTTGCTGTTGCTTCGTATCGCCTGCCTTCTCTTCTTTCATCATAATCCGGCGGAAGAGGACTGCATCAACGCTAGCGTCGAGTTGTTTCTCCGCCGCGTGCCAGTTCGCCGTCGCAAAGGATTCGCTTAAGTTGCACCATAAACGAGCCGATGGAGGCACACTGAGTTTGTCGAGCAGACGGGCGCTCATCGCGGGCACCAACGGTTGCAACACGATGCCGCAGAGACGCAGTGTATCCAGTGTCATTGCGATGATGGTCTCCAACCGGCTGCTGTTATCACTTTCAGTATCCTGCGTGGGGGGAGGCGAGGAGTTGGTCGTGGAGTTGGCGGCTTTTAGCTCCCAGGGACGAGTGGACTCAAAGAAGTTGTTAGCTGCATGCAGAGTAAACATCACAGTATCAGCCACCAAGTAGAAGTTTTTATTGTCGTAATGATGGCTGCAACGCTCTATCAGAGAGAGAGAGAGAGAGGGAGAGGGGGAGTGAGACAAGACAATGCATAAAAGTTCTTCTTTCAGATGATGACAACGTCTGCAACAACAAAGATTTACCTTCGAGCTGTTGCAAGGCTTCCTGCAGACGCTTTCCTGCGTCTAACTGTAGAATTTGCTGCAGGTGCATCGGATGCAGTCGCGGATAAATCTGGCGAGGATTCAAGGACTTGGCACAGGCTCGCGACAAAAGATTTCCCAAAGTATCGGCCAGCTCAGAGTTGAGAATGCGAAGTGCTTTGATGCTGCTGTAGTCTAGAAGGATGAAAAGGAAATAAGACAACAGAATAAGATAAGAAACATTAGAAAATGCATCGAAAGAGGAAAAATAGTTCTCTATAAGGACGAAGGAATGAAAAATGATGTCGTATCTCGATAAATTTCAAGCTTTTAATACATTTGGGAACATCTGCAAATAATTTCTTCATTCAGTCATCCCAAAACAACAACAACAACAACAGGTTTTAAAATCAATTATTCGTTTACTTCGACTCAAACGATATAAATCTGTAAATCTACAGCCTGTAAAATAAACACCCTGTAAAACAAACACCCTGTGAAACTACACCTGAATTCCGTCGCGATCCGTCGAAAATTGATTATTTGTTGATTGCCAATCGTGTTGGTCGATTTCTCTCCGCTTCTTCCCAGATTAATTAACGCATCGTATCGTTGCAGACACGATTGACAACATCACAACTCCGCTGTCATGTTGATGGTCTGATGTTGTTGTGGTTGTTGTCTAGAACACTAACAACAACAGATGAGGTGAAGATGTGGAGAGAAAAGCTGGGTAAATTCGGTGGGGAAAAAGAAGTATTTTATTTATTTATTATGAAATTTAGTTGAGATTTTCGAACTCGACTGAAATTTTTGCGGTTTGCGGAAAACTCACCTCAAACCTTTTCAAGCCTCATGGAGTACGCAACTTAAAACACCAACAACCACAATAACTAAAACGCATTCAACATAAAATTCTCCCCTCCGAGCTCCCCCTTCTCGCCGACCACCTCGTTTATCCAACTCACCAGCTTAATGGTAAAAAACTACTCATAAAATATTCCTCATAAACCTTTTATAGGAATCTCTTTAAAATCACAAAAGCACTTGAATCAAAAAATCAGCATCAGCATAATTTTCCGTGCACCATCGAGTAGCAAGAAGAAGAAGAAAGCGAAGAGGAAGAAAAGGAGGCAGAAGAATTGGAAGTCAACGCATCAGGACAATAATAATAACAAGAACAAATACAAATGTGCTTCCCTGTGAACGAATTGAAAAAAAGAATGCAAAATCAGAGGATGTATTTTTCAAATAAACCAAACAAATGCATCATTCAATGCAAGCCAATCTTAAGGACTCGTAAGCAGTTGTTGGAAAGCACTTTTTATTTACTTATATTAGTTTAATATATAATATTAACTATTACTAATTGCTTCTCAAAGAATTCAGAATTAAAAATAAACAAATGAAAGCTAAAATAGCATTCGTTTTAAATAACTATTGTATTTCTACGAATTCCGATTGAGTTTTAAATTCTAATCAATTCACATTTCAATTAAAACAATGTTGTTATTATAAATTTACGGGAATAAGGAAAACTTAATTAAAATCCAAGTGTTTTTATTGGTTCTCTAAATTGTAAAAATTAATTGCTTTCAAATTAAAAGCAAAACAAAACCTAAAAATTCTAATAAAACGTAACACAAAATACAACAAAAGCAAGGTCAGTGAATGGAAACTTGGATGGAAAACTTCATCATCAGTACGAAAAATAAAAAGAAGAAGGAAAAGAAGAAGCAGAAGAAACACAGAAGTCTTCAAACTGTGATGACAACGAAACCGTTTCGTATCGACAACAACAATTGAAATCAATCCCAAGCAACACAAGTTTTAGTTACAACAACTTTTAAATATTTAATACATTGAAGATAGACTCAGATACACAGACATTCAGGCAAACAGCCATTCAAACAAATAGAAAGACAAAAAAAGAAAATGATGAGAAAACAGTGGAATAATTATAAGAAAACTTGTGCCTCAGTTTTCGTCCTGTAACCGGACCTCAGCTACTCAACTACTTACAATAGTTAAAATTTCAAGCTTTAGTTGGTGATCTGCTTTTATTTTCCTTTTTTTCTCTTATTCAATTTTGCAATTCACCCAAAATATTCATTCAGATATTTGGGAAAAGGAAAAGTTTTCAGTTTCCGACGACTTTGAAACTTATTATTTTCCTTTCCTAACGGATGTGAAATGGAAATGGAAATGATTTAATTGTGTTTCCCACCGACCCACTTCACCACCCATCCAACGACCCACCCCTTCGTCCTCCCTTAATTCAGACCATTCGAAATACTTGTTCAAGTGAGCTTTTGCTCACTTTATATGTTGCCAAAAGCTTTTCCAAAGTCCAATTATTTGTAGTCCATGTGAATGAAGCTGCTCCGCGCTGCATCCTGACTAGCAAATTCAGTTCATTCGGCATTAGGACGGGTGTTGAAGTGGACGGAGGAGGCAGTTTGAAGGGAGATATGAAAGAGCATTCACATGTGTTTATAAGGAAATATAAATATGAACTTTCTTATAAGATCTTCGCACTCAAAAGTTTCAAACAATTTAGTTGAACTAATAAAAGAAACATACACACATACGCGTACACAAACACATACATACACACACACACATAAACACAACACAAACAAACGGACCAAACAAACAAACCGACATCAAGCAAACCAAAGTTATTCGTTTCGTTGCAGTCTCTGTTGGTTAAGTGATGCGAACAAAATTAAAATGTAGAAGTGGTAAATCAAACCGCTTTCTAGGTTCATTTTTATTCATTCAATATGTATGTAAATTTTGGCAAAAACTTGGATACTTGATGCTGATAGTGAGTTGAATACTCTCCTCCACAAGAGTTATCTCAAGAGATTTTGAGAGAACTTTGTTAGAGATTGGATCAGAGGAAATTTAGTAAAATGGGACTTGACAGGACTCGAGTCTAATCAGATCTCATTGCTGAAGGTTCTCTGCAGAGACTAAATAACTGCATGTAATCTATTTCGATATAAAAAGATCTACATACATATAGTTCTTGAATTGTATGATTTCTATCGCGAAGGCACTGTAATATATTTCTATATTTCTGCATATATCTATACATACATACATATACATACATATGTGTATGTTAGCATACATCTATGTAGTAAGTACAAATCTATCCATATCGACCCGATTGCTTTATTTACACATTCTACGGGTATCTTATTTTTGAACAAACCTTATTTCTATTGCATTGCATTTCATGAAGCATCTAATTTATTACACATACTTACTGCCATCACTGTGTGCCACGCCTTCTCTTAGAAGAAAATATCTTAATCCTTCCATTGTGTATATTTTTGCGGCTTCCTGTGGATCGACAACGTTCTGTTTACTTTTGGACATCTTCTGTCCGTCTACCGTCCAATGCGAGTGCACGAGTAGTTCCTCCGGAGGCTCCAAACCTGTGAATTGAGAAGTGGTGACAAAACGAAATAAAAAAAATACACATTTAAATGAAAACTTTTTCCAGCAACAGAAAATTCTTGGAAATGCAATTTCAAGTGTTGCCTGTGTTACTTCGAGTTTGCAATATTTGTGTGCATTCCCTGTTTATATCGAGTTAAAAATTTGTGGCAATTCTTCGGGGAAAAACAGTTCCGTTTTTGAATATATTAATAATAATCAGAAGCTAAAAAACTTTCGAAGAATAGCGAAAGAGTAAACTAAAAGAAAACTTAGCTAATGGAACTAAAAATAGAAAAAGTTAACATAAAAGTAAATAAAATTCTCATTTTTATAGATGTACAAAAATCCACAAAAAATCGAATGAAATTGTCTTGGATTTAATATAAATTTGTTTATCTTACCCGCTGCTATTAGAAACGCTGGCCAGTAAATACCATGAAACTTAAGAATATCCTTGCCGATCACTTGGACCTGCGGTGGCCACTTTCTTTTATACTGTGCATAATATATAAAGAGAAAAAACAAAGACCATGCGCAATTTACTTTTATACATACTCAGAAACCTGTTTACAACACTTTAACTTACACTCTCATCTGGATAACCGACGGAAGTCAGATAGTTTACGAGTGCATCCAACCACACGTACACAGTTTGTGTCCCATCCTCCGGTACTGGTATCGCCCAGTGGACACGATTCGCAGGACGTGACACTGACACATCTGGCAATGGCTCATTTAAGTAGTCCAGAAGAGTCTTCTGAAACTTTCCAGGACGCACCCGGTCCCTCCCCTCGCCTGCCTTTAGCCAATATAACACATCATCCTGTAGTTTTGCCAATCCGAACATGTAATTCGTTTCCTCTGTCCACTCAACTGGATGACCAGATTCCAGCGAAGATCGTTCTCCCGTCACAGGATCCAACTTTAGTTGAGAGTCGGTGAGGAAAGTTTCATCGGACACACAGTACCAGCCACGGTACTGAGCTGAATAGATGTGGCCTCGTGAACGAAGACTCGTCTGCGAAATGAGAATCAAAATACACACGGATAGGACTTCTTAATTAATTCACCCAAAAATGCTGCACTGCATCGCGGTGACGTTGTTCGGTGGTGCGTATAAAATCGGTGTTTGCGATAACCGCTTGCTGGAAAATGGAGCGGTAGCGAGTACTTATATCAGAGCAGTACTGAGCTATGGGAACTTTATGAGTCGCCGCTGCTTGTTGAATTTTCGTACCATGTTCATCGGTGCCGGTGCAAAGATGTACTTCAACTTCCGGCTGTCGCAGGCGTTGGTAACGACAGATAGCATCTGCGATGACCGCGGAATATAGGTGACCAATGTGTGGAGCTGCACTGTCGTGAATTAATATAGAAAAACAAATTTAAAGAAAAACCGATTACTACTTACATGCATTCACATAAAATATAGGCGTCGATGCGTAGAAAGTAGCGCCAGTTGGTTGCGTGGTGAAGTGACGTATGTGCTTTAATTTCTGAATAATTTCCATGCTAAAGTGATCTGTTTAATTCAATTTTCTTTCAATTCTCAAAAATAAAATATGTTTAACATTGCATGCAAAATGAAAAACACCACGTTCTGCTGTCATAAATAACAGCTGGTTTTTGTTTTAATTGCAAGAACGTTTTTTATTCGGAGTGTTTGCAATTTGTGTGTGGTTTGTGCATTTGCTTAGTTTGTGCACAATACGTCGCGAACAGAATTGTACCCCAGATAATTGTAACAGAATTCTTTTTCAGAAGTTAACATTAAAAATTATCGAGTCATGAAAAAAGTAACGAATTGCTTAATTTGTGGTCCTTGCAGAGTATAAAATATTCTCCGGTTTATTTATACAACGATTAAATCTTGTTAAGAAGATAAAAACGTTGTGTATAAATATCCTCGATTAACTTTAATTGTAAAAATTTATTTATAGTAAAATAATTAACTCTCTTAATAACCACCGATTTTTTCATAAATTGTGAATGATCATGAATAATTTTTTTATTATTATTAAGATTATTAAATCATTTATTTGTTAATATCGTTTTATTTTCTAAAATCAAAAGACAAGGTTAGTTTTTTATTGTTGTAAAATTTATTATATACTTTTTTTAGTTATTTATAAATAACGTTTTCGGTTTCCTTATACTGCTAATAAATAAAAAAATTGCATTATTTAAATACTATATCGATTTAAATTAATTGTTTTAGAATAATTTTTAGACTTTTTTCGAGTTTTTTGGTTAGATATAAATATAAAAAGTACTTTAATAACACAAACAGAACCACGAGAATCACTCGGAAATTAAAAAAAAATACACATTAACATTTGTTTTGGGAACTTCTTTTTTACTAAACATCCTTCGTGGACAGTTATATGCTTCAAGAGGCGTGGCGAATATAATACGGACATGTATTGTTGTTTATGCTGCTTTTAGTAGCTGAATTGAAGAGCTACGAAACATTTTACTAGGAAATACGAAAATACTTTTATATATTGGCTTTATTATACAAACATTTGTAATTTAAATATCTATTGTTTATAAATGTGTACGAGTTTATGTTGAAAGATTTATACATATATACTTAAGTATTTAGTTATTTTTCTTTTTCAACACTTTTTTGTAGCACAAATGTTTAGAAGCTTTCGACTGTACAATTATGGAAATTCAACGTATGTATGATTTTAGTTTTTGTTGTTGTGTTATTAATTATTGTTTGTGTTTCGTCTTTGGTTTATATTTACAAATAAAATACACAGTTGCTTTTGTTGTTTAAACACAGAGACAGATTACTTAAATAATAATAATCCGTCTAAACTAAATAACATTCCTCAGAAAGAGAGGAAAATTTAGAAAATTAGGAAATGAAAGAAATTTTATTTATTATTTTTCAAATATGTATATCGAAAAAGAAGGATAAACTGTTATACAAATTTAAAAGTAACTTGAGAAATACTATTAGAAATAATTGATGTAGATATTTCCTAAATTTATTTTCTGTGTCTTTTTGCCAAAAACTCTCCACTTAATATATCTCTAAAATAAATAAGTTTCTTTGAGAAATATTTTCACTTAACTAGGTTCGTAGTTAACTTTTTCAATTCGTTTACTAACATTAAGTATTGCATGATAAAGTCGAAATATCAAATCAAATCTTAAAAACTGAAATCGTTCGACGTTAAAAGCAGGTTTCTTCAAGGGAATGAACTTAATCGCTTAAAATAATACAATTTTTACAATTTGTGAATCAATCAAATTAAATATAAACAATAATAAATTACGAAGTACTAAACTAATATCGACCATCATCCGTTCGAGCACCACCTACTTTCGCGTTGTACCCGGCGGCGCTGCAGCGGGGGGATTTCCGATGCCTTCGAATCGTTGCTGCAGCGACGCAATATTCGAAGACTTAATCACGGGAGCGGTTCGCGACGCTGCTGCATTGGTTGGTACCCCAAATTTGCTCGCCATCGTCGATGTGGAAGGCGCGCGACCCAGTCGGCTGCCCGCGACGCTGGGTTTAGATGTGAGCGGTTTGGGTTTCGATATGACGGCCGCAGCACCTGTTGTAGGAGGCAGTGTTTTTGTTGGTGCTGCTGTTCCTGAGGATTTTTTATACATAGGCGTTGGCGATTTACTTAACGACTTTGTTTTTGTCGCTGACGCCGCTGACGCCACTGCCATTGCACTGCCAACGCGATTTTGTTGCGTTCCCGCGATGGTTGATGTAGCTGCTGCTCCAGGCTTGGTTACTTTTGTGACAGATGTCGGCGTTGGTTTGAAACTGGAGAAAGCCGTTGTGGGTGAGAGATCAGAACGTGTGGGCGCCACTCGTGCAATGGGCGCATTAAGAGGCGTTGGTCGTAGGTAGTTGCTGCCGCTACTAGTGCTGCTATTGCTACTGGCTGCAGTTGCCGCCTTTAACGGCTCACTATCCGCTACTATAACCGGAGGATTCAGTTCTTCTTTGGCCGTCGGTAACGCTTTGGAGAGCGGATTCTCCGTATAGATACCGTTACGCTTTTCAATTTCATTGACGATTTCACCCAGGAGGCCCAAGTCACCGCTTCCGGAGCTGCTGCCTATGCTACAAACACTGACCAAATCGCTTCGCTTGAGCGTATGAGCAGCGGGCGGTATTTCATCGATGACAGCGTAAATATTGTCGCTGGTGGAGGAAGCCGCATTGGCTTCGCAGACTGCAACGTCGACGTCATTGAGGGTAGTCTTTTCGATGGATTCGCAGTCGTCGTACGCATTCTCGGCTTCGGACTTGGCAGTTGCCACTGGCAGCTGATAGCCCGACGAGGTGGTCGAAACGGCTTTCTTCAGGGGCGGTGGACGGGGCGGAGGAGATTTAGGACGCGCTCCTGCGGCTCCATTGACGATGCTGTTGGGTCGAACTGGGCCGGATGGATGACGCATCGAACCGAACGTCTGAATATTGGTCGACTTCTTTGTAGGCGAACGCATTGATTGGGCACGCTTCACGAGGTTCTTCGTCTCGAGCTGATCGGAAGAGTCGGAGTTCGAAGTGTCCACAACAGGCATGGGTGCCGAAATCTCTATGTTTTTTAGTTTCTCACGATCGATGTAGGTTTTTTCCTTAACCGGGTGCTTTTCTTCCTTTCTCAGAAACGAGGCGATGCGTCGTATGGTGCCATCGCGTTTCGCATTCAACTTGGGATCGGCGTGCAGTGGTACTGGAGGTACAGGTGCCGGTTTTAAAGTTCCACTGTCAGTTGCACTGGCCGGCGCCGAGGGGGCGGCTCTGATGGGTGTGAGATCACCAGACGTGGAGGAAAGCGGTAGCGTCATCTGTTTGGTGTGAGTGCAGGTTGATGCTTCCAGTACCGGCATCGAAATTATGGGACGGGCTTGCGACCCAGGATTAGGTGGTGGCAAAGCGGGCGCCGCTGCTGTGGGTGGTGGTGGTGCTTTACGTGTAAGAGTACCGTTTTGCTTGCTTGTTAGCTCGATGGTGTTAGTAACTTTGACGCCCGCTGGCGGTGGTGGTGCCAAGCGCTGTGGGACGCCGCCATCCGTCTTCTTAACAGGCTGCACGAATGCTACATTTGGTCCGACAAGGTTGGCGTTCGGAAGACTGTTGTCGTTGAGTGGACGGAGAGTGAAGCCTTTGAATTTTCCAAACATCCCATTCGTCGTAGGTACGGCATCTCCCGAATCGCTGGGAGACTTCAGAAGAGCTGAATTCATGTCGTCGGTGCTGCTCGGAGTAGATTTCGGAAGGCTACCATTTTGAGACGAAGATGCGGCATGATTGCGTTGTGACGATGGTTTAGAGCCCCCGCCGCCACTTCCGCTGCCACCTCCACTAGCGGATTTTATGCTGTGAGATGAAGAAAGCACAATTAGTAAATGCATTATAAAACATTTTGTTTAAAATTCATTAAAAGTGCAGAACGAGAGAGAGGAAATTCCGAATTATTGTTTCTTTGAAAGAGGTTAGAGGTTAGCAAGTTTAGAAGAAAATAAGAAGTGTTAATTTCATTAGGTTTAATTACAGAATAAAAACACATACCAAAAAACCAGCATCTATTAAGACTTCGGTAACTGAATTGTATTTAAAATAAAAACATGCAAAGCTACAAATCAAACATACGTAAAAACTAAATCTAAAACATAACATCACATTAGCACTAAATACATTCATTAATAAAGTTTTGATTTTCTAAAGTAGCTTAAAATCTATTGAACACAGCTTTTGACGAGGTGTGAGAATCTTCATACCACGTCTTCTACATCATTGATCAACTTAAATAGACTTAAGATTGGATATTACTTAAACCACAACCGATCGAAAATATATTGTATTAAGAGTTATTGACAAGCAGTAGGGTTCAATTGCAATGATAAAGTTAAATTATTGTAATTTGCGACATTAAAAACATACAACTAAATAAAAACAAATGCTTAGTAAACGATGCCAAAGCTTCTCGAAATAAAACAAACGCATTCTACAAACTACACCAATCAAAGCGACCCATCGTCGGGCGGGCAGAAAGCACATCTATCATTGCAGAGGCGGCATGGGAACGATATTCGGATGCTTCTCTTCCAGCTGATAGACGCACCTATTCTGCTTGTTGAGTGTGTAGGACGCAGCGTCGCTCAAGGCGTGTGGATTAGTGGTGGAGTGCAGACGAATATCGGTTATTTCTAGTTTGCGTTTGCAAGTGTTTGTGTTCGTGTTGGAGGTAGTTGATGTTGATGTTGATGTTGCTATTGGTTTGGATGTTAAATGTTCAGTTGGTGTCGGTGTTACTTTTGGCATTTTGGGTTTATTAATAAAGTCGCAATTACTTTTACTTTTGAACAACAACTTTGGATTAGCTACAGTCGAGCGTGCAGAGTGTGAAGGAGGAGTAGTTAGACTTCTGGTACAAGCTGTACTAGAATACGAAGTGCCAGATGATGAAGAAGATGAGGAGGAGGTGGACGTGCTGAAGGAGCACACAGACTTGGGTGTTTGTACATACATATTCTCGGCCAGTTTGCCGCTCATGAAGAAGGGATGGTTGCGGCAGTAGTACATGAACCAGCAGAAGGCCGCCATGAAGGGGATGACGGCGAAGAAGAAGATGTACATGAAGCGCTGGAAGGCATCGTGGCCTGAAATCGAAAAGGAATTCAATTAGTTCACAATTGGAATGTAAAATACATGAAGTAGATGAGAATGTTACTGTTCGGATTGGTTGCTGGTCCGCTGTCACGTGATCCACCTGCGCCCGGCATGAGGCACGTGGCACCAGTGAAGCCCACGTTGCAGTGACAGTTGCCGCGGCTGTTGCACACTCCGTTGCCATTGCAATTTTGTGGGCATTCCTTTCCCATTCCCTCCGAACGTACTTGCTCCACCGGAAGACACTGCTGATTGACGCACATCCTGTCTTCGCCACATTTCGCCCCATTCGGAGTCAATCCGGGATCGGTGCTCTGTAGCCCCAAGTCGACCAGAGCCGTACGGCAGGGTACTATATTGCCGCCATGGTTGATGAAAGAGTGGGACAGCACCGCTGCTGATTCCATGCCGAATTCCAGCCTTTCATTGAAGTGACGACAGTGTAACATACCGCATGCTACATTCTCTGGCTTACATGGGATGAAAGTGCTGTTGAGGCGATTGTAACCACAGTTGCCGCCTCGTTTTCCCTCCGTATTCTTCCAGTAGCAGTGCTCCGAACTCTTTCCAGTGGGTCCCCACAGGATGCGGCACTGATTCGAGTGTGAACGGCAGTTGCCCTGATAACAGTAGGCACTGCCGTTGTCGCACGACTCGGTGTCACGTTTGAACACATCTGAAGGACAGTATTCGGACTCGCCGGTACAGTACTCGGGCAAGTCGCATTCGTTCTCGGCAAGGCGACATTCAGCGCCAGCGATTTTCGGGCGACAAGTATTCAAATCGCAACATTCGCCTGTGGCACAGGAGGCATTCGCGTGCAGCATGCAGGTGAACGGATCGCAGCAGGTGTTCTCACAGTAGTTGGGCAACCCACAATCACACTGTTCGCCGGGCTCCACAAAGCCGTTGCCACATTGCGGCGAATCGAAGAGTTTTGTGGGTTTGTTGCGGAGACAGTAATTCATGCCGCGCGAGAAGGCGATGTTCAATTGATCGATGCTGCAGCTGCTCCAGTGAACCGGCACCACTGAGGTACTTGAAGCGGACATGATGCACTTCTCATCTTGGCATTTGCAGTCCGATGAATCGTGTTCCATTCCGAAATTGTGGCCCATCTCATGAGCCATAGTTGCAGCCACAACCGCGATGATTTGACTGTGTTCCATGGAGACGCCGCCAGAGTACTCATGCGTACATATGGGACCCTTAAGAGCTTTACCTGGAGAAAAAGAAGGAAAGAAAAGTCTATAAAGAACTGATACTAATACTATGATGAGCACGAAAGATTAGAGAGAAATAGATTTGTAAAAGGTAAAGAGAAAGTATGTTTAAAAATCAAGAATCCCTTCGAATCCTTTGGTCATGTTCACTTACCTACTACACCGCCACTGAACTGCTCCTTGGTCAGTAACTGCGCATTGTCATTCGGATGGTCCAGCACCAGTTTCGTGCGTCGGTAGTTCAGAAAGCTTCTCAGTGTTGTATCGCCATCACTCGAGAAGTCGATCTCGTTCGATTCGTTCCAAATAACCACGCCAACCAAGGCAACAAAAATATTTAGAGGAACATAGAGCTAATCAGCAAATCAGAGATGAAAATCCAAAATGTAAAAAATCGAACAATCTAAAGTAGTTGTGTATATTCCGCTTACCGCATTTATAATGTTAGCCAGATCCTTGCAATGGCTGTGAACCTTTTTCGTATTCTCATTAAACGATTTGTAGACTTTGTTGTCAACAACAATCACCAACTCCACATAAGAGGAGTGTTTGTTAGCATTGTATGGACCACGTATCACATTGTTATCGTCGTAGGAACGTTTGTACTAAAATGGAGAAGCATACAGATAATATTTCAAATAATAAAAGAATGTATTTAATAATATTATGCAATAAAACACTTACCCGCAAAATGCGATTGAACTCGAAGTTGTCAATATGATCTGGAACAGGTACGCTACCAGCAGCGAGTTTATTCCAGTCGATATTCTCATCGAGATGATGATTGTGTCGATCATCGCTGGCGCCTTTGTAGCCACAGTAGGCAGTTTTGTTTAACATGTCCGAGTGGCTGAAAATAAACCGAACAGAGGTGAAAATGTGAAATGATTGATATCAAATAATGTACATATTACTAAAATAAATATATAATTAGAAGTTTAGATTAGTTACCGACAACTTAAACAAATAAATTACAATCGAACAGACAACATCAAACGGAAGCTTTGGGGATACGGAAATTAATTGTTTGGTTATCAAGTAATATTGGGCCGCTTCAGGTTGGCATGTTGTCAAACACAAAGTAAATATTTACTCTGCTTGCACGCATAGTGCTAGCGATAGACAAATAAAGCAGAAGACCACGAATCTGAGAGAAACAACACAGCTAAAGGTTTCGATATAGATTTAAATAATATTATACTGAGTACATATGATAGGGAAAGACAAAAGTCGTTGAAAAATACCTGATTATGAGACAGTTCATGAAATAATGTACATGGGTATTAGATGGATGAATATGGTATGGATTGAAATAATTGTAAAGATTAACCTATGATCTATGGGTTGAATGAAGATATCGTCGTTATGGTTATGGTTATGGATAATAGTATATGGTGTTATAAAAATAACTTAAGATTCATTAGCATTTACTTAAAACAAAGATTTAAGGCCTTTAAAGAAGGTAACAGGAAACAATTTCAAGACCCAAACTAACTTTTCTATAACTAACCTGTTAGCTAGTCTAGCTTCGTCCAAGGCAAATTGTTTGTTCAACTGGACATGTCCAAGTATTTTTGACAACAAACTTGTTTGCTTAACGTAAAATACAAATAGGTGGCAAGGTAGGTTCTGAGGTATTCGCACATACAATTTCTATGTGAATGGACACTCCAACAAGTTACGTATATAAATAAAAAAAAAATGGAACAACTACAGCGAGACAGCAGGTTTTTTCTTTGATTTAGAAGACAAGTCATTAAATTGACAGGTTAGTGGGACGTTCAAGTCGTATCACAGACATACAACTAGCCACTTTCAAACATACATGTTGTGCACAAGTTCGGTGCATAAAAAACATGAAATATACTATAGTGAATAAGAAAGATAAAAACCATAGTAAAAACAAATCTTACCGAAACAATAAATGATCATCCTGCAGGCGTCCATCGCTGCCAGAATGAATAAAATATGTGTCAGTGTCATCGAAGACGACACCATTGATGCCGCCATTGCAAGTGGAGACAGCAACACGTGAACTGGGTTTGCCACGAATAGATCCCTGTTAAAATGAGGAAAAAACAAAACAGAACAGAAAATTAAACATAAAATGGTAATTGAATTGAATTGTACATTAAAAGGGCAAAAAGAGCAGTGGTAAAACGTAGTCAATGGTTAACAACATGTGACACGAAGTAAAGAGTTGACATTTGAATATTCGAATATCTACCTGATAGTGACAAAGTTCTATATCACTCTTGGTGAAGTTCCTCACAACATGGCCATTGGGAGTTTTCGAATTTTGGTATCGTAAAAAGTGTTCATCGGGCAGCAGATTTTCATTCAGCTGAAGGTCGGCGTAGACATGGTGACCACGATGATGATAGGAGAGAGTAATAACCGGCTCATGAAGACCATCCTGGGAAATAAATACAAAAGAAAAACCATTTACTTAAGTTAACTTAAAGAATAAATTTATTTTGATACGTTTCACTAAACTATCTAAAATTTTAAGTTAAATTTTACAGTAATTAAAAAATAAATAATATTCCAGGTTCCAAATAGTGGGTAATGTTTTAGTTACAAAATAATTATGAAGAAACTATCAATCGTATTTCACTTTTTATTTAATAATTCACAAAAAAATAATAAAACAGTTTATGATTGGTCTATTTTTTATCACTGGACCACTTAACTAAATTGTTCAGAACCTGCTCAATAGGACGGCATCTCAGATTCATCAAAAAATCGAGCCATTCATCCTTCTATCAAAAGCGATGTCGTTTGCAAAAATCAACCAAGTCAACCATGTAAATTTATTTTCAAGCCAACGGGAGATGCCAACAATTAAATTAACATCGTTACCGTTACGCTAGACGTGAAAAACTTTAGGTGTGGAAAACGTTAGGTGTAGAAAACGGAAACTTTATTAACAATTCTCCAACATAAGTGGGTGAAAATAGTCGGTCACTTTAGACGGTAACTTAGATTGTCAGTCGTCGGTTGCCTGGCTGGTTGGTTAGCTAATTGGTTGGTTAGTTGGTTGCTTCGTTGACTGATTTGTTGGTTCGTCGGTGGGTTGGTTGGTTGGTCAGATGGCTGTTCAGGTTGCTAGTTCCCTGGATGTTTATTTGGTTGTTTGATTAAAATCAGAGTGGCTTAACAAGTCTAGTGAATTTCGAATTAAATTTACTCACTAACTAAACAAAAGTTTCAATGCTAGATTCTCGAAAGCACTCAAAGGGTTAATGCATTATTTAAAACCGTAATGTCTGTGAGTGATTAGATGAGTTGGATCCAAGCTTAGTTTAATCCAAGCCAATTCGTAAATAAGTAGAAAGAAAGGCCGACACCAAAGTCACTCTAATTAGTTTTTTAAAAGTTAGGTTAGTAAGGCGTGTCTGGTGGCTAGCAAAAGGTCACCACGTCAGAGTGACCGAGAGGCCCATAAGATCCATTATAAAGTTAAAAGTTTTGCAGAAAAAAACTTGTGAAATTAAAAGTTTGACTTGTTTTTCTAAGTTCGGTCAAGAGTTACCATGAACGTGAAAGTTTGCAGCTTGTGTAAATTTAATTTAGAACTTTTCGCTTTCGTGGTATTTCAAAAAAGTGTCAATAAGAACAAAAACCGCAACAACAATATTAAAACTGGGTTTTGTTAACTCCAATCTTAGATCGTCGCCACACAATTTTTCCATTGTGTGGCATGTGCATCTTTTTATGTTTCTCTACTCTTAATTTAAAATTTCAACACTTCCTTAAATAAGTATTAGAAAAACTACTGCGAATCATATGCGTGTAGGTTGAATGTTGAACCTGGTTTAAAAGTTCACCAACACACGATCGTGTTCAACATTTAAATAACAGCGGTTTATTTCCGTCCCGTAATACACAGAGAGGGATGGAGAGAGAGTGACCGATTTTTTAAGCACTTTTATTCAGCTGTAAAAAGGTGCAGCTGACTAACAATTTATTTTACCATTTAGTAACTAACTTTACTCTACTTTTTTGGGTTACTATGTTAAATCAAAATAGTTTGGTACCTCGGCATTTAATGTGCTTCTTATGACTCGTTTATGTCTCCCAGAATGTATTTGAGGACGTATCACGGAGTGGCTGGAAAATTCATTGAGGGCCGGATAGAAATCACCATCGCTTGGAAAACCTGAAGATACTGGAAAAAGAATAAAGAAATAAAATACAAATTAGATTCGTGTGGAAAAATATTAATGTCAATTCAGAACTATAAGTCTTAATCTATCATAACTTGCAACTTATTTAATATATACTTTAATAAATAATAAAATTTATTATTTACATATGAATAACTCAAGAAACATGTGAATAAAGAAACAATAACAGAACGAGTACTCTTTTGTACTCAGTTTAACTCAACTCAACTCAACGATAATGTTATGAATAATATTACAATATGGTTACCATGATGAAACTCATGGAGCTCTAATTATGACAGTTCAAGAAGGCGTTAATGGCTCGTGATAATTTGAACTTTAATTACAACACCCACAACATAAGCGCATTGAAGTCATTAAACTTTAGAATAACAACAAAACAAACAAAAAACCCAAGGTAAGAAATTGTAACTGCAAATCAGCTTAAGACAAATATGTAATAAAGATATAAATCCGATAAACAAACCGAGAGTCAAAGAGAAGAAAGAGAGGGAGGGATAGAAACGCACAAGACAGGCTAATATCTCAAAGATGCATATGTAATATCATGTAGATACTCTATACTACATATAAAAGCTAAGAAGGCAGACGAAGAACTACGTTTATTATTTCGAAGTTTGGTTCTTTAATTGGTTTATTAAATTATTTTCTGCTAAATCAATTTTATTTAAGTTCTTGCGCAAAACTTTATAACAAAGAAATCTGTTAAAGTAAACCGAAACAATGTTAACGCAACTTTTTTTAAGAGTTTTCATTTCATAGTTTAAGAGACTACAGAATATGAAGTAAAAGATTATTTTTATGTCTTCTACAGACATAATTTTTTGTCACTTTTTCATCATGATGAAATACTTGAGTAAAACCTCCGAGCTCCTACGATGCGCAACTAATTAATAGTTGCCGCTACTTTAAAGGGCAACAGCAACTGATGCTGAGCTAATCAAAAACATTTGAGCCCTCTCTCCTCTCCCCGCCCGCTGTGTATTCAGCATTTCTTCATTGAGTACATTTATAGGTAGACGTGCGTCTAAAATAATTTAATTTTAGCAGAAATGCGCGGAATTAAGCCACATGTCTTGGAAATGTTTCCCTCAAAAGACAAAGAACAATTATTGAGGGAGAAATAACAAGCATGCATGCTCATTTGAGATATTAAAGCATATCGTATATAATATCAACGTGTAAGATAAACGCATGAAGTATCTTAAAAGACACACAGAGAGAAAATAGCAAGCAAATAATTAATAATAAATAAATGAGAGTTAAAAAGATAAATGAAAACGAGCATTTATTCTATTTGAAGCTGTTTAACAAGGAATGTACTTTTAATTGACTTTTTATTATGAATTTTAATTGTGTCGCACGAGCTAAGCCACGACCAAGGAGAGTAGAGAGTAAAGATAGAGTGAGAGAGAGAGATAGTCGGGGGGAGATGAACTGATAAAGATGGAGGAATTGAGCACCATCTTCACTTGTGTCAAGATGCCAAAAAAACTATCATTTGAATAAAAAGTGGATCGAGTTTAATGAATTAATTGTCCGGGTTAGTGTTTTTTAAATTCAAACAAAATATTGAAAATACCGACCAAAGTTATTAGTAAATTATATAAAATCGTTTAATAAAAAATCGAGGTACTGATTATGTACATATACGATATATTATATCACTGATTACAAACACTTTCCTTGAATTTGTGTATAGCAGATTCTTCCTTTTTTTCTCCTTCCTGCTTTTCTTTTTTCTTCTTTCGTTTTTAATTTAAATATTTTTACTTTCACATTTCACATACTATATACTGAATTTAATATAGCATCATTAATCAATATGTACATAGATAAATACGTGTTGCATACATTTCCTTGTATATACAAATGTAAGGTCAAAGGTATTACGAGTGAATCGATATTACTGTCAAGAATCTATGATGAATGGTCGTTCTTCTCCCCTTTTATCTTTCGTTTCTTGAAATACGTTTTTCATAAATTTTCCATGATTATATGTTGTTGTTGTTAGTGGCTAAGAATGACTAATAGTTTGTAGCGCCACAAATAATAACAACAACATGGTCGGCGTTACTAGGGTAGTAATAATAATAATAATAATTACAACGCGTTGGGTTTTTATCACAGAACCAGATCTATGTTGAAAATGTATACGCAATAAAAACTAGAACTGCAAAAACAAAAGAAATAATCAAGAACTACAAGAAATATATACAAAAAAATAAATACCACTTACATAAACATACTATATACAAGTATATCCTAGAAACATACCACCCCGACCGGACCGATCGAACTCTCTAATTACAATCTTATACCCGTTAAGCACCCAAACAAATATTAGTATAAACACAAGAAAATAAACAAAAACTAGTCTAATTCTTACACTAGAATTATATAGTGCAATATATATAAACAAAAGTAAACTGATCGATAAGAAAATCAGTTTGTGTATAAAAACAACAAATAATTTCACTCGAGGGAGTGTCTAAAACTGATACGAAACCGCCAACGCATCGTCCTTCACAGAGTTTGTTTAAATTACGCTACATATGTTTATGTTTCCTTTAAATAGTATATAGCCTTTATCAATAGATTAAGGACCTCTAGTATGCACAACAAATACATATGTAGTTATGTAAATTATTTGTGCGAATGAAGGTCGAACTCGTGGAAAGAGAGTACAAAGAGAAATATTTACTGTTATTACATATCATATATTGCCATTAAACGTTCGTATATGAAACGCGAAAATGCATTTAACAGAGTTGAAAATTTTAAAGATTCTGAAAGATTTCTCAAGTGCTAACATATGGTGTTTCCATCATCATCATCAAGGAAATTTTAAGGAACGTGTTGAAAGTTAGTAAAATGAATGAAAGAACGAACAATAAGACGCCGGTGTGGAGAAGGATATAAAAAAAGTATAACAACAATAGATGAATTTATGTCTCAAGTGACGAAATGTTGCCGTCAGTTTGATGGGTAGTAATACGATATATATATACGATACTCTACCATATATACACTGTACTCTTTAAAATTTGTTTTTAAATTTGTTTTTTCTATGTTTCAAATTTGTTTGTTCTAATTTTAAGTTTTTTTACTTTGCTCTAAAGGATGATAAGGTACTCATTTACATATTAATGACTTTGAACGGTTTCGGGTTTTCTGCACTTCAGATTCGTTTTTTATGTTTTATGTATTTTCTTGTTGTTCGTGTTGTTCGTAGAAATTATAAGAGCAATTAGGCGCCAGGAAAGTCATAAAATTCTATTCTTATACGCTTCAGAGAAATAGATTTTGTAGAACAATTATAAAGAAAATCAGGTTAAAAGTGGATCCAATTTACCATTTGGATGGATTTAGCATTTTTTGTTTCAAACATAAATTTTAAATTCTTTTTTTGACTTTTATTGGTTGTTAAATGTTCGGATATTTATTTAAACTACTCGTACATTTATTGAATGTATACGTACATAACTAGAGCATCAAGAATGACATTTTACTACATTATTTTCAATGAAACTTTTATTTAATACTTAGTAAAGTATATTTTATGCAGCAAACTAATAAATATGGATATTATTACAAAGTATTATTGAATATTAGATGTTTTTATTGTACAATGGATTTTACAATTTTTTTTGTTTTTGATATTTATGGAGATTTTTTTAAAATTATGTTTGGTAATAAAATAACTGAAATGGAAATGAATTTATTATTCATGTATTTGTTTTCTTAGCCAATGTAAGCATTTGTTCAAAATACTGAGTGATAAATTATATTGGAAAATTGGTCCATTGGTCCAACAGAGATTAAAAATACCTATAAAAATATGAAACCAGTACTTATTACTGAATACTCTAAGTAAAGTCATTTATTCGAGAGTATTTAAAAATGGATACCGCTAACCGAAAAGAAATGAAAAGAAAAGAAAGAAGCAATTAGCCATAAAAGATATAATAATAAAAAAACTCTCTCCATTCGCTTCATTTACATACGATATAACTTATGACGCGATACCCGACTGACTTTAATTACACGATTTTAATGTTTTGAAGCAAATGAATCGATCGATATTCATAGAGCATGAAAACAGTGAAGCAGTTTTGTGGTAGATAAAGATATAGTTCATAAATACATACATACTATACATACATACCTATATACATATGTACATACATACATATTGAGCCAGATGTCTAATGTATATGAATGTATGAACTTTAGATATCTGCTGACATATCCGCAACACCAAGCATTTAATTAACACTAATAAAAAGATATCCGATTCTCTCAAAAGACAGAACATGTTTTAAAACACGTCCGCAATTTAAATAGTTAAATAAATAAATTCTAGTCATGGGGATGACTGAAATTGATGACAGTCAGTACATGAACTTCAAACTGAAAGCGTTGTTTTTGTTGTTGATGATAGTGCTTTAGAAAAATTAAACACGCCGTTAGTCCCTTTCCTTAATAATACCCCTGTATTCATAATACCCCTCATATTTTTGAGGTTTCCTGCTCGGAAATTTACATAACTTTAAAGAGCCAAGTTAAAAAGGGTTGATCACGTTACTAACTTTGGTCACGTCACCCGAAAACAACACAGAATCGTGAAATGTCCAGTACAAAAGGTTCAACGTTAAAGCCAAAAGAGTTTATGATTGTAGTTTTTTAATTAGCGTAACCATCCGAAAACCTGGTCAGCAACAAAGTCACAATAGGATACAATAAATAAATGAAATATATATGTATGTATCTTTCTTTTTATCTTTATTTATACATTATCTTTGAATATATGAGTGTGTACATCAAGACAAACATATTTGAACCACCGTTGTTTCTATTTTTTATGTGATATCGTTCTTTCCTTTCTAAAAATAAAAGGCAAGGAATCCATTTAAATGCAGTAAAAATATTCCACGCAAATATATACAGCAACAGATATATTAGCCAAAGAAAGTATGATTTTAAAGATTTTGACTTTGTACAAAAAACAAACCATTATTTAGTCATAAAAGAAATTGGCGCAGCTGTGCTTCGATTTCCGCAATAACTGCAAATTAAATCGTAATCAATATAATGTATTTAATTAAAACAAAAGTAGAGCAAATAAACAGAGTTTGATTTTCACCTGCTCTCAGTTTTGCTATAATTATTTTAAATTATATCGTCATGTCAGTTTAAGTGTGAATTTTTGTCTGCCATCGTTCCATGGTCTGTTGTTTTGACAGTCATAATATTTACGCGTCACAGATACCATTCGCCGTCGTGTGGACTTCTATTTGCTTAACATGCATGACGTAGCTTACATATGAATTGGCGAATTCATGCTACACTCGTTCTATGAGCTGAGCCTTATCTCAGGCAATGAATTTTCAGTCGCACTTTTTAACTCAGTGTGGCACAAGTTAAGTATCAGTGAGTCTATATAGTACACGTATATACATATGTGTTCTTGTGTATGATGCAAATTTGGCTAATATATACATACTTCTTTTAAATATAAATTGTTTACACACATACATATGTACATATGTTCTCAGTTATGTTTAGTAATTAATCTATACTATGCATGAATATATTTATGCTAGTTAACTACAAAAATTGCAGATACAAAAGGAATCTTCAAGAGTTCACTTCACTTCGAGTTCATTTGACCTACTCAAATGACAGCTAGCCAGCAAGCCAAATCGATGAAGCATATTTTATGATAAAATACGATTCTACACATAATGAAGCATGATTTTCTGCTTATTTAGAGACCGAGAATTCTCTACAATACCTACTCCATGAATAGTTTATTTTTAAAATTCTTACTAAGCATAAGAACTCGAAATCCAAGTCAGAAGTCCATCCACTGTGCTACTGTATTCAATTCCTGATATAAAATTCGATTAGCAGCGGCAATAATAATCAAATCGTTGAATTTATTTTCAAAATATTCCATGCATCATTAAAGAAAATGTGTGGTAGAAAAGAAAAGTAAGATAAGAATGCTTAAAGAAGAAGGAAAAAGAACAAGCAAAGAAAAATGAAAAAAATTCATGGAATATAAAATAAAAACAAATAACTCAATGAAAACGCTAAACGGAGCGTCATTATTATTTCAATTTTGTGTAACTTTCTATGTTAAATTTTATAATAACTAAAATAGAACTTCATTGATTCATGATGATTTTTAAATTCAGCACATTCTGTGTGTTCTTTACATCTTTTTCTTATGTATCTATGCTTCTCAAAAATAAACCCTCTGCTGATTACAATATTTTCCATGCTTCTTGTCATTCAGTCATTAAATTATGACAGCACATAAATTTTATAAATTCTGAGAGCTTTTAAATATGTAACACATCTAAATAGTATGTTCGCTCAATAAATTGAATTGAACACTGAATGGCAAAAACCGAAACTTAAACATGACAATTTTAAAACCCAAATAATTAGTATTGAAAAAAAATCATACAAATGTCATGTCCGGAACAGTTTCTAGTTTCTTCTGAAGTAAATCTAGTTCAAGGTCATTACGATGTGTTTAAATATAAAGCTACGCCATAAATTTGTTCAAGTACTCGAGAGTGTAGAGTTTTTGGTTTTTTGAGTATTTTATTAAATAAATAAGACTAAAAGAATTAGTAAATAAAAATGTTCAAATTATATGGTTGAGCAAAGGGTTAAACTATTTAAGTTAACAAAAAAAAAAATTTCTGAACAAGAAAATATTCCTCAAACCCTTCATAGTGTACGGATTATATTCTAAACTCTGAAATCAATGAAATGTGAACGTAGCAATATCAAGAAAATCAAAAACTGAAGAAGTAAAAAGAAGAAGAGTGTGAAACACGACTGTCAGGATAAACAATTTGTTTTACACGCTTATTAAAATAGTCTTTACGTCTTCCTTACTTCTTGATTTATACTTTGTATATATTTGATGATATTATTTTCTTTTTCTATATTTACTATTTACTATTTACTGTTGTGTTGTCTTTCTTTCGTTATCTTTTGTTTTTCGTTTATATACATATAGAAGAAAACCTTTTTTTGGTTTTGAATTTTTTTTTATATCATTGAATTGAAAAATATTCCGTGGTTTTCTTTTCGTTAAATTTATTTTTCATTCGTAATTATTTACTTATTCTCGCCTCATCTTATTTTGCCTTTTTCCTCCCTCAGTTTTCCATTTTCCCGTTGATCTTGTTATCTCATCAGATTTAACAGCGATTACAGTATTTTCTTCAAACCTTATATTGTATTTAGTTATCTGAGTTGAATTGGAAATTGATCTTTAGAAATGAGAATGAGCATTTTCTTCAGAAAATCGAATTGAAAGTTGAGATATTTAAGAGAGTTGGGGTGGTCCAAGCCGTTTTAAATCTAATATCTACAGTAATTTCTTTTGAATTTTGATTTATTAGAAAATACTATATTAAAGATTTTCCATATCTAATCCACACAGCGTTTCGCTGTGATTCAATATTCTAAATATTGTAAATAATCACAAACTGATTCCGATTCTTATTGAACTTATATTATTTTGAAAATCTTAGTGTGACTTTTTCTTTTGAAATCATAAAGAGCTATAATTTCTTGTTCACGAGACGACGATTTTCTTCTACCAGACAATTTTTTTGGTCGTGTTTTTTAGGCTACAGAGACGTCTTTACTTTATTGCATATTAAACTCGTTCCAGACAAGAAAAAACTGTCTCAAGCTAAAAATAAATGCATCAGTATTTTTGCTGTTACTTTAAGTTACTTCTTTCACGGCTGATATACAGAAAAAACAGATGGATTGGCTTATATGTATATAAACTTGTTGTATATAAATACATACATATCTATACATATGTGTATATGTTAAATTGCAGAGCAAACTTGACAGCATGCATTGCAAATGGACAACTCGCGATGCCTGCATCAACTTAGGCAGCTGCGACTTCATCTCTGGGCTCATCTTGAGGCTTCCCTCGTCTGGAAGGAGAAGTGGGGATGGGGGTGGGGACGGGCGAATGCCGCGTGTGCGGTGACTGTTTTCATGCTATTGATATGGTGAATCCTTGGTGCTAGCTGTCATTATTCTGTGTTGTTTTTTCCGATTGTTAGAACTCAACTTTAGCTAAAAATATGAGAAAAATTAACCTTAATTGTTGCCGATGCGTCGAAACATCATCATCAACTTAATCATCATCGTCGTGATGGAAGCAATTTTAATAATTTTAGCATGTAGCATGACAGCTCAGAGAAAAGGGTGTGGCAGAATATATAACAGCCAGTTATTGTTAGAGCCACGCATCCAGCTGTTTGTGTTCAACTACAAGCTTGTATGTTGTGGGTTGTGTGTGAGTGTGCGTTAGCCACAACAATAATAACGCATGCGATGCGGTTCATTTGATTACATGTTTGTAGCTTGAAGCTTCCCCCACGACGTGTGCACATTTTGGAGGTTCTACAAACAAACAAACAAACAAGCTCATAGCTCCTGGCAGTGCAGCATTCAAGTGCAGCCGCCACACATTCGCATCCATCCACCGCAGAGAGGAAAATAAACATTTCGCTATCCTCACTTGCAGAGTTAAAAATATCTCTTAAGTGCGTTTCTTTGACTGTGCCTCTAGTCTTGTGTTGTATATATCCATCTATCCTGGTCTGTCTATTCTTGTTTGTTGTCTTGCTTTGTCGGTTTCATTTAACCATATCTAAAGGAAATTCTAAAAAAAATGTTAAAAATCGTGAACACGAATTATATCGTGCTCTGTTTTTATTTTATGTATACCTCTTCTCACCTTCTTCTTTCTCAGAGTAGGAAGGAAAAAGACATAAATTAAGGCTCCACTTAAGAGTGATAATAAAGTGAGTGAGCCGGAGAGGGGGGGCTGTTCTAGGGGAATGGTAATTAATAAAATGCAATACAAACATCCGTAACCGGGTGCTTTTATATACTCTATGCATAGATATTGTCTGATATTTTCATCTTAATTATTAAAATAAACGTATGAATAAATATGCCAAAAACGATTGATTCAAATTTAATCCAATTTTTGGTTCTACTCTAATACGACTTTCTTTTAAAGTATTCCGAAAAAACCGAAGTTTCGAGTTTTTTAGTTGAAAAGATATCATCAAAGATTTACTAAGAAAACGTTCCTCAAGATAAGGTTATCTAGTTTCAAGAATTATGATTGGGATTTACGATTACCATGACTTCAGTGATACTCGTATCTACAGTAGAACAAATCCGCCCCTGAACAGATGTTTTAAAGTATATACCTAAATCTACTCTACAGCAGCAATGTATGCAGAAAAAGCGTACAAAGAAATTAAAAAAAAATAAGTAATTCCTCTGGAAGGACTTCGAATTCAATTCTTAGCAGGAGGTCATGAAAAACACCTGCCTTGTTTTTGCGAGCAACAGTCGTGTTGAGCACTTGCAACAACAATAAAGAAACTCAATAGTTTTTGCCACTCGACAATGCAAACGAGCCAAAAGGAAAAAAAAAACACAATCAAAAAGGACTAGGAAGGACGAATGGAAGAATGGCAGGAGTCATTCAATGAAATACGAGTCTGTAGATAGGTGGGTAGATACTCGTACATACTTGTGCACAAGGATTTATCCATCAGTCACTTAAGATAGGCAGTGCGAAGGATAAAACAGAAAGAAATGCGAACCACCAGAACACAAACAGTGACACACTCAAGGAAGAAAGTGAAAAGATAACCTCCTCTACAATTTTGGGTACGTGTGGCCATTGAACAATGGAATGCAATTTGTGGTAAACTCTTATCTCTTCAACTTTGAACAATTCACACTATTTAATTGATTGAGTAAAGATTTTAGTGATCGGTGATAAATGATCGATAAATGAAAATCTTTCTACTGCTTCTCTTACAACATCGCATTATGGTCTCTCCTTTTCGTTCTTTTTTCAGATCAAGTGCTTCCCTTCCATTCTTCGATTTAGAGACATTTGCATTCCTTTATTTCTTCAAAACATATTTTCCCCTCTTCTTCTTTCAGATTTTCTTCTTTTTCAATCTTTCTTGGAATCATGAAAACGCATTCTTTGCTGGTTATTCTTCTTTCACACTGTGTTCTTTCCCCGTCATTCTTCTTTTAGACCACCCCGTTTCTTTCCTTCCTTCGAACAGTGTTTTCGAACCGAAGTGTTTTCTTTCAGAATTTCTTCAAATCATGTTCTTTTATTCCTTTTTCTCTCGGATTCTGGTTTTTCTTCCAAACATTCTTCCGTTCTTGTTGGAGTCAAAACGGAGTTGGTTTTCTTTACCTTTAATTCAAATTTTATTCTTTTCTTTCTTTCTTAAAACCGTCGTCTTTTTCGCAAAGTCATTTTGTCATTCAAACTATAAAATGTTCTTTTATCTTCGATATTTTTTTTCAGACCAGGTTTTCTGTCCACTATTTTTTCAACTGTAAAGATGTTATTTCAATATAGATCTTTTTCAATCGGTTACCTTTTTTCTCCACAACTCATTTCCACCTTTTTTGTTGTTATAATGTTATAAAATGTTATAAATCAAGAGTTGAAGTTGAAGTACTTAAAATCCTCGTACCTCTGCATGTGCAGGGGTGCTTCAACGAACACTTGATGTGTAAAATGACCTCTGTTGTTATGCAGTGTGAACGCTTTTATTGTTGCCGGCTGCATGGTGGAAATTGGCATTTTTGTGCAAGGACTTCAAACGGCAACCTTGTCCTATTTTTATTACTTTGTTGTTTGTCTTCATCAATAGTGTTGATCGCAAACATATCGATAATTAGGACCATAGAAGGAAACCTGGACTCAGACCACCTGCACTCTTATCTTTGTTCGTATTCGTTCTGCAGAATTGTACAGAGTCCTGCTGATTTCATTTGTCCGAAGGGGAGGAGAGTCACTAAATAGTCACCACTCATTCTGCCACTTGGCAAGAAATGCAGGTGTTTATGGGAAATTCCAAATTATTTACTCTTTGTAGGATGCGATAGACTTTTGGGAATTTCCTTTTCGAAAGTCCTGCTATGCTACCAGATAACACAGGTAGATTACATTTCTAGATGTTTACATTTCTAGATGTACACTTAGTGTCCTTCAGTTACTGAGTAATGTTGAGTCCATGGTGTTTGGCTTAGGGATCAAAAATCCCATCTAAGTTGTGAAATTTCACACAGCAGGCTTTGAAGAATTCTACTGTTTGTACCTGTAGAGATATAAACATACGAGTATATCGCAATATATTTTTGAAAAAACATTTAGAAGACAATTATTATGGACTGTGTGCAATTCGGGATTCGTTTTTTTCTTTGTGGAACATTAAATAGGTTTATAGGAAAAAAAGTATACCGTTTCGAGATCCACGATACCAATAATGAATCTTATTTAACAATTAAGATGTTTGAGCATCTAATTTGGATTTACGCATATTTATTTACGTGAAAATATAATTTTCACATTTTATTATTCTCTTGGAAATAAACAACAAATAATTATAATAGTATTAAAATTTTAAAAATAAAGAATAAAATAATCTTGTGAGAGATTTCTTTAAAAACGGGGTTCACTTTCATAATACGAATTGTATATATATTTTTTTTTACGAATTGAAATCCGGGAAGTGTTTCTATCACTATATTAATCATGGAAATTGTTTGTGTTGTTGCTGGTACAAAAAGCCACAACTTTTTGTGTTTTTTGGGACAGCTACTCTTACATTAAACGACAATAATTGAAATGCGTTGTGTTTGCGATATAAAAAAAGATTTATGAACGATTATACACACACACACACAAACACTTACATGAAGTTATCCCATATAATATAATATATGTTTGTATATATGTAAGTCTGTATACTCGTAAATGTTTGCTGTATTGTTAATGCATCGTATTGATTATAAATTGTACTGGGATTTGTAGGGTGTGTTAAATAACTGAATAATTGATTGCTGAATGATTGAAAGATTGTGCTGTCAACATCGAGGCGCCAACATTTGGGATTTTTATAATTTATTTAATAAAAGATAATCCCAAAATTTTGAATTAACAGTTTAACATAAGAAAGTGATGACAGATATTTTGAAAGACACGATCAAGAAGAAACAATCTATTTGGATTTTCCAAATTTCAAGACTAAACGGGGTAAATAGATTTATGAGTACTTCAACAATTTCAATGCAAATATTCAAGTAATTCCAGTGTTCACATCAACTGTTCGAGTGATCAAGTGTACAACGAAAGCAATTTAACGATGTTAAATGGTTGAAAATATTATTAAAGCTTTTCTTCATTCACATTAAAAATATGATTTTATATACTGGTACATGTGTTAGATATAATATACGTATGTATTTGTATATTATATATGCTTAAACTTATTTATATTAAACTAAACTTAAATCAAATTCTAACTAATTACGAAATCTTGCTTGACCAAATGCCTGAACAAACTTCTGACCAACACAAGACAAAAACCATTTGCGTAGTTTATAACTTCCTCATTGTTTTGACCAAATTTGTTTCTTCTTAAAACCATTTTCAGCTTCACTGAATGTGAACCAACATGTGTCAGACACCGTATTTGACCGAACAAATGTGGTGATGGTGATGGCGATTTTGCTGTTGCTGCTGCTATCTTTGGTCTAATTCTTTTTTTTATCGTCCTCCTATAAAAATACAACGACAATGTTTATGGCTCCAGCTGGAGTACACATCAGTAGAAGTGCTCATAGCATGATTCGCCAGCGATTTTTGCTTTTATATCCTACACCCAAAGGGATAGTATAGTATATTTTTGATCAGCGCCTTGATCAGAGTTCTATGTCAATTTAGCCCTGTCCGTTCGACTGTGTTTGTTCGTTTTGGATTTAGATACGTCCAGATCTAAGTTAATAATCTATTCCCGGAGCTAATGTACCAGAGCCCATGTATCCAATGTATCGGCCCATACGAATTCAACTATAAATTTTTCCTGCGGGTGTAGCTTAGCTCAGACCAGGCCGAAGTTAGCATTTTCTCTGGGTTTTTCTTCTTGTTCTGTCGCACATATTCTACAATTTCTACTTTTGGTCTGGGCATTCGTCCATTTATTCATTCACATGAGTTGTAGTAGTTGGAAAATTTATCGCGTCTGGCATTTTATCGCGTAAACATTCAATTGCATGAAAGGCGAGAAGAGTTCCACTAAAGAGTAGATATTTATTTTTTGCTTTTGCCTAGACTTCAATCCACTCCATGATTTCAATGCCCTTCTCAACTTCATTTGGCTTATGTATCTTTTGTTGTTGTTCTTCCATTCGATGGATATTCGAATTTGTTGCGTTTATGGTGGAGACACACAACTGATGCATTTATTACTGTTACTATTGCTACTGCCGTTGCCGCCGCTCGAGTGGTTTTGTTGTTGTTGCTCTTGCTGATTGTTTGTCAGTATCTATGTTGATACGTGTTAATTGCTATAAATACATAGCAATTCTGGCAGACAGTCGGAAATACAGAGAAACTGAAACAGATAAACAATCAGAAACATAAACATTTGTTCACATCAGGAATTATGCGGTTCTTTGACCCCATTCGGTTACTCTCTTTATGACTCCCTGTACAAACATTTCATTTCGCAATTTCAATCGTTACTCGTATATAGAATACAGAGAAAATGTTTCAGAATTGAATAGAAAACAGAAAGAGACAATTGAGCGAAGAGAAGAGGTTTAAGTTTTATGATGAATGATGACGCTTTAACGAAGAAATGAAAGAAAGCTCGAAAGACGCTGCCTCGACTTAGCTAGGTCCAAGATCCGTGTCCGATCGTCATTTCGATCACGGAGATAAACGATTAGAATCAGTGGTTTATTGGACTACTTTTGTTTTCATTAGCATCATCATCGCAACATAGTTATTCATTATTCCAAAAGAAAAACTTTTCTATTTGGGAAGATCTTAAAAAGAAGCCTTCGAGTAGTTTGAGGTTCATTATTTCTCATCTTATTCATTTTAACATCCGTGTTCTTCATTTATAGTATATATAAATACAAATCTTTATTCTTTTCATTTCGCTCGTACTTTCTAAATCGCTCCGAACTAAAGTAGAAATAATATCTAAAGAATAATCCAGAGAGACAATACCTTTTCACTCAGAACAAGCATATGGTCAATGGTCTTTGGGTTGGCTTTGCCAAGAAAGTGGCTACAACATTTCTGAGTAAGATTTTTCTTAAGATCATTCAGTCATTTATCTCAGTTGGCAGTTGCGAATGAACAAGAAATTAATACGTTCTGTAATGGCTTTCAAAAAAATACAATAATTTTTCTTATTTTTTTCTCCATCAAAAACAATGCGGTACACAATTCCACACATTTTAAAGGATCCTTCTTTAAGGTACTGATACCAAGCAATTTTTATTCCCAACTGTTCCCAAACTGGATGTTATTAAAACTGAATCTTTATGTGTCAATCATCATGCGTTGGTACAATGAGATTAGAAAGTTTTTTGTTTTTGTGAAGACAACACGTTTTCCTTCGTATCTTTGAATGTGTAGTTTTAAGACTCAAAAGTCTTATTATCTTTTAACTGCTATGTTTGTAGTTTACTGATTCTTTTTAAATCAGTTTTATTTTTCTGCAGTTTTCCTTCATTCATGCAATCTTTCAGCGACTCTGCTTAATACCTGACTCCTCTATCGATTACACTTTCTTCTTCTTTCTTCCGTATCCTTATTTTCCTCTTGCTTTAGAGTGAGCGTGAAAACCACATAAAGCAATATTCAACATCTTTTGTCAGATGTTCCTTCTATGCTTCTGCTTTTTGAGGGCGTAACTAATGTTGGATTTCCGGTGTTTTCAGCAACTTCGGTTGTTCGGTTCGTTTCAGTCTTCTGTGACTTTTTGCTTTCATTTATCATTATTATCATCATCATCATCACTGTTCTACTCATCTTTGTTGTCGTCGTCATCGTAGCCTTCATCGTCATTTTCTACAACAGTAATTATTGCAATTTGCACAATTTTAATGGGAAGAGCAGCAACAGTAGAAAATTTGGGTCGTATGTACGGGGAATTAATTTTATGATAGTTTTATATTCTGAACGAAATCTTCAAAGCAGAATAAGACAAGATACAGTAAGAGTTCTTTTCTTAGAAAAAAATAAGGAAATCTTCTTTCTTTCATAGTGATAAAACTTTAATTAAAGAATTGAATTTTCCCGAAACGCACTACATTTTTATTATTGTCTTATTCATCTTCAAGGAAAACCAACACACTTCAATCTAGAATATCCAAAATCTGCAGGCGGTTTCGAGTGCTCTAGATTTCTAGTAAGCATTGAATATGTACAAACTCATGTATCTACATCCAATTAGTTTCTTAATTAAGGACAATTTTAATTAAGTTTCTTTACAAAGGATTCACGGAAAACAATAAACTAACATTTCAGAAACACCAACATTTAATAACATCAATTTATGCGATGTGAAGAACTGTTGAACTGAGAACTGTCAACACTCAAAGTCGCGAATTTAAGTCTTAGAGAACTCGTGTCAGCTGCTTCAGATACCTTTGATTGTTTGCTCTGACCTTCGCTATAAAAAAGCTTACCATAATTTACAAGACTCTCGACTGAATAGTATAGAATTTTAATTAACGTTTTCTATCTCGCCTTTTTTTCGCTTTGTTTTATGGTATCCCAACAAAAGCATTTTAATGGCCGAATGTATGAGTCACTGTGTTTACATACCCTTTATTATATACAGTTAAGGGTAACGTCCAGTTTTTAATGATTAGTCACATGAATTTTTGCTCTTACCTGAAAAGAATTAAAATGCAATAATTAGTATTAATATTTTTGACTACATTTGAATAAAAGGAAAACTTAAGTAAGCTAAAAAGAAACACTCTCATTAGGTAAACCTATCAAATATACAAACAGCTTTTAATGATAATAAAGTACCTCTGACAAATTTTACTTGGTAACACATGATAATAAAATCTGCGTCACCTTTTTATGGTAATCAACTAAGCGAATTAAGAATTCTTTTTAATGTGTCTAGTAGAAATGTTTCTTATAAGTCTTTATTGTTGAGGTTGAACGACAAAACCAGCAACAACAACAATTTGTGGTTTTCTCTTTTAAGGAAAGTGTTAATTGAATTTTTAAAAATATAATATGTTAATTTAATTTCTTTTTCAAAAGTACTGCGCTTTAAAATGCATTTCTTTAAAAGTGTAAGATATTCATACATATATAAAAAAATATACTCTTTTTATAAAAAAATCAACTGTTAATAAATAAGTTAAGTGATAGTCTGGATATGTATTGTATTTAACAGGTACAATGATCTCTTTAAGTCAGATATGAGGTGAGTTGTTTCCGATACACTTACAAATGAAAAACGCTTTATTTGATTTGGTTAAAATGAGTTTTAAAACAAGTTATTGCTATAAACGGAATATGTAATTAAATGGATTAATACTGGAATATTTTTATAATATTATTAACGATCATAAAAAATGCTGAAAAGTATACTTAAATTAAACAATATACAAATTACTCAAACAGAATTCTAATCTTAAACTAATAAAATGAAGATAAATATTTATATAGCTAATAATAATAATAATTATATGTGTATATATAGAAATAAATATATTAATTGGAAGGAATAGTATTATTAGAAAGTCTAGTATTTAGTTATAGTAATCAATTTGGAAAAGAATAGACCTTCACAGAGTTTTCAATTGCATATGAATTTGTGTTTGAATGAATCTATTCGAGTATGTATTTACTCGTATTCTATAATCTTTTGAACCGGATTTACCAATTATTACAGAGGCTTAAATTACCACCACACAAAAAATAAACAAACAGCTGCTTAATTCATTTGTTGTTGTAACTATGAATATAATGTTACAACAGCAGCTGAATAAAAATATTAATTATTTGAACTACATGTGTATTTTGATTGTAGATTATTTTAATCAATTGCTAGGTAATTGAGAGCCATTTGTACATATGTTTCAAATAACTTCTAAGTTTCACATGATTTATTGAAATTGTCAGGCTTTTTGCTCTACGAGAAACAGACGCTTCTTCAGTTTTGCTTTATTAATTTAAAGTTTGCTTAAAACAGATATCAGTCGGCCAAAAACAGAAGTCAATCCGATCCAATCAACCGAAGAAGGATATCAAATAGACGTCTATTCGTATTACGAACTACGGTCGAGTGTTGTAAACTTTGTGAAGTTATTTTGAAGTCAGTATTTGTATCCTCTCTATTGTTTCTTTTTTTTAATTATATTCTCATTCAAGTTATTCAAACATCATCTTTTCCAGTTCCAAAGAAAAATTGTCGATGTAATATATTTAGAACTATTAAATTTTTTAAAGAGAACCCTTTCTATTTAAACTCTCTTTCTATTGTAGATCCCATAGTTACGTAATTATTTGTTATGAATTTATTATCACAATATTGGATGCATTTGTATTTTAAGTGATTTTTTATTATTTATTGCTTTTTAATTTTCAAGAGAAGAGGAACCTCTTCTTTACCATGGGAACTTTAATTGAACTAAATTCTGAATCCATAAATCATATGAATCGATCCAATTTGAAGCGCATTCTCTTAGACACATAGTCAACACACATTTGGTCAATAATTAGAATATATGATTATATAAAAAAGATAAGAATAACATTAAATATGACTTTGTTATAACTATAACAAATTATTATTATTGTTTTAATAAATATAATGTTTGTTTGTTTGACTTCTGTTAGCTATCTTAAATTAGGATATAATGGATTCCCATGAAGTCCAGAGATGGAATGGATGTTAATATTATATACTCTCAAGCTTGAAAATACTTAAAATAATAACTCATTATACTCAGATATAGATTAAGTAAAAACCTTATCTTGGATCAAACAAGGAATACTATCTGTTCAGGGATATACATACTACTAAAAGTCGAATAAATAATAAAAGTAACGACAATTCCATTGGTAGTTATTATAGACGATCTCATAGATATATTGTAGTTTCAATTTAAATACAATTTGGTTGAGTGTAACTATAACAGAAATAGAAGCGGAACACGTAAGTGTTAATTGCACTTAAGCCAATTAACAAAACTACGTTAAATTTTGCAGAAAACAAAAGTGACCAAACACAGCTGGTTAACACTTGAAGATAAACCAGAATTTTTAGGGTAAAGAAAATGAATCGGATTACATTACACAGAGGAGGATTCCTAACTCTCTGCCATCTGATTAAATGCTTACTTGTGTAACAATAAAATGGAAATAAAAAAATGCTGACCACTTCTTAAGTCTGAATGAATTACGATCATCCTTTTCCGGTGCTTCAGTAAGAATAACTAGACGAAGAGGAAGGAGAACCAGCAGAAGAAGGAGAAACAGATATCTTAAAAAATAGCTTCACTCTTGAAATATTAAATGGAACGACGATTAATAAAACTAGATACTTAGCTCGACGTGATATCAACGACATTGGACGGTGTCCCGAGACGCTTTAATGAGTATTTAGTAAGTAATCCATTTAATTCAACCGCGCCATGGTAAGCAAAGTGAGTGTAACCCTATTCTTGGTGAGAAACTAATGAGTTCAGTTCCCGGGTGGAATACTAAATGAGGACGTGAGTGGTCAGTGTGCTCGTTAGTATAATTTTGTCATTACACTAGTTTAAAGAAAGACATTCTAGTGAGATAAACTAACTTTGTGACCCAGAAGAGAGTAGAGCACAAAACAGAGTATGTATTGGACGTTTTCAAAAGACTTCTTGGCTTTACACTACTCCATCGAAAATGTGTATGCTGTAGATTATCCCACGTTTTGTCGTCTGTTCCGTCCTAGTGTCTGTGAAGAGACAAATATATAAAAAACTTAATCTATGTGAAATACTGGCTGGGGATGTAATTTCGAGTTTTGTATGCAGACCACAGAACTACAGAAAGTTACTAACGGAAATGCTATAAATTACAGTGGAGTGAAGTGATGTGGTGTCGGTGGTGTTTCCTATCCTGGAGTTAGTGTTATTCTACGCTCCACGATCTACGTAAATTGTGAGGAGATAGCATTCAATTCAAGTTATTTAATATGGAAAGCTTTCCTGAGGATACAACTGAGAAAACTTCTTTTACGCCATAAAACTTTGAGCAGGGAAGAAAGAAGAGATGCTAAAATCAAATGAGAAAAACCGAAAGCTAAATGCACCTCGAATTATAAGGATATAATTAGCTTTATAAATTAAAAGTAATTAAAAAGTGTCCCATTTATTTAATTAATGCAAGTAATTAAAGAAAAAGCCAATTTTTGTGGTATTTCTTCTAAGTTGAAATGATAACGACTTCACATTTAGGGAACTAAAAACAGTGGTTCCCAACTTTAGCCTAAGTAATTTCCAAATAACGTAAAAAACATGCAACAAACCCTGACACACGCCGTTGTTGTGACACAATCTAAGCAACCATCATCAACCCTCCTAAAATATGTATGTTTGTGCGGTCCACTATAAAGCATCGTTTAATTTTTTAAAGAAGCAAAAGAGGGACTCAAACAAAACATAATTCCTGGTACCAGTGTTGAGCTGAGCGTACGTAAGAGGAAACTACACTTTGTCAACATGTTCTTTCATTTATTCATATAGAATTACTTAAAACAACACCCTTTCTATCCTGCTCTTTTATCCCTTTCATACCCAGATGGTTTCATTTTCCGTTCCGTTCTTTGAGCTTCATTATAATTTATGACACTAGAAACTCCAGCTGTGAAGCAGCAGCACCAGCAGCAGCATCAAGAGCCCCTGACTCCAGACCTGATCGTTCTTTGTTTCCATTTTGATGTCATTATCAAGCATCCTTCATAGTAAGTATTTTCATGTTATTGAATTATATTATGGAGGGCAATAATTCGAAGGTTTCGTTTGAAGAACTGATGTCAATGTATTCATATAGGTATATATATGAGTATACTCGAAAAGGACCGATAAGATAAGATGCTGGTCAATCTGGGTTGTTTTTTCACGTGTTTTTTTCAGTTTTTTTAGGGTTCATGAATTTTGTTGAGATCAAACATTTCAATGTTATTCTTTATTGCATTTTTAATCAATTTTCTTTATTTTAAATTGATTTCTGTCATTTTTATATATTGCATTGTATCTCATTGATTTTTAAATTCAGTTTAAGGAGTAGAAAATTTATTGAAAGCAATAAAATCGAAGATTTTTTTAGGGAAGTTTTTCGGAGAACTACATACATATATAGTTCTACCTGGTTCTAGATCTCCTAAGGTGTATATATTTGAAACTATATACAGTAGTTGAGTAAATGGACACTCGAAATACTGAAGAGGCATATCTCAAAGAGAGAGAGAAAGGGAAAGAGAGAAGGACTTCGAATGTCTTTCCCTATATAATCCCTTTTTTTATCATAAAATTTTATTTCCAATATTGATAAAAAGATCAAATTTTCAAAAGCTTTTCACAAAATTTATTATAGTTTTTAAATTTTAAACTGCAAACTTTTAGAAGTTTGCGCATTTATAACATTTTCTCTAAAAATCTGAAGCCACATTGACTCAAATTGCTGATCCTGATTTTAGTGATTAGAGTGGCGGGGGATAGGTTAGTGTAGGAAAAGACAAGCCAGCAACGTGTCGACGAGGCTGACATTTTTTTTCTAACTATCTCTGTGCAGAATAAAATGTGCACTAAATTATTGATTTCACGCCAGCTCTGGAGAGAGCGAATCCATTGAAGCGAAGGACATGACTTTTGTCGTGGGTCACTTTTGTTGGCAACTGAGTGCAATGCATGTGTGTGACCCACAACTAGGTCATGTGGTGTACTTTTGGCTATTTGCGTGCTGTGCTGTGCTGCTGACTGAATGCCAACCAACCAACAAACTTCAGCAGCATGTGTAGCATGAGTTTAGGCGTTCAAACTTGTTACGAATCGATTTTGTCGAAGCGATGGTGAGATAAACTTTTTTCGGATGAGGTTTTAACTTTGCTATGTGCCAAAAATTTTGCCGAAATAATTTGGAAACTATTTGGCAACATATTTTTAACAAGTTTTTCAAATGAAAGTTGTTAAAATTTTTAAAATATAAAAGACAAAAAAAGCAAAATATTGACCAAAAAAAGAAAATGTTAGCCGAAATAAAACATTAAATTAATAATAAATAAAATAAATATAAAGGGAAATCAAATAAAATATATATAAAAATTTGAATTACATTAAAATACAAAAAAATTAACTAAATTATAATATTAATTAATATTACAAGATTTGAAGATCCTGAATCGGGGATAATGGCACATGGCTCTTGACTCTTCGATAAAAAAGCTAAGAAAAAAACTTAAGAAAACTATAATTTAATTTCATTCTTCTTCAATCTTTAACCCATTATTATGACAAAGGGCTAGCCAAATAAATCTTATTGAAGATCACGTTTCTTGAACCCGTGGAGTATAAATTTCATTAATTATTAGAAATTCTAATATAAATCTTGCAACACTAGATAATTATTATTACTATTTGTATACTCTATATTCATCGTATATTATATATTATTATCTTCAACTATGACAGAATTCTGACAGACCGATTGTTGACAGAACTTGTAAATAATGAGCGAGCGTCGATGTGTCAGTTGAACACGCAATCGTAGTCGTTGTAAATTTAAATACTACTCTACTTTTTTTCTCTCTCTCTCCCTAATACACTCCCAGTCTCTCTATAAGAACACTCTCACAATACGTACATAAAATAATCTTGTAACTTTAAAATCATAGCGTAGATACGAAGTTTTGATAACAAAACTTAATTGAATTATATAGGTCAAAAGTCGTTTGTTGCTCGTATAAATGATGGAAGAGTGAGATACTAAGTGAGCACAAGATCTTCTTCCTTTTCGTCTTCTTCAATGCGAAGTATGAGTTGATGAAAATAAATTGATGTCTTAAAAAGCAAGTAAACTAAGTAAGTAGCTAGAACTACGATATTCACACTTTTAATTTAAATTAGCATCGTGCATTCAATCATCGCTCGTAGCACATCGTATGAAGTGAGAGAAAAATTAAAATAAACAAATTCCTAGAATATTAAGTTAGTTTCTAAGAAAAGAATTGCATATCCATTCGTATTCATCGATTCATATCGAATTCATTTAAGTAGCTAACCGAGTGTGTGACGAATTGTCAGCAGCTCGGAGGAAGCAGCTCGCGAAAAACTTCAGAGAAATTACAATGATTCATCATTTTTATAACAATAACTGGTCGAACCGGTCGAACAGAGTTTTAATAATTGCAAGAAATACGCGAAGGGAATAAAAAACCATACAGAGAAGACAAAAAACTCTGTCGGACTTCTGTATTTATTCGCTAGTAGTTATTCATGTTTGCCTTTAGTTATTCTGGAGATCTGAAGAGAAAACACTTTGAGGTTATGTTGTGGGGTTACTCCTATAATTGACTTAATTGAATTTGCCAATTGATACAAATGATGAGTTTAGTGAGTTTACTACAGTGGACTGATGATTTGAAGTCCAATTATTGTTACTATTAAGAAACTTTGTATGAAATTATTAAAGTTAAAAATTTTAATCAAACAAAATAAATTCAGACATATGTACGAGTATATATTATAGAAATTAGTCCATAATATTTAGTTATATAAAATAGAGGACAATACAAATAAGTAAAGAAGATGTTTAGTGGTGAATATTAATTTCATTTATGTAAATCTTAATTAAACAAGTGGTTTTTTTCAATGTAACTTAATCCAGAGACGTGCTACAAATTAATATCGCACTTTTATGGCTGGTTGTCCCGTGTGTATTCACCGCTATTGCCTATTATTGCTATTGTTATTGTCATTTAATTTTGTTGTAGAAAAACGAACTTACTAGAAAAGACGACAAAGCTTTATTAACAAATTAAACTTTGGCATTTGTAGTGCGCAATAAATGAACAATTATTTTCATGAATCATTATTAAGACTGTATTTATTCTATCACTCATTCATTGTATTCAGAAGCTGATGAGTATAAACTACAAAGAATTAATTATAAAATGTTATGCAATAATTTTTATTTATTATGCAATAAACTTCATAAAAATTAGAAATATCTAAAACTTCTATCTTAAAAAACCTTATTATTGGATTATAAATGGATTAGAAAATTGCAAATAAATAAAAATAAACAAATTAACGAATTTTCTAGGAGTGAAATCTGTAAAAGATTAGAGAACAGTTCAATAAACAGATAAACCTAAAAAGAAAATCATAAAAAAAATCCATAATAAATAATAATAATAATAATAATAATAATAATAATAAATTCAGGAAACTCTTAATTGAATTTATATAGGGATTAAATAATAAGTATTTATTTATTTCCAATCCTAAGCTCATAAACTGTTAATTCCATTATTACCCGCCTCGACCAAAGCTTTAGATAGAATAAATATATACGCTCTCAGATAAGAGATCTTCACAAATCCAATTTCATTTAATAATTGTATTAATTAACAGCCCTCCCTTTGGTGTGTCTCCCACCAGCAAACCCCCCGCCAATGCAGTTAACAGCAGCAATCCATCTCAATGCATTGAAGTGCACTTCAATTAATTGTGACATTAACAATTATCACACAATACAATCGTACAATATATCATCTATATATCATCTTGTATAAAAATACATTCAATTAACTACTTTCTTTAATAAACTCTTTGAGATCTCCAACTCTTTCTTATCTCTTAATATTTAAGTATATAAAAACAAAAACAAAAATGATAAAAACCATACGAAAACCTTGACAACACCTATAAACCTCTCTGTTTGTGTACGAGGAAAAGCTGTAAAGTCTTATGGAGGTGGAACATGACTAAGACTACAAGGAGAGAGCATAACATTATTATGCGATTTGTGACAGCTCCATGACAAGTAAGCGACAATATACAATAAATAAGTATACAATAAGGGAAACATCAAGGAAGTAGCTAGCCACATCAACTCTGTCACTATCAATAGCAATTAAGAATTATTATGGAAGACGAGCTGTTGTCTAAAGTGTCTAAGCGTCTAGACGGTGACGACAATTAATGTTGGGCCCGTTCGAATGGAGCACAATTGAGACATGGTTAAGGTACGGTTAAGGCACAGTTGAGGCACGGTTGGGGCAAAGTTGAGGCACGGTTGGAGCTCGGTAAAACTTGAAATGACAATAATAAACCTAGCTGATGATATCGATGTCGATGATGGGAAAATGAGAAACAATTACTTCTCAATAATTCAATCGTCTCGTAGTGAATTATCAGCGTGTGTATTATTGTTGTTGTTCACATTGTTGTTATTTGAACAAATCACAGTTTGAAACCCGGACATACATACATAACAGCAAAGAACTGGAGCATGAAAGAAAGAAATCTTTGTGGAAATGAATGATTGGTTTTTATTATTAAAGCTTTTCCATGACAAAGTAGAGTCAGTGGAAAAATCCGAGAAACAAGAAAGAAAAAATGACTATAGTAAAGAAAATGGAAAAGAAAATTGATACACTACAGTATCTTAGTACTTTGATGGAGTGTCACGTACGAAATTGGTTGAGCTTATGGACCGTGAACAGATGACAACAAAATGTATATGATAATAATAGAAATATAATGTCTAATAAACGAAAGAAAGAAATACATATACAATAATTCAAGATTTAATACTTACAAATTTAATACTGATATTTATTTTCTAATTTCTGATATTTTCTAACCGGAATAATAAAACATAACTTGATATCAAAAATGTATGGAATGAAAGCGAAACTTCATGTGACGGCTTGTGAGTTTTATCTCTTCTCCTAAATTAAAAGCTATTTCCTAATAAAGAAAATATAAAGCTTTTAATAATAATATCGAAATTGTTTACTATTCATATGTACAAACATAGATGATGGAAAGATTCTGACTTAATTTTATGCTTGTCCAGAGTATTCGTTATGCGGAGCGTTACAACTCAACTCATTGCACTTCCGGCGGAAAAGAGAAAAAAAGAAGATAAATAAATGAGCGCATGAGTGTGAATGACTGTGCTGTTAATAAATTCAAATTTTAATTGCATACGTGCTTTTTATATATTATTTAAGTACTAGTATGTAAACACATGAGCCTGTAAAACGATCGCTGCGAGCGAACCATCCATGCATCCATCCATCCATTCAATCATCCATCCGTCCTTCTTTCATCCATCCATCCATTCATTCATACATTAAAGCAAAACCACAGCTGTTAACTAAACTGCTGTCAAATCAAGTTCAAGCATATCGTATATTTTTACATCGGGGTTAATATAACAAGAGCTTAAATTCTTATTTCAAAGTTTAGTTAATGGCTTCTGCTAAATGAAGACTTGGTTCCAGCTATTCGAACAAGTTTCCATTAAAGCTTAGTTAATTAAGTGCAGATGCGTTCAAAATAACTCTATGTTTTCGGTTCAGTATTTTCTATCTTCGATTTAATCAGATGCAATTACGTGGATTTAATTAAATAGCTACTCACTAATCTCTTAACTAAAAAAATTCACAATTAAACCAATCAACTGATTAAACTAGAGTTAAATTCTTCTTAACTAGTTCTTCGTTTATGCATAAATTAACCTTGATTTTATTAATTTAATTCTAAAACTTTTTGATAATCTTGAATTCAGAATAATGATCTTACTTATATAACGCATCTTTAAACAGGTCTAATTTTTTATAACTATTCATACCAAATATCAACAGCTATATTCATAGATTATCTTGCTGTCTTCTCTAGAGTTCTACTCATTTAAATGCAGTCCTTTTCAGCGATTGTCAATGTCATTAATGCTATTCAATTTCAAATTTTTATTCGTATTTAGAGAGAGCGATATGTATATTCACACAGATATACCAGTATATAGAATTTAATCAGAAAATGCATCTCCATCAAGAGCTACTTGAATACGCTATGCTATCAGTTAAGACCACTGAACACAGTCATTCATTCAGACTGAATGTAGCTTTGTAATTTTGCCTTCGAAGAACTGACTGACTCTTCTGTGAAGACGTCCAACGAACCCTTTCTGAGTGGAATGGTTTTTTCTTAATTGTTGTTGTTCATTCTTATGGTTGTTTTTACTTTCGTTATTTATCAATTAAGAAACACAGAAATGCATATTAATTCTACGATACAATACATGGGCAGACAGTCAGCTTTTAGAGTAGCCATCATGGTATCGCGCTGTCTCTTAAAAAGATTAAAATTATATTATAAAATAATTGTTTTTGTTACTAGTCAGAGTATAATTTTCAAAGCATTTCTTTCTTCTTTAATTCAGGGATAAATTGAGAGTTCGTCTTTATTTCTTGGATGAATGAGCACGTGTTCAAATTTACATCTTCAAGTGATGATCTTTCATAATTTATTCTTCTACTTTTACACCAGAAATAAATTAATTAATTCTATTGGCAGAGCAACTTTTCTTAATTCATATGTCATAAGATGACATGCAAGCTGATAATTCGTTTAATTTATTGGCCATATAAATGGTCATCTAGGAAGATATTAAATTCTAAAAGGAAAGAATCTTTTATAAAAAACATTACCAGATAATATAAAGATAAGAAGAAGCCTGAGATAGAGATATAAAGTCTGAAAATAATCATTTATTTTTGAATAAAAATTTCGCAAAATAAAATTAGTAAACAGTCACTAAGTTTTGGATTACAATGAGTTTGAATTTGCTAAAATTAACGTAATGATCCTAAAATACTTTACTTTCGATCGACATCGTTATTATAGTTTTATTGGGTTAATTATCGGGTTTTTATAGATTTTCTATACTTACACATTTTCTTTTCTATACATTCGCTTTCATTTTCTTCGATTTCCTTTTCAATATACGATAATTACATAGATTGCATACATTCTTACAATTACTGTGTATTTTATCTTGAATTGTTTTCTCTTCATCTGCATTGTTTTTATATCTCGTTTCTTCACTACAAATGATTTTTAATCTCTGTTTGTTGTTTTCTTGCAAATTTTGCATCTTTGGTTTTCTAAAATATTGTTTATGGTACTTAATGTTTGCAATAAAAATTATCAGTGCAAAAATCATGTAAAATATACATCAGTTGGCGATAAAATTCTTTACTATGTGTTTGTATGTGTGTGTGTGTGTTTGTGGATGTGTTTGTTGTATGTTTCTTTACAGATAATACAATTTTCTGGTATATAAATTTTTCTGTTTCATATTGTTTTGTTTTGTTTTTTTTTTTTAATTTTCTGAGCACAATAATTCTCACAGTTCAGCGAACTTCATTCATCTGCTCTGCTCCTCGATTGTTGTTGTTGATTGTTTTTTCTCTCCTCTCATTTTTTTTTATTTACATTCTGTATTAACAATTGTATGAAATTTACGGAAAAAACATTTCTTTTATATTTTATAATGAAACTTCCTTTTCCAACGATGCGTAAATAAAATTCTTCAAGGTTCAGCGAGTAACCAGCCAGTAATTTCGCCAAATTGCTGTTCTTTTACAAATGGCAATTGTTAAATTCTTTTCTTTTCTACATTTTTGTATGAATCAACAGCAAAAGCAACAACAACAATAACAATAGAGCTATATGACTACAAACTATTAAAACTCATTTTAGTTACCCTAAACTCGGTGTTTTGCTTTTTGCTTTTCTTTGTGTTGCACGTGAGGATGTGGAAAATTTGCATGAGTCACGAGTGCAACCAATGAATGCAGTTCGGCGTCTCCAATAAGAATGGTACCACAAAAATACCAACAAACAATTGTGGCACAATAACAACACAACAACCAATTGTACCACAACAACAAATGTTTCAAACTTATTCTGGCGTGTTGACGTTTTATTGTTTATACTCTTGTATTTAATACAAACATTTATGAATGATGTATGAATGAATGAATATATTGTGTAAGAGAACAATTAGTTAGCACAAGAGAGAGAGCTTTATAGTTAGTGTTTTAAGAGACTAACCTATAAAGGGTTTGGCGTGTTGAACACAAAAGTTATTACATACTTAAAAGTACATATTTTAACAACATTACAAACATTTCTTCAATTAGTGAGTCATTGTTACTACAGAAAAATAAATACCGAAAGAAATATCAAAAGAAATCTGTTAAAAGATTGAAAGAAAAGAAAGAGTAGCTATAATAATTTATTCACTAGTATATAATATTAATCTTCTGTTTTAATAGCATTTTTTTACCAAAAAAATTAATTATATTATTTAATTTTCCAGTTGAATAAAGTTGAACAGGTTTGAAAAGCTTTAATTTGACAGTTCTTAAATCTGTTAAATTAACCAGTTTCGCTGTTAATACAATATAATAAAACATAATTTGGTTTAGCTTGTTGTTCAGTGTTGTAAAGTGTTGATGAACTTCACTACTTCCGGACAAAATTTGACCCAATTTGATAAATAAAAGTTTGAGTATACATACATACGATACATGTTTACAAAATTACATAAAAAATTATCAGCAAATATTTTCAAGGGAAATCATTATCAATATTTTTTGTTCTACTTCTTTTAGATGTAAAAAAATATGACGAAATTATAACAAAAAAGCGCAACGAAATTGAAATGAAAACAGCTTAAATACTGATGTGTCGATATACCTAAATTTTGCCGAGATAATATTTTTGTTGTTCTTGTAATTTTATCGTGCTTTTATTTGATTACATTTTTGTAGTTTTGTTTAGCAAGTATAGTGTATGTTTATTTAATTAACTATTAAAATCAGTGTTTTTGACACACGTCCACAAAAAGTGAATCAATTATTTGTATCACGATTGTGTTGTAACACGAGTCGTTATTATAAACGCAAGAAGTGTGTCAGCCGTTATTTGTGATCGCTTTTAAAGAAGGGGTGAAGCCCCTAACCTACCCTACACTCCCCTACATCACATAGGTAGGGTGTTCAATTAGTCGAAGCAGCATGTGAAGGTTAAATGTTTACCAAGCAAATCGCTGTCACAAAGGATTTAATTGCGAATGTGATTAATTTTGATGGCTTAAGCAATAAAATTATAATTAAATTGCAAGTATGTAATTATATCAAACTATACTTAATTAAATAACATCACGTATACACGATTTAGTTATACGAGTTATCCGTATGCGATAATAGTCGATAATCTGTAGTAACTATTATTTTGTCTCTTCTTGCAAAATATACTCGTAGAGACGTGACTTTCGTTGAGTTGAGTGTCTAACGTTCTAAAAATGTGAGCCACTTGCTTGTACTGTTAACGTCACTGATTAAAGTAATTATGTAACTTTATATCAATCATAGAGTCAAATAATTGGGAGTTGATTCAATATTGGCAGGAATTCCAAACTGCGAAGTTGGGTCGATTGAAGATTTGCTTTTTATTAAGAAATTATGCAAAATTTCGACATAGAAAATGTTTTCTCGGTTTTGTGTATATGTTTCGCTTCTCTTTGTTATTATAATTACAATTCACAAGGGATTTCTTTTAAAAAGTAAAATTTTTTGTTAAAATTTAATTTGAAATTTTAGAAACCAGCTGATGGTCCACTCTTTATTATTGAAACATCTGAATTTTAATTCAATGGATGGCTGATAAACGGGACGATTGGTTAATATGACGAAGGTATGACTAAATAACAAATAATATACTTAAACATGTTTGTAAACAACCTCGTGATTAAAAAGTGACATTTGTGAATAGTTTTTCATCTACAACTATTTGCAAAGAGTTCTTTACCGCTACCCTCCCTCAAATAATCATTTACACATTTTCTCCCACATTTTTCACTCTACCCCATTTCGTTCTCTCTCTCTCTGTCCCTCTCCCACTTTTCTTCGTCGTGGTTGTGCAAACTATTCCAATCATTGCCGAGCTAAGGGTTAGTTTCTTGTCACCCACCCCTGGACTTTGGTCTTGAGTTCTATGAGTCACTCAACTGTCCAAGTGCGATACAAGGAATAACGCGGTTTCCTGACTTGTGACAAAAGCAAACCGTTCGACCATAAAAATAGCAACGATAGTAAAAACTGCATACTATAAAATCTGCAACGAAAATTAAAATAAAATTCGTGTGAAGTTTATGTTTGACAGCTCTAAGGACGAAGAAACGGAAGAAGAAGAAAAGAAAGAAGAAAAAGTAAAAAAGAAATAAAAAGAATAAAAGAAGAAGAAGCAGAGATATACAAAAGCTACTGGCGCCGAGTGGACTTTTTTTATTGGTCTAGACTACAGACTGTTGTCAACGAACTTCTAAACTGAACTCATCCATGAAATAATGACAGTAACAATGACAGTGACAGTTTTTGGACATAAGAATGGATCTTGAAAAATGTCATTTCTCTAAAAATGAATAACTTCATAAATAAAGTAGTTTTCATTGAGCCAATTAACGTTTAATATTTATACAATCAGAACAAGAAATTAATAAATATGTATGTATATGACAATAAAACAAGGGAATATACGAAACAAAAACATCATCAATATAATCCAAGAATTTATCATATCAGACATTATTCCATGAAACATTTATGCACATATGTACATAAATATGGACATATATACATACATTGGCTACACTCCAAATATTCTTGAAACTACAAGAATTCATTCGATTGCATTTCCTTTAGATTTTCCATTTCATTTTGAGAAGCATGAAACGCACCTTCAATGCAAATTAAAAACCTCTGCTTTCCTCGCCCCTCTCATTCTCTTCATTCTACTCACCCTCCCTCTCTTTTGTAATCACCTATCAATTCTGAAAACGGAGTGAAAACGTAAAAAAGCAATCGAACCATGTGTTAGCTGAAACAATGTGGAACGCATGAACGCATAATAGGTACGTAGAGCCCTCTCCTGTCCCGCCCCCTCCCTTTGGCTTTCTATTTGGACAATCAACCCAACTCATGTCGCTTTGTAATGCCGTCATTTATCCGAATCCGTCATTTCCATCTTCGAGTACGTATGTAGTTATGGATGCCGGATGGATGATGAGTATGGTTTCTAAAAATTTTGTATACAGAATGAGTTGTGTGTTCACTGAAATGATTTCAGAAATCACAACAAACAAACAAAAAACCTCACGTATTCACGGTACTCACGATAGCAACAACAAAAAATGAGACGAGAGAAGAAGAACAAAAAACTCAGGTCAAGATTTTTAATAAGTGAATCCATCCATTTAAGGTACCTTCATATATTTAGAGTACTAACATATGTATATCTATATTTTGTACCCTAGTACAAAAGAGAGGAAATTCTCGATATTGATAATTAATCAAATGAAAAATTAATTTTATAAAAACGGAAGATTTAAACAAAAAGCAAACACAATGACTGTATTATAACAATGACACCAATAACAAAAATAATAATAAAATCTCAATAATATTTCATATTGCAAAGTTTATAATATTTATTCAATTAACAATAGCCAGTTATAGTGATTATAAGTATTGAAACGTATTTCAAGAGTTATTTAGGGCGTTAGTCATTGAAAGACCTCTCAGTGACAAAAATAAACGAATACGAACTTGAAAATGACGTATTGTGCTCAATTCTTTACAATACTATCAGTATTCAGTACTACTAAAAGCGTTGTTCGATTGGAGAAAGTTGTGAGAATCGAAATCTGTACATAATAACAAGCAACAAGTAATAATAACAAGCAGCTAGTATCTGTAACTTAGCCTCAGTGGCTTAAAATTATGTATTTGATTGTATAAACTGCTAAGGAAAAGAAGTGTGTTAAGATTGTGTAGTTTTTTATGGTTTCCACACTCCTTGATTGCAATACAATAGTTACATTTATTGAATATGGTTTAGAAAGTTTGAAAATGGTTTATTTAACTGCAGTTATAATAAAAACTCAAAATAATTGCATATTTTTAAGTAGGTTGTGATATATTGTACGTAAGTTAAAAGTATGAATTGTAGGTAAGTTAAGACTATGAAATTGTAATTGTAATCGCTTAATTTTAATTTCTACAAAAAAACCTTAAACTAAAAGATCTATGAAATACTTTCCTTGGCAAAATTTTGACAAAAATATTTACGTACATTGTTTGAAGTTAATATAAAATGTACAAACATATGTTAATATATCTAATCTCTAATATAGATGATAAGAAAAAGAACTTGGTATTATATTTACTTATAGCATTTGCCGATATACATCATATATGAGTAATTTATTTATTTTTTATATTGTAAAATCATAAGAAGATTAACTCAAGTTTATCTCGAAATCATTAGGTATAGATCAGGTTAGGGTATAGGTATAGAGGGTAGGGTATATCAGTTAGTGTATTGTATCGTACATTTGCGACTACATTCACAACCAGGAAAAGTTTGAGTTGCATAATATTGTACTTTAATATTTAGTGAGCTGAATCATCAATTTAACAAAGAAATCACTTTTACTATCAGCAACAATTTATACTGTCTTCAATTAAACTTTTGTCACTTAATTTCAACGACACTCGACACAAGAAAAGCTCAGCAGAAGCACCTAATCAAGACCGCATTGAGTCAGGTCAGAATAATTGAAATGGTACTGTAATATATGCGAGTGGAAGATAGTCGCGTATTATAAAATATTTAAAGACTCGAACGACGATTGTGGAGCATCATAAATTTACATAAATTACGGATGATAAAAATATTATGGAATGCATTAAAAATGTGTGAAATTGAACTTAACGGATTAATGATTGAGGAAAGAGTAAGTTCCATAACTATTGAAAATGGACTCACAATTGACTTTGCTCTTATGGTTAACCATCGATAACCAGCCAGGTACCACTTTTTCTACTTTCTAACTACGCATTCGTCGATTCATTCAATGCGGAAGCTGAGAGAATTAATTGCAAAAAATGCATCCCGCATTTCCTATAAAATTTCCTACATACGGTATAAATTCGTATGTATTTCAATTCCAGCAATTCGTGTTAATTCATTGCTTTACTTGAAGCTGTTTCGTTTCAAGTTTGTGTTTTTCTCTTACGCAAGACTTGTTGTTAATTACATACAATTTCTTTCTAAGTTTATTTTGACTTACTTTAGTTTTAGTTTTCCTTTCTCTCTATCTTTATCTGTCCCTCTCTTTGTACTTAGCAAATTTTTGTGCTTGACTCACTTTAATGTTTTGTTGTCATAGAAACTAATAACATAACTAAACCAGCTCAACTAACATCGTACATTCTTTCATTTCAGGTTCACATTCGCACGTGTTTTTGTGGTTTTCTTTACTTCTATTATATCACTGAACTTAAGAAGCATTCCATGCTATTTTTTTAAGCTGACTCGTGGAATGGTGAGGTAAGTAAACTAGTTATGAGAAATTATTTAGTATTCATTTTTTAAATACTTTTTTTTCATTTTATTGTTTGTTTATATAAGAGATTTTTTATATATTCCTTGTATTTTTGTGTTAATATCAGAATTTTTTTATAATAAATAACAACAATAAGAAAAGTAAAGATTTAAGCTTTCTGACTCTAAGACAAAAGATTAACGGAAAACAAAATTGAAATATAGAAGCATAAAAGAATCTGCAAGAACGTGATTTTAGTGTGACCTAAAAAAAGTTAAAAGAAAACTGAATGAATTCGCAAACAATCTGAATGAAAGAGATGTCGACTTAAAACTAATAGAGTACAAACAGTGTTAATTTGCCAGTCAGCAAAACAGCAGGACAAAAACAACAGCAGCTGATATACTTAAATATACTTAAAATAAAAACTATGAAGTTTCTTCTTCCAAAAAGCCGAAAAGTCTGACAAGCAGACAACAGAATCTGAGACGCCACAGACAACAACAAACTTTTAATAAAAACTAACTAACTAACTTATTAACTAACTAAATAATTGGCAAAGTAAAAGCGTGAATAAAATCTTAAGTTTTGACAGCTACAGACTGCAAAATTTAATTACAGAAATTAAGGTTAATAAAGTGAAAAGTTTTTCTTTAAAAGATATTTAAGCAGATTTAAAAATCCGAAAACAACATCAGCCATTACAGTCTCTTAAAAAGGTAGTAAGAATCATCTGAGGCCAGGGAAATGAAAACTTCTTTCATGTATATTTTTTCATGTATATTTTTTTTCATTTCTTACACGTAGACTCATTTAAGTCTATAAACTCGTCTAATCTTCTAGCTTAGAGTGAACATAAATCACTACAAGTCTGGAGAATTTATCAAGAAAGCAGCCAAAAATAGAAAAAATCAAAACCAACCGACTAAACAACTGCTAACAAACAGTAGTAAAAGAAGAGAGAACAAAGACTGGACCATTTTCTACAGAAGAGCAGCGAAGAGTGAGTGCTGAAGTGTTGTGGAGTTTCAGGGACAAGAATCTTTCAACTTTCAGTGTTGCCGTCCTTGCAGTGTAGTTCGTAAAACCAACACGGTTAAAACTAAGTAACTCGACGACTTTAGTCCCTAAAATTAGTATCAAGTCAATACTTCATCAGTTGATTTAAACAAATTTCGTTTTATTGTTGAACTCTGGAAATCTTTTTGTAATTCTTCAAAAAACAAAGCTTATGCATGCGACTGTAAAATTCTTAACATTTAACATTCTAAAGAGTTTATAAGCATAATATTCATTAATAATTTGGATTTAACTCAAGGAAAACTTCACGCCAAATAAGACTTTATCCATTCCAAGTTAAGCATCTTAATGATTGTTGGATTGATCAATTGTGCTGAAAATCGGTTTTTTGTACAAAGCTACCCACAGACGAGTCTTTAATCTGTATTTCATTAATTGTAATTTTATATCGTGTAAAGTTTGAGTGCGAAGTACGAATAAAAGTGTTAGTGTTAAGTACGAATAAAATAAATATTAAAAGAAAATCATTTAAGGTAAACTTGTTTATAGATTAAATATGTTTAAATTTATGTATATTAAAAGGGCGAAGTACGAATAAAAGTGTTAGTGTTAAGTACGAATAAAATAAATATTAAAAGAAAACCATTTAAGATAAACTTGTTTATAGATTAAATATGTTTAAATTTATGTATATTAAAATATTTAAGGGTGCATTATTTTAATAGTGAAGGAAGGGAGAAACAATAAAATCAATATAATTTCTTCGCTCAACATAGTTAAATATTAACTACACTTCTTATAGTCACTAAATAGAGACTCCAAATCCGAATCCAATTGGAATTCTCAAAAAATAGAAACAAAACAAACAAAAAAATGTCTGCCTCGAATTACCTTTTTTACTCTCGGAATTCCAATTGTAATCATGTTTAGCAGATGCATCCGCCGCCACAGCAGCAGAATTTTCCAAGCATATGCTGGCCAAAAGCAGACAAACTGCAACAACAGCAATTGCGACAAAACTACGCACTTGTCGACAGAATTGTTGCATTTTTATGTTGGTTTCTGTGATCCACGATCCTTGCGATCAGTCCCCGCAATACTTCGTCAGCTGCTAAACGGGACTCTATTACAACAACACGTTTTAAGAAGAGGATTGCTTGATTTTAGCTGGGTGCAACTGTGGTGACATCACTTCCTGGCTGGCTGCTTGTTTTGTTGTTGGATAGGATGGGCTGTGAGAGTCTGGGGAGAAACGCTGTTTTGAATTTTCTGGTTGGATTTTTATTGTTTTTGTTATTAATGTTGGAGCAGCATAATAAAGGTTGTGTTAAAGAGAACACGAACAAGAGACGCGAGGAGACAAATTCGTTTCGTAGACTGCAGTGGTTATTTTTGATTTTGTTATTTTGTCGTCGTTGTTGCTTTCGATTCTAATATGTACATATTTTGAAATTAATGAATTTGTTGTAAGCACGTGTATTTTCATTTGGGAATCACTGTAGATTTTTCTCTTACAACCAATTTCCTAACTGGTTTTGTTTTCTTTTATTATATTGTTGTTTTATCGAACGTCGACGACTGAAGGACGCGACTGGTGATAGAAAAACAAAAGCAACAAATCATTTATTAGAAGGAAAAAAGAACACAAATGCTTTTCATACTTTTTATTTCATAACAACTACGCACTTTTAATTAACACTTGTTTAATTCAAGTATAGTTTTGTAATTTTATGCAGTTAAACGAAAATCGGAATCAATTTTTTAAGTAAATCGATGCTGAGAATACTCGTAGATAGGAAAACAAAAACTATCAACAAATTTGTATTTTTTCAAGTTTGCTCTTCTTTCGAGTTTCTTTTCTTTCACTATTATTATCGTATTTATTACAAAATTTCGAAAACTATTTAAAATTAACAATACTTTAATTAATTGTTAAGTTTGCTGCTTTTGTTACTGTATTATTTGCAGCTGTTTCCGCATTATTTTCCTGCTACTGCACAGAAACGAATCACAACCATCACCCACGAAAGATAATTTCCAACTGCACTCTCCGAGCAAACACGAGTCGCAAGGGAAACGTCAAAACCACAAAAAAAACTTTTAGCTCTAACCAACGCTTAATAATCGACAAGACTCTTACTTAATTAGTTTAATAAATAACTAATTCTTATCTAAATTGGACTTCTCTCGGTGATTCTCAGAATATTATATTGGTAAGTAAGTCGTTCTTAACAATCGAGGTTTGGGACCTCGGTAAAAGATGCAAAACGTTTTGTTTGGAAATTTTTTAAAAGTGGTTTTTTCACCACTTTATTTTGTGGTTTTAAATTTTCATACGAAGGGTTGATTTATAATTGTATCTTCTGAAATTACTAGAAATACTAGTTCTATTTGGCATAGTAGCTTGCATTATATTGCAAATTATATATGTGATAAGGTAGAAATATCAACACCATCTGAAATTTACGCAGCTAGAAACAGTTTTTCACACATAGCTTAGACCGACACCTTTCATTTAAAGGCAATTGTAAAAACGTTGTTGCACTGCTTTATTAACAGTTATGACAACGAAACTGGCCTCTTGTCTGGTTGGAGGCCAAATGAATTCGGCATTGCAAAAATAAAAACAACAACACCATCTGTTTGTTATATTTTCTGAATAATGTTTCTGTTTAATGTTTACTGGTTAATGTTAATATTAGTTACTATTTTAGTATTACTATTATTTTTTTTTAGTTAATAATGACAAATACATGTATATATCAATAAAAATTGCACTACTTTGGCTACAATAATTGCATAAAATATATTTTTATTTATATATGTTAAATATGTTATATATTTAAATATCAATACTTTTCAAGAAATTCAAGTCATTAGTTGATAACGTAATTGTTTCGGTGGCGTAGTACATCGTGTTTGCCTGTTTAGTGGCTTGGAGTTTGGGTTTCAATTCCGCTCTGGATGGACTGATCTGAATTTCATATTCATATTCATTTCATCTGAATCTTTCATTCTGAAGATTTCTATTTAATTTGCAATTTGAATTTGTATAGATAATTGAAGATTAGTTTTATTTTCTTTAATCTGAAGCATTTTACTGTAAATTCTTTAAACACATTTTTATCAAATGTGTTTAAAGTGTTTTGACCTGACTCAGTGCAGTCTTCATTCTTGCTTTCGCAGTTCTTATTTTGACGATGATTATTTTGATTGACATCTCTTTAGGTTGAAATATAAAATTGACAAAAGTCTAATGAAGTCTTAACTGGTAATGCATTGTATCGAGTTAAGAGCTATGATCTCTTTCTTAAACTGTAAACAATTCGCTGTTGTAATACAGTTGCACTTCATTCTAATGCACAACTATTTTAAGTGATGAGTGATAAAGAGAGAGAAAGACGTAGAGAAAACAGACGACTTTTATTATTGTGCGGACTGTTGGGGCCATGGGGGTTCATTGCCCTCTGTACAACTCAGGATTTCCATACTCGTATTCCCTTAAAAAATACCTCATTTCTTTTTTTTTAAAATACAATTAATCCTTTATTATTATCATAAGTCAATGCTATTATTATAGTACTTCAAGTAATAATAAATAATTAATCAAGTAATAGTTTTTAAGTAATAATTTTTTTTTGTTCACTTTATCGTGCCTAAACCTAGGAATACTTTTGAAATCATTAACTATTAAGAATCATTAAATTAACTATAGAAACCACTCAGTGATCGGAAGTTCTACCACTACAAATGCTTCCGGAATCGAATTTTAGCCCGGAAGCTTAGCTTAGCGATTAGCGGGAGCGTTTTCCATTGAGCCTGTCCTGGATTTCCTGCAGACTCAGACCCTTTGTCTCCATCACTACAAAGAGCACGAAGAAGAAGGCTAGGATGCAGAAACAGGCAAAGAGCCAGAAGGCGTAGTAGGTACCAAGGGCGTCCAGAGCTGGGTAGAAGCGCGTCACCAGAAAGCCGAGGCACCAGCATGTTGAGGCAACCAACGAGGACGCAATCGACTTGACATTCGTAGGGAACATTTCACCCAATACCGCCCAAGGCAGGGGACCGAAACCGATGCAATACACGATGTTGTACAGAATGAGAGCGGGAACCGGTAACCACAGGACTTTCTCGACGGCGCCGCCAGTCAGTTGAATGTAGAAAAAGGCACCCAGCGCAGCTAACCCAATGCTCATGCCTCCAGCTGATGTCAGCAGGATGACCTTGCGTCCCAGACGATCCGCAATAATAGGAGTCAGGCCTGAAGAGGCCATCTGAACCATACCAATAATGATGGTCGCCACGGCAGGATCCAGGCCGGTGTTGGCGCTGATGAAGATCGACTGGCTGTTGAAGAGTACCACGTTGATGCCCGAAAGTTGCTGGAATGCAATAAGGCCCGCACAGATGAAAATAGCTTTGCGGTTGCCGGCATTGCTGAAGATGTCCAACAATGTGCCCTTGTTAGCGTTCGACTCTTCCACGACCGCCTGGATTGTGGCCATTTCATCCTGCACCGCATCAGCGCTTTGGCCACGAAGGAACTGCAGCGATTTAATGGCTTCCATCTTGCGTCCCTTACCTGCATAGTAGTAAGGACTCTCTGGCATGAAGAAGAACACCGCATCGAAGACGATCGGTACTACCAGGCAGCACCACTGCAGCGCCTGATAGGAAACAAAGGGACCGATGGCGTACACGTAGAGAACTCCAGCTAAAAGAATGAGAAATAAGAAAAGAATGTAAGATAGAAAAGCGAGCGAATGGAAGCAATAGAGGCCGATGTGGTGCTTAGATTCTTACACACGATAAATAGTTGCATCAGGGAGCCAGTGGCACCGCGAACATTATCGGTGGCAATCTCGCCAACGTACATAGGCTGAACCGTCATAACAAACCCAACGCCGAAGCCCTGAAACCCGAAGGAAACAAATGAAAAAGAAGAGGAAAGAATTAAAGGATGACGCACAGAAAGAAAAGAAAAGACTCGGTTTACCTGTATCAGACGGCCCAGTAATATCACCCAGACTTCGCCGCCAATCATCATCAGTATATAGGCCAAAATGAAGAGCAATGAACTGCAGAGCAGCACCCGTTTGCGACCGATTCTATCGGCGAGCGGTCCAGCAACAAAGGGAGCTACAAATAAATTAGATCGGAATAAAGAAACACAATAAATGAATGAGGAAGACGTTAGAAGTTTGGACGAGACATTAAATCAGGTAAAGACAGATTTGAAAAGGAGAAGATTTGGTTAATAGGTAACTAAAGTGAGAGCTTACCCACTAAAGCGCCAATGGCGACAATGGAAGCAATCCAAGCATCCTCCTCCGAGTCTATCTTCCGATTCAAGGGAGAGTCGGAGGTGTCATCCGCCTTGAGTTTCGGTGCTATCGGCGATGTCCAGCCCAGGCACGTGCCAACGGCAAAGGCAGATAAATTAGCTGTTATAAGAGAATGATGAAAATTATTTGAAGAGGTTTCATGAATTTCAGTGGAACTCTCCTCTACATCCGCAATCGATTGCCGACCTCAATTGCTCGGTAAATAAAGTCACAAATCAGTGCTGCAGTTTGAACAGAGTTTTATTTGCTACTCAATATGAGTGCCACTCGTTCAAATACCGATAAGAATTCATTACGTTAATAATAACCAAAAAAATGCACTAAAATTACGAGATACTCAAATTTTGTGTCAGATTCATTTTGTACTTATCCTAGATATATGTCCGTATACCTACATATATATTTATAAACTTACCAGCGACAGCTGCCATGAAGATGCGTACAGTTTTCACTGGCTCCATTCTGTTATTCGGTGTGTTACGTACGTCGCTTATTTGGAAAGGACTCACTTCTGTGTACTTGATGTGATGTTGGTCTTCTGAACTCATTTAAATTGCAGACATGCAGCGTACGAAGGTGCAACAGCTAAAAAGAACAAAATGTGGGTGGACGGATGATGAGTGTGCTGGGTAAACATTTCAAAATGATAAATTGCATTGTGATTAACGAGTTACGATGCTAGCTGCTCAGAACCGGTCAAAGGGATTGTAGAGAGCGTGGAGCAGAATTCATTATCAATGTTGCAGAGGATAGAATTACCGTTAATAAAAATAAGATGGGAAAGAAGCAATGATAGCAATGTAGAAGAGGGACAAATTCTGTAATCAAATAACTTAACTTTAAGTTATTATTATTATAAATTTTATTATTATCATCTAGACATCCTAGCTTCGGATATTAAATCATGTTGGATACTCTTTTATAATCTCTTCGTAGATAAATTCTGGTAACCTCTTCTGGAGCACTTTTAAATAAGAAACAGCTAAGAATTTCAGATGGTTCCAAATGTTTCAGGAAGTTCTTCGGAAAGGCTTTTGCTTAGGGAGGCAATGGAGAGGGAAAACATAGAAAGATAGAGATCAAATATGGATCACAGTTATTAGAAGAAGCTAGCTAAATTGTGACGAAACTAGTTTCTGATCGGTGACTAGAAATGTTTTGTATTATAAGTGTATATTCAAATATATAATATAATCAATAATTACAACATTGATAGTTTAAAAATCTCTCAAAGGTCAAGGATTTATTATGTTTTCTTTTAGGATATATTTTTGAATTCTATTATTATTATACTAATTTTTTAAAAAAGGTAACCTAAACTTGTTATGTTCATTTAATTACATTTGATTAAATGAAAGTTAATTATTAAAAACTATTAGGTTTTTATTTGATGTTTTTTTATGCATACTATAATATTATAATATTTATGTTAGTAGTTAATGATTTTATTTATTATATTTTATTTATGATATTCTATTATTTATTATTATATAATATCTTATTAATTAATATGTTTTCATTTAATTTATTTTATTTTAATAATTTGTTATATTGTATTTCTTATTACGAATTTCATTATTATTATTATAATTCTTATTTATTTATTGTATACTTTATTTATTATTATTATTTATTTATTATTATCTATTTTATATTATTATTATTTGTGTTTGTTCTTGAAGATAAATATTTTTATATAAAAACTTTTTTATTCAATTAAAAATCAAATCTTTCAATCACTAAATAATATCCTTTAATTTTACTATTGATTAGTTTAACTTCACTTTATAAATTCAACATTTTAGGTAAAATTCATTTAAATAATTCCTATAAATTAATAACATTTTTTCACTCATAACTTTTAAGTTAATAACTTTAGCTTTTTTCTATTAATTAATATGTATAAAAATTTCAATTTTCCTTTGTTTTCTTTTTTAAACTTTGGGCTAACTGATTTAGTAACTCACACTTTATTAATATTTTAAATAAAATAAATTCTATTTCTGTCGTGGAATTCTTTGTTTTCACACAAAGTATTTTTGTATCCTTTGCAATCCTTCCCTTAGTTACACCACGATAAGGACGACGAAGAGCAGCAGGAGGGGAGCAGAAGAAGAACGCGTATTTTATTACTATTTTTGTTTAAAATTCCCTTCAAGCGCTGCCCCGGAACTGTGATTTGTGGTTTGACGACTCTTAATTTAGAATGTGAAGCGTTTTTGAAAATCGCGTGAATTTAAAGATTCACGTTCGCCGTCGACGTCGAGAAGCGGCAGGGTGCGCAGTGCTGTCAGCATGTGCGAAAACTCCGTTAGAGGCAGTTATTTGTTATCAGTTGCACTAGTGGCGCTGCACCAATCAAGTGCGTTCGTCCCGGCTGGCGTCCGACTCATCGAAGCTGTCTCAAGATGTTGATAGCGACCCCTGAGTATCTTGCATTTTCATAGAAAACATGAGGCAGCACCTACGACTATCTATCTGTTCATCTATCTGTCTATCTTTCTATCCGAAGTTCTCCTTATCTATCGATCAATCGATCTGTTTATAGATCACTCAATCGTTTGGAAAAAAACGTGCCCTTCAAAGTTTTGCGTGATAAGGAATATAATAAGTTTAGCAAATCTTAGGGATAAGAAGAGGGCAGGCGGAAGAGGAGGAGTAGGAGTACGAGGAGGAGAAGGCGGGGGAGGCGCGGTGAGACGTGGGATGTGTCCGCCCTGTTTTGCTAAAAACTTGGCAATGTTTAAATTTGAGTGCATGGAAAATATTCAGCCACTCAGCGACGTTTGATTGAATTTCATTCTTTTTGCAATGAATTGTGAAACACTTTTTCTTTTTTTCTCTTAATTCTGCTTTTTGGGAAATTTTCCATGCTGATGTTTCGTGTGGTGTCAGATGGAGTCAAATAAGATTGGTCTTTCGCTCCTGAATGACGGATGACGGATTGCAAACTGCAGAAGCAGCAACAGCAAAAGACGTCAATCATTTGCTTTTGATTTGTTTGGATAGATTGTTCTCAAGAACTGAACAAATACGTATTGAGTTGTATGTTTGCCATGAATTTAGATAAATAGCACTTTCGCGCTGGAATTTCCTGGTGAAGCTGCCACATTTTTGGGCGGTGATTAATGACGGGCGAATTGACGATCGGACAAACTGAGTGTGTTATATAAGCTTTTGAAAGACAGAGACCAACTTTAGAAATGCGAACATCACTCGTTGAAGATGCTATAAACAAATGAAAGAGCAGAGCATATGCAACAAAATGTGCAACAATTCGGATGTTTGTGTACAAATCGTAGACACATCAACATGTTTCGATGATTTTACAACCAGCAACGTTGCTGAATTTTATTTATTTTTATTTTCATTGTTATATACTTTATTTTTATATTTTATTATATTTTATAAGACTCTTCTTTTAATAAAAAAATAAATAAAACAACATCTGTTCACACAAGAGAAATGTTTTTAACAAATTAAACAAATTTAAACAATATCAAAGTACACTTGGACAAAATTGAGCAACAGTATTGAAAGCTTGATAAAACAAAGGCTGGAAAATTTCCATAAAATAACACAATTTTATTTAACGAAAAATAATGAAATATTTCAATAATATCAACCCAATTCCTTGGATTTTTTAATCCTTCCGATTTTAATAATATTTTTATTTTATAATATTTACTATTGTTATTATTTATATTTTAATAGTATTATTTTTGTTGTATTTATATATATTTTAATTATATTTATATAATAGAAAACTGTTCATTGAATCACATTTAATTTCATTTTACTTGCTTAATCAACGATTTTCTGTAATTTATTGTATAAATCTAGTGTAAAAGGCATTTTTAATGAATTCTTTTAAATATTATTATTAAATATAATTTTATTTTATTATTATATTGTTATTAGTTTTTTCCACCTCATTTCTTTGTAATAACTCAAGACATTTGGTCAAGATGATATTTCCACAAAACTGCATAAAATTAAACTGGGAAAAGTTTTTTAATTAATTTAATAATAAATTCATCAACTTATGGTTTCCTTTAATTTTGCTTTTTTCTTTTTCTCTCCTTCTTTTATACACTTGCTCTTTCCACATCTTATTCGATGTCTTATCCATGAGACTTACCCATCTTGTCTGAAATCTTTTTTAAGCTCGCAGTGAAATTTATAAATTTTTTTATTAATTTATTTAATTATAAAAAAATACTCGTATCTTCAGCCAGAGATAATGCACGAAAAAATATGTTATTTTTTTTCAGAAAATACTTTTTTTCACCTCTTAATTTATATGATTTATAATTATTTTTTTTTTAATAAATATCTTTTTATTCTTTTTTTTAATATATATAAAAATTAATTTAAAATTGATATAAAACACATATAATTTGTATATAATTTGTATATATTTTATATTTATACATGTATTATTTCTTTATAATTTTTAATTTTTTATTGTGTTTCCTCAAAAATGTTCTTCTTATTTTCGTTGGGCTTTTGTTTTGTTTCTTCTTTTATTAATGATTATTTTTAATTTTTGGTTGGCTCTCCTGTCGTTGTCTTTCGACAGGTTCAAAAGTTCTGAATTAACTTCGAGCTCGTAATCGAACCAGGTCTTATTTAAATTACGCTCAAGTACCGACTAAAATAATGTTGATACAGCTTAAAGCCAGCCGTTCGCAGCTCGAGCAGCAGATACTGCTTTGAACTTGAGATACAAACATATGTTTGTGTTTTTATTCTTGTCATTGTTGTTGCCTTTTCCATAACTAAAACAAAAAGTAAATACTTAATATTCAAAGAGCGTAAATTCTTTTTAAGCTTAAATGTGTTTAAATGTCATACGGACGAATAAAGAAATTTTAGAAGCTGTCACTTGTTGAAGCTCCTGCTCAACCAATTAATTTGGAACATTTTTAATGCGACCTCTACAGAAGTCAAGGCGATCGATCTATTTTCAAGTTCGACAGGATCACGAGAGAGGGAGACAGAAAGAGTTAGCGAGAGAGAGAGAGAGAGAGTGAGAGAGAGAGATTGAGAGACAGATAGATTAGAATTCGTTGTTCTTGTTCCTCTTTTTTGGGGGGCTTGAGCTTTTTATCATAGTAATATATTATTTATAAATAATACTTAATATTATAATATATTAAAATGTTAAATATTATTCTATATTTATAAGAAATACAACTTCAATCGACTTTAAAAAATACAGCTTCTTTTTCAACACGTATTTCAGTACCTATTTCAATGAAACAATGTGATGAAAATGCTGTGAGTTATTTAATATACTTTATTTTATTTAGTTCTATGGAATCTTTTGTTATATTTGAAATATAAATTTCATTCAATTCTTATGATTCTTCCATAATTATCGTTTTATTAAGATCCATTTATATTGAATCCATTTTAAAGTTTTTATTTGTAAAGGTTTTTATTTTTATATTTATTCTTATAGTTTAGTAATACACAACGTATTCCTTGCTTGCCGGGTGTAGGGTGATGTTTAATTGAAACGCCTCATTAAACGGTGAATTGCTCAGTGATTCGACGACAATTAAAATATCTCAAAATCGCATCTCAAAGTTGAAACAGACAAAATTAAATGCAACAAAAACAAGAAAAACACTCAAACATTGTGATTTTTTCGTAATTCTTTTCTCTCACTTGTGATTTTTTTTCTTTTTTATTTACAAATTAATTATATTGTGAGAAAGTCGGAGTTGAATATTTCCGCAAATCTCAGTTACAATACCATAAAATATCGCAATATGAAACATAAAGAAATGGCAAAAGTTCATTGTTTAATCTTAATCTATTTCATTTGATGGATAATCGAAAACTTAAAATCTTTAAGATCAAATTATTAAACTGAGTATATTACATAGTTTATTGAGTATTTATCTAAAGTTATTCCGCTATTAATAATGAGTATGTTTCTAAAGACTGGCAAGTTTTGGATAGTAGTCTTCTTTCAATATGTAGTCTTTATTTTCATTAAGCTTAGTGATATTGAAAGCCTGATCCGTTCTAAAGTTATCCTAAGCTATTGATAATATAGTCTCTGACTTTGCCAATGCCTCAGAATCCATCCATCTGTGATCTCTGTTTTCCTGACCTCAGAATCCAAGATAGGAGCTGTCATAGAACAAGTGGAATTCCTTGAATTCGAGACCTCTGATTCCAAGGGCTATGATTCCAAGGTCTATGATTCCAAGACCTCTGACTATTCTAATTCCAAGAACTCTAACTTCGACATCTCTGATGCCAAGAAGATCTCCCACATCAAGATGGCTAGATCTCGAGCTCTGATTCGAGGGATCTCTGATTCTTTGCCTTAAAAATCTTAACATACTTTACTATACTCGAATTTTACCTGATACCTCGTATACGCTCTATTGGCATAATCTAGAGTAATCCTCAATTAAACGTGCATTAGATTAAGAACCTTATCATTTACGTCATTATATTTTATATACGTTTACACGTTCAATTCATAAATATTATCTCTATTTCTCTCTTGCTCTCTCTACCTCTCTCTGAAATCGAACGAGTTGAAATGCTAAAAACGTTATCATCACAAAACCTCTGAAACACATCTGATTTCGTTGATCAGTTGTTGGATTCTTCTTAGTGCCTGAAAAGATCTGAGATGAAAATCTTATATTAAAATTATTTAAAGATCATTAACATACAAAAATTATTACCTCTCTCTTTCGTGCACTTGCTCTTGCTCCTCCTATTCTTCTATGAAAGATAACAGTCCATATTCTTGAGGAAAAGAGTGATTCTTGGGTACAGAATGAATCCTGGACAACGAAAGAATAAATACATAATGTTAATGCTAGAAAAGAGTGATTCTTGTATATAGAAGTGAATCTCCTATAGAACGGTGATTTTTAATTCTACAGAATGATGTACATATGATGTAATATACATGAATTTTAGGGATTTTTTAAAAATAAGAATCATTCTTGTAGGAAAGGCATTTAACTTTATTTGAATGTTCGAGTTATTATATAACTAATGCTGATTTTAAACGTTATTACCTCATTTCGATGTCCCGAATCGGATGTATGATAAATTGATTATTATGATTATATAACAATGAAATCATTCGCACGCTTTGTTGAATAACAATCAGAAAGAATCTTCTAAAAAACTAGCCTTGTTGTTGCCAGAATTCTTGAATTGAACTTTTGACATTTTAAGGCGATAATTTGCGTTTTCGGTAATTATGATTAATGACAACTTCAATAATTAATTACAATGCTGATGTAATACTTGAATCAAAGATATCAAATTCTAAATGTGCCAAAATTTAACGAATTCAAAAGCTAATCGTAGCTGATTAGTATGCAAAGAAATCACTTGACATCAGCCAACAACGCGTTAAAAAATAGCGCTTAATGACAACTAATTTTATGTTGTCATCATGATTAAAACTTAAAACTCGATGTTTAACCACAAATAAAATAAACCAAATAATAAAATAAAAAAAAAATTATGTTAAAATGTTGGAAAAAACCCCCCAATTTTTCACTTGTCACTTACTGCTTCTGGCTTTAAAAGATCACATAATTGTCTTTGTTGTTGTTGTTTGTTGCTTTCATGCCATTGAATAGAATTCACAACCGGAACAGCGGCAACAAGCTTGTTTTTTCCTTGTGTGTGCCTCGCATTTAGTATTTAAAACCAAACAACCGACAATATAATTATAAAAATTTCGATTGACTAAATTGATTGACTAAGAGTAAGAATTCAACAGCGGTAGGCAAACGCGTTTATTATAGAGGTTGTTTCGGTGACAAACTTACAGCTTTGTCGTATCTGATGCACGTTGCTGCTGCGTTTTATAGAGAGACGACCGTGGCAATGGATGCAGTGATTGAAAGCTGATAACGGGGGGAAATGTGCGTAGCAGAGTTGTAGTAAATGTAAATATGCGTAAGCCAGAGAAAGAGAGAGAGAGAGAGAGAGCAAAATAGAGACATCTACCCACACGCGTTTTGATGTGATACTATAGAGAACGCGATAAGCGACACGCGACTCTGCTCATATTTTTGCATAATTTAAATGCACTTTTAACGTATTAAATGTAGCAAACGCATTTCAATGTTAACTGAAATGTTATGTAAAGTAAAAGTAGTGTTAAATGTACATAATAATAAATTAAAGCTAATGCAAATCATCCCACTAATGATTTACAATGATAACACTATCAAGAGTAATCTATTTATGTCTCGGTTATTCTTGAATCTTTACATATGTACAAAAGTCTTTAATATGGACGTTGACTCTAGCAATTTTTTAAAAATATTGACGTAGTAAATACAATACATAGTCGTATAATTTCATTGATAAGGAATAATTTTGTGCATACTCGAATTAAGGGGCGTTGAAATGCATTTAAATGTGTAAATACGCCACTTTAATAGACATCATATTAAATAATGCAATAAATAAGCGCAGCAGTGTTAATAAACTTGTTCGTTTTTTGAACAGCAGTTTTTCAGTAAATGAACGTTTATCGACAACGTTAAAAATACGCAAACGATACGAATTGTCAACTTTACACCCTAGGTTTTTGCATTGAGGAGCAATATTGGGGCATAAATGACCTTTATTGGGGTGCTTGGATATTTGAAGACCGGATTTCGATATTCTTAATAATAATAATAATAAGAAACACGTGCATGCTTTTAAAATTTTACAAATCTACAAACAATATTTATTTATTTATTTTTCTATTTAAAATACATTCCTCTTGAAAACTTAATTTTAATCTTAATCTATACGGAGCTACAAAGACTTCTCTAAAAGATTAAAACTCTACATAAACATTAAATTTTAAGGAAAAACCTGCTACTATTTGAACAATTTTCAAAATTAAAAATTTATTTACTTTAAAAAAGAAAAAAAACTGATGGACTCTATTTTTATTTTTATTTTATATTCTATACAGAATAATATTCAAAAATAAGCTTTTCTTCGATTCAGTCTGAGAGTCAAGCAAAAACTCCCACTTTTGAATAACCTAACTATTCTAGAGTATAACTGAGTCGATCTTGTTACAGGATATACTATAAAGTAATCTCGCTCTTATATATACACAAAGCTTTAAGCTTAACTAAGCTAAGTCGTTAAAGCTTAACTTACTGTATGTTAACTAACTTTGAATAATAAAGCTTTACATGTTCTTATCTGAACACCTCCTCATAATCTTCATTTCATCCTCATCCTCTTAATTTCTTCCTCATCCTCGCCAATTCATCCACATCCTCCTCATTTCATCATCATCTACTCGGTTATCCTCAACTTCTATCAAGATTCTCTCAACTTCTCTTCGATTTCAATTTCATTCTCTTCAGTTTTCACTTATTTCCACCCAACCACATTTGAATCTGAGCCGATGTCTTGCCCTTTGTCTCCAGCACCATTAAAGCCACATACAGCGTAGACGCCAACATGCAGAAAGCGAAGAACCAGAAAGTGCAATCCGATCCCCAGGCGGTGATCATGGATCCAAAGCATTTCGTCACAATGAACACCGATAACCAGTTGGACATCACCGTCAGTGAGACGGCGGTGGCCTTGACATCGGGCAAGAAGAGTTCGCCCATCATCAGCCATGGAACGGGCCCGTAACCGACCGAGAAGGTGATCATGAAGAGCACAACACACAGCAGCGGCAACCAGCCGAGAGAGGACACATCCTTACCGCCATCCTTCATGTGGAAATAGTAACCGAGTACCGCCAAACAGACGCAGCAGACGATGCTGCTGAAGAGCAACAACACTTTGCGACCGGCGCGTTCAATCAACAGCGAGGAGGTGAGAGTCATCACCACCTGAACAAAGCCCACAATGATCGAGCAAATGGACGGGTCTAAAGTACTGCCTGCGGACTGGAAAATGGGGACCGTGTAGAAGATGACCGCATTGATGCCGGAGAATTGCTGGAAGAACATGAGCAGCATGGAGATGATTAGGCCATTAAAAGCCGCACGGTTGCGAAATAAGTCCAAGAAGGAAGCCGAACCGCCGGCCTGGTCGAGATCACTCTGGATCATTTGGATGGCGGAGCGTGAGTCACAATAACGACCCCAGAGCCATTTCAGAGAAAGCGCAGCATCACCACGACGACCCTGAAAATCAGAAAGTGAGATAGAGTGTGCTAAAATCTTTGGAACCTTCTCACCTTCTTGAGCAAGTATGTTGGGGTCTCTGGCAGAATGAGCATTCCAGCAAACAGCGCCACCGGCACTATTAAACACAGCACACTCAGCGTGACCCAGCTGACCACAGCGCCGATCAGATACACCAGCAGAATGCCAAAGGTCAGCGACAGCTGGAAGAGTGTTCCCAGGGTGCCACGTATGCTAGTCTCTGCTATTTCTGAGATATACATGGGTGCCACCACGCAGAAGCTTCCAGTGGAGATACCTGGCCAAAAGAGAGCGAGATCTTCAAGCTAAAAAGGCGATTGTATCCCAGTTGTAACTCACCAATCATGAAGCGTCCAAAGTACAACATCCCGGCGGACTTGGCGAAGATGATGGCCAGCCAAGCGACAATAAAGGGTATGTCCATCATAAGGGCGGTGTAGCGACGTCCGATGGCGTCCGCTACGTATCCGGTGGGTAGAGCCCCCACAAAGGCACCGATCGCCAGCAGAGAGCTGACCCATGTTTCTGTGGAAAGGAGGGAGATAGAAAAATTTAACTAGCGACCGCAACTCAGTGGATGTCAGTGAGTCAGTGAATGAATTCAAAATGTTCCACGATAAGATAAGCGATGACAGCGCTCCCCAGACACTTGATATTGAAAACACTCTCAAGGTTCTCCCTCCATTGATTTGTGCATCTTATGGTTGCAGATAACATACGAGTTCTGTGTGATTGTAAAGTATTATATTCCACTTGTGGTCACCGTTTCAGTTACCTAATTTAGTAAATATTCACTTTGCCGTCTTCATTGAATCTAGTTTTAGAGAAATATTCTCGAGATATGCTCTTCTAATTGAACAAGAATTCAATTCTAAACACATTTAAATTATATTTTAAGAATTCTTAGATTTGTTTTCCGTTGTAACTTTGACCTTGTCGCTGTAACAATTTACTTGTCGCTGTCATCAACGAAGTGACAGAACTAGCGAGTGGCAGAATTTGGCAAAAAAACATGTGACACGCGAAACAATTTCAATTTTAAATAAAATTAATGTCAGGGATTTTAAATACCTTGAAATGATCCCGTTCGTTTTAAGGAAGTAATTGAAATTAGGGGTTAAGTTTAATTGCAACGAAGAATATTTCGAGAATATTCGAAGAATATTTTATAAAGTTGATTAAACTTTTAATTAAGTACCGTTTAATATTAATCAGAAAATGTTTATAATTTAAATTATAAATTAATTCAAAACGATTTAAGTTTTTTTAAAGCTTTTCAAACCGACTTCATTTCATTAGCTTACTCTCAAGTCCTACCGTATTCTTTGCATGAATTCCTTAATTGTTAGTATTGAATTTCGGAATTCATAGCGTTCTCTGATCATTTCCGATAGCTGACTAATGATATGACGCGGAAGAAGTAGTGCAACATTTCCTAGACATGCGTACTTAATTCTTAATGACACTGAACACTTAACACGCACCTAAAGTTATGTTCAATGAATAAAATATTTACTACTAAAATTACAAAACAACTACTATACAACTGCTCATGAAACTGATTTAGAACCTGACACTAAATTGAAAGCAAAACCAAGCACAATATTTGTTATATTCAATGCATTCCTAATCTCCTTCCCGATTCCAAGTGCTGAGAAATGCACCGCTCAACCGCATGCAATGTTTACTATTTTAATCCGATATTATTATTTACACCTTTGCTAAAAATAAACCTGTTGCTCTCTCGTAAATCATATTTGATGAGGTAGAGTTTGCTGAGGTGTGAATGAAGGTGAGTTTGTCTACGTAGTTGAATGGAGGAGATAATTAATGTGAGTGGTGAAAGTGAATGGCGAATGTGAATGGTGAATAGTGAATGGAGGAGGTGTGGAGATTATATTCCAGTACAATTAGAATCCAAATAAATTCCATACTATTAACCATAAAGTTGATACTTACGTTGTCCCAATGTTAGTTGCAATTCGGAGGTGGATGTTGTTGTTGTAGCTTCTGTTACATTCAAATTTGTTGTGTTCAAATTGGGATCAATGCTGATTTGCGGCAACACTGGCGATGTCCAGGCAAGAGCCGTTCCCGCCGATACAGCGCCAAGACATACTAAAAAGAGATATCGGAAAAACATACAGATAAGAGGAATGACAAAGAGAAGGAGGGACAGAGAGAGGAAGGCGTAGAGAGACAGAGATCGATAGAGTGAAAAAGAATCAATAGAAATAAAATGTAATTATTTCATCCTCTACGATGACCGCAATACTTACCCACAATAGCTGCAAAGTATTGCATTTTCTTGGACGTCTTGACCACCTCATCTTGCAGCGGATCATAGAGCATCGGATTGTGGGCATTGGGATCGCTCTCTTCCTGGCTGACAGTCTAAAGTACAAACACAAGAATGTATATCTGAGCAATAATTGAACAATAATAGAAATCAATCGATTTACAGTGACCACTCATCAATGATTTCCTCAAAGCACTGAACACTGTACAAGTTCAATGATATTGTAATCAACGACAAGGTACGAGCACAAGAAGAAAAACAAAAACAATTTTAAAGAAACTAAATAAAACTTAAACGAAAGAGGACGAGAAAAATCATTGCGCTTAAAATATCTCATCGCTCTCTTGATATTCGAAATATACGAGTTTATCGGATCGTTCGACGGAAGCGTTTTATTTTTAAAGACGTTGCGCGTTCCGCACGTGTTTCTTTCATTCACGTAAGAGTCTGAAAGACGCCCACCTCCCTAAAAACTAGTGAGCCAACATGTCGATTCGTCGCCAGGTTTTTTAAAGAATTCATTTCCATTGAATACTTAACTCAACTCTGAATAATTAACAATATTCTCTGAAAAAACTCTATTCTTTGAAATAAGTTATTATTATGCCTTTAAACTTTATTGACAATGATACTTTTAATGAAATAAAAGTAATTTTGTATTTTACATTAATTATATTCTAAGAATATGATAAAATAGAACTCCAAGAAGGGGGAGGATTGAATTTTATGAAGTTAATAATTTCTAAACTGCGAAAATGATTGAATAATTGAAGATAATAAAGAGAAATAAAACTCACTTTTCTTAAAATTCAAGTATATAGTCTATAATACAATTTATAGGTTTATAAATCAATCAAAGAATTACAAATAATTAATAACTAAAAACTAGATTAATAATTCAAGTGATTACTCTTGCAAATTAAACAATTTTAAAGAGTAACTAACTCAATAAATTAAACTGATTAAGTTTAGAATCGATTTGATTGATCTCACAATTAATTGAATTGAAAAATATGATTATTCAGATTATGGATAGTATTCAGTTTAAAGAAGAACTAAATGAGGGAGAGAAATTCGAAAAAACTACGTATGAAAAGTAAAAGTTCTAAAAAAGAAACCGCTTGGAGAAAAGAAACTGACAAACGTAATAATTAATATTTAAAAATACCCAAAATACCAAAAATTAAAATTGATTTGCAAGAATTAATTTGAAAAAAACAACAACAGCGTCATCAGACAAACCAACAACGATAAGATACAAACATAAAAATTAGATTTTAAAAATATATTATATTCGTTGTGTGTTTCACGAAAGAGGGGCGCGGCGCGGAGGAAGGGACGAACAGATAGACACATTTTTATCTAACAACAATATTCACGCAATTCACAAAAGAAGACCAGAAAGAAACAAAAGCATGATTTCTTTATGCTGATTTCGAAGACACGACATTATTTAAAAGGGTGAAATGGAGCGGTTCTCGTTTCTTTACCTGCCACCAACGAGCCATGGCGCGCACTACTTTATCGGAATCCATGCTGAGCGCAAGGATCAATCAGCGAACAACAGGATCAAAGAACGAACGCCGAAGGAAGGAGAAAGCAACAAGTTTTCTCGAGCTTAGTTTCTGCTGTTATATTATGTAATCCAGCAGCAGCAGTAGCATCAAAAAGCGACACAACAACAACAACAGAGATGATCTTTTGTTTTTTATATAATATTAGATAGCGTTTTTTACAGTAACTTTACTTTTCAAACTTTTTTAAGATTGCAACACTTTTGATTCAGGATTTTGTAATTTTTTTCCTGTGTTGTTCTTTTTTTAATTTCAGTACCAAATCTCGATCTTCTCGTTTTTAATCTTTCGAACTTTGAAAGTTAACTGTTTCAACAACGGTTGTCTTGTCGTCTGGTTCTTTTCTATTTCTCCGCAGCGGTTTTTGTGTTGTTTCTTTTTTTGGGATGTGAAAATTTTTCTAAGATTTCCACAGCCGAAAAAACTTTCCACCCGTTTTCTTTGAATTCTTGACCAAGACTGATGCTCAACGAAGACTCTTTAAATGTCGCAGAAAAGTAAATTCGTTCGAAACTATTTCGAAAATATTCGCTCTGAATTTTTCTAAAGCGAAAACTTCTTTATTTTAATTGTACGAGTGAATTTCAATTTTACTTAAATTTCGTTTTTATTTGTATTGTTTTCCTCTACTCTGGTCTATTCTCCGCTATTCTATTTTTTCTATTTTGCTCTATACAATTTAATTAATTTATTTTTCTCATGTTATTTTAATCCATTTGATTCGAAACTATTTTCAATTTAATTTTTTTTTATATTAGTTCATAAGTTGTGGGCTTCGACGATTCATGTTGTTGAGATTTATTGCTAAATTGTTGTCAACTTTAATTAAATTTCTTTAGTTTCTCATCAAGTTTGTGGAGGAGCAGGAGGAGGAAGAGAAGGTGGAGGGTATGCACTGAAGTCCCCATATACGAGCCCCTTTTTTCTACATTGAATCATGGCCAATATTCTCTGCATTCCGAGAGAATTGGCGCCTTTCTTTACTTGTGTATATTTCTTGAGTCTGCTGACTATTAATTGGTATAGTTTTTCAATAGATTTCTTTGTAAACATAATAATATATTCTTTAATGGTTTTTCCGTTACTATTGCTTTTGTTGAATTCGATTCAAAGGATTTGTAGTAATTTGCCAACTTTTTTCACCTCTCATCTCATTTTTAATCACGTGTATATTTCTTGAGTCTGCTGACTATTAATTGGTATAGTTTTTCAATAGATTTCTTTGTAAACATAATAATATATTCTTTAATGGTTTTTCCGTTACTATTGCTTTTGTTGAATTCGATTCAAAGGATTTGTAGTAATTTGCCAACTTTTTTCACCTCTCATCTCATTTTTAATCACGTGCAAATGGTTTCGTGCTGTGCTTTTAATTATAACGATGATGCATATCGTAATTTGAACTACAAACTACACCGAATTCAGGTATTTTTTTACTTGGCGCCCGCTCTTTGTTGTTTAACTATTTAATTATCTAATTAATTATCGCATCTACGTAAATCTAATTGATTAAATTAAAGACTATCAGCTTGGAAATCTTAAAGAAACGATCGATTGCATAATAATGTTTAACAATGGAACTTTTGGACAAGCATCTGTTATTAATTATTCTGGAGCTCAGAGGCTATACAGGAATTTCTTGAAATAAGTTCAACAATTCAAAATATCATATTGTATCTTAGTTATAATAGTATAAATTTCTTTTTTCTGTATATATACTTAAATTGTACAGGAGATATTTTGAATACTTTTCCCTTTCAAAACATTCAGAGTTAAGATACTTTCGATATTTAGATGAGATTCGTAAAAAGCAAAAGGATAGCATCATCTGCCGTGGAGCTGAGTACAGCAACAGACTGTTTTCGTTGTTGCACTTGTAACTTGTATAAAATAAGAACTACCAAACACCATACATTCTCAAGAGACGTCAACGAGTTGCAAACACAAGAAAGATTTTCAATCAAAGTTTTCCTATCTTTTCAAAACAAGAAAAGACACTGCCGTTGGTCATCTCTTTCATACACGTTATACTATATTATATGCCCTTTTCTTTTGTCCTCTCCTCATCTATCACCGTCCTTCCTCAACCCCCCCCTCTTCCGCAACAGTTGATCTTTCATTCTATCTCACTCATATTCTCTATCTTCTCAAACGACTGTTTCTGTAACGTAGATTCGGCAATGATCTGTATCAATGCAAATTAAAAGCACAAACAACGAAACACACCCACTTTTCGACAGGCAGAGGCTGGCAGTGAAACGTCAAGCCATCATGTCGTCATGCCATCAATCGAACCACCCAGCGAACAATCTAACCAAGTATCCATTCATTCCTAAAGCTCATTCAGCTCATATGGTGACTTTCAGTGGCTTTCCTTTCTGTTTCTTCATCCTCTTCTTCGGTGGTTCCGTGTGTTAGACTGTCTGTCAATCAAAATCATAAAGTGTATCCTTTTATTGAAATTCAATACTTACATAGCTAGCGATTGAGTAGCTAAAAACATGGAAGAAAAATGCTGCAGGTTTGCATGTCTTCAAGTACTCAATGTTGTTGTACTCTATTCAATTAATTTGTGGATTCTGCTTAAACGATGAATGATTTTATTACTCTTCTTTTTATATAGTATATATAGTTATGTATGTTTAATTTGTTTGTTTTCTTTTGTTATCTTTAGTTTTATTTTTATTCTTAGAAGGTAGATAAAAAAATTAAATTTATTGAATGGATTGCTTTTGGTATTTACTGAAGTCATCGAGTTACAACAAGAAATTTGTGGTTTTTTGACGGCAAATATTGTTGTGGAAAAATATATTGATGGGGTGGAGGGAGAAGGTTCTTAGTTTATTAATTAATGGAAAATACCTTTTTTAATATTTCTGATCATAACAAAAAAATTAAAAGAATATAAATAAACAAAAAAAAATGAACAAAGCTTTTAGTTCTTTGAATCATTCAAAGATCATAAAAAAAGTAAAAAAATCGAATCAAAATACAGTTTATTGATCGTCATAGGAATCTCTTCTTAAGACATTTATATTACAATATAAAAATTATATCAATATCATCAAATATCAAAATTATGAGTATTCATTTGATGGAATATTTTAAGATCGATCTTTTGAATGTTTCTTAGTTTGTCTGATATTTTAACTAAAACCGGTTCGAAGTTAGCACTCGACTATTTATTTGTTAACTTAGCGAACTTGTTAATTTAGTAAAACTCTTTTCGTTTCTCTTTCTGTCACACCTTCTGTCGTTACATGTATAATATATTATTTATTATTATTATATATTATTATTTATCGTTATCATTATTATATTGTAACATATCCTGAATATTCTGAAATAAGACAAATGATACGCTTAAATTATTAAAAATTAAAAGTATGTGTTTGTTTGTGGATCGAAAATTGTTTGTATTCAACAAACATTCTAATGACAGTTTTTGTTCTATTTTTGTTTTCGTTTTTTGCATCTTTTTCAGCTTAATCAGTTTAAGATTTATTCAGGTATCCAAAAAAAAAAAAAGAATCTTACTTTCAACACTCAGAAATCGATTTCAAATACAAATATTGATCTTTCATATTGAACACTTTTCTTAATTGCTTTTATTTTCGTTTCACAGCCAAGTACTTAAGTGTATCCAACTGAGAAATGTTGAAACATTCGACGCTGTGCAGAATCAAAATCTTTCTAAATATTTATACAATGCCTATCCAAAGAAACAACAAGAACAGCGGAGTAGATGCTCTGGTAAATATGATTCTTGAGAAGAGTTAATAAAAGTCGACAAAATGAACTCCAGCAAAATATTCACTGAAGAAGTTGGACTTCAAAGAGTTGGACATAAAATGGACTTTACAGAGTTTTGTGTAATTAAAAAAGAAAGGTGGTGAATCATAGAGAGAGAGTGAGAGGGTGGGAGGAAGGAGACTCACAGATGGAGCAGCCACCAAGCGGGAACCTGGTCAAGTTTAGAAAAAATTGTTGCCATGTTACTCGTACGTTGAAAGAGCACTTCGATATTTTAATCTTTTAAAATATCTTGTTGCTTGATATACCAGCAACCTTGTTGACTTTTTTTACCAAAAAATCTCTTCTTGTCGTCATCAAACGTCATCGAGAACACTTCAGAATTGTGAAAGAGATCAAATCAAAGCGATTCACTTAAATTTCTTGTACTTTTTGATACAACTTTTTCCATTTCTTTGTCAGGTGACAATTCTATGCGTTGTTAGTGACAATTCAATTTAAAGCAATGAATCTACATTTCGATAAACCTTTTTTGTGATTAACTTTAGCATTCGATTAATATTAAAATTGATTAAAAAGAAGTAATAAAAATTTCATGCTTTTCAACTAGTTGTCAATCCAATTTAATCAGCAGTTTATTTTAATCTATTAGTTTGAAGTGGAGTTCAGCGGAGAAAATTCAACATTTTATTGATAAAAAGAATTGAAATTTCATTGAAATGAAACTGTAAATATATTATTATTAGGGTTTTATATTGTATAAAAATGGTTAAAACTGGGAATCGGAATTGAAATCGAGACGGTTTTAAGCAATTCTTTTTTTTTATACATTATTTAATGAGTCATAAATTGTTTCTCACTTTACTTGACTCTAGAAACTTATAATTATTATTAAAAATTCAAAAATGATTTAAATATTATTTTATTGCTGTATTTAACCAGATTACTTTCTTTAAATTACGGTTAATAAACTTATAATTTATTGTATTTTTTATTATTCATTAAGTATTATTTTAGTAATTATTATTATTTAACTAATTATTATTTAAGTAACTAATGTTACAAGTTATAATATAATTTATAAAAATAAGTATTTATTAATGAAATAAATAACAAAATTAACATAAATAGAATTTACCATATTATAGTATAATACAATATAGTAAATTGTATATACATACATTATAATGCTCACCTTGATATTTCCATTTGCCACCATTTTCCGACTCCAGAATAAGTATTTATAGACGAAACTGTTATATGTATTTATCTTTAAAAATAATTAATTCCTTATTGGTTTACTTTTGAATGATTTAGTTTTCTTAATTAATGTTGTAAGTATTTCAAAAACTTTCTAAAAACTGACCGTGTAAAAGACGTAAAGAAATAAACTGAAACTGTTAACGAAACCGATACTGTTAAAGAAACTGAAGCTGTTACAGAAATTACAGCTGTTACAGGAACCGAAGGAACTCTGTTAACTGTTAACATTCGTGTTATTAAACGTCTTTTTAAAAAATATATTGAACTTTCTTTTTTGTACAATTATTTTGTTGTTCTTTAAGTGTTATTGAAAATAAAATTACCAACTTTTTTAACAATATAATTATTGTTTTTATGTTGTTGTCCTTTCAGTAAAAATATTAATCTATTTTATAAAATAATTCATTTAGAAAACGTATTAAATTAAATTAAACCCATTCAAAGGAACTGAAATGATTTGTTCTGCAACATCAGTTGCTGATGAATGTTGTTACGATTATGATTATTATTTTACTAATACTGCTGCTTTTACTGGCGCTGTTACTGCTGCTGGAGGCTTCTTAGTAAAACATTGCGAAGACGATCAAAGCCACAAAACGACTGACTTTTTTAAGGAAACCGCTAAGCAATCGATGTCTCATTAACGCGGCAGATGACGGGCACAACAACAACGCCAGAAGCACAACAGAAATAGTTATAGCGCAGCTTAGCCGCAGCAGTAGCTACTTGTTGCTCCCCTTTCCACATGTGCCTACCCCTGCCCTTGCTCCAGGCCACCAACCAACCCCCTCCCCAAGAAACACAATAACGTTACGGCTATTACGTTGCTATTGATGTTGATTCGCTTTGTTTAGCATATCTTATTCAGTACAGTTTACTCTTTCCATCTCTCTCTCTATCTCTGTTCGTAGGTCTTTCTATCTAGTCACCTCTCTTTCTCCCTCGAAATTTGTATCATCACAGTAAAAAGGAATCCGCCAGTCAGTCACTCAAGCAGTCATTCAGTCACTCATTCGGTCAGCCAGCCAACCAGTCAATCAGCCAGCCAGCCAACCAGTCAGTCACTCCGCCAAGTTTAGTTTATTTATTAGGATGTAAGCCTAAAGTAGTTGTAATGCGACAGTGTGTGTTGCGTGTCGACATGCGTGTGTGCGTGTACAAGTACGTCGATGTGTGTGAAGACTTCGTATACAATTCCATGTGTTTTGTTGCTTATTTACGTATTTCGCGTTGATCATACGTCGTGTTGCACTACAAAAGATTGTTGGAAGCTGATATATGAAATTCCAATTTATAAATTTAGGTTACTCGTTGTTTTGCTTACATTTATTTGCAATGTATTTATTCTAGACACTCAACATTTGAGTATTTTCCTTGTTATTTCGAAAATTGGACAAAAGCAGTTTAGAAAAAAAAAATATACTTTGTTAGAATTTCCCGCTTCAACGCCATTCTTCATTCTAGCGGCAACGTTTCCAGTTCTTCATCTTCCTCCGTCTTGCTATCTGTTTCTTTCTCCTTCTGCTTTTCCTCATTGTGGTAATCGTTGATGACATCGCACATTTTATCCAAAGCTAGGGTAAGCGTTGGTGAACTAATTTTCTCGAGCGCCGCTTGTAAATGCTCCTTCACAGCGTGCGTCATTAACTATGAGAGATACATGCCTCAAAAACTTCGAAACAACAAAATGATTTACATACTATCTTCAAATGCATCAAATTTTCGAGAACTTTCTATCCACTCACCGATATTTCATTCATCTCGATTTTATGTCTGCGATGCCACGTGACCACCTCCGCCAGGATCACGTTCATGGTGGCCACACTTTGGAGACCCTCTTCAATCACACGTCCGTAAATTCGCAGCATCGAATGCGGATGCTGATGCAGACTCTCCATGTGAAACTTGCCACTAGGGCCGCGAAAACGCTCCAGCAGAAGTTCGTTGACAGCGAAAAATCTACAAATAACTCGCATTAAAAATGACGTTCAATTTGTTTTCTCGTTGGAGGAATCACGAAAAACGTACTTGAGAAATATATCTTTCGCATGTCGACGCAAGCGACGCTTGATAACGCGCCACGCATTCTGCAAAGCCATCTTTTCCAGTGAAGAGAAACCGGTCTCGTCAACCTCTGTCCGGATTTCGAATGACGGCAGTGGCTTGGGAAAAATGATACGTGGTAAAACTTCTTCGATAGACATCTTTTAATTCTTTTAATGCGTCGATTACGTAGATTTGTGGTATATTTTAAATTTAGTTACAAAGAATTTGGTAAGCTAAAAAGTTTATACTTTCGTCACTGTCTAATTCTCATAAATTTGAGTTTTAAATAGAAGTTTTGAAAGATTCAATTTTAGTACTTTTTTGACAGGCACACAAATATTTTGCATTGAGGAAATGGTGCGTAGTACAAATTCAATGAAGTGGCAGCACATTCGTAAGGATGATGTTGGGCAGAAAACATTTCTATAGCTTGCGTAATAAATTTCAAAGTTTATTAAGATCCTTATTGATGCATTAAGGTGCGCGGTACACATCGTATACTATTCTATATACATATGTACATACAAACATACGAGTATATATCGCTACAGTGCACCTCGCTTGGAGAGAAATTTCAATTCAATTTTACATAAATCGATTACGTAGATTTGTGGTATATTTTAAATTTAGTTACAAAGAATTTGGTAAGCTAAAAATTTTATACTTTCGTCACTGTCTAATTCTCATAAATTTGAGTTTTAAATAGAAGTTTTGAAAGATTCAATTTTAGTACTTTTTTGACAGGCACACAAATATTTTGCATTGAGGAAATGGTGCGTAGTACAAATTCAATGAAGTGGCAGCACATTCGTAAGGATGATGTTGGGCAGAAAACATTTCTATAGCTTGCGTAATAAATTTCAAAGTTTATTAAGATCCTTATTGATGCATTAAGGTGCGCGGTACACATCGTATACTATTCTATATACATATGTACATATAAACATACGAGTATATATCGCTACAGTGCACCTCGCTTGGAGAGAAATTTCAATTCAATTTTACATAAATAATAGGTATTTCAAATTCCTTTATAACAGTACCAATCCTATCCGGATATCTTTGATAGTTTAGGAGTTATAGTGATAAGATAAGTGATGATAAGTCGATAAGTATACGAGAGCAAAAAAAGCTGGTGTTGTTGTTGTAATCCGCATAAAAAACCAAAACAACAACAACAACAAAATTGGAGTGATTCCGCAACGGTAAAGTTAGGCCCACGATACAATTCCAATTTAAAAGGGGTATAACTCTAAAACCAGATCAGAGCGACAAAGATGAGAAGAACAAAAACGAACTTAAGCTTAAAGCCAAATAATTCATAAAATCTTTTGAATACCAACGCCGTTTCTTGCGCCTTCTCAAAACCTGGCGTGGTATATCTTAGCTTAGGAGCAGACAAATCATTTGAAAGCTAACTTTTGGTTGGTTTTTGACACAGCCTGTTAAAATCAATGTTCCCACAAAGCAGCAACAGAGCTTCCTTGTTGTATGCTGATAACGAAAAGGAGAATTTAAAATGACTACAAAAAATTGTACTACAGGGATTCAAATTGACACAGTCTCTCTGAATTGCGAATTTTAAAGATATTCAGATTTTTTTTTTTTATCAGACAATAATAAAAAGTAAGATTTCGTTTAAATACTTAAATAAAAATATCGATTTGCAACCCACGTTTAGGATTTTCATTATTGTTTGTTTACGAATACCACACGTCACCGGTTTTTCAATTTCTATCATTCCACAAAACATATGTTTTTACTTTGACAATGAAGTTTGACAACACATCAGAAAAGTAAAATAATCGTAATTCGAAAATTCGTTCGGAAACAAAATTTTCAGTGACCTGCTGCTTTTTTCATTTTTCACAAATTTTCCCCCAAAAAGCTGTTCATTATTGGAATTTTTAATACAAACCGGCGTAAACTGGAACGCAAAATATGCAAAAAATTGCTAATTTCGAATACTTGTGAAGTTTGCGGAAAACAAAATAATGTTCAAAATTGAATCGTATTTAACGCCATTAATTTTAAATCATGTCGCCCAGTTTGTGCAGGATTTTCGGCCGCAGGATGCGCAGCTTTCTCTGTGGCAGGGTGAAGTTCAGCTGAAGAATCTTAACATGCGCCTAGATGTGCTGCAGCAAGTGCTCCAGTTGCCATTTGAGTTGATCTCGGGACACATACACGAACTCAACATACTCGTGCCATGGACGAAAATTATGTCGGAGCCCATAAAAGTAACAATAAACACCATAGAATTTGTGCTGAAAATGAAGAAGGAATCGGACGAGTTGGCACGCTCCATCGACCCGGAGTTAACAACAAATACCAAGAAGCAGGAGGAACTTCAACAAGAGCAGGGTGGTCTTGTAAACAAAATAATTAAGAACATAGAAGTTAACTGTCACAATATAATTCTCAAACTTGTGGTGGAAGATATTGTGCTCTCGATGAATGTGCAGTTGCTTTCGTTCAATTCGGCGGATGAGAACTGGGCACCGGCAATGGTGGATGTCAATCAGGCGAAAGTGCAACTACGAAAGCTGGTAAAAATTTCAGACCTTACCATTTGCTTGGACAAGAGAAACGAGGCTGGGCAAATAGAAGTGTGCCAAGAACCTGTGCTGTACAGGTGGGTAAATGGATTACCGAAGATTGTAGCGTTCTTATTAGATATTTTAAAAATGATATTTTCTGTATTTTTGCTTTTAAGGTGCAACCTGGAATGTCGCATCCTGGACAAATATAATGTTCGTACCAAAGCCAAATGTAGTACGAAGCGTATAGGCGTTTACACTGAATTACTGGATATCAATATATCATCGTTACAATTCCCGATGATGCTGCGATTATGCGAGGCTCTGTGTACGCTAGGAGTGAGCAAAATGCCTGATACCACTGAAAAGAATGACGAAGAGTTTTTCGATCCCGAAAGTATCACAGGGGTTAATCAATCATACTTTTCACGGCTTTGGAATGCACTGCCAAATTTCGAATTCTTCGAAGAGGACGATCTTGATGCAGATTTGCAAAAAGGTCATACGAAAGATATGGGCGTTTATATACAGCATTTGAATTTGACTTTAAAAGCCTCCGAGTTCATCAGTGATGGTCTTATGAGTACCTCGAAACGTTTACGCTACACGCCTATTGTGCGTCTAAGTTTGGGTGGAATGTACTTGGAGAAGGTTTCAGCGGAGGAGCTTGGCTGGTCAAGTGTGAAGTCAGGACTGACTACTGTAGTTATTGAACCACTGGGACCTTACTTTAACGAAGAAGTTGCATCAACAAATGCTTTGCTGGAATGTTCTTCAGCTGTAAGTAAAATAATGACGTATATAAATTAAATTCGAGTCAGTTAGACTAGATGCATCTCAAAGAATGCCTTTAAAATATAAAAAAACAAAGTCTTAATATAGTTGTGATCTCGATTTCCAACTGAGCTTAAATATCTCTCACTTCAACAAAATGCATATTTAGATCGCATTTCTGTAGATTGATTATACATACATACATACGATAGGTATTAAAGATCCTATAGATGAAAATAGATGTAGACATCCTATTTTCAGTTGTCATTCGAATTCTAGTTGCTTCCTTTTTTCGGAAAAGTTTTATATAAATATTTTTTAAATGATATACATATAGTATCTTGAACATTCTTTAACTTTATATATTTTTCTAAATTATTTGCTGGCTTTTTTTTCAGTGAGAAATGAAAGTCAGTCGTAATACGGGTACCAAACGTGCACTTATACTATTTATAATATTGTCCTATTGTGGTTATACTTTTAGTTCGAAATCGGAAACTCTTTCTTCGACAAGAGTATCTTCGACAAACGGTGTTTGATCGCAGATAAAGGATGGGGTGTCACCAACTATGAAGAATATAGCAATCGCATCACCGATGAATACTTGCTCTATCGAACACCCGTGCTAGCATTCGATTTGGTTGAGTACAAGATAACGAATCGCGATGATAGCGAACCGACAACATCGGATTCCAGTTCTGACAAACGCATTCAGTATCGTCTTCTCTCCTCCGGGGTTACCTTTCGCTACAATCAAGTATTTCTACAGATTACAAATATTATTAATGATTACGTTAAATCTTACGATTATGCAGAAGGAGCTCTAGACAATAATGACAGCTTGCCAAAACTGCATGCACCACGAAAAGAGGATATCGACGCATTTATGAAGAATATTCCGCTGTGCACCTACAGATTTAAACTGAAGAATATTAATTTGGAAATTTACACCTTTATGGGTCTGTATGTAGAAGGAAAATCCAAACCGATGGCTCAATGGCGCTTGCCGAACGATATAAGAAAAACAATGAAATATTTCCTGGTGCAGTTGGAACACGTAGAGGGACAGTTGACGCGACCTTTGGAACCCGATAAGTTACTGGTAACAACATCTCAGTTACCAAAGAAAAACCTTGAAAACCTTGCTCCATTGTTAGATGCGTGCTACGATAACTATATAGTGAATGCGAGAAATCTCCAAATCGCTCTAACAAATCCAGGCTCAAACAGTTTAAGTAAAATAGTAATCGTTCCAACCATAAATTGCAAATACAGTAGCATAATAATGCCGAAACTGTGGTCCGCGAAGAAACTCGTACCTCTGCAAACAGTAAAAGTCCAATGTGAGCAATTTGTTGTCGAATTTTCAAGGCGGGAACTAACTACAATTTTTCGTATGCTGAATTGTACCCAGGAATATAAGCCTCAGTTGATATGGATCCTACTAAAAAAAGAAAGCAATCAGCCGCTGAGCAAAGAAACTATCAAACTGCACAATAAGTTTACACAGTTACAAGGGCTTTTAAGCAAATATAAATATTATTCGATATGGAATATTAGCACCAAATCGTTAATGACCGAAATAGTTTATCAAAGCAAAGGTTATGAGAAAAGGTATGAATTGTTGAATGCAAGTTCGAATGACAAGTGGTTGGAATTGCAAGCACAGCTTCCAACCAATAGCGACGATGTGGAAAGTAACAATAAAGTTGTTTTTGCGCTTTGGATAGAAAAATTTATTGCTTCCGTTGATAAGCACTTATTGAAATTTTTGAATTATCCAGAACACGAACGTAGGTTCACCAAATCCGACAACTTCTTTCATGATTAATGAAATATTTCTCTCTTGTAGCTCTTATTTCAGTTCCTCCATCAACGGAATCTCTCCTTCCAACTCTAGGGCCAAGTGCAACTCTACTTGTTTCCGAGACCCTGGCAAACACACAACCTGAACGTCAGTCGTCCCTCCCATCGGTTCGTAATGAACGGAAAATTTCTCAACCCGCAGAAACCGTACGTTTTGGTCCAGACCTGGATGAAAAAACTAGAGATGCAGAAAATAAATCCGCCGATGCTCAACAGAACTCAAGCGAACTGATTTCTATAGAGCGATTAAGATTTCTAAAGGTATTTGTAACTCACATTGAAGTAGCTCAATCGGAGCTTCGTTTCGGCGAAGATTTGAGTCAACTTCAAAAGGCATTTGAATATACAAAAATTCAGATACCACATACTGTTATCGAATCAGCTGAAGCAAATCAGATCGCACGTTCTGATATGAATCGTATAATAGATTTTTCAATACCACCCGATAAGAATACATTTAATTGGACAGTAAACATGAGCGGAATTAGGATGCAAAACCATGCTCCATCGATGGTATATGATATTCTAATGCCAATAGGAACCAAGATTTCGGTAGCTGTCATGCACCAAACCGAAGTGATAGCAAAGATTCCTCCGATGAGTAAGACTCGGAGGAGTCGGGCTTCAGTAGCATCTGGTAGACTATCCACTATATCCAGTAGATTATCAAGAGATATAGATGTCGGAATGGATTCTTCGTCAGAGTCAGAGTTGTCATTGGAGGAAATCGAAGATCTACCTTTCAACCAAGATAAAGTGATACAACTATCAAGAAGTTGTGAAAGCATATCCCTCAATTTGTATCCCAGCTTAAGCAACATGCCCAGCGAGATAAGCATTGCTACATTGCCATCCATAGTTCGGATGGATGCAAGACCTAGCGTAGATATGGTCGGTCAAGTCGGGTCGTCTGTTTCAATTGGTACACGAAATGAAAAATTAAGCTCGGCGTCACTAGGTCCAAATAAGAAGGATGTCATATCGCTGTCTCTGCACGCAGACACAACTCCAATCCATTTCATCTTCTCTGTGAAGAAGGTTAGCTCCTTCTTAACTCACCGTGGCTTTACGTTTTAATATTCTTAATGAAACAATTGCAGATTAAGACATTGATACGCAACGTTAAGTTCTTGACAAGGATATACAATTCATTACAACCGGCTTCATATACAATTTCTGAGCATAAAAATAATTCAATTATTGAAATCGTAACACCACTTGAAGAACATGCAAATATCAAAGATTTTCTAGAGCTGGAGCCACATTCAAGAGCAAGATCTACTATTAAAGATCCTCGTAAGTAATATAATCTAATTGTATACAATGCACACGCATTCACATCACATTCTCAATTCAATACCCCTTTTAAAAAATTCCTTTTCTTCGCCATTTCTTTTAGTTTTACAACAACCTTCTTTCAATCTAACCTCATCTTTTCTCTGTCAGTGGACAATAACAAAAATTATATTCGAACTAGTAAATAGTAATGAAAACCACCCAGTAAATGCTTCTAAATGCCTGCTCGAGTTTGAGGATCTACTTTCCACAGTGGACAAACGTACCAATTACACAAAGTACACGGGAAAAGTTGGACAGTTTAGTTTGACTTATAAGGATTTAAATCCAAGTAAAGAGTGGATTTCAAACGAAAGACTACGTATCAAAATACTTCCAGGCAGTGGAAACGCATTACCGTTCCTAAATGTCATCATTACAAGCGCCAGTTTGAAAGACTTTCATAATCGAATTGGAGCCAAACGGAAGCACTTCGATGCAAATCATCATTTATATGAAATTTGTCTATCAATTGAAGCAATGGAAATTATATTGGATTTTGAGCAATTGGACAAATTTGTAAAGCCGCTGTGTCCTCTTTGGATATCCGATAATCGCCCAATACAACAAACAAGGGACAAGAATCCATTGAAATCTGAATTTCTGACTTCAGCCAATTTGCCAATGATACATTTGGATAGTAAAGGTTTTGTATTATATTTACCAGTGAAGAGCGGTAAAGAAAGCTGCACGGTTCTCATACTGATGGTTAGTATAATGTTAATATACTTCTAAAGGTATAACTCGAGAATTTCAGTAACCTGTCCTATGAGTATCTTGAATTTCGATCTAGAAATACTAATGGTTATTACCAAATACATATAAGTTCTTCCTTGCGTTTCTTTCAGATTCAAAACATTGGAATTACTCCCAATCTGCAAAATCCCCTTCAACGAACTCCTATCCGCGCTGATGTCTTCGCTAAAGCATCAGCATTGGGTATTATCAATACGCCAGGATCTATTCTCGAGGATCGCCAGTATGAACTCACTTTGAAAAATATAAGCCTCTTGTCCGGAGATTTTGAAGCAATACTTGCGCATATGCTCGACCAATCTACCAACTTTCTACACACTAATCCAGCTTTTGAATGGAATAACACAGATCGCAGATCTGCACATCTAATACCCATGGAGATATTTAATAACTTCACATTCATCTGCATCTTTGCTCCGTGTATTTTGTACAAGAATGTGTTGATATGCGGTCAGGCAATTGAATTTAATTGCGCATCAGAATTGAAAGCTTCCATAAATACCCATGAAATTAGTTTAATAATTTGTTTAATATTACAATTAAATGAGATATCCAAGTAAGTTCAATTAACACCTCTTTCGATTTAAATCTTAATTAACATTCCCACCCTTTTACCTTCAGAATTATCAATTTATCAAGCAGTAGCAGTTTAATGGTAGTCCAAAAAGAAAGTTCTAGTTTTATATCCGCAAGAGGTTCGCTGGAGATGGAAAAACTCTCATCTGTTTCTAGTTTTAATGATTCTTACAAATCCTGTGATAATATGCAGCGCCAAAGCTCTTTAGACAAGAGACTTGGTTTGTTTAACGATCCTCAGTCTGCGCCCGGAAGCAACATATTCTCTAGAATCGATGAGAATAACGAACAGAATGTAACTCATAAATCAGATTCTGGCTTTTATTCTTGCCTGTCCACCAACGGCAATATACGACTAAATAGCAGCGAACGCTTCCGAATAATTACCAGTAGCTCCTCGGTGCTTCAGCAAGTCTCTGCGTCCAGCGTGCAGCGCAAAGTACCGACCACTGTTTCGCTCATCGCCGGAGAGTTTTTAATACAAATTTTTGATGTAGTTCAGACAAATAAATCGCTACCATTGATCTCACTCGCAATTTCAGAGCCAAGTTTTATGATATCCCAAAATATATATGATCTCTCAATGCAAATGACGCTCTTCGGTTTTAGTGTTAATATCGCATCGGGGGACCTTATAGTGCGACGACGAACTTCCAGACCATCTGAAGCAACGACAGAAGAAAGTGACGATGAAGCCATAATAAATCTCTTCCCGTACAATTTGCTAACAACAAAGCAGGGTACTCTAGGTGTTACCGGTATTCCACCACCACTATTCAGCTTCAAAATGCATCTATCGAAAAAGCTGTTGCTGGAAATTAACATTGAGGTCTCGAAGCCGCTTGTGTTAACTATGTCCGAAGAATACATCGAACAACTTGTCAAGGATTTCAAACTTATCAATCAGGTTCTTTTGGAAAATTCTTGCTTCGGGGTGTGCTCCACGAAACCCATTGTGCGGCAAAGCAAAAATGAACTAATGCGTCTTTACTTCTTTAATGCTGATCGATTCCATTGTAAATTGGACTGGCTAGAAGTAACATTCCTTAATGACAAAAACTATAGTTGTAGTCTAATATTTGTCGATGCGAAAGCAAATGTAAAGTTCTTATCACACCCCGAAAAAGCAAATGGTAAACTTTCTATTAGTAACATACACATAAAAGCCAATGAAAAGGTTGTCCTGCATCCTATGGGACTGCGTGCTTCTGTTGACTTCGTTACGGAACCGTGGTACTCACTGCCATTGGTGTCGGCCAACGTAAGATTCAACGTGGTCCAAATTGATGTCGGCGTCCATGAGTTACTACAACTGCGTCGCGCTCTGACGAAATATATAAGAATTTCTGGGCTTTTCCTAGAAGAGTGGCAAAAGTTTTTAAGAAGAGTACCAAATGAAAACACAGAAACACAGAAACAGAATATTAGTCTAAACCGTGACAATTTGGTGCCTATTAAGTGTCCAGTAGTGCCGGACGATCAGAACCAAAGCAACCAAAATAAAAAAGTAAAGCAACGGGAAGAATTTTATCAGGATGATCTAAGGTAAGAGTTCATTAAGGACACAGAACATAACAATACGATTTCCTACCACAGCAGTTTTTAACTCAACCAATTTTATAGGGCTGGTGCTTTTCAATTCGTTGAAATGGCGACAGACTCATTATTGCCACTACCGTACCAAATTCTCATCATAAAAAAAAATTTTGGCATTATTTGTTGGCGTTACCCACAGCCTCGCAGAATGTCTAAAATACAAATATTTCCAGTTCCCATGGCTGTAAGAAACATGAATATATGTACATATTTGCATAGTTCCAGATCAAATGTGTTTAAATAATTTAGGTTCCAAATCCAATACACATTAACTGCCGCATGGAGTATTTTAGCGAAACGTATGAGGGTTTCCTGCATTTCTGTGACTTTTGGCTTTCAGAAACGGTGTCCAAAGAACTTGAGTTGCCACAACGCCCGATTTGTGCCAATATCTGGCGTGTGGTTATAATGCAATCATTGGTTTCAGTGAATAAAAACTGTTTTGATGCAAGCGACGAGGATGAAGAAGTTCGATCTGTGAGTTTACACTTGATTATATGTGTTTCCCCAATTTTATGAAATATAATATTTAATGATTGATACTCTAATTGACAGATAACCACCATGAATACCAACGTTCAAAACGAACATGAAGACTCTAAATTCATTTTAGATCCAAAACTTCTCGTCGGATGTATGCGCATCGACTCCTCCTTTCACTCGGATTCCGTGCCGAAGGTTCAATTATTAATCAGTTTTAATATACTCAAGGTAAATATTCTTAACCATCCGGGTGCAGACGCCGAGTTGCCCGATTTTTTGGAGGGTTATAAACTGGCGCCAACCAACCAAATAAGCCAAACCTTTCTCTCGCTTAACGTGGAGCGCATGGATTGGTTTCTATCACTTCCATCGTCCATGGAGTATAATCTCAACGTCGACATGACTTTCAGTATTAAATGCATCGATTACGGATTTTTAAATATGGTTTACTTACTCGAAAAAAGTTCTCTGAAGAGTTTCTTTTATTTGAACAAAGAAAATAACTCCGTTATGGTGGATGTGGTACATGATAAAATTCGTGTGAATTTTGGCCCAAGTATTTTGCACACTTTGCTGTCGGCAAAAAAACATTGGGAGGAGTCTTGGAGTGTTGCGAATAAGCAATCCAAGTCTCATCACACCTTCATACCGAAATTTGTTATAGTAAATCAAACATTCTCGGTTGTGTCCTTCGGTCAAACTGGTTCCACCGAACGTATTCTTTTGCAACCCAAGGAAGTCCATATGTATTCTTTCCGCAGCCATTTGTTCAAACAAGAGCTAACCTTTTTCATAGCCGACAACCACTCCCTTATAACAGAGGCGTCACAATCTGTACCCATTTCTTTGAAGTTCGAATGCAACGTTGTGTTGCAGAACATACGCATTGGTAATAAATGCCTTATAATAAAATCACAAAAGTTATCAGCGACACAGATTTATGTACTGATAAAAGGACAATTCGAGTTGATTTCTATGGTGCCGCATGAGCTTCATTTGCAAATCAGACGCGAAGGAAAACGCTACAACGAGCAAAATACGTTGGAATACCCGATTCAGCCGATGAGCCGATGCTCATTCTTCAGAAGTGGTCAGAATAACGAAAATATTTTCATGAGGTAACGCTAGTGGAATGCATTGAATTAATAATTTAAAATTCTTTTAAAAATCCTACATTGTTGTTTATTTAGGTTGAGATTTATGAACGGAACAGCCAAAGGACGATCGGGTGATATTCCGCTGAGACCAAATAAGCATTTACCGTGGCTGGTCAAAGGTAAAAAGTTCAAAGAAAAAACTCACAAACTAATGTTCAACGTTTATGAATGACGAACGTTAAAGAATTACCCTTGTTTATAAGGAACACATCATCCATTGATTGCCTTTTACTTATAGTTCCTCACCGAAATAATAACTTCATAAGTTTTTGGGTGCGTGTCTTACGTGAAGATATACCGGACTTCATTGCCAAAGAATTTCAACCGCAGAGACTGCTAATAACCATTTGGCCTATTTTCGAAATTTGTTCAATGCTTACTAGATCCATAAGTTTTCAAGAGACCAGCAGCACCGAAGAATTCGTAGTGGAACCGAAGGGTGGTCGGTATTTGCTGGACGTTCCCGCCACACATCTAACGGAGCACAACATAAAATTTAATTATAAGTAAGTAATTTAATCATCGAATTAACTTATTAACCAAATAAAATAAGAAAAATTCAATAAAAATTAATAAAATCTGAATTTTTAATGAATTTATCTCCCGCTCATTGCGTAGGTTCCCTGTTGACTCAAAAGTAAACACTGACTACATGCTTTCACTCACAACGATCGATTGGAGTGAATTCTTTTGGTACGACGAGCAACAATGGAAAATTGAATACGCGCTGCAAGAGTTGCCCGCAAAAAAACGTATCAATTGGCCGCTGAATGACACAGAAGAACTGCGTCTAATGCGAATTTCGCGACCAGAAGATATTTGCACAATTAACTACAATTGCACGCCATCACGTGACTTCTCGTGTTCGCTCTGCTTAAAAGTTTCCGCCTGGGGATTCTTCATCAACGCCACCGGATTGATAGTAAGCGTCTGCGACTATGAAACGAAGAGGCGTTTGCTCGTCGAATCTAACGGCATCGAGATGATGTTGGCCATCAATACAGCATTTACGCTTGATATTCGTGCTGGTAAAGAATGGATTGCTTCGCTGCCAATTTATTTCAAGGAAACCAGTTCAACGGCAAAGGAAAAATTCTATGTAGCGCTGGAGGACATTAGTTCGGAGATAGTGATTTTATGTGGGGCCGAAGTGGTAAAATTTGTTCTCGAATTCAGAATAGAGGAAGAACGTAAGATCTTCATCTTGCGGTCGAAGTATAACGTAGTTAATTTCACGAAGATAGACTTGTGTGTCTTACCATTTGCTTTGGATCATAAGGAATCGTCAACGAAATGTGATATCAAACGGTTGGATGGTGAAGTTCATAAGAAAAACATACCGTCAGTCAAGACATCTCCAGATTGGTGAGTAGTCAATAACAGATTGTATAATAACATCGAAAATCTTCAAATCTTCACATATTTTCTCTAATTTTATTTTTTATTTTCATAATTTTCCAATTAATTTTTTTAATTGTATTTATAAATCTCTTATTCTTCTTGCAGTATTGGCCAAACCCTGGACAGCTTCTTCGATCTGCAGGCACGTAAATTTGCATTGCGCACCAGCGACTCTGCGTTCGTCAGTTTTGTCTGCTTCAAACTTTCCGATGACTCCGAGTTTTCCATACCCATTCCACTGACCATGCAATTCGCACGAAAGTGCTTTAGTTTGCAAAACGGAGCGGAGAGCATTCCCTTGGTGGTTACACTTATCGAACAGAATGGAATATTTTATTTAAGCATTTTCGATGATCCTTCTCCGGCGATTTTGTTAAACAATCAAACAGAAATCAAGTTGGTGGTCGCCCAAACGAATACAGCCGAAAATTCTAAATTTTCTTCCCCAACACCCGAATATGAAGGCAAACACTTTGTGTGGAATCAGTTGGTGGCACCGTTTAGCAAATGTTACTACACACCTCCGGAAATGTATGTGAATTTTCCTGATGTCGAATCAACCAAGTGTAATTTGACTCTGGCCCTGTGGAAAGGTTCGTTTGACAGTAGTGAAATGAAAACTCTTTACCAACTCCTCTTATCTTTCCTCCAACTTCATTGCAGAAAATATCAGCAAAGCTTACATTCACTGGTCCAAACCGTTACGGACCGACAAATCATGGGAGAAATATCTGCATGTGCCAAATCACGGCGACGTTAAAGTTACAATCTGTGATAAACACGACATAACTCGTGTATCCATATATTATATATCACAGGTAAGAATACCTTAATTTTTTGAAATAAGTGAAATCTTCAGCGAAAATGATCTTATTTCGCAGCAAACTGAGTTCTGTGTCAAAGATTTGCGCTCACGGCTACTCCTTCCTGCCACGCCATCCCAACCAAACATATTGGATCCATCAAGCATAAATCCATCTCGTACATCCATCACATCCTTACTAAGTGTCGTCACGAATACCACCGAGCTTACACCGAAAGCCAACCCTCCTGAAACCTGCACTCACTTTCGCTCTTTGAAAACCAAAAGTGTGAATATTAAGCTACGTGTTTTTGTCAAAGAAATAAATCTAAATCTGAACAGCGACCATAAGGATCGTGATTACGTAAAAACCAACATTTTTGCTCTGTACATCGACGATTGCATGCTGGCTTATGAATCAAACTGCTGTCAACGTGAACTTAATGTGCTGTTTGCCAACATGCAGGTTGACAATCAACTCTTCTCATCTGGTAACTATGACTTTCCTGTGGTCTTGTGCTCCCAGGCGTTGTACAAGCACAACCCGATCTTACCGCAACTGCATTTCCTCGACCGACTAAATGCTGATCTGCGTAGGAGCCAGCCAATGGTTGCCATAGGTGTCCGTTTCTTCGACGATGAACTCAAAGTCAGTTCCTTGGATTGCAACATCAGCCCGATACGCGCTTATATTGAAGATGCTTATTTGAATGATTTGCTCGACGCTATCGTGGAGTTCGTGCCATCGAATTGCGTCTATTTGCCTGAAGACGAGCCGGAACGTTTAACTTTGATGACGGGACAAATGCTGTTGCCGCGCAAGATCGCCGAACAGTCCATCTGTATGGCGGAGCCGATGAAGCTGAAATCGTTTCGCATTCAGCCGCTCAATCTTCTCCTCTCAGTGCACACATCAGTGCGTCTTTATATAGCACTCGACCATTCGCCGCTCTCTTTCTCTAGCTATGAACGACGTCAAATCAACTCTGTACCGCTGCGTTTCGGCCAATCGGTGGGCATGCATTATCTGTCCGGTGCCATTTTCGGTGCGGGATGGGTTGTGGGTTCCCTAGAAATCTTGGGTAGTCCTAGTGGTTTAGCGCGATCATTCAGCACGGGACTACGTGATTTCGTGTCGATGCCAGTGCGTGGTCTATTACGCGGTCCGTGGGGATTCATCATCGGCATAACACAGGGATCGGCTTCGCTGCTGCGCAACGTCACAACGGGCACAGTAAACTCTGTGACCAAATTGGCTTCTTCTGTGGCGCGTAATTTGGATCGTCTGTCTCTCGACCAAGATCACATAGATCGCACGGAGGCATTGCGTCGCTTACGTCCGCAGGGATTTACGCAGGGATTTTCTCAGGGTATCACTGGGCTGGGTATCAGCTTATTGGGTGCTGTGGGTGGTATTGCCCGTCACACGTTAGAAGCACGAACGCCGGGACAGGTGGTCACCGGCGTAGGAAAGGGTCTTGTTGGCGCTGTCACTAAGCCTTTGGGTGGTGCTGCTGAGCTTGTGGCCCTCACCGGACAAGGTGTATTGCAGTCAGTTGGTTTTAATACTATGCCGCAACAGCGGATGAAACCAAGTGAGAGCAATGTCAAAATAGAACCGTCTGAATACCGCATTTGGAAGCTGTTGCCTGGAATATCACCAAACGATCAGATACTCTTCTATCTGGAGGTAACGGTAAAGGTGAAAAAGGAGTTGAAACAAGCTTATGTGCTGTTGACGTCCGAGGCTTTTGCGATCGTAGAGGCAAAATCGGAAAAGCTTTCGCTGGCAGTGCCGATAGAAAACGTAGAAATGTCCATCGACCCCGAAGACAAGACCTTAGTTGTTTTGCGAATAACCGAGAAGGAGAAGGAGAACGAGGCAGAGGAGGTAATTATCAAGTGTTCAAAGGAACAAACGCTAAATTTGGTATATGATTTTTCTTTCGTTCAAGCAGGACTCCAGCTATACAAATGAACGCATTATGACTTTCATACGTTCCTCCTTCCTCAGTATTCAATCCCTTCAAACCACTCTAAAAAGTGATTCCCATAATGAATTTTTCCAGAAATCGGAAAATAGAACTCATTTACATTGGAGATTCTACATAAACGAACATCTGGGGGAGTATCTATTAGAATATATTAAAATTATTCGTAGGAAATATGAGGTTAATTGTGGAGAGAGACTGAATAGTTCTTCTCCACAATGACAGCATTAAGTTTTTATACGCAACTACTTAATGGAAAATGGCAATTTTGTTTTGGAAGTTACTAAATATAATAAATTGTAGATAATTCTTGTATACCGTAATAAATCATAAGCACATCAACAACTATTTTACGAATTCCAAATTCAAATTTTATTTTTAAAAAAGAAACAATATTATTATTCTTTAAGTTATGTAAGGTTTTTATAACATATATAAATATATATAATAATATATACGAGTATATTCATGTCTGTAGATACTCGTACGTACACCGTGACGATGAACGACTACTTGTTAACTTTTAATTTAGTTTTATAGTCTTCAAATAAAATATATTATGATTACGAGTATATCTATTTTTTTCAATGCTCTTATGTAAACATTATCATTAAAATTGCATACGTAACTGCAGCAGTTTAGGTGGACATTTTCACTTGCTGCTGTTGCATATGTTGCTTCTTTTCACGCTCCCGGCGACGTAACTTCTTTCGTCGACGATCAATACTAGCGAGATCACCTTTAATCATATGGTAAGTTTTACGCAGATCTTGTATCTGTTTCAATAAAAGGGCGATGCGTTGGTCTGGATTCATAGCTGGATCTAGTGGAAAAATAAAAGAGAATATTATCGGTTTACTATAAAACAAAAAGGAAGAGATTTGAATTTTTCTACAACTTAACTACTCTACCCTCTCATGATCTGATTTAACCTTATGCGACAAACGAAAGGGCAGAGATAATATACGCTTTTAGTGGTATAAAAAGAAAAACCAAGTAGTAGAAGGCTAGGTTTAGCTTTGGTAGCTATATTAATTTCAGAGCATTCCAATATTACGCAGACATTGAAACTCTTACATACTTATCTTAATATGGAAAATAATAGTTACCCAATTGAACTAAGAAGTTATATGGACATGATCGGCTGCCGGTTGTGATTTGTTGTTGCAGATGCTGTTGCTGATTCGGTCGTGCGGATGTTGTGCTTCGTTGCGAAATTGTGTCGGAGTTATCGTCACTATCAGAACCAGCTGAAAAAAATTATAAAGCATCACCGAAAATTATTAACAAACAATTATTTGAATCTATAATGATCATCAATAAATTAATTAATAATCAACGATCTGTGAACAATGAAGAAATCAAGCATAGTGAAAGACAATTTCTTAATGCTAAATTCGTTGTAAACCTAAAATTGAACTCTGATTGCTCATTAAAATGCAACGTCTCTGTTCTCCAATAAACTCACCTGTATTCTTCTTACCGCATACCAAAGGTCGTCTACGTTTTGTTTGTTGATCGTTTATTTGCGCTGTCATCTCCGATTGTTTACGTGTACGTCTACGTTTTCTAGGCGACACTTCATTCTCAATGTCGATATTCTTTTTCAAATCTTCGCTGCTCATCTCATCTTGACTGGCAGAATCATTCGGCGAACTGTTTGGCGTTGGATTCGCTGACAACGCAACACCTGCAGTAGTAGTAATCGTCTTCATTGCCTTGGTCGAAGATGTTGGCATAGCATCTGTACTTAACATTTCCGCCACCTTTATGGATAGCTTTTCATCTGACGAGTGTGTGCTAGGGCGCTGTATCGAATGCGATGGCTCTTCTTTGCCAAATGCAGGTGCCGGACTGCCTGGTATGGTTTCTTCACAGAGCAACAAGTTGATGGAATCGCTATGTGTGTCAACGCTGGAGGAGGTCGTTGCAGCTCTACTGGCTGCTGCGTTTGTATTGTTATCAATTGTTTTAATAGTCGACTTTTCATCGCCATTATCTCCAGTTGGAATATCTAAAATGGGTTTAACACCATCATCGGGGCGTAAATCAGCAGTGCGTGCATCCAAGAAAAACGCTGAAGGAGTAACAACTGTTGTTGGTTGCGTGATTTTGCTGCTAGTTAAACCTCCGTTGCTCGTGCTCAATACCGCCGCTTGAGGTAGCGGTGGCGAAGGAGAAACAACAGCAATCGGTTTTAACGGTATATTTCGGATAGCGGCCGCATTTTCAAATGTCTTCAGTGATGCCGAGTTTGCCGAAAATGAAGACGTTGTTACATACGGCGTGGACGATAATACTGTTGTCGCCGCTGTGGATGAAGTAGATGATGTACATTTAATGGGACCAACTGACTGCTTTGCGCCCAACTGAGTTTCGGGCGGTGTTTGCTGTGATGCGGCAGCCTGTGCCGCCTGTGCGGCTTGTGCTGCGGCCACAACTGACGGCACTGCACTCGAGGCGACTACAACCGATACAGGAATATCTGGAAGTACGATGGGAACGACTGTGGCTGGGCTGCGTTTAAGGGCTTGGGCGGCAATTACTTTGAGCGGCGCTCCCGCAGTTGGTATCTGCTGCCCTTCAGCTAACTTGGCAGCACTGCCGGAAACAATGATTTCGGTCGTCTTAGATTGAACTGGAGTTGGTGCCAATTGAATATTTTGTGGAAGCACATGCGTTTGGATACCTGCAGCAGAATGCGGTGAGTGCAGTTGTAGCTGCTTCACCGGAGTTGAAGACTGTTGCATCTGCGCAACAGACGGTTTCGCTGTTAGGATGATCGGTGAAGTGTTGCCATGCAGCTTACCAACGAACTTTGGTTGTATTGTATTTATACTTGAAGTACTGATAAGAGCAGTAGACGGCTTTCCGGAGGTTACCATTTTTACGGGAATCGCTGTGGATGATTGTAAATTCGGCACAGTTGCCACGATCACTGCTGTTTGCTGTGTAACTGGAGTTGCAATGAGTGAGACAAGCGGAGCTTCGACCTTAATAGGTGTTACTGGTGGTTGAACGGATGTAGATTTAGAGTCCACCAGTGCTGTTGTTGGTGGATTTGTTTTTGTTTCGCCGCTGTACGGTGCGTCTTCAACGTCCTCTATAACTAAGCGTCGCTCAGAATCGGTGCTGTCCATGGAATCGTCAGAGAATGCAGAAGTAGGTGTAGGTGCTGAGACCGCGGCTGCTACATTAGAAACTGGTGATGGCGAAGGCCCGGCTGGCGATGAAGCATTGGACGGCACCGGAGTTTTTTTCTGCAAAGCACACTCTAGCTTTTGTATGGTTTCGCTAAGGTCGTTGTTTTTTACGGTAATTGATTCGAGCATACCTAATTTGGAATCGGGGCTGCATAAAAGTGGACGCTTCGCAAGTTGAGCTCCAGGCAGCATGCAGCTCATATTGGTTTTGTCCAAAACGGTGTCTTTGCTGCTGGTGGTTGTGGAAATAACAGACGAGGACGATGTTGGCAGATCTGTAAGAACCTGAAGGGGTGTCGAAATAAGAGATGCTGTTGTAACGCTTGTAGTCGTGGCTTTCATTATGTTGCTGAAAACTACGGGTGTTACAGTATCGTGAGTGCTGTTGCTGTTATACCCACTGCTTGAGGTTGGAGCAGAAACTGATTTAGCGCAGGTTACGTCCTTCTCAGCATCAACTTGCTTGAGTTCTTTGTTTTTATTTTCCACTTCTTTTTTCTGACTGATAGCTTTCAGTACCTTATCCGCAATTGACGTCGGTTTGCTTTCAAATTTAGCAGGTTCCAAATCAAAAGCAGATACTGAATGGGACAACAAAATCTTCACATTCTCCAATTCAAATTTATTATCTTTCTGTCCACTTGTGCTGCCGGAAGTTTCACTCTCGGTGGTTGATAATTCAAAAACATTACTGAGGTCTTTGCGAGTCTCAATAAAGGGACTTCCAATGACGGGTTTGGAAGGTGGAGCCGTCGCCGGTGGCGGAGTAACCAGTTGAGGCGACACGGTGTGTGGCGAGCCGAAAAGATTAGTTTTCGTTACACTTAGTTTTGAAGCAGGCGGCACTGCTTTGGTGGGCGTGAACTCTTGTGTCGATATGGTGTGTAATGCATCGGTGAGAGCACGCGTGGTTTCTTGAACTGTTTGAGCCAATTCTTCATTCAAAGCATTAATGTTTAGATTAAAGCTGGGAGACTTTTGCGATGTATCAAAATGCTCATGTTTTTGGGGCGTAACCGGCAAACTTGCTGTGTTTTGAGTCGTTAGTGTGACGCCCGATTTGACGCCAGCTCCGGAACATGACGAAGTATGTGCTGCCGTATGAATTGGAACGGTTTTATTTTGGGTAGGAGGGGAGGATTTCGGCAGAGGATTCGCTGAAGTTGACAGAGTGCTGCTTGTGGCTGAACTTCGTAGCGTTAGTTTTGCTTCTAAAACGAGTGGTGGTTTCTCTTCGAGTTTCAGTTGTTTCGACTTTTCAACGATGCTTTCTTTCAAAGGTGAGCCGCGCTTTTTGCGGGTTACGAGTGCGGTTACCGAACTGGTCGACGGGGTTTCTATTGGGGCTACGCTAATGTGTTTTTGAATCACTTGTTTGCGTTTGCTATCGAAATGCGAAGGTGTCAAGGATGAAGATGCTGCAGAGGATGACAAGGCAGACAACATGCTGCTAGTAGTGGAGTGTGACGTAAGTGTAGACTTCCGGATTTCATATTCAAATGGTTCCGGATCCTTGAACTCATAAATGTCAGGTGAATTAGACTTCAGTATGGTGACAGTGCTCACCTTTGTCGTCTCTTTATTATTGTTCACAGAGGAACTTGTAGAGGAGCCACTGATGTCTAGTTTGCTCATGTCGGGTAGCGACCGTGAGGATGCCGATGATGTTGACGATGTTGAAGAAGACGAAGAGGATGAGGATGATGAAGATGTTGGAGAGCACACAGCTGGCGGCTCAACTTTCATTACTGCGTCTTTGTGCAGGGCGGAGGGTTGCTCTAACACTTTCTTGCCAACCTTTTCGGTTAACTGTTGTTTCTTAGGTGATTCGAACTTTTTAATATGCATTGAGGATATATCGGCTTTTTTATGCATCACATTCAATGGTTTCTCAACAATTACGGAGGTGAATTTGCTACCCGCAATGCTGCCGCTTCCGAAGCGTGCTGGTGCTATAATTCCAGAACTTTTAGTTTCCATAACAGTTGCTGTCGGTGGTTTCTTCTCTTCGGTCTTTAATGATAAAGCCAACGTTGGGCGACTAACCTCGGTTTGCAAGGCGCTTTTTGCGGGGGAACAGCTAGGTAGGTCCATCTCAATTTTTATGAATTTTGACTCTTCCTTCAGAAGCGTTGGGGGTTTCGCCTTCAAGCTTTCTTGCCGCTTTTCTGCCAGTGAGTCTTTTATGATTTTTTCCACTATGTGCGTCTTCGTAGAGAGAGTTGTGAGCTTCTCAGTAATAATTTTGCCGGACGCAGGAGCCTTCACCAGAGCTCGCTGTTTATCAGCGTTGATTTTTTGTTGAAATTTTTTTGTCATATTTTCTAGAGTTGTTGTTTTGTCTGAAGACTGAGAGTCATCGTCTGCAAAGGAATCAGTTTCCGAAGACATGTCGGTGGTGGATGATTTTATGACTTCTTCCTTGGTTGTTGCTTTTAATGGTTCTTCTTTCGGCTCTGTTTTAGTTGGTTTGTCTTTAACTTTGAGACTTCCTTTAGCTGATGGAGTAGGATCATCGCCTGTCGGTGAGGGCGATTTAATTTTTTGAAAACCTTTCAATTCCGACCGAATTTGATTCAGATCATAGTCACGCCCTTTAGTACTTATTCCAATCGCAGTCATTGCACGACATGATGAAGTGTTTGCTACATCATCCTCATCCTCATCAGTGTCATCATCTGTGTGACTGTTTGTTGCAGAGGCCGACGTTTTGTGGTTTACTGGTATTTTGGCCACAGAGCTTCCACTTGCTTTATACGTAGAGTCCTTGGCAGCCCGTGTGGGTCTGCGAACAGGCTCATCGTCGGAGTCTGTGTCCGTTTCGGTAGGCATCGAGACATCGGATACATTTGCTGAAGTCCGTCGATGTATACTGCTTGGATGACTGGTGCGCGTGGGCCTTCTTTTCAGCGAAGCCGAAGAAGCAGCTGGTGACTTCGTACGACTTGAGTTCGATGCCACTGAAGAAGGCGTTGTCGAACGTGGTGGAAGCGAGTCACTGCGCCCGCGCCCACGCCTGGACGACGTTGAAGTTGGAGTTTTTGCTGTTGTCGACGTACTGCTTATTATAATTGATGTTGCTGCTGATGGATTAATCGATGTGGTGGCAGCCTGAAGTTGTGCTACAGTAGGTGGTTTAGGCGGATTCTCTTTGGGTTTCTCATGCTGCAAATTGCCGCTGATCGTGGGCCGTCCTCCTTTTTGCTTGGATCCTTTTGTTAGATTTTCAGCAATTCGCTCGCGTGGCACCCATTCATCATAACGATTGTTCCAACCGGTATAGTGTACCAGATACATTGGGATGCCACGTTGAAGGGTAATTTCAATGACTTTGGCCTCGTATGTGACCTTTTTCTCATGATAGTATACTTTCAGTTTGTCGCCAATCTCGACAATAAAATCGCCAGCATCAACCTTTTCCACACTGACTTCATCCTTTTTTCGTTTTCCTCGCTTCTCATCACTCTGTGGTGTTTGTTTCTTTTGGTATTTTTCCTTTTTGACTGGTCCCGGTGATATTCCTTAAAATTAAAAAAAAAGAATTCTATTCATTTAAACAACATTCATCATTGAAAAACAAACTAAATTATGAGTATAAGACATTTTCGTTTTTTGTTAGGCTAATTGGTCTATGTTGATATGAAACATTCCTTTTCTTTTCTCTCAACGTTTCGCTGAAACCCAGCTTCCTCAGGGCTAAATTTTTAAATGTAGGTTTGCCCCGGGTGCCCTTAGCTGCCCCATCAGTTTGCTTGCGCGCCACACATTTTTTTGGATGGATACCGTTATAAGAGAATTTGAAATTCTTTTTATTTAAACTTTGAAATAAACTGTAGTTGTTGTTTTATAATCAGCATAAAAAACTAAGTGATTCCGCAACGGTAAAGTTCTTCCCAATTATTTATTATGAATTCCTTCATAATATTTCCCGTTGTTCTTTATCGAGTCGCTTTTAACTTAGAAATGTTCGTAGTCTTAGGATAAAAAATATTTGTTTGCCACAGAAGTTTTTTAACTTGAAGATGGTTTGTGTCTACGATATTATATTTATTTATTAAATTATTCTATTTTCCTTAAACCAGATTTTTCCTTCGTTTTTCATAATTGGTAGAAATATAAATAAGACTATAAACAAATACAATTGAATTTGTCCTAAAGTTTGCCATCTGGCAAAACTTACATGTTTGGCTGAAGCTCAAACCCAAAGTTAAGCTTAAATCAGGGTTGCAGCTTCTAATCTTTCAAAGTAAGAATATTTTGCTTTACTTTCGTTTACAGAATTAACAGATTAATGCTATTCTCAATGAATTCTTTAAATTTTGTATATAATTTAAGCATTTCTTATTTCACTCTAGCGCTTCTTATTGAGTTTCATTACATTTTTGCGTTCCTCCGTGTTTATTCTAGTATTATGCGTAATTTTTATTAAAACAATAAAATAAATTAAGAAAATCATATTAAGTACAATATATGTATGTATATACTTAAATGTAAGTAATAGCAAAAACTCGTACTTTTGGACAAACTGTTTTCAATATAATTTATTTTGTCTTACAACCCTGTACGAATTCTTAATTCGGTATTCAGTCATTCATTTATATCTTATTCTATTTCAATTATTAAGCCGACTGAATTAAGATAACGTAAATAATATTATATTTAAATCATTTTTACTCAGTTAAAGTGAAGAACTGAACTCATTTTTAAGAATCACCAAAAAGAGTAAGTAAAGAAAAACAAGTGAGAGCGTAGCAGTAGATACAAAATGTTTTCTACGAAGATCTGGAAATAAATCTTCCAAATAAATTATAGCTTGCAAAAGAATTTTCTTTTAAAATGGTTATAGCCAAAGCCAAAGGTTATCGTTCACTTCACTGAGATGTGTGTTTGTTAAGATTTCTCTGTTTAATATTAAACGTTTTTTACATTTGTAATATTGAAATGTAAGAAACATGTAAATGCATAAATTTGGTACTATTGAAATAATGTAAATATTGCATTTTTAATTTTTCGATTGGATATTTTTAAAAATGTCATCGCATAAATAATAGTTTTTGTTTTTGTTAAAAAATTTAAAATTCTGTCTGTAGTCTTAATTCAAACTATTATAGCATTTTAAGTACAAACTGGTAAGAAACAAGTGGTTTTTTATCATTGCTATTTTAATCTTTATTTATTTTGTTCTCTGCTGTGTAAATAGTTCTGTTCGCTGGTAAATCAATTATTCAATTCAACATTTTATTCAATAAATGCAGAAATATAAATAAATTAGAAACGTTTAAAAGAAAACGTTTACTATGTATTTATTTATTATTCATTGTTAATAAAAATATTTCTAATTTTAAAATAAATACACCAGTTTAAGTTATTAATTTTTATAACCATTTCAGCTAAAGCATAAAGATGTCCTTACTAAAAATTGCACAACTGACACACAATCGCATTCTAGCAACACCCGTTGCATATAATTTAATAAATCAATATCGCAAACAAAAACATTATTCCTCGTCTTCCTCTTCAGGAAATTATGATGGCAGTCAGAGAAACAGGAGAGCCTATGTAGCTTTAACACTCGCCAGCATTGCAACAGGCTATGCGATTTTCGAATACAAAGAGCAAATTTTAAAAGCTAAGTCGGGTGATTCCAACAAAAGACAGGACAATAAACAACCCATTAAGTCACCTTCAGATCCAATCAAGGCACATACTGACATTGATATCTGTCGTCAATGGCATGTCACCGAGCGTAAGGATTTGCCAACATTTAATTTAGCTGAAGTGCAAAAGCACAACACACTTGAGACAGGAATATGGGTGACTTACGGCATAGGAGTGTACGACATCACTAAATACATACCTAAACATCCGGGAAGCGATAAAATTATGCTTGCTGCTGGCAGTGCCATTGATCCTTTTTGGACTATTTACCAGCAACATAATACACCGGGGATTTTAAAGCTTTTAGAGCGGTATCGCATTGGCAACATCTGTCCGGATGATGAGGTATCAACTGATGACATGGGCTCGCCATGGGGAAATGAACCAAAGCGTCATCCCCTATTAAAGAGTGCGTCGGAACGGCCATTTAACGCAGAACCACCAGCCGGAATTCTGGTGGAAAACTTTCACACGCCGAATGAATTCTTCTACGTACGCAATCATTTACCTGTTCCATTAATCAGTACGGACGATTATGAATTGGAAGTAGATATAGAAACCGAGGCTGCGGGTAGTTCGGCGAAGAGTCGACTTTTAACTTTGGATGACATCAAAGCACTTCCCAAACACAGCGTTACTGCGGCGGTCATGTGTGGTGGCAACAGGCGATCAGAAATGACGACAGTCAAAAGTGTAAAAGGTATTCTTTTAGAAAAATCATCACCAGGCTAAAACTATTCATTGATTGATTGGAACGTTGAGAACATAACAGAAATAATATTTTACAGGCCTTACATGGGGAGTGGCTGCTGTTGGAAATGCAAAGTGGACTGGGGCACGATTGCGCGATGTGCTTCATACAATGGGCGTTCAACCCAATGAGAACTTGCACGTGATTTTCGAGGGTGCTGACTTAGACCCAACTGCGAGTCCCTACGGTGCCTCCATACCACTTTCCAAAGCACTGGACGATCGGGGCGATGTCATTCTGGCTTACGAAATGAATGACAGACCTTTGAGTAGAGATCATGGTTACCCCGTGCGAGTGATTGTGCCGGGCACTGTTGGTGCACGTAATGTCAAGTGGTTGACGCGTGTAGCCGTTTCAGACTCTGAATCAACATCGCACTGGCAACAAAACGATTATAAAGGATTCAATCCCAGCACTGACTGGGATACAGTGGATTTCTCCAAGTCGCCCGCCATACAGGCCATGCCAGTTACATCGGCCATTTGCTCTCCATTAGCAGGGGAAACCGTCATTTCGAAAGACGGCTGCATTACAGTGCGGGGATATGCTTGGTCAGGCGGTGGTCGTCGCATTGTTCGTGTAGATCTTACGGCAGACCAAGGACAGAACTGGCATTCAGCAGCGCTCGAGCAGGAGGATATACCAGATGGCAGACACTACGGCTGGACTCTATGGACCGCTCGGCTACCGGTGTCAAAAACAAATAATTCTAGTGTTGAGATTTGGGCAAAAGCAGTGGATTCCGCTTACAACGTGCAACCAGAGTCATTTGAAAACATATGGAACCTACGCGGAGTATTATCGAACGCCTACCATCGCATTAAAGTACAATTAAAAGTGTGAAAAATTAGCAAGAATATTTCCAACTAAATATGATATTAACAAAAATAACGATTTAGCATTCCTTCATTTTTCTATTTAGGAAACTAAGTGTAATAAAAAAGTAATTCACTCTGACTCACCTGTTGGTGAAGTTTCTCTGACCGTTGATGCAATCTGGACTGCAGAAATGTCTTTAACAATTATGACAGTGCTGGGCGTCGTAAGATCCTTTTCCTCTGCACGCGATGAAGCTGCCGCTGCGGCTTTCATCTTCGCCAGCGGCACATCACCATCATCTTTAATCAACGAAGATACTTTTTCCTCATATTTCTCTATAAGGGATTTGACTTTGCTGTTGCTGGTAGAAGACTTGCGCTTAGTTTTTGACGTTTCGATACTGGATTCGCTGGTATTTTCCGATTCTTCAGTAGCTGACTGTAAAGCAGAAGCTGATGACGGCACTGAAGCGACCGTTGAAGCTGCAACTGCTAAAGGAACGTTGGCGGCGCTGACAGTGGTGCTGGCACCTGAAGTGCTTGGATGCTGTGTGGAAACCGACGCCAACTTTGTTAGAACACTGATCGACGTGGCGGAGCTGTCTTTATTTGATGTCTCTACAGGTTTCGGAGATGCAACAGAATTAGCACGCACCAAACTTCGTCCCTTGCTGCGGTTCGAGTTCCGCGGAGTCATGAGCATGGAGCAACCCAGCTTGCGATGAAATTCGCCGTATGGTTGAAGAAACTTCTTGTAGGCCTGCTTAACAAGATTCGCCACACTAACAGTGACGGGGGTGAAGCCTAAACGGATAGCGATTGATTTCCATTGGTTTTGTGTAGTAGCACGATTGTAGCCACCACGTTTCTGCACAGCGCGGAAGAGGCGATACAAATCTACGTCGCGACTCTGTATAGAGGGAACTTTGTTCAGGGGAGTGCCACGGTCGTCCATATATTTGTATAGTTGCGCCACAAACCGATCCTTTTCCTCGCGGGGCTCATCATCCGACGAATCGGAATCCATTTCAGCACCCTCTTCACTGGACGAATTGCTGAGATCAAAAAGAGCATCGCGATCCCAATGCGCCGGTAGAACATCGCTGTCCAGATATTCCAAAGCTGCTTGTACAGCTGGCCCATCTTGCTTTGCTGCAGCTTCCCGTGTGAATTCGCTGGCTTCTTTTTTTGGGACCGTATAATAACGCCCATCTTTAAACGAGCGCACCAAATATTCGTCCTTGACACGTATACGCACAGTCGCCTGGAAATTAGAAAAGAAACCAGTTAAAATTGATTTATTGATGTTTTTATTACATGACGTAGTGCCTGACCTGTGCATTGGGTGATACTACTAAGCCCGGAAACCACTTCTCCTTGTCTTTCTTCTTCGATTCCGTGTCTACGCACACAACTTTGCCAATGTGCTCCTCCTTCTCATTTACCACCTCCTTGGTGTCGCTTTCCTCCTCATCATCCGAGCTGTCGTCGTTCATGTGACGACGCCGACCACGTCGCCCGCCAACAACAGGATTGCCAAAATGTTCCGGATGTGTAAGCGGCAACTGATCCAATGTCTCACTCTCATTAAAATGTCGTCCACTCTTCAGACACAACGCAGTGCGTCTCAAAGTGGTTATATCGCCGTCATCGAAAACGACCGTATATTGCGAACAGTCCTGGACCTTAGTCACTGTGGCTTCGACAGTATCTTTGCGATCTGGATGTTTTACTTCTACTACACCACCAACTCGTAACAATCCAGATTTGATGGCATCATCCGATACTATGCCCGATCCAAGACCATGTTTAAAAGCGACTTTGACTTTTATATTGCGTACAACTTTGCTGACCTTCGCTTCGCAGAAGGCTCCTTTGTATTTAGCGCTAACTTCCGTACCAACGGGTAGGGACGGAGGATCGTCCACTTGCTGTGAAGAAAAAGACATATTTTCTAATCGCAAGATTGGTAGATAAATGTCTCTAAAGGACGACGGGTATTGTTGGACCCTGACCCCTGTTCGAAACATTCAGCATGGGGTTTGGATTTTCGGCTGAGAAATTCTAAATACTACTTACCTGCATTTTCTGGCGGAAATAACGCTCGAAACTCAAATTATCGCTTATAAACGCCACTTTTGCGAAAATTTATTAAGCATTTCCTCAAGGAAAACTGGAAGTTGTTCCTCGAATATACAGCAACTGAAGTCGCATGTATTAACCAACGCCACTAATTAGTTGCTGTAGTTTAAAACCAAGTAATGTTCGTAAAACTTATTCGAAAATTCACTTCTAATTTAATTATCCATTTAAATTACAAATTTACAGCGTAATCTAGGATTTTTAACTTTATATTTTCACTGTACTTTTCTGTTTTTTCTTCAACTCGATTTTTCTTCTCTTCGCCATAGGTTAACAACGAAAATGTACACCGTTTTTTAATATATAGGTTACACAAGGTGTTCACAAGGAAAATTATTATACGGTGGAGCAAAGTTTGAAACATTTTCACACAAGACAAAAATTATGCATGCATAATTATTATTATCGTCGTCACAAACGATATACCATAAATACAGTTAACATAATTAAGTATAGTTAGTATAGAAAAGTTATATAAATGATATGTTGCATGTGTTCATAAATTTTGTGTCATTTACGCCAAGTAAAATAATTTATGTATTATTTTTGTGCACAGTTCATGCATGCTCTTCATCTCCCTCCACAATAAGTGACAATTTCGTATTTTTTAAGTATTGTCGTAAGAGCAACACCAGTTATAGCCACTATCGAGCCGTAATCTGGCATTCTTTCTGCTCTTGTATCTCGATTATTAACCGCTTAATTAATTTTGTACCTCTATTAACCGCTATTAATTCATTTCCTCGCGCCGTACTTCCGTAGAATGTGCATCAAGCATTCAGGTGTTCCTATATATTTTTATTATGTAATAAGTTGTGCATGATTTCGTAAAATTGCGTAAAATTGGCGTTGCGAAAAATTTCTTCTCTATTCAATGCATCAGTAAAATTTTATCTCTTAACACGTATTTTTGTACAAATGACGTTATCAAAGACAAAATTTACAAAAAAGTCAGAAAAAGTTTTGTTAAAAAAAATAATAAAATAAAATAATAAAATTTATAAAAATGTTTATATATTTGGAGTTCCCGTAAGAAACAACAACAACATCGTGAACATCACTAAAATCGGAGCAATTGGGCAATGGTAAATTTATACGTGCCATGTTACATTGCAATTTTTTGATTGTTTCAGTTTGTTCTTTGTTTTTGTTTTCTGTACAAAACTGTCAACGCCGAGTTCATCCGTGAGAGAAAGAGAGCCGATGAACTCGGAACCCGCAATCAAAAAATTTGCCATCGACGGCTCCAAATTTCAATCAAAACGGTGTTCTTGTGTGGCGTAATAAAAAAGTGAGCACATTTTGAAGTAAAAAAGATCCACTTTTACCAGAAAAAGTAATTTTGGTTGAAAATAATTGCGCAAAGCAACTCTTTATATCTGCAACCAATTCCATCGAAGTAAAAATTTACTTCGTTGGCTGCGATTGCTTATTATTTTTCGTGCTTTGAACAAAATGTTTAGCGTTTGTTAATAATTTAAGTAGAATTTCCTCTAATTCTTTAATTGTGTGCATTGTTTATCACTTTTGATATTTGTAATGCCTGCGAAAATCGCAAATAGGAATGAAATACTACGCATAGTTCTAATACTATTTTTGACAGATTGCTGGTAAACTGATTGCAATGTAACATACCAGCAAATAAAAAATTGTTGAGAGAGTAAAATATTCCAATTTGCAGCAATCAAAAAATTGCAATGTAACTAAAATGGCACTACTAAAAGTTCAAAGAATACTTATATTGCAACTTGTGAGTTGGCCTGTGTGTGCAGAATAAGATGATTTCAATATAATATTTATTATATCTTTAATGGGACCTGGTTTCTACAAATGTCATTTAGTATATCTACTTTTCTTTATTTACATCCATTTTATTTTTGTTTTGCACTTGCTCTGCGCAATTTCTTTGACATTCGTGGAGAAGAAATTAGTTCATGAAAAATTTATTAATTAAAATGCTGAAAAATGTTGTACAAAGAAATAGTGGTGCTGAACTCATTCTAGTCAAATGAAAAATACGTTTTTGTTGCTTAAGCGCGTAGAAAACAAAATGAGCGATTCCGATGAAGGTGAGTATTAAAATACTCTGAAAAGTTGAAAGCAGAAAGTTTTTTCCAAACATTCCAACAATTCCAAGTTATTATTCCAATTGGATAATATATCAATTGAATATAATCGTTCAATCAAAGAATTGTGATTTCTAAATTTTTCATTTCTGATTGTTATTTACGTAAGTATGTACTTTTTTATTACATATCATGAAGCCGCAAAAAGTATTTTATATAATTGTATGATATATAAATCAAACATATCGACAGTGGCGAATCTTGATTGCTTTTGTTGAAAACCATTCAATCACATATTGCGAACGTAAACCGCAAATATAAATTGATACGTATTGCAAAACAACATCATCAACTCTGCCCTGCTGCGCATCACTTCACCTTCTGTCGCGCATCACTTCATCTCTTGTTGGAGACAGATTTCTACTGTAGTAATGTTTTTGTAGATATATGGATCAATCGGTCTCGTCACAGGATTGTAACCGCATTACCTACTTTTGGCCTGATATCACACTTGTATACAATCAACAGCCAGCTACCTAGCATGTCAACGACACCTCTGTTGGTGCATTTGCTTGATGAAGTCGCAACAAGTGCTCGAATTGAAAGTGTTTAATTTTTGCGTGTCTTGCGCACAGTAGGAACCAAATTTCGTTACAAAAATCACCACTGAGTGGAATGGACGACTCGGCTATAAATATTGATTTATCCACGAGAATCAACTACTACCTTAAGCAATAGTTTTCGTACTCTTATCATTCTTTTTGAATATTGCTTTCGGTTGGCGACGTCATCGGTCTTTAAATTTGTTCAGATTAGTTGAGATTTTTTGCTTGTGGTGCTGTTTCTAGAGACGACTGCCATTTGGACACTGATTAGCCTTGTATTTAATATTTTTATAACAGCGATGCAGCATTATTAATTCAATTAGAATTATCAGTTTTTTCATCAAAGCTTTGAGCGCTTGCATTTTAGTAGTGCTTGGTGTTTGGTGGGTGTAACATGGATTGGAATTTCGGTGAGAAAGCTAAGCCCGGCACGGAGACTGCTTTGGATGCGTGCGATTATTTTGTGGATGAGGTCATCGAAGTAACCAAAAATTTAGGTAGCCATGATAATAATAGATTTTTTCTAAGTAAAAGAGTTTAAACTTGAATAAGAGCTTACATTCCATTTTTAATAATAACACTATTTTGTTTCTTATATCTTCTTCTTATAGATGCACGCGAGCAGGTTCGCCTCATAAAGCACCGGGAACTTCGTCAGGCAGTCGTTGGGGGCGATGAACGAACTGTCTGCGTCTTGCTCGAGGCTTTGGGTGGTGAAAGAGAGATAATTGTAAATATGGCTCCAGCCGGTGCAAATACTCTGTTATTTTTGTAAGTTATAAATTTTTACTTAAAATTGATTTAAAATGAAGAAATCAATAGAAAATTATTTAAAATATCCATGTATGAGAATACTAACACGAAAATTATAAATCAGTGTATTTTTTATTCTTACTGACTAATTTACAAACTTCATCCTTTCAGAGCTTGTGAGTCTGGTTTCGAGAACATTACACGTCGTCTGCTGGATGCTGGTGCTGATGGACGATCACATGCCGTCACAAAATACTCACCACTCTATGCTGCTGTTCATCATGGTTACTATAATATAGCAAAACTTATGTTGGAAAAATTTGCCGAGCTTATACAAGTATTTTTTTCTCATTCTTTAACATCAAAAAAGTTATTCATTTATATATATTCCAATCCATCATCTTGTAATTCACTACCCGTTTCTTACTCCTTTAGCAACCAACAGTGGAACGTTGGTTGCCTCTACATGCTGCCTGCATTAACGGACATATCAATTTGTTAGAACTATTAATTAGTTTTCCGTATCCTGAGCATCTCTATTCATCGTATCGTGATGAGGAAGGTCATTGGGAGTGGTCGTTGCCTTTCGATCCAAATCAGCAGGACGTGACGGGACAAACAAGTCTCTATATTGCCAGCATATTGGGCAATGAATCGCTCGTCAACGTGTTGCTTCGCTGGAATGTGAAATGTCGTAAACCTACCGAGAACGAAAGTCCACAGAGCACTCCAATAACGCCGACTCGAAAGCGCATCTCATTCGGCATACAAGCGATCATGTCCAAGTTAAATATTTCTGCAGAGGGTGAATATGTTGTGAAGGTTGAATGTTAAATGCAATTACTCAGGTATCTATTAACTAATAGGATTATTTTTTTCATTTTCTAGGAAAACATTGAATGTGAAAAATGCCCTATTAATCTAAATCTACTTTGTGGTGCTACGCGGGAGACCGCTTTGTTGGCTGCAGTGCGTGGCGGGTTTGTCGACGTGGCTACATCATTGCTACAGCACGGTGCTAATCCAAATATTATTGCTAAACCTGTAGAAGACCAAAATGATCCCAAATGTAGTGAGGAAATTTATGGCTTAAGTAACGTACCCATAACAGAGGCTTGTAAGCAACGTTCCTTACCGATGGTGGAACTGCTCTTAAAGTGTGTAACTGAAATGTGTAAAAGATTCATGCACTATAATTATACCCTTTGTTTTTTTTGTTAGATATGGTGCTCGCGATGAACTTGGCGCAGCGTTAAGCGTTGCTGTTGGTGCCGATGATGAGCCTATTTTAAATCGTTTACTAGCGAAACGCGTGCATCCGGATTCGGATTATAAAATAAACAGGAAAAACTTACCAACACCAGTGGAAGTGAATGTATTTCTGCCTTCGCTGACAAATATTTCCTACAGCACTATGTTTCCAAAAGTTCCCACAATTATAGACTGGCACAATAACACTAATGTCCAATTACCTTTTATACGGTAATCATATTAAAAAAATTGGCTGATTTATGTGAATACTTTTTTATACAATTGTTACTTCTTTTGAAATGTATCGTTTTTAGTGTCAACTGGATGGTAAATGGAGTGTTACAATTGAATCCCAAACTGCAGGGACATCCGAAGATTACAGAGGTCGCTTTGACTGCCATAACGCGCATCGATTTTTCACATAACAATCTCAAAACCTTACCAGTTGAAATCTTTAATTTAGTCAGTTTGAAGTAAGTGTAGATATAAAATAAAATAATGAAACAATAAACTTCTCCATTACTTTTAGCTCTGATCAATTTGAGGTTTTTCCTTCCAGCCTAAAATTTCAAATTATGATTTCAATTATTATCTACTCTTATTTTTTGCAGATATCTGAATGTTGCACAAAATAAAATAGTGAACCTGCCTCCACCTCCTAAACCGCTAAACAATGGCAAACCTGCTTATAATTGTCCTGTTCTCGAAGAATTCTTTATACAGGATAATCGCCTGTCAGCTCTGCCTGCTGAAATTTTTCACCTAACTTCCTTGAGTATTTTAGACGTTTCAAATAATAAACTCCAAGAGTTGCCATTCGATATGTGGAAATCACCCAAACTGCGTGAATTAAATATTGCGTTCAATTTACTAAAAGATTTGCCAGTGCCTCCAATGCAGACGTCGTGCTCGCAGCTTAGCTTAGATAAATTAGATCTGGAACCTTTTTCCAATTTCGAATCGTCCAATGTATGCAAGAATAAACCACGTAATTTTACTTACCATCAAGTTTTACATCGAAATTTATGGTCCAGTTGTTTGGAAATAACCGACAATGATCTGAAGTGGAGTGAGTCAAAGAAAGCGGAAGGCGTTTCACAGCTGAATAGCATGAATATAGCAAATAATCTTTTTACTAGTATACCGGCTGCGCTGCCGTGTTTGGCGGTGAATTTAACACGTCTCAATTTGTCCTACAATAGCTTAAGGTATATACCACATATTAATTTATTGTTTGACTGTTTCAACCGAATTCATTTATATCTCTTACTTAGATCAATGGGTCATGTCACTAGTTATCCAGCTACACTCAAGCAACTCGATTTGAGTCACAATGAAATTTCCTGCTGGCCAAGTTTACCGCGCATCACCGAATCGGATCCTCATTTACTTTGCTATAGTTTCGTAGCACCTTCGAATTTAGATTCTTCTTCAGAAAATTTCGAGCATGCTTCATTCTCAAAACCAAATGCAACTAACAATAAAAGCACCTTTCGCAGCGCTGTTTTAAAGAGTGTGTGTCGCCACAGACGTCATCTGCGCTTAGAGTCTTTGCGCACCTTGATTTTGGCCGATAATGTGCTCACTCGCATTCAACTGTCTACGGATGATGCAACAACACTATTTAGCGAGTCGGACGACGCAGACTGGAGCATCGTCGGTTTAACGAAATCGAAGTTAATATTTCCCAACTTGTCAATGTTGGACATCAGCAATAACTGCTTAAAAGTGAGTATAACCTACGATCTTTAATGCAACATAAATACAATTGAATGACTACCGCAGGAAATTCCTACTTCGTTGCATGAGCTGAGTAGTCTTAGTGTTCTGAATATTAGTGGTAACGTGAATGTTACCGATTTGCCACCGCATCTCGGCCTTCTTTCGCGTTTGTGGAATTTAAATACCAGAGGCTGTCTGCTACAGGATCCACTTAAGTCAATGATAGAAAGCAAAAAGTACAAAACCATGGATATCATTGGTTACTTGAAGTCGATATATGAGGATGCTCAGCCGTATGCGCGCATGAAACTCATGGTGGTGGGTGTGCAAGGAATAGGCAAGACGACGCTGTTGGATCTGCTGCGCCAGGGAGCAGGATCTCAGAAATCACGTGCCACGGAAAATCACTGGGCTAAGCGAATGGGTCACACAAAAAATCTAAGCAAATCGCACCGCGGCGGCAACATTTCGACGGTGGGTGTTGATATCGGTACGTGGATCTGTGAAAAGCGACGCAAAGCTCCTGGTTCTCAAGGACCGGTTGTGTTTCGTACATGGGACTTCGGTGGACAAAAAGAGTACGTATAAGTTTTTTAAATTTGCTAAGAGTTTAAGAATAATAATATTTGATATGATTTTTAGATACTACGCGACTCATCAATACTTTCTGTCGAAACGTAGTTTATATTTAGTTCTGTGGAAGATAAGCGACGGTCACAAAGGCTTAGCGGAGCTTTTACAGTGGCTGGGAAATATACAGGTATGTCGAGGTTTTGGAAACTATATAAAATTGTAATCAATTATATTTGGTGCACGTCTTTAAGGCTCGCGCACCTAATTCCCCGGTCATAATAGTTGGCACACATTTTGATGCTGTTGGAGACACGTTCTCAGCACAGAAAGCGGAAGAGTTGCAACAAATCATACGAGAAAAATTTATTGCCGTTGCAGATGCTGAGAAAATCGGGCTTCCACGAGTTATAGACTCCATTGAAATTAGTTGCCGGTGAGTATAGAATTCTTTTATCCTCCATATAATATCGAACTGGTTACATTTACTTAATTCATAATTGTTAGTACCATGCATAACATACGTCTCCTGGCCAACATTATCTACGACACCGCTTTTATGTTGCGTTCACCTGGTTCGAAAGACTCCTTGCTGCTGCAAAAAATTCCCGCCAGCTATATTGCGCTGGAGGATGTCGTTAACGTGATAGCATGCAATTTACGTGCTGCCGGCTTGGATCCTGTCCTAGAAGCGGACCGCTACAAGCAGACCGTCACCGACGAGATGCGCCTGCACAACTACAAGAGTTTTCGTGATGCGGCCGAACTAAATCAAGCAACAATGTTTCTGCATGACAATGGAGTAATCTTGCATTATGACGATGCCACGTTGCGAGATTACTACTTTCTCGATCCGCAGTGGTTATGCGACATGTTGGCCCATGTGGTCACTGTGCGCGAGATCAATCCTTTCGCTCGCACAGGTGTCATGAAATTGGACGACTTGAATTTACTTTTCCGCAATACGAACACGCAGTCCAATAACAATCGAAGGTGTCATAAAGTCAATTCAAACACAGCTAAGAATCTAATAACATTGTATTTGATTTTAGTTATATTGTAAGTTTGCTGAATAAATTTGAAGTGGCTCTAACTTGGGATTCACGTACACTTTTGATCCCATCGCTGCTGCCACCAAGTGCCGACATCCAGCCCAGTACAACAGTGAAGGTAGGGAAAGAGGCATCACTCAATTTTTCACACCAGGCTTTAATTAAAATAATTCTCTAAAACTTCTTGCTCAGCTTTCGCAACGTACACGTAGCCGGAATATAAACAGCGGTTGCTCCATTTCGAATGAAGTTAATTTAAACACTTTAATTTACGAATGTTTTCCTGCTTCGGCAACAAGTGATGGTTACGGCTATGAAATGGGTTTGCGTCGCGTGCTCTTGATGACCTACTTTCCGTCCGGATTTTGGTCCAGACTTATAACTCGTCTTTTGGCAGACGAACAAATCACAGAAGCCACCAAAACTGTTTATAGTGTCACCAATGAAGTATGCACAATCGAAAATATGAAACAATATTTATTTTATATATTTGCCTCCATTTCATTTAACTAGCAATGTTTGGATTTCGACCTGCGTTTCTGTCTCGAGCAAGAAACTCAGTGGAATCTCTGGCAAACCGGCGTAGCTCTCTACTTCGGTGATGTTTTATTACTTCAAATATGGGAGGTTCCATTCACGTCCACATCAACAACGCATCCGTTTCGCAGCTCAACACATCGCTATAAACTCAAACTTGATGGCACTTGGAGTGATATAAATTTGACATCGTCTAGTATTTTGGAAATCTATTTTCCGCTTCTACACGTAAACATCAGTCATGAGATCGATAACAATGAGCGTCAGTTGCTGGCACAGGTAGAGCCCAACATGTCCGTGATAGCCAAATTAATGGCTCTTTCGGTGGACCACATTGATCTGTTGCTGGAGGATTGGTACCCCTCGCTTGGAACGCGTTTTGTGCACACCTCGGAGGGACGTTTTCTAATCACGCGTTTAGTTTTATGTCCGAAATGTTTGCATAAGCTACTGAGTATAGGAAATGGGAGCAACAAGGATGTGGCAGATGGTGGCGAAGACCAGGCCAGTAATAATTCTGGGATGAGCACCTTCGGCTACACTAAAATCCGTAATAGTGTTCTGCGTACATTGACCGATGCTGGGGATGAAAACACTTCGAATGTCTTCTCTGCATACTTGAATGCCACGAGAAGAGAAAGACTTTCAGAGGTAAATATTTTTCCCTGTAAATACTCTTACTCATTTTTCGATTTTCCATTCCAAGGAATCTCTTTGCCTTTCTGATGCTGATTCTGGTGTGGGTCCCGACTCAGCTAGCTCTTCACGTAACACCTCAGTCGATGGTCACCCCTTGTACAATTTACCGGACACCTCAAACGTTTGCTATACGTGGATGATTGAGGAATGCATTCTTTCGGTTCATAAGAAAACGAAAATATCCTGTCCACTTCATTTGGAAATTAATATCTTAAAATTGGCACCGGATGTTGTATTTGCTGATATACCGGAGAAGTACACCATTGCTTCGCAGAGTATTATAAGAGGTTCCATGTTGGGACGTGGTTCTTTTGGTTTTGTTTTCAACGCCACATGCATGGTAAAGGGTTCGCGTTCATTTAAAGCGGTTGCCATGAAAATGTTGCAGCCTGTGCCACCGGGTCCGAGGGCAAGGGAAGTAAGTAGTTTATAAATTGAAATTATGGAACTTTGGCGATATGTAACTAAAAAACTATTTTGATGTCAATGAATTCGTTTTTCGGTTTTACCATTCATGTATACCGTTAATATATTCTTTGTTTTCTCGCAGAGTGCTTTGATGGCATATAAAGTCGCTTTAGGAAAATGGAACCGTGATCCACTGCAACATTCCTGTAAAGCCTACTGTACAGCCCGTCAAGAGTTGGCAGTACTGCTTACTCTTAAACATCCTAACATTGTGCCTTTGGTTGGAATTTGCATCAAGCCTCTGGCTTTGGTTTTAGAACTGGCGCCTTTGGGAGCTCTTGATATGAAACTGTTTCAATATCGATGTAGTGGCTCACGCATTGGTCCGCATACCTTCCAGACACTCATGCTGCAGGCTGCTCGTGCCATAGAATACCTACATCGTCGACGCATTATTTATCGTGACTTAAAATCCGAAAATGTACTCGTCTGGAAGTTTCCAACATCCTGCACGTAGGTAGCAGGTGCTAACGAATTGAAATAGATTTGTAGATGTTGTATTTCCATTGCAGCAAGGACAGTCCAAGGAATTGCGTACATATTAAAATTGCCGATTATGGGATCAGTCGTCAGACAGCGCCAAGTGGATCGAAAGGGTTTGGAGGCACTGAAGGTTTTATGGCTCCTGAAATTATACGATACAACGGCGAGGAGGAGTACACTGAGAAGGTGCCTAGTATATAGAATAAGTCTTAGTATATAGTAAAGTCTAATTAATATTTTATTTCTAGGTTGATTGCTTTTCTTTTGGTATGTTTATCTATGAGAACATTAGTTTACGTCAACCTTACGAAGGGCATGAGTCCATCAAGGAGTGCATTCTTGAGGGCAGTCGTCCTCCGCTTACACAACGCGAAACGCACTTTCCAACATACTGCTTGGACTTAATGGTGCTGTGCTGGGATGAGCAGCCCAAAAAGCGACCCTCCGCTAGTCAAATTGTGTCGATACTCTCGGCTCCCGAATGCATCCATTTACTGGATGTGATTGCTTTGCCGCATAGTGAAAAAGTTGTCTGCGGTATTTTTAATTCTTTGTCGGCGTCAGAAGGTAGGTGACAATTCAAGTCGAATTCGAAGCAATACTAAAAGGATTAAAATTCGTTAATATTTCTTATCAGATGAAACTACTGGCTTTGAGCTTTGGCTTCCAGCTTATAGTTCACGTATCGATATACTTGATGCTACTTCTTCGGGAAGTTTTGTACAGTGTAGCAGTATTTTATGTGAGGATCAATTGCAAATGGAGCAAACGTCGCCCTCCTCCCGGTCTGATGGTACAATAGCGAGTGCTTCTGGAAGACGCTCTCGCTCATCGAGTCGTGCACAAAAAATGAATATGCTTTGCTGTTGTATCATTGATGATCACAGCATTTGGATAGGCGACTCTGCGGGAAATTTACACAGTTACAGGTGCCCTCCACCCTCACCTATCTATATGTTCCAAATACTTTCAGTACTAAATGCTGTTTTCTTTCAATAGTACCTCAAAGTATACACACATCTTTTCATATATGCTGGATCCTACAATTAAATCACCTGTGATTAGTCTAGTATATTTACGTCACATTGAAAGGGTTGCTCTTGGTCTCCAAAACGGTCGAGTTTTCCTTCTGGACTCAACAAAAGTACCCAGCAACTGTGCTTTTGCGGAGGGTTCATTTGTGCTCACAGAAATTTGTTCTGGTCTTATTTTACACAGCTCGTGCGCAGCCGTTGTTGATGAGTAAGCTATTTAAGTACAATCTAAACTGAATTAAAATAAATTTAATTTGGTTTTTAGACCACTTATTTCTTATTTTCCTATTCTATTTTTATTTCAGTACATATGAACTCTGGTGTGGTGAAACGGCGGGCAAAATAAATGTATTCCCGTTGAGTAAATTTGGTGTCTGTGGTCATCAAGCGCTTTACCACAGCGACGAACCGACTGCCTTTGAAGATGTAAAGGTAGCACGCATGACATCGAATGACCAGTTTGTCTTCTCCTGTCTCTATCCCGGCTTTATGGTTTATCAGTGGAATACGTTAAGCAAGCAAATCGAAAATAAATTGGATTGCTCCAAGCTGTTACCTTGCTCGGAGTCGTTGAAAAGCATCGCCATTGACGAACACTTGAGTTTGATGAAATGCCAGATATCAGCGTTAGCCGTTTATGACACTGAACTCTATATAGGTACAACATGGGGCTGCCTAATAATAGCAGAAGTTAGTACATTGCGGCCAATAACAGTTTTTCGTCCATACGAAAATGAGGTGAGTCAATTTTGAACAACTGTTCGTGTAGGTCAAAGTTCAAAAGAAAAATTATTATATTCAAAATATTAACTTTGAAAAATAAGAGAAAACAAAATCCTTGTTCTTTCTACAGACCTCGATTTACAGATAAAATGTTAATTCTTCAAAATTTTTAGATTAAAACTATCATCTCTCTACCGAGTGAAAATAATCCAATGATTGCCACCATTGGACGTTGTTATCGTTCTTTAATTTCACGTTACATGGACACTCCGGAGGGTTTTCCGTGTCCAAGTGTCACTCCCAAGCAACCAGAGCATTTGAAATCAATAAAATCGGTGCCAGCAGATGTGGAAAATAATATACATTGCTTGCTTTGGAGTGCTAAGGATTGGACTTAAGACATGATTATACCGTTCAGATAAATTTAAACGAACAAATTTTTAATACTCTTGGTGTATCTATCTTCAACACAAAAAACAAAGTATTCTATACAAAGAGCTAAACAACAAAAAATTAATAGGTTTTAATTGTTTTGTAGTTAAGAATTCAGTATTTTTACTCGTATTCAACAACAATTTTAATTGAGTATTTCTGACATTAATTAATGAATCTCATACTTGTAAGTATTTTAAATTAAGACATTCCTGACATATATTTACTCGTATTTATGTTACATAGTATTTAATTATTTGTTTATAAATCTCAACGTTTATAAATATTTAGTTAAACGGTTTTTCCTAATAATTATGCAATGTAAATTTATGAACTCTCGATGGTTTTTGTGTCGGCTTCGATGGACTGAATGGACATGGAAGAATTTCTGCTGCGCGAATAAACCGATGCGGAGCTCTTCAGTTCACGCGTGTATGTAGTGAAGCTCAGAACTAATTTCAGTTCCTCCATAAATGCATCACGCACAGGTACCTAAAAGGGTTTTAAGAAAATAGAATTGGGTTTTATATACTTACTATATATGGTCGTAGTCAAGAACTTACATTATAACGTTTAGCTTTGCGTATAACAAATAATATCCAAATCACAATGCCGTAAATTAAAGCCAAAAAACTACCCACAATGAGTACAAAGTAGATGCCACCTAAATTATCGATATCCAGTTCAGAGACTTCCGATTTTTCACCTTTCGACTAGTGAAGATGAAAAACACGATTAGTAAATTTTTGTAATTTTTAATATACATTTCTTCTAGAAGCTTTAAACTTACTGTGCAAATTCCGGCACCAACTTCGTTCCACCATTTGTTCTTCATTTTTGCCAGGACTCCCTGTTCTTGCAGTTCCAGGATGGCATTATTAAACTTATCACGATATGGCCAGTCTGCAATATAGGTCAAAATTGATCAATTCACAGAGAAATGGTCTGAATATTGGAGTAATTAAAATACACACTCTTCCTCATTGCTATTCCGTAACCTTTTTCATCAAGCGGATCGCCAATTTTCTTCAGACTACATTCACGCATTGTGTTGTATTCGATTGAAGTCGATTCCATTAGGAATGCATAATAAGAACTGCTCTTGACACGATCCACGCCTTCCTGATTAGACTCGGTTAAGTATTCGGGGTATCTTAACATGAATTCATTCATTTTTTTGTAACGTTCGTCCTCAGAAGTCTAGAAAGAAGGAAAGAAACGTTGTTCTTATTATCTTTGTACCAGGTATTTATATATATGCATATAGCAACACTCACCAGAAAAAAGTTTCTTGTGCTGCCCGTTTTTTTAGCCCCAAACTTAACACCCCCTTTATTCTCAGCCAAATCGTCAACGCTATCAATCAAGCTGGTTGGGTTTTCAATGGTCAGGAAAGAAGCCAAGTTGGCTGTATAAGACGAGACCATAATCATGGTAAAGAACCACCATATCGAAGCCACAGTTCGGGTTGATAGAGCTCTAAAAATTAAAAAAAAATAAAAATGTCGAACTTTAAAAAAAATATAACCTGAACTCACTTCGGTGAAACATCGGAACCCTGCTGCAGCAAAGCACCCGTGGTGAACCACAGCGAATTACTTAACGTAATCTGATTTTCCAGTTTAGTAGGCTCCTCTATGCATGGAAATGGATTGTCCCATTCGGTGGGCGAGAGACGTCCCAAAATGTAGAAGCTCAGCGATACACCCACAAACGCCAGACCCAAGTAAAGCCAAACTTCGGATGAGAATGGATCCATGAAAGAGAACAGAGCAGGTGGAGCTTTCTGTGGCTTAAGGTACAAAATTGCTATTCCTGTGAAATATATAGAGGACTAGTAAAGGTAATGAAATCTTTCAAAGATTCCCTTTATACATACTCACCTAGATTCATAAAGGGTATGGAGAAGTCTATAGCTTCCTCACGTTCTGAGGTTATAGTTAAATCGGTTACCGCCAGATCAGCGCGCTATAAGTTCATGTTAAATGTTCGAGTATATTAGTATTTTGAACCACGTTCATTTCGTTCGTGCCACCAGCAACTTACGCCTTCCATTATTTCCTTCAACATCCCGGTTGAAACATTTGTGGTTTTATTGAAAGAGCCGTAATCATTGCCACCATTGCGTAGTGTGAAGTCGAACCCAAGCTTCTCCGCTAACTCTTTGATCAGATCGACACCGTAACCCTCAAACTGATTGTTGCCATCCAACTTTTTGTGACTTTCCACCAAGCTTGCATAGGGTTTATTCTGCGGATAGATCGATTAAGTGAAATGAGTTCATTATTTGATTGGGTTTTCATACCGGCACAGAAAGTAGAACGGTAAATGTTTTGTTGGCCAAAGAGTAGTCCACAGTTTCTAAGACGGAGTTCGTGTGAGGCAAACGGTATGTGGTATAGTTACTAATTTCATTCCAGGTGCCGACTTTTACAATACCCGATGGTTGCAATTCAATGACATCGAATGAGTAACCTTTGCGGACGTTACCCTCAAAGTACAGACGTCCAGTAAGTGTTTTCTCCTGTAGATGTTGCTGCCATGATTTGAGTTAAATTAAGTGTATTTTAATGAAACTTTCCAATACTCAATACTTTGGTATTACTTACACTTCGCATGTAGTTCTTGAAGGTCGAGCCATCATTGCTCAAGCTTTCAGTATTATACGAACAATTGAGTGGCACGGGTTCCAAGGTCAAATGTTTTGTGGTCTCGGCAAATAACTGAACGGCATCATAGGTCAAGGCCATTTCAATTGTAATCGGACAGGAGCCTGTTGATTATGGTAGAGGGGGATAAAAAGAAAGGGAAAAAATAACGCAATAATTGAAAAGAAATAAAGACAAATTTTGAATGATGGCTGTGTTTGGCTGCACTGAAAAAAGACGGATGCAGGCAGAAATTTATTATAGATACTAGAAAACAAACTAATGAAGGTTTCTTTGGCTCCCAAAAAATTTGTAGAATTATTTAAATAAATCTAACCAATCTGTTATTCTATCTATTATTATTGCTTATCTTTTCACTGACCATTCCGATAAGCCTCCCCTAAATAGGGCACTTCGAGTTTTTCCATTAAACTTCGAACTTCTGGTTGTCCAGGGGAAAACATGCGAATACTCGTTATATTCGCTTCGCTGTATTTGTATTCTTCTAGATCAAACGAATGAAAGTCCAAATTTCCTATTATATATTTGTAGTCCTCGTTGATGATGCCAACTTGTTGGGCCTAAGAAAAGATAAAAAATCAATCGGAATGAATAAAATAACAAAATTTTCTCAAAACTATTACTTGTCTGAGGAAGTCGGGCATGGAATCCGTTGAACCCAGAACCACAATGCGATTATCTAAAGATTTTCGCACACGCCTAAGAACCATTTTATAGTCACCATTTAATTGCAAATCATAACGTAGCACAGATATCATAGGTCCATTGTTACCATATAAAGACATTAAACCATTCAGTATGCTCAAATATTCGGCTAAAAGTACGAATATTTTTGAAGTTATAAACTCTTCATACGTATGTTCAACAGTATTGTAGAGGAAGGCGTTCATTCGTACCCGATTCATAGAGAAATATAAATCGTGACCACTCAAAGGCGGTTATTATCGAGTGCAGAGCGCGTGCCAGATCCATGGGATGTGGATGTAGATTGAAACCTTCAGAGTTTTCGGTCATGTGTGAGTATATGTGCGGTATATCTTTGGCATCACAAACGGTCATCAGATGAGCTGCGGTATGCTTCGAAGAGGGTCCGAAGATGCCACCAACTCCAGTCTGAATTACAAGTACAGAAGATTATAAAATATATATACATATATGTTTTATTAAATGACTTCAAATACATGCAGCGACTTCATACTTGCAGCATTCGGCACAATTTTCCATACGCCTGAAATGAATCACCATAACTAACTTCACTCTTGATGGCCACAAGCGGTACACTAAGGTCCGTATTCGCCACTTCTATGGCTTGGTCGAAAACGATGCCCATTTCGGTGGCATATTGGTCAGTGATTAGACCTTAGTAACAACAAAATTCGAAAATGTATTGCATTTTATTTTAATGAAATAAATTTGAGTTTAGTAACTGATTAAAACTCGAATTAATATGAGTATATAATTATTTGCTTTTGATCAGTTGGTTTAAGTTTCAAGCTAAAAGTTGAATTCGAATTCATTTTTAATTTTAATACTGATCACGTTTTTGTACAATGTATATCGTGTGATTGTTTTCTGAATCTAAAGCCAATTATTCTAATCATAATTCTAACTACAATAATGGGTATAAACAAATGTCAAAGTTGTTTTGTTGTTTTTTTTAAATGTGTACACAAAAATTGCCGACTTGTTTACAAACAAAATATTGACCTAGAAATCTTGTGAATTCGAAATGCATGCAGACATAACCTGAAGCTATATAATCAAAAATATTCTAAACATAAACAATCATGAAGAAATCACTGAGAGTTTGTGGTGAGAGAAAAAAAGAAGAGTGAGAGAGAACATTCTAAAAAAAAACCCACGCTTTCAACATGAAACTCTCAACATGTTATTTTAGGCGATGTGGGCGACTGGAAAATACTGGAAAAAATTCTATAACTATTGAGTTGTGTATCTTATAGTGTTGTATGTTTTAGCTAATGTGTTTTTGAATTTATAAAAAAATCGATTTGATTGGATTTATGTTTTGATAATCATTCTTTTTTAGCACCACTATATAAACTTACCGATCGAAATACTTGTAACTGACGGCTGATAATATGAATACGACGAATACTGGGCTCTTGTGCATCCACAGAGTAGTTGAAATAGTATCAAGTAAACGCTATTCTGGTAGATATGCATTTTATCTTTTTTTACTTTAATTTTTAATCATAAATTATTCTTTCTATTTAATATAATATACGATACACTATTTTATTTAGAAAAATTCTTCCATTGAAGCGTATAGTTTCTATTTTTAATATTTTAACAAAATTTTAATGCTCGCCTCCGTCTGGTCCGATCCATCACGACAGATCTATCAGTAGCAACTGTTTCGTTCAGCTTCCAATAGTAAATGCTATACAAATAGCTCTTCAGAATAAATATGAAGAAAATAGCTATTTTTAAAAAGTTTTGGAAAAACTGAATAACCTAAAAAAGAAGCTTTTGCCATTTTAAAAATTAAGCAACACGAATATTAATATTATTTCAATATTTTATTAAAAGGAAAGGGTTTTTTATGTAGGAAAAGATTATCATTATTATTATCTTAATACAATGATAATTCATTTCATAGAAATACAAGGAAATTTAATTCTCTTTCACGCTTTCATCCGACTCCGTTTTTAGGGATTCAAAAGAGATGGACGAATTTCTGCTACGCGAATAAACCGATTGAGCGCTTTTCAAAGCTCTCTCATTGTTCGACAAGTTAAGAGAAAATTTCAACTCCTCCATAAATGCATCTTTAAATGGTACCTAGGCAATAAAATAGTGTTTTTAATGACTGCCACTCCAAAGATCTCAATAACCGGACTTGCGACTTCTCAGTCGTACCAACCTCGTAATGTCTAGCTTTGCGGCCCACATAGACACACCACAAAATTAACCCGTAAATCAATGAAAAACTGCTGCCCACACCAAGCACAAAGTACACCCCACCCAAATTGTCCAGGTCCAAAGCCGAAGAATCTCCATCGCTTTTATCCTATTTGTAGTAATCAAAATTTGTACACTACCACTTTTCGAAATGAATGTCGCTTACATCACACACACCGGCTCCTACTTCATTCCACCATTTATTCTTGATTTGTGCTAATACGCCCTGCTCTTGTAGCTCTAGGAGTGCGTTATTAAATTTATCACGATAGGGCCAATCTGAAAAAACATTTATTAAAACACTTTTGGTAACTATTCACAAGCTCCTCCCTCTTCTCACTCTTGATCATCGCTATGCCGTAACCTTTCTCGTCCAGATTTTCCCCAATTTTCATAAGATTGCATTCGCGTACTGTATTAAACTCGATCGAGGTGGACTCCATCAGGAAAGCGTATTGAGTATCCGCTTTTACCCTATCGACTCCTTCCTGATTTGTTTCCGTCAGAAACTGCGGATTGTCGGTGAGGTATTGATTCATTTTCTTATAACGTTCATCTTCGGATGTCTATATTAATAATACAAAAAATATACAGTTATGCGAATTGATGACCAATAGAAGAGATGAGAGATAGATTATTACCAGAAAAAAATTACGTGTACTGCCAGTGCGTTTGGCTCCATACTGAACACCGCCTTTATTATCCGCTAAATCATCGACGTTGTCGATCAGCCCCGTCGGATTCTCGATTGTCAAAAAGGCAGCTAGATTAGCTGTGTATGAAGCGACCATAATCAGTATAAAGAACCACCAAATAGAGGCTACGATTCGGGTCGATAGAGCTCTAAAGCGCAAAGAAGGAAGTAAAAGCATTTCTTCAAGAAAGTTTCTTATCGCGGTAAATTTTACACTTTCTACGAAGCAAACCTACTTGGGTGCTATTTCGGATCCTTGTTGCAGTAAAGCGCCTGTAGTAAACCACAGCGAATTTCCGACAGTGAATTGATTTTCTAATTCTTCCGGTTCTTCGATACATGCATACGGATTATCCCATTCCGTTGGTGACAGTCGTCCCAAGATGAAGAAACTCAAGGAAACACCCAAATATGCGAGACCCAAATACAGCCAAACATCTTCGGAGAATGGATCCATAAAGGAGAACAGTGCAGGCGGTGTTTTTTGTGGCTTTATATAGAGAATAGCAATACCTGAATGCAGACAGTGCTAACAATTAATTTATAAAAATACATATGTATGTATATATAAAAATTCCTAACCCAAATTCATGAATGGTATCGAGAAATCTATAGCTTCTTCACGTTCCGAAGTAATGGTCAAGTCGGTGACAGCAAGATCAGCTCTCTAGTATAGTTTAGAGTTTAAAGTCTATAGATTTTAATATCTTTTATCAATAATCTTACTTACACCCTCTACAAGTTCTTTCAGCATTCCAGTGGTAATATTGGTAGACTTGTTAAACGACCCATAATCGTTTCCGCCATTAATGAGAGTGAAATTGAAACCCAGTTTCTGAGCCAGTTCCTTGATCAAGTCAACGCCGTAACCTTCATACTGACTGTTGCCGTCGAGCTTCTTATGGCTTCCGACCAAACTTGCGTACGGTTTATTCTGAAACAACAAAAGAAATTTCGTGTCACCTCCTTCGGCGTATAAGCAGGTTCATCACTTGACTCTCACCGGCACCGAAATCAAAACCCGGAATGTTTTGTTAGCCAAAGAGTTTTCCTGTGAATCCATTTCTATCTTAACATGTGGGACACGTTCTATGGTCAAATTTGCACCCTCATCCCAGGTGCCGATTTTCACAATACCAGTTGGTTGCAGCTCGATGATTTCAAATGCGTAGGCTTTGCGCACGTTACCCTCGAAATATATGCGTCCCGTCAAAGTCCGCTGATCCATGTCGAGCTGTAGGCGAAGAAAGGATGGTAAATATTCTAAGAAACAATTACTACAACAGTATTTAAGGGGAGAAACAATTACCGAACGCATATAGTTTTGAAATGTGGAGCCATCTCTTTGCACCTCATCGTTCTTCTCCGAACAGTTTAGCGGCTGTGGATGGTAGTGTAAACGGTTGGTGGTTTCCGCAAAAGCCAGAACCGCATCATAGATCAAAGCCATTTCCAAGGTAATGGGGCAGTAACCTATAACTATATATGAATTTATGAGCGCTTATTAATATGCATTTTATACCGTTGTTGGAATGGATTTGTTCGTCGTAACCGAGGTGAGTTATAAATTTATCTACTTCGGGCTGATCAGGTGCAAACATCCGAATACCGGTAATGTTTGCCTCGCTATACTTGTATTCATCCAACTCGAATGTCTGCAAATCCAAGTTTCCGATGATGTAGTTGTAGTCCTCATTCATGATACCCACTTGTTGAGCCTACAAAAATATTGCCGTCACTTCTCTCTCACGCCTTCGATGAAAATGCGAATTGTTTAACCTGCTTCAGAAGTTCTGCCACTGAGTGTGTTGATCCAACAACAAGAATTTGATTGTCCACCGATTTGCGTACACGTCGCAGTACCGATTTATAATTACCATTCAGTTTGAGGTCGTAGCGCAACACCGAAATGACTGGACCACCCGTGGTGTGGAATGACAGTAACCCATTCAGGATGCTTAAGTAGTCGGCTAAGGATAAGAAGTTGAAAATCATCGCATCATGAGGTAATCATCAGCAGTAGATTCTAGTTCTTACATGATTCGTAGAGGAATATGAATCGTGACCATTCAAATTTTTCAATGATGGCGTTGAGGACTTTTGCTATATCCAAAGGATGTGGATGCAAATTGTAGCCCTCCGAATACTCACTCATGTGTGCATAGATGTAGGGAAGATCTTTGGCATCGCAGACGTTAAGAAGATGAGCAGCAGTTTGTTTTGATGATGGTCCAAAGATGGCACCCACTCCAGCCTATAAAAACGATATTAATTGGAAATCAACGAAGAACTATGAGAGTCTTCCACACAGATCACCTGCATCAGTTTGCAGAGCTTACGATAGCCTTGTATAGAGTCACCATAGTTTATTTGTTCCTGATAACCGACCAAAGGTGTGCCCAGGTCCGTCTTCGCCACAGCAATGGCATAGTCGAAGCTCCGACTGAGCTCTTCGGAGTTCTGGTCAAATATTAAACCTTAAATAAAGCCAATGGGTTCATATGAGTCTTTAGGAAATACTCATTGTAATTAAAAAATGCTCACCAATCGGAGTGCTATCACTTGCGCTGACTAAAGTTGCATTAAAAATTATTACAAAACTAACAACATGTATAATCAAATTCAACATTTCAACTGCAGGCTTTTTCTCTAAGAACACAGCAGATAATTCTATTTTTAAAGTCCCAAAAAACATGTGTTTTCTATGGAGACCTCCTTTGACATTCTACGATAGAAAGGTGCTGGTACAGTAATAAAGTCTCAACAGTTCGGCGACAACTAAATGAGAATTTCCCGAGTGTATGTATATTTTTAAAAAAATCCATCTATACTTTTCTTTAAGACAACGGAAAAAGCTTTGGAAATCCGTGGAAAGTTTGAGATTCACTCTAGAATATGTTATGGAAGAAGTATAGCTAAAAGTTTTGGACAAATGCTCTCTGAAAATTTTTTACTTTGTAAATTTTTATATTTCTGTATTTTCCATTTATCGTATATTTACATAAATTAAAATGATCACAAAAATACAATTGTAATTAATATTAACATTAAAATTATTTGTAACCTTTTTGTGGCACACGAGTTTTCCTCAATGAAATACAAAAGACCAAATTAATATAAATATGGGCAGACACGAGTACTAAAGAGTATGACGGTGCTGGATGATCTGGAAATAGAAAAACAAAGGCAAAATTTAAATACGTCATAAAAAATATCACAATAATCAAGAGTTGTTTTCAAGTCCCTTCAACTTTCAACTTTTTAAAGCTGATTAAAGAGAAATAACATGATAGAACAATATAGAAGCTATTAAGTTTAACATTTTTCCCGTTAATGGTCCAGTCTAAAATGGATAGCTTCTAATGCTTCGAAGAGAGCGAATCGAAATCCACGAAAATATAATACAAAAGTTCCAAACTTTTTGCCTCTTATTGAGGAGTGATGATGACTGAACTCAAGGTGACTCATATGAATTGAGTTAAGATTCAATGAAATTAAATCAAAGTGAAGATTGTATATGTTTAGTAAATATGTATCGCCAAATACGAAAGACCGTTAAATCGAACAAGTGAGTGAATATCTACCTCCTATCTAGACGGGTTGTATATAGAACAACCCAGTGTTGCACACACGTGATCTTTTGATCATTACTTACCCTTACTTTGTCGTAATACGAGCAACAATAAACGAATTGGTGAACGACAACGAAGACTGCCGACCGCAGCGCCGGTCGATCCGACTTTGGCATGTGCTGAAATCTGTGGTGAGTGCTGCTTTGGTAGATTACTTATTTAGATGCGTACTTATTCTTTATTTTTGAAATGGTAAAAAAGGAATGAGACCTTCGTCCTACGCCTCCTGGTCTTCACCATACGCTACACTTCTGTTCGGGATTCATGGGCGATCCCAGGGGACAGTGAAATTCACGTGCGAAATCTTTGGAGTTCGAGACGGTACCGATAACGCGAAATCTTCCCGGACTATGAATTGCTGTGTTTAGCTTGTTGCGCACCGCTTCGGGACGCATTGCACCACACCACACCTGACCGAAGTTAAGGAAGAAGAGCTGTTCACCGTTCATGTTGAGGCCTGGCAATCGCTCATCGTAAGCGGCGTGAGGATTGTTTTGCAGCCAATGTTTGTAGGCGTGGAATGCTTGACGGATGCCGCCGTTGTCCGCAATGTTTTCACCTGAAAGATAAATTTGGTTATTTTCTTTTTGTGGCATTAAGCCATCCATTTCGCCCACAAACCTTGCGTGCTCTCTCCATTCAATGCTATACCAATCTCTCCCACCGTGTAGTTGCTGTACTGTGCGATGATGCAGCGCGCGCGTTCATCAAAACCCTGTATCGCCGAATCGGTCCACCACTTGTGGATGCTGCCATTCTTGTCGAATAAACGACCCTTGTCGTCGAAACCGTGCGTCAACTCGTGACCGATCACCACTCCGATGCCGCCGAAATTCAGTGATCGGGGAAAGTGACGATGGTAGAAGGGCGGCTGCAGGATTCCTGCCGGGAACATGATCTGGTTTTTGTTGCGGCTGTAGTACGCGTTCACAACGGCTGGTGCCGTTTGCCACGTGGTCTTGTTGACGGGCTCATGCAGCCTGCTCTGCTCTGTTTTCGCCGTATAGAGCAGCACATTCAGCGTGTTTTCGAAATATTGGTCCGGATGAATGGCGATGCCTGCGTACTTCTCGTTCAGCTCTGCCGGATTGAGTATGAAGTCCGGATATCCGATTTTCAGTGACATGGCGTTCACCTTGAGTTCTGCCAGCTGTTTAGTGTTGCTGTCCAGCCAATCGGTAGTCTTGAGTATTTCGCGGAAAGCCTGCTGAAGCTCGTGCGTCATGTTCAGCGTGTCGAGTTTGCTGTTCTCGTCGAAATACTTCGTCACGAACATGGAGCCTACTGCCATGCCCATGTTTGTGTTGACCTGGGCCACACAAACCTTCCAGCGTAGCGGACTTTCTTCTCGTCCGAACAAAGTATGATAGAAGCTCTGCTTGATGTCCTCGAAGCGGTCGTCAACGTTATTGATGCGATGTCGCACGAAACGCCACAAAAGGTAGTTGGAAACGGTGCTTGGCTTGGTTTCTGCGAGCAGGCCGACCAGATCCTGCATGTAGTCTATGGCGTAGAGCACAACTTCCTCCGAGTCGCGTACATTGCGTTGCTGCAGTATGCCGAGGTAACGCAACCAGTTGATTTGCGGCACCGTGTCGTGGAGCTGCCGCAGAGTCATGCGTTTGTAGAGTTTCGTGACATTCAGCCGCTGCTCTGCGGGCGATGTTATTGACGCCAGCTGCGTCTCGAAGGCGATCAACTCAGAGGCGGTTCTGTGCGCCACTTCTTCCGAGGCGCCTAGCTTGTTCATCACTTCGTACATGAAACGCTTATAAGCTTGCAAATACTTGGCGTTAATATCCTGCAGGAAGTACTCGCGCGTCGGCAGCCCTAAACTGGTCTGGTCGAACTGTATGACATTCTCGTCGGAGTTCTTGATGTCGGGTCCCACCCATTCCACGAGTAGGATGTCGTTGTTGTAGCGACGCAGATGAGCGGTGAGATTGAGCCAGTCGAAGTGCTGCTCATTCCAGTTGGGGTTGAGCACCGGCCAGCCGCCGAGCATGTCGATGAGTTGCAACAGTGGCTGTATGCCGCGTTTCTCTAGCAGCTGGCTGTTGATGCAGGATTGGTATAGATCCTTCGCCTTGCGCTGCGCTGTGTTGGCGTCGGATTTCTTGGCCGCTTTCAATTTGGGCACGACTACTTTAACGACTGTCGCGAGCTCCGATGTGGCAAGCCGTTTGCGTTTGGTGTTCGTGGCCTCGCGTTGATAGCGCCCTAGTACTCGGCTGAGAGTAGCACGACGTCTGACAATGTGTCGGCGCAGTCGTGCAGCTTTCTCCTGGGGCCGCTCCGGCTCCTCTGCTCGAGCAGCCATGGTAGCCACTTTAGCCTTCGTGTTCTGGGCAGCATTGACAGCTCTTATCTGCACAATTTTGCTCTCATCAGCCAAATTAACATTTGCGGCCTCCGCGACTCTGTCTGCATTTGGGTCTCCTTCTTGGTCATAAGAGTTGGCGGTGATGGGTGAAATCTTTCCCTTTTTGAGATTAGCGTGCCTGTCTGTGTCTTTAGATTCCAGCAGCTCTCTGAGCACAATATCGAGATTCTCTCGCAGCATCTCGAAGGTGTCGAAGCCGGCCTTGTCCCTGGGTATTGGGTGCAGCTTCTCCCAGTTGCCGCAGGCGTACTTGTAGAAGTCATCGCACGGATTCACTTTGGGATCCATGTACTTCAGCATCGTACGCGCCTGCTCCAGCCTGATGGACTGTCGCGTGCCCTGCTCATTCCAGAAGGACTGCAGGCCCACGATGCTCTCGACATTATCGCCCGAATCGTCTGCAACTATGGGATCGGGCATGCCTTCGAACTTTTCCGCATCTTCTTTGTTCAGGGAGCGGTAGAAGCGGTAGTTATTGCGCGAGGCGCGTCGCAGACGACGTTGCAAATATTCCTGTGCGTTACTGAAGCCATCCTGCTTGCTCTGATCGTCGATGGTTTGAAGGCACTCACGCGGTAGCCCTGTGCTATCCTGTGGTAGAAAGGAGGTCTGTGCGTCCTTCATAAAGTCCCGCTCCTCCACATCTTCGTCCTCACTGAGGCCGAACTTAAAGGATAAGCAACGTTTCAACCGTTCCGCTTCACTCAACTCTTGTCGTCGTTCGAAAGGCATCAACAAGTGCTCATTTACGATGTCATCCAGGGGATCCGATCCGCCCAAACTAGTGTAGTCCACGACGTAGCTGTGCTGCTGTTGGTTTTCCTGCTCCTGCTGCATCTCTTGCTGCTGTAGTCGCAGCGCCATCAACATGCCATCCATGCGCAGCAGCAGAATAAGAATCAAGGCCAACGGAAGCATTATGACTGGAATGATAATGATTAATTTGCAGCACGTGAAGCCAGGACACCACTGCAAGCGCCCCGTCTGCTCGTTAATGCCCAGGCCCAGCTTACAGCGGCAGTTGCTCCTGCACGCTGGTTTGTGCCCAGGATCGAGGTTGCCATGGTTAATTGTGTGGTGCACCTGTGACAAAGGATACGCGGGCGACACAGAAGCTCCCGTCATTCCGAGGAATGTGGTGATGTGGCGATGTGGTGATGTGGTGGTGGTTTACAAAAATTGTTAATGCAAGAAATCAGTTTAGAAGAATTAGAAAAAATCAGTAGACCTTAATTAAAGGTAATTGAAATCAATTTCGTGTTCTTGGACTGACACAAAAAAATACGCTTGCTAGAACTCTTAGTAGAATGTCAGGGCGGCTGAGTTAGACGCGCGCGCGTATCGTACTGACTTTTTCAGTGCTCGGCTCTGGGAAGATTCTCTGTTGACAGCAGAAATCACTGGTGCTCAGTTGATGCTGTGTCGACCAAGCGACCGACCAACCAACCGACCAATCGCCGGATGAACTTAGAGACTTGCAAAACTACGTAAGAGTACTTCAATTGATGTTATTGTTATCGTTGTTGTTGATATTTCTGTCCCCGTTGCGTTTGTTCATTTAGCGGACTCATTGAAAGCATTCGTTTAGAATTTCAACCCCCATACGGTCTGTTTTACGATACACACGGTATCTTTTTTGAGCTATCAACGATGTCATTACCAGATAGGAGTAAAGTAATGACATCTCGCCTCGACATCATCATCAGCATCGCATCATCACAAGACGCCTTTTATTTTTAAGTGGAGCTGCTTTGAGTGGCCTCTTTTTCGGTGTGATGAGCGAGCGGATGAGTCTCCGGTTGCGCCGTAGTCTTGCTCGCTTATCTTAGAACTGTATCGGGATCGATCTCGGGTTTAATATTGTGTTCGAACCTCTCAGCATTTCGAAGAAATATATTTAACTGCGAGGTTTATCTGCAATTCGATTCTTTGTAGAAAACTAGTCTAAAAGAAGAGTATAAGGAAGGGTAGTTCAAAGAAACGTAAGACGGACCAGAAGAAGTGGGAGAAGGTCGCTGAAGAGGGAAGCTGAAGGAGGAAAGAATAATTGATGGAATTCAGAAATACCAATAAGAGAAATATTAATAAGTATCTTTATAAAAATCGCCGGAATATACTCATATGTGATTCGATGGACTTTATCCAGATTTTCGAAGCTGATCTCGTATTCATTTAGATAAGACTGGATTTATTTTTAGACACTTCGTTAATTGAGTTTAATCGAAAGGTTCATTGTTGGAAACGAGAACTTTTAAGCGATTTCGGCTCTATTCTGATGGTTGATTCGGATTATTTAAGCTCATCACAAAAGCTCTTCGTCAAGTTCCCTGAGATATAAATACAATCATACATCTCTGAATTATATCTTCTCTGTATTTGAATTTAGCTTGAGAAATTATTAAAGCATTAAAGAATAAATGCTTAAATAGCATTCAGCGAGATTGAAAGCGAATTTGAAACAACAACAGCACCCGGAATGGAAATGAACCCGGTTGCGAATTCGCTAAATGTTGCGGATCCTCAAAAAAGACAACAACAACAATAGTACTCGTAGATCGCATCATCCACGGCGATAATTCATTTCGATTAGCTTGGTGAATGTTAAAAGATACTATCCAGTGTCATTCACATTTATAAAGCGTGTTCATGGTGACAAGAGTACAATGGAAGCAGCAACAACAATAATAATGGCGAGAAATTTTGAGGAAAATTTGTTTAATTGAGCGCATGCATGACTTTTGTATGTAATGTTGAGTGACAGTCTATTTGTTAGTCGTCGAGAATTAAGCACAAGGTAAGCTTAGTTTAAGCTCTCGTTGTGGAACATTCAAATAAAGAGCCGAGAAACACTCTTTACTCAATGATGAAAGCTTAACTTTTAAAAGTATCACATTTTAATGGTATTCAACGGAAGAGCTGGTGGCTGGGAGGAGTAATTCGTAAGGATTCCAAGACGAAATGAAAATCAACCGCTTATTAAGCGAGTATTAACCGAAACTCTTTCCGCTGAAGAATTTTGAATACTTCACTATTTATTAGAACTCTTCAAATATTTAATAAAAAACAGTTGAACCATTTAATGAACTGGTAACCTCTGTTTCTCTATTTTTGTATTTTTTAATTAAGAAATTGAAACGAAAATAGAAAAATAAGGAAATGACTAAAAATTCAATTGATTCAGATTTGTTGGGTGTTTCATGTGAACGAATGAAACTGAAATCGACCGTATTTTAATCATTTAATTGAATCAGCGCGAAACCAGTGAATGAACTCGCTCGTAGTGATTGAAGCAAGTTATTGGCAATTCGTATATTTAGAACAACGCTTGACACACAAACCTACAGCAGACCTCGCAGCCGATCGAAGCTGCTGCAAGAAGATTTCTGGTGTGATTTTTTACTCTCGCGTCACATGTTCCCGGCGCACCACACAATGGACCAAACGACGGATTAACCGAACCGTCTTTCGGATGGTTATCCGTAAAAGCACCCTTTTACAACATAAAGTTACAATAAACAAAAGCTTTCATTTCCCGATTTTGGAAGATGAGAAGATTCGTGATATTTTCGGTTACACTATTTTTTGCTCTTTTGGGTTAATGAATATTCTAAAGCAATCTGATTATTTTGAGTTTTCTTTTCTTTCTACTTTTCTTTCACTTTCGTTCTACTTTCGTAAAACAGCAACGTTCAGTTGTTGGATGTCAGTTTTCAAATATTTACACGCTGCGATTGCTTTCTGTCGTCTTCCTTCACAGAACGATTGTTGGAAATGCATAGAAAAATCTTTGTAAAATCTTCTGTTATTATTGCGATTTTTTCTCTCGATTTTATTGGAAGATGTTGCACTGCACAACCACTAATTATTATCACCAACTACAACAACAACAGTAGAAAATAACAGCAGCAACAACAACGTGACAAGCAGCCATTGCCACTGAATGAAATTTGCAATTTTTGTTGTTTTGTTTAGAAACTCACTTATAAACTCAAATGCAAAAAAGTACGTACGTATATTTAATTAGAAGAGTTCGCAGCGTTAGTTTTTCCAGTTTATTTTGCACAGAAAAAATTGAATTTATTTTACTTTTGAGAAATGGGATTAGAAAAAATAATAAGTTTTCACTTTCAGAACAATTTTGGCCATTTTCTCAAAAACAGAATAAATTTATTTTATTTGACATTTTAAAGCCAAACTGAAAAACCAAAAAAAAGACCGAAATTTTAATTTTTTCCTAGAAACTGTATAGAGGTGTGTTTCATATAACGATACATGCTCTATTAATAATATTTTTTGTTTGAGCATTCATTTAATTTCTCTAAAGATTAATTTGAGGTTTTAAGTAACTTTATTAGTGATGTTGAATGGATTTGAAAAGTGAAAAAAAGGGTTTGGAGAAGAACTTTTCGCATTCGTTTCTTAGATTCTGTTTCTAAGATTTCGTTCTTCAGATTTTCTTAAATTTAATTTTACAGATTTTTCTAAATGTAAAAGAATTTTAGAATGAAATTAAAATAAATTGCAATCGGAATCTGAATTGTTTATGAAATAAAGATGAACACTTTAATTTAAATAAACCCAGGAAAACATCTAGATATAGTTATCTATTATAATATAGAAATGAATAATATTTTATGAGTATGAATTAGAATGAGTATTTATTTACTGTATCACAACCCTCTGAGTCGCTTACACCTGCTCATTATTATTATATTGCGCTTTTCTCTAATTTCATTAGTGAACATCATTGGATAATAATCGTTAATGGACATTAATAACCGGGTACTCTATATTCTCGTCTTTAACTGGGTTAGGTGATGCCACACACACACACACGCACACACACACACGCATGCATAATATTGTATATAGATTTGTAGTGCTCAACTCAAAACTATACTGAATTTCAATACACGTGGCTCGCGTGTAGTCGGACACTACGTCGTAACTGTTATAAAAAAATTGCCACCGGAATCTTATTCATTCCGTGCTTCGTTTGATAATTAATTGAGCATTATAATTAAGCTAGTTTATTTATTTAATTTCATTGGGATAGTTTGTTTAGTAGATCTTCTAATAAATGTGTAATAAATTAGAATTTAAGTAAATCTATTAAATTTCTTGAAGCGATAAAAGAAACTTCCTCAATCTTTTGAAAAATATTACAATAGACAGAGTTTAAAAAGCATCATTTGTACAGATGTATTGTATTATGTTGTTATACTGTATTATTGTAATTATTTCGGCATCACGAATTATCCTGATCAATTATTGATCCTGATATCGAGACTTCATTAACACCGGCGATGAAATGTGTGTATTTTTTGCATTCATCACCCTGTACGCTGTTTAATTCCGGGTTCTCATAGGAAAGATTAGTTAAACATTTACTAAAATTAAAAAGGTGTGAAGAACAAAGAAAATATACAAAGAAAAGAACAAAGAAAGAGATTTTTAAAAACACTGAATTGATTATCGTGTTATTGCTATGCTAATTTTTCTTCATATCTAAATGCATCGATTATTTAATTTAATTTATTTACAACTATTCACATACTTACGACACTCAAGTTTGTATTCACGAGTATCGAGAAACCTCAACTTTTTTTTTTGCATAGCGATTTCTTGCAACTCGACTCGAAATTCCTCGCAAAGAGATTCATAATTCGACGCTTGCCACGCCCAGTTAATTTGCAATGGTTATTAACACAAATTGTGGCGCCTACTTTTTTTTAGTAGCCGCGTATTTAAATATTAAACACATTTGTTGTTGTTTGTTTATTTTATTGTTGTTTTAATTGTTGTTGTTTTTGTTGTTGTGCGGTGCATTTAATTGCAGCAGCAGCAGCGGCAATCTATTGCGTACATCGTCGTCTTCGTCGCGTTGATCTGCTTCGGTCATCGTTGTTGATAGGTGATGTTGTTGTTGTAGTAGTAGTAATTGTTGTTGTTGTTGTTGTTGTTGTCGCTGTAGCTGCATCTGTTTTCATCGAGTCTCTTTTCGTCTCTCGAAAAGTGTTGCTCATGTTTTGTTACGTAACAGGTGCGTGTTTTCTACGGCATCGCGATGTGAGTGAAATTAAATGCAAAAATCTGTGCGATTTGCTACCGAAAAATTGCCATGTTAGCAGCATCAACAGTTGCAGTCTTTTTTATTGCAGCAACGCTTTGTTGTTGTTAATTTTATTGTTTGCTTCACTATTATTTTTACTCTAATTATTTGTTATTATTTATCGATATGTTCATGTATACATATTAGAGCCGCGAGTACAGTATGACCCCGCGAGTTCGGACTCAGAAACTCAGTCATGTCAACAACATTGAATAACTGTTCAAGTTCCGTTCGAAACACTCTTCTCTGAATTTAAACTCTCCGCATTAAAGAATTAATCGGATTACTAAATAGTCCGCAGTAGCGAGTTTATACTGTAATAATTTTTGATCAAAATAAGTCACGTAAGAATTAGAAATAATATAATATTATGTAAGGAAAATCATAAAAACAAGAAAAGAAATCATTTAAAATAATTTAAATATTATTTCTATTTTATTCATCTATTATTCTTTATTTTATATCCACTTATGTAGTTATTTATAACATAATTTTTATAATTTTATACTCCTATATACTATAATTATTACTATATGTATTATTTTTACATAATTTTTATTTTGTTTAATTTTAGTTCATTCTATTTTCAATTTAAATTTATTTTATTTTTTATTTTATTCCATTTTATTGTATTGTATTTATTTTAATATTTTATTATTTGTTTGTATTGCAATCCTTTTGTGTATAATTTCCATACGATTTATGAGACGATCGAGCGTGTTAATCACACGTTCAACATGTGTTGGCCAAATCTACTTCAATTAATAATAACAATAATAATAATAATAATAATGATAATACTATAATAAAAAAAACAAAACCACCAAGAAAAGTGACAACTAAAGCAACAACAATAATCTATTTAAATCTCAACACTTGATTTCAGCTTCAATGCTCATAATTCTGCTATTTTAATGCAGTTTATAATAAATCAAATGAAGCTGCCATCAAATATTCAATCATGCATACATCATGTCTGTTCGTGTGGCCATTCTTGTGTCTCTTCGTGTGTATGCTCGTCTTTCTCCTCGTGTCTCTGCACAGGTTTCTCCTCGTGTGACTGTGTGATGACTTAATATGGACGCATTCTGACAGCTATTAAAGGCCACAGAACACTTGCAACAACCACACCTTCCGCTGTAAACATTTGAGTTGGTTGCAGTTGAGAAACATTTCGATCACTCAAAATGTCGAAAAGCATTTGAAAGGTGGCTTTAATAGATGACTAATCCAAGAATGTAGTTACTTATGTACAGCTTCAAAGGTTCGTTTAATTGCATCCGGTCGAAACGCCTCCATCGAAGTCAGCGTCCTGAACTTTCATGGTTTTTCCAAGTCGCGCAAAGTTCATGAATACAGTACAGAGAACAGTATTTTTTGTTGTTGTTCCGGTTCCATGTCAGCATGAGTGGCAACACATTGATTAACACGTTATCACCTTCATCTTAATATGTCACTCAATCAAATCATTGAACTTTGTTGATATCTACTACAAGTAGTTATAACGTAAAGTAAATTAAAGTAAAGAAACAGTAATTTAACATTTTTTTAACATCTTAATGCATTCGATATTAATTACAAAATGATATACATTCCAATGAAAGCAGTTATTACCAACACTTAGGCAGACAAATAAACACACACACACACACACACAAAATATCCCTTCACTTTTCGCCGTGTGTTTTATTTCAGTGTTGCCAAATATAAAACTTCATCGCAGCACTTCTAAAGTCGATCTCAGGAGTCTATTAAAAGATTCAGAAATTTTAGATTAAATTCCTTCAACCCACCGTCGTCGGCAAGACAACCGAATCAAGTCATTCGATTAGCCATTCAGTTAGCAAGTCAGATCAGTTAGTAAGTCAGTCAGTCAGTAAGTCACCCAGTCGGTTGGTTATCCAGCCAGTCAAGCTTTTGAAGCAGCTGTAATGAAGATTTTTAATCTTTGTGTTTGCGGAATTAAAATTGTTTCTCCTCAGATTTTCTGACATTTTTTCACATTTATTCATAAATTTCCACACTCGTAGATGGTTATTTTTATTTATGTTGGACTAAACGAGCATTTGGCCATAAATTGAGCTAATTACTTGAGCACCCACCCACCCACGACAGCTTGAAAAATAGGCACAATGAATCGTGTGTCTCCTGGGACAGCTGACTCGGGTAATCAGCATGCGTTTAATATTCGTGTAATACCAAAATATATTGTATGTTGTATATATTGTAATATTGTATGTATAAGTATAAGTATATATATATACATATATGTTTATACGAGTATATGTAACTGTAGAAACAAAGAAAAAAGAAGCAATCAATGGAATTCCGCAGCAACACAACAACTAAATACAAGTTGCTGGTGACTGTGACTTAGCTAATAGCCGCAAAATTAAAATTAGCCATTAAAGAAAGAAAAAAACGAAGAAAAAATAGCCACTAACCAAGAAATACCAAGTATCAAATACCAACTATCAAATTATTTTAACCCATTCTTGCGGGTAGCGAAAAAACACCGAAAAAAGGCCCCGAAAAAACGCTGGGCAGCAGATTTTGTGTATTTAAGTGGATTGGCAAGAACAAAGACGAAAAAGAAAAACAACAACAGCCAAGAGCACAACAACGAAACACCAACCGAAAAGACCACCATCAATAACAAGAACAACCACAATAACAACAATAACAATAACATAAAACAACAACAACGAATTGCAACTATATTTTAACTTAGCATTTCAACATCATCAACAATGCAAATTAATGTATGTAATATTTTCAACTAGTTTTTTGGTATTTGGCATGTAAGCAGAAGAGGAAGAAGAAAAAAAACAAAACCATGGCAACAGTGCTGATTTTTAAGCAACTAACTGTACTTACTTAGTTTCGGACGTAATTAGTGCGTATTAAATACGAGAACAGCATAGAAAACGTTGGTAATTTGATCTAATATTGAAATTCAATTAAAGCCGCCAGAACTTAGAAACAGCAACAACAACAGCAACAAAAACAACAAACAGCCGACTGCAAGAACTCAGGATTCGTTCCAGCAGAGGTGACGGTGCCGCCCCCTCATCGTGGGCACCCATCCATGCCCGTGTTTGTTGCGCAGTCGAGTTACAGCAGCGCCTTCAAATTTCTGCCGCGCCGCGTGCAACCAAACACTGTGCCCATGCTGCACACCGCCCCCGAAATAGCGACAATGGTGGCCAAGCGGTGGTCTCTTGTGGGTTTCTTTGGTGTGTTTTGAGGTTTTTTTTTGTGGAGCTGTTGTTGTGTACGGTTTTTAATGCCGCGCAGCTACAATCTGGGATTTCGGCGATTTAAGACGGTGCCTTTTTTAGGTGTCCACACTTCCACGGATTAACTTGGGGCTTGATTTGTTTAAAGGTGCGATAACAGTTTTGGTCACTATGTTGCGCAACTCTTATGCTTGGTATGAGTTTTTTTGGTCCAGTTTTTCTGTTTGTTTCGCTCTTTGCTCCTTGAATTCTGTCCATTTGGTTTGTGTTGAACGGACAAAAAAAGTGCTGCCGAAAAATTGTATGGTAATTAAAATTAATGTTTTGAGATTTGATTTGAAGTTTTTAAATTTGGTTTCTTGGATTGGTTTGTGTGTGTTTTTTTACGGAAAAATGATTATTTTTTGGCACGCTTGCGATTTCCTTAAAATTTGTTGAAGGATTTGCAAGAAGAAGAAGAGTGGGGGGGGGGGTGGTATAATGAGAAGAGTGAGGGGGAAAGTGTGGTTGATGGGTGGCCTTCAGTTTTTGGATTTGAAAAAGTTTTCACTTGTTTTTTACTATTTTAGCAGGACGAAGTTGCACAACTTTTATCGTCCTCGTTACATTCTTCGTTGCCGTTTTTTGTTGCTGCCTCCTGACACAACTCCGCCCTCCCTCCTCGCCCATCAATGAAGATTAAAAACTAATTACATAAGTACGCCGGCTGCTCTGGTCTTTAGTAAAGCGGCCATTAAATCAAGTCTGCAGCGTCCCCGGCAATAAAACGGAACGGGCTTCAAGTAACAAGTTGCAGCAGCAACAATAACAGCAGCAGCAACATCAGGAACAACAACAGCAGCAGCAACATCAGGAACAACAACAACAGCAAGAGCAACATATTTGCTGCTTCACCAGAGAGCAGATTATCGTCGGAGCAGATTAAAAAACTGCATTTAAAGTGGAATCTGTCGATAGAAGCGTTGGACGCAGAGCGTGAGGGTGTTGCGGGTTTAATTAGTGGATAGCTCAGAGCTTAGGCGAGAGCGAGAGCGGTTGCTTAGTAACCAAGCGCGTAACTCAAGCATTGAGAGCAGCAACATAAACGAAGGTTGGCTACCAATCATTTGGTTATCCGACGTACCTGGGGCACCACAAGAGAGTCCCCGCGCGACAATCCACAGACATAGACACAGACACAGACCCAAGCACAAACACAGACACAAACACAGACACACACAGATGCAGATAACATCAATATTTATGAATTACGAGCGCGGGGATTCGAAAAGTGCTGATGATTAATGAGCTGACCGCTTTAATTGCCCCCTCAGCAATTTGAAAACCTGGTCTGCGGTCTAGTTTTTATAATGTGGTCAATAAAATGGATGGTTTTCACCATCAGAATGTACATATTTGTACCTGATACAAGCGATAGCTTTATTGCCATTCATTGCAAGGGTTCCCAACTGGAGGGATAACACAGTGACATACATATTGACACATAAAAAACGCCCCGAACTTTTTCCCAGACCCAATAGAACCGAAATTACTTGAGATAATGAATCTAATCCCTCCAACTTGAAAACTGAATCTGAATTTAAAAACTACAATAAATAACATCTTAAATTATTCAGGCATTTTTTCATTACTAAGGTTTTTCAGGTTTGTGTCTGAATGCGATTTCAATTCGATTTCGATGGCACTTCAAGGCGATTCTCGCCATTAAATGATTCATCGACGTATTGAAAACCTCAGAGAAAAAGAATTATCAAGTTTTCACAAAACCTTGTTAATTAAATCAAGTATAAATCAAGAAAAGAAACCTTATACAAAATCTCCGAAAACTATTTCGAAACTTGTTGCTAACTGCGCGATTCGATAGGTTCGAGTACAAAGTAAATCTGTCAGCTGTGACGTAGTAAACAAGGTGTACAACAGCCATCGATATACGAGTGCCATGAGTTATGCGTGGCCATTAGTTTGAACAGGAACTGGATCGGGTCGGTCAGGTGCAGCGGTTCCATTAACGCGAGAGACAGAAAAACGTGTCGGTAATGTTGCAGATTCAATTGAAATCTTAAGAACCGCCGCAATTAAAAGCCAACTAATTTAGTAATTGATGATGGTAATGAATGTCAGATCAGCAGCAGTATCAACAACATTACATGCAACAGCAATAATAATATTGTTGGCTCGACAAACATGTTGTTAATAAAGTCACAAATCTTAAAAACTATTTCTACATTAATAAAAGTGCAGCACTTAAGCAACAGGGTTGCCAGGGTTTCCCGTTCGCTGTGATAAACACTCACATATCGAGTTGGAATGATATGCTGGCTAAGTTTCATGGCAGCTTCGTTGAGCAACAGACTCTTGTCAGACAGAAACAAAAAAACCATTTAAATTTTCCCACTTTTAATAGCAACATTGGATTAATTAACCGTTTGGAGCCGAGACAATCGAGCAAATGGAGCCATTAGGCAACTAAATCAGGCCGTCATGCAAGGGCGACACCTGGCCGCTGTTTCAGTTTAAAATTTTACCATCACACAGCAGGCAAGCTTCAAGTGCAGTGCTCATGCACTCAGTTAAGATCCCGTTGGAATAAAACTCTCCTGTTTTGTTGTTGTTTTTCTTAAATTCAACCAGATTACGTTTAGCAACATTACATTCAGCAACATTATATTCAGCAACATTACATTCAGCAACATTACATTCAGCAACATTGTATTCACCAACAGTAAATTCAGCAACATTACATTCCGCAACATTACATTCAGCAACATTGTATTCACCAACATTACATTCAGCAACATTATATTCAGCAACATTACGTTCAGCAATATTATATTCAGCAACATTATATTCAGCAACATTACATTCCGCAACATTACATTCAGCAGCATGACATTCAGCAACATTATATTCAGACACATTGTATTCAGCAACGGTAAATTCAGCTGCTCAACAAGTAACTCGATTGCTGTCACAACGCATAAAAGTCAACATTGACATCGATATCGACCAGAACGATTCAATTTCAGCTCACTCACAGTTTGTCCGCCGCCTGATATCGATATTGACACGTCTAAATGACAAACGTGAGCCACCAGAAAGCAAAAACAAATCACTAAATCAAGCAACAACGCACAGCTTAAAGCACATGCGTAGCCAACACAACAACAACAAAACAACAACAGTCGAAACCACAAACGTCCACAAGCGTTTACCGGCTGCATACCGACGACGGACGCTTGAATGGTTGCTTTATTGAAGGGGGTGAGGGGAGGGAAGGGGAGAAGCAAGATCAAGTGCAATAACAGCAACAACTTTGTTGGTCACTGTCAACTGTCAAATAAGCAGCACGCACGACGACGACGACGACCTTCGCCGCCGATGTGGCGCTTTTTCAAGTGCGGCCTCATTACATCGACCAGCAGATGGCGTAAACCTCCTTCCGCCGTCGATTTGGTTGCCAGACACACTGCTTCAATGTCGAGGTCAGCATGCGTGCCGCAGTGCGTGTGGTTGTGTACGCCTGCATTCCGTTAGCTCGCTTCAGTGACTCAGCGCATTTTCGGCTGCATGCAGCAGCATGAGCTGTTGTCGTGGTTTTCGTTTTTGGTCGCTGATCGCTGCGTCGTTGAAACTAACAAGCGGCCACGCGAATGCGTTTTGACAGTGATTTTAGGAAAAAATGTGTTTGTGTCCATGACAGGCATACTGCGTGGTAAGCTTCAAGGGGTGTGGCGGGGTGGTAGGCAAGGGGGATAGAGGCTACATAAGTAATCTTGGTACACTGGCATCAAAATGATTGTTGATTGCAGGCGGAACATGAAAACCGGACTGGAACCAGTGACAGTCAGTTCATTAAATTGAAAAATAAAACTCGAAGAGATTAATGGAGAAAAAATTGTGTAATTAAAATTATAAAATTCCATAAAAGTAGGATCATATATAAATTATATTGTATATCTGTCACTAGTTCGATTCACGCAGAGATTAACAGCTGTTATTTGATATATGTATGTATGATTATGAAATACTGACATTTGATATGTTTATAGAGTGACATACTATAGAACCCATCTTCCAAAACGAGAATGCAGTTCCAATAGCGGTTTAGTTGGTAGTCCAGTCTACAGTTCAGTTTCGTCTGTAGCACAGTCCATAGTCCATAATCCAATAGCAAGATCCGGTCCCATCTCTAGTACCGTCTAGTCCCTCCTATTCCCGTCTCTAGTCCAATCTGAAGTCCATTATAGGATCTAGTATCTACTCCACTCTAGTCTAGTATCAGGTCCACTCTATCCCAGTCTATAATTCAATTTCTTCTCCACTATCTAGTTCATTCATATATTCCTAATGCATTCCTAATGCACTCCTAGTCCCAGTCCCATCTCTAGTCCCGTCTACTCCTATCTCTAATGCAATCCATAGTCTATGGTCCAATCTCAAGTCTAGTGACAGTATAGTCTCTAGTCCGGTCTCCAGTTAGTATTTCTATTGAGTACTATGATTGAAGTAGGCGTGGCCTTCATTCCAATGACCCTCATAAAGCGTGGTTAATACGAAAACTTTAACTATTTTGTGTTTCGAAAACAATATTTAATTAAGCTCGATTGATTGATAAGTTTTAAGAAGTTCAACAATATAAAAGAATTGAAATTATTTGTGCTTTAATATTTTAATTTTGTTTTATTTCTTTTATTTTACTTTTAACTATTTTACGCCTTCATGTTTCTCTCTTCAAACCCCTGGACTTTTTTACTTGTTGGTGGTTTCGCTGCTTTCTGTTATTGTTGTTGTTGCAATTGTTGCTACAGTTCATTCTAATTGTTGTTGCAAAGCCCGTCGATTGCTTAATTGAGCTTTATTTTTGCAACATTGAAATTGGAGATTCGATTTGTTTAAATTCTGTTGTTGTTTCGGTTTTCTTCTATTTGCTGTAACTGCTCTTGTCGTTTCGTTGGCAACGAATTGTGTTTAGTTGGTCAACATGCGGTGTGGCTGAAACAGGTGCCATTCTTGTTGTTGTTGGCATGGATTCGGTACAACGCGACATCCACTCGAATTAAACAACAATTTATTTGCTGTTGTTTTAGTGGAGTCCAACTCCCAAAAACTCGGATCAACATTCTTTGTTGTTGTTGCATATCAGTGACTATGAAGCGCAACGAGATTGTAACGAATCCGCGAAGTTGTTGTTGCTCGGGTGGGGGAGAAGGGAGTTATAGTGGTTTTATTGGGTTTTTTGAGGGCGTTTTTTTGTTCTTCTTATTCTACTTCTATTTCTTCTTCTTCTTGTTTGTCCTTGCTTTTTGTTGTTTTTATTATTGTAGTTGTTTTTGTTGTTGTTACCAGTAATACGTTCGAACACTCATCCAATTTGGCAGCAACACGGCGTCAGTCTGTCCTCCAGGTTCTTGTTGTTGTTGTTAATTTTGGGTTGGGTGGCTGTTGTTGTTGCGCTTTTAGTGGTCTTTATTGCCGTATGTTTTGTTTGCCGCTTTCGTTTTTACTCTGAATGCGTTGCGTTTATTGCATCGAAATGCGGCGAAGTGCTGCAATCGGCTTAAAGGGAAAAAAGTGCAGAATGAGACAAGCAAAAAAAATATTTGTTTCTAAATCGTTTCTAATAAATTAAATCGTCCGAAAGGAACGATACAAGCAAATAAATATGATGGAATGCATTCTGCGCAAAGGTTAGATTAGAGGTGCGCTTAATGCAGTTTATCGCTGGCGTCAGAACAACAACGAGACTGCGTAATGAACTCATTTGAGCTCAGCTCAGGCTGTGATTATGACTGAGAACCGTTTTTTATGGTAACCAATGCTGAGTGCACTTTTAGGCACACGTTTCTTGGTGGGCCCAACAAGGTGAATGTTGAGTCATTTCAGCTGTTTTTAATTTCATTTCTATTCTATTACAAACACCATAAAATATCGAAATATCTGTGGTCATTGTTTATTGTTCTTTATTTTTGGGTTTCTTATTCATTACGTATGTTTGTCCCCTTGAACGAAGCGTTTTACGCTCGATTTGCGTCTGCGATTACATCCGCCAGCGTTGCAAACGTCGCCACGAATGCCGCCAAGCGACATCCATTTAAGGCTTCGTTGCTGAATACGTTGGCAACACTGGCCCGAATGGTCAATAGTCGTGATCGCATGACTGCTGAATTGGCCAAAAAAAGGAGTTCAAATAAAGAGAAGTTTATTGCTAGGTTAGGTTAAGTATTTGCATGTCGTATTATTGTGGTTGTTGGCTGGGTGTGGATCAGGAAATGGAAGTGTGTGTGTTCCTTTGTGATGAACTTTTCAAATTCGATGACTGTTCAACTCCAATAAATTCACGGTTCTCTAAAAAACAAAATCATTCACTGCTTTTTTAAATACTTCCACATTCGGTTATCAATTTACGTTGGTCACCTTGCACACTTTAAAGCGTCCCGGCGTCCAAATCGATTCGAATTGCTTGACGCTCAGCCTGGCGTCGTAAGTACATAATTAAAGCAGCAACAACAATAACGCTAGAGCTACTATATTATCGCCATCAATAAATTCAATATGAAGAATCATAATTCATAAAAATAATTAATATAGTTATATCGACGGGTTTCCCAGCGACATTCTTGGACTGTGTAGCTGCAAACGATTTTTTTCAATTTCAATTAATTATTATTTACAAAGAAAAAAAAACACATTAATTAGAATAAAAATGTAGGTTTTTTAATGTGTAAATTACAACAAATAAATTAAATATTAAGATAGATTTATAGATCAATATCTGTAGTAGGTTCTTTTTAATGAACACAAAAAAAAACCCGAAATACACACAATTGAATTATATTAAATGGTGTTTTTTTCTATTTGAATTGATAATAATAATAGCAGCAGAAACTAAGTATTTATACCTATAAAGAAAAAACATTTGTTTTAATATATTTTATTTTATTATCGTTTTTAATGATCGAATTTTAATTGATTTCCACTCGTAATATGCAACATATGTGTATTTTACATATAATATGGTAATAATCATGCTTTAGAAGTTCAAAAGGAGGGATGAGGGTGGAGGGAAGGGGAAAAAATAAAAGGCATTAATTAAACATGAGACGCTTTGCTTAAATAATGATCGAAACCATTAATTTTCATTTTTCAATTATACATAATACGAAAAATAGTACAAATTAAATAATAACCAGTGTATTAATAAAGAAAAAAACAAAAGGAAAGGGAAAAATAACAATAATAACAACAACAATATTAGACCATTATAGGAATTTCAATGCCAAAAAAGAAATACTTCGAAGCGAGGTAATTGTTATACCTTCATCTAATTTTTTTCCTTCCATTTTTGGATTTTGTTCTTTATACTCTACAACCGAAGATGAAAGAGTGTATAAGATCGACGGAGAGGGCTTAAATTGACTTGGAAGATGACGCTTATGAAGACTATGCGAGTATTTTTGTATACCTGCCACACCTCCTCTTCTAATCCCTCTTCTAATCTAAACCTCTTCTAAAGTCTCCAAATGGATAGAAAAATTCATTACATTATGATTATTATAGGTATTACTCAGGTATATTGTAGATATTATGGGTTTCCTATTCAATTCAGCAATTCATTTACTTATTCATTATTTATTTCTGTTATTGTTTGTTGGAGTGTTTTCAAGTTTACTCTTATTTTTAATTTGGTGTCCGTCTCTTTTGTATAGTTTTCTCTTTAGTTTTGTTTGTTGGGATTCCTTTTTGTTAAACAAGAACAAGAATTGTGCGTGGAAGTGGAACTGCTTGTGAAAAACCTGACTGCACTCGACTTTTATTGCTCGATGATGCGTTGAATATGCTAATCGAATTCCATTTTATTGCTGCATGTCTGCGGACAGATCCGATTCAGGTGCAGAGGTAAAGCTTCGATTTAATTGGCTTCAAACCAACACATTTAAGACGGAACAACAACAAGATAAAGCAAAACCAAGAACAGAAACAACATCAATATAATCAATTAGGAATAATAAAATATTTGCTTCAATGATTATTAATGTTTAATTGAATTGAAATAAAATAACCTTAAGAGAGCTGGAATGAATGTGAAAGAACAACAGCGATAAGAATTACAATAAAAATAATCATATATACAAATACCAACATCAATAATAATATTAATGAAAACACCAGTAATGGTGATGGGATTTTAATAATAATAATACTAATATTGGGAGTACAAATTAGTTCGACCCGTTTTTTAGTTTCCAGAAAGGCATTTAATGCATTTAAAGTATTGTCCATCGTTGTATACTACTCTCGCTGGAGCAATTTTTAGGGAAAGGGAACGAACTACTTTACACCACCCAATAATAATTGTACTTAACATTTTCTTGAATTGTTGTTACCCTAAATAACGGTACTTATAATTTTTTTGTGGTATTTTTTCTTAAACTAATTCGGACACAAAGTAACCATTAGTTGTTGTTATTGTTGCTGCTATTGATATTGTTATTGTTGTTACTGTTATTGATGTTTGTTTTTTCTATTGCTGTTACTTACACCTCTTTTTTCTTTTGTTTGTATTGTTTTGTTGCCTTTTCATTAGAGTTTTAGATAATTTTTCGTTTATTCTTGTTTTGATATTGTTTTTATATCGTTTTTGTATTGTTTTGTTTCTGTGATTATTGTTGTTGCAAACTTGTTGGGCGTTTGCCTGCCGGATAATCACTGTACTGCATCACTAACCGAATTAAATGCTTCACTGCACCAACTAAAGCCACATGCGGCATGCAACTTGATGCCGCTGTCGATACCGCTGCTGTTGCTGCTGCTGCTGCTGCAAGTGATTCGGCCCGAAATGTGTGGCAATTTCGAATAACTTCAGTTCTTTTTTCTGAAATAATTTGCTTTTTGTTAGTTTTTTTTGGTTTCTCTTTTTGTGTTTTTGCAACGAATTATCTTGATTTCATATTTTGTATTCGCAGAATTTGTTGTTGTTCTTATTACGGATTTTGTACCTATTTTTTTTCTTATAGAGAGTATAGTTTTTGTTTAACTTTTTGGGAAATAAGCGTCAATGGAATAAAGGGAGTGCGGATGGAGGGCGGATAGTGGTCAGGGATGGCGGGAGGAACGGAGGAAAGGAGAAGGAAAAGAGGCAGTCTGCCTGACTCTGTTTATTGGTTTGACTGACCAATCGAACGATCGACCGCTCGTCCCTCACGCCTTTCATTTGTCCCACCTGCCCCACCTTGGCCCCTTCCCCCCTCTGCTCCTTCATTCCGTCACTCATTCACTTGAATTCATTTGCCCATTTAGTCTGCATAAATACATAAATCTTTACGATGCCGCCCAGGATTGAAATGGAAAAGTAAACGCCGTTGCGGTAGTTTTTGTTGCTGTCGTTGTACCTGAAAGTGGCATGCAACTTAATTTAGCGCACTTGCAGATTACGTTCCATGAAATATCCAACGTCGGCGACTGAGTGTCAGAGTGCAGATATTTTATGTGCCAGATTCGGCCGGATTCGGTCGCTTGGCGTTGCCCAAAAATTGCCATACATCGCAGTTGGCGCGAGCGTGTTGCTTAAGCTTTGCCATTTCCTCAAAACTTGCAGCACAGAGCTCGAAGTTCAGTCGTATCTTATTTTCGCTGTTTTTTTAGGAATTTTTTATGAATTTCTTATGACTTGCAACTGGAACAGAGGGCGCTGGCGGCTTGTCATGCTGTGCGACATTCGGTGCACATGGCTTCGTTCTTTATTTATTTTCGGAATGTGGGCCACATCGAGCCACATCGAGCTACATCGTAGCGGGTGTGCGCACGCGTTCCTCGATATCATGCTCTTATTTTTCTTTGCCTTTCGTGTTGTTGTCATCGCTGACTAGTGGGTGGCATTGCGGAAATCATATGCTCCAAGTATTGTAAGAGTTTCTTAAACTCGTACATACATTAAATGACTCTTAGAAGAATAATTTTAATTGTCTCTTTGATCGCTTTTTATCCAGATTCTGTTTAAAGTAGAAGTACGAGAATAAAAGTAAATAGTTTAAAGTAAAACATTGTACTTTTAATTGTATGGTTATTGAGAAATATTTAAATGAAATCAAAACTTTAACCCTGAAAATTTTCGAAATTTGACATCTCATTTAAGAAAACAGGTATAAAGGTCAACGTGTCAGAAAACCATTAAGAAATGATTTCAATTCTCCCGGCGATTTCCCAAAGTTTGAAAGAAGAAATACCGAAAAAAGAAAAACCTTGCAAAGGTATAAAAATTCCAAAGCAAAACATGTTGTTGTTGTTGTTGTGGTGGTAGTAGCTGTCAGATTTACGCTTCTGTTTGCCGCACCAAAAAAAAAACAAACAATTGCAACAACTCAATCAAGTAATCACTCAGGAACACCTTCGAAATGAGCAATCATAGAAAAAAAATAGAGTTTCATTGTTGTTGTTGTTGTATTTTTTTCCGAGGAATCACAAGCACCAACATCGAAAGCAAGGTTACAGTCGGTTGGTTGGTGAGCCCCCCAAACAGCGCAGAGTGCGTGAAGCATGTTGCTGGTAAAAACAACGAAATTCTTTAGCAACATTTCGCAAAAGTTTGCAAGTTGCACTTGTAGCTGCTGCTGCTGCTGTTGTTGCTAGTGATGTTGTATTTATTGGTGTGTTTGTTGTGGTTTTTATTGTTGTTTTTGTTTCTGTTATTGCGGTTACTCTCGTTTTTATGCTGTGAAACTGGATTTGCTTAAAATGAGCGCTCTAGTTTAATGCTCTGGGTGTTGATTGTAGATGTTGATCGTTGTTTAGCAACATGTTGCTAGGCGTTCACCTGCACTCATTTCAGTCGCTATTCGCCGCTGTTCGCTCCCCAATCTCTCCCTCCCTTCCTCCATCCCTCCATCACTCACTCACTACTGCTTCACTGATTCATTCATGCATCCAACCGAGCACTCCAATTGAACCGAATTCAAAGCAATGCATGGCATGTAATCCAATTCAATGCGATCCAATAATCGAAATCGTAATTCGATTCGATTCCGCTGCGTTCGGGTCGTTCGGTGGCGGTCGCTTGGCGTCCGTCGGTTCTGCGGTTTCTGCTATATATTGGAGCACCTGGCCGGCAACCAGCACAGTTCGTTAACAGTCCTAGCCGCGATTCTAGGAGGTTCAACCAGAAGAGTGTGCGTGTGATTGTCTCCCAGAAGACAAGACCATTAATTCGAAAACATAAAACGGATTTCAGACCGAACCGAACCCAACGCAGCCCATTTAATATCGCTTTCGTTGCATCCAGTGTTGAGTTGTGATTTAAGTTTAAGCATCCTTCCTGCACCCCGCAAGGCGAGTCGATCCCCTGACCACCGAGTAACCACAAGTGGAGTTGCTTGTTGTTGTTGTTGCTGCTGTCGATAGCTTTCTTTGTGATTCTCAAAAATGAAGCCATTTGTAAGTAAAAAAGCGGATAACGTTTAAAAATAATTCACAATTTAAAATACTCTTTCATGACTTTGATTTTTATTTAAAAAAGAATAATTTTTCATTTAAAAAGAACTCAAAAAGTTGAGAAGTTTATTTTCAATTTTAATTTAATACGATAGCAAAAATAACTTAATAATAAAGGACTAATACTGAGGTCCTTAACCACAGAACTCTAAATTAATTCAAAAATGTTCGGTCTTAAATTCTTTATCTAGTTCTCAAAAATAATAACAGTTAATAATTTAAATTTTATTTGAAAAAAATACACTTTTTAATAAAATAATAATCGAAGAATAAATATAAAATATAAATAAAATATGAATATAAAACGTACCGAATATTAAAAAATAAAATAAAAATAATGAAACTTGGCTGGTTACTTTTTGAATTCAATAATTAATTTAAATTGGATTCAATAAAACAAAAAGAAACCAGCTGATGGCGCACCCTATAAGAAATGAAATAAAAAGTTTCATGAATGATTGCTGTTGAAAACTTTATTTAAGAAAATTGGCTAACATTAAAGTTTTTATATTTAATTATATCAACTAATTTAAGGGATATTAAATGAACTAACGGTAATTCAAGTAATTTTATTTGATGCAATTAATATTCATTGAAATTATTAACTAAGAATAAAAATACTTCGGAACATAAATAATAAATAAATAAATAACTACTTAACTTTAATTCTTAAATTTATTAAAAATGTTGTTTAAACATGAATATCATATAATACATTTTTATGGTAAATCATAAGAAGATCAGAAGTTTTTGTTTATGTTGAAGGTTCTTTAAATCCGATTTGAGTCGAATTCTTTGCATTTTCATTTAAATTTCGATGTTGCTTTGTTTTCTGTTATTTTCTGTTGCTTTAAATATTTGCACAAACTTGGCACTGGAATTTATGCAACTTATTAATGTTGCTACTAAACAAACATTAAACTTAATTAAGCAGCATTCAATTTAAATTGCATTTCCTGCTGCATTTTTTACTGCATCTCGCCTGCAAGTCGATCAGTCGGTCCATCAGCGAGTCTGAACGACGGGTGAGGAGAAGGAAAGAGAAGAGAGGAGGGTGAAGATTGATTCTTTCACTCGATCATCGATTGCGAGTGCAACAAAAACTTCATTGCGCTTTTCTTAAATCGCAGCAGCTTTTTTCTTTGAGTAGCAGCCGAGTGTAGCTGAACTTTCATTCAGTTTTGATTGCTTTTCTTTGCTCATTTTTCATTTTCACCAACAGAACACCAGAAGCAGTTCGCAGAAATAATAAAATTTTAAATATTTGCAGCCAAGCAACACGACGATTGAGCAACCGTGCAACTTCACAACAACTTGTTGCACATTCGTATCAGAAAAATTCGCAAGCAGCGCAAATGAAGCGTGCCACACACGCTGGTCAGTGGGCCAGGCGGAGTTGGAGCCTCAGAGTCTCTAAGTTCCACAGCCCCAAAGTGGGAAAGAAAAGAAAAACCCAAAGAAATGAAAAAGAAAAGACACAAAATATAAGCGCAAAAAAAGTGGAGCACAAGGCATACTAACAACAACAACAACAAAAATAAAGCTAACAAAGGGGAACAAATAAAAACCACAACAACAACAACACTTTACGTCGGTTTACTGATGCGAGAGTCCGCACGCAGCCACAAAGCTTTTACTTTCCTCTGCTGTTGTTTGTTGTTGTGTACTGTATTTTGTGCTGCTTTAATTGCTGTTGTTTTTTTGCATTTTGCATTTTTTTCTAAAATTTCTTATTTTCGTACTTTTTTGTTATTTAAGAGTTGAGTTGCAGCTTTTCTCCATCTCTTAAACGCGGCCACATTTCAAATATAAGATGCAAATAACTGCAGACTCCGGACATTTTTAACGCTTGTTTTCCTTGTTTTTATTGTTGTTGTATTAATGTACATACGTTTGCATGGAGTGCAATGAAAGTCCGTCCGATCCGATAATCGATTGCTTTTCCCAATTGCATAATAAAAATAAAAAAAGTGCATAATTTTCCATGAATTTCGCTGAATTCATGTGTTTACATGAAAAACAATCAGCACAACAGTAGCAAAAACAAGAAGTGAATAAGCGAATTTAAAGAATCCTTCTAATTTGCCCATTAAAATTACATAAATCAATAAAATAGGTACACGTTGGTTCAAATCCTGTTGCAAATGAAACGCTGACCCGGAAAAATGTGTACACATCACGCATATATACATACATATTAATAAATAAATCCATAATTTCTCTCTCTCATCATATACTTTTCTCTTCTTTTTCTCTATTTTCCTTTCATGCTCTGTTTCGTAGTTGATTTTAGCCGTCCTGCTCGTTTCCACCTGCTCGGCCTCGTTGTATGCCGGCGGTGCCATTTCGTCGCAATACCAGCAGCTGGACCCCCACAGCCACACCTACTCGTACGGCTACGCTGACCCGAACTCCCAGAAGCACGAGACGAGGTCTCACGACGGCGTCACTCGCGGCTCCTACTCGTACGTCGATGGCAATGGCCACGTCCAGTCCGTCGCCTATACGGCTGACCCACATCACGGCTTCAATGCCGTTGGCACCAACCTCCCTCAAGGCCCCGTGCCAGTGGCCCACTACGCCGCCTCCCACGCCTACGCACCATACCATCAATCCGCTGCAGTGCATCACGTAGCATTGACGCATGCCGGAGTGCCCGTCGACACGCCCGAAGTGCAACACGCTAGAGCCGCCCACTACGCCGCTTATGCCGCTGCTGCCGCCGCCGCTGCTCATGCCCCCGAAGGTCATCATCATCTTTACAAACGCTCATTATATGCCGGTCCCTGGGCTTACGGCCATGCCGCCGCCCTCACCCATGTGCCGCTCACGCACGAAGGAGTTCCCGTCGACACTCCTGACGTCCAAGCCGCCCGCGCAGAACATCTCGCCGCTCACGCTAAGGCCCTGGGACATTATCCAGGTTCGGGGGCACCAGCTGACACTCCCGAAGTTGCCCACGCCAAAGCGTCGCACTTTGCTGCGCACGCCGCCGCTCGCTCCGGTCATCCAGGGTTGCCCATTTCGCATGGTTACCATGTGCCTGTGATTCACAATGGCGTGCCCGTCGATACCCCCGAAGTTCAGCATGCTAAAGCTGCCCATTATGCCGCCCTTGCGGAAGCATCATCGCGCGCCGGACATGGAGGCAGCGGACTTGATGACGGCGGCTGGGACGGTTCACACTACGCCACCAGCGGCTACGCGCACACAGGACCCATTCACATTCCAGTCATTCATAACGGTGTCCCTGTCGATACCCCTGAAGTGCAACATGCCCGGGCCGCTCACCTAAACGCTCTGGCTGCAGCGAGTCATGGCGCGAGTTCTTCCTACCACGATGATGGAGCATATTATGGTCACCATTATTAGGTCAATTGATAGGAATCATGTCAAGGACGGGCCTTGAAATGACTTTGTGACATGACAACGTTTTATTTTGTACTATACTCTGGACTCTAGCGTTAATAACTCTCTTGTCTCTCTCATACATACTAACATATAGTTAATATAAATGGTCCGGTTCTGCCAATAATCATTAAACTCTTATATCCACTCAAGGAATCAACATTCTCAGACACGCACTCTTCGATGGGAAATGATTCTCAGAGAGAGAATTTTGCCTGTTTATTACTCATGATAACCTTAATAATAACTCTCAGCACACACAACTCTCAGTATATCTTCTAGTAATACTCGTATCTATAAAGACTTTCTATATAATTTCTTATTTTATTTTGATTAATGACGATTAAATGCTCTTAATGACTCTCTGCTTAATTTCTCTTCGATTTATTTTCACTTAACTATTATCACTCAGTTGCTATTATCTCTCACAGACTTCTTCCGTCATTCTCTCACAGACTTCTGCTGCCACTCTGTCTCTTTCTATCTATCTCTCTCTCTCTCTGTCTCTCTCTTTCTCTCTTCATGATTCCCACCTCTACTTTTATAGACACACGAACCACTGCCACACCTGATATTATATCCTTTTTCTGATTCTATAAATTACCAGACTAAGTTGAATAATTTTATATAAAATGTTGGTACAATTCCTCTTTCTCTTTCCCTCTCTTTCATATCCTTATAATCCCTGAGTCACGCATCTTTGACGAACATGTTAAAGCCAACGAATACCAATGCCAGATTTTGATTTAAAACCCTATCGGATTTTGTCTTAAGTCGCTCTATATTTTTATTTAATTCTTTATTATTGTCAACACGAATGCGTTGTAAATACGAATTAATTATGATTATTACGTATCTATCGTATATATACATTTATATATATATATTTTTTTTTTATATGCGTATCTTTATATGTAACAAACTGCAAACAGACTAATAAACTGAGAAAGTATTTGATAAAATCAAAGACCTTTTATTTATTTTCCATCAAGAAAAATTTGGTTCCTGAGATATAGTAAACATTGATTTATAATTTGTTTCTATTTAATTTGCTTTTCCACTTTGGTCACTTTACCTTATTTCGAAAGACCCAAACAATATCAACAGTTTTTGTAGTCAATTTCGTTCAACTGATCCACTGTATTCCCTCGCTCGTTCATTCCATTGCTTGCTCACAGCGTTTATTGTTGTCTAGTTTAACTGCCAGCGAAGTAATTAAATTTCAATCATAAGAATTGTAATTAGAAACGTTTAATATGTGGGCTGCACCGAGGAGGCGAACCGCCACAAATTTCAGGCGGCACTACAATTAAATCTCACACCGTGGTTCGAATTTCAACCGACCTTGAGGCGTAATCATATATCGCATAAGATTATTTAATTGGTTAAGTTAGTTAGTTGGTGTTGCGCTTACAAAGGGTTAAGGTCTGGGTAAAATTTGTAGATTGACAAAGAACTTTGACCTTCAGCCCACATCTGCTTTTAAGTTCACCGTTGCACTAACCTACTTAATTCCTAACTTCTACTCTACCCGGTCGATTATCAACCGATTTATAATCTTGACTCTTGAGGTCTGTTTCGGTCTTCATACCGAAACAACAAAATCGAAGGTGAAATAAAATCGAATGTGAAATAAAATCGAAAGTTCGAACGACAGTAGTTTCTTCATTATGACACATGTACGGATTCCCATGTATGTTTTCGCAGGGTCCGTAATTCTCTCTTCTATGCAGAGTGGATCAACCCTTAACAACATATAATAAATATCCAGAAATGTCAAAATAGAAATTTCACAAAGATTACAATTGATACACTTCGTCGTTCACTTTTCTTAGTTGTTGCTGTTAAAAATAGAAACCATAAATTTGAGGTATTTATGTGGTGTTTAAGACCACGTGATGGAATTTATTCTGATCACATGAGATTTTCGGCTCAAGATGAGTAATCGAAATAAAAATTTTAATCTTAGCATCGGTCATGATGTTGGTTGATCTAAAAATATGATGTTGAAGATGACCTGAAGATACTCTTCTGAGCTCGAGATATGATACTCATGACAAATAGGATTTCGTGTCACATGTGTGTATAAGTTTTAAATACAATATATTGATGTCAATAATTTTAGGATCACGTATTAAATTTTCCAACTGAGATTTGTTAGAAGATTATGTTTTAGAAAGTTTGAAGTACTTTAAGATACGATAGATATTTGAGATTGTTTTTCTTTGCTTTTTTATTGGTGTTTCCTTTATCAGTTTTCATTTCATTATCATTTGCCTATGTTTCTATATTCTCTTTCGATTCTATCGTTTATGTCTCATTTTTATTGATGTATTTATTGCTGTTGAAGTATTTGCAATGCTTTTTTATTACTTGAGGACAATAATCTGTCAAAATATGACCAGAGTTGGGTTGATAGCCGCAATACTTCTTTTGATTGACAGAGATCAATCAAAATTACAAGATTAAAAGGACACTAAATAATACGAGAACTTCACGCCATGCTTTATAGGTCAATGGGTAAAAATAAGTTGATGTTTTGCAAAGGAAATGGAATTCGTTTTTATTGCTTTGTGACTATCAACAATAAATTGCCCAAACTTTACGGAATTATAAAGTCCCTGCCGACTTATTAAACAAACTCGGCGTGGCGCCTGAAAGCTTTTCATTTCATTTAGGATGGGTTCAATTTGGCATGGGTTAAAGTGGGCTGAGATGGATTCCGGTGGGTGTTGAATGGATGGTGATGAAGGTGAGGTGAGGACGGTTGATTGAATAGGGTTGAGTTGGATGGGGTTGACTTGGATAGGGTTGAGCTGGATGGGGTTGAGTTGGATGGAGTTGAGTTGGATGGAGATGTTGTGGTGTTGTGTCGGAATACATATAAACCCATTGATCCTCTAGTAGTCTGTAGTTTGATTGAACTGATTGCATTGCATGGGTTTTATTAGGATGAATTGGGTAAAAATGGTTGGACGAGTGTGTTTATTTGAATTGGGTTGAGATGAATTCAATTGATAGGTTCTTGAGGCTATTTTTACGCTTGGCAACTTGGATTATTGAGTGAAAGCATCTAGTGAAAGGGTTTAGAGTTAGCTGGAGAGGGATAAGTTCTTGATTCATTATCGATTTACTTGATTTGAAGTCGTTGGCGAGTATTTAAATTGTTTTTCCATTATTGAGACTCCATCGTACACTATATTAAGTGATTTTCTACAAATTTTCGCTCTATTTAGGAACCTGTGCAAATATTTAAACTTTGTTTCGTATATCAAATCGCATATCAAATGCTAAAAGCAAAGAAAGGCAATTAAGACAGACCCACGCAGATTAATATTCACTCAGACAAAAACACACTCGCACACAAACATGCCCACACAGACACTTAAACACCTTCACACCAGCGACTCGTCGATGCTTCTAAACATAAGAAGCTTCATTTAAGTAATGTAAATATTTACAAATATTTGAAAGTCAAACCAATACGAAGTCAATTGAAGTACACCCACACATAGTTAGGTATGCACACTTATACGAATAGAATACCCACACACATGTTCGTACGTGTTCACACTCAACATTTAACTGCGGTTGACTGTGTTAATCCACAGATTCACAAACGGCCACACGTCAGATGACGGTGCTGCGAAGAGACTTCATTCATCGTGTGTTGGTGTGAGTGCGTCTGTGGTTGAGTATGTTTAAATGCCTGGAAATCCTGATATGTTTTATTTATTTTCTACATCCAGGCAAGAAAAAGAAGATAAAGAAAAAGAAAATAAAGAAATGAACAAAGAAATTTAATTTATTCAGTTTGTTCATGTATTTTGGAAAAATATGCTTATTTATATCGCGGTGTGTGTTAAAAGCATAGAGAAGAAAAAACCTTCAAAATTTAGTGTCGTGGTATCTGTTGGGTAGCAGCAGTAGCAGATTTTATGGAAAAAGGGGAGTAAAGACTAGCATTTTGAGCAAGTACTCCATTGGCTCTATTTGACTAAACTGGGTTCCAGTTGGCTGAACTGATGTTGATTAGAGACTATAAATGACTTGTCTTCATTAAAAGGGACTGAATTATACTAGACTTGACCTGGCTTCACTGAACTTCATTGGAATTGACTCGAATTGACTCGAATTGACTCGACTTGACTTCGCATGTCTCTTGGCTTTACTTGTCTTGACTGATCTTGATTTCACTTAACTCGACTTCCTTCATTTAATTTGACTTTACTTGAACTGGAATGGATTTGAGTGAACTCTTCAATTGAATGTGGACTTGACCGAACTTGACACAACATTTGATTTGACTTCACTTCTGATTTGGCTCGACATTTGATTTGCTTACTGATCTTTGATTTTCTTTGATCGTACTTCATTGATCTTGACTCTGGTATTTATTGTAGACGTGACTCTTAAATTAATGTAATTTGATTTAATTTATTATTTTTTATTTGAAAACAAATCCTAACATTTTTGCTTCAGGCGTAAAAAAAATCAAGAAATCAGTTATTTCAATTGCTATTGATTTTTGTAGTATGAATGGAATCGACAATTGTGGTTAACATACATGTAGGAATGCATCATGACTCGAGGGCGGTGGAAGGTGTGTGAGTTGTGGATGGTTTTCACCACCTTCGTGATTGAAAATAATGTTCGTTAGTCGTACAGCCTTTGCAGCGTACCGAATGAGTTACCGTTTCAAGTTACCAACCTGTTGATTTTGTTGCATGGGGATTTTAACGAGATCAGAAGCAAAAGAGACTCACTGCAGTAATTAAATCGAAATGAAATCGTCCGTTGCAAGCTTTCCATTTACACAGAAGGCGCTTCTTGTGCTTTTGTTGTGGTTGTGCTTTTTTTTATCAAACCATAATAGAATACCTACTATTAATTTATTTTTTTTAATTCTCTTGTTTCGCATTTGGCCGGAATACGTAAAAAGGACGTAGCACAATCAAGTGCACAATATTTAGAGCAAGCAGGGGTCATGTATAAATATTTAATTTACTGAAAGAGATGAGTTTATGGAGGAGTTCATGGAAGAGTTCATAGATGAAATGATAGATTCGATCATGGATGAGTTCATAAATGAAGATGAATGAATTCATAGATGAAGATGAATGAATTCATAGATGAGTTCATTGAAGAGAACATAGATTATTTCATAGATTAATTCATAGATTAGTTCATGGATGTTTTCATCTCTACATATATCGATAATTTATGTCTTGATCGGATGTCTTGATCGGTTGTTTGAAGCAGGACAGTCTGCATCCCCTCTCTCTCTCCCCTTATCGACTACGCTCTCTGCAAAGATACCATAGAAAGAGAAACAAGAGGGAGTGAGGGGGGTGGAATTACATTTGAAGGCTGAATCGCCTTCTGCTGAAATGCATAAAATTTTCATTACACCGACGCAATTCAGAATGCAATTCAGAATACCACAAAAAAAGGCGCTGGTGGCTAATTAAAGCAGTGTAGTTGAGTTAATAAACAACTACCAACAGCAAGAACTCGAACTCGAACATGTTTTTAAAGAACAAACCGAATTTGATTGTTGGCAATAATAATTTTCCAGTCATTAATTTTCACTTAAAATAAGTTTACTATGCTTCAAATTCTTAGGATTTTGACTGAAATTGAATTGCTTGGTTATTCAATTGCCGGTTTAAGAAAAGAATTTCTTACAAAATAAAAGCAATACGTAAGCCAAATACTTAACCTAATTTTTATATAATATATTATAGTATATCTAACTAAATTAACTAACTGAACAAAGAGTTGCTAGTTAGTCGCTGTCAATTGATTTGATAACCTGGACTTATGATGTGATATATGGTATATATACCCTAGTCACAATATCGATAAAACTCTTTTGCATCTTGAAATTTGATCCTTTTTCATGAAAGGTTCACATTGTTTGATGAGAAGATTCTGTTGAAATCTGTCCAAAGCTTCTATTCTTCAGCTCTAATGAAAAATTACAGTTTACAAGACTTACAAGACTTACGAGTTTGCAAGGTGTTTAAAATGGGTGTCTCACGGGGGTTATAGTGGCTCACAGGTTCCTGTTGTTGGTTGCTGGATTGCAAGTCAAGAGTTGGCGACTTCATCGATTTAATTGAATCAGTTTTAACAACCTAACCGAACGTCAGTTTGCTGTATGCTCTCGTGGATGCTCTGGTGAGCTTGCTTCTTTGCTGGCTGATGGCATGGAGACTGATACTTAAGTCTTTAAGCCAAAGTAACCAAATGCTTTTAGTTGCAACTCAAGGCAGGTGGTGCGGGAAGCGAGGCAGTGAAGAGGAAGCTGCTGTGGCTGTGGCTTATATACGAACCTTTCCAGTAGTTGGAAGAGAATGCATCTTAAAATTGAATTTAAGTAAAGCAATTTAGTATGTAGTATAATACAATGCTTCAGAATAACCACAACATCACATTCCGAAGATTGCACTTTAACACTTCAGTGCAATTTACAAAACTTCACTTTTATACCTTGCTTTCCACTTTTTAATCTTTCCGCTTAATGCGATCGATAACATTTGCTTTAGAATGTCTTCAGCAGCAAATAATGACTTTAAACTTTTGTCCTTTCGCTTCTCAATACACGCGAAGGTCACTCAAAATAACCGACCACTCTAAAATACTCTCATTATTGATCCTTCGTTCGTTCTTTGTTCGGCGGAGAGCATTTTGAATGCACGCAGCACGCTCGTCCGTCCAATGTGATTCCTCAGTTCAGCAAAATTTGCCTGCGGTCGTCCTGCTCTGCACAGAATTCGAAACATCAGGGTGGTAAATGCACGCAGTCCTTCACTCTGGCCATGATTCTGGACGCGTCGTGGGCAGGCGTTGGTTCCGGTGTCGAAAGCGTGAACTGAACCCATTAAAACTCTCGCACGAGCGTATCAGGGGCGCACGAGTGCACTTGGGTGTGGGGTGGGTGGGTTGTTAGCCAGATGGGCCGGGTCGGAAATTGTAAACATTCATAAGGAATATCAAGTGTCGAACGGGGCTCATCTGGTTTGAGGAGGCAAAGATGTGCCTAACATATAAATGCAGGCTATTAATTTGCATGCCAAGTTGTTGATGTTTAATGTCCTTTCGTTTAATGTCCCTTGCCTTTGTAAATTTATTAATACTTGAAAAATCGATGCGAACTTAAATCTAAGAAGTTGTAAAGTTGTACAAATATTACAAAAAAACAGAAGAATTAAGAAAATTTACGCACTACGCTTTCGCAAACGCATTTGGCCTCCATCGTAGCCAACTTCCCCGGCTTTGTTGCCACTTTTGTTGTGGGTGTTCTTTTTTCGGGCACTTTCTTTATGCAAAATATATTTCTTCAATCTGTCATAATCACTACTTAAAATCTTATTTCATTATTATCACGTTTGAATATTTAAAATATCGACTGTTTAATGTACAGCATGAATTCTTCTTCGTCTACGTTAATTTAGTGTCTCATTAAAGCGAACTTGTACGAGTTTATGGCTGAATACTAAATAAGCAATTATGAATTTTTTTAATATGTATATCAACGCAGAAATAATAACACAACATTTAAAAAGTAATTAAAACCGATACAAAGCCAGATGTAAAATATGATAAGGAAAAAATACTACTCTGGGTGTTAATAACCGTACCTAAGCGGTTAATTTCTCGTTACCACTTTGAGAGTAAACAAAGTTCACTGAACAGTTTTTGTTATTCAGATCGCGTGCTATTCATCGGGTTGCAGTAAAACAGAAGGAAAAAATCGACTCCAAAATATTCAGTTTCATGCTCTACTCAACCTCATTCATGCTCAGTTTGGTGGCGATCGTTTGAATGGGTTACCAAGTTTTTATTACCAAACAACCAATGAAGTGAATGCATGGCTTGCTGTTGCTGTGTTGTTGTAGTTGTGGCTATTTACGAATTCTTTAAACAGAAATTGTTGGCCATGCTTTAAGCACTTTTGAACAGCATACGCAGCTATTCGCTATATTCACGTACTTGTGCTTGAAATAAGCTGTTGCACTTCTAAACAAAAACTTGGTCTTTCAATGCTTTTGGCCAAAATCTGTCCACACGAAGGTGTGGCAATATACAAGGATTTACTTGCAGTTGCATTGCTGCAAACTATAGAAATTATGTACAACTTGTATAAACTAGTTCTCTCAGAAGTCGTGTTGAAGTTACAAATGCGAAACGTGTGAAAAGTTTATCGACGTAGAGCGAAACCGTGTGCAGTCGCATTATGTATGAAGAGTGGGCGTAAGTGTGAGCATGGGCGTAAGATAATAATTCAATAGAAACGAATCAAAACAAAAACTGTGAAAACACTTCTTCGAAAGTTATTTATTCCAAACTAATTTGTATTGCTTTCAAAGTTGTTCTTGTTCGTGTTTCGTATTGTTTTGAATTCGATTTCGTGATGATATATTTGAAGTTGCTGTCGTTGTTCGAGTTTTTACTGGGTGAGGTTCCAGTAGAATTCACCAACAACCTGTTCTCATAAAACATCTGACGGAGCTGCTGAACGACAAGAATTTCCATGATTTTATTTAGTGGTACATTTTTTCCCACGACTTGAGTATTTGCGGACAAATCTGACAGTAAAGGTCAAGGTTCCACTTTGTTACTAACTTTTTCTTAACAGTCACTATGCTAAAATAACGAAATTACTTAAGATGAAATCGTGTAGACAATTTATGGTGACTTCCCGTTTGCGGAGACCTAATTAGTGATATTCTTAACTTTTGTGAAAGCCAGCCTGAAAGTATGCAACTGAATTTTTCATTTAATCTTCATAATTCCTTTTTGGAATTCTGAAGAACTTAAAAGAACATTTTTCCTATTCTTATCTATACCTGCATGTATATCCTAAGGATCTTTTTTAAGTGATGTAAAATTACATACAATTACATACTTTTGGGCTTGTTATTCAAAGTCCTTAACGAAAATAAATGTAGCCAGATTTAGTTTTTTTTTTGTTTAACAAATTGCACCATTAATTATAACTCCACCATTCCATAGAAACCTTTTAAATGATTGATTTAGAAGAAAAAAATTGGGTTATAAGCAAGCAGAAAGAAAAATTACGGTATAAATGAGAAGAAGAACGAAAAAAGGAAGAGTGAGAAATCATAAACGATAAAAGTGCTGGCAACATTTCTCATGGAATTTAAAAAACCCGTAGTGCTCCTTCACTTCCATTTAGCCAACTGTGGACCGCAGTGAGCTTGTTGGTCACAATTGTTTTAGCTTCTCTTGTAGTTTTCATGACACACCAACAAGTTTAAATTGCTTTTTGTGAAGAGAAACAATATTAAAATGCTTGCGAGGATTCTGAAAAGTGGTTGAGTGGTTTTTGCTTTTAATTGTGTGGATTGAGTCACGATTAAGAGAGGCTTCGGTAGAGGGTTGGAAAGAGGAAAAAGTTTCTAACCTCAATGGTACATTTTCATGATTTTCCTTGTTCTCTCGTTTGCTAAGTTTATCTTTATAATATGTGCAAGTATTAAAGAGAGAGGCAAACAGAAAGAGAGAGAAAGAGGTGAGAGACAGAGAGTGTGAGAGAAACTTTTGTTGGATTTAAGGACTCAAACGCTCCGCATCTGGATGAAACCAATGAAGTGGAACCGCATTCAACTGATGGTCTGCTGGAATGGACTCAAGGGGAATTCAGAGACTCCAAACACAGTGACTTTTGGTCCACAACAGACCATGTGGCACCGGAGTGTTTTTGGGTTCTGTTTTGTGGTCTGCCAGTTTTTGCAAACGTCTGCTTTATTGAAGGAGAATAACTGGGATGTGGATATTTTTGGAATATTTATATTCGGATTCAGTGTTTATAGTTGGATTTTAGAGCAGATTACATTTGATTGACTAGACTTAGACTAAGTTTGCTATATATTCTCGCTGTTATCCAGTTCGGTCAGCTAAAGCGGTTGATTGCTCCATTCTGTTAGCCGATTCTGCAGAAGATAATCGAAAAATAAACGTTGTCGCTATGAGTAAAAAATGTGGCATTCTTATGCAACATGTTTCTTATGCAAATCGTGTACAAGTACTGGTAAACCGGCCGAGTTTGTCCAGCTGCCAACATCAACGGCCGAGTTCTGCCATGATTCCACCTGCACGGTGGGTTGTTGCCAGGACCATGACTCCACCGTTCCGGCTCCTCCAGCCCCAGCGGCACCAGCAGCACCGCCCAAACCAGATCTGCCTCCCTTTCCGCCTTTTCCGCCTCTGCCGCCTTTTCCCCCTTTGGAGCCATCAGGACCGTCGGGACCATCAGCACCATCTTGACCATCGGCTCCATCAGCACCTGCATCCCCCGAAACACTTAACCAAGGATTATAACTCAGTCCATTGGGTCCAGCGGCACCATCAACTCCAGTAGCCAGTCCTGCGACAGCCGCACCACCAGCTCCGCCGCCACCGCCTCCGGATCCACCGGCTCCAGCAGCAGAGCCTCCCGCACCGCCCGAACCGCCTGCTCCTCCAGAACTGATTTCGCTTCCCGCACCTCCCGCTCCACCAGCCCCACCAGCTCCTCCACCGCCACCAATTCCACCAGCATTACCGCCACCTCCACCGGCTCCACCCAAACCAACTGAACCGGCGGCACCTGCTTGGCCAGCTTGACCTCCTTGTCCGGCTAATACACCTAGACCAGAATCTCCCACAACAACAGCTCCGGCTTGTCCTGCTACACCGGGACCTCCTAGAACAACAGCACTCCATTGATCAGGATTGACTGAGCCCCATTGCCAGGCATTGATTACACCTCCAACACTTCCTGCTCCTCCAGCGGTGCCAACACCAACTCCGCCGACAATACCAGCACCGTTGATACTAACGGATTGACCAGCTCCAGCGTTTACAGCACCAGCAGCTCCAATACCACCGTTGGCTGCAATGCCTTCATTGCTCCCATCGTCCTGCTCCCCGGGTTGAGGTCTATATAAACCGTCATCTTCTCCGGAAGCACCAACACCTCCAATACCAGCAGCTGCACTGGCTGAACCGGAACCAATTCCACCAGCGCCAGCAACACCTGCAGCTCCGTTAGCGCCACCAACACCTCCAGCTCCGTTAGCGCCACCAACACCTCCAGCTCCATTAGCACCAGTTCCGCCAGCACCACCAACACCTCCAGCTCCGTTAGCGCCACCAACACCTCCAGCTCCGTTAGCGCCACCAACACCTCCAGCTCCATTAGCACCAGTTCCGCCAGCACCACCAACACCTCCAGCTCCGTTAGCGCCACCAACACCTCCAGCTCCGTTAGCGCCACCAACACCTCCTGCTCCGTTAGCTCCAGCAACACCTCCAGCTCCATTAGCACCACTTCCGCCAGCACCACCAACACCTCCAGCTCCGTTAGCACCACCAACACCTCCAGCTCCATTAGCACCACTTCCGCCAGCACCACCAACACCTCCAGCTCCGTTAGCGCCACCAACACCTCCAGCTCCGTTAGAGCCAGCAACACCTCCAGCTCCATTAGCACCACTTCCGCCAGCACCACCAACACCTGCAGCTCCGTTAGCGCCACCAACACCTCCAGCTCCGTTAGCGCCAGCAACACCTCCAGCTCCATTAGCACCACTTCCGCCAGCACCACCAACACCTCCAGCTCCGTTAGCGCCACCAACACCTCCAGCTCCGATAGCACCACTTCCGCCAGCACCACCAACACCTCCAGCTCCGTTAGCGCCACCAACACCTCCTGCTCCGTTAGCTCCAGCAACACCTCCAGCTCCATTAGCACCACTTCCGCCAGCACCACCAACACCTCCAGCTCCGTTAGCACCACCAACACCTCCAGCTCCGTTAGCACCACTTCCGCCAGCACCACCAACACCTCCAGCTCCGTTAGCACCACCAACACCTCCAGCTCCGTTAGCACCACTTCCGCCAGCACCACCAACACCTCCAGCTCCGTTAGCACCACCAACACCTCCAGCTCCGTTAGCGCCACCAACACCTCCAGCTCCATTATCAACACTTCCGCCAGCACCACCAACACCTTCTGAACCGGATTGGCCAGTACCACCGCTTTCAACGCTTCCAATACCAGCGACGGCATTGTTGCCATCGTCTTCTTCACCAGGTTGAGGTCTATACGAGTCGTCGTCTTCTGCTGGTGCCCCTGCGGCACCACCAGATGAGCCTGCTAATCCGGCACCAGCAGCTGAGCTTACAATACTAATACTGCCTACGCCTCCAACACCGCTGATACTACCAGCAGAGCCCACTTGACCAGCTCCACTTCCAATGCCACTGGAAGCTCCATTTATTGCATTCGCATCGACCTCTTCTCCAGGTTGAGGTCTGTAGGAGCCATCATCTTCTGCCGATGCACCAACTCCTCCCGCACTACTGGCAACAGCCCCTCCTCCTACACCTACCGAAGCCATAGCACCCCATTGACCAGCATTAACTGTCCATAGGCTTGCACCGCCCGCTCCAACAGCACTTCCGAGACCCGAGACGATGCCATTCACCTGAATGCTCCCTTCATTCGTATGTCCCGCTGTATATGATCCGTCCTCTTCGCCCAGGGGCAATTTATAGGAGCCGTCGTCTTCTCCAACCGCAAGGACGAGGCCGGGCTGCACAGCAACAAGTACGGGTCGTCCGGACTGATCATCACAGGGCAAATGAATAACACTCGCACTCGTCTGGCTGGGGTTAAAAGCACAGGAAACGACTGTCGCAACGGTTATGAAGAAAACCTACGAGAGAAATATATTAAGCAAACATCCTGCCGGTGGCCTTCTCTGCAACCTACCGATGAAGTCCTCATGTTAGAGCCGAATTTCCGATTTAAGTGAGATCGAACGAATTTAGATGAAAGCACGTTTATCCCAGAGATGTAGATCAGAGAAACTGATTCAATTCTAATGGTGGCAGGTCGTTTTTATATCGATCACCTTCCAGTTCGGTCCTCCTAATGGTGGAGCTGTAATGGGCTCGGATCACAAAAACAAAGAGGCGTTCGCGCTAAATTTAGCACTCAATCAATTGATATGGAAAAACTACTCCAACGAATGTGCGCAGAAGTTTCTTCTACTCAGTATCTGTTGTGATTCAACGACTCGTTACATTGTGTTGTACTCGATTAAAAAATTCCACATCAATTAATCCAGAACAACTTGAACTTGGTACTGGTTTCTGGTTACCTCTGTTGGCTCTTCGGTGGGCTGAGGTGTGCGAGTAGCGGCGGCGATGGTGGCGGCAGTGCGTCAAACATGATTCTTGTCGCATGGACCACTGCGCATTCGCTATGGTTTTTTTTGCATAAATTGTATTGATTGGGTACCATATACGGTGAGATATCGTTTATATCGCTATGACTACAGTGTACACTTCCATGCTACACTCAGAAAAATCATGGGTTTAAGATTTACGCAAAACTCTATCGAACTGGATCACTCAGATCGTATCTAAGATCATTTTCACCCGCAACGTAAGGTGTCATTTTTCTCGGTGTCACAGAAAAAATTATACTATATTATTTTCCATTTTAGTCTTGTGCTCGGAAACAAGATTGGCCAGTTTCGCTCCTGATCGCCAACTTATTGAGTCTGCAGATAAAACTGCCTGTTTAAATGGGGAAACCGTGTTGCATTTAGACTTGTGTCAAGGATGGATAAAGTGCAGAAAGAGCGAGACAGGCAGATCAATTTGCATAAAAGTCTTTTTGTTTTCTTATTTCATCCGTGGGCAACAACGGGTTCTTTATGTAACGTTCAAAGTCGATTCCAACTGAGTAATTTTCACGATAGTTAATGAATGTATATAAAAAACTATGTATTTAGATGCAAATTGAAAAAATGTCATTTTATGCCGTTCATAGAAAACACAATTAAATACAAACTTGAATGAAGTCAGAACTAAAATTAGAAGAATGTTCGGAGACAAAGAAATTACTTCTCCAAAACTAGGATTGAACCTTTTAAATACTGTCGAATCAAAGAATAACTTGAAAATATTGAAAAAATAATGCATTGAAAGACATGAGATGGAAAACGTTCAAAGATAATTTCAATTCTTTATGGAATTTACGTCAGATGTGAGAAATAAAAGAGTACCATCCAACAACAAAAAAACCCAAGGAATTCAAAGGGGATCACAACACTGGGACTGGTTCAGACTCTTGTCATCTGGGGGTGTGGGTGGAGAGAAGAGGGGAACTAATAATCATAAATAAACTTATTTTTATTAGAGCTCTAACGCTAAGTAGAGCAACTAAGTCGAATACAAACACACAGATACATCATCAGAAGTTATGGTGTTCAAGTTGGTTTGCCTGATTGCTCGTGTGTGTGTGTGTGTGTGTGTGTGTGTGTTTTTATTGCTCGTGCAAGTGCATGTTAGCCAAGCATAAATTATGACCTTAATACTGATGCCATCCATCCACTAAATCAATTAAGTTATACGTAATTATTACACGTACGCAGTCGAGACAAACATCACCGTCAGCTCGTGGTGATGTATGAGGTTTGTTGGGGCGATTGGGCGGTGGAGAGGGTATAAGGAGGTTGCTGCTAACGTACAGATGTGGGTGGTTATACAGAGATATTTGCTGGTGTTGGTGTTCGTTGTCTCTGCGTTTGTGTGCGTGGTAATAACGAAGAAATTAAATGCACACTTAACTCAAACTCCACGCTAATAACACTCAACTCGAGGTTTCTCATACCACCGAACGAAAGTGTGATAGGAAAAGCCAAAGACTACTATAACGAGCTAAAATGATGACAGCAACAAAAACGGAAACGAAAGCAACAACAACAGATGAAAAGCAACTAAAAAACTTGCCTGCTTTTTGGAGCAAGATAACTAGAAATGGTGGCAAGCAGAGCAAAATAAGATAAAATGTTCATGAAGTACTTAACGAAGGTAAATAAATAGACACACACAAGCAGCATACACATACACATGCCGGCACTCACACATGCAGGCATGCTTTCCTAGAACATAAACAGCAACAACAACCGAGCAACACACATCATAAATTGCGGGGGCAAATTAATTCGAGCATTAAATTCGTTAGTTTGTTAGATAAACAAGCAGAACAGCAAGACAACATTTTTACCCAAACTAAACTACGATTTCGCACTGTCGTATGTCGACTATAATAATAATGTTGCCACACTTTTCCATCCAGATAAACTGAAAACTTAATTTTCGTAATTAAAAAGTATGTAGTAATTATTTTCTTTTTTACACACAAATTAAAAAGCTTTTAACTATTGTTGTTCATCCTGAAAGCTGAGCTATGGTAGGATTATATAACAACAAGAAACTATGTACATAAAAAGAACACTTCAAAGTTTTTGTTTGCTTTGGTACTTCTTTTCAATACAAGGACGGACGGATGTAGGAGGGAAGCACAGAGAGATTGAGACAGATAGGAATGGAAACAACGCAAAACTCAACTCAAGATTCATGCAATTTTTTACCCTAAATTTTTGTGGTTTCTATTTTTAGTCTGCATCACTTTGGGAACGAGTATCATGAATTCTAGACTACACTCATGCGTTACCATGTTTCTGTAACCATCCACTTCTCGGAATGAATCGGCTGTGCCTTTGTAGTCGGTGTTCTGTCTCTATGAGTGCCCGTATACTCTTGCTATTAGTCTTTCTGCCTGCCTTTATTTATCAATATCTCTCTCCCGCTTTCTGTGTTTCCTTCTGCTCTCTAATTCTTTATATTTGCGTATCTGTTGTCAGTCTTTATTTGGAACTGTAGATGGAATCCAATGTGAGTCGAACAGCGCATACTGATGGATGTTGATGGTGGAACGATTGATTGCTCCAACTGATATACGTGCAAACTGATGAACAGGCTAACGTGTCGATTAAAGGTTCTTCCTCTAGAAATGCATGCTCTCAACTACGAATTCAGAAGTGATGCACTCACACACAGTAGCTTATTTCATTTAGATTTGGTTGCGGAACTGACAGACAGTCTTCAGTCATTCAGTCAGTTTGGCAATTCATCTATCTGACAGTATGGGAGCGCAAATTTACGAGGGCATGAATCAACAAAAGCAGCAAGGATGCAATGCTGAATGATGCAAAATTTGGCCATGTTATCATTTTTAGAAGCTTGCTTTACAACCTGTCTCTCAATATCTCTCTCTCTTTACCCTCTCTCTCTCTTTCCCCTCTTTCTTTTTTTCCATCTTAACTGCGGTTATAGTGAAATCCGTGGCCTCTTTCTGCTTTGGTTAGATCATTATTACAACCTAGATTGATTGATTGATTGATGTGGATGTTGATGCTGGTGTTCTAATAATTTTGGCAAATCATAGCAGGAATTAATCTATCTCATGACTTTGCATTCCACTGATTAGGATCTGCTGATTATGTACATCGGGAGCTGTTTGCTGGTAAGGACGTGGAGTAAATTATGCCAATATCATGATAAATATCTTCAAACCATTAGCGAAAACATCTCTGAAATGGTAACGATACTTGACCACATGTCTCACAAACAAAAACGTGGTCATTAACTTGAACTTTAGCTTGAAGCTTAAGGAATTCTTTAAAGGAGAAGAAATTTGGATACACTTTATAGAAATAAGGATATCTGTATAAAGCAATATATGTACATGAAGGTCTAAAAATAATAATGAATAATTATAATAATTATCATATTGTACATACGTATATACCACAAAAATAAATCATAAATATATCTGGAAATATGTACTAATATTCTATAATTTTAATGGACTTCCTTATTGATTACTATTTTTTACTAAGATGAATCCACCGAAAGCGTTTAAAGTTCACAAGATAAACATCGTTTAAGTTTCAGAATTATGTTTTCAAAGTGCGATAAATTGAATGGGTTTAGTTTTTGGATTCTTTAGTTTAGTTCCACTAAAAATATTAAATATTCGATATAAATCGTAGCAAAAACAGCACAGAGAAAGTATAATAATAAACGACACTATTCAAAGGAAGGACAAACAAAACATATTTATTAGTTGAGTCATTTTTACGGCGACGATAGTCTGTTGCTAAATCAGCGGGGAGACAGGAGGCTGGAGTTTATGGGTGTTTCTGTTGTTGTTTTTATTACTGTTCTATTGTTATAGAAATCTTGTCGAGTAAACAACTATAAACAGTTAGAAGAGACAACATGGAGACGGAGAGGAAGTAACTTTCAACTTTTCCCTTGTATCATTTCTAACATTTTCCTTATCATATCACACTTTTCCTCCTCCGTCTATCACTTTATTCTCTGACTGTTTTATGAAAGTGCTTCCTCGTCTTCTGCTTTTTTTAAGAGCTTGTGTCGAAATCAGAATCCGTTAACATCGGGTTTGATTCCATGAATTCCACTTCAAAGGTTGATTATTAATTGGCTGTTGCTTCTATAAGCACACATTTGACACAAATTCAACACCGGAAAAAAGTCGAATAATGTCAAGTCGCGTGTGACAACCTGACCTGACATACATACGGTTGAGAAGAGCGGAAGCACAACAACAAAAAAGGTGTGCCAAGTTATTTCGCATGCTGTATCGATGTCGAACACGTTATGATGATTATGATGGAAATCTGACATCAAAAAGTCACCGAACATTGATTAGTATCGTTGTAACCATCATTATAATAGCATAATCAAAGGAAAAAGTATTATAATGATCTATGATACATGTTTTGGGCATGATTTTTTCATGAATACGCGTAACATGAGAACATCCTATCCATTAACTTAGAGATTATAAAAAATTTTGCATATTGACGAATTCAAATTGATTCTGAGAATGAGCTTAGCAACATTTCCGGGAACATATTCTTTAATATTCTTTATTCATCAATGGTTAAAAATGGCTACAAATGCAATGAATATTTTTAGAGTGCGAGATTTTTTTTGTTTCTTTGGGAGTGTGTTTAATTTAATTGGCTTTGATTTTAGAAAGAATCAATTGAACTAACAAGATGGCGTTATACATAAAATCCACAGATAAAGCGATATCTTAAACTGTTAAAAATTTTAGTCCAAGTGAAATAACACTGAAAACACTGAAAACACTTAAAGTTCTATTATACAATAATCTTATTTAGATCTGTTTAAATTTATGATCTCTCATTAAAAAGTATAATAAAAAATGTATAAAAAAGTAATAAAAGAATCTTGTTGGTGTTATTCTTATATTTTGTTATTCTAGCTAAATAAATTGCTGTTTTTATTAATGTTGTTGTTCTTGCTGTTGTCGGTGCTGTTGTTGATGTTGTTGTTGATGTTGTTGTTGATGTTGTTGTTGATGTTGTTGTTGATGTGATTGTCGATGATGTTGTCAATATTGTTATTGCTGTTAATGCTTTGGTTTTGTATTGATTTATGAAAATTTATTTATAACTTGATACGATAATTAAGTATAACATTCTTGTTAACCGTGTCATGTTGGGAAAACACACAAGGTAATATTTTATATATTGTATATATGTATATCTATGGTTAAATATATACATATAAGAGTATACATATGTATATATGAATAATTTTAACAAAGATAAAAGAAATCAGATTGTGGTTTTTTATCGTTGATTTTTTTATTTCATGAAGCAGTGGAAATTATTTAAGTTTTTATATTTGTCCATAACTATTGTATAAAAACGTTTATTTTAATAAAAAAAAAGATTATTATATAAATATGAATCTGCATAGATTAATAATATAAAGTTTAATATTATCAAAGAGATTGAAATTATTTGGCCAATGAAAAAGATTTAATTTTATCTTTTCTGAGGGATCTAAGAATTCGGTTGTATTGATAAAAAAATGTTTCCGTCATTAGAATCACTTTACGATTAACTGATGATGGTGATGGTGACATTCCTAAAAATCACCAGCGTTGTTTCCATTATTAAACAACAATAACAAAATAAAATAATAAAACAGAGCAATAAAAATGCAACAAAAAAAGCAATTTTTATTACGCCATCCACCACACAACTTAAACCGTGGTGTTGTATGGGGAGGGGGGGAGTGCCGACGTTGGGGAGTGGGGGCGGGGGGAAGATGTTGTCGTTCTTTTCCAGCAATCTGTCGATGTTGTTAACAAGCAGGTAGGACGTCGTTACATCAGACAACCGGCACTCAGCCAGCACTCAGCAGGCTGCAATCATGTAGAAGTAAACATTTTTCTTTCTTTCTGCTTCAAATTGAGTTTCAATAAATGCCACCAACGTGACGTTAATAGTTTGAGTGGGTGGCAAGCCTCAGAAAATGTAAAAAAGACGGATTTAACGAAATAATAACAGCATTTGAACACAAAAAAGTCAAAAAGTAACACACAAAACTTATTCCTTTGGACCATATTTCGTATAATATACTTGCACTGTATGTCTAGAAAAAAGTATAAACTATAAAACATATCAATCCATATTATAGCGAAGAAAAGTTGTCCATTTGAAGAGTAGATCGAATCAAAACACTAATTTATGTATAAAGAAGCGGTCAATAAATGTTATTGTATTGTATTCTAAGTGTTTTTCTTTGACAGGACCTGCTTTTTTTCTCAAGGGCAATCAAGCTGGTGAAAAGGGACATTATTGAGTGTCTTGGGAGGAGAGAAGTTCCGATTATTACACAAAAAAGCACTCAATTTAAATGGCACAAAACTTATTATTGTAGTATTTCATATCTACTTTAGCAGTAGCAAGTCGAATAGAAAGAACAAAAAGAAAGAGGAGATGAGAAAAGAAGAAATTCAAAAAGAAATGGAATAAAATATTTTTCATAGTTTTAAAAGAAAAAATAAACGAATCTTCTTAGTTCAGAGTATCTACGAACTTCTATAGTTTGTTTGTTTATTCAGATTTTTATTTTGTTGACTGCAAAAGTTCCTCAGTTTCTTGTAAAATTTATTCCATGTACAAAAAGTTATCCATACATAAAAGACTTTTAGTTGAATTCTAGAACATTCAACATTAACGACATTCAAGTTCTTAGAATTGCATTAATATTGATTGTTTCGCCCGTTTTAAAGAAAGAAATCGAATTAAATTATTTGTTGTTTATTTAATGTGAAAATCTTGTGTTTGTGTTTATTTGCCTGAATCTTGTTTCTAATCATTCAGATCCATTTAAGTGCACATGATTATAAGATTAATGCAAATCGATCGAGAGCAAACATTTCAAAGTACATAGTTTGGAAATGTGCAATAAAGAAATTTACTCCAGCCCTTTAACAATAATTTTTCTTTTCTTTTCAGTCTTATGTACTTATATTTATATTGAAATATATTCTAATTCGAAAATCTATTTATTAATGTTCAATTAATATTTAATTTTATCATTATTTTTCTTGTATCAATGCTGCAATGATGTAAATTGCAAGTGTAATTCGTTTTTTATAGTTGTTTCTTGTTTTTCTTTTATCATAATTTTAATGTATACGCCATCATCTACTTTTTTAATTACGAGTATCACCAACTTTTACCATAAATTTTAAGAATTATCTTCTCGTACTTCTTCAACGGTTACCTGTTGGTAACATCGCTCTAATGGAAAACTTTTAATTAATTACATCATGGAAAAAAATTAATGAAGCAAAAAGTTGATGTTTTCAGTCTTTCTTATTCACTATCTATCTCACCCTCCCCCTCACTCTCTCTACCATGATTTCTCTCTCTCTCTCTCGCTCTCTCTCTCTCTGCCTCTCTTCTGCCTTCCTTTGCTATGTAATTCATTAAAACTAGTGACTACAGCAACACTGAGAGAATCAACAACGATGTCAAGAGGTTTGCAGCTGTGTATAGTTGGAAAAGATACAATATTCAGTTCAACAGTTTCTGTTAAAACAATACCAAAATTAAAAATAAATACTAATTTTTTGCAAAAGAAGAACTACATTTAATACATAAGTAAATGATTTAAGACTGAAATATTAACGATCTTCTACTGAAAACTTACTGTACTGAAACTTTATTAATTTCTAATCACATAACAGACTTTAATCTTTACAGACTTTAAAACAACGTAAATAAGAGAGACCTTTGAGATCACAAATTAAGTGCTTTTGTTGTTTTCAGCCGTTTGTTAGAATTGAATTATGTACAGAATATTCTGATGTAGTGAAAAGAGCACAAACGAAAATTTCGGAACTTAGAAAACCCAAACTATTTTTTCTAATCCGTCACGTGAGTAGTAAATAGTGCCCTTTTTTCATCATCATTAGGGTCATGATTGCATCATTAAGGTCGCATTAAGTCTAAAAGTTTATCGACCTCTTCAATGTTTCTGTTCTGTAGAAATCCCTTAACTTAATCTTTAGCTCGGTTATTATTTGTTTATGCTCTGTTCTTCACTCTCCATCTCCGTGTCTCTCCATCCCACTTCGCCATTCTATCGCTCACTTGCGATATATCTCAGTACTTCTCTATGTGTATCGCATATTAATTCAGATATAAATCGGATATAAAAAAGGAACAACCGTTGATGAGTCCCTTTCAATGGAGTCCCATTTCTAATGTAGCAATATTTTTCATTCATTAAAGCAACTTTGGAATTTCGTTATCTCATTTGCCTTGATGCGGAATAAAAATCAATCCATAGAATGTTCCCCCCCCCCCCCGCCCTCCTACAACCGTGATGTGCCCCTTTTCGGCGACAGTTTTTCAGGATTAGCTCATTTAACGCAATTCAAGTGTAAATGTAATGAGTAACTGCTGTATGAATGCATAAATGAATGATGTCTGTATGAACGAATGTAAGAATGAATGCATTAAGTGAAGGACAGAGCGAGGAACAAACTGATGGATAGTGAGTAAGTAAGAAGTTATTCCCTAAGCAAATAAGTAAGTAAAAATGTGTGAATGAGGGAGAGTGAATAGAGTCACTTACTCACTCACTTAGTTGAATGAATGAAATATGATTCATGGAAAAAGAGCACAAAAGACCATAAAAACACGCTCAACAAGAAATCACAGACAAACACAAACACGCACACACACAGAAACACATGGAATATGAACACAAAGAAAGGTCATCACATCTTCTTGTATTGGGAATGAAATACAGCGAAATGAGAAGTTATCCTTAAAGAAGGTCAAATCTCTGGGGTCACTTAATTCTCTCAATTAATCATGTGACGCTTTGAACTTTGAAAAATGTTGAATTAACATTCGCCATGGCGACATAAATACGAAACTACAGTCATCAATATTTTCAAGCTTTCAAGCAACTTGTATGAAATAAATATCATTACGATAGTAAATCTTGCTAAGAAGAAGCGTACTTGGAGAAGCTTATGAAGGAGCAGTCATAAAATTTGGGGGGCGAGGGGCGGGGTTGCTAGACAAATGATAGGTTCTTTATTTTGACAAAGAAGAATAACCTTTAAACAGAGTAAAGAAGTAAGATTTCAAGGGTTTTATCATTTGTTTCTGTTTATAAGACTCTATTCTCTGTCTCTCTCTCCCTCTACTCACCCATATAATGTCTAACCATAAAATAAAGGGATAATATAACCCTTATTAGCTTTTGCTCTGATATCCTTTTGTATTTTTACTTATAAAGGGCCTAAAGAGTTTATGCCATATCTCTAGAGAGTACAGACGAAGACAATCCTTGTGACACAATCTTATGTGACAACCATAAAAATGCGTCCCTCAAAGCACAAAAAAATATTCACGCCTTTTAAATAACGCTATGATACGGTTTTATGTTCATACTTTTATACTGGAGGTTTTTTATTGATTACTTGTTTTGTTTTTTCAAACCCAAAATAAAAACGACATTGTCTATAAATATGCTTTGGCCTAAAATATAAAGCCCTGGCCTTGGCTATACTTCAACGGCCACGAAACGTTGGAATACTGATTGAATACGTGCTGCTGGCTATAAAGTATGATGGCCAAAATCAACTGTTGTCTGTCCCACCAGTTGACTAAAGAATAGCAAGAATAACAAGAAAACCGGACGAACAAACAGAAAACAAAAATCAAAATGGTAAAAAATTGCAACAAAATAGAAAGACAAATAATATTCTGGGAAAAGTTCACTTTGAAGCTACGAAACTACAAGAGAAAGAAAAAGAGCTTAATAATAAGCAGATTCTGTATGAAAAAATAAAGAAAAGATGTAAAGATAAATAGCCGAAAGTTGAGTATAGCAATGAGTACAAATTTCAAGGACTGGTTTCGACTGTTTGTCTTTAAATTTTATCATTTATTAAATCTTTTCTCGCTTTCCATCATTGTCATGATCTCAACTCATGATAGTTATTACTTTTTAATCTTATCTTTTTACTGATATTGCTTTTAATCGATCCACAGGTTGAATGTTCGTTAGATTTGACCCACTTGAACCACTTGTTAGGAGTAACTCATGCTAATTAATGCCTCTAAAAACTGCTTTCTAATACAAAAGGTTTCTAGTCGTCATTCCCAAATGTCTCAGAGTTTAATTTGGCTACAAAAACTCATTCAATCATTCATACCGTCATCTATTCACTCCGTCAATCATTATTTCCGTCATTTATTCATTAACACTCCGAGGTCAACAAGAAAACATAAATTGAAGCATAAACAACCTTGAAATCAAGGACTTCTGTTTTGTTTTTTTATTTGTTCAGTTTTTTTTATATATTTTCTTTTTCGACGATATTTTTATATATTCGACGAACTCAGAATATGGAAGCTTTACTTCACAAAAATTAAGCATTACAAAAAATTCCATCTTGAGTTTTATATGCAGATAAGCTGGCCATTCAGATTTCAGCTTAATTTAAGACTCATTTGAGAATCAGGTTGAAACACTTTTTATTATTATCACTTTTTCTCCTGCATCCCAATCGATTTGTTTTACGTTCTCCTAAACGATAAGATGCCATCCTCTAAGCTTGATTAATGTGATCTTAGAGGGCCAAATCTACGTTAATTATCACCGTAATGTTAATTATGTAGTGCAACTAATTTACTTCAAGCAAAAGAAGAAACGAAGGAACCCGAATAACCATTAACATTAATCCTCTTCATCCGTTTCACTTCCGAAAAATATTATTTTCCAGTCCTGTTGACAGAAAAATCAAGTGTTTCTTTTCTTCTTCATTGGGAAGGGGAGGTTTTTTTTGGCAAATGGCCAAAATCTCCTTTATTTCGAATATAAATTGTATCCTTATATTTAATGTTCACTACATTTACCAATTTTTGTACAAGTTTTTGTGTTTCCTTTTTCTTCACTTCCATAAAAAAGACCACTCAACTTTTAGATACAAATGATAAGAAGTGTAGAAGGAAGAATAGAACGAAAGCCAACCAGGACGTACTTCTAATCCTATTTATAATCCCCAAAAACTGTTCATAAATTAAGCGATTAACTTGTGAAAGATCCTGCTGAGCTGTAATCAGTGAACAGCGACCCAGGCGACACGCAGCGTCTTTTAATGACTTCGATGCAAATTAAAACAAACAATGAGACAAGCAAGACGTGCCGTTGCCGACAGTAGGGTGTCACAGTAATCAAATTGGCGCGCATTCCTACGTCGACAAAAATTTGTCGTTTTTCCAGAAGAAACATCAACATTTTTACTACATCAAACGAAACATGGTAAATAATGGTTGCAAGTATTTCATCTGGTCACTCTGAACTCTGGTGGAGATTTACTCAAGATCACAGGACATATTCTCAGCCGAAATGAGCGGATGTAACAAGATGCATTCATACATAACGTGAACCTTGAACCTTGAAATGCCTCTTAAGACGTCAACGCTTTCAACTCCTGTTAGAAGTCATTTGAGTGCGAGAAGCGTTACAAGTAGCAAATTTTGCTAATTCGAGCAATTTTTGCTTGCTTCAAATTACCAGAAATTCACGTTTTTCGAGTGAACTCACGCAACTTGTTTCAAGACATAAGCAGCTGCAGCAACACATGAAGCATCCTTCCATCGACTGAAAGATTTCTTGATGCTGCTGCTGCTGGCTTTCACGCGCTTCGAACGACTCTCGCGTGAGATGATGAGATGAAGAAGATGAAAACGACGACGATGATTAAGAAGAAAAAGACGACGATGATGAAGAAGAAGAAGAAGAAGAAGATAAAGAGTAAAAGCAAATCGGCAACGGATGCAACACATGCACATTTCTAAGAAAATTGAGTTGAACGATGAAAAAGTTGTGCCTTCGCTGCACTCGTTTTCAGTTAGAATAACATTCTCGTAATTGTTTTAAATAGAATTATGAAGCTGAAGCTCAACATTAAAGTTATTATTAATATTTTAATTACTTTTCTTCCAAAGGCCAAACATATTTCGTTGAATTGCAGCAAAACGTTAAAAATAACCATTTTGCTAAACTTTGCTGGTTTTTCCATGCAAATTTGTTGGCATACTTTTAGGCACGCAAAGAAAATTTCAAAATTTCTATGAGGAAAGTTCAAAGTTGCAAGCTTGTAGCAGGCGAGCGTGGGCACAATGAAATGTTTTCTAAATTGAAGCAAGCGATGCAAGTGGAAACAATTTCGTTTGAGAGGAAATTAAAGTTAATTCCAGCGCTGATGTTTCTCGTTATCAGTAGCAAAAGTTATTCAAGACTTTTGACGCTAGGCTGTGAAATTGTGGAAACTTTTAATACACTTCAAGAGTTCTCTCAGCATGCGGAAGTAAATGGAACTCATGAGTAAGAAAAGACTCATTAGCGCGACAGACACAGATGATTAATTGTGAATATTAAAAGGAAGGGAAACGTAAAAGTAAAAGAGTTATTTAACTGAACTCTTCAGCTCAACTTTTCCAAGTAATTATATACTCTTTTACTTACATACTCGTCGAATTAACGATAACCATGTTTATCTAAAAAATATGCGATAAACATCAGAAGTGGAATCGAGTATTAAAGTAATCAGGAATCAGAAAGAGTGTTAGCTTCAAATACTTACAGGAAAAAATTACAAAAGCGTATCAAGAGTGTCCAAGCGAGTGTCAAAGTCATCCTGGAATGATTGTCACATCAGAATGTCACAACATGTGTCAAAATAAATGCCCCAGCGAACTGATGGAGCATTAAAATTCACTTCAGAAAGGTCACATACTCAAATTCTGATTATTATCGATGGAAGAATGTAATTTCGAACGTAGCTTTCTTTATCGTGCTATAATTTTACTCCATGTAAATGCATTCCCCTGAAATGTTGTGTAATTGACTTCAGAGAGCCTCCAGGGGCCGATTATACAGCAACCAGTGTTGCAAACAGATTAAGTGTAAAATCACGAAATCCATTTAATTATATCTTATGCAATGGTTGCTCACTTGTAGTTGTTGGTGTTTTTCCTTTCATCCCCGTTTCCCCTTTTTTCAAGCCAATTGAATTTTTTTCCCCCGTTTTTTATTTCTTTCGGGTTGTTGTTCTTTTTCCTTCGTCCTCCGCATGCATCCACTTAAAATACATACAGTGTTTTTTCTTCATTATTTTCCATTGTGATCAATTGGTTGGGTTTTTTTCCCCTCGTGTTGTATGGAATGACTCTGATATTCATCAATAAATTCAACGGCAGATAATAAAGTAAAACACTCGATTACAATTTTATCTGGAAGTTCAAACATATGTCCTTTCTTTATTAAATTAACTGATTTTTATTTCATTTATTTATTTATTTTATTTATTTATTGTAGCTTTAATATTGTGTAAATATTTTGCTAAGTATTCCATATTCAATTACATAATTTATTTAATTTTATAAATAAATTCCAACACTCTGAATCATACTTAATTTGATTTAACGTGTATTTGAATGGGAATAATATTTCTTAAAAAGGGATTTAATTTCCTTAAAAGTTCTTTTTACTAGTTATATTTGTTACAGTATATCTCTATAATTATACAACATTATTATCTTTCAATATAATTTCATTCATATATTTTATTGGTTTTTTTGGTATTTACTTTAATTGAATTTTATTGAATTTCCACATAAATTTGCCATTCTAAGCTTAACCTAATAAGCTTAGAAAATATGCTATTCAATACAATTATTCTGTTAATCAATTATTTGTTCTGAATGTACAGTTAGTTTTTTATTAATAACAGTTAATTTTAATCATTTATTTAGTACTTGTCTCATCTGATACAGTGTTCATTGATTACATTCAATTTCTTATCTTCGCTAAATATTATTTAGTATTCAATATTTACAGTAATATTTAAAATATCTATTTAATGTTATTATTATAAGTATTGTTATTGGAATTATTATTAATATTGTTATTATAATTATTATTATTATCATTAAATATATATTATTTAATAATATAATTTATTTAATTTTTTAATAGAATACATTCACATGCAAATATGTATTTAAATAAATATACACATTTATATATTAAACAAGAACATTTAAAAATGTTACTTTCTTTGGATATTTCTACATTCGTATACCTCATAATCAATTAAACCCTTACTATTTAAATTTTATAAAAACAAGCAAATATTTTATAAATTAAGTGGAAGAATTGCTAAAAATATACAAGAATAAAAACAAAGATATTCAAAGCTCTAGGTTCTGGTAATATTCTCCATTCTTAGTTCTTGCTTAGATATCATAAGAATATTTATATATTATTTTATAGAACCATAGAATCTATTCATGGGCAATAGCATTAAGCCGTTCAATAAAAACCTATTAAGTAAAAAATGTTCCTTCACATCAACACAGACTTAAATACTGCGTACTTGATCGTAATCGTTCTATCGTTTTTAAATAAATTATGTATTTATTAAATTTCAATAGATAACAAACTCTTCTTTAAGTAATACTAACTTAATTTTTAATACTAATCTATTGTATTTGCAAGAAAAAACTGTAAGCTTGCTGCTATATTCTCACTCATAAAACTTACTCGCTTTTTACCTACTCTCCTCTCTTACGGTATTCTTCTGTGCTGGATCCTGTGCTCCATCCTTTGTTCTCTTCCTCCTCTTATCATAGTTTCGTTCGTGCTGTCGCCGGATACGCATACGCCGGTGACTCCATCACCAGCGGATGACAGATCTCGTACACCGGCACCTTCAGACTGGACTTTCGGACCCCTAAACTGCTCTGCGAACTGGAGCTGGGTCCGAATGAACGTCATCTGCTCGGCTCGGACAGATGCAGCTCGCTGTCTTCGTCGAAGGAATGCGCCGCCGCACTCGGCGTGATGCTGGGCGTGCGAGCGCGAATCTTCATCGCGGACAAATCGGAGCCACGTCGTGAACTCTTCAGTGAGATGCTCTGGCGAACGCAGAAACAGCGACAGATGATGCGCTTGAAAGCGAAACGAAAATCCTTGGAGAAAAGTGCGTAAATCATCGGATTCACCGCGGAGTTGCAGTAACCGAGCCAGAAGAGCACCGAGAAGAGCATCGGATCGATGCAGTCCTCGCAGAAGGGGCGGATGATGTAAATGGTGAAGAAGGGCAGCCAGCAGAAGATGAACAGGCCGACGATGATGGCCAGCGTCTTGGCAGCTTTGGTCTCCATGCGAAAGCGTTTCACTTGCGCTTTGATGTTGCGTCGGCCCATCTTTTTGTTGGGTCGCAGCTGCTGACCCAACGACGACATGCCGCCGTGATCGCTGAGCTGTGACTGGCGACGCGCCTGCATGTCGGGTAAACTTCTGTCCACCTTCAGGAAACAGTTGCTGCTGTCGTGTTGCTGCCGATAGAGTTGCGTATCCGTCGTGTGGCGTCCGTTGGGCGCCGAGGTGTAGTGCACGGCGAACAGAGCGGCGCCGCTGCCTGACTTGCGATGGTCCCGGTGATCGTGCACGTTGGCGTTAACAGCTGATGCCAGGTCGGGGAGGTTCTCATTCGAAGGATACGAGACGGAGATTTTGATTTTCTCGAGGTGTTGCTGGCGCCGCGTGTAGTACTTGGAGAGGCGTTCAGGCGAGGGTGTGCCCAGCGTCGTGGTGGTGCTCTGCGTGCTGCCGTTGCTGTGCATGGAGTCGTGTTGATTGGAGCCCCGGCCACGATGAATGCGCAGAGTGAGGCGTTGTTCGTCGAAGCGGGAGCCGATGCCTTTGGAACCTGGACAAGAAGAAGCGAGAAGAAGGAATTAAAAAATGCAATTTACTTGTAGGTACTGAGTAGGTAACGAAATGAGTTAGAAAAAGTCTCGAAGAAACAACGAGTGCAACATTGCGTATTAGTGATTTTTAATTACGGTTGCGAAATTCGAACTTATTGCCTTTCAAAACCTATCAACAATATTTAGGTTTTCAATGACAACAACCATTTAAAACAAACGCCGAATTTAAAGAATTAAAAAACTGAAATCGTTCTTCTACAATTTGTGTTTTTGGGTGATTGTTTGAACGAGAATGTATTCTACATTCGTACATAGTGAACTATGATTTTATTTCAAGCAGCGTTAAATGTATTACAGTATACTATAATAGTATGTATATGTATGTGTATCTGTATCTGTGTGTGGGTGGATTCTTTCACAAAAACAGCTTTAATTCTGGTCATTAAACTTGTTGAATACGAGTACTGAGCATCAGGTGTTCGATCCGCTTCAAGCTTCATTAGTAGCATCCGATGCTGCAGAGAACTCTTTGTTCTTTCACTCCCTTTGCTCTTTCTGCCCTCACTGATGAGTCACGAGTTGCTGAGCTGCTTGTGTTGCGTTTTCTTATTTTGTGTGGTTCTGCGTTCACTGATTTAAAATGTTCACCGATAAAAATTACTCTTTCATTAAGGTTTTTCATTAAGGTTTGCTTTGAAGAAGGATAGAATTTTTTTCTCTCACTCAAGAAAGAAAAATGTATCAAGAAAAATGTATCCTTTAATTTCATGGACATATTTTTCTTTTTTACGATTTTTCGTTCGAGTATCTTGTAATAATATCCAAGATTAGATGAGTTCTCAAATTATTCTTTCGTAATTAATTTTTTTTCCTTCTACAATAAAAAATATTATTATTAGAAAAAAAGTTTGAATAATGAAACCGTAAATCATTTGATGGCATTTAGTTGAAAACTGTTGAAATCTTGAAAATTGAAATGTATTACAAATTCAAATCTTGGCATTTATTCGCTTTCTTTATAATAACTGTTGATAATTATAAATTCTCAACAGATTTCTAAGTTTTGTCCTGTGCTTTGATTTGTTTGTCTTTCTAAATTTTAATCCTCCCTCCTCTAATTTTCTCTTCTCTTCACTGCTCGTCTTTTCGCTGTCACGATTTGTTTCCCCCTCTAAGGATGTGTACAGCAATTAGTCCCTTTTTAATTTCATGGCGCCTGCATAGAATCAAATTTATGAATAAGCAAGCAAAAACTCACAGAAGACGAAAAGGACGACAACAACAACCACAACTACAACTGCAAAATGAGTGTGAAGAGCACAGAATATACGTAAAATATGAGCAGCTCATTTAATTAAAGTACAAGTATAAAGAGGTGGTAATTTAGAAAGATAAATGCTGGAGAAAACAACAACAGTAACTTCAACAAGAAGAAATAAAGACGCAAACTAAATTTCAAGTCAAAAGCATAGACGAAAACAAACGTAAAATAATAAACACAGCAGCAAAGAAGCACAAAAAGCAGAAGAGACTCTAAACAAACGACTTCAGAAGAAGAATAAGAAGAAAAAGATGTTTTCTGAAAACAGTCTTTAAAAACAACAACACCAGATGATTAAGAATAGGAGAAGAAGAAGAGAGCAGAGTAGTACCCTCAACAGAAACAACAACCACAATCATCTCAAAAACATTTGATGGTTTTTTCCATCTGCGAGCCCATGAAGCGTAAATATGGAGGAGTTGTTATTGTTGTTGTAGTATTTGTTTTATGGCAAAGGGTGTTGAGATGAGTGGGTGTATGTGTGTGTGTGTTTATAAACTTGATTTCGCTTTTCATGTCCATGTTCTTGCGTTGATTATAAAGTCGAAATTAAAAACTGCGAATTCAAAGAAGCTCCGAACTCATGGCTTGAATTTTATAAATTTTAATCTATATATTCCAATAGCTGTCTCTCTTTTACGAAATAAATAACAAACCAAGAATAGAAGAAATCTTAATACAGAACAGAATTGAAAAATGGGGCAAAATGAGAGCATACTATATAGAAAATCGGAGGAAAGAGTGAGAATGAAATGACAAATATTTTGTAATGTTGAGTAGGAATTTCGAAAAATTCTTTGCCTTCGATTTTTCGATATGTAAGTATGTGTCTCGTCTTCGATACCCTCTGGCGTATGAGCAACAATCAATTCCAATTAAAATAGTATTACGAAACAATTCCAGAAAGTTTTATGAATCACGCTTTTGTTCTGAACAAGCTGAACTTTTCTATTGGCATCATTCATCATTAAAATGAAATTGCAAAAAGAATTCTGTGAACGTGGATTATTTAAATGAATTCCTTCTGTTGATGCGTTGTTCGTGCATCACTTGTATTATTGTATTCCCTGTATTCTTAATACTTGTTAACATTTTAAAGGTATCTTCAAATAAGGTAAATCGACTGGCAGTAAATTAAATAGTCACTCAAAGAGCCGTCGGCTGTTGTTTTTATTTACTTTGCTCACTCTATTTAATGAGTCCCCAAAGGAAAACTCTGCTGCACTTTTTGTGCGAATTTCGCTCATTTCCAAATTTTATCTCCGTCTCTCAGTAAATAATACCGTGAATGCGAAATGAAGAAGGTTGCAGTTTTGTGCAAGAGTCCATTCAATACGCTAAAAGAATAATAAATATATAGATAACCAGAGGCTGTGATATTGTATCCATTAAATAGAGGCGAAAACTTTTTTAATTTTTCCAAGCTTCATTGCACATTCTACAGGCCATTTCAGCATTTAACAAGAGCCCAGAGAAAGGTCTAATATGAAAGCTTTTTTAAACTTTTATTGTTTGCTGCCGCTGGCTGTCGACTGACCCAGTTAAGTTTTTAAGAATTTTTTTTTAAATCCTTTCATTTCCATGAACATTTATTTTGTTTTTCATTTTTAGGTCTCCAAAGCCTTTCAAATTCCTGCAAAGTTTTGACAATGTATATCCTGTCTTTAAAAAGGGGCAATATTTTAAACCTTTGGAAAGTCGCTCGCTTTAAATGTCCAATAATTATTTTTTCTATTTTAATAAACTTTCGAAATTTACGCACAACTTTTTATAGAAATTTCTTTTATTATTATTTAAGTTATTATATTATTTAAGTTATTATTTAAGTTAAGTTATTTGCGTTATTACTTTATAGTTATTATAATATTTATAAAATAGTTATATTATAGTACAGTTTCAAGTATGGGAAAGTATCAAGTATCTATTCGTATATTTTAACAGTAATGAAATTAATTTTATAATAATTTTGTGTCCAACTTTTAGCTACTTTCTGCTTCTGTGTGCAGTTTCATTATTCAGATAATCTATCCATAAACTAGCCGATATACAGAGAAACGGAGAGAAGAGGAACTCCATCTGAAGCATCTGCTTCCTTCAGATGCAGCCTTCAATTGTTATCGCTTTGAGCTCATCACTGATCAACCTCATCATAAACACTCGTTTGTAACAATTTATTTATTTATAACCAACACAAATTTTGAAATAACTTCGAGCTCAACGTGACTTCTGCTTAATGTTGTTGTTGTCAGTGTTGCTGTTGACGTTCGTGCTGCTTTTCTTCCTCCTTTTCCACAATATTGCTTCTTTTAATATTATTCCTGTTGTTCGTGTTGATACTCTTTTCGTTTTTGTTGTTGTTATTATTTCTGTCTGCTGCTGAATCTTTGTTGAGCCAACAAAGACGAAGGAAGCAACAAAGCCAAAGTCAGTGGCAAATAAACTGAGCAGACAGACTTTTTTCCCTCAGGTTATTGAGGTTACTCTGTTGCTGGCTACTTAGATGCTACTTCTTCTTTTCTTTTTCATCTTGCTCGTCTTCTTCTTGTTCTACTTTCTACTGTTGGGGGCGGGGATGCATGGTTAACAGAATCCTTAACAAGTTCCTTAACTCTCGGTTATGGAATTCATGGTCACAGTCTGCCATTATACTCATAAGAATAAAAGTGTTTAAACAAACATATGGTCGATACTTTCATATACAATATACTATATTATATGTACGTATATATACGACTATATTAGGATTAGGATTTGCTTGAGCCGGATTCCGGAGAATTTCGATATTTATTTAAATAATTCCTAGTTGTCGAAATAGCAAACAGTGTAATTTGACATTTTTCATTATAGGATAGAATCTGTTTATCTTAGAAGATGGAATCAGTTGGCGAAATCGAAAAATCGGTTCGTGTCACACAATCTCAAATAATCAATCTTGAAGTAATAACATCGAATAATGCTATTGAAGTGATGATGCAATATAAGGAACACGTTTGTGGTTGAGCCTGAAACAATTTCCCTTTCTCATTCGTCCCGAGGAAACGAAAAAGAATCTATTATTTTAACCATTTCAGAAACAGATAAGAAGTATTGGTTTTTTTATATTTGTGCGTATATACTCGTATTTACAATTGGAAAGAGGAGATAAGGTCTAAATAGAGTGGAATTGGAACTGGTATTGTATAAATAGTTGTATAAAATTCCAGCAGAATAAAAGGAATCATCATTACGTAAGAATGAATTGAGAAACCAGTTAATGAGTAACCCTAAAACCCACAAATATAAAAATATATAATTCATGGATATAATCTCAATGTATTATACTCGATAAGTCTATATCCAATAGGCAATGATATTGCGAATTTTAAAAATGAATTTAGAAGGAAAGAAACTCCGTACAACTTTACTCTTTATAAATCCTTTCATACTTCTTACCTGTTTCTAAGTTTTTCTCAGCGCCTTCTGCTATAATAATAACCAATAATCATCTATATAATAACCCAAACTAAGAAAAAAAAAACAAGCTATATTAATCTTAGTTTTTAATGAACATTGAATTTTATATATTTAATATCTATTTTGCAGTAAAAGTTAGGAAATAACGCTTTTGTTATATTATAGTTATAAATAGTGTCTATTTACAAGTTCTCAGGAATCTAAAGAGCTTACGATACGGAGACTAAATAAAGTTAACGCATTGGTTTTTTATCAGATCAGAATTTCAGTATTTATGCAGTAAATAATTTTTTTTGTAACCTCTTTACAGTCGACGGTATCTAGAAAAAACGTTAGACTTACAGATAATGCTTCTCTAACTTAAATATCATAGTTTTCTTGTAACTTATTATTTCTTAATTTCTAATAATAAAATGCTAGAATTTGTTTTTTATTGATAACCTATTCTTGGATATAGTAGTTTCTATATGTATGTATGTACTTCCCCAATTACACGACTATTTAACGTCTATTTCCACTATTTAATTGTACAATATCTATTGTATTGATAACATATTTTCCGAAGATGTATGAATGTATTATGTGTTAAATAGTTATTAAAATTATTGCCATGGTTACAACATCGTTCCTTGATTTGCTCTCCTCTCCTCCCAGGTTGGTAGCCTGCTTCCCTTTTTTCTCCTTTCCTTTTCCACACTATCATCATTATTGCATTGAGTTGGCGTCAACTTAATACAAAAATATAAAAACTGCTTCAGCGCATATAAAAAACTATTCAGTCCGGCATCTTTTTCGCTTCCCCTCTCTTCTGATCAAACGATTCCTTCTTTGCAAAAACCACTTCGGCGTTTCTACAGCACAGCTTCATGTTGCTCCACCGGCAACGAGGATGTCCTGTGTAGTGGGCTCTCGAACTCTCCCATTAGTCAGCTGAAGTCCGGCCCATCACCGTCATCGGAGCAACCGGATATCGTCTTGTGGAAAGTCGCTGGTGCCATCAGTGCTCGCGCCGCGACCATTTGGAAGTTCTCGGAAGCACGGAAGCCGCTGCGCGTGCAGACACAACGGAACAGGATCCGCTTGAAGGCGACGCGGAACTCGTGCGAGAAGAGCGCGTAGATGAGCGGGTTGATGGCCGAGTTACAGTAGCCCAGCCAGAAGAGCACCGAGAAGACCGTCGGCTGGATGCACTGCTCGCAGAAGGCACGAATCAAGTACATTGTGAAGAAGGGCAGCCAGCAGACGATGAAGCCGCCCACGATGATGGCCAGTGTCTTGGCCGCTTTGGTCTCCATGCGAAAGCGTTTCACTTGGAACCTGTGCGCTCGCTTTCCGGAGCGCTTCTTGCTGTCCTTGGGTGGAGGGCCCATCAATTCGCTGCCACAGCCACTGCCACTGCCAGCTCCATCGCCGTTATTGCCGCCAGCGCAGCTGTTGCCGCTCTCCACCGTGTTGCTGTCCAGATTGAAAGTGGTCTCGCCGATCTCGAAGAGGCTTGATTTGAAGCTGGTGCGTCGACCATTCGAGAGCGTGGCTTTGCTGAGTGAGTTGCTGGTTGTTGCGGCGACCAGAGCGTATGGTGGCGGCGATGGGACCATCGAATTGTTCAAATCCAGCACGTTCTCGGAGGATGGAAAAGAGACCTTAATGGAAACCCTCTCATGGCGCTGACGATTGATGCGCATCGAGGCGGCACGCTTGGGCGCGAACGTCATGGATCCGCCGCAATGATGCAGCGGCAAAGCGTCCTCGCTGTTGCTGTTGACGCTCAGCGCCGAGGACATCGAGTGGGTGGAGAGTGGATTTTGGCGGGTGTTGTTGGGGCGGCCGCGATGCATGCGCAGGATGATTTGTGACTCGTCGACGCGGTTGCTGCTGCCCGAACCGACGTCTTTGGGACTGTTGCCTGCAAATGGGTCGGTACTTGAGTGGTATTGATAGGGTTTAAAGGCGGAATAAGTTTACAAGAGAACAATAGATAAGCATTCCAAAAATTGTGGAAAGGAGAAAAAGAGCGGGAGAGAGAGAGAGAACAAAACAAGTAGGTACACAAAAATATTTTACGAGGATGCAATAAGAAAACGTTTGTTGTTGTTGTTGTTGCATATCGATATTGGAGACGGTGGGCGGCGGATTGGTTGGTTTGCTTGGTTGGTTGCTTGATAGAGTGGTTCGGTTGTTTCTGGAGTTTTAATCTCAAGTCTACGCAAATACAAGGAACGGGATCGTAGCTCTAGGATTTCAATTATTTTAAAGTAATTTACACTTCGGGAAGGGCAACGGGGCGGCAGGTTCTGATAGTATACTAGTTTAACTACGTTTACTTATCGAATCACTTAGTTACAAGGTTTAGTTGCAAATTCAAACGTACATAGTCTAAATATTATTTATAAGTTGCATGAATAAAAATAATCGAAATTAATGTATTAAAACCAAGGTGTTGGTTTTAAATTATGTAAAAAAACGTATGGAAATTAAATATGAGTTATTTAGGAAAACGGGAAAAATGAATTTAATAAGTGGTTTTAAAATGCGGATATGAAACAATATGTTAGGTGAATGCATTGTATACGGGTACATAGTACAGGTTATAATATTGTCAAAGTTGTAGATAAAGACTTCACTGACTATCTATACATAAACTTAAATCATATATTAGTTACAACCCGTACATATACTTATAGATACAACATACGGATACATTAAAGTACGGAGAAGTTTGCAGTAATATAGGCAAATTTTCATATTATTGTAAATTATTTTATATATTATTATTGTACATAATTATTATTATTTATCTGTTTATTTAGTGAGGTTTAATTTAGAATTCATTTTCAACTATCAACACTGAATAATGAGCTACAGCAAATCCAAAGAATTTATTATTATCTTAAGAACAAAACTATCCTTAGAGGCTAAATAATCCCCTGAAGTAGTCCCCTAATATAAAAAATATGGGCCCTCCAAGGAGACACTTCATATTCAATGTCAGAATACATCTCAGTGGTTTAGTTGTAAATCAAGCAGCATATTTTTAGGCTTAAGTTAGAAGAAATGACATGTATGGCTCTATGTGTATGTCTACAAAAAAGAAACTATAACAAAAGCGGTGTCAAGAACCACAACAACAACAATAAATGTGCCTACACATATACGTACACGTCCGGAAAGGAAGAAAGTGAGAGAAAGACCATGACTAATTTAGGCATTACGAAGGTGAAACGAAATACTTGTATACAGGATACCCAAGGACATGGTTGACAGAATGACGTGACACTTCTCACTACTCGTAAAGGTTTATAAAATAAAGCAACGAAATAGCAACAATAACAGAAAAACCACAACAACATACAAATATTTCTATCTTTCACGTACCTCCTTTTGACCTCAAGGGCTTCTCATAAAAGAAGATAACAACAGCAATAACAACAACAACAACAAGAACAAAATAACAAGAACCAAATCCCATCAATAACAAAAAACTTAACATATACATTTTCTTAAAACTTTGAACTTGAACCTGAAATTTGAAGTGGACAAAATAAGAACAGAAACGATACAAGGACAAAGAACAAAAACGAAACAACAACCAAAGAAATGATTTCTAAGGAAAAGCAAAAAAAAAGAGGCAAGCAAGAATGGAACATCACAATGTGAAGGGTTGTAAGACGTAGCAGCCTGTAATCGCAGATGCTTCTATGAGAAACACTCTGCTTTTGCTGTTCGTTTTCTGTTCTAACATTAAGTTAGGCAAGGAGTCAAGCTTAAGTCTTGTTTAGTACGCTTTTTAGTTATATAATTTTTTTTACTGAGAGAAAAACATATCGTAAAAACAACAACAACAAAAACACCAACAATAAAAACACCAACACAAAACAACGACGACATCGTGGAAAAACTAAGAATCATTATTTTTTCCTCCTCTACTTTTTTCTATTGTACGATATTTTTTATATGTATGTGTATATATAATATAATACATGCTTGTATATATGTGCATACATATGTCTACGATTATGAGAGACTTTGTGATATTACGAGTGAAAGGTAGTATTTTTTTGAGCACCACTTGAGGCTGAGGCCAGGGACAGACGCTTGCGACACGCGTACGTTTTAAAGTGGCTCAAACGCTCAACGTTATTTACACTATTCTTAGCCTTGTTGCATTGTATTCATTCAGTTCACTCATTCATTCATTCATTCTTTCCTTCCTTCCTTCATGTAATCATTTTTCACTCCGTAGCTCGGTCTGAATATAAGATAAAAAGCATCTATATCTTTACTCAAAACACTAAGAACAAAAGAGCTAACAAATTTAAAGCCACTTTTAATACGAGTATCATTAAATAACAACAAACAAAAAAGATTTAAAATACATAAAATATAGAGATAAAGAAGGGAAATTAATTACTCGTTTAATTAGAACATTTAGTTAAAAAGCAGAAAAAACCGAAATCCAGTACAGTGCAGATTTTATTCAGAAGATTTTTAAATTTATATCTACGTATATAGTATAGTTTCTTTATGGCTTATACTATATAACTTTCTAAGCTGTTGCGGTTTCAATTACTAATGAGACTGAAAGACTAAAAGCTGTAGATTAAGAAAATAAATTAAGAACGACGCGAGACATTAAAATAAGAATGAATAAGAATAAATAAATCAAATTAATTGGAACCGCCTGCTGAGTGGGTTGGTCTAAGCACGCCCCAGAATCTCTTTCAAAACACTTAATGGGTTTTTTTGATAATGGTTTTTCTCGATAATGGTTTTTTGTAACAAAAGAAAGAAACTTTTGAATACGAAAATTTTAATGAAAAATGTAATTGGAAAATACTATTCTATATGACACGCAATCAAGCGGACCCAAGTTGACTGCTGCTTTATTTCAGTAAAAGAATGACAAAGACACATGTACATAACTCAAAAGTATTCAGCTTATACTACTCAGCTATATGATCTGAATTGGTCTGCATTAATTAATGTTAGTGGCACAGACGGTTTTTCCGATAGAGAGCTGATATGATCTATCCGATTATAAGCCCATCATTATCAAGTGAGATAGGTTGGCTGAATAAAATAGTTTTTTTATAATAATTTGAGAGAGTTTTCTGAACCACTGTGACATTTAAGCCTGTATCATCAAATCAAAGGAAACCATTTAAAGTGTGAACAAACCGAGACGAAATCCAGACACTGAAAGAGAAAAGCGGACATAGATACAACTTTACTTTCTTAATGATCATTAACATCACCCATTAAAGTGGGTAAAACTCATTTGAACTTCATGTTGAACCTGTGGGAGAGCGTTGATGAAACCAGAGGCTTTTTGCTAAGGATGTTAAACCAGGAAACACCGACTGCAGAAAACACAAGTCGAGACGAGGTTTAATGCAACTAATTATTTCCATGAAGCATGGAAACATTACTACAGAATGCCAGAAAGAAATAGAGAGAAAGAGAGCATGAGGCTTAGCGAAAACGGTCAGAGTGAAAGAGAGACGTTTCTGAATGAAGAGATTGAGAATTACACAAAAGGCTAGAAAGAAAGATAGGTAGAGAGAGCGAGAGAGAGACTGGGCCCAAAGTGTGCAATTAAACTGTATTCAGTCAGTTTTGGTGAAGCAGCATGTAAGTGGTACTCACTGGCAGCTGTTATTTTGCACTAGACGAAATGTTTTTCTAAACCAAAAAATTTACTAGCAACAAAAGGTTTTGAAAGCTAAATGAGACTTTTTCAAAACTTTTTCTTCTATGACAAAATAAAACAATGCAAAATATGAAAGTTCAAAAAATAACTGAGAAACTTTAAATACTAGAGGAATTTACATACAAGAGAATGTATTTTAAATAGGCGAAAAGTTTACAAAATTAAATATTAAAGAGTGTAATAAAGTTTCATTAAGTTTTCCATGATTACAGGTTTTTATATGTATATACTTTGTATTTACATATACATTTTAATATCCTTTTAAAACTGAAATATAACTTTACATTTTAATAACGAGTGATTAATGTTATTACTATAATTTATGGTAATGAGAATGATAGTTTTCTTTTACAATTTCGAGTAAAAGAGTCGAGATGTATGGAAATCTTTACAAATCCTACAGAAATATTCATTTAGTTTACATTATATAACATTCACAATCATGTTAGTAACTATTGTGGTATATATGTATTTATGTATGTAGCAAGTCGATATGTAATGTTAATTAATTAACATGATCAATTTAATGACAAAGATTACTCGTATATAAAATAACTACATTATTATAAACTGTGAATTTTTATGAAACAAAAGCAGCTACTTTCTAAGATTTAATATCTTTATTAAAACAAATTGAGTACTCAAAAAAAAGCAGGCAGGAAGAAATGCTATTTTTTAGATGAGCTCTCGCGAAGTTTCTGTTTCGTGGATACGCTTACCTTTTGTCGTTTTGAAGCCTTGATTAATCGCTCTCGTCGTGCGTACAGCAGCTCGGTAGATGCGCCAGTAGAAGAACAGCATCACAAACATCGGAATGTAGAAGGAACCGAGCGCCGAGTAGAGCACGTAACCGCGATCATTCGTGAGTTCGCATTTCCAAGGACACGGCGGCGGTGGTGGCCCGATCATGGCGATGGTAGTGGAGACATCGTGCTCTCTGACGGTGTTACTGCTATCCTCCGTTGTTGTTGCTGTTGTTGGTTGAGTGGTTAAACCAGCGGCGGTGGTGGTGAATAGAATAGCTGCGGCGGCACCAACATCAGCAGCATCCGCATCCGCATCCGCATCTGCATCCACATCAAAATCTAATGGAGAGTACGTATAAGGATCGTAAGGATTGTAGGAGAGATCATCAACATTCTTGTTGTTGTTAATCTGTTTAGATTCATCCGGACTGGAGAACAAAAGATCACTTTTATTTTCATGTTGTTGCAGTTGCTTCTGTTTTTCTTGTTCTTTTAAAGATTCTAAAGTATAAATATTTGATAAGGAGGTGGTTGTTATGCTAGACGTTTTTGTTGTTGTTGTTGTAGTAGTTTTTGTTGTAGTTGTAGCATAATAAAGCGTATAATTTCCCCGTACATAAGTTGGTTGAACTTCGGGCTGTAATTCAAAAGAAGATTTCTAATTACAATTAAAATGTTTACTCTTTTTAAATCTATTGCGATATAATTTCTAAATTTGAAACGAATTTTGGGTTTAATATAGTTTTTATATGTACTTTAAAAATAATATTTTAGATGTTTTTCTCAGATGATTTTTCTTTTATTTTTCATTATCATGGATCGTGGATAAAATATCAAGATTGTTATAATAATAAAAATGCATAATTATGTAGAATAGAAAAAGTAATTCAACACAATGACACGCACACACACATATCTACACATATACACATTTTCCCCACATTGTGAGGATGTCATATAATAAAAGGATTTAAGAAAATTGAGAAAATATTCATAGGACATGATTATTGAACGTTCCAAAGCGATAAAAATAACCGCCTCTGGACTCCGAACCCGGGCCAGAGAGTTGCTAGGTTAGCGAAGCTGGTCAATAAAGCGCTACATGATGCCATGGACAATATATGCCCACAGAAAGGACAAACACTGTGTGCCTTTTATAGGCATGTATGTTCAGATTATGTATGTGTGTGTGTGTATGTGTGCTATAAAATAAAATTCTACTTTATATACAGTATATGAGGGTATATTAGTAGATGTCAACGATGAAGCTTTTACGTGCTGTTACTGTCACTATTAATGTTGTTGATGATGCTGTTGCTATTGTTGTTCTTGTTGCTCTTGAGTTGATTGCTCTTGCTGTTTTTTTGTTTTTGTTATTGTTGTTGTTACTGTTTGTTTTCTACTGTTGCAAGGACAACAACAACATTTCTGTTGACTTTTCTCTGTAAACAATATTTGTTGGCTATAAAAAATTACTATCAACGCTTTGAACATTACATAACAACACATACCAACGCATGACGCATACATACGAGTACAAACACACACACACACAGAGACATACACAGAGACACGACTCACACTCACTTTTCTGTCCACACTCATGACAGCATTATTGCCAACATTATTTTCTCGTCATTCACATTATAAAAGTCAGATTTTGTTCATGGATTTAATAGGGAAACGTTGAAATACAATATGTATGCAAGCGTATGTTGTGTATAATAGTAGTAATAATAATAATAGTAGTTGCATCATGTGTATAGTAGGAAAACATAAAAATAGCACTGAATAAAAGATCATCTGAAAGCAGGTCATTCATGTAATCGATATTAGACTCAAATCGAATTGCAATGAATGAAGAGCTCTAAAAATATTGCACAATAAATGCAAACTATTGCATCACACACACATCGCACACACACATACGCACACACCATACACACACACACATGCATTCCTTTTATATAGAAAATTTTTATCATTTCGCTGGTAAACATTCACATCTTTTTATATTGATATTCAACATTGTGACTATGGAAAGCGAATAAAAAAGTACTGCAACCTGAATTGAGGCATAGCATTGAGTGGGACAGCGAAAGGAGACCCTGCATGAAAAGAATAGGAAAGGATCATCATTATTAAAGCCTTGACTTGCTATAATGATGAAAGTGAATGAATGAATTTAACGAAAAACAATATCAAAATCAGATCGAAGAATTGCTGCTTCATATGAAAAATCTTCATTTCATTTGTTATTACTTCTACCAACGTTTTCATCCTTGTATTACCTTTTTTTCTTTGCTTTACTTTGCTTTCCCCACTCTCAGTTGTTCCCATTTTCATTCGCCTTTTAAGGACTTTTTTTATTTTTGTTGTTCTTTTTTGCACTTAAAAGATGAACCACGAAACACATTTTATTGTGTTTGTCCTGATCAAATATAATTTATTGTAAGTACGAGAATGTGATTGTGGGCGTATGTGTGTGGCTGTGAATTTGAGGTAAGACTGTGATGGTGACTGTGAGTGGGAGCGTGAGTATAACAACTCAGAGCATAAGTTGAGTGATGGCTTTTGGTTGAAACTGTTTTAAAGTCTGTCAACAGGAAATAGTTTTTTTAAAGCTTATTTTTGATAACCGATTTTTATAGACAAGTTTTAGCCATGGCGATGACACTCTTCCAATCTAATAAAAGGATGTTTTTGTTGTACTGAATTCTTCCAGGCGAAGGTTGTTATTAAAAATTTTACTATATTTAAGAATTTAATAGGAATTAAAATTGATACTTTTAAATAAATGTTAAAATTCCAGAAGCACAAAACATAGAAAATTAGATCATGAGCATACACACACATACAGAGAGAGACAAAGAGAGTGAGAGAGAGAGTGAAAAATATATACAGAAACACTTCATTTATTCATATATTCATGGAATAGCTCATACAAAGGAACTAATATGAACATTGCTCTCTTCTCTCTCTCTCTCTCTCTCTCTCTCTCTTAAACTCCCGATCGATCTCTCTATCTTCTATCTCTGTCTCGCCTTTCTTTCCCCCTCTTTCTCTTTACTCTTTATTCGAAAATTTGTTAAACTGTTTGTTGGCCGAACTTTAAATGAGGACTTCAGTGGATTGTTTTTAACTTTTCATTATTTTTTTAATGCGTCTTTTGCAGAATGCGCTAAGCTTTTAAACTCTTTTAATGGCCGAAAAAAGTAACGGAACAAATAGCAGCTACAAATTTAAGGATAACAAAGGAATACAATACTAAATACTCGCTATAATTTTGTATATAATATATATCTTAGACTGCCTAAATTTATAGAAAAAAAATTCAGCTCGAATGCCTTTCGAAAAACTTCAAAAAATGGTCTGAAAAGTTTGTCGCTCAGACACATAAGAGTCACTGTATTCAACATCGTATTCGTACATGTATGTCATGCGATACATTATGTCTATGCGATAAATGAACTAAATACAGAACGACATTTTTGCTGACATAAATTGTTTTTATTGCTGTTTTTGTGGACAAAAGGGGGGAAAATTTTGTCTTTTTGGAGCGCCCTGCTGACAGCGCCCTTGATCGGCTGTTACACCAACACAACCGAGTATTTATTACATCGTGTAAATATGTGTGTCAAATACTTTGAGACCACGGCAGACGGCGGTTTTTGTATATTTTTTGTGGGGTCGGTGGGCATCAGATTTATACTCATGTCCGGTAATAAATACAAAGAGAACTCGACTACCAAAAAATAAAATTAAAGAAAACTGAAACCAAAAACAAACCCAGAAAATAAAAAAACGAAAACCGAACAAAACATAAAAATAAAGCGAACGAAATTCAGACTATTTTACGGTGAGATGTTGGCACGGCTTCCTCACACAGGCACACATACAGTCACACACAAATACACTAACACACACACAAACAAAACGCAGTCACTCGAAACAAGTTGACGTCAGCAGAGTCCTCTGTGTCTATTTCGCTCTTTTTGTTTTGCTATTTTCTTATCCTTTTTTATTCAGGACTTCTTTCGTCTCGTTATTTGGCAGCAACACCGTTGCTGAAAATGGTCGCCTGAGGAAGTTAACGGTTTCGGCTGCCAATTCTTCCATCCACTTTAACGAATCGAACGAATCGGCTTCCCTTTTTTATTTTATTAATTTTGGAAACGTGTTGAATGGAATGAATTTCCGTTTGCACAACAGTCAGCAAGTTTTTACTAATGTATTATAAAAACAACAAATGAAAGAAAGGAAAAGAAGAAGAAGAAGAAGACCGTCTGAAGACTAACAAGTATCAGAAATATTAAAGGGAATTGCATTAAGCAAGCGATTAGAATCCTAACAGAGGTCTCGTTTTATTGCCTCGATTCCAATTTTTTCAATAAACCAACTGATTTGTTTGGGTCTTTAACAACACTCATAACGACAGCTTTGTATGTAGTGACCATGGGCCTTGAGGACTCTATTGCATCATCTGTTAAATTCAAATCATTACGTGAAACATCATCACATAGCATCAAAAACCTGATGCTTCCAAATGCAGAAAGCTTGATCACTTAGAATTACTAAAAGATATTTTTACAAACTTTCACCATTGTAACATCATATATTATATGCTTATTATGTTGTATTATTATATTATTATATGTTTATTATGCTATAATAATGCTTATTTTGCGATTTTCTCGTTTTTCATTTGTGATTTTTAGTTTTTCTTGCTCCACTCCATTTTATTCCATACACTTTATACAAATTAATCTGCGATAATATTTTACGGGAAACTTAGTTGTATAGTCTTGTGGTTTCATTGATTTCAAGGACATATAAAAAGCACTAAGATAATCCTCTGGTGGATACGGTGTGCAAATAAATGTTGAGGATTGAGTGTGGGAGCATTTTCGAGTTTCTACTGTGAGGATGGGTTGTCTCTGTGATAAGCAATCGATGGTTGTCAACATCACCGCTTAAAGCTTCAAACATTTATACGAAATAATATTCTTGGAGCAGCAGGAAATTAATTCAAGCCACAAACATGCAGGAGATACAAACTCAAAGCCTGGATTTGAAAGCGCAAATTCTTGTAAAATTCTTGCTCCGTCTCTTTGTATTTCTGTCCTTCACTCTTTTACTCTCTCTCTCTCTCTCTTTCGTTCTCATTCACAAATCAATATCAATTACCACAGCAAAGAAACCAACGAACCGTTCGATTCGAGCGAGTGCATTAATATTCATGCATGCATGATGGTTGCGATTGTGGATGATGCCACTGTTTGTGTGTGTGTGTGTGTGTCTGAACGCATAAAATTATTTTCCCGCCTCCAGATACAACGCTTCGTTCTTCATTCAACAGAAGAAAAATATTTAGATAGGAATCGTTACCGGTTTCTGTAGCTTTTAGCGATTTTTTAGCGATATCCTGGTTCTGCATGACGAGCGATAACTAAATGAATGCCTCCAGGTAAACGTCATTCACTCAAGAGGAAACTGAATTCTTATCACAAAAGTGAATGAGATTTTTTATCAGCAGCACTAATAATATTATAAAAGAGACATATATCAAAATAATACATACGACGACATGTTTTCGGCCGACTTTCTACATATTTTGTGATGATGGGGAATATTTATATATCGTTTATCTAATAGTTTTGCCCCCTTCACCACTCCTCCTAACTCACCTTTTGGTCCTTCCAGCCGACAAGCGGTGGAAAGCAGATGACGAAAGACAGCACCCAGATGCCGGCAATCAGCGACTTGGCCTTCTTAGTTGACATGATGCTCGGATAGGTAACGGGCCGCGTGACAGCCACATACCGATCCAGTGATATTGCGCACAAATTCAAGATGGATGCGGTACACATCCAGACATCGACCGCCAACCAAATGCGGCACCAAACATCGCCGAATATCCAAACCTACGAAGATAGAGCAAACAAAATTTATAGTATCGTTAGAAAGTTAGTATTGTTAGTTAGTTAGTTAAGTATACCTTGAATACTTCCCACGTTGCCGAAAAGGGCAGCACCGCGAGACCCACTAATAAATCGGCTACAGCTAAATTAACAATAAAAAAATTGGTAACACTACGAAGTTTATTGGAACAGAAGACGGCCGCGATGACCAAACAGTTTCCACCGATCACCAGGACGTTGATGAATTCGAGGATTGCTAAAGAGATCAGACTGGCTGGTTCGGTCCATTTCACTGACTTGATAAGGCTCTCGCACTCGGTTTCATTCATGGCGGTTCTTAAATGATGGCTTCAGGTACGTGTTTACCACCTGCAAATGAAGACATACAATACAAGACTATTATTTTTAAATTCATCGGATAGATATACGAATAATGTCAGTAAAATTAGTAGTCAAACAATTGAAAACCTCATAACAACCAACCATCTATACTTCTGCTTTGAAGGTTGTTCATTTGGGACGGTTAATAATGGAACCATCATTAATTCAGAGTAAAGTTAAGTTGAAGCTTTCGTCGAACTCAACTCATTCCTTTTTGGATCTAATTACTTTTAAACATCACCGTAACGAATTTGTTCAACTAATTATTTTGTTGTTTCCTTAGTTTGTTTGAAAGAATTATTTTTTTCCTGTTTTTCTTACCCTTTTTTCTTTACTGTACAGTTGACATTACTTTGGCTTAAGTTTAGGCTTAGGTTGTGTGTTGGGATTTTTTTATTGTTGTTTCTGTTGTTGTTATATCCCGGCGGCTGGGAAAAAAGTTTTTACAGAAGGAGAGACAGAAACGTTTTGATGCTTTAGATGGTATGTTTTTTCCTCATTTCCTGGGTTGTTTTTTCAGATCTGTTAACAGTTGTTCAGAGCCTTCTTTTCACATGAAATTCAAATGGGTTTCCTTGCGTGTGTGACTCGCTTACACAAATAAACCCACGCAAAAATAAATACACACACACATACGCGTATCAACACAGTCCACCACCGATTCAGAGGTCACAACCACATACACACTCAAATTTTTTACACCCCGTCAGCTAAGAGTAACAGTGGCTGGGGGCGACGGCGAATTTCCGGATCTGCTTCCTATTCTTTTTCAACCTTCGAGCCCGCCGCTCTCTCTTTTTCCAGGATGCTTTAAATACCCGCATTAAATTTCAAAGCCTAGAATCTATCTGAATCATGTTGTTGTTGTTGCTACTGCTGCTACTCTGTGGCCAACTTTGGTGCTTCGCTTCAACAGTTCAACGGTTCAATAGTTCATCGGTATAGCGTTCACACTGAGCTTTTGAAATCCTTCGCCTTGACCTTTCCAGGCCACAAAACAGACAGATTCTAAGGAAGTTCACCGGTCGCTGTAGACTTCAGTTGGTCCGTTATTTGGTCCATCAGTCAGTCGGTCGATCAGTGGGTCGTCAATATATCAACAACATACAATACTGTGAGAGTATGTGTATATGACTTTCATTATTATTCAAATGATATTTCCGGAAATTTAAATGTATTTATTCATTACATTCACATATATTTCTTTTTTTTATATTATTATATATAATATTTTTTATTATTTTTCCTATATAGAATAGCGTATTTGGAATCGTTAGTATTTTTTTGCCTTCCTTTTTTTCTTTCTTGACAGTTCTTAAATAAATGGAATTCTTATCTATGGTATTTAAAGCTTATTCGGTGGTACATTTTTACGCATGTCTTTCTTTAAGCTCACAGCTTTAAAAGGTGTATGTTTCCTGTTTGTTGTTCTTGCTGTTAGTTTTGTTGTTGTTTTTAGTTGTTTTGTTGTGCTTGCGATAAAAACTCGATTAAATTTCGTTCAGCTTTCAAAGATTATCGTATTCATTTAAAATTTTTTTTTTTGGCAAAGGAAAGTTTGGTATTTCCCAAAGCTTAGTATACTTGAAGGCGTAACTGATATCAGAGAATACTGTATAATCCGCAAATGAATAAAAATGTGGTAGAGGGTTGCGGATACGAGGCACCCTAATTCAGAGGATTTACACAGGAAAACTTACACAATGACTCTGGCAAAGGAATCTATGGTTAAAGGTATTTTTTATGTAACCTTTTTTTACTTCTTAAATATTCTATAGAATTCTTCTTACATTCACAAATACTATAACACGAATTAAAGCTAAACAAAACAATTAATACTTCGATCTTTAATTGTACTTTACGATAATGTTGTAGTTTTACGATATTATTTCTCTTCATTCGTTTGAATAAATTTATTTCTTTGCTTAAAAAGAAATTTCTCTTTCTTCTTTCTCTCTCATCTCTCTTTTCTTCGTCTTCGTTTTTGTTTCGTAAAATATAAGAGTGTGCTTCCTTTATCAAAACTTGGCATTTTTTCGTTTTAATTGTACAACTTTTTACTTTAAAATTATTATTTATTCGGTTTTTTCTCATCTGCGTGTTTGGAAATATTTTTGTAGCTTCATAAATATTCATTGATATTTTTTCCTGTTTACTTCTGCCATTATTATTATTATTATTATTATTACTGTTTTTAGTCGATGGTTTGTTTATGCATTAAACGGAACTAAATTGAAGTGAAGTGGGCCAAAAGTAAAGTAAAGAAATAACAGCAAAGAATTTTTGCAAAAATAACTTCAGCTGAAGCCAATGCAGAGAAGAGAAAAAAACACGAAAATTCTATAAAGACAGCACAACCGGAAGGAGGAGTAGATAGAGAAGGGTGCTTTGAGGAGAACAGAGGAGAAGAGAAGAGATGAGAAGAGAAGACTGGGGAAGGGTAGAGCAGAGTACAGCTGACTAGAGTAGAAAGTATACACAGTATAGTCGAGTATCTATGAAGGGCTATTTTCTTCGTATGAAGTTGACATTTTTAATTAAATTTTGGATGTGTTTTTAATTTTATTTTTTTCTTTTTACTTATTCACTTCGATTTATAAACTTTCGAACATCTCTTCCGTTATTCTGATTTTTTCATTTCCTTTAATATTTCCTACATAGTTATCTCCACAACATTACCAAAGCAGTCAATGAATATTGTCGACATTAATAAATGTAGTTATTCAATGAACGCAAAGCAATGAGTAAAGACAGGGTATGGAACAGCCCAGGGGAACAGTCTCCCTGCCAGTAGAGAAATGTTTGTGAGAGGAATGCTAAAGAAATAAGAATAGAGTAAATCTTACATAAATAGCAAAATAAATACATATATCTTGCTCCAATACATTGCAGTTTACACTAATGGATGGATGGATGGATGGATGGATGGAGTCATGTATTATACATAAACCCTTAATTGCCCAACAAGGAGAGCTGCGCATTCGAACATCCACTGAAGGTGGCTAATAATAGCGTTCGTTAATCTTCTGATGGTGAGATGAGTTGAAAGGCTTTGGAAACCCAAGCAAGAAAAAAAGCAACAACAGTTTCAATGACTGATGCCGTTCATTTCTCGTAACTCTCAATTAACGAATCGATGACCGAATTGGTTACTTTATCCTTTACGTAAAGTAATACAATTTTTTTGCTCTACGCACACTAATTTTAATAGAGATCAATATTTAATTTGTGATGTATTTCTTATAAGATGCAGAAACGACACCAGCAACCTGGCCAAACTTATGAGGAAGAGATTAAGGAATATCTGCTATGCTTGTACAACAGACGCTGGAATTGAGTTCAGTCTGTGGAGAAATTCCAAAGCATCCGATGTAAAAGTATAACAACATTTATTGGAATTTCAAAAATTTATCAGCATTTAAGGAATGTATCTCTGCCACGCACCTTTGTGTTTTCCTTTAGATTTACTTATTAAAATATTTTTCGTTCCCTTCAAGTTCAGAAAATGAAAGTAAATTCAAAAGCGTTGATGGGTGAATGTGAGCGATAGTTCAGATGATTAGCGGATGTGTTATTTGCTGGTTTTGCTTTTGTGTTTGGAGTGGTCTTACCAACTCTTCAACGCATTCGCTGCCAAGCATCACTTAATTAGTACTAATTTGAAGCATGTTCGTGCTACGATTTGGCCATGATACTTTTATTCCCACTTGAGGTTTGGTGATGCTTTGTGCCGGCAGCCACACATCGGGAGCTACTCTTATTAGTCAGTTATCGTAGTTATCTACCCGAATTCATTGCTTAGTTGGACTTGAACGAATGCTGTGTTGTTGGTAGAAAGTGTAAGAAGCTGCAATCGTATAGTACCCACAATTCGTGGTATTGAATACAGACTCAATTATACGTGAAGATGGAGAGCACTTTAAAAATCGCTGCACTGCTGAAGGACTTCATCTATTCTATTTAACTGAGTGGTTAGTGAGAAATAAAAGCAGGAAACTACGACCAACATCAGAAACTTAAAAAACAACTGATTACTTCTCAGAAGTAGTAAGTATATGAATAGAATAAACTTTTAAAGTATGCTTTAAAACTTTCGAGCACTTTAGAGAAGCTTTTGCTTTCAAATAGCGTTTTTAGCAACTATTTAACATGTTTATTAAACTATACACTCAAGGTCTTTACCACGAGGTTCTGCTTTCTGACACGAGTATCAACAACTGTCAAGGAAAATTTATAATAACTAGCTTTAGAAAGTTTCAGTTTATCTTACTAGGTTTTTCTTTTATTTTTACTTCAGATATTCGACTTGAAGAACATTTAAGAAGTATATAAAAATCCCAACAAAACGGGTGATAAAAGGGTGTTAAAAGGGTGATAAAAGGAAAGCGTGTTATTTTAACCCCTGTTAAACTGTTCGCTCATATGCTGAAGTTGCTGTTTTAGGTAGGCTTTAGAGTTAACTTAGTTTAAGACTTGAAACACGTGAGAATACAGCGATATCGGTTGATATCAAAATCGTTAAACTATTTCAGAAAATTTAGTTATGTTGATCTTTAATGACTAAAGTATAGTTATGTATGTATGGAATTAAACCAAACTACAGTAGCTGGAATTAATAATTATTTATTTAACCTTGTATTAAAGATCAATTATACGACGTGGTGATCATATAAAGTTTTTAGATACAATTCAATTCTGAAGACGGGAAACTAGGTCACTAAGAAAAGAAGGAAGTCTTAAGATGAAAGTCCCTCTATTCTTTTAATGCCTTTAGATTTAGATAAATAGCTTTGGCTTTGGGTGAGTCTTTCGCAAACATCGTTAAAGGTTTTTAAAGAGGAATGGTCTGTAAGCATAATCTGAGGAAATCTGAGCGAATAAGTTAGTTTAATTGTTGAAATGCTTTTTGAAATACTGACAAGACATAACATAAAAAATCTGACGCAGGGAACAGAGAATGAGTTTGTCCGTGTTCGTGTATGCATCTTAATTAATGAATGTTGGTCGAAAAGGCTGAACCTCTTTTCGCTTCCCTCACCCTCAGTATTAAATTGGCTACACCACAAGCTATGCCGTTAATTCAGAGTTATTCATAGCCTTAAACCAGCTGAATAACTTCTGTTGCTGTTGTTGTGATCCTATGAAAGACTTTGAAGCTCATCAAGGATGAGTTGAATACGGCAAGCTTTCAGTGCATTCCTTTGGATGTGTAATATTTTGGTTCCATGCTGTGAGCTAAAGTGTCAACGTGTGTCGCCGTATGTGTCACTTATTCGTTCTCTCGCTATCCTACTCTCCTTCTCTCGGCGCATACGTTCGTCCATTTTAGATAAGTTACCTTAATCAAAGCTTTTTGTTAGAGTGAAAAATGTACGAGACAAAAATACATAAAACATAAAGCAGAATAGAAAATAAGGAAAAGAAACACAAGAATGCAGACCGTTGGCAACTCATGTCATATTAACTAACATGGTCAAAGGAAAAGCGGAGGCCAGAAAAGAAGAAGCTTTGATGCTGCGGGTAAATTAGTAAAATGAAAGAGCATATAAACACACACAGGCCAAAATACACACACTCGCATCCACATGCATCTGAACATTCACACACACACACACACACTAACAAAAACACCTTCTCACTTTCTTCGAGAGCAACGCTTACATATTCAAAGCATATAAACGCAACCACAGACACCTTTACACACGGACACACACTCTTATACATCTAGCAGACAGAAATCCATACACACATACATACATACAATATATCCACAGCTATTTTGTTCCTATAAAACCGTCTGATTCAAGGATGTTCTCCGTCTCGTTTGCGTTGTTGTTGTCGGTGTTGGTGATGGTGATGGCGGTGGCAGTGTCAGTGTCGTTGTCGGTGGTTATTTTAGCAGTGAGCAGCTGTTAATATTATGTTCAATTATTTATGCAAATAAAACTCGCTTCTGTTATAAAATAACGAGATTATTAGACATGATAATAGCATTTAAATTTATTTCCTTTTTAACTTCGAAAAGCTTTCGAATGTTTTCAAAAAAACTGATCAATTTTTATAATTTCTTTCTTTTCTATACTAGATATTTTGCAAACGATAATAAAAAACAAGTTTTCACTCTAAACAAATTATTGGGGTTGTTATTTAAACGCCTATTTTCATTGCTTTCACCACGCCCAAAACAGGTGCCTTGGTTCAAAGCCCGGCCATACCATATTTACCCCATGGAGCGGTATAAATCAAACTTATTGCGGAATTAAATGAAATCAGCAGAGCTTTTGTCTTCAAGAAACTTCAAGTATCAAAGAAGATTGTATGATAATCGATAGATAGAATAAATAAATTATATGCGTATCTAAATAATATAAATTTACTTAAAATTTAAAGCAAAAACTGAATGAAAACAGTTTTTGAAAAGGAAATAATAAACAATTATAGGCCAACAGTAGGAAAGCTAAAGATGAGAAGAGTGGAAGATGAGGGGAGGATATAAAAACGAATATAACATGGGAAAATATTGTTACATGATATTAGAGAGAAACAGAAACGGTATCAACTCAAAACTCACCTTCAGAGTCCTTCTTCAACTAAAGCTAACAATGAAACACGAAAAGGGAAAAGGAAGAAATAGGAATAAAAAGGACTAAACACTGGCTAACTTTCTATTTATTATCTGAGTAGTTTTTCTGAGTACTCCGCATTGGAATGCGTTGTTATCTTCCGGCTGTTGTGGGGTGCGTTCATTAAATTGTCGTCGTCTTTCTGCTGAGTGTGGGTTTAACACGAATTAATTTCTATGCGTATCTCTTAAGCATCAGATTTTCACTCCGCCTGCAAAGGACGACAATAACAACAAACTTGCTCTCTCAAGAAGCGGCGGACCAGCTTCTCAGGTGGCCGGAATTGAAGTAATCGCTATTGCTTTAGAAGAAACCACTGGCGCTCTCGACAACCCGGAGCTTCTTTGGACGGATACTTTAGTTGGGCCCCTAATTGCATTGCATAAATTATTCATATCGGATTACTTTTGAAAATGGACGATTAAGGATGATCTCACAGTTCGTTTTGCTCTGTGTCCCTCCCCTCCACTTTGCTTCTCTCCTTTTACTATCTTCCTTTCTTCTACAATTATTATGATGGTCAATGGTTTTCTCTTATTTGTTCGTCTTCTAACAAAAACATTTCTTCCACTTTGCATTTCGACAATATTGAACTCGTTTTTCCTCGCTTTTTTCCCTTCCCTCCTTTCATCTCTTCTTGACTCTGACAAAGAGTCTGCAATTTATTGCCAACCTCTCGAAGTTATCGCTGCATCGGACAAGAATCAGCATCTGAATAAAAGCACTGAATAAAAATAGAAATATAAATGAAAAAAAAACAAAATAAAAACCCAAACAAACACAAAATTTTCACCGAAATTCTGACATTTTATAGTACAGCTTTTATACGAAAGTGATTTTCTCTGTTCATCATTCAAAAAGAGATTCTTTTGTTCGAATAAACCAGGGATAAAATAAACCATAACTAAAAAACTATAACAATGACAAATATAAAAAAAGTATTGAAGAACAGAAAACTCTAAAACAAAGACCAAAAAATAAATAAATGCAGATTCTATGAAAGAGTTTTTATAAAGAATCTTGAATATAAGAGGTCAGCCTCTAACAATAAATTTTCTTTCTTTCCAACAACAAAAAATATCGATAGCTTAATTAATGAATAGAATACATTTCATTCATGAGAAACGAAAATGAAAGATAGATGAGTACACGAATGAATGAATGAATAACTGAATAAAGAAATGAATAAGTAAATGAATGACTGGTTGATTGAATGAAGGATGCATCGTATACAGAAGTGGTTCAATCTAAATAATTACAATCCTTGTCTAAAACAGAGAAGTAAAACAGAAGGTCATCAGCTAACCAACAGAGATGCTGAATGCAGCACTGACGTCATTTACTATAGAGTGCTTCAATATGCAAAAAATTGTCAATATCTCCATCACAAAAACAACACCAACTTCAAGGAATATAATATTGTATTATACACACTCTCGAAAGGTATCAATAATGTAATAATAGTTCAGTCCGTAGTTCGATAGTTTTCGAATCTAATGATATTCATGAATCATTTCTACTCCACATTCGATTCTATCAACAACAGCGAACACTAAAGAAATTTCTAAATTGTAACCACATTTCAAGAACCAGAAAAATAGAGGCTCGAACCAAAACAAACATGCAATTTTCAGATGACACAATAATAGTAATAATAATAATAAAAACAATGGTAATAAAAGAAAAAAGAACCAAAGATGAGGAATAGGAAGGTAAGAGTAGAAGAAGAAGAAGAAGAAGAAGAAGAAGAAGAAGAAGAAGAGTAAGAACAAAAATGAGAAGAAGGCGGTATTTACCCTAGGAAGAGGGTACTCTTGTATAACTTCTTCATTCTTAATTTATTTCTGACACTCTTCACAATTCAAGATACCTTCATAAGTAGTTTCGTAATGAAAACAAATGAAAACAAGTTGAAGTTTAATGAAAAAATATAAACTACAAATCGTAAATAATTAATTTAATGCAAATAAATTATTGCAGTTATTCGAGGAATGTTTTTGTTTCCGGTTTTGTTTAAAATGTACTGCAGATATCATGTTTAAAATATTAACATGGCCAAGATATAGAAACCACATCGGATGAAGAGCAGACGTGGAAGGAAGGGAGTGAATGATGCCAGAGAGTGAGGATGAATAAAAATTAAAATCCACTTCAATGCATTCGCAACCATGGAAAAAAGATGGTTGTGGTTGATGATGCTGCTGCTCCGGCTGCGGCTACCAACATTTCACTGCATTCCAGCTTTTGTCATGTGAGAATCATAAAATTTACTCTGGTGCCAGAGCTTGGAGTCCTGGTCTCAGGTACACAATACAAAGTATACACCACGATGTCAAAATGAAATTTTGGAGTCGCATTCAGATTTACATTTAACATATTTAATGACCTCCGTTGTTGGTGTCGTCAGCTGGGTCGAAAGACGGGAGAGAGGAGACTACATTCTGCCGTTTGGCATAGAAACGATGCTGAAATAGTTTCTCGATTTATTATTTTAGATAATTTCACACTTCACTCAACTATAACTGAAAAGCAACTTGAAGCTTTTCAATTCAATTTAATTGCAATGAGTTGCTTGAAGGGCGATAAGTTATCTGAAAGGCGATTAGTTCTTTGAAAGACGATTAATTCTCTAAAAGACGATAAGTTCTCTGAAAGACGATAAGTTCTCTAAATGATGGTGAGTTCTCTGGAATACGATGAGCTTTTCGATTGGCGATGAGATCCCGATAGATGTGAATGATGATTTAATTTGTCGGAAAATTCTTCAGAAATTCTCAAGGAACTCTTCACTAGCTTCGTTCAGTTAGCTTCATTAATTAAACTCTTATTTTATTTTATGGATTAGAATGAAAATAAAAATTCAGATGCTTAAAACCCTTAATCCAGAGCTTATTGAAAGCTCGGTTTACCACACGACATGTGAACCATGTAAAAAATTGTAGATGTTGGCTTGAATGCACCATTGAATAAAAGCAATGCGATGCTGAGTTGTACAATCATCTGTACAACAACAACAACAGAGATTGATTTATGTGCGCATCTTTCACGCAGCGACAGTGTCACCGGAACTAACAAAATAAATAAGGAGCTATCCTTCACGCCCATCTGTGACATGCTCATTATAATAATTAATTCTACAGCTGCAGATGATAAATTTTAGTTTCCTTAACTACAGAGAACAGAGTTCGATGCTGCTTCTCGATACGCTTTTTTCCATTTTTTTTTTATTTGTCTGCGTTTATTTAATACTCACAGATGACGTCACTGATGCGTCTCAAAGTTGCTGTTGCTCTCTTAAGAAATCGCGCTACTGTCAATTTGACGGACGAGCGAAATAAATGCACTGTACTTTAAACTTCTTTCATTTTCTGTTCGCCTGTCAATTGAATGAATTTCTACAATTTTTCAGAATATTTGAGAGGATTTTCTTTAAAAAAACCAAGGAACAAAAGTTTATTTTTCCCATTTTTTCACTTAACGACTGACATTTCGAGTTTTTTCTCTTTTCCTTTTTTTTTGTGATGACTTTCAGAAAATCTGCAGCGATTTTCGTTTTTCGTGTCTTCTTTGCGTAAGTTTTTCAAAAAGGAGCCAAACTATTCATGGGAAGAGAAAATAGTAGAAAGTAGAAAAGCAGTAGAGAAAAAATAGTAAAAAGAAGTATTGTAGTATTATAGTATGTGAGCTTATTTAAAGTCGTAGAATAGAAAAGGAAGAACAAAATAGATAAATAATGCAATCAAATGTAAAAGAAGGAATAGTACTAAAAGTAGTACGATTAATAGTAGTTGAAAAAAGGTAGAGGGTGGAGATAAGTATAGTAGAAGAAACGGAAAATACACTGTTAAGTGTTTTAAGATTAAAAAAGCAGTGGCTTCTGTAGCGAATCCAGTTTTTCCATGGAATTTTCTTACTTTTCTAATACTTCACCATTTCTCTTCATCGCTTTCACCCCCCCCCCCCCCCACCGCCCCGTCACAACGGTCTTTCATTTGAAAAATACAGCAATCAAATAATCTCTTGGAACATCCACTAGTCTCTTGGGTCCCTCCGACTTACCAAAAGCAGCAGTTCGCCAGGTGATTTTAACCATGAATTTCTACGATTTCTACTTTCATCCATGTTGACTTTTTGCCGCTCTCTTCCTTTTCTCGTTAGCCATTCAAAATGGAGCTACGAGGACATCATCCATCACAACCGAGTCAACGAGTTTGTCCGTTTCGTCTTTTTCTATGTTCTGGGTGTAAAAATTGATTACCACCGAGGATCAACCAAGATAAAGATGACAACAGCTACGACGACGGTGAAGCAACCACAAATGTTGGCCTCGCTGTCGGTTGCTCTACAGGATGCAGTCTGTGGGTGGAAATATCAAAGGATGTGTTAGTGTCTGTGTGTGCAGGTCAGCACTTGTTCCTCAAGGTGTGGTTGATGTCAAGTTGATAGATAGACACTCGTAGATACTCTGAAATGATAATAAAAATTAGATGATGACATCAGTGGAAAGTGTTCTTGGCTCAAAAACCTCAAAATAAGCAAAATGATGTTGTATAACATTAAAGAGAAATTTAAGTTTAAAAGATAAATACACCAACATCACTCAAATAAAAAAGTCATTTAAAGTCTTTACTTTAAATAAAAGACAGTTTAAAGGATCAACAAAGAGCTGTATATCAATCATCGCTAATCGCGTGTCTACCAGAGGATTAACCGCTTAAACAGTTAACAGTTAACAGATTAACTTATCCTTTGCGGTTTAAAGCAATTCACAATTTACCAGGTTTCTTAGTTTACTTAATTTTTTAGGTGATAAATTAGTTCAGAAATATTACTTTCGTATATCATACTTTCATATAAAGGAAGAGTTTTTCTTTAACTAAAGAAACTTTTATTCAAGTAGACGAAATTAAATAAAACGAAACGAAACATTAGTTAATATACAGAAGGCACGAATAAGAAAGTAACCACTTTTAAGTTTTCCCTTGCATAACAACGCGTTCCGCTTTCAGCACCCTTCCCGCTCTTCAACAAGTCTTCGTTCGCCTATTAACTGAGAACAAGAGCAAGGAGCCAACAAACAGCTTTGTACAAGCTTTTAGTTGGATTTGTGTAACTTAAGTATAATTGTAAGCATAAAATTACAAGACGAACATGAACGACAGACAGGCAGGCAGACAGACAGACAGGAGTCAATGAGTGGAAGCAGTCGTTTGTGGAATCCTGCTGATTACTCTGACAGCGCCGGCAACCTGCTAACAGTCGTGAGTGCTGCCGCAAAACAACAGACGCACTTCTTCATGAGGTGCGAGAAGAAGATTACAGATGAGAGACTTGAGCTATAAGCGGATGTTGAAAGTTTCAATCCAAGAAGTTTCCCAAATGTCCCAAAACTTTAAACTGGGAGAAGACTCTGCATCAACTCCTAATGTTTTGTTTTTAGTTACAATAAAAGTGTTTAAAATACCATTTTAAAAATCTCTTCCTTCACAATTATGTACACCATAACGTATGAGTAACTTTAATAACAATAAAATACAGCGGAACGCTCTGAAATAAAGAATGCTGGTTCTAAATGTTTGCAATGATAATATTGTTAAAACCACATCACGCTTAAAAGCAATAAATTCAAAGATCTGTGAAAAAATGTACAGCAACTGAATGAAAAAAAGTGCAAAAGAGAATATACAAAAATAGAACAACAAAAGCATACTTTCTTACGCTTCCGGCGTGGATAACAAAGAAGAAAATCACACTCAATAAACAGCGTGCCAGCGATGACACTTTATTAGATTCCATTCCGAGTGCAGCAGCACCATCCAACAACAACAACAACATAAGCTACAAGGGTATGAACAACAGCAGCAGATCAAACAGCAGCAAGTTTTATTGCCGGGCTGAAAAAAATATTGTCGCTAGTTTGCATATTTTATCGAACCTTCAATGGTGAAAAAACGTGACGGGCTGTCAAGCTGTCACATTGAACACGTGCCAAAAATCGCGCCAAATCGACGCGCTGAATGTCAGAATGGCAAAATGCCACATGGAACCATAACAATCTGTGGCAGGAACAAGGAGATGGCAGGAAATTCACGAAATGCAAACATTGACAGAAGTACAACGATAATAATCGTAGAAGCGATTGCAATTTTGAAATGAGCAGCAGTCAAAATAGAAATAAAAGAAGTGGTTTGAAACCATATTTGAAAAATAAATATCATCTCAATATCAAGAATGTGATGACATAATAGCCCCAAATGCTATTGGAATGGAATGTATAAGAATGAATTAAGCTGAACTGGAATGAACTGGGCTCAATTGGAATGAATTAGAATGAATTGAGATGAACTGGAATGAATTGCAGCGAACTGGAATGAACTTCAATGAACTGGACTGAATAAATAAAGCGCGTCATTAATAAATAAGATTTATATTAACGGTTTTCAGTTTCTGTAACACATTGAAGTAAAAGGGACCAAAATATGGACCATGAAATAAAATAGCTAGATGGGTAACGTGGGTGATGCGGTTTATCCACTGTGTTGGTTGAGTGTTCATCACCCAAACGTTTCTGTTGGATTTCAAAACCTTCACTTCGATGCACATCGATTGTGGCGAGTGAATGACGGGTCTGTGTGTGCGTGTGTGTATGTGTCAATGCTATATTTGTGCGTATGTATTAATTTTTACGACATTCAGGATTCCTGCGCCAGGGCTGTTTACGGTCGATGAACCAAACTTTTCTATTAGCATCTGTTTTATGTTTCAATAAAACTGAATTAAAAAAAAAATACAATCCGTGACAGTGAAAACGGTATGTGTGTGTGTGTGTGTGGTTTTATGTGAAAATAAAACATGACATATTTTAACACGAATCGGTCGCTTCACTGAGTGGTTGGTCTTTTCTACTAAAGTTTTTAACAGATTTTATGTTGGTGATATAAGTTGGATAGAAAAAATTTAAACCCTCCATTAAAAATATTTTCTGCCAACAACATTTCAACATCACTGAAATCCTGTCAAAGGAATCATTTAGGAACTCCGCTGGGGGCGAGTTTTATTTAGTTTGCATACAACAACAGCGAAAGCGACTACAAATCAAATTATTGTTGACATATAATTTAGTCAATAAAAGTAGCTCCGGCTCTTCAGTGGCTACGGTGATATATAACTAGGGTAATAAAGACAACAACAATAAAACGACAAGGATAATAAAATGTATATCGACGTTAGTTATTGAGAAATTGTCAGGTGTGGGCGTGTCGATTAACGAATGAATGGTTGGGTGGATGGATGTCATCCTTTTTGAAGAAATGTTTGCATAACTACACGATTCAACAACTCACAACTGACAGTGACAAACACACACACTTAAATGGCTCGATACACACACGCACAAAGAGACATACGAACAACATATATTTAGATATTCAAACATACAGACATTCAGACATACGAATAACAAATATACGTAAGCTGAGGAATGTAATAAAAACAGAAGTAAAGCGTGTCGAAAGTCAAAGTGAAAAGGGGACGCTATAAAAAGTTTTCTCACTAACCCTCTGAAGTTAGCTGCAGTGGTTGTTTCATGTATTCTTCCCCTAACAATTATTATTACAGCTCATAAAAAAGCAATAAGAATGACACCAACAACAACAATGCATAAAAAGTCATATACACTTCTAACTGATTGCTAATTGAAGCACAATAAAATATCTTAGAGTGCATAATTATCAATGAACCATCAAGTAATAACAACAACTATAGAAATAGTATCACTAACAAGTAAAAGAAACTCATGCGAGAGAAATCCATATTGAAATATAACTCTGGAAAATATATACTCGTATTATAAATGAAACGCAAATATACTGATTAAAGAATATGTGGGGAATATCCTAATTATGTAAAACTTAACTTAAAAATAAACTAAATATGAATTTAAGCAACAGAAACTCTGAAAATTGGTTTTTGGAAAATTATCGCTGATTCAATTGGATGTTGCAATTTAATTTCGAAAGAAAACACATCAATCCTCAATAAATTGAAAATATTTTGATACAAATATAATACCCAAGTCGAGACACAACAAATAGCTGGCCATCAGTTATTTTTATCTAGCTTCGAATATCGTAAATTTGATAAAATTCTATTTAAGTTGGATTGAGAACAGAATTGAATTGAGAATGAACAGAACTAAAGCCATAATCTATATAAGCAAAAGCAATTCAATGAACAATCCAAGAAACGATTTAAAAAATGATCAGCTAGGATAACAAGGACAAGGATAACAAAAAGCATTGCAACGATTTGAACCATGAGATGAAAATGAAACAAATTAAAGCAGCTTAAAGTAAGAAATACCAGACAAAAAACATACCCAAGAGGGACAAACAACAGCAACAACAACAACAACAACACAGAGAAAAGACAACCTGTGGTGTTTTGAGTTCTGAATCACTTGCTTGGTTGTACTCTGAAATTTTATGGTTTTTTCTTCCTTTTGCTTGGTTTTATTTGTACTTTTTTGCCCTCGATTTTTTCAATCGATCACTTTTTCACTTGAACTCATCGAACATCTTCGGGGATTATGTTTGAGCAGAACTACAATATTCGATGTGCCAACAGACACAGCGCTGTTGTTTTTATGGTTGCAGTTGTTGTTGTTGCTCTTTTTGCTGACCAGTAAAATATTGGAGGACAAAAAGCACTCAACAAAAGACCAATGAAAATAAAGCTTTTTATTTCCATTTTGAATTTTCTTTCTGTTTCTTTTTTCGCTTTTACAAAAGCATTTCCGCAGAATGCTTCATGGCATTTATTTTGCTGTAAAGAAAATTGATATGGGAAAAAATACGATAACGTAAAATGCAACTATGGACCATGATGTGTATGGTCTGGTACACGTCTGGCACACGGAGCTTTAAATGCATTCAGCATCAAAGTGCAAATAAATTAAATGATTAACGATACTTTAATTACTGGTGACATTTTGGTTATTGGCGAGAGATCGATCGCTACGTTAATAAATAAGAAGCCACGGAGATTGGGTAGAATAAACTGCAAGTAAAAAGGCGGGAAACCATCATCAACGCCATCATCCGAAACAAAGTCATCCACAATCAAAGGATTCATCAGATTTTTATGCGAATTTTTCAATATAATCTGGTGCACCTCTGAAATTCATTAATCAAGAACTCGAAGAATGCACGTTTTCAACGCTTTGACAGGATTAAATTCTTCCGTATATCGACTGAAATTACATTGAAAACTTAACAACCACAAAAAAGAACCTTGCAGAGGTAAGAAAAAATGTTAACCTAAAGGATAAAAAAATTCCGTTTGTTCACCTCTTCGAAAAGCTGCAAAAAGATGTAAGAAAAATGCTCAGAATAGAGCTCAGCAGGAAAAAATTTCCACCATCGAGAGAAACCTCCAACTTCAACTTACAACAATGAGTTGTGGTGATGATTTAGGTACCTAAAACAAAGATTTATGAGACCAAAGCATAAAAACTTCAACAACAGGAAACTTAACAAGGAGTTATATTTGGCTGTTTAGAAATACTGTCGCTATGACAACTCCTTATGAACTACAAGTCAAAAAGGCTTGTCGAAAACCCTGAAAAGCTCTGAAAAATGTTCACAAGACAGAATCTATGAGTACTGAGTATGAGTAATTTTTAATTTAATTTTAAAACCTTTTGAAAAACTTTCCTGAAGAACGTCTAGAAGCTTTTTGTTAACTTTTTCGATTCGATTTGATTTTTCTTTTCTCAATTCGATTTTTTTAACCCCAACAAAAGTTTTTATTGAGTTGTTGATACAGTTTTGAAATATTTCCAACTGAATTCGTAAAACTTCATAGAGGTTTATATTTAAAGAAATCTAAAAACCACTTATAAACTAGTATTTAACCACCGAAGTTATGAATACAAGTTGGAAATCTTTCATTTGGGGTAAATTAATCCATTCTAAAGATTAACTTTAACTTCACAAACTGTACTTTCATTCACTAATCTTCAACACAGCTTTTATAATTACTTAAGAACTCCATTAATCAATAAATTCGATTTCTTAATTATTTTTTTTAAAATTTTTTTAATATAAAAACTTATTTCGAATCACGCAGAGAAAACGTGACAAGCATGAAAAAGGATGTCGAGAAGTTGCTTTTTTATAGCCACCTCTAAAAAATGAGGATTTGAATAAAAAAACCATCAGTGCATCCGCATAGTTCTGTAATTACATTTCCTTCACAATTTACACAGTACGGTGCCTTGATTGCCCGAGTATAGGTTAGATTGGTCTTCTTCCTCTTCATCTAAGCTGCTGCTGATTCCTCCACCTCCTCTCCCCCGCCCCCCCCTCTCTACAAACCAGGATTCTTATTCAAGCAATCGTTACACGTTCCACACAATTAAGATCAAATGTTACCAGAAATCACAAAAGTTTCGTAAAACTTGGACTAAGTTAGTTCAATTAGTCAGAATTTTTTGGTGCTAAATCAATAGTTAAAAAATATAAGAAGCAGAACATGAAGGAAAGAAAAAGTAGATGCTGATGAAGTAGAAAAGGTAGCGATGATGAAGATAAAGGAAAACACGCACAGGAGAAAAGAAATATTGTATTTGCGGTATTGGGTTTGATTTTTGATAATGATTTCCATTTATAATCGATTCCTGGTTATACTGCATGCCTTTTTTTACTTCATAGGAACGCAGAATGTCTTTCATAAGAGTAAATGTCTGTCGTTTAAACAAAATGTTTGTATAAGTAATAAATAACTATGTATATTTTATTTCCCATTTTATTTGTACATGAAATTGATGATGTTAAGTGACACTTTTTTACTTTTATGGCTTTATGATTCAATCCAGACAAAGATTTCCAGGAAACCAAATGTTGAAAATCTTAAAATGTAAATCTCAAATCAAAGAAATATGTAAAAAATTTCACTCTTAACCCATCCAAGTTCTAAGACGAACTTCAGACCACCCAAAGAATAAAAAAAGGACAGCTTTTAAGAAAACCCAAAAGTCTTTTTCTAATCTAATGAATATCGGTTTAGCTGCAAATGAAAAATAATTATTTAATAGAGGATTTCTTTGTATCCTCTGAGGATTTTCACGTTTCACCAAGAATTCATGATGTTGAATGGAAACGTATTTCTTTTGATGAGGGTTTAAAGATCTACTAAATCTTTCAAGTCAAGTGGAAATCCCTTGTCGGATGTTCTGGAGGACGGGAGGGACTCTTAAATTTTGCTTTTCATTTGTTGTCGAAAGAGATAATATGAAAATATTACTTGACAACTGTGGTAGTTGTTGCTGTTGCTTTAATACTTAATGAAGATTTAAATATCTACCAAAGAATTCAGTTGTGTGTTGCAATTAATCATTGTCAATGATAAGATTTCGGTTTTTCGGCTTGACAAACACACTTTGATGTCATCAGGATTTGTTATTTGTCAACTTTCACTATTAATTGTAGTTTGTTGTTGTTATTGTAGCCGGAAGCAGTGACGGAAATGAATTGCCATAGATTTAGGATAAGATTTTCGGGTTAATGTTGTTTTTACAACGTCAACCAACGTTTACTTTGTTTTGGGATATAAATAGATCATAAATTTAAACATGTACCCATAAAACAAACATATTGGTTAGAGTACGTTAAACCAAACTTATACGGTATAATAATTATACCAGACATACGAAATACATAAATCAAACACACACGCTATACAGTTCGGTTGAATAGATAGAGTAGCCCATCAATAATAAAAGTATTTTAAGACTCTTTTAAAGCGAGCTGTCATTATGACAGCACCATTTGACATTTACAATCTGAAAAGTCGGACAAATCATGGCGAATATATTTTATTTACACTTGAACAAAGATTTCAATTTATTTACCTTTACGATTTACCTTACATCTTATAGACAACAATAACTGGTTTAAAAAAGTTTTTTTTAATAAAATATATATGAAATGGCATAAAGAATATTATAGTCTACATAATTACGCCAGCTCAAACCCTTTAACTTTATTATTATTATTTATTATTAATTTTATTCTTTATTATTTATTTATTTATTTATTTTTTTATTATATTTTATTATTTTATAATATTATTATATTATTATATTTTTATTTATTTATATTTAATTATATATTTATTTATTTATTCTTCCTAACGTTGGGCTCTCCACAATAATTTCGTCTCTTTTATCTATCCCTGTCTCTCTATCTCTCGCCCTCTCTCACGCTCTCTCTAATTTAATGCTTCCAACGTGTGATTTATTAGATGACGGAGAGGGACGAATGAGTGAAGGAGGATCGAGTCTGAGGATACAAACGCAAGTACGTGATGATAAACTGTTGTTTAAAACAACCGTTATGAGGCAGTGTGAACCACTTAAACAAACTCAGACTTGAAGAGGAGAAAATGAAGAAATATAAGAAATACAAGAATAAGAAGAAAAGAAATACATACATATGTTTCTTGAAATCATTGTTATAGCGTAGCAGTGTGTGTGGATTCGTGGGTGTATGCGTGTGTGTGTTTCGTGTGTGGTAAAAAAAAAAAAAAATGTGGCCATTTGATTATAATAAAAGCTCATTTAAACAAGCGGCACCTCCACAAGTGAACTCAGAAGTGATGAAGTGTATGTGGCTGTGAGTTTTGATTACTTCTCTTCAAGAAAACCACAAAACATTCATTTCGCAAATCATCCCAGTAAGAAAATGTGGATGGACTGCATTGAACACTAGTTCAAAGAGCATATAGACTTCTATATACATCTACTAAGTATACAAATACGAATTTGCTACGAATTTCAACGCTTCGTCAAGGTCAAAATTCAGAGTCAGATTCCCTTTTCATGGTCAGCTTTCCTCTTCAGAGTACGCCATTCGCCACTCGTCAAAACATCCGAAACCTGTCCAAATACTTCCGCCTCTTTTTACACAACACTTCCTAACAAGCGGAAAAAAGTAATCCTTTATTTTTTATGACGATGATGATGGCGATGATGAGTGCTTGCATTTAAATCCTGTTGACACGAAAATGCGATACGTTCTCACTGAGAATGCATGCAACGCAGCCGCCCACTCACCCAAAAAGCCACCCGAAGTGTTCCCGGACAGAGCCTCAAAAGCCGAAAAGTCATCCAACAAGCAATACAATCAGAATGCGAATGCAAGAAAAAAATAAATATTCTACAGACTCGCGTGTAATTTGCATGTTTGTTTTTTTACTTATACACATACACACATGCACACTCTCGCACATACATTTAAATCCTTTTGTTGTGAACATAAAAGAGTCACAAAGCAATATTCTGCACCCTCCGCCCTTCATCCATCATGTAGCAGGACACGCATACGAAATTATTTATGTTACACAGAAAGACGGTGGAAGGGGGAGAAGGAGGCAGGAGAGAGGGAGGAAGGAGAGAGTTGGAAAGATGGAGAGAGAGAACAAAAGACTTACAGCGACAGAGAGAAAGAGATGAACATGTTTTGCAATAACAAAGAATGCGCCTAAAAGTATGCAACGCCTGCAAAGTTGGTAATAAAATGCGTTCATAATAAATGAGTTGAAGGAGGTCCGAGATGATGAGCGAAGCAGGTGCGGATAGTAATGGAGGAAGGGGAGGAAGGAGAGGACGGTGACGAGATAACAAAAGCTCTTTGCTAAAGTATTTATTTGTTAGGTTTTTTCTATTTTTGCTCGTACTCTTTTATTTTGCGTTAAGCATGGTTGAGGCGTAAAAAATGAAGGCGTTACATAGTATTTAGTGCCGTATTTATTTGCTTTTAAGAAAACTAGAGCAACTGCAAGGACTCTAAATGGCAAAAAGTACTACAATAACAATAACAAGAAAGGGAAGAAAGAAGAATCAGAAAAATAACAATCCTTCAGCAAGCAGATTCCAATGAATTCTGTGTTCTGTAAATTCAAAATAAATGCAAAATCAAAAGCTCTTAACTTGTATCAACACCCTACCCTCCTAACCCCTCCCCCACGTCTGGCTATCTCTTTCACTCAATCGCTTTTTCGCATTTCAATGGCATCAGCGAAAGAAAGAAATGACAAAAGAATAGTGCAGAAAATGCAAAGGTTTGCAAATTTGAATGCGTATCTTTTTTCTATCCTTTTTCGCTTTGTTGCACTTTTTCATTCCTTCTTTTTTTATGCACTTGCAAAAAAGTTACAAAATAAATAAATTGAAAATAAAGTCAAGATAAAGGCACGTAAACAGACACATAAACAACCACAAATTCAAACACGCACATTCAGACATTTATAAATATCATTTCGCCATCTCTTGTGTTTATACTCAAGTGAATAATAGAAAAAAAGTAGAATAAAAAAGTGTATACATATAATGCAGACACACACAAAGAACAATCTTCTTCACACAAAAACAGATCGACTATCTGACTGATCGATTGTGCGACTGATCAACAGTTTAATTAATTGATCGTCCGATTGATTGATCGTCCGATTAATTGCTAGTGCGACTGTTCTATCGTCCGACTGATCGACTTCCATTCGATCGGCTTCCGACTGATCAAGCGCTCAATTGATTGATTTTCATTGATTCTCTACTCCACTTTTACTCGATTTGACGCATTGTGTTGACTATTTTATTTTATATTCATCAGTATATCCTTGGTTTGTTGTTATTTCGCCTGCTTAGCTTCTACTTTGCAGCAAAACTTCTAAATTCTCATCTTGTTTCTTTGACGGACGCATAACAATGAAGTTTAGAAATGTGCGTGTTTTTTGCGTGTAAACAAAATTCTTTAGCTTCCATGCAATCAATCTTCTTTAAGAGGCTAAAAAATTGAAGGAGTTCTGCTTGCTTCTGGTTAAGTGAGAATTGCTTCATAATTTGTCGTTGAATGGGTTCTTAAAATACTGAAAACGATTTATAAAAGTATTTCTTTAAACATTTTTATAGAATATTATGTATAAATAAAATACAATTACATAAAAATGTAAATTCTTTAAAGAATGTGTATATTTTTTTATATCATTTGACTAATTTTACAATACATAATTATATGAAAAAACCCCATAGCTATTTTATAGTTTTTATCAAAAAATATTAGAAAAAATACATCTTTAAAAATAACCTTTCTTTAAAGAAAAAAAACCTTTAAGAGACCTCAGGTTTCAATATAGACGGAGTATGCTTTTGTAGAATTTTCGCTTTTCTCCAATATTTTCACTAACATGAGTCAAAGTCAAAAATAAAGAAGAAAGAAAGAGAAAAACCAAATGAAAAAATTATTCGATATGGTTTTATTAGCTTTTGTCACGATTATGTTATTATTTTTATACTTATTTTATTCATAAGAACTGAATTATGGCCAAACACAATCGTGACAACTTTTAGTTTCGTTGAGTAGGATTTCGTTTCCCGTTTAATTCGCTATTTAAAGGCTTAACTAAAGAAGTTCAATAAATTATAAGACTTTTTGTTGAATTTTAGCCACAAAATTAAATTAAAATCTTCAATTAAATAGAGTAAATGAATTAATCAGTTTATTGTAAAAAAAGAAACAAATGCAAAAACAGTGACCTCACATCTAAAGCCACGTTTATCTCAGCCACATAATCTCAGTATTCAAATATATTTCATTATAATTAATTTAAATTGATTGGCCACGTCAAATGACTTGATAAATTATTTAAAATTGAGAAGACAACGCATTGAAAATTCAATGGAAAAACGTTGAATGACAACAGTAACAAATCCAATACATTAAATTGCAAAAGCTTAGATTAAAATAGAAAACCAAACAAAAGCGAGAAAAAACACACGAAAAAAAGAGTTACCAAGATAAAATGAATATTAAAATGCGAAGCTAGAGAATGCAAATTAAATAGAATTAAATTGATTGTAAATTCAGACATCATTTGAAGCAATTCGATTTGATTTGATTGACAACAGCATCTGCGTGTAATGCCATCTGCTTTATAGTCAATGACACTCCAATGACACTTCATAGAGTTTGTAGAGAGCTGTCAAAATAGAGTTTTGTGACTGATTGCAGAAAATTGTTGGTGTTGTTGTAGATGCATAGTGACAATTAGATAATAATAAGAGATAATAAAGTGCTTCAAGTCATTTCATAAGCCGATTTTCGACCCTTTAGTCGACCCATAAGTCGATTTAAAGAACCTTTCTACGAAGAATTTAACTCCTTCAGTGAATCATCATTTAATGAAATAAAATACTTTTACTAAAAGAGAAAGATATACCTAAGAGTTAAATTCGAAATGTTTTGAGTACTATACTTCTCGAAGCAAATCGTGACTCATCGTAGCAACGTGAATAATAACAACGAGTTAATAACCTTTTAATAAAAAAGCTTCGATTTATCTCGAAGGAAGGAATATATGCCCAATAAAATACAATACTATTCTCGCGGAGTGTCGAATATTTATTCAAATTAAACACGAACTCATTGTTATTAATAGCCTAAGAAATTTCGTTATTATGGGAAGCATTAAAAGGACATTAGGGTTGCTTTTCGATTAGGCTCAATACCAATATCCAAAAAAACAAACCCATATGCGTGTCAAAGTCGAAGAATAATTCGCGGAAAAAGCGAAAGCTAAAAAAGGATATAGTTGTATATTAGATGATAAAAATATATACATATGATACTGTATAATAATAATAATCCTATAAATGAGTACTGTTTCTAGACCATAGTAGCACTATAGATATACCTTTGCCCTCTTTTTATATATTAAAATACGGTTACTTCAGTTATTCGGGGTCTATTAAAAGTGGGAGTACCTCAAAGAATTATAGTCTCTATTAATTAGTATTGAGATGTTATTATTTAAAAATCAATAAAACAACCAGCTATTATAAGTCTATCATTAATCAAAGAACTTCCTTCTCAGAATAAATTTAAACCATCTGATTTAATTTTAAGCATTCCTTCGATTGTATCCCAATGTAGAAAAACGAAGTACGAGTCAATTTATTTTGGTTTGCTGGGAAATAGCTTCATCTCTTCCTCTAAATTTCTCTCTCTCTCCTTCTCTCTCTCTATCTCTCTATTTCTCTCTCTCTCTCTCTGATTACTCTCATCAACTCTTACAATATTAATTTAGTTTGTGGCATTTGCGATGAAGAATTTTGTATTGACCACGGCTCGCAAAATACCATCGTCGTATTTATCATACCTCCCATCCCCCGCCTCTTCCATGTCCCTTGACTTCTATGCTGATCAGATCAGTCGATGAACACGTGAATAAATTCTAAGAACAACAACAGAGTGCGATAGAATGCGAGTCGATGTAGAGTTCAATTTCAATCCATTAATTATTATTATTGTATTATTATTATTGTAGTCATGTAGTATTGCTATTATTAAAAATATAAAAATAGAAGCTTTGATTAAAGTGGAAGAGTGTCAAAAAGCGGGGGAGATAGAAGAGTGAGAGGGAGAAATTCTTTATAGAGTGCTTAGATAAGATTACTGACGAATAAGGTTTCAATTATATTTAACATTTTATTTTAAAATAAGAACGTTCTTTCCGTATTTTTTTGTTAAAATGATAGGACATCGATTAATTACTTGAATATCTGTTTTTTCGCTATTGGAATGGAGTGGAGTGGGTCGGATTTTGGGTGGAGGTTCACCCAAACTCCATCTTCTGCTTTTGCCTATCGTGGCACATAAGTTAACACTAGAGCTTATAGAGTGTTCCAGAGTCACGCACTTCCGAGGCTGATTTATTTCGCGAAGAACGAACAGAAATTTCGAAATAGAAATAGAAGCAAAAAGCAACAGAGAAACAGAAGTTAAACGAAAATAAAAACTAAAATGAAACACATTTTTCTTAAATTTTAAATGCTTTGAAAAATCGACTAACCTCAGATATCGACCACAATTTGCTTTTATTAACTGAAGGGAGCTCAGTTCTTCAGGAGGGCGGAGAGTTGGGGGGGTGGGGTTGAAGTGGTAAGCGCGGAGCTGCAGGTGATTGTGATGATGGGGGGAAAAATTAAAACTTTGTTTGAGAAACAGAGCCACGCCAACAAATTCGTGAGGAGTCACAGGCACTGGAGGAAACGGAGGCGGACGGGAAGGAGGAGGAGGACAAGGAGGGTGAAGACTTGTCAGGCTGTAGAGGTGGAGGTGGATCTTGTGGGCGTGGAGTGTGTTTGGTGATGATGGGAGCCAAATTAAAACTTTGAAGAACAGCGCCACACCAAAAAGTTTTAGAGGAGTAGGCGCAGTAGCCGTGGAAGAGGAGGAGTAGAAAGAGGAGGAGGAGGAAGAGGAGGGCCTCATCCGAATCGAGTTTGTCACCACTGTAGTTCTTATCCGACATCTATTTAAATACATGAAGTAATTTTTTAACGCTTTTGTTGTGAATTTCTTGTTTCGCTTTTTGGTTTGTTTTCTTTTTCATTGCTTGCGAATCAGAGTTTGTGGAACTTTGTTTGGCCCCATAGCCCTACTTGAGGTCCCTCCACTTCTCCTTCTCTTCTTCTTCTTCCTCTCACTCTTTTCTTCTTCTTATCTTTACACGTGACTTAAGTGGTTATCGAGAGTTTGCGACTTCAGCCACATCTCGATATGTACGAATACTGAATTCGGAACCAAATGAGGACTCATCGATATTTAATGCACGTACGGTTCTTAAATCTCATTAACCTCAAATCAGTCACATCGAATCAGCAACATCAAATCAGCAACATCAAATCAGTGGTCCAAAATGTCAGACCATCTGAATGTGTGTGGAAGGCGATGGAGAAGTGTTCATGGTCCTGCATAGTTTTCGTGGATTTCTTCGGAGTCTCAAATCGATTGGTACTTCGATTTTTTCTCGGATTTTTAAAAATAAATAAAAATATCAATTCTATTAAGTTTTCAGGTCAGGTACATCGAGATCAAGTCGATGGTATAGAATATAACCAATAGCCGATATCAGAGGAAGAGAAGAGAGGGAGAGTGAGAGAAAGAGAGGGAGAAAGTGAGACGGAGGACAGAGATGTATACTCTGTCCAATCATAAACTTTTCGCTAGCATAAATTCGATGCTCGATGAATACCAAAGAAATTTTGTGAACCATTTTTATTGAGTAAAAACAAAATTTAAGTAAACCAGTAAATTGAGTAAAATAACTTTTTTTTCTTCTATAAAAAGGTGAAATCTGTAATAAAACGAAAAAGAAACATTAGACGAACACAGAATATGTTAGAAAACAACAAAAGCAAATCAAATTATGTGAAAATTACTAAAGTTTGGGTATTTCATTGAGTGTGTCAGTACTTTAAATGAAAATAAAACAACTGCTATTAAAAAAAGTGGCCAAATTGGTATTTATGTTAAAAGTAGAACCATTTAGATTAGTAACGATAGAAACCTTTTTAAGGTAGACAATATAATTTATCTCAAAACTTTAGTTTTTAAAATTACTGATGATCAATGATGATTCTTCTGAACTTTAAGAAATGTTGGTTTTTTAATGTTTAAGAATAAGAATAAATAAAAGAAAACCCCAAATAAAAGTACATTTCCATAAATTTAAACTAAAGGATCTTCTGACATCCTCCACCCGCGTTTTACTCATAAAGTAAAACAATCATGGCACAATATATACGCCATGAAAATGATGGTAATAATTTTTACACTCTTTTAAGCTGATTATTATTGTGCTTCTTCTAACTTTTCACAAATAAATTTCAGCCCAATGAATTGAAAATACAACTTTTATCATCGTTTATTTTGTAAGCACAAAAATCTCACCACATCATCACCATTTTTTTAGTCTTAACTTCAATGAAGTGGAGGCTTCGTTCTTTGGCTTCGGCAAATCGCCGTTCGTCGCTATGCAAAATACGACCGACCGCGACTGATCGCGACCAACAGAATGCAGTTGGCTGAACTTTTGTTCGTCTCTTTTTTTCGGCCATTTCGAAAACTGTGACATCATATTTACTCATCATCAATGCTTCGTGTAATTCTTGTTGTTGCTTTTATTGAACGTACTGAATAAATAACAAAAATATTGTAAATAAAAATTAAAAACAAATAAACAAAGAATGTGATCTAGAAACAGACCATAAACAGACTATAAAAATTCGGTGTTGAATTCATGGTCCCAATAACAAAATCAACAACAACAACAACAACAGCTTATTTTTTCAGCTGGATTTACGAATTACAAAACATGGCATTTGTTTAAATCTATATTTTTCACTTCCCTTCAAGTTTTGTTGAAAGTTGGTGGTTGATGAGGGGAGTGGGTGGTGGTGGAGTAAAAGGGGGGGCCCGGGGGCGGTGCCGAATGAAAAACTCACAGCGTAAAACTCTGTCTGCAGTGAAAACCATATTTTTTCATTTTGAATGAATGTGGAAACTTTTTTTCGAGAAAAATAGAATATTGTTGTTGTTGTTTGCTGTTGTCTGTTATTGTCTCTTATTTAAAGCAACAGACCGATGACTGGACGGGACTGCATCCAATTTTCTAAGAATTTAAAAACTCGCTTTTTGTTAAGTCGGTTTTTTTTTAGTAGCCTTCATTTAAAAGTTTGCACAACAAAAACGCATGAAAACAATCATAAAATCTCGAAATCTCAAAGTTAGCTGTTTTTAGAGTTCTTTAGTTTCACTTTAAATCGAAATACACAATTTATATGAGTATAAAATGTATTTTTTTTATAAAACAAACAAAAGTAATCTTAAGAAAAGAATGTTTTCTCATTTCAAACGAAAAACTTACTTTTAAAAGCAAACAGCGGATTATATTTGCTTCTGCTGAACTTCTGTTATTGCTGCTGGTGTGTTTATTATGGCTAAAAACAAAAAAACGGATACAGTAAAAATAACAGAGACACAGAAACAACAACAGCAGCAGAGGAGCATATTACAGATGAAACAACAACAACCCTCGAAGTCCCTGCTTGTTTCGAACGATTTTTGTTCTTCTAACGCTGTGAATAATGCGACGAATGCGATCAAGCATTCCGATCCGACTGATCCGAAGCGACCAACACGACAGTCGTTTGTGTTGTGAAATTCGGGGAGCAACACGTCCGAAGCAAGTTACGAAGCACAACGAAGCAACGTTGTCAATCGTGTCGAATGATGATTTATCGACAAATTGAATTTCAGTCCTTTTTTTTTGTCGCATGCGATTTTCACATGATGGTAGACAAAAATGTCACCTTGACTAAAATCCTTCAGTTTTTTAATATTTCAAGTGGTTTATAGAATAATTAAAAGCAACAGCAACAACAGAAGCAAGAGCAACAAAATCAGTTTATCCTCAGGCGCCTAAACTACGACTATAATAATATACAATATAAAGATTAAATCACAACTCAATTTAAAATAAAGCTTCAAACGACAAGAATAGTTATTAGAACGACAACACCAACAGCAAACGCAACAACAACAACAACAAACGCAACAACAACGAAAGCACATTAACGAATTCTTAATTCAAGTACACAAGAATGCTGAAATGTGGTTGTTGTACTATTGTTGTTGTTGTGCCATTATTGTTGTCGTTGTTCTTCTATGTTCTATGTTGTTGTTCTTCTACATCTATTGTGCTTCATTGCCGCTTAAATTTGAGTAGTAAAAAAATTTGTTGAACTCACCGAAATGCAACAACAACTCGAAGCAGCTTCAGTTGAATGGAGTACTTAATGCTGTTGTTGTTGTTGTTGATGTTGCCATTTCTGCTCTTGTTGTTGCTGTGTTTATATTTGTTCTTGTTTTCTTACTCACTTTAATTAAAGTCACATTTTTTAATTCAAAATCAATCGCTACCCGAAAAAGGCGTGATTTTTGACGTGAATGCATGTTTTTTTGTATTTATTCTTTAATAATTTTTTTTGCCTTTGAATAAATTATTTGATTTTATTTTTTTTCACTTTTTTGATTACTTTACGTCAACGCATAACGCAAACCAACGCGTAGTTATAGTAACTTTGAATTGTATTTTTTTTTTCTTTTAAATTTTAGTATTTATTTTTTTATTTTAATGGTTTTCAGTTTTATTGTAGTTTAGTTTTATTTTAGTTTGGTTTTTTAGTGTTTTTTTAGTTTTTTCTTTGTATTGTTTTGCTTTGTTTTTCTTTTAGTTTAGTTTTCCATTCTAAATTGTGATTTAATATTTTTTTAAGTTATTATTGTAATTATTTTTGTAGTTTTTAAATGGATTGAACGCATTATTTATGCAAACTAAACACACCTCCAGCATTTGATTAGCTTTTGTTTAAGTATGGAGCAGCGAGAGCAGCAACAGCGACGTTGACTGCAACAGCGACGTTAGCAGTGAGCAACGACTTTTAATGCACTTTATTTACATGCGATTCTTGTTGTTGTTGCTTTCTGTCGCTATTATATTTGGTGCTTTTATTATTATTATTGTTGTAGTTCTTGTTGTTGTTGTTGTTCTTACTGTTGTTGTCTTTCTAGCGTAGTTGTTGTCACCACATCGTATATGGTGACTTTATAAAAGGTTTTCACTTTTGCTAGACTCCTTTTTTGTAATGAATCTTTTGTTGTTGTATTTAAATTTTTCTATTTTTTGTTTCTTGTTTTCTTTAGTTATTATACTGTTTCTGTTGCTGTTGTTGTGTTGATTTCTCACAAACTGGTTCAATTATGAGGACTTTATAGCCACTGATACAGTTTTTGAAGTTCAGACAGTTTTTAAACCATTCCGGATGCTGTCATCTTTTCGATTAAATCAAATTTCGATGAATTAAATCACTGAAAACACAGCAACACTATAATTAGAGTCTGTTCAGAACTCTTCGATATTGAAATGCTTTAAAATAGAATAAATTCAGGTTGTATAATGCGAATAAATGATTATTTCAATCTGTTTTTATTTACAAAAATAAAATAAATTAATACAAAGCTTAATTATAGTCTTAAAAGGCTTTTTGAAAATGTTCAATAAAAAGAATTCATCGAAACGAAGGAAGTTTTTATAACTTAATACAAAACATGTAACACTCAACATTTTCAAAATATTGAGAAATGTCCTCAAAACATTAAACAAAAATATTGTTTAAATCAATTGATTGCTTATTATTCAAGCTTAAATTGTAATCGTTAAGTAATCAACAGTACATTCAAAATAAACAAATAAATAAAAGTAGACGATAGTCGTGAGTCGAACACACACACACGCAAAATACACACACACCAGTAGACGTTCCCACGATTTTTTTTCTGTTTGCCATTGAAAAGCGTTACATTTTCGAAAAGTGTTTAAATGTAATAAAACAACAACAAGCACAAGAAACGTCCGAGAATGTGAGGAATGAATGAGCGCGTATGTTTGTATGTGTGTGCCAATGTGTGCGTGAGTGTGCGTGTGTGTTTTCACTTTCAGAGTCTCACAACGAATCATTTTTAAGGCAGGTGCAAAAAACCGACTGAAAGGATTACATTTAAAGTTCCACGTTTCAAAAAATTCGTTCCTTTCCATGAATTTTTCCCGCTCTATAATTTTTCCATTTAAAACGATTAAATAATTAATAAACTTTATTTTTTGTGATTTAATTTCAATATATTGAGTCCCGAAATTTTTTCTGTGTCCAATTTTTTTAATTTACTTTTTTACTTTTCTTTAAAATTGAAGTTTTTACGTTTTGCTTTTTATGCAACACAAAATTGTTAAGTAAAGAAAACAGACATCCTTCTCAAAGGATGCGCCGCCATCCGCAAGATGCCAACGACGACGACGACTGACAAGCGACTGACGACTTGGCGATGCGTTGGCCAACTGAACAGATTTCAAAACCTGGAGAAGTCTGCAATCGAATGCGTGTCGCTGACAGCAGCAGGAGCAGCAACGTCATCACTGTCGTCATCATCATCACCATCACCATCATCATCATCGGTATCACCATCACCATCATCATCATCACCATCATCGTCATCATCACCATTACCATCACCATCATCATCATCATCATCACCATCATCATCACCATCACCATCACCACCAACATTATGCATTTTTATACATAATTTATTTCTATTTAATTATTTGTTGTTTTCTGAAATCCTTTCTTACGTTTGCTTGCGCTGCTCACTTCACTTGAACGCTTTTCCGCTGTGACGCGTATTACCACCGATTTACCGTATTTACCGTTAGCCGTTCGCATCTTCGGCCCAACCTGCTTGGCGGCATTTTCAACGCAAACTGAACTGAATTCGTCGCACACACACACTGTGTGACTGAGAACACCACGTCTTCTTCTTGGTTCTGACGACGAAAATTAGGCCTGGCTAGACGTAGTATCTTTCGAGCAGTTTCACGACTCTTATATTGACACCATTGGTGGCTACACACTGGTGTGTGTGATATACACTTCATAACCAACTGTCGGCCAGAGTGAGAGTGAGTGTGAGTGAGAACGCGTGGCGTTCGGCAAACTACTTTGCTCTTTTTTCGTTACTTGATAACCTTGAGGAGGGTATCACTAGGATAGCAACTGAGTGAAATTGTTTCAAAAGTTCTTGTTACGCAGTGCGTCTAGCCAGGCCTATTTTCTTCATCTCGCTTATGAATGGAGAGCATTTTCCAGTCTTCCACTGAACATTCTGAACATTTTCTCTCTGAGAGAATTTAGCCTTCGGCTGCCGAAGTGGCTTCGGCAGCTACTTGCCGGCAAGTAAAAGAATGGACAACATTACCAACCAGTCGCCATACAATTTCTATAGGAATTTACTGGCCGGCAAGTTTGGCCAGTAACTTGCCAAGCCGGCGGCCAGTAAAATCATTCATTCGCCGAATGTTCCGAGCTGTTCCGAAGTGATTTTGTGGAATTTTGCAGCATTTGACTTTATGTCTGTATTAAGTATGTGTATAATATTTTAAAAAGGAAGGAAAAAACATCAACGCTAGCCAAGCTTTCACTGAGGAGAGGTTACACAGAGCGAGTAAAACTGATGATGCTGTTGGACTCTCCGCGAAAAGCAACAAAAAATGTCTAAGTTCCCGACATATTCCAAAAAATTAATTAATGGAAAAAAATAATGCTAAAAATCTAGAATTTAATTGTTTTCCAAAAGTGAACAGTTTTCAATAAAATTTCATTTTAAATAAATGATATCTTCTATAGTTTAGGAGATACAAGCAAAAGCTTTCGAGAATTTAAAAAAGCTGATAATAAATAGCTGTTATTAACTTTGTTTATTTAACAGTCTGTTAAATTAACAGGCTCGCTACTACTTTCAGGAGGTGTCACCGGAAATGAAAATTTAGGCACCGGAAATGAAAGTTTTGGTTCCGGTTTGTCACTGCATGTATTTTTATTTACCTTCACGGAATATAAACAGCCAGAATTTTTTTTTATGTGAAGTTGGTGGCCGAGTACGTTAAACTGCTGTTACAACTAAAAATGGTGCCGATTCAAATCGCAAGAAAGAATTTAATTATTATTCTCCTCTGTTCCATGTCCATTACAAAAAAACAACATAAAAATGTAATAAAAAAAATAAAATTTTGGTTGCAAACATTTCTATTATAACTAAATGTTCAAACATTAAATCATTAACTTTGTTTATTTCCTAATGTATATTCACGAAATATTTGGAGTATACGTATGCTCGAAAGTTTATCGTCGCTTCATAAAGATATGATATATAAAATTACATTTTAAAATAATAATGGCATTATCATAGATTTCTTTAATTATTTTTATTGTAATACACATTTTATACACAGTTTGTATCGATTACACCACAAAAAAGATCGCCAAAGGTCATTAATAATTACAGTTTACTTTACACTACATCTACATGACTATAATTATTATTAATTTATGATTTTGATAAGAGTTAACAATGAATTATATACATATATGTAACAATTAATACATGGATATTCATAGAGCGTAAATAAGGTGTTTACACAGTTAGAAAATGAGAAAATCTTTAGTATTTAAACATGTAGTCAGTAGTAATGCTTAAAGAACTTTTTCACTGCTGAATATCCACTTCAATAGGTTTCTTACAGTGATACTGAAAGCTTCTGTATACATTCATAGTTATATTAGTTTAGTAAAATTATTCTCCTGGGATTGAATTTTTTTTGCATCAACGATGATGCTGTGTAATGAAAGATGAAAAGAGGATGGGATAGAAGGATGATGGGATGAAATGAAATTAGATTTAATGACTAAGATTAGCGGCATCTAAAATACTAAATATCATGATTGGAATACTTCCCGGAATACTTTGTAATACTTCTTGGAATATCACTTGTATAAGGGCCCAAATTTTCAAAAGCAAAAAATAAAACAAACTTGTGGTATATCATATCTCGTTGGTATAATAAATCAATCGAATTTTAATATGTATTATGAATATTTGTCGATCTGTTGGTGACATAAATCGTTGTTTGATTTGTTGTTTCAATTGATTTACAACCCAACTAATATTCAAATAAGAGTATATACATACATACCGACATACATGACCGATGTCCATGATGTCTGTTGGTCAACCAATCTTTACAGCTTGACATTGACGCTTAAACCTATTTAGGAAAATTTATGCACATAATCGAAGTGAAAAAAGCAAGAAAGTAGACACACACACACACGCACACACACACACACGCACATACACACTCAACTACAATTCACAGTTATTGCATTTGCTACTTTATTATATATTTACTGCTCCAAATTTATTTATTTATATCAAATCATATGCAGAGTGTGTGGATATTCGATTGTGATTGCATTCCGAATATCGTGTGGAATAAATGCACTTTTCTACACTTATACTTATAGTATTTTCCAGCATTATCATGGACCAAGTGGGCGAAAGTAGTTCTGAAGCCTATCAAAACTCTATCAAAACTTATCGAATGTATACAATTTCTACATGTTACTGTATTCGAGTATATTAAAAAGTGATTGCTTCCTGTCTGGTGGTGGGCATGAAAATCGAATTCAGTCGAATGCGGCGGCAATGATCTCATTAAGCATTTTTTTCATGTGGGCCCTAAAACAAAAATAATGAATCGAGGTATAAACTTGAAATCTGATCTTTAAATTGTTTTATTTTATTTAAATGTGGATATTATGGGGCTACGACGCTCCGTTTCGGAGTTATAAGCGTTTGAATTTAAGGACAACGCGAAAATAACGGAGCAGATTCAGATCCTCGATTCAGTCGTTGGTCCTTTATTTAGTGAACCAACATTTCAGGAGCTGACTCAATGAAACCAAACCTTTTAAGTTAAATGAGAAAATGTTGAGAAAATATTGATAAATGCGCTGTTCTTTATATCAACCCACCTGTTAACCACACTCACTCATCGCCATATAAATCATTTTAAATGATAAAAATTGAATTATTATATAAAACAAAACAATTACATTAAAATTAAACTAAACAAATAATTATTTCGAGATGTACCACGTAAGTTTTGTGAGAATTCCGAGAAAGGCGGGACACAATTTATTCATTTTCAGAGTCATTTTAAATTCTTTTAGATTCGTTAACTAGTTTTTGGAGTTAGAGTTAACTCCAGTTTTTACATCCGAGATCAGTGTTGCCGTTTGGACACATATTATTAGTGGACAAGTGAGCAAATTGTTCTGGAGAAGGACACATTTCACTATTCAATGTTTGCATTTTAAGCAGAAAAAATATTTATTTAGTGCAATTAATTAAGAGAAAAAAAGGCAAATGAATTTCAGGTAAAAATTTGTGCCTATAATGTTTTCGAAAGACCTTTAAAATAGAAGCAATTTCGAACTTAACCAAATACTATTTTGTTTTATATAAATTCTTATGTAAATTGAGTGATTTTTTAAGATATTTTAATAGAGAAAAATATAAGAAATATTGTTGTATATTTTATAATATTATTTTAAATATGCAACGAAATGAAATTCTGGTTTTCGACATAACCTAATGTTCCTTGCTGGCATATAAAAGTTTAAAATTATCTATTTTATGAACAACGTTTATAAAAAACGTGGACAAACATATTTCTAAATGGACAAATTGTTCTTAAAAATAAGACACATTTAATTTTATAGTACTCGCAACATTCACTGCAACACTGATGGTACTCTTCGTAAGCATTTCGTTCGGCCTGTACACAAACAATCAATATTTTGCGCGCTGCTGTCAAATTGTTGCGGTTGTTGGCGTCTGATTTCGTATTAGAAGCGAATTTGTTATTTCCTTTCTTCCTTCTTTTCTATTCAGCGCCTTTTCGTCTGAGACCGACAATTTTAAAATATAAAAGTATTAATCAAAATTCCTGCGAAACGTTATTAAATGCACCAGCTTTAAAGAATAAGCGTAAACGGATCATCATCCATCAGAGTTAATTAAAATGCAAGAAGTTCCAAATTTTCATAGAGTCGAAAAAATAGGTGAAGGCACGTATGGGATTGTGTATAAAGCTAGAGACACGGTAACCGGCAAGGATGTCGCGCTCAAAAAGATTCGTTTGGAGAGGTAAATAGCAAAAGTATGAGTTTTATTATAGTATGAAGAATAAATAAATAGTTTGTGTGTATACACACAAAGGGCACCAAGTAGCATTGTTAGTAGTCGTCGTTTAACGTAGAGAAAGAGTTGCACGGGGATTGTGACGGCAGACATGTCCTTGAGAAATGTCATCGCAAAAGGCTGCTGCTGCACAAAGCCTGGATGATGTGTGTGCTACGCGGTGATTGCGAAACGTAGCACCACATGATTCGGCTTCGTTTGGTAGGCAATATCTTTGGTCACCTTCACATACACCCCTTAAGATTGATTGTCATTTTGATGATTTGACGAACATTCAAATAAATATATCTTCTTTAACACCGACAGGTCTTGCATTATTTCATTCTGGAAAGGTATATTTTCTCTTTCCTCTCGACATCTTATGCTTGGAATTTATTTCTCTTAGTGGAATCTGTTTATATAAATATTTCAGCGAGTCCGAAGGCGTACCTTCAACCGCAATACGTGAGATATCCTTGCTAAAGGAATTGAATCACAAGTCGATTGTTCAGCTCTACGATGTTGTAGTAGCTGACTCTAGCCTCTACATGGTTTTCGAGTACCTGAACATGGATTTGAAGAAACTGATGGACAAGAAGAAGGATGCCTTCACTCCCAAGTTAATAAAAGTTGGTTGCAATTTAAAGTGACCAATTTATACGTAATAACTTATTAGCCAGAGCTGCATATGTTTCATTTTTCCAGAGTTACATGTTTCAAATGTTCGATGCCATCTCTTTCTGCCACACAAACCGTATTCTCCATCGCGATCTGAAGCCGCAGAACCTTCTGGTGAATACAACGGGCCACATTAAGGTGCTACTTTTGTGAACAAATAACTAATAAATAAATGGTCATAATTGTTGTTTATTTGCATTTTTTTTCGCTTTGCAGCTGGCTGACTTCGGTTTAGCGCGCTCTTTTAACGTGCCCATGCGCGCCTACACGCATGAAGTTGTCACACTCTGGTACAGAGCACCTGAGATTCTACTGGGAACCAAGTACTATGCCACCGGCGTGGATATCTGGAGTTTGGGGTGTATATTTGCGGAAATGGTATTTTTCTCTAGATTATTTATTTGTTCTTTTATCGAATACGAATACGTTTCATTAGATTATGCGACGTCCACTTTTCCCCGGCGATAGTGAGATCGATCAGCTGTATAGAATATTCCGCACCTTGGGCACACCGGATGAGAATATTTGGCCTGGAGTGACTCATATGCCCGACTACAAAGCTAAATTCCCCAAATGGGATAAAATGAACATACCACAGACAATTACCAATCATGAAGGATTCGAACTCTTCAAAGTAGGTTTATATTACTATAAATGACTTGAAAAATGTCAGGAATATATTGTTGACTCGTCTTATTCTCTTTTTGATTTTACAGTTAATGATGATTTATGATCCCAACGCTCGCATTTCAGCTAAAAACGCTAAGACTCATTCGTATTTCGATCACCTGGAGCATGTGGATAAAGTCGACCTGCCTAAAGAACGTTCCTCTGGAGTAGTATGAATTAAGATTGATTTGAATTAGCTAATTTCTATTTTATTTTATTATTTGCTACTTACTATATAACAATTCGCAGCGGTTTATTCGTGTTTCGATGTAAAGTGAAATTGTCTCTGCCCAATTAATGTTGTTAAAAACAGTTAAACGCGTATTATTTAACCATAAAATTACACATAAGCAACCTTTAAAGCATTTGCAAATAATATCAATTTTTAATTTGAAAACCTTGAATTTTACAATTCATGTGATTTCGAATAATTCTTTTCCTAAAATGTTATTGCTAGAATTTGAATATTCTTCAAAGAACACGATTTCTATACTTGATTTCAATTGCATGTACAAAAACATTTCTGAATGATTGATCTTATTAGACAGTCTTTAAAACGCGTTACAGTTGTTAAATAAAACAGTCAAGGTTTTCTATAACATATTTTAATTTATTTTACATAATCAATTTAAAAATGATATCCTATTTCAATAGTTTTCGATAGTAAATAGTTAATCATTCATGTTTTGAAGCAGCTCGGCTATTTTCTGAATCATTTTCACTCACTATGACTAAGTAATGAGTTGAGTTCTTTCTTTAAGTCACTCATGACGATTTTTTTCTTCTAATCTCAACTTTCTCCAGATCTCGTCGTCTTCGAATTGTTCCACAACAGACACACCGTCATCGGAGTGGTTCATTTGAACATTCTTTTTCGTTTTCTTCTCTTTTTTCTTGGACTCACTCGGGACACTTTCAGTTGGATGTTGCTGCTGTCCGATGGAAGGGTTTTCCACAAGATCGACCACAACGTAGTATTGTTGTGCGTAGGGATCATAGAAGTAGATATCGCCTTGCGGCGGTGGCAATGTTTGCACATTGCTGCTATAAGTTGTCACTAATCGTTGTTGTTGCTGTTTTGTCTGCTGCTGCTTTTCACTTGTTTTTACTGAAGTTCGGTTAGAATTGTTGTGGTTGTTAGAATTCTGGCTTGGTTTCCAATTCGAGATCGGAGGAGTTTCAATTAAGTGCGATGCTCCTCGATTTAAGAGATTGGTTAAGGGATTGCCTCTATTCCATGGTATCGACAGCCGTACTCTGCGTATTAGATCATTCCAATAACGGGTCAGTGGCCTTTCGGTTGTTGCTCTTGTTTGACTGGATGTGGATTCCGCGACAACAGATTTACCATCGGTAGAGTAATCATAATCGAACGAAGTGACACCGAAGTTGGGAATGCTGCGGGAAGGGTTAATGAACTACTGTGATTAATGGGCAACTCTTTCATTCTCTATTTTTATTTACCTAACTTCGGAGTCCTTTTGCATAGTCTTCTTTGATTGAGACGCCGCGCTACAAAGCGTAGCGATTATAAGAAAAATTAGTATCTGCAATTTTACAAGAAATGCATTTAATTCTATACAAATGTAATTTAAACTGATATGGAAAAAGTTTCATTTTATATACAAACTCTCACCAACTTTTGCCACATATTTTATTTAGAAAAATCTTTTAAATCAAAACTAAATTAATTCTTATGTTTCATTAAAAACTCTTGCCAACTTTCGTTCATCGTCTCTAAATTCCAAAGCTATACTAACGTGATTACTTAAATAGATTTCACCATAAGCGAGATGTTTTCTGCTGGTAAAATTTTCTAAACTACTAAATTATTCAATTTTAAATTCGTTTGATTTTTAAAGTCGCCGAAAAGAAATGAAGATAATCATCTAGCAAGTTCATTAATAAGATTCGCATAAATTTAGTTGGTCATAATAAGAATATGTTAATTCAATTAGCTTTACAACCACACACACGTATATTAAAGCCGGTATTAATAAAATCTTTAGTTAATAAATAAATTTTAAATTCGGCTATCAATTAATCATAACATCATCAAAGTTGGCACAATTTTTGGGAGTTTTACGATACGCGATGATGGTTTCTTTATTATACTGACTTCATTAATTATTTTTTTTTAAGTTAATATGCTGAATGGAAGGTGAAGCGATGACCAAATTAGTTAGATTTTATTACTCCAAGTTACATTCTCAAATCATGAGATGACAGATTGGTTTTAGAATCTTGTAGAGCGAAGGAAAGGGACACGGAGAACAGAATTGATGATGATGATGGTGGTCGTTATGACATAAACTACATAATCATCTCATTTGGCTCAGAATCTATAACTATCTCTCCATCTAGATCACAATATATTAGGTCATTATCTATGAAATGTCCTCGTTTGTAATAGGGGTTTAGTATATTATATCTCAAATAAGAAACAATGTGAATAATCAAAATATGCGCCCAGCTATCGATGGTGTTTTGCCATTTTATTGTTAATACTATACTACTCTATATAGAAAAATTGAAAAAGAAATTACGATATGCAGTATGAGTTTAAATTGAAAAAACATAAAAAAACGTTGAAGTTAAGTGTCAGAGGTCTCAACTGTCAAATTCACGAAACTTTACGAAAGTTTTGCATGAGTGCATTCATTGCAAAGGTCCATTTAGTCGAGACGTAACGTGACGTGACATTGTGGACGTAACTTGGCGCCTTAATAGTTGCAATTACTTAAAACTGGTGGGAGAGCAGTGGCAGCGAGAAAAACTCTATATCATCACACTCCATAATAGCTACCAGTAAAGTAACGTGCTAGAGAGCAAACAGGTTTTACTGGCTTCGAACGTCACGTTACCGGTACAGTTTCAATGTTTACAGTGACAGCCGCAGGAGAGGCTGAGTCAGCCGTCACGTTACGTGTGGAGTAAATGAACCTGAAAGCTTCGTCTATTTTCACCAAACGTGGCGTATACTTGACTTTAATTAACGCTTGTTCTCATCTCACCCATTTTTCAACAATGCTGCGTTAGCACCATTAGAAGTAAACAATAACAATAGCATTAACAAAAACAACAACAGTGATAGCAACGATAACATGCGAAGAGTCCAATGACACTTCCAGGCAATATCATCAACACGATTTGTTTGTCTGTTTTGTTTTTGTTTTGTTTTCCACCAACTTGACTAAAATAAGCAACTACAAATCGCCCCCGCACTCAATGATATGGAAAAACTCTGAATCTGCTGCTGAGAGAAAAAGCTTTTCTCTCTTCTCTAGCAGAACATCTTAAAACGTCGTGGGAGCGCATCAGAAGAAAGCAATCGAAATTCTCCTTGCGAAAGTCTGGATTTAATGTTGGAGCAACGAAGCATCCTGCTTCGCCGATTCATGCGCCGATTCAGTACTCGTCCAGCTGCCCAGGAAGCAACGCGCTCGCAAGAAAAATCATCTGTGAAAAACTCTGTTTTGTTTACTAGTGAAAAATCAAAAGAATACAAAAAGTACAAATAAAATACTAATTTGGCAAACGTAAAAGTATAAGAAAACCAAACGAAATACCACAAAACGTATATCAAACGGAAAGAAATTGGGCAAAATAAAAAGCAACGCGTTTTGAGTTAAAAAATGTAACTGAATTGAAAAGCAGCAGCATAATTAAGCCATCAATTAAGGTAACCATAAGTGTTCATAAATAAAAATAATAAACATATTGAAATTATACTAACTTCAACGATTTAAGGATAAACTTATATAAACGCAAAATGTGGCAACCATTCTAAAGCAAGGTTAGTGCGTTCTCTCTTCATTCGAAATCTATATATTTTTGGGGCTAAATTAAATTAGCTGGAAAAACAAGGAGAAGAAGAAGTACCAGCAAAATTGTGTGTGTATGGATTACAATAAGTAATACATACATACACACCTACCTACGTACTTTCGTCCAATAGAAGAATAACCCTTTTACTCAGTTTCTCTCTGCTTCGCATCTCCGCTGGGTTTCAAGCTGCACGCAGTGGGCGGTGGACGGCGTCCATCCTTTGTTTGTGTGTCACCAAAAGTGCTGCTTTAAACTACGTCGACGATGCGTTTGGCTTCCGAAAATGTGGTTGTGTTGCCCTCTGTCCTGCACCATGACGTCGCCATTGAGAAACGCATGAAGTGCACTCGTTTAAAAGCATCGTTCGGTGCTTAGAAATGAATGAATGAATGGATGAAAACGCTTTGCTCTGTTTGCTCCAATAATTTTGCTTCTGGTGTGGGTGGTGGACGCCCGCCAACCAAAACAGCTCCACAACATCTCCTAGTCTATAATACATTTCTTTCCATTTTCCTTGAAGCAGTTTTGAAAAAAAAACATTGAAAAGAAAAGCTTTATTGTTGCCACAGCTGATGGTGGTGGTGATGAGAATTAAGCGTTGCGCTTGACCAGCACCATTAAAATGTCAGCTTGCGTATACGCCATCTTTAATTTTTCATCTCTCGCACCTGTTTTCTCTCTCGATTTCGTTATTGCTCTCCCGGCTCTTCCTCTCTTTTTCCTGTCTCTCTGAAAAACCACTTTTACTTTCCCCCCCCCCCCCCCCCCCTTTCTTTATTTCTCTCCCTATCAAACGGTCTCTTTTTCTTTTCTTCCCTTTCTCACTCACTCTCCCTCTCTTTCTCTCTTTCCTTCCTTCCGTCTTTGTCAATCACTATCACATTAATACTTTTTTCGTAATACAACACTTATAACGTAATAACTTATGCTTGAAAGAACTTTAAAGAACGATGAAATTGTAAGACATTCAAATCGTTCAAATTTACACTGTACAACAGGTCGAATAGGATTTTATCTCTTAAGAAATAAAATATATTTCTCACGTTTTGAATTTAATAATAAATTGTGAGCTGCATCCTCGTGAGAATCGTCCTCCTCACTCCTTGTCACCATAATTATTATAACTTGTGTTAGCAGTTGCTAGAAGTACATCTATTGTAAAGTAGTACGTATTTGAATACGTAGCTAATACACAATGTAGCTAATAGATTCTAAAAATAATTGAATTAACTAATTAATGAATCAACTCAGTTCCATTGCCAATCAAATCCTGGCCAATCGGAAATTCTTGACATTTTTGATTGAAATTCGGAAGTGAAATTTTCGCCAAAAGAACAATCAAAACTTTTCACCAACTTTACTAGATTATTTCCCTCCGTGGAAAGTACTATGCTTCAATGAAGTTTTAAGGTTAAAAAAGAACCCTAACAATTGAAGTCGTAGAATTTGTTTTAGAAGACCCTTGATTAGAAATCATCCAAGCCAGCAACCCTTTGAGCATGTTTTCGTGTTTTTGCGTAATTCATCTGACATGCAAGTAATGGTTACTAAATTCATGAAATGCCATACTTTGTGGCCATGCTTCGTGCGTTTCTTTACAAATTTACACGAAATACGGTTTCCGGAAGAACGCCTGCCCATTTATTGTACTTGTACTGAGCTAATATCAAAAGTTAAGTTGTTTAGTTTTTATTTTAAGCTTCACCCTTTTTCACGCAAAACAAACACGAAAAGTGAAGCTCGAAAAATATCAACTGTAATAAGAATAAAAATAACAACAATAATAATAGTAGTACTCATAATAATACGTAATAAGAATAATAAACATGATAATTGTAATAAGAATACAGCAATAATAATAATCAACTATTTATATAAATAAAAACAACTATTAACGTCAAGTGCGTAACGAACAAGTTAATTAAAGCAATTTAATAAATCGAAATATAATTCAATAAGAATGCTGTCAATACAGCAACAACAACATTATGAGACGAGCTACTCAAAGACAGCTCTTTAATTCAAGGTTTAGCCCGTCCTTCGGTCCCTCCATCCATCTGTCGCCTGGTCGATATGCAGCTGACCCCCAACAATCAACAATCAACGAAAGAAAGTCATGAATGTCCTTTCGCCTTTCGTCTTCTGTACGGGTCAAACGTACGACGATGACAAAAGCGACGACAGAAGTCCGCATTGCATGTGAAACGTGCGCCCAGAAAAAGCAAAAAACTGCACTGAAGTGTGATTGCCTCAAGTGTTATTTGGCCTGTCATCCAACCTAGTCCTCATTAAGGACAACAGACGACAACGACGACGATGACGATTACGATGGCTGAAATAAAATCTCTGTCATTACTGTTATTTATTACAGTTGTTTGTTCTCATTGTTGATCTTCTCATCACATTCTAAAGCAGTATCCACTTACTCAACAGGTGGGTCTTTTTATCATCCTTCCGGAAAGCTTCTTGGTACTCTTATAAAGTGTGTCCTATAAATAGTCGATGTTCTATGAACTTGCAGCAGGAATTTTGGATTTTTCTTTATTTTTTTTCTTCCCTCCTTCAATAAATGGAACCTGAAAGTTTCACAATCAATTCATTGAAATTGGAAGGAGGTACTCAATTATAAACTGTTTAACTGAGTCAATTATATTGTAGTTAGTTAAAGAGTCTATTTTAACCACAAACTTTATTTTTACTTTGAGACATCATATAAGGGTATATAAACGAAGACAGAATTTATCGTTGCTTAAATAAATAGTATTGATTGATTTATTGATTTAAAACAATGTTTATTAATATTATCCACGCAATGAAACTTTTCTACTTCTTAGAGATTTTTTTACTTGGGGATTGAACATGTAATGTTCATATACGAGTATATTTTATAATCTCAGGTAACCTTAACTTCTGGCCTGTGTTACCATCTTTAAACTTTTAAGATCTGTCTTCTAAGATGGGTTAATGAATTTGTTAACTCTTTAAGAGTTCCTCTTTGCCTCCTTTTAAAAACCCAAATTTTATTTAATCCTTTATAAGTAGTAACCCACAAATTGTAAAATAAATCTTATTTACAGAGGGCCTTCAGCTTCGGTCGCAAGTCTCATTTTGCGAATACACACGATATATAAAATCTGAACCCGTTTTTAAACACGCTATGAATCGCCGCCACGCGAAACGATAGCATGACGCGTGACGGCGAAATACCCGCCATCTTCAATCCGAAGAGGGTGCGTACTCCCTCCGTGGTTGTCACCGGAGACTCGCCCAACGGACCCCCCTATGGTGGTTTCACGAATATCCTCAGCACCAGCAACCCGCAAATCACCCACCAGGACTCCATTTCGTCGAGTCAGCTGGACCCAAGTGAAGCCATACACATTCATCACGATGTACGAGATATTTGCGCGAGGACCACGGGTTTTGGTGGTGGGGCTTACGGCAGCAGCAGCGGTTGCATCGAGTCTGATACGCCAACAACAGAGTTGCCAGATCCTGCACACGTGCAATTTCGCAGACTGAAGGCTTGCAAAGAATCCTGTTGCTCCGAATTAGCACAAAAGGTACGAATAAAAATTCATAAACAATTTGTTTTTGCATATTTATATCTACGTATACAAACCACTACCACTATATCTGTCTCTCTTTCTGCTCTCATTCATTTACTACTAGATGTATTTTGGTATCTGCGTCACTATTCTGGTCACAGCTTCCTGGGTCGGCGCCACGCACTGCATAAAATTTCTATACTTGAATCGCAGCAGCTACGCAACCATCACCGCCATCGATGACATCGATCTGACATCGAATCATGGTGCCGTCGAACTCGATTTGGTGACGAACGTCGATGACGTCGATCTGATTGGCATTCGAGATACCGCAATCGGTGTCACCGAGGTGGAGGATGCAACAAAAATCTTTCATATACCACAGCCAACACTGCAGACGACGATATTCAATGCACCATTCTTCGCCGCCTGGTTTTTTACAAATTTCTCATTTTTATTTTTTCCAATTTATGTGTTGGGTAGAGTCTCACTGCGAAAATGTGATAAACCCGGCGAAATTCTCGGTGATGTCCTGCGAGGATTTCGCGATCGGGGATTTACAATTGGTAGTTTTTATTTAACCACATATGTAAATCAATTTTAATGCATTCTTTTCTTAATTATTGAAAATTTCTGATCACTTCAAAGGACGCTTCCTCAATCGCTGCCTATCATTTTGCATCCTTTGGCTGATCACCACGTACTTGTACACTCTGTCTTTGCGCGTCCTCTTTGCCACCGATGCAATGGCACTGTTTGCCACAAATGTTGCTTGTGTCTACCTCTTGTCGTGGGTCATTCTGCACGAGCAATTCGTTGGAGTTCGGGTACAGTACCCATTTTGATTGATTACCTTTTCTTTTCTCATATTCTTCGTTTCTCCTTTCGATTCCATTCCATCTCAGATTGTCGCTGTCATCCTCTGTGATACGGGAATCGCGTTGCTTGCCTACATGGACGGTATTACCGAGAGTCGAACATTGAGTGGTGTCGTCTTGGCCACCTTGGGTGCCGCTGGCTATGCTGTGTTTAGAGTAAAGCTACTTTTGAGCCTCTTTACCAGCTATGTTACCATGTCAATTCTATCGTTTCTTTCCCCCGATTTCTAGGTTATGTTTCGGAAAGTTATGGGTGACCCACCTGTGGGTCAAATAGCTTTTGCTTTTACCACATTGGGCTTTCTGAACGCCACTCTGCTGTGGCCCATCTGTGTTGCTTTATATTTGACCGGGGCAGAAAGTATGCCATCGGATCGGATGCCCTGGATAATTCTATTGATTGCCAGTATTTTGTTATTAGGTAGGTGATCCATCAATTGATCATATGGTTCATATCAATGGATTTGATATACATATGAATTTTATTCTTACAGTTTTTCATATTTTGATGCAATTCAGCGCTGCGGTCACTTATAATATGTTCGTGACGTTGGGTCTGATCACATCGGTGCCTGTTTCAGGAGGTAAATAAAATTAAGGAACCTTCCTGATAAAATAATGGACTTTTTTACGCATCCTTTATTGATATAAAGGTTCTTTAAGTTGGGATAATCTTTTTCCTTTCTCCAAATTTTTCAGCGCTCGATGTTGTTCTCTATGGTGCCACCTTCGCTGGCATGAAGTTGGCTGGAGTCATTTTAATAGCCGTCGGTTTTTTCCTGGTCATGTTTCCGGAGAACTGGCCCGATTATATAACGCGACTGTTGAGGTAAGTCTTTCGCCACAAAAAATTTGTTATTGAAACCCACAACCCATCTTATTTTCTCGTATTAATTTAATACCTCTTAGAATGCTAATCTTTTCATTTTGAATTGGTATTAAAAATAAATATTTATAAAGAAAAATATATTATATTGTATAAATAAAAAAAAATACTTTTGCTACTTTCAATAACTAGTTAAAATATATGTTAACTGAAAATATGTGTTAACTAAATTTTTGTTTGGTTTTTATTGCTAATTTTCTTTGGATTTGTGTTAAATAAAACTAAAATAATTATTTCAATGTCGCATTTAATTAAATCTCTATTAAAACCTTGAGTTGTTGTTCTTTGTTCAGTTTTTGGTTTTAATGTTTTTTCATCTTCTTCGTCAATCATCTTAAAACCCCGATAATCTCTACATTTAAAATACCATGAAAATTTTCTTTTCATCTTACAATAATATATTTCTTACTTTCTTTTCTCCATTTTTCATATTTTGTATTCCCCTCCCCCTTCCTGCCTGGCAAACAAAAAATTCTTACAACAAAAATATTTCAGAAAAAGTGGGCGTGCCATTCTGCGTTATCAGTGTTGTTGTGAGTTGGCTGAAATTCATTGTTCTCATGCGGTAGGAACGAAAATCAAAATTTTTCTTTTTAATTTCATAAAATAACAGACAGACACACAGTTAATTCGTTTTTCTTTTTAAACAATACGACTAAAAACAAAACACCGGAAAATAAACGAAAAAAACCTCGTCTCAAACGATTACATTTTCGAAACTTTCTAAGTTCACACTAAGTTAAGTTAACACTAACTTTAAGTTATTAAGAAGTTGTTGTTGTTATTGTAATGTTGTAATAAACACAAGAAGCCCCAGAATCCGAAAAAGCTTCCATGATATGTAAAAATCCACAAACTTTTTATTGAATAACTGCGTTTTACTATGATTTAGTGAAAAAACCAAAAATATTCACCACGGCCTTATTTTTCTCACCAACTCTCTTTCAACTTCATTGTCGTCAACTTCGACTTTCAAACTTTAACTTCTACACCAATTTAACTCCAGCACCTGATCAAAGACTTCGATACATTTGGCAAAATAGTTGTATTGACTTTCTTCAGGTTGTTGTTCCGGAAATGTTGCGTAACTTTGCTTTTCTGCCTTGTAATATAATATCGATGTTGTTCTACATATAAATATGTATAGTACATATCGCATAAATATACATACTACATACATACATATGTATATACTACTAATAAGTAGTTTTTCTTTAGTTGTTTCCAACTCCTTTCTTTTTACAAACAAACTAATCAGTGTTTGGTTAGTTACTCTTTTGTAAAAAACGCTCTAAAAATAAATATATATGTATGTGTGTATATCGTATAAATACCATTTACTGTATACTTATACTCACAAAAACTGTTGTAAAAATTTCCAATATTCAAATATGTATTATTTCCTTTTTGTTAAAGTTGATTCTGAATACATTCTCACAAGTTGTTTGAGTTCCGCTTTGCGTTTCGTTGGAATAGTTTACTTTTTTGGTTTGTTCGTATGTCATTTCGTCAGTGAGTTTAATTAATTTCGTATCTAGAACGATACTCTCTACTGTAATCCCTTACGACTAACACGATGTTGTTGTTGTAGTTACTAAAATTCACCATTCACCAAATTACTTTATTTTTCGAACCAAATTTAATATTCCATGTTAGAGCGCAACATGTTTATAATTTGTATGTACAAAATGTTTATTATTTTTAAAAATTATCTTTTATGATTTAATGATTCGATTGATAATCTATTTAATACTTTCATTCTCTTAAGAATGACTCTCTCTCGCTGTCTTTCTCTCTATTTGTCTCTTTCTCTTTCCAACTATATCTCCCTTGCGTTCTCTTCTGTTTCCCTGTATCTTTTTTCTTGAATTTTCATAATAATTTCTTTCAACATTATTCTCTTGAGTACCTGTTTCTCGTTCTATTTCTCTTTCTCTATCTATCTGTCTTTCTCTGTTTGCACTATACTATCTCTGTTATTGAATTTCTTATTCAATTTTTCTCTCTCTCCCTCTATATAAGCATCTATCTTTCTTTTTCTATCTTCCTCCGCCTTTAATATCCCTCAATTCATACTTATTTTATTATTCTTTCTACTCCCTCTATCTCTTTCTAATGCCTTTTATAAAAACGGTATCTCGATATTTCATTATATTTACAGAAATATCATCTTGTTGGGTCACAACGCGAGGTGAGTTTATTCCAGAGCCGCGTTACAGTATCTAAGAGTTAATAATTTATCATTTTTTTTAATTTAAATGTTCAATACAATCACTTTACTTCTTTTACGAGAACTATTTTAAGCCGTTTACAAAATGCTTTATCTTTTGTTCTGTTGTTGGTTCCTTTTTGTTCATTTTATAAAAAGAGGATTTCTGAAGATTCTTCTATTTTATTGTATTGAATTTAATTTATTCCTTAAAGTTAATTAATAATACTTATTTTAAAAAAATATCAATACCAGAAACGCCCGTTTTTTACATAAATTTTAAGTTTTTTTACAGATTTTTTACAGATCTTTTAAGATCTTTTTTCCCTTTTTTATTTTGTTATTATATACTTTATTTATTATTTTTAAAAATTATTTTATTTTTTTAGGGATACTTTTTCAATCACTTTGTTCCTTATTTATGATTTATTTATGTTTTATTTAGTAATTTATATTCTTTTTCGTATAATCTATGAAATAAAAAATCGTATTGAATTTAATTTATTCCTTAAAGTTAATTAATAATACTTATTTTATAAAAATATCAATACCAGAAACGCCCGTTTTTTACATAAATTTTAAGATTTTTTACAGATCTTTTAAGATCTTTTTTCCCTTTTTTATTTTGTTATTATATACTTTATTTATTATTTTTAAAAATTATTTTATTTTTTTAGGGATACTTTTTCATTTACTTTGTTCCTTATTTATGATTTATTTATGTTTTATTTAGTAATTTATATTCTTTTTCCTATAATCTATGAAATAAAAAATCATAGAAAAATAAGTTGCGAATTATTTCTACACAAAATATATATAATATTGAGCTTAATTAAGTGTTCTCTGAGAGTGTCATTGTTGTTAATACGTACCTACTTTCGATAAACCTACTTTTATATATTTATTATATTGATAACATGAACTTTTTTACTAATTATTCTGTTGTCGATGATGATGATCGTGATGAAGTGATTTTGATTGTGTGTGTGTTCTTTTTTCTTCTTCTTTTATTAATTTATCTTCTCAAATTCATTCCGAATCCGGATCGGCAGATATACAGACTATTCTCCTGGTATTCTTACGATCAACTACTTTAAATAATTATGCGTGCCATATAATTTTATTAGTTTCCACACATTTTATATATACGCATGTATTTGCGCTCTCTTTCTCTCTCTCCCCACACTCTCTCTCCCAACTCTCTTACTCGTTCACTTCTTTGGCATGAGGTAATTTTGCAATAAAGTCTATAAATAGCACCCGAACGAACTCAATTTCTTTTATGATTTAAAACTAAAGTTATTATAGTGAAAAATTTTTATTGCTTAGGAGAAAATATCAAAATCCTTACTCACCTCCCCATGTCGTTTCTAATTAGTTTCACGCAACTGTACATAGGGTGGGCCATCGGCTGGTTTCTTTTTCAACAATTCCATTAAATTTAAACTCAACAATTGTTCAATATTCAAATATTATAAATTATTAAAGAAATTCAAAAATAAACTAGACGATAATCTACCCTATATTTGGAGAATAATATTTGAAATCCTTTTATTATTACTTTCAAAGTTTAAAAATTGCCAAAATCAAATGGATTCTAATTACTTTAAAATCATTTTTATGGTTATATAGAAATCTTCACTTCGAGTTTCAAATTCAAATGAAGAAATTCCTTTTCTGAATTTTGAAACGCTCATTTCCCCCCCCCCCCCCCCCCCATCTTTCATTTATTTGGAAGGTTTTGCAAGAAGATATACAAATTTAAAAACAAATGGAATAGATTTGTTAAAAATACTTCGACTACAGAAGAAAGCTTATAATAAACATAAGTTGTAGAAATTTTAAGCATGTTTTAAAGAAAAAAAATATCAAATTAATATGCATCCGATTCAGTCTGTTCGAAGGTAAGTTTATTCGGAGTTTTGGTTTTATGGGCCTTTGCTGCTCACTTCAAAAACTTTAGCTCTCTAGCTTTCACTTTCACTCTCACTTTGTATTTCACCTTTTTCAACTTGACTTTATTTTCCACACTCTCTTCTAATACTCACCACTTTAAAGCTATCACGCTACCCACCAGCATTTAACTCCTAATGACACTCTACCATAGAAGTTTGTCGGCTGGTTTCCTTTTGAATTATTTAATTTAATTTAAATTAATTATTTAATTAATTTAAATATTTTTCACGTAATTTTTTAATGCAAGAAGAAACCAGCCGATGGCCCACCCTTTATAACAGAAATGGTACAACTCTCAGATCTTCCTTTGTTATTTTATCGGTTCTCTTTTGTAGTAATCTCAGATCTATATCTTAATATTATTGCGGTTAAAACAACAACCTGATATAATATCTATTAATATTTAAAATATTTACTATTAATTAGTTGTCTAAGTTTTTACTTACTCGAGTTATTCGAGAGTTTGTTCAGTTGTCTGTTTTGATCAATTCACTTTGAGTTGAGTTGAGTACTTATATTTTCTTGAGTTACGTACTTCCTTTCGTTCGTTTCCGTTCCTTTTTTCTGTTTTTGTTTCATTCTAATCTACGTGATTTATTATTAAAGTCACGTAAAATTGATCAACTTCTTAATTTTCCCAAAAATAAATTACCACTTATTTTGAGCCACGTTAGTTAAGTGTTATTAATCAATCACTGTTTTTCTTATGCTTCTTGTAACTTCTTCTCTTCTCACCTCTTCTCTTTCACCAATAATATAAAAAACATTTTAAAACTATTTGAAAAAATTCATCACTTCTAAAACATTTTTCTACAATTTTGAATAAAAAAAATTGATAAAATTCTATCTATTGAATAAAAATTGCAAAATTCTAAACTGAAAATATTTGGGAAAAAATCAATCAATTTTTTTTAAAAATTAAAAATAATTGAAAAAATTCTAAACAAATGATTAAATTAAAAACCGAACATTAGTCGACCGGCTTTCTGTAGACGAGATGTCGTCGTAGCCTCGCCCACTTCCAGGTAGGCAGAGTATCAGGAGGCACGCTTTGCACACGCAGCGCCTGGACACTCCATTTTTATGACGTAGATAGATGCCACAAAATATTAGCGTTTCATTACGTTACGTTATGTTATTTCGCCACAAAACTCGACGTACACCCGGCTTCAGTTTTTCCTCCTTCACATCTCCCCGGTAAGTATGAACCGTCAACGAATGAACGAAGCCGAATGTAGCGCTTCAACCTCTCAACTGAGTCGCCTTTTTTTGCTGTTCCACATTTTCTTCTCTTCCTTAAACATTAATTCTATTATTTTTCTTGACCGACCTGACTATTTTATATACATATTCTATGTACAAGTATTATATATACAATTCTATACATATGTGTATACTATATACAGCATACTTATGTTTATACAATACTTTATATACATTATAAAAGGTGGGCCATCGGCTGGTTTCTTTTTGAAATATTTAATGTATTTTATTGAAATTAAAAAAACCTAGTCGATGGCCCACACTTTTTGTATGTTTAATTACTTATGTATCGTTTTTTAACGAAGTGTTCAGATTTGAAAGTTATCCAACCATTAATATAAATAAATTAAAAACAAAAGATCGTGCATTTTGTATCCAAAAGAAATACCAAAACAAATTCTAATCAACGTATTTTGAATAACCTAAATTAATACAGTTTGTTTCCTTTTTATTATTTTTCTTTGTAATATTTTGTTGCTTTTTATTAACAAAAAATTATATAAAGAAAAACTTACAGATGCCAACAAATTTATATCACTGAGTTGATAATGAGACAGAAATATTACGCTGTCAATGCGAATGCTTCGCTGGGCTAAAATTGAATCGAATCAATCAAATCGAATCTATAAACGTTAACTTTTGGTGAGCTTTTTGAGCAAGCAACACTTTTTATGGTATTTTAGTCTAGAAAGCAAACGAATACTTTTTGCCGCAGGCTTAGAAAACGTATCCAACTGAAAAAAGAACCTCTCCAGCATTATAAAGATTGGATTCAGGCTTGTAGTACATTTCATTAAGAATCGGCAACTCCAAAGTTTTGTTGCTATGATGCTTTGTTTGAGTTCATCTGCGATTTCTTTTTTAGATACAATTTTAATGAGTATAGAAGTTAGTAAAAATAATAGTATAAAAACGTTAATAGTACAAATATTCATCTATGTAGTTAAGTATTAAATGTAGTTAAAATTTAATGTAGTTGTAATTTCATTTACTTAAAATTTAATGGAATTTAGAACTTTAATGAATCTAATTAAATAAAGTATTTAGTTGTAAAAACTTGTAGCTGAAATAACTGCAAAATAGCTGTTCTTTTCAAAGGCCTCTTAAAACATTTGAACAGATACTTCTTTCCTACAATAGTACTCTTTTCACCTTACTACGTTTTAGTCACTTTACTACGCTTTTGTCACACTACCAAAAACGCACTTTGACTTTAATGTGTGGATTTTTCTTCTTGTTTTTAATGTAGTTTTCAATATTGTATAGACACTTAAAAACTTCCCCCATTTCTCTTTAAACTTGTCAATAGTTTTATGCCTGTCTCTGCCTCTCTCTCTCTCTCTCTCTCTCTCTGCCTCTCTCTCACTATTGCACTTAACAAAAATAAAATACAAATAAACTACCAAAAAACCTTTTTATTTTTATTTTAAAAGAAAGCTTATATATTTGATTTAATTAGTACATTTAATTGTATATAATTTATTTGATTAAGTAAATATTTTTCCTATTTTTTGGTAGTGTTTTCTTAGATACTAAATAATTATTACTATTAATCAGTAATCATTAAAAATGATGTAAAAATTAGTTGAACATTTTATTAAAACACATTTTTGTGAGTTTTTAAAAAGAAAAACATTCGAATTAGTACAAAAATAGTACCGAAAAAGTAGCTTTTAAATTTCTGTAGCTTTTACATTTCTGTTAAGCTTTAAATATAAATAAGAAACCACAAATAAATAAAAAAATAAATAAACAAATAAATACAAGGATAAAAAAATCACTCATAATCAATAAATACTTCAAACTTGTGTTAAAACTCAAGCAATGAACATTCGATGACTATAAAATTACGAATATACTATGAGTTATTTTTTTATAGCAATTTTTTATTGTTATTGTTCTTTTGAAATCAATTGCCACAACATACACACCAAAATCACAATTAAAGCTTTATAAGAATCCATTATAGTAACAATCATTAGTTTTCGTTTGTAAAACTTAATTAGAATAACAACTACACACGCTTTATTTATACTTATACTTATATTTCAACATCAAACAACGTTTTACATAAATTCGTACTAATGTTAGTCTTTTCTTATTCTACACAAAACGCAATCAAATACTAAACAAATAAACGAACAAACAAATAAACGAACAAACAAACAATCGAACTGTTTTACTCACACACAAAAACCACAACAATAACTACTACATTAAACCACATTCATACGAATATAGATGGGGACGAGGTCCTCGCAGCGGATCGTTAGCGGGCCAACTTCCCATCACTATCGATTATCGGACGGGTTACATAAGATCCCATCTTCGATCACCCTCTGGCCGTGTGAGATGACCGACTTGTCGCCAACAGGTTTTCTGCATTATAACAATCAACACCAGCAACAACAACATCAGATATATCAGCACCAACAACAACATCAACTTCTTTTCCGTCAACATCCTCATCAACATCAACATCAACAGAATACAAATTCAAATTCTCATTCGATTTCTTCAGGACTACAAAATATCGGAATTTCCAGTTCGAGTTCTTGCACACCACGTCGCCCGCCCATTGGCAGCGGTGGTGGGCGTTTATTCTCCTATTTCGGCAACGAACACGAACGCGAGCACAAGAAATCCGAAACATCATTTTTTAATTTAGGCTTCCGACGTAAATCGACGGTGGTCTATTATGCGGCCACCGACTAGGAAAGGCAACGGAATTCAATTGGTTGAGTAGGTTCAAAATCCATCCAGATAAACAGATAAACAGACAGACGGACAAATAGACATTTCATGTCATCCATCCATAACAAAGTAGAATCTGTCAGAGAAAAGGAATAGGTCTCAAATCGAACCTACTGAAGCTGAACCAAAACCTGAACCTAAACCTGAACCTAAACCTGACGCTAAACCTAAATTTAAACCTAAACTTAAACCTAATCTTAAACCTGAAGTTGATTTGTGTAACTTTTATGGACGACTGTTCTGTTATTCGGTGTGAATCATTTAAGTCTATCTCAAAAGTACTAGAAACAGTAATAAAAAATGCAAAATTATGTTTTTTAGAAAGGATTTCAAAACTACCCACCAATTGAATTCATAGACGTTGAGAGAGACGTTCTGTAGAAAGGTTTTATAGAACGTCTTCGATGAAAAACACGTTGATAGAGAAAAGTTAGCGTTTCAGAAGTAAACAAAAAACCACTAGAAATTTTAATCAAATCAAATCAAATATTAATTGAAAATAAAGATTTAAAAATAGATTCAAAGGATTCTAATGTATTCGAAATTATGGAACAATCATTGAGAAATTTGTCTCTAAAATATATCCAAATTTATATGGAAATGGATTTGATGGTTGAACTCATGGATATTTATATGTAAATGACATGAACTGTAAGAGGTCATGATGTGTGTGTGTATAAATGTTGCTGGTTGATTTGTTGATTGATTAATTAAATCCTTAAATCATGCTCAATCAATAGCTTCAAATGACAAAATGCAAAAAAGACAAAATAAAGAAAAAATATACATATAAAAACCTTAAAAAAACATGCAAAGAAAAGAACTGGGCGTTAGTATAAAGTATGTAATTAAAATTAATCCCAATCAATTAATTGAAATTCTAATTACAAACAAATAAAGACAGAAAATACATATACTCGTACTTATATACCGTATAAACTTAATTCTAGTGAAGAAAACAGTACTCAAGTCGAAGTATTAGAAAATCTTGAATTCCATTAACAGGGTGCAACAGAATGTGGTACTGAATCTATATGATTTATGACTATGCAGTCATTTTAGATAAGATTTTAATACATTTGAATCATCTTTCTATCAAAGAACTCCTTTGATTTTTTCGTCACTTTATGTTAGATTAAATTCTTTTCTCTTTTATTGCAAAATTCTAGAATCTATAGATTTTACTTCAAATTAGTGAATTCCGAGATTTTAAACAATTAATGCATTTGTAATTATTTGACTATTTATAGTCTTTATATATTTTATACTATTTATAGGCAGATATCCACAATTATTTGACATTTAAAATAAAAATCTATAAATCTTAGTTCACATACAATTCTGATACAGATATAAGACAAAAGGATTATTTAAAATACCATCAAAAAACCATCCAAACAATAATCAAAAATGTGATCAAAAGGATTATCAAAAAGACCGTCGAAAATACCATCAATAAGATGATTAAAAAAATCATAAATATGGCCATCAGAAGAACCATGAATAAAGTACATCCTAAAGTTCTCTCTATTTTTAAATGTATCCATTTTTTATACAATGTTTGTGTATAAATAATTTTCATAATAAAAACAAACCGTTTGCAAAGCAATGTTGCACCCTGTATTAGCCACAATATACATACATTATCGTACATATAATATGCAATATAATAATGTCTAAAAAGTATTAATATATCCGTGTGTAGCATATTAAATACAGAGTCTAACTACAGTAATTAAACTAAATAAATGTTTGTCAAAAGTAACATACAAATTAAAACATGCACATGTACATAGATACACATACCTACAAAACTTCAAGTATGAAAGAGAAGTATGCCCAACATGAATGAATCAAAAGAATAACCTCGGTAGCTCGGATGAGGATTGAAGACTGTAAAGCTAAAGCACGGTCTCATAAACATCATCATCGTCATCTCCATCATCATCGTTACTATCATCATTATTATCATCCTCATTGTCGCCATCATTCTCGCCATCATTATCATCACCATTATCATCAACCTTACTTAATCGCTTACTTTTCACTTCACTTGAAAATGTTTCGAGTTTTAAAATATAATATTTTTTAAACAAGCAACCGAAAAACGCCTTTTATAAAGCCTACTCTTTTTTTAAAATCCAATAATAAAAAAAATCAAGAAGAAACCAAAAAATGCTCACAAATTTAATTGGTCTTGTTACATATACATACATACATACATATTTATAAATTACCAATAAACCAGAGATCTTTAATAGAGTAAAGAAAATACACATAACTTTAACTATAACTATAAAAAAAGCTACTAATATAACAACTAGTAATTAAGTATAATTGATTAGAATCGTATTCGTTTAAACCAATTGATTGTCGTATTTAAAGATTTTAATGCGTTGTTGTTGTTATACTAAATGTTAGTTTATTTACAAGAAAAATAAAAGAACGTTGGTACTCATGGTTAAAAAAATATCCAAGAAAAATGTTATTTAAGTGACTTCATCCATCCGTCCCTTTTCTTCCGTCACCATACTTCCTACCGCCCTCTGTATCTTCCCCTCTCACAACCCTTCCCATTCGCTGTCCCTTCGTCCTTTTGGTCAACCTTTCAACCTTGTTTATTTATACCTTGTTTATTTATATTGCATTATAATCAATAAATTAAAAACAATGCGAATCATCTTTTTAGACCAAAAAACAATAATTTAATCATACGTATTTAAGTATATTTTTGGTACCAATTTTTTCCACATACTTCTCGATAATAATTATATATAAATTAATAGAAATTATTGCTATATACCATACGTAGATATATTAAATAGTTCTATTATTATATATAGAAAATTGTTTATATTTATTATCATATATTATTGATTATTCTATATTTTTTGTAATATATTTCTTAATAATATATCTTAATTAATTAGTTATTATTTTTGACATTAACATGAAGATGGTTCTTAATAAATAAACAGCAAACATACAAGAAATAAACTAATGATATACTAAATACCAAATAATAATAATAATGAATAAATTAATAGACTCAATTAATCTAATCATTATAGAAAAATCAAGATAGAAAAATTATTTATTATCAAAACCGCAAACAAAAAAAAGAACCTATATTAGTTTTTCTATTCTTAAAAATGTCTAAAAGAAAGTGTTTTCTGTTTTTAATTTTATGAAAGTTCAAAAATATAGTAAATTTTAAAAATTTGTTTTTTGTTTAAAAAAGGGAAGGATTAAACGAGATTATTTACCGATTTTCAGAACTTCAAGCTTTTTCTAAAGCTTTTAAATTCGTTGTTGAATTGGATTTTTGTTCTGTTTTTACATCAACTCATCTTTTTGTTGTTATTATTATTGAAAATCCATACAAGACAAATGTTGAAAATCATAGAAAAAACTTTGTACAAAAAACGGTAATGCGAATGTGAGAATAACACCTCCATAGTTTTGTTGTTATTCGGTTCTGTTTTATTTTGTTTTGTTTGTTGCACTTTCAATCAGTGTCTGTTAATCGATAGAAACTTTTCATTTAATTGAATTTATTAATTTTTGTTTTAATTTATTATTTCGTTATGCTTTTAAATTTCACTTTTATTTTGCAAATGTAGATTTTATAATTTTCTGGGGTTATGTTTGTGTTTTTCGTCATCAAATTCATTTATAAATTGACTTTATTTTGTTCTTCTTTTACTATCGGCACAATTAAAAATATGATGTGTTGGTATATCTTCTGGGCCATTCGGTATTTTGTCGGTAAGATTCTTTCTATTCATGTGGTTGATTTGTATTTAGTTTATAGCAATAATAATAATAATAAACTATCCGCAGCTATCCTAACCTAAACACCTCAAAACTTATAGTTTATATAGGGTGGGCCATCGGCTGGTTTCTTTCTGATTTTTTTATCCTACACTCGATCAAGTTGTTACGGGTGTAACGCTTTAGAAGAGACATGGTTGTACCACCTGAAGGGACTTAGTCCTGTTCCTTCGTCTGTCTTTCTATCTGTCCTTAATCCTATCTGTCTGTAATGCATACAAATAGTAATCCATAAAAAGAAGTCGAATTTTGCAAGACTTCACATGCACGGGAATTGAGCAATCTCTGCTCAATCAATAATGAACACCAATAAAGAACCCACATATCTGTATAAACCTATATACTGTATCTATAAACCTAAACATTTCCTAAAACACCTAAAAGAACCTTAAGCAACGCTCTTAAAACACTGTTGGGTAGCTTGAGCAAAATCCGTTCGAAAATATTCTCTTAATGCTTGGCTTTAATTCAGATACGATATGATCGACCATCAACCAACGATTGCATTGTGAACAAGGGAACACTCAGTTCCAGTGTCGTTCATATACAACAATAACAGCAAAAACCACTGTACGCTAAAATAATACATCAAACAAAAAAAAGCACTCGTCAATCACTGCCGTCGTCAGATCAAAGTAGACCTTGTAAAAAATTTCATTAGAAAAAAATTATTCACAAATTCAAAAGCAAAAATTTAATATAATAAAATTCAAAAACGCTTTAAAAATATAAAAATCCATCAAAATTGTACCAAAATTAATTAAATAACTTAGAGACATTGACTAATGGATTAAAGACGAATATAACGAATGAAAAAAGATATATCATTCAATTCGACGATTAGCGATTAATTGTGCAGTTTCTTTGGTGTTGTTGTTTTGAACGTTTCATTCTGTATTAACAAAAACTAAAAAGAATATAAAACAACGAACACACGTATAAAAATACCTATATACCACCGACGCAAGGACATTCAAACGATACTATATACATCCTTCTAGTATACATATATATATGTAATTGTTTAAACGGACGAGAAAAATTGTAAATCTTTGGACAAAAGATAGCCTGACGACGACTCAAAAAAATTTCGTTTTTTTTTTGGAGTCTTTATTAGGCTTGCGGACATTTTAATTAAAAGCGACACGAAAAACAAGAACAAGAAAATAAATAAGTCTCAGAGATTGCAGCAGCTTTCATGATGTATAAATACGGTGAGTAAAAAATATTAAAAATCTTCTCAAAGACAAATCTGAGTTCCGAAATGTGATTACATAAGATGTTTCTTCTTCGGTTTCGAATTTGATTCCAATGGAATTCCAATTTCAAAGTTAAAAATATTCAAAATTCATATTCAATAACTTCGAAATTAATTTCATAGCTTGCTAGAAAACGCAATGTAATCAAGTAAGAAAAACTAAAACTAGACACTGATTAAACTATGACATTAAAATAGACAATTGAAATTAGTAGCAATTACATAATTAATTTAAATTGATTTAAAAAGAAACCATCCGATTTCCCTTCTTAAGCCCACCTTCTTAATTTAATCATTAAAAGCTTAACTTGTATATTATTTGATTTCTTATCCAAGTGGAAATATTTTCATTATTTAACCAAAAACTCAGAGGAGTCGTTAATTTATAAAGTTTATTTATGAAGTACAAAAAGATTTGTATAAAATATTTAATTATATTAAACCTATTTTCTTTGTTTTTTAATAAAATTATTCGAATTTTCATTTTTCACAATATATAAAATATACATATGTATTTAGACAATTTTGTTAAATAAAATATATATGTATAATAGATGTATCGAAAACGGCACATTTTTTGACATAATAATAAAAGTATTTTGACAAATTAAAACATCAACATTTAACTTGGTGTATTCGCGTATAGAAAATACAAATCTTGATCTAGATCTTATATGATGGTTGATCTTATCACTCTTCATCAATGGACGGATATGTTATGAGTTCAGAAGACCGTACGTAAAAAATGCAAATTTAATAAATGGCATTTTTTTAATAAATACGTACACATATAATGTTAGACTTAAAGGAAAAGAAATCGAATCAGTAACGTGCGGTCATAAATTTTGCATTCTAACAAATAACACAAAGCAGCACACACAAAAAAGGTCCAGTCAGCCAGCCAGGACGCGTCTTGTCTTCATAATCCTCCTGAAAAGTAAACACCAAAGGTTAAAAAAAATATATATGTATATACATATCAGGAGGAGGTCGCTTGATCGGTCGGTCGGTCGACTGCCCAAGCGCCCTGCTTTATTAAAAGCAGCTTGCTTGCCTGCCTGTTGCTTTGTATAAACTCGGTACGGTGCTGAATTTGTGACTGTCTATGAAAAATGTGTGAAAATATTTAATAACAAAAACTACAGCAACCAAATCAATGCTGCTGCCTGCTCCCTACCTCCCTCCTTCCCTGACAAGCAACTGAAACATAACTCTGGCTGCCCTGCCCCTTCTTACTACGATTTCTATAAAAAAACTTTATATTTGATAACCAAAATTAAATAAATTTGTTGGAATTCCATCTAAAAATGTGTCAAACTAGTTTTTTTCCTACATAATCACCGCCGTCATCATCGTTGCCGTTTCCTAAAAAGTTCTCAGGGTAGATAATAAACTTTCAAGCTCATTGATAATCAAGTATGAAAAAACCATTTTAATTCTCGTAAAAAATTCCGACGACCGACGTTGATGACGACGACGACTACGATTTAATATACCTTTTTTTGTAAAGAAGTTTCTCTTCATTGCGTTGAAGTTCGTTCGTGCGGCGAGCACCATGAAGGATGGGCTCTGGCAGGAAAAACTCTGGACGAAAGCAGCGCAGCATCACTGAAAGACTGTAATAAGATGCTTCATGTGATTCATCCCTCGAATGTCCAGTAGTCAGGGGATGCTGCTGCTGCGGCGAGAGACAATCGTAAGGGATCGTCGCTCGCTCGCTGATCGACCAGCTGAGTTGCTGCTGCAGTTATTTTTAATTTCAACAGGTTTTTCTGTATCAGCAACAGCGCTCGCATGTCTTATTGTAGTTTGTTGTTCTTGTTCCTGCTGCCACAGCTGTTGTTGTCACTGTCGCTGCTTCGTTGTTTCTTTCGTCTTCATGCTCTATAAAAATATTTGTAGTTTTTCTTCAATACAAAGAAGAAATTTCCGTTGATGCGCTACTGAATCAACAGAAAACTCAGAGCATTTGCGGTAATTCGAGCTTAGAGGCGGATTTTAAAACTATTTTGTTGCTGTTTCTGTTACTACTGATGAGGATGCTGCTTCGTTCCCTTTATTCTAATGACAAATAACGAGATTCATTGTAATAGATTATGTCTACAACTTAATCGTCTCGATAAATGATGACAATATTCAAGGAAAGGAGAAGAGGCAGCGGGGAAAAGGGCTGCTTCTTTGGCTTTGTATCTGTGGTGTCTCTTTTTGCTATTATTTGGCCGCTTGTGCTTTTTTTGTGCATCCGCTTTTGTGTGGCTTTTGTTGGAAGCATAATTTTCATAGTTTGAGGTTTTTTGATGTTTGCTTTTAGTTATTTGAGATTCTTGCGTGTTCTTTGTGACGTACTTCTTTTAGATTTCGATTTCTTGAAATGGAATGGACGGAAGTAAATTAGAACTTATAATTATAATATGTGTCACGGTAGCGTTGCGTTTAGAATAGTAAACTAAATCGCTCTTCTAAATTTATAAACTAAAACCAGTGTTAGACCGAGCATAGAGATTACGAGCGTAGTAGCTGCTTGCAAACCTGTGGCTCCGGCCAGTCGACATTTAAACAAATCGTAGCGCGTCTCTTTGTCGGCAACAATATTTTGGTGCTCCGCTTCCACCAGTTGGCCATCGTAGTAGGTGATCAGATCTTCAAAAGGATATTCATAGCCTTGTAGACATTCGCATTTGTAGCCGCCGGTTTCGTAGCCACGACCCATGATTGGAACACACTTTAAACGAGGATGCAAATTATAGTAATTATAATAAATGCAAAATATACACAAAAAAATACTGAGATTCTTACATATGAAGACTGTTCATCACATTTATCGGTACTTTTGAAAGCGTTCGGCTCATAAAACCAATCGGGACATTGATTGATGTCCAACTGTAGCATATCCATGGAGACGGCAACAATTCCTCTGCAGAGAAACAGAGAAATTAATTGAATTCAATTGAAAAAAAACCAAAGAAAGACAGAAGTCAAGACAAGACATGTTTTGAAGAGGTTTCGCAAAGCTTAAATAAAAACTGGATCATTAACTTCGCTTAATATGATTTTCTTGAATTATAACTCGTTGGTCGCATGCCATCGAAGTCGCATTCCCCGCACAAAGTCTTACAAATCCTAAATTTCCAGCTCTTAGATGAAATCTGAAATAGAAATAACCCTAAATACTTAATATTTAAAAAGACAGGTCGGTCAAGTTTTCCATAAATTCTAGTTTAACATTTATGATGACGCATTACAAAGGATTCTGAGATGGCGCATGATATAATTAAATGTTCCAACAATCCACAACACGACCCTTATCCCGCGTCCGACCCTTGTATCCCTACAGAAGATTCAAGGATAGCTCAAAAAAAAAGGGTGACTGACTTCTTTACTTCTTGCTGACCCATCCACAACAAAGTGCTCGAGTGCCAGGAGCTCACTTTTCCCGAAAAAGGGTCGCTTCTGTGTAGCAGACACAATAAAGTGTGCCCGGCATTTAAATATGACAACTGAACTGATTCATCCAATTTGTATACGTCATTTAATTGTAGTGGACTCATTCCTCTTGCTCTGTCGTTGTCCCTATCCTTCAAAGTCAATCGAACCCCTTTTCCCTTGTTATTCAGTCACTCACTTGAATTCCAGTTTCACTTTAAGGCTGTCCCAGCCAAAGAAGGGCGCCGCGTAGGTCACCAGCCACTTCTTAACGTAGCCATCGCAGTCGAATTGCGGTTGTGTCCAGTAGCCGTGGTTGATGTTAGCAGCGCGATATGAATTCGGGAAGTGCTCGTAGTTCTGGAGATATTCGCCTGTTTCATTGTGACGAATTCTCATCTTCATGTGGAATGTTTCGAGATCGTCGAAGTTAGTGGACCAACGTTGTTTGAGGAATTTAAAGTGTTTCTTTTCCGTATATATTTCGTGCGTTTTATTGAGACGCGCCAAATCTTCCACTTTGAACTTGCGTGTATTTAACTCAGTTTTGTAGGCGTACGGAGCAAAGTAGGTGCGGTTGGTGAACTTGTTGCGTTCCCAGTACATCGCCGCCGACCAGACTTTGGTGTCGCCCATCACTATGGCTAGTGTTTCGCCAATCATTTGATCTTCAGTCAAAGGTTTGTCGGCAACACGTTTGCCCGAGTAGACTTCATTGGGATCGGAAACCTGTGGAGCAAATACAAAGAAGAGCAAATGTATTTAGTTTGAATTTACATTTACTAAAATAATCGCTTAATTCAAATACAAATCTAAAGGATAAGCTAAATGCATACACATATAAGTGAGAAACACGCAAGTAGTTATTAAAGACTACTCCAAGGTAAATGAAAACCAGTTGAACCGCCCTAGAAATTGTCTAATTTTGATTATATTTGCATAACTTGTTGATTTCAAGACAGAAAAGCGAATCGTTTTGTATACAGACAGACGTTCGACATACGATGCAGGTTTCATGTTCAAACATTCAGTCGCTGAGCAAATAAAGATTCCTGAACTTGTTTTTCTCGTCCTTAAAGTGATGAATTCAACAAATGGAAATTGCTTGACACTGAATATTTAATCTTAAAGAGGCGGCTTTCGTTGTTTCTTTTTTGTGACGTTGATTGATTATCTTGCGATAGAAGAATTTATTATTTTATATTTAGGAAAATTTTAACTTTAGTTCAGCTTCAATTTATTTTTATACGATCATACTATCACAATAGTATTAGATGCTTACTTGCAGGAAGGCGCTTATAAAGTTAGCGAGTCTTACAGCCATTTTAGCCTCGTTCTCATATTGTTCCTTGGCACCATAACTAACATCACCACGCAAAATCAAATCCTGCGGATGGAAGCTAAGAAATCGATGGAATAAAATTATTGAATCAATTTAGAATTGAAATAAATTCAGTTGAAATGAACTAACTTCTTGCAAGTGCGGTAATTAACGCCGTGAATAAATTTCAAAACCTGGTCGATGTTCATTTTGTCCTCGTGCAGGGAACGCGATCCGGTTGAATAATTGCGATATTGCGGATACATATCCATGTATTTTTCACGCACATGATATGGTGCTCTCTCCCATTTGATGGGCATCTTCTGCACCCCTACAAAAGATATCACAAGTTATCAAGCATTTTACATTTGTTAGCGAGTCTTACATCCAATTTTCAAGCAATCGTAATCATTATAATACTGTTCCGCGGACGAACGCTCGATTATTTCGCCCAGGTAGGGACGTCGCACGACATTCGGCAAACGATAACCTGGTTGGCAACGGCACTGGTAACCTCCTCGTCTGAAACCCCAGCCATTCAGCGGCTCGCACTCCGTGGTCTCCTTCTTGCATCGTGCAGTATCAGCAAAGTGATTGGGCCCCTTGTTGCCCTCACCCTTGGGGCACTGATTGATGTCGAGTCGTTCAAAGTCCATTTCAAGCACCGCGATGGCTGTGTACCTGTGATATGGATGAAATATAAATATATTGATTGATGAATTCTGAAATCATATATAAAAATCCACTCACTTTGGATATTCTATGTGACGAAACTGGGTGTGTCTCGGGTATATGTCTGCTATAGGCACCACTGCTGACACCAGCCACTTATTGGAGCGCCCGCAATCGAAGTAAGGACGCGTCCATTTGACCGGTCCAGGCACCTCATCTCCTCCAGGTGGCCCGTGAAAGGTGTACGTCTCATTGGTGTTGTTGGCATAGCGTATTTCCACCTGGTAGGTCGTCTTGGTGTCGTGGCGTCCCTCAACATCGTCCGGCAGCCAGGTTTTGTACCATTCGTTGATTTTGTACAGTTCCGATGTGTAATCCTTCGAAATAGACTCTGGCGTATGCGCCCCCAAGTCTCGCACATCGAACGTGTTCCACGTGGAAACTTTCTGCAGATGTATGGGATCATTGAAGTCATCCAGACGGAAGCTGCGCGGACCAAAGCGTGGAAATGTTTTGTTGAAATAACCACGATAGGACGACGTGTACGAGCTGTTGGGCGCAAAATAGATGGCCGAAGCATTGATGTAAGGATTAGCCGAAACATCGGCCACCGTGGACAGGAAGTAGTACATCATTCCCGGGTCGTAAGTGTCGTTAATGGCGGGTCGAATGAAACGCGACTGCAGTATGTAGCTCCAGAAAAAACTACGACTCATGGCCATGTTGTGCAAATGCAACAACGCCGTACGATTCGGGAAAATGGGGTTGATGTTGATCTCCTTGATGTCGGGTTTGTGGGAGACCGTGTCCTCTGACAAATACAGATCACTAACATGCTGTATGGGACAGTTGTCGGGATTCACTTTGTCGAATCTGATTTTGATCTCATCGAAGGCATCGCGTGCCTGCCACTCGTATTGGGCTAACACACCCACCGCCAGCAACAGAAGAAAAAACCCTAAGCTACGGCCAAGAATTGTGGTGAAAATCATTTTGCTCCGTTGAACAACTCGGTTCCTTACTCTCGGATGATAGCCAGATAATATAACAAATAAAACAGAATTAAAACGAAGAAATTATACTCGAACACAACGCGATTACTAATAATTGTCCATCACTCAAATCTTTGATGCCCTCAGCAACGCCCTGTTTCAGATGACACTGGAAGTTTGGAATTATTTCCAAGCAATTCTGTTTATTGCTTCAAAATGTTTCACTTCTCAACTCAAGTGTCAACACCCACGATGAGCAGTGTTTAATAATAACTTCTTGAGAATTTTCTAAGAAAAGGTGAATTTAAAATTAATTTTTGCTTTATAAATATAATTACATTTAGTATAGTGTATTTTAGCGTAATATTAGTTTAACATTAAATAATTAATATTGCAATTTTTTTGAAGGTAGAAATAGAAAAATTAGTGAAATTTTGTTGGCGTTAAACAAGTGGTAAGGTTTGCGTCCACGATAAACTCTACATATTTTCTAGTCACCACCGCTTGTTGCATAAAGCTCGAGTTGCACTTTTTATGGGTTTTATTATTAATGTAATTAATGATAGACGTTAATATTGACATTATTTTCATTATTTTTCAACTATTTTATATTTATTAAGCAAAAAAATGTTTCTTCCGTCGTTATGATTCCAAGAATTTGCAACACAAACGTTATTTTGGCAACATATCTTTAATAAATTTTGAAAATGTTGCTATTTTGGGTAAAATATTTTTGCCATGCAAAGGATAATAGATACAGACTTGGCTTTCTTCCAACAACGGCGAATCGTCGTCATAAATCATTAACATGTTTCTACTGCAACCTGCACCAGCCAACGAACGATCAGCCAGCGATTCCATTTCAATAAATCACGACGCCATTTTGCGCCACTTTATTATTTTTGTTGTTGTCTTTCTGTACAATTCTTATAAAAACGTTTAGGCATAAATTATCTTTGACTTGATAGAGGGACAGAAGAAGTAGGAGTAGATATTTTCAAGGCATGAACTTCTGCTCCAAGCCATGGCCGAAATGAGGTCAGTTATTTCGGCAGTTTGCGAAAAAAACTGCAAACAGGCCAGGACCGGACGCGGACCCTAACAACTGGGCCGCAACATTTCCTATTGTTGCCGTTGCTGCTGTCGTCCTATCAGCAAGTGTCAATCTTGTATCTTGCGAGGCATCATTAAGATGGAGGAAGACTAAGGATTTTGTTAACGGGAATAAGCATAAATCTGTTGTTGGTACTGTTTTGTGCACCGCCTGCATCAGAGAGCCTGATTGCAAAAGAAAGACAGGCACAATTTGCCCCAACTTGTGCAATTTTGTTCCAATTGAGCAGGTTTTTATGCTGAATGTATAAAAAATTAAAAGGACGCAGAAAGCAGAAGGATGGAGAATCGCGGGAGAATGAAAGCAGGTTCCGTGGCGTTGCGACCTTTTGGGAGATGATTCTTTTTGCAATAATAATCGATTCATTTAGAAATTTCAAATGAAAACAAACTAAGAGAGACTAACTAATAAGAACTCAATTAATTTTCAGTTTCTATAGATTTATTGAATGTTTTATACACAATTCTTGCGACAGGCATCTGCTTCCCTTTTCCCCTCTCCATACTTCCAAAAAATGTATGTACTGCGCATTTAATACAAGCTGCTTCTTTAAGTACTCGGAGGTGGTTACTTATGTGTCCAAAAGCAACATCTGCCGCTGATTTTTGGAGCAAAAAATAACAGTAGGGTGAGCTTATAAAGTAATATTGGAACATAACGACACTGAGAAAATATACTTCTGTAAACATCAGTAATTAAAATACATTTAATTGGGCTGTAGTTTAACTGTAGTTTAAAACGGTGATTCCAACAACATCAACAACAACAACGTGCGCTTACTTCCAGGTCAGGTTTTATAGCCGTTTGAAATTTAATAGCCTGTATCTCCTAAACTATGGCTCATATTCGATTGGCGTTGGGAGTGTTTGCAGTGCTGCAGATTTACCAAAAAATGGTTCGTGGCGAAATCCACAATTTTTTAAAACGTTTTATAAATTGTAATCATTTCCACAATGAAACCTATGATTTTAAATACATGAATATTTTTTTCGTATCGAAAGTTTTCTTTCTGAGGTAAGATAATGAACATCCATAACAATTTTCTACAAAGTCATAACCGTCGATAACAGTGCACCGTTTTGTTCAATGAGGACAGGCAGAGCAGCTGTTCGAACACCTGTCCAACATGTTGAGTTGTTTGTTGCTTCGGTTACTCAGGAAACCGGTTACGCTTACTAGACTTCAGTTGTTCCCAGTTTATCCTGTTTGAAAATATTCCCCTTCTTTCCCTTCCTTTCCCCTGTCCACGAATAGGCAGCTCTACAAAGTGTACTCAACCTCAACCTACCTCAACTTGTATCCCTTTTCGTATATCCTTGATTATATTCATGTACCATGTCTATGTTGCTGTTGTTATTGTTGTGTTCCGTGGCTTTTTTATTTCATTTTTTTTTGTTTTGGTGCTTCCTAGACTTATTTTCGTTTTATGGACTTTGACACGGACTTGTTTTTTTTTTCTGTAAACTAAAACGCACTGGCTGCCCGATTTCAGCATAGAAACAAGCGAGAAGAACAGGAACCAGATCCTCTTTTCCCTAAAAGGGTCAGTAAAACAACAGCATTTTTTGTTATAGTTACTCGTCTCAGGGGGAAGGGGGAAACCAGCCCTCTTCTAGAATATGAAATAAAAAATAATTCACCTGTAAAGTGCAAAAATCATATATGCATGTATGTATGTATGTATGTATGTATGTATTCATGCATGGTATGTATTGATGTGTGTGTGCTAGGATTTCTATAGATAGGAATGTAGAACAGAGAATAAGCTTGAGGCTCGAGAGTCTCGGTCGGTCGGATTTCTTCACCGCACTCGTGTGGAAACCTGTTCCGATTTTCATCCAATTTGAATATATAATAAAATAGTAAAACAGGACACGAGGCTGTCTCTGTCATCCGTCGGTGGATGATACACGGCTCATCATTACGCGTGTTTCAAAAATTGCTGTTAAAAAAAGGTAAGGTATTTTAGGTCAGTTTGTTTTTTAAATACGGGTGCAGGCTTTTTTTATATTTCAAAAATAAATTGCTAGGGATACAATAGATAATAAATGAAAATGAACCGAAAAAACATTAAACTGAATCAACTTATTTATTAAACTCAGTTTTATTAGGTGTTAAAACTTAGATAATTAGAGAAACAAACATGAAATAAAGCCGATCCGGCTTTCAAATATATTTTCTATTACTACCTGTTTTCTTTCGTGAAACCCTTGCCGAAGCTGCTAAAGCACAACAAAGCAAAAATGAGAAGGCAACAGTTACGCTTTTTCAAAGCAACCAATCAGCGTGACATATGCGCGCATAATGGTGAGTCGTGTATCATAGGCCGACGTCTGTTATCCGTCGTCTGTCATCCGCCACAAGTTGGAATGAAAAGAAGAAGTCTCGGAGCGACGACAAGCTTTTCCGGCGTTTCTTCTAATTTGCATTTTGGTTGCTTTGCTTTTGTTTGGTTGGTATGGTTTTCTTTCTCTCTCTCGTTTTCGTTGAACTTTGTCTAGTTAATAGAAAGAATACATTAGAAAAAAATATGAATAAAACAAAACAAAAAACCATACGTACGGAAACACAATTCTGAGGCGGATCACGAAATTGTTACTCATGGAATTGATTACTGCCATGCGAATGATTTAATGGCATTCAAATTGATTAATCAAAGTCATCTTTAAAAAAAGAATAAAAGCACGATTTAGTCGTCCACAAATTAGATTGGATTAGTTGTTTAGTCGCGTGTGATGGAATTCGTAATAATTATTGGTCGTAAACTTCAATATTTTACTCACCTCATTCGTGATGGCTTTTCAAAAGATGGTGATTATAAATGTCAAAATGTGTGGACAAAACTAACTGCTGGATTTGACAGATCGTGTTTATGTTTAACGAAATAAAAAAATAACACTTACACGCAGTTAAAACAATGTTTATATGCAACAAGCTTAGTTGAGCGACAGCAACAAGGAAAGTAGTTATTTTGATAGAAACTTGAGAAAACGTCATCACTGATTAGAGTTGGAAAGAGAGAGAGAGAGAGGCAGAGGAAGACATCGTTACCACCTCCTCCCACACCATTTCGCCATGAACTGCACCGGAAGCTGCGTCAAATGCGTATAATGATGTTAAAACAAGCACAACAAAGAGATTTGCTGCAGCGTCTGCTCTCTATTCTTCGGCGCACTTGAAAAGCAAAGCAAAACAAATTAAAACGTTTTGTAAGATCCAAGCATTAGTTTATGCAACTTAGTTAAGCCACAACTAAGCATATTTCTGGATGATATATTTGAAAATATTTAATAATGCGTTGTGGGTTTGTATGTATGTCAGAAATGCAATATAAAATGCGCGGACTATAATCATCATCATCATCATCATCGTGGAATTCTTTTTCGCATTCGTGGGTCATTCACCCTGGCGAAATTTTGTTAGGCGACGACTTCGGCTGGCTCTGCGCATGTTGATGATGTGTCTTCTGCGCCTTTGATTACTTTTTGTTGTTGCTGCATGCGAGTATTATTTATATTGTGTGCATGTTGCTGTTGCTTTCGTTGTTGTAGTTGTTTTGTTGTTGTCATTATTTCTGTTCTCGATGGCGTTGGCAGTGAAACGTTCCAATGGAACGTTGTTTTCGGTGTCTCTCTCTCCTCTGCCTGTTGTCTCTGTTAACTCCCCTCTTCCGCTAACGCTTTACACACATTTTCGTGTGGATGCTTTTGCATTCCAAGATTTATCTGTTTCTTCATATTTCTTTAGTTTTTCATTTTATTTTTTTTAATATTCTCTTAATCTCAATTTTTTGTTCACCTTTGTCTTTTTTTGTTCATTATCACATAATTTGCTTTGCTTGTTTTGGTATTTCTTGTTTTTTAATTCTTTTGCCGATCGACTTTTGTTTCTTTGGGGTATTTTTATTTTTCTCTTGCTTCTTTTTCTCCATTTTTATCTCCTTCTCTTCTCCGTTTCTGTTATTTTTGTTTTATTTTATTTCCCTTCCTTTCTTCTTTTCTTTGCTGTGAATTGTATTTGCAATATTTTGCATTAATTTGTGTTTCCCTTTTATATTTTATTCCCTTTTATTGTTTTTTTGTTAAATTTGTATGCAGCTAAAATCGCTCTTTAAATTCATTCAACTCCAACTTGCACCCTACAGTCGCAGAGGCAGGCAAACATGGCTCTAGAATTAATCATAAATTTTGGGAAAAATGTACTCAAACTTCACAACGAAAAATTTTCGCATTCACCGATGACACATGTCATTAAATGTTAATTAAACCAGGAGTATGGAGATACTACATACTTGTAGAGTATATCGACTTCGACCAAACCGAAAGCTTTTCTAAAAGAAACGTTTGTCTTCCTTTATTTCCAAAGCATTTCATTTCTTAATGCTTCTGGTTGCTGTTGTTTTATTGAACGCTTCTCTGGGGGTGGTTGTGTCTTTCTACACCGTGTTCCGTATGTATGTATACTTGTATATGTGTGTATGGATGTGTAGGTGTATATATCCGTTTGGGTGTTTTTTATGTTTGTTTATAAGTTTGTCATAAATCAGCTTTGTTCTCCAAACGAAAGACCTGAAGACGTTAGCCCCCAAACGCTGTCCTCTGATGACATGCAACTCCAATATTTTAGTTTGTTATTATTATCATTATTATTACCATCATCATTATTATTATTATCGTTATTTGATTTCCTTCAAACATCTTTTTCAGTAACAAAAGCAGAATCAGTTGTTTTAGCATTCATTCAAATTTCGATTTAATTACTTGTTGTTGTCTTGTGGATTTATGAGATTTTATAAAAATAAATAATCTATAAAATAAATAAATAATGAAAATGAAATGGTTAAAATTTGACTCTTTGTGAAAATACTAAAGATGCTTTTTCTAATGAATTCCACTTGTTTAAAGAAAACAACATCTAATTTCAGTCATGTTGATTAAGAGTCCAAAAGAGGGATCTAAAAAATGGGGGAGACCAAAAAAATATCCCCCCATTAGTTCGGAAGAATTCCTGGATTCGGTTGAACTCATTTTTTATTATTTTTGCTGCTATCTGAAGAAATCTTAGTTTGAGTATATTTAAGAACAAAAGTCACGTAATTACTGAATATTTCTTTGCTACTCTGTTTTATAAAACTGCTACATTAATAAGAAAGTGGTACATTAAAAAACTCATAATAATAATATTTCCCCAAGCTTTATTTCTGGGTCTCTCATTAAGTGAAGTCTTTCATCATAACTGAAAACTAAAAGAGTGCAAAAAGTATTGAGACAAGGAATAAAGAGGAATAACAATTCTTTCATATTTTATGCATTTTTTACCCACTTATAACATCAATCGTCGGATCTGTTTTAGCGTCGTTCTCTTTTATTCCTTGTACTGTCCATGAAAGTGAATAAAACTTAAACTTAGGGGCAGTTTTTCTCAAATCCTGGTGATTATAATTCTCAGTTATTCGGTTTACATTCAAGACCTCAAAACGCTCGGTTTTTCTAGCGGTGAGGTGAGAGCTGTTTGTAAGAAGATGCTTTTAATCATTATGTTTACAATGTAAATCTTTAGCACCGGATGAAATGAAGTGTAGTGTGAGAAAATCGATACGGAGTGAACGGAGTTCCGAAGATGGGGTTTTCAAACAAACAAGTAGGCTGGTCAAAGCGACTGACAACCAGCAATGAACAAATCGACCAACTGACGACAAACCGACGAAGTATCAAATGTTGCTAAAAGCGTTGAATTACCAAAGCTACTGTGATTTACTCCTTAACTTAAGATATCGCATACTCATACTCATACGCATACTCATAAACAGACATACACACAGTCACACACATTAAATAACTGCCTGTAAATAAGGAGCAGACGCACGCAGGTATTCTTAAAGTGCACTTTTAATGGCGGTTTCCGGTTACAGCCAGCAAGCAAAACAACACATTTGAACACCGACCGCTTGGTGCATACTGTACCCTTGGGTATCTGGAGGAGGGAAGAAGGTACCATTGAGGTGATGGCCCAAGGAGCAAAGATGATGTTTTTGCATGAGTACGAGTGGATGAAGAAACGTTATAATTTAAAAAGGGTTTAAAAAACGGTTTCAAATTCTATAAAAAACAGTAAATATTAGAAAAAGAAAGATGAGAGAGAAAACAGAGGGAGAGAGAGCGCGAGAGAGCGAGAGAAAGAGAGTCAAAACAAGGAAAACACTTGGATTTATTTTCTAATTAATATTTGGGGACTTTTTGAGTGGTGCTCTCTAAGGACCAACCACGAGGAATCAACTGAATCACCGATCAGTAAACCAACCAAACAACTAACTAAACAATCAACCAGAACAACCAACCATTGTGGTAACTTGACGAGGTGCAGCCACTCATGCTAAATGACCATTAAAATACCTTCTCACCATTTTTGAGCAAGGAGTAGGTCAGGTTTTACCGATCAATATTGAATTTCAAGCAGCTTTAAGTTGAAGCAGTTTTGTTTGAATGCCATGAATACACTCCGTACGCGGCGAATGGTGGGGGGGGGGGAGGGCGGAAGAGACAAGAGGAAAAGAGGGACGCCAGGCAGACCATAGAAAAAAAATCCCAACTAAAACCCTTCCTCGACTTCAGGCTCATCGACTGAGTTCAATGACTGTTTCGAAGGACATTCGAACAAGCATAGAATAACAGTTTGAGTGAATAATCATGATGTTGATGATGATGTTGCTGATGAGGTTGACGATGATGCTACTGTTGATTGTGCTGGTTTTGTTGTTGTAGGCTTCTTTTATTTCGTGTTCGTGTTCGTGTGATTCGTGAATGTTTGTACGAGTGCATATAACAGAATTATTGTTCCATATTCTTTTTTTTATAAACAGGAACGAACAATAATAATAAGAACAACAACAACAAATTAATGCACGCCATGCAATTGAAGGAGCTCTGGATATGGCAGAAATCCTCCCCATTTTTAAGTGAATTAATTGCAACTGACGTTGTTCTCGTTTTTGTTCTTCTTCTCGTTGTCATTGTTGTTGTTGTAATACAGTACAGAGCCGCCATCACATGCCACGAAAAAGAAAATCCGTTTTTTCCCTTAAATTCCAAGAAATAATGCAAAATAAATAAAACCAACAACAACAAGTAGAAAGAATAATAATAATTACAACAACCATTAGAAGGAGAACGATAAAAACATCAACGACAACAACAACAGCAACAACGTCATCGTATTATTGCATTGATATGCAGATTCTTGCAGCAGAAGGAACAGAATCGTTGAAAACAGAGAAAACGAAAGGAAAAACCAACAACAAGAACAACAACAACAACAAAAGCAGCTGGTACGCTGACAATGATCCTCGAAAGGGTGATGACCAAGCCAAGAGCTTGGTACGAATCGAATTTTAACCCCTTTTTTAAAATTCTGCAACCTTTTGAATAAATGCAGTCGACTCAACAACAACAACAACAACAACAATAGCAGCAGCAGCAGCATCTTTCATTGTTCAAGCATCCATCCATCCCTTCGAATTGCTGCTGCTGCTGCTGTCATCATGGTTGTCGTTGCTCCCTGTTGTTCCTTGTTATTGTTGTTGTTATTGTTGTTGTTTTTATTGTTGTTGTTGTTGTTCTTATTGTTGTTGTTTTTATTGTTGTTGTTATTCGTTTTCCTTGTTGTTGCAGTCGAAAGAGGAAATGCAACTTGGAAATGCATTTATATGAATTGCATATGGATGTTGTACTGCGTCCAGACAGTTGTCCCGGAATACAACAATAACAACAACATCACTTACACTAACAACAACAACAACAACTGCATTTATATTAATAGAACACATACACAAACACACAAAACTTTAAAGATGGACTTCGCAACGTCCTGGTGCCCTAACAATGGAAAAAGTTTAACGAAAGGACGATAGCGATGAAGGAAGTAAAAATAAGAACAAAAACACAAAACACAACCAACGGAAAAAACTACCAAAAAGAAAAGAAAAAATAAATCCGGTTGTTTTTTATTGAAGCGAGTGAATTTCTTCAATTCGATAGCGTATAAAATGCATCCCCAGCAGCGGCAGCAACTGCAACAGCGTCTGGTCTGGAACGACGGTGGCCTACTTGTTGCCAATCCATAAATATTATTCCTCGTTGATAAGAAAAGCTGGATGCGGAGAACAGCAACAGCAGCAGCAACAACAACAACAACATAACATCCGCTTAACTGCGTTGTTTTCATTTCCTTTTCATGTATTCTATAAAAAGGACGTCTCTTTTTTTAATAATGTAAATAAACCGGTTGATCATTATTTCGATTTGAAATCGGAACGAATTATTCAACTAATTTTAATTCGAAAATGTATATAATGTGTTAAAAAAAAAATAAAATTACTACGAAAACAAATGACATAAATACAAATAACAACACAGTATACAACCAGCACATGCTTATCCAACCTCTTCCCCTCTAAAAGCTTTTCTTGAACTAAACTTTTGCCAATTTAACCTCTTTAGATCAACACTTACTTCTTCTAACGCCAAGTTCTACAGAGCTCCAAGTCTCTGTTTAACTAAATGGAGTTATTAAGCGCTTCTTCCGGAGTTACCTGGAATAATGACTGAAAATCGCTAAGGAATTATTAATGTAATCATGGATTGTTTACGGACTCTATTGGTTTGTGTTTGAAACAGATCAAACTTCACTGAAACTGAGGATAGAGAGTGATCTCATAGATAGATACGGAGCAGATAGACTCCAAAGGTACAGACAGAGGCATATAGGCATCATAGGTATAGAGGAAGGAAGGTGTACAAGGTTTCCCTTTTCGCTATAGTATTATAGTAGTAGATACAACTGACTTCATTGTATGGTACAATACTAAAATTATATTGTACTATTATATTAAAAAGATGTTTCGTTGAGGTCCATAAAAGGATTTGCGGAATGTTATTAAGGAATCAAATATAGATGGTATAATAGATGGTATAATATAGGCTTAATTTAGTGTATGTTGACTTCCAGATAAAGGTCACTGCTAGATTCGAAGCCTGCTTTACTTTGTATCAAGTGTTCTAGGAAATGAGTGACTTACATATATGATATTATAGGACAGTATAGCAGCTATCAAGGCCCTAAGAATCGAACTTAGGAGCAGTTTTTTAATTTTCGCAAAAGGCACAGATGTCGCTTGATTCACTTGGGCTTAAGAGTTAAAAAACGAATAAATTATTCAATCCTGAAATAAAGCATCCCTAAATGGTTGTCGCCATCACATCATCGTCATCATTCGTATATAATAAAAATTAATAAAAATAAACCAATAAATTACGTCAGCTGCCTTTCACCTTAGAGTGTACTTTGTGTACCTGATGTACCACTTTAAGCACTCGTATATTAAATACAGCAAAATAAATTATTTCAAGATGGCTTTTTGCAGTTGTTCTTAAACGAGTACAGAAACGCAAACTGTTGCGTTACGACAGACCCACTTCAAGCGATCGAATCGATTTAATTTGGCCTACTTTAGCAATGTGGAGAACAGAGAATAAAGATAACAAAGAAAAGGCTGCAACAACCAAGCAATCAGCCAGTATATTTAAACCTTTACAACAACAACACCGACAACAACAACACAGACTCGAAGTGAATGAAGTCTGTTGCAACTGCTCGAAACCGGGGTCCATGTTAACTGCAAACTGCAGGCGTCTAGCGATGGCGATGGCGATGACGATGACGATGACGATGACCATCGTCTCAAAAGCCACCGAAGAGCAAAATTCATCGGATACACACTGGGCCGGCCCAGTGAAGCGTATGTGGATGGAAGCGTATATATTTACAAATTTATAAAGATATATAAAAACAGAACAGAACGACTTCATCGCCATTGTAAACATACTCGTATTTATTTACTTAACCCATTATTTTAAGATTATATACGCGTGTTGCGTCGAATGCAGGCCGCTGTTGCTGCTGTTGTTGTTGTTGCTGCTGCTGTTGTTGTTTTTGCTGCTGTTTTTGTTGTCTTTGCTGCTGCTGCTGTTTCTTCATGTGAAACTTAAAACAATGCAACTCAAAATGCAGCACATAAAATCGAACAGAACCGAACCGAACTGAACTGAACTGAACCAGACCGGACCTACATCAACAGCAGCAGTAGCGACACACCGTCGACAACACCACCACAACCACCACCACCACCAACAACAACAACAACGTGAGACCTTGCAACGGCTTGGGTTCATGTAGAATGCGATCATCGACGACTAACACGACCCCGACGTAGCACGGTTTTTGTTTTTACCCTTGCATATGGTATTTTTTACGCTTTTAATTGTTTTTAGTGAATATTGATGGGTTTTATTTTATGTGTTTGCCAAACTATAGAGTGCTGCGTTTCTCAGCGTCAGTTATAAACGATGACGACAACGACAACATCTTTTGGCGTGTTACCAGCAGAATTTCCAGAGCCAAATCCACTTACGAATGCACAGCACCGGCCCCCGTGGGTCAGCTTCTGCTCCGATGATGGTTGTGGTGTTGTTGCTACGCTGGCGGCTGCTACAAGTTGTTCACTGCTGCTGCTGCTGCTTCTGTTGGCATTCATTCACATGACATCGAGCGACAATGTTGTGCAACGACTTCATGTAGTTGTGTATTTCTGTGGATGTGTGTGTGTGCGTGTGTGTGTACTTACACCAACACCACAAACAACGTTGTCGATTGGCAACAGACTGCATTGCACACTACTGAGCTACTGCAGTGTGGTATGCAGCGTCACATGCACCGCACCGGCTCGATCACGACGGCATGGCACATGCACATATTCCAGCTGAACTGCACCCGTCAACGACCGACAACGACCAAGAAGCATAAAAGTCCTTGAAATGTGCAGCGTACCAAACTGCAAACTGCATTCAACGGCAACAACAGCAGCAACAGCAGCAGCAACAACACCGAAAAGAAAATAAAAGTGCTATTCTGTGGCGATGATGATGGTGATGGCGATGATGACGGTGGTGGTGCTATGTACTTCTTGGTTGCTATCACGCGATTTCAGATGGTTTTGGTGCTCTGTTTTTAATGCTGCGGCCCAACTGTACCCAAATCCAGAGTACGACTAGAGACTGACTCTCTGTTCGACCGAGGAACGAACCTATCGCATGAAAACGTGTAAATGAGTCTCTTTCTCCTTTTTATTTCTTTGACAACTTAACGACAATAAGTCGAAAATCGCTTCCATCCTCCACAATTTTTATTTAAACTTAAAATTTTCTTTTATTTCTTCTGTGGAACTTGTTGCTAAGTGACTTCAGTACGATTGCTTCGTATTCGTATATCTTTCTGTAAACGTAAAACATTCTACATATATATTTATGCTCTATACGCGTGTGTGTATGTGTGTGTACATGTACGTGAGTGTATGGATGTGTTTGAGTGCAAATTAACCGACCTCAGTCGCAACTCGCGCTCCAACCAACTTTTCATATCTTCCATTACGAATTCTTGCCATCGCATAAACGAAAATAACTGCATTATAATAATCATCATAATCATCATCACTATCATCGTCGTCATCGTCATGGGACTAATAAGATTTAGAAACAATACAAAAGCAAAGCAGTTGGTCGTCTATGAAGTAAAAAAGAAATAAAAAACCCAATAAAACTGAAAAATAAGAAGAACAACGAGAAGAACAAGAAGACGAAGAAGAACAAGAAGACGAAGAAGAACAAGAAGAAGAAGAAACGCCATGACTTACACATTTTGGCGGGAAAGGCATCGGCTTTTTATGCAATTTATTCGCGTGCATTCAACGATATGCATGCTTTCATGTTCTTATTCTTCTTTTGATTTCTCCCTTTTCCTGGTGTTCTTCTTCTTCTTCGTGGTCTTGCATAATGCAATTTTGTGAGGTTAAATAAGCAGTTTTTAGAACAACTATTTAGTTGTTTAAATAATTCTCTTGGAAGGAGGGACGGAGATAAAGAGAGCGAGAGAGAGAGAGAGCGATATATAAATTACTTGAATTATGGAAAATTGAAAATGGCTGAATTGAGTAACTAAATTAATATGTTTCCAGACTAATTTTAGTGAATACCACCGAAGAATTAATAGACGATAAATTTTTGTATCATATATTATATAACATGAATTCGATTCCAGATGAATTTCATTCCAGGTAAACTTAATTCCAGATGAGCTTCATTACTAATGATTTTGATTCCATATAATTTAGATTCCGGATGGTTTTCATTCTAGATGAGATCCATTACAATCGTCTATGCTTCCATATGATTTATTCTAGATGAAATTTATTCCATATAATCATTCCATTGATAATCATTCCAGATGATATTCATTTCATATAGAATTCACTCTAGATGCTATTCATTCCATAAGATATTCATTCCAGATGATATTCACTCCAGAATAAGTTCATCGAAAAGTTATTTCATCCGTTATTTCAACTGATAGAACAGATGATGTTTATTCCAAATAAATTTCGTTCCAGTTAAATCTCATTCATTCATCATCTAAAGAGCTCAAGTTTATTTAGATTACTTTAGAGTTTAGTGTTGCATTAATATCAATGACTTGCATATAAAATCGCATTTAATGAAAAGCTCCCCCCCCGCCCTCCTAACCCTCCCAAACACCCCACCCACATCCCTTGGAAACTCTTGCTTACAGTGCATTTTCGTGGATTTCATGGCATTTTTCGCTTTGTTTGTGCCTTTATAACGAACAATATACGTTATTTTTCTAAAAAAAAACAGAACAAGAGGAAAACAATGAGAAGAAGAACAAGGAGAAAATAAAAGCAGCTTTGTTTTTTAACACCTTCATTCAGTTTCATCAGTACGAGGATGTTTCACTCTTGCCTGTCCCTCCACACCCTCTCTGCTTCGTCCAGCCAACTGAATCACTCTTTGAAAGCGAAAAACACAAAACTACAAACTAAAAAAATTATATGAACGATCGCGCTTCTCCGTGAACTTTCTTTTGTTGAAGTTTTTCTAAAGTTCTATTTACTTTTTGTTGTTTTCTATTAAATATGAAGAAAAAAATAACCCATCGCAGGAAAAACAGTTGGAAGAATAGATTAATTCAACTCCCGAGCAAAAGTTTGGTCATCATCGCAGCATCAGGCTACGAATATAGAAAAATTTTCCCACCAACAGATACGATTTAAAAAAAAATCAACAACAACAACCATTACTATAATAGGGGCACAACACACGTTATGGGCTTTGATAGAAATGGGGTGCTCTACTCTACCCGCCCTTTCAGCTGGGTGCAACCGGGTGTCCACCGATATGAAGCACTCATACGTACAGAGCGCGACCCTAAGGACCCGCAACAACAACAAGACCACCACCAACAATAATGGTGACTGGAATCACAGGGACATTCTACAGGCTCAAAGAAATGAGCAAACGATCGAAGGACCGAACGAACGAACGATCGCAGGCTCAACTCATCGCCTTTCCGTATGCGGTCATCTTTTGGATGATCATCGGCAGTTTTTTTCTTGCTGTGCCTTTGATATCAAATGATATCCTTTCGGTGTGTACACAACAGCTCAGCCCCAGCGAAACAAAGAAGCAAGCTTGGAAAAAAATCAAATTCACTGAAGAATCCTGGCGCATCTTCTTTCCCTTCGCCTGCTTTTCTCAGGTAAAACATACTCATACATCATAAAAGGATATCGCTTGGGTGCGTGTGTGTCCTCCCTGCCGTTGCTTGTGCCTCTTCTCCATCACAATTCTTAGGCGAGGTCTTGCGTAGAGACTCGCTGTCAATGGACACCCATAGAAGCGGAGATGGTCACTAGAACGTGACACCAACAGCAGCAGCTTCCTCAAAACACACAACTGCACAAAATATGATCATATCCTTGGAGAAATCGTCCTCATCGTCATCGGGAGCGAATAAAAATGCTTGCCTTTTTTATGGTTTTGCATTAAAAATGCAAATGTTGAATATAAAAATGGTTCTTTATAGACTTGGCGATCTTAAAACTTTAGGTAAACATTTTCCTCTTTTCTCCATTATTTTTATTTTTATTTGCAAAGACAACAACAATGAGAATAATCATAGAGCAACAGCAGCAGCAAATAGAATAGTCAGTCCAAAAGAAGGGAAACGCATGGACAAATCATTCCTTTGGTGCCGTTGTTCCGTTGATTACTTTGGGTGTGAAAATTGAAAGAAATTATAGACAAAAATTTGTTTTCTTTTATATTAAAATTAAAACTGCACTTTCAGTACGTTTTACTGTATTCGATCATATCGCAGTTATAAGGAGCTGCTGCTGTAGTGACACCAGTCGCTTTCCAAGCTTCAATGGTCACTCATGGTCATTTTCAACATTTCTGGACAATTTCCATGCATCCACGCACCTAAACACATCCAAGCACCAATCCTTGTGGTCGCCGCAAACCCTTTCTTCTTCATGTTTGCTTTTCCTGGCACTGTGAGTACACTTCTGTAGGCATTGTTTTTGTTTTCCTTGTTGTTGTCGTTGTTGCTGTCGTTTTTTATTGCCAGCGTCCTTGCAACCATCTTTTTTTCATCATCATAATCAACGACTTTGCGAGTGTCGTCCGTCTTCCGAGACGCGCTCCGTGCTGCTCTGCTCTGCTGTGCTTTAAACCGTTTGTTTTGGTTCCACTCTGCTTTGCTCTGTTTTGATCGGCTCTGCTGTGCTATCATTTTCGATGCAGACTGAAAAACGACCAAAAAAAGCTTGATGCTGCTCAATTTTTATAGGGGGCTAAATATTTCGATACGAAAGAAGTGTTGGATGTCATCTTATTATTCAGACAGACACACACGCACACACACACACACACACACACATGCGCGGATGTACACTCAGCAGCGATCCAGTCAGCTACAGAGCAAAAATCTGTGGGAATGAAAACAGGATTCGGCGACTTTGCATCAGTTTTGCAGGCTGGTCAGCGACCAAAAAATAGTCGTAGTGCTCAGCTGTGGATCGTCTTGATACGATTGTTGTTGTTGCTTGATGCGCACCGACCTGAATGGAGTACATTTTATAGCCTCGATTTTTTGTTTCCTTTTCTGAAATCTTCCTTTTTTATATGCATTTATTTTAGTTTTGTGTTCGTTGGTTTTCTTTTTTTGCTTGTTCTCTCCTAATAAAGGTACCCGTGTATCTTCACCGCTGTTATTATTTGTCAGTTCATTTATCATAACATGTAAGGAGAATAAAGTAAAATAATGAAAAAGTTTGAATAATTTCTTAAAAGTGGTCTCTAGATTTTGAGGGATTTTTTCTGTCCAGGGAAACGATGAGACGATGTCCGTGTAAAGTTGTGAATGTTTAAGTTATTCTTTTGTGTGTGTATGTGTGTGTGCGAGAGTATGTGTGTGTGCGAGAGTATGTGTGTGTGTGTGTGTGTCTGTGTGTTGTTTTTGGTGGTTTTTTTCAAAAATACATATGTATGTACGTCTCAGTGTAGAGAGTTTATTAATGAATTTAATTCGATTACACGATTTTTTCTAGAGCCAGCTTTTATGAACCATTCCAATATTGTCCAATTTCGTGTATTATGTCGTCTCTTACAATTGAATCCTTGAATATTACAAATAAAACAGAACAGGCTAAGAAAAAACGAACTGTTTTCAATTTTAACTAGAAAAAACCAAAAACCAAATCTTGCGTGATAATAACGATGCTGATAATAGCGGTGATGATCAAGATGATTATGAAGATTGTGATGATGCCGATTGTCAAACTCAAAAATCACTAAAAAATAAAGTTGCCAAAAATTAATTAGATTTCATCAGACAATCTCCAGGATCAGGATGCTGTTGCCATTGTTGCCACAGCATACAACAAAACTTAATTAAGAGTGAATAACACGTCACGTCCGTCCGTAAAAAAAAGCTAAGAGAGAGAAATAAAGAAACAGAATTAATTGAAATGTATGCGTTGTGCGTTTAGTTAAGTTGAGTTGAGCTGCGATGGCTGCTGAACTTGACGCCTGGCAACTCTACGCGAAAATTGCAACTTGCCGACTTGCAAACTTGCAGATTTGCAGCGCTCCAAGAAAAAAACACCACAACCAGAAACAACATCTGAAAGCGAAGCGACAAAAAGTGTCGAACAACCAAACCAACAGAACATGATTTCTCCACTCTCTTCGTAGCGAAGAACTCTCTCGGAGAACTCACGAACGTGGCCAGTAAAATTGCTCTTGAAATCGTATGGCAATTGGCAGACACGAGTAGACACGAACGTATACGAAGCATCATTTCCCCTTTGCAATTAAGGGGAGCCGGGTAAACCAATTTGATTTAACGCAGCGACTAAGTGACTTCGTGCATCGTCGTGCCTACGGGATTCAGCTTCGGATCAGCCGAAGTGAATGATTTTACTGGCCAAGCGGCTTGGCCAGTAACTTGCCAAGCTGGCCGGCCAGTAAATTCCTATAGAAATCGTATGGAGACTGGTTGGTAATGTTGTCCATTCTTTTACTTGCCGGCAAGTAGCTGCCGAAGCCACTTTTTGAAACTCCTCTCAATTTCGTGAGCTCTCTCTCTCGAGGGGTGCATTCGATTCTTTTTGCTCTCGTTTAGGAGTGCTGAGTGGTGCGGTTAGGTAGTTATTAGATTAAGGAGGAAGGAATTAATTCGAATTTAGTTGAAAACCACGTCTGCTTCAATGTAGATGTTAGCCAAAGCGCCAGACACCAGCATCGCCACATCATCTCGCCAGTAACGCGGACGGACGACGATGCGATGAGTGCAGCAAAGGCACAGTGAAAATCAGAACGCAAAAATTAATAAAATTCTTAAATAATTGGAATCCTTCTAAAAAGAAAACGGAAATTTTTACAACGAGGAAACGGAAATCTTTCAATTAACCGATTTTAAACAAACGAGTCCGCGTATACTAAAATAAAGAAAATACAACAAATTCCTGTGAATTAAATTAAAAATTGCTGAATGCAGGAGATCTCGATCGTCACTCATTGGAATTTAAGCGAGCTGAACGAAGAAAAACAAAACAGCTTCAAATTCTGGCAACGAAGAAGTTTGTTTTTAACTAAAATTAGTGTTAATTAAGTTTTAATTTGGATTGATTTTTCTTATTGACTTTTTCAAGTGTGTTTGAGCTTCTTTGTAAGATTTGTAGACTAAGTATTTCGAAAAACTAATTTTTCAGTTTTTCATACGTGCTTTGAATTTGGAATAAGTGTGAATTTTGAAAAATATACTAATAAAAGAAGGAAAAACACAAAGTGTGCATTTCTAGAAATAGTGTAAAGCGGAGGAGATGTGATACCTCTCAGTGATACTATTCCATGGAATATAAGTTTTTTGTACTCATATTCGCAACTACAACATTTTTAAAATGCATCCGGTTGCATTGACGAGCATTAAAAAAAACGTTTACAAAAATTATACGAAACCACAAACGAGTGAAATAAACACAACCTAATAATTGGCAGGAATCGAGCAAACCTGGCAAAGCAACGAAAACACTTTTTGACAAAAATACTAACTTGGAGCCGATCGGGAAACGACTGAATGCGACGTCGTCTCGTGTGTCTCCAATTCCGGTTCGAATTCGCATGCAAACACTTGTAACGTAAGGTAAACGAAAGAAAGTGCAGCAGCGTCTCTGCTAATCGTCAATTAAGTGAAAAAGTGCAGAATAAATCGGAAAAACTAAAGAAATAAACGAAAGTGCATAACATTGGATTCAACGAGAAGGTGGGAAAAACTGGCTGCGTTTTAATACTTCACATACACACACACCACGCTGCAGCATTTGGAAAGCACCGCATCGTTAGACAGACGTCATCTACGCTGGCCTCCCTCTCCACCCTACCATAAAATTCAACACTCTTTGATTCGGTTTTGTGAGGGTGTTTTCACCAATTTTTTCAAGCATTTCATTACTCCAAACCCAGTCAAACCAAACCCATTCAATCTTAAAACTGCAGTAGCTGTAAAAAGGAAAATAAAATAAGGAAATTTTTTAAATGAATGTAAAAACTAAAAAAACAGGAAAAACACAAAGAGAAACGATAATAAAAGAAAATATAATATACATATAAGGAAAGATTAAAAGGAGTAGTAAAAAAATATTAATAAAATAATAGATTATTAATAAAATAAAGAGAAAACTAATAAACAAAATTTATAAACAAAAATACACCTCAAAATTTCATTGAATTTTACTAAGAAAATTGGTAGAAAAATAATGCAAAGGAATCTTTTTAAGCATCGACGATTTTCGCACTGAAACCAGTCGGAATTTAAAACAAAAAAAGTAAAAAAAAACAAAACGTGCCTAACAAAAAACGTATCCTTAAATCTTAAGTATCTACAACTTTAGAAAAAATACAGTTTAATTTAAAAAATATTTAATGCATTCAAAGTTCATTTATTAAATGTTATAAAAGCTAACCTCAAATTATCTAAAAATAACGAGAAAAATTATTTAAATAAAATACACACTCTATCGTCGTGCGTCGCTCGGTGAAGCAACAACATTTGCACACGTGGCACAAATTTCAAGCTCAACAAATAAAACGCAAGTCTGAAAACTGAAAAACAGCAAAAATATCTGCAACTGCAATCTGACAGTCAGTCTTCGCTGCAATAAGCTTCCCAACAACAATAGCGAAGGCGAGTGGAGAAGAGGAACACAAAATTAAAAGTAACAGCAACAACAACAACACCAGTTAAGCAAGGAAAAATAAAGCAAAACACATAATAGAATAAGCGATTTTTGTAGGGAGAAAAACTCCACGGATCGCTGTCTCGTCATCGAGTGTTTCGCCCATCTTCGTGTCTGTCGGTCTGTCTCACTGCAAGTTTGTGATCAGCAGCGCGGTGCACTTCGTAGTCAACGCAGCACCCAAAAACAACAAAAAGAAAAACCCAAACTTGTTCCCCATTTAAAACATCAGTTCGTTTCTTCGCTTTTTGCATTGCTTTTGAACTCAGCTTCATTGCAATTCAGCTGAAGTCATCGGCAGCAGCTCAGTCGATCGTCGAACAAAACGAACAAAAGCAGTAGAAACAACAGCAGCAGGAGGATCATCAGACGCTGGAGGAACAGCGGAAGCAGGAGGAACAGAGGGAGCATCAGCAGCAACGATTTAAAAGTGCATCATCTCAACTCAAAGATACTCGTCTGGTGCCTGTGCGTGTGCGAGCTTAAAGACTTGTATGAAGCCAGCAACAACAAATAAAAGCTGTCATAAACGTGTGTTCAATCGTTAATAAATTACGTTTTGTTTAAGTAATTAAGTAATTCTTTTAATATAATAAAAGGAAACAAGAACAACAATAAATTTAAATCTCGCAAGTGTTTCTTAAAAATCGTAAAAGTGCTAAAACGAAAACCAATTATTTGTGCATCATCACCACCGTCGTCCTGTAACCAGTGCTGCTTTTATTTCTAACATTAGCTTTAGTTTTTGTAACTGTGGTGTACCTCTCAGGACGAGGACAAACGGATTCCTCCTGGATATTAAGTGCACGCTTTATAATCGCTTTATTGGATTTGTCATAGTTATATTTAAGTCTTCAAATAAGTGTTCCAGATACGCTTACTAGTAAGTTGCAGTCTATTTCAACTTCACCACGTTTATATCACAAAAAAAAAGAAAAGAATAAGAGACAGAGAGAGAGAGATAAAGAAAGCTTACTTTCAAATTGATGACATTGGTCAAGAACGGACGGAACCGGTCCGTGATTCCCCTAATCATTGAAAATATTTTAACCTCGATAGCCTTTAATGAATCTTGATTGACTTTACATGACCCCTGATCAACCTCTAATGATTCGATAGACTTACATTCTTGTAAATCATGGATGCCAAATGTTATCGGTCCTTGTGATTTATTAACCGGCCTTTAAAGGTACAAATCAATTTCAGTAAATGATATGATAGCTCTCAAGAGTCACTACTAATACTCTCTGAATTAATGGATCTCTCTTTTTCTCTCTCTCTCTCTCTCTCCGTCTCTCGCAACATTAAAATTTAATGTTTTCTTCAAGAATTAAAACAACATATTTATTGCATTTACAAACAACAACAAAACAAACAATATTATTGTATTAATATTTTCCATTATTTATTACAGTGGCTCCAAGCCGAACTCGGATACTAGATCCTCATTAAAAATATCTAAACTATAACAAAAAGAATAGAAAATGTAAATTAATTTTCAATAGTTTATCTATACCACTTCCAAAAACTAAACACAGAATATATGAATTAATTCTTTACACTAAGAAAGTATGAGAAAAAAGAAAACAATGCAAAAATTAGGATCAAGCCAAACTCGGAAAAAATGTCTCTAAAATATATCTTAATTTTTTACAGCTAGTATTTACTGTGAAGACCTCGGTTTCTTGAAACCATTTTAAGACGGTAGGACATTGACATTGATTTTCCACAATAACTAGAAGGAATGTTGTCCCATTCTTGTCCCATCAAGGCTCTCTTCATCTCAGGTTTACTGCCAACGGCATGTTCCCGAACTTTGGTATCCAAATAGTGCCACAAATTCTCAATCACATTGTATCTCAATGTACCTACTCTGGCGTGGTGTTTCCTTACCATTCTAATCTGCATCATGAAGCATATTCCTGATAGTCGACGCACTAACTTTTCTTAACCTCTTTTCAACAATAATAGCCAGCTTTGGTGCATTCAAGAAGTCTGCACCTTATCATGGACCGTAGAATGACTTCTGTCCATAATTTTTGCCATCTCTCTCATAGATTTTCCTTGCTGGGAGAGTTTAATTACTAACTTTCCCAGTTCAATAGTGGTTTGGCCTCTTTGTCTACCCAATTCCAATATTTAACCGGATTTTCGTACGAATTGAAAGGAAAGGACTTCTTATCAGTTGCCCAGCTTCTGAATGAAGTTGGTTGCAATTTTTACATTGCTACATTGATTTATGGCATGTCTGCTATCCGAGTTTGGCTTGTGCCTTATTTTTTCACTGTTTTCCTCATATTTTCTTAGTGTAAAGAATTAATTTATATACTTTGTGTTTAGTTTTTGGAAGTGTATAAATAAACTATTCAAAATTAATTAACTTTTCCTTAACTTAAGTTGAAGGAATATTTCTCGTTTCTTAGTTTTTAATTTGGTTTTTTTTTGCTTGTTAATTATAGTTGGCAACTCTTACATATAGCATATTTTTACTATTTTTATTTTTTTGCACTTCCTCCAAAAGCCGCTTCATGCCAACCCTAAACACTGTGTGTTTGTGTTTGCGTGTGTGTGGATTGCATGTGGAACGTCGACAGCTTTTTCTTGATTTTTTTTAATATGTCTTATCCACAACGGTTAACATGTTTAAGGAGCAAAAACACCAACAACCACCGCAAAAACAAACTCAACAACAACAAACAGAATATTGTACGTGCAAAAAAAGCGTCGTCGTTGACTGACTGCGCTCTGCTTGTTCTTCGCTGCTCTGTTGAACAAAAACTGAATTTTGTTGTTCTTGTTCTTGTTTCTTTTTTTGTTGTGTAGTTGTTGTTGCTTTTGTATTTGCTGTTATTGCAGTAGATAACGAAAAATGGAGAGATCCAAGTTATGAGTTGATTATACGAGTTCATTATCTTATATCGGGTTATCCACCTCGTGATACGAATACTTTGAAGATTCATCATTAATTATCTGTGAAATATTACGCGCGTTTTTTTTTTTAATATATCATCAGTTGAAAGTCCACCATTTAATAAAATAAATCGTTTATTCAAGATATGACCCTTAAATTCATAGCATTTGTAGTGCGAAAAGTGAGTCGCTCGTAGTGATTGGAATGGGTCTGTCGGGTGCTATTTTAAGAACGAAAACGGTTGTATTTTAAAAAATCCCGAATCATTAACTACATTATTTGGCCAGGCGTGGTACGAAATCTACTACTAAAGTAAGAGCGAAACCCTGACTGACCAAACGGTCGGCCGACCGCTCGACCTGGAAATTTTTTAACAACGTGCACACTTCAATTTTTCTGCCGTCTCTTCTTCTCCGCCTTTTGTCTTTGTTCCACTACTTTAGTCTTGCATAAATAGTTGTTGTTCCTAGCGGGCTTTTTCTTTGGCTTTCGTTTCGTTGTTTCTTTCATTCTTCGCTGTTCTGTTGCTGTCATAAAATTTGCGAATTCGGTCCTGAGTTCCACACCATCCCACGAACGCATACCGATGCACTCGCATACCCACACACACACACACTCGCATTGAAATCCACACAAACTTCCCGAAGAGAAGCGCGACGAACGGAACGATCGTGTTTTTTTGTTGTTTCGTTTGCTACGAAAGCACTGCGTTCTCTTCTCTCATCTTCTCTCGCTTCCGATGGCGCTCGTTGTGCTCTCGCGAATTCTCGCCATCTCTCAGCAACTCTCGTTATCTCTCTCAGTCCACCACTTTTTCTCGTTTCCGGCAACGGCTCACAAGCTGTGTTTGTTTTTTCTTTTGTTACTGTTGTTTTGTGCAAATTTTGTGTGCAAGAAAGCTGTTGCTGGTGTGTTGGATTGTGTTGTTGTATCTGCTGCTGTTCTGCTTTTGCTTTGTGTGGATTCTATTTGCGTTTTCTCTCGTTTCTGCTTCGGCGAGTGCGAATTTGCGCGAGTGTGCAGAAGTGTGCAAGTGTGGTTGGCGATTTTGGCATCGTTTATGTGTGCAATGTAGCTTTGGACATCGATGTAGTTGTTGTTGTTGTTGTTGTTGTTGTTGTTGTGGTTGTTGTTGCTTCTGCTGCAATGGCGCTTGTGGCGTGTGCTTCCTCTTCTTCTGCTTCCTCTGTGCTAACGTTGCGACTCGGCGCTTTGTTGTTCGACGAAAGTGACGACGTGAAGACCGTTTGAGAGCGAGCGCATAAAGACGACGACCAGCGCAGAACCGGTGACGTAGCGTCCGCCATATTCCACCGCGGCCACATAAATTTTGCTTTGGCTCAGTTAGTTTTTGCTTTAAAAAAATTTTTAAAAATCCGTGAACCAAATATTGATTTAAAAATTGTTGTAAAGCAGCGAATCGCAATTAAAACACAACCGGGGTAGAAATAAAGCCGAAATAAAGAACAAAAATCAGCAACATCACATTTTTTACTACATTTTTATACAGCAAGAGAAAAATTCACAATAAGAAGAAGAAGAAGAAGAAGAGGAAAGGCTGCAACACCACCAACTAAAACAGTGCAAAATTAAGAAATTGTAATTCAAACGCAAAAGCAAACAAAATTCTCAACGAAATTACAAATTGAAAGGTAAAGAAATGAAAAAAGTGCAGTGCGGTTTGTTTGTGGGCTATAAAATGGGATACACACGCATCCAGAACATGCATCGAAATTATTGCATGCATCGAAATTATTGCATGCACCGGATTACGAATAACATCGTCATAATTGCTTGGTTTTTAAACGAGAAGCAAGGGAATTTTCGGTGCAGCTTAAATTGAGTGCTCGTTTTGTAGTTGAGTGTGTGTGTGGGTGTGCTGTTCGTGTGCATGCGTGCGTGTGTGTGCATTCGGAATGCAGAGCAGCAGCAGCAGCTACGAAACGAATGCGTGACTAAGAACAACGATAATAAACAATGGGCAGAAAACAGTCTGTCTGTTTGTTTTAATTAATACTCAAAACTTCAGTGAATTTGCTACAAGAATGTTATTGATACAAGTTGTCTACAATCTAACGAAAGTAATACGAGGTCCCAGTTAGGAACTGTAAAGGCGCGGCACCGACCACGACTCTTTTAGCTGCTGCAGATGATGATAACGATTGCTGTTTTCTTGTGTTGCAGTGCTTAATAGGTGTTGTGTGTGTGTTGGTGCTGCTCCCCAAGAATACGAACCACGAACTACAGCCACCCCCCGCCCGCATCCATCACCGGTGCACCACATCTTCTCATAGCAGACTGCTTCAACGGAGTGACAGACAATAGAAGAAGCTTCCAAGCCCTTGAAGGTATCCCAGATTTTGTACTGCAGTCTCAAGTGGAATAATTTCACTCCCCGAATCCACTTCGAATGCTCGCCAAGCTACCAACGACGCCCACCGGTTAGTTTATTAGAGAAGTTTTGCTGCCGCTTTGTCGTACAGCAGACGATTTCTTCTCTCTTGTTTCCCTCTGAAAGCATCGCCTGCCAACGCAGAGTGGCACAGTTCGCCACCACCTTCGGTCGGTCGGTAGAGCAGACCGAAAAGAATGCAGCAGTTGGTTGTGTTTGTTGCTTCGTCGTTCGTTCTTATATAGTGCTCAACTGTAGCTGCAGTTGCCGCTACTGTCGACGCCGTTGCGATTCTGTCGCTGTGTTGAGGCTGCATTTCGCTCTTCGCTTGTCGGGTTTCTTCTGCGGTGGGTCGGTCGGCGGTGGGGAGGAGGGTGACCGACTGAGAGTATTCCATTCCATTTCCTACAGTCGAAGTCGCTTTGTCAGTCGCCATTTTGATTTTTTTCCCACTTTGACTTCTTCGCTCTGGCGTTCGCATGCGAATTCGCATCGAAAGACGACTCGAGCAAAATAAAGAACCTGATAGAGCAGAGAAACACCAAGAAGAGGACAGAATAGCAGCAAACAACCGCTCTGTTTCATTTGTTTTGCCTCTTTTCGACTTTATGCCGGCCTACTGCCGTCCCAACCCAAGAATTAGAAACAAAACACAAAAATATAAGACAAATCAAAAGAAACTCTGACAAGAAAGAAGCAAAGAGCAAGCAATAGAAGCTTCTGTGCGTCGGTGGCGTCTGACGAATCGGTAACAATTTGAATAGTTTATTGAAAAAACGCGTGGATGCAACACAAAAGTAAAAATCGAAAAATTTTAAATTACGAAATTCAAGTGTGAAAGAACAGCAAAAGAATTGAGCAACAGAGCGACGACGATAGATAAAAAATCAGTCAGGAGCACAAAACGTTCAATAAACACAAAATTTTGAAGAGTGAACGATTGGAGGAGCATTTACCAAAGTAACCCCAACGGAGCCATCATTTTGTGGGTACGTGTTCACGCTGGTGCTCCTTCGGTTAGTCCGCATCTCGGTTCATCTCTCTTCTGGTCTGCTTCGCTGTGGTTGAAATGCAGTTTCTGCTCTTCCCTCCGACCCTTTCACTCATTCTCCGTCGCCATTTTTATCGGGCTGTAAGCTTTCGGAAAGTTTGTTTGCCACATGTAAATAGTGTCAAATAAATTCATCGGCGCAGGTGTTGTGTGTGTGTGTGTGTGTTTGTGTGCTCGTGCGATTTGTAGCTTGTAAAAATGGTCGCTGCTGCACTCGGTTCTCAGACAAGTCATCAGTGGTGCGTACCAAACGCCGCACGGTGGAATTTAATGTAAATCTACGGGCATTTAAAATGATTTAAAGTTTCGTTTAGCTTTTAATACCTTCAAATATTTTCGTGTGATGCGGCCAAAGTTTTTCACAAGCGCTTAATTTCGGATAATTTTACATTCAAATCGATTGCATTGGAAACTCAGTGTGTAGATATGTTAAAAAATATGTTTATGCTCCATTTCATGGCTACGAAAAATGACATGCGCACCTAAAACAGGGTTACCAGCATGTTTTGAAAAACATTTCTTATATATACCATATATTATTGAAAAACTCTTTTGCTCTGCACAATATTCAGTACTTGTTCATTTATATTACACTTTCTACATTAATAACTTTGTACTTGTTCATTTATATTACACTTTCTACATTAATAACTTTGCTGTGCATATTTTATTTGTGAAAAAACCTCAAGCAACGAGAGAGTTGGCAACCCGGTCGGCTCATCATCTGGCAACAACACGCAAAAATACTGTCTGCATTGGATTGCATTACTTACTGCAGTTAAAAAACTGCCTTGATTTAAATGTGCACACTGAGTGCAGTGCAGCTAGTCTCCTCCCCTTCCCCCCCCCCCTCCCTCCGGTTCGTCTCAGCCGCATGAATTTTGTTCCACTGCGGATCGGCAGCGCCAACAGAAAACCGGAATTTTTTACACTCGCTCACTCGCCTGAAGCGAATTATTTGCGTACTCGTGTGTGCATTTTTCTGCAGCAGCAGCATGCATGCATTTTGAATTTAACAGCATTTCCTTTTCCGTTTGTTTTTCATTGTAATTGTTGTTTTTTCAAAGCTGACAGCAAACATGAAAAACCACGAGGTATATAAATATGTACATTCGTATATACGATATACATATACTCGTATATATTTTATGAAACAAATGAAAAAACGCAGTGCAAATACTTTTGTAAAGACGCAAAAAAGCGCATCTAGAGCACAGCGCTTTGTTGTTGTCTAGGGGCTGGCAGCGCCGGGCTGCTCTGAGCTGCGCCGGCATTTTGTAGTCTGTAATTTTGATGAAATGCGGCAGAATGCGTTCGTTCCTTGGCGTGTTCTTGATGTTCGTTCACTTTCTGGAGCATTGCCCTCAAACTGTTGTTGTTGTTATTCTGTTTGTTGTTCTGCTGGCTGCTGCAGCAACCGCAGCAGCGCTGTCGCCGCTTTGTTGCCAGGCTCAAAAATCACCGTCTTCTCATCGTTTTGCGCTTCTTGTGTGTGTGGTTGCACAGAAAACCTGCTGCTGCCCTTGTTTTAGGTTCCTTTACGGCTCCACGATGCCTTTCTTTGTTTCACTCACTCGCTAACTCGTGGCTTGGCCCGAATAAAGTGCACCTTGCCGAAGGTGGTTCGGTCGATTGGTGTTTGGATGGTTCTAAGTTCTTTTCGCTGCATGTTTTGGTGGCCAACGCGTTTAGACATTTTCGCATTGCGGCAAATTCGGAAAATCGGACCACGTGTTTAGTTTGACCCATTTGTGGCTGGCGAATTTGTTGTTGGCAGCACCTCATCTGTGGGTCGGTCGGTCGTCCGTCGGTGCCGCTGCATCATGTGCTGTGGATTGACTTCAGAATTGAATACATCCAATTATTGATTTGGCCTGTCTGCGGTTTTCTGGTTTTGTCTTTCCTTTTTTCGATTTTGTTTTTGCATAAATTCGGTGCTGAATAGGATCTTCGAGGGGTTGCCAACTTTTCCGTTTGGGTGACAGCGACTAAAATATGAAACTAAGAAAGAAACTCTGATGATACCATAGATTAAGCATTACAGGAGCTTAAGCAGATTGAATTCTTTATAATATATAGTATAAAAACTTCAAATTATTCTTCATTTTAAAAGTCTTTTTTATAATCCATAACTCCATAAAATCTTTTATTAAAAAATAGAATAAAACTCGATGAAATATCAAAATAATCAAGAAATGTCAGTTCTTTTAAGGAGAAAGTGACAGAGAGGGAAAGCGAGAAAGAAAGAAGAGAGAGTGAAACACCGAGACAGATAGGCACACAGAAAGATGACAACAGAGATAGAGACACAAAGAGATAGAGATAGAGAGTGAGAGCGAGAGCAAGTCTATAATACTTCGCAGTATCTAACTTCAGTTAATGAAGACCTCATCCAACCATAGATTTCTACCCTCTTCCGAGAATTCTCTATCCATCTTTTTGAATACTTTTTCTTAGATGTTCCCCGTCCCGCTCTCACTACTTATCCCGGGGTACTAATTTATCCTCTTATTATGCCCTTTAAAATATCGATAACAAACATTATCGGCGACTATTTTTGTAGCAAATATATTCAGAACTTATCTGCTTAGCAGGACGTCTTCATGAGGATGGTACTCATGTACTTATTTATGTATGTGTGAATATTATATGACTCGCGGTTGGATAGAGTCTGGCGTTCATTAAAGCTCGCAGTTCTTGTGTGGAACGACGCCCAACCATCGAAAATAGTTTTTAGACATGACTACAGTTAAATTTTCTTAGCTTTTCATGTCATTTGAGACATTCGACAGCGTTTTTAAGGTTATTATTAAAGTTGTCCTTTAAAGCTACTCAAATTCTTGCAAAGGTAGCAATGCAGTAGCTTGAAGCTCTCTTTTGTTGTGACTCTTCTCGTCAATGTTCAGCTTTTCTTTGTAAATGTAACAGTTGACTTGTTTAAAAGAGTTTGCCAATCTGTCATGTTGGCAACTCTGTACATAGGAATTTTCCTCCCTTAAAATATTGTCTACGCCGGCTAAATATAAAGTGGGTGCATTTATTTACAGCTGAGGGTGGGTTTTGTTTGGGTTTTTGTTTTGTTTTTTTCTTATTATTGTCTGATACAACAACACTGAAGAGGGCGCCGACGGGAGAGAGTGAGAGAGAGAGAGCGAGAGAGATAAAAAGCGAATATATTAGTAATAACAGTAAAAAGTGGGCAACATCAACAACTAAATTATTGAGGTAGCTACGAATGCGAAAACTTCGTGGAACATGCAACGTGCGGTGAGAAACACAAGCTAAAATACAATACATACATACATATATACAATATATGAGTACATATGAGTGTATATGCTATACAGTCAAATTATTATACGAATAAAAAATACCGTGCAAAGGTGTATCTTGTGGTTGCCATGGAACTAAATTCGTAATAAATATCAATAAGCTTTTTATGTTTGTTAGAACTTCTACAAAAGTCTCTTGTGTCCGATATTTTTTTATATTCATACGCCGCCCCTTTTCAACACCCACAAGAAGCTTTTTCTTCGTTGTATCGGATTATTTCATTATTATTATTATTGTTTTTAATTATTTTGATATACCGATACTGAATCATTTGTTTTTCTCTTTTCCTCTCTTCGTTTATTTCACGTACCTCAATTTTTCGGTTAACCTAGAAACATTGGAAAAAAACAAGCCAATATTTAATTACTCAAAATTTTTTCTGTTCCTCTTTTTGTTTTTTCCTTTTTTTTATATAATTTATTTTGGACTTTTGTCAATTGTTAATCTGAGAACCAAAAAAAAACTGAACAAAAAAATTTCAATGTCAAATTCAAAAGTGATACAAATACTAAAAAAAACATTCTTTTTTTTTTTGCTATTCTTGAGTGTTTCTGTTGGTTGAGTGAAAATATGTATATAATCATAATTCGTTCTGATCCAAAAATATGCATATACACGTATTATTATACTATGAATATGCTAAAATATTTAAAGAGCACCGCGTATGAGTAAATAAAATAAACAAAGTTACGCAATACAGTGTTTGGAGCTAACGTGCTTGAAGCAAACTTGTATTTAATTTTTTATTTGAGTTTCTTTATTTCTCTCTTTCGTTATTTTTCGTGTTTGATTAGAAAATTGTTCGTGCAAATGAAAAAAAGTGCGATAAACAAAAGTATCCAGCAAATGCTGAAGTATACATAAAAAATTCCCTTGCTAAGAGTTGCTGATGTCGCTCAAATCGATCTGGAATTCTAATTTAGTATTTATTACTATTATGTGTGTATCTATTAAGAGACAATCTGTATATAAACTGGTTTATTTTTGCTTTTTTGCATGCTCATGAATGTATTTTGCGAGTTCTTTCGTTTGTTTTTGGTTCTGTTCTTTCTACTCAGGTTTTTGTTTTGCTGCTGCTGCTTATTGGCCGATGCCAGACTAGGTCTCTTGAGGCCGTCTCAAGAAAGCCGTCTTCTAAAGCTGCTCGCTATCACACTACAAACAATTATGCGCGTCCTCAAATTCGTGTACGTGTCAGTTGTTAAGAGTATGTGCGTGAACGCTTTTACTATCAGTATGTTCAATTTTTACTTTCTACCTGGCATGCAGCAGTAATTTACTCATGTAATTTACTAAATTGTTAAACAGTGCCATTGTTTAATGACCCTCAATGACATTTCAGACCGAGCGAGACCTGCCTCAAGAGACCTAGTCTGACATCGGCCACTCTTTGCTTATTTCAAACTCAATTGAAACTTCGACCCGATACAATTTTCAACTCAAATCAAGGTTTTTAATAATAGGTCTCTCTTTTTTCTCTCCCAAAAACAAGAACTACAACAAGTAGTTTCGTCATCATTTAATTTTGTTTAATTATAATTATTGGCTACACGTGATTTTTTTACACTTTCTGCCGCATCATCGAGCAACCGACAGGCCGACTGGCCTTCTGCTGGTCGTATACGCAACACTGTTTAAACATTTTTTCTAGGTTTTGTTTTGATTTCATTTCGTTGCCATTTTTGTTGTTGATTTACAGCCATTTTTGGTTGTTGTTTTCCACTGTCACGCACTTTACAACAATAAAGAAACCGAGCAAATATCAACGAACTTTTGAATGAGACGCAACTACGATCGAAGTAGGCGTAGACGATGAGATGCCATTGTTTTCAGTTCGAAAACATTTATACTAAAAATGCTAAAATACTAATTAAATACATACGAATGAATATAATGTTTAAAAATACAATTGCTATATAATAATTTATATAAATTATTAGTTTTGAATACTTGCGACTCCACTTATTTGAATTTTTCAAAGCCGACGTGTTTTGATTGTGTATTGAGAAATACAGAGTTGACATCTCTAACGCCGGTTCCGTTTAGTTCTCGTTACAAACATGTCGGAAGTTGTTCAAATTTTTTGTCGTTTATTTTTGGGTAATATTTTACGTTCATTGAACTTTCTTTTTACGTTTGAATTATCTTTCGTGCATTCTCGTAATTAATTAAGTTTAGATAATGCAAAAGATTGTGAAAGGCTAACAAAGAAAGGCTGGACAAGAACGCTTGCGAAGACGCTAAATAATTCATAAACGAAGAATGTTTAAAATTATGAAACTCTTCGAAGCGAGGAGAAGATGGCGGAAATGTGATCAAAGTAACCGAATTTTCGAAATTCATTGCTTCTTTTTGTTTGTGTAACTTTTCTTAAGAGGTTTTAAGGATGAACTTTTTATAAAATTGAATTATAATGCAACTGTTCCTTTTTTCACATGCTTTTACTTTAATTATTATTCAATTTCTCTTCTTCTTCTTATTATTGTAGAAATGGCGGAAGGCAATGGCGAACTGGGGGATGACATTAATAAAAAATCAGAAGACCGCGGCGATGGAGAACGAACCGAGGATTATCCAAAACTTTTGGAATACGGCTTGGATAAGAAAGTGAGTGAAGAACTTCGCTTGGCTGGGTTTTAAACATTTATCTCCATTCTTACACTTATACATGCAAAGGTTGCCGGAAAACTAGATGATATCTACAAAACAGGAAAACTAGCACATGTCGAGCTAGACGAGCGTGCTCTGGACGCGCTCAAGGAGTTCCCAGTTGATGGTGCCTTAAATGTATTGAGTCAGTTCCTGGAATCGAATCTGGAACACGTATCGAATAAGTCCGCGTACTTGTGTGGCGTCATGAAGACTTATCGGCAGAAGAGTCGCGCCACCCAGCAGGGCGTGCCAACGCTTACAGCAGCAGTACCAGTGAAGGGTCCCGACGAGGAGAAGATCAAAAAGATACTGGAACGAACTGGCTACACATTGGACGTGACAACCGGTATAGAATTCAGCTGATTTCAATTTCTTTTCAACTACATTGCGTGTGCATTTACGAGTGTATAATCCTTGTATTCTTATTTTTATTCCTGTTCCTCGTTGGGTAGGTCAACGAAAGTACGGTGGACCGCCACCAAACTGGGATGGTCCGACGCCTGGCAACGGCTGCGAGGTTTTCTGTGGTAAAATTCCAAAGGATATGTTCGAGGATGAACTCATTCCGTTGTTCGAGAATTGCGGCACCATCTGGGACTTGAGACTCATGATGGACCCGATGACTGGCACAAATCGCGGATATGCTTTTGTAACCTTTACATCACGTGATGCAGCAGTAAATGCCGTTCGACAGGTATTTGGCTTGAACTAAGTCGAAACTATACGCAAAACTAATAATTTTATAGGCTGCGAAGAACAAACTTTATTCGATTTCTAGGATATTCGATTTTTTTGAAAACAAAAGACAAACACCTAGTAAAATTATTACGTATTAAGTACTGCTTTATCTTCTTTGAAATTCTAAATTTTAAATTTCTACAGTATATCCAAAAGCAGCTGCAAAATTACCGAAAACAAACTAAACTTAAGTAAACCAAACGATTGTTTTACTTACTTCTACTCCATCCACCCAAGAAAAGCTTTTTAAGGGCTTTTTATTTGTTTTTTTGTACTACACTTCATAGAAAAAAGAGAACTATTATTCTTTAAGTAGTCTTAGTTGTAGTTCTTAACGTTTACTATAGAAAAAGGTTCGTTTTATGTTGACAACTTTTTCAAAACCCTTTTAAATTCTCATTTGTTACTACTACTTCTCTGTAATTGTAACTCTTTGAATTGCATGCCCCGATTATTTTCTCCTCCTTATCATCTATCAATTTTATTTAATTTAAATTTCACGGTATTCTTCGCAAAGAAACGTCTTCTTAGCTTTAATATGTATTCTATTTAAAATGTTTTCGTCTGAATTTGGTTCTTTTTTCGTTTGCGGCGTAGAAAACTTGTTTATAAGATCCACAAAATCGTCATCGTCGTCGGTTGATTTGAAAAGAAGTCTCTCACAGAAAAAAACTCCCCCATAAGTAGAAGAACAACCCACTCCCCCTTCCCGTTTTCCATTCTCCACAAATGTATTTAATTGTCCTTTAGTTTTACTCGTAATTTAAATTGCGATTATTTAATATTTGTAATTAAGAAGAATTAGTAAACGATTCTTCACATTCTTATAGCTAAGAAAATGTAAGCATAGATTTTATGTTTAAGACTTTCTACTTCTATCTGTCCTTCTCACTCTCTCTCTGTCTGTCTCTGTTTCTCCTCTTTGCAACTTCAGCGCCGGTCTGAGTACGTTTTCTGCTGAGTAGAATTGTTTTCTTGAGCTCTCGGAATCCGTTTTGCTCCGCACACTTGCTGCAGACTGTTTTTTGTAATTGTAATACTTTTCACTTGATTTCATGTACATACATACATAGTATGTATGTACATATGTATATTCTGGCACTTTGCTTGAATGTCTTCAAAACAAACGATTTGTCTGGTTTTATTTTTTATGGCGAGCATGTTTTCTCGTTACTCGTAGCTTTGCGATTCTTTGATAATTGTATTTCATTAAAACTTTCCTCCTTTTCAACTAACAACCGAACGCCCGCCCATCTGCTCCCGCTGTCATCTACCAGTCTCTGTAATGAAATTCGACTCAAGCGATTGGCTTTCAAAATTATAAAAAGCGGGTAAATTGTTCCCCCATCCTACTCACTCCTTCTACCCTCGTTAATAATATTGTACATCTTCAGTTGCTTCAATTAAATTACCTTAAATTATTTTGAATTGTTTTTCTCTCATTGAAACATAGAGCACCCCGAAAGCACCCGTTTCCTCCCACCTCATAATAAAAGACAACCCTCCAAAAATTTAAATCAAATCAAATCATCATTCATTATTATTTGTATCTGCTTTTATTAACTTTTACCACTTTTCTTTATTTTTAATTTTATACTTTATTTATACATTTTATGCAATCGTTCTTTATTCATCTTTTACTTATTTATTTATTTATTTATTTACATTTTGATTTATTTTGATTTGTACCTCTAACCACAACAACAACAAACATTCGTACCTCTTCCCCCTCTTCCAACAGCTCGATAATCACGAAATAAAACCCGGCAAGTGTCTGAAAATAAACATAAGCGTACCGAACCTGCGCCTATTTGTAGGCAACATACCCAAGTCCAAGGGCAAAGAGGAGATTTTAGACGAGTTTGGTAAATTAACAGGTAAATTAAAATTACAACTTTTTCAAAAAAAATACAATCAACAAAACTGCTTACAACAAATTTTCAAATACGAAGTACTTTAGTAGAATTCATATTAACTTGGAAGAAGAATGAAGAAGGTAGACTTTTAACCTTCATAGAAGTAACCTAAATAGAAGTCGTAAACATCGACAATGTATTCTACTAAATTATTCTTCGAAGTGTATTCGAAACAATCAATTTAACGCTCGGCATTTAAGAGAAAGGCAACGCCTAGAAGGATGCAACAAAAATACACCACAATTCGTACGCGTTAAAAAACAAATGATAAAAAATCACAGCGATCGAAAATATTGTATATTACGATATAATTAAAAGTCCAAAATTTGTGAAAAATGCGATACAATAACTATTTTCTTTCGATATTTCGGCGTTTTTTAATAATTTGCTTTGAAAATAACGAAAATCCAATTGGCAACGCAACAGTAACAGTAACAGCAACAAAACAATAACAAATAACAATAAATTGATTGAGAACTGAGAATTGGCACAACAACAACAACCATTGGCTATATCTATTTATTTAAGAAGAGGGCTACGGGGAGAGATTGAGGTCTTCTAGAGGTTAGATATACTTGTACATAGATACATGTAAATTGATCCCAGTACCATCAAAGAGTACTTCAAGTTAATTCACATTTTTTTTCATTAACTTTAAGAAAAAAATATTCTTTCCTTACCTTGTATTAAAACTCGACTACGTCCATTCTTTGGTAGTTGATTATATTTAACCCTCTAGTGCCCAGATTTTTGTTTTTTACCTTAATTTTGATAAAGTTAATGAATAAGATGTACAATTTTAGAAGTGTAAAATATCTTCATTTGTTTTCTAGAAACTTTTCCATCTATTCACACAAAAAACTGATTCATTGTAAATAACATTTCAACAGCAACCACAACAACAACAATAACAATCCGCAACCAATCTTAAACATCACTCACGAAAAACAGAAAAACCAAGTTAAATCCATTTAAATAGCAGAGACTTTCTTTTCAAATACGTTATTCTTTCACTCATTCATCAATCGATCGCACAATCGTACAGCATTTCTTAAAAATAAGCTTGGCTTCACTTTAAAACCAAAACCAATGAAGAACAATCTTTAGCGCGTTCATTTATCCGCTTCTCACATGCATTTTTTTTTAGTTTCCTTCTTTTCTTCAGCAAAAATTCTTATCTTAGTTTATTGTTGGTTCTTTTACACCATTTGTTTTAAATGAGGCTTCATTTACATAACTATGAAAAATAAAATCATGCTCAATCTCCAGTCATTAACTAAGCGAGAGAGAAAATAAGAGATAAGATAACAAAAAACACATAGTTTTGCATCCATAGAAATATTATGGTTACAAAAAGAAGTTATTCAATTAATTAAATTATTTTGAGACTGATTTCGGTAAAATTTTAGTTACAAAGTAATTAATCCATTATTAGTATCTCAATTTGTTTCAACAACAATTTGGCTGAAGGGAATATATTATACTATAATACAATATATAAATCCTATTTATTTACTAGATATTTTCTCGAAATCCCGATCGACTGAGATTATTTTATTATATAATGTTTTTCGAAATACTAAAAATCACTTCGGTGAACTCCTTAAAATTACTACTTTAAGATGATTAAATCGATTTAAGTTGATGGCAAAGAAGTACCTTAGGATGATCATCAGATTATTCAGGAATATATACTTGGGAATGATCTAAATACTTAACTCTTTGTATACTATAACATATGGACAACACATCCCAACAGATTTTCATTACATTGTGGGTTTGCTAGTTTCTGCACTACATTTCATGCTTATAAGTTTTATGAAACGTCTTTTCTTGTTTCTGAGCGAATACTGTCATTAATACGATAACTGCTGCCCTCTACGACCCTTTCACTTACTGGGAGCACATTTCGTCCAGAATATTTCAGAAATTTCAGCGATTGTTGTATCAGAGTTACTGAAATGTGTTCAGGGAACAAAGTGGTTCGCGATTTCTCTGGGTTCTTCGGCTTTTTAACGCTTAGGACGGTCCACTACCAATGAAGGTAATCATAATGCGCCACAGGTGCCTCAATTGAGTGGACGTAACGGTCATTTCTATAGGTTAGCCTGCCTAAACATTACCTAAATAAGACTTCACGAAACTCACCTTCCTTTTCTCTTATGTAACTAAATATTTAGGTTGGTTACATTCTCTTCAGCCAACGCTTATTTTTTGGGTTTTTCTTTATGATATGCAAAATATTATTTTAGGCTATAGTAACAAGAATAAAATATGTTAATATATAATATGCTAAACTTAAATTAAACCAAACACTAAATATTTTTTTCTTTCTGCTTATTTAGATCTTTTATTTCGAAGTAGATAATAATGAATTACTTATATTAATCATCATCACAATTATTATCCATCATGAAGGAGATTAAATTAAATTAAACCACTGAACTACTTATGCATCTACGTCCCACAAGTTTGTCTGTGCTCTTTTTTATCATCTCCTCCGCCTCCTTTGTGATCTTCCCTTTTGTTTTTTGTCCTCCCCCCCTTTAAATTTTGCTAAAATAAAGGGTATCAAATACTTCAAGATATCCAATCAAAGAAAAACAAAAGAAAAACTTCTACATACTACATACATGCATATTTTGTGTGAACCTGAACTTTTAACTCAATTATTACAGCTGAATGATTTTGAAATTCGGAAGGGCAAAAAGATTGGTGTAACAATATCATTTAACAATCACCGGCTATTTGTCGGCAATATACCTAAGAATAGAGATCACGGCGAATTAGTTGAGGAATTTAATAAACATGCACGTAAGTGAAATTTCAAAATCATACAAAAACCATCAGGAACTCCTCTCCCGCTCACAGCCAACTCACCCGCCACCGACACCCCCACCCGCAGCCAATGATCACTTAAAAACGAACCAAAAACAATCCATCTGTACTCCCTCGCCCTTGCCCTCGCCCCCACCCTCCCCCCTCCTACCTAGCACACAATAAACATTAAAGCCCAATTGGAATTGTTAGCCATCGTGTATATTGATTGAGAATATCGAAACATTTGGATGCGACTGTTGCAGAAATACGCTCTAAATTTTTAAAAAATATATGAATTGTGTTTTATTTTATTTTATTCACCAATTAATTAAAAAAATTGGATCTCCAAAGAGAGACGACACAACACAACAGAACAACAGCGAAGGGTTCGTAAGTGCCAAAGAATTAAAAACACAAAGAATAAAAAAGCTGGACGAATTTGAACAAATAAAATACAACAAACGAATTGGATTTTTGTTTTGCAATTTTCGCCTTAAAATGCTCGACTTCGATGTGCAAAATTACGGCCTCAAATCGTGGAAATCCTGTAAAAAGCGAACATTATTGATGATGCTCTCCGAGAAGTTCATCCGATTTTCATTTGTTGCTGTAACTTGACACATCGAATTTCTTTCTTTCTTCTATTGTATTCTCACTCATCCAAACTTATTTACAAAAAACAAATTGATGAAGTATGAATGAAAAGTAATTAAAATTAAACTAGAAAGAAGAAAATCAAAATTACAAAGCCAACAAAGTTGTAATTTTACAAAATTGTGCAAATTGAGAAAAAAGGTAGCAAATTTTTTTATAAAAATAAAATAAAAAAGAAACAATCAGAAGGCGGCTAAATTTTTGTTTTTTCAAATATTGTATTTTAATGTACATTTAATATAATGTCTAAAATAAAACAAAATAAACTGTAGCTCAACAATTTTTTTTCCAAATCCAAATCTTATACAAAATCATTGCCAAATTCGCTGATTTTATTATTATTATTATTATTTTTTAACTAACTTGCAATTGACAAAAGGAATTCGGTCCCACAAAAGGAATTACTATTGTTACTATTATTATTAGTGAAAAATAAGCAGTATAGAAGAAGAACATGTAGCTATCAAATGTATTATTAAAACAAAAGTTGTTGAAACCCAGCCTCAAAATTTTATTGTTAAACATTTGTTATAATTAAAGATATGCATCATGTCGTAGTTTGTTGTTTTGCCTTATATACATAGATTATAATAAAGACATTCCCCCAAATCCTTCCCTTATTGGAGAGATTTTGCTGCACTTGCCAATATAGACTTTGTTTTAAAGTAAACAACTCGCTCGGTATTCTGGAGCCAAAATTACGAGTTACGAACGAGCTCATCTAGTCAACAACAGTAGAATACCAGCCTTAGAAATAGGATTCAGGGACGACGTGACTTGTGCTGGTGCATCTATGAGAAGGTACTCCCCAATAGAGTGGCAGGTGGACAGACATGACTGATTCTATGAAATGAAAAGACGGACTAAACGGTGATCGGACAAAATCAGGAAAGGGCAAACCTTGTAATTTCAATGGGTTTTAGTTGGTTTAGGTGAGATTACCTGGTATGTAAATATGAATCATAGAGATCACTAATCGGCGTTTACCTGATGATGCCAGACTTCGGAACTTGTGTATTATTATGTGACAGACTGTGTTATGAGCTGCCGGTTCATTGACAGAATCCTACGTGGAGACCCTGGAGCTTGACTACGTCCGTAACTCGAAATTCACTCCTATCCTTTGATAGCTACTGCTCAACTTTAACAGTTTTATTGAGATTTTGAAATTGTGCAGCTACAGCAACGAAGTTTTTTCTTTCTTACAATTCAAAGCATTTTCATACACATCTGTTTTTTCCAAAAACTAATCAGCTAAATCAACCAATCAACTTTTTGTTGTTCAATTGATTTGATTTGTCATATCGATTGAATCAATTCTCGTATAAATATGTATATATTTGAGTTCGTAAAAACGAACACACAAAGCTTAATAATAAATCAAGTAACTACTATGCAACGCTCGATCCTCGGAAGATCGATCTCTATATAGGTACGGATACACATATATACTGTACATATATAGAGAGAAAGAGAAAGATAATGACTGGAGAACCTGAAACGTAAACACAAACGAATCTGGCACAGCTTTAAAATCTAAATCTGAATCTGAACGCTCGGAAAACGTATCGGAAATCGAATTCGATGTCGAAATTTATTGTATACTAATTTATAATTTGTATACGATGCTGAAAATTTCTACTGATCAGCTGAACAGAAGAATTCAGTCTCTGTGAAGAATACGTTTGAGGGCAAGGAAAACACTACTTTTTTTCAATACTTTGATCTATTTTGAATACTTTAGATATGCTACGTACATACATTAATCTTAATTCATATGATTTGATGAAACTCGCTGTGTCTATCTATCTCTGTGTACCTTAATCTACTTACATACATATGTTACATACATATACAGCGTAAATAATGTATGTATACTTTATCTCTTAAATTTTATTTATTAATTCTTCAGTTTCATTTTGGAACCCTTTTGATTTCTTTCATTTCCATATCCGCTCTCTTATGTATAAATATTAGATATACTATGTTATATACTATAAATGGATTTTTGATTTACGCTCCGCTCTAACGATCCCGCCATTTTATAAACTAGTTGACCACTTTACAGTTAAAAGTAAAAGCAACCCACCACCACCCCCACATCCGCGTTCCAACAACTACTTTAAAAAAACAACAAAAATTCGAAAAATAAGCGGCGTTTTTTGGCATTGGTTTTTATTCGATAGGATTTGAATTTTGAATAAGAATCTCGTTACTAAACAAACAAACAAAATCTTAAGTATGCTCTATACAAATAAATCTAAATTTGTACTTTACTCATATAAAATCGCGTGTGAAATTTTTTATTATTTTAGCTTACAATGCATTTGTAAAATCGGCTTGTAAAATGAAATTTGAAAAGTTTCCCACCACACAAAATTTGTCATATTTTTTTCAATTTCTACAATAAATCAATCAATTAAAAATTTAAATAAACAACAAAACAAAACATTTCTTTTCTACTGCCTCTTGCCTCGTATCGTCTCTTGAATATTCTTATTACTCTATTCTAATTACAATGTATTTCCTTTTCGAAATATCTTTTGTTTCTTTTTACGTTACAAACAAAATAAAAAAATATATATTTTGCTGTACAAACCACCTTCACCACACCTCATCTCAACATCATCTTCAACATCATCCATCCTCGTTGATCCCTCGTACTCGATGCAGCCGGCCTTATTGAGGTAATTATATACAGTTCTCCGGACGACAAGAAGAAGAATCGCGGTTTTTGCTTCCTCGAATATGAGTCGCACAAAGCGGCTTCCTTGGCAAAGCGAAGACTTGGCACTGGTAGAATTAAGGTGAGTAGGTTTAAATACAATATCTATAATAGATGAATTAAACCGATGTTACTCTTCTCTGTGCCACCATCTGTGTTACCATCAGGTTTGGGGATGTGATATTATTGTCGATTGGGCAGATCCACAAGAGGAGCCGGACGAACAGACAATGTCAAAGGTCAAAGTTCTCTATGTGCGAAATTTAACGCAAGATGTTAGTGAGGAGAAATTAAAGGTAAGCTTTCCGAGTGAGATGGATGGATAGTATTCGTTATACCCATTTTTCTTACATAACTTATCCGGATTATATTCAGTATATTCGTACAGTTGAAGTGCAGTTCTTTAGTTATTGTTTAATGTGTTATTCATGATGTATTCATTCAAAATTATAACATGTAAATATTGACATATTTGCTTTCTTTTTGGTTTTTCTCCACCATTTAGGAACAATTTGAGCAATATGGAAAAGTTGAACGTGTTAAGAAGATAAAAGACTACGCTTTTGTGCATTTCGAGGATCGTGATAATGCAGTAATCGCTATGCGAGGACTGAACGGCAAAGAAGTCGGCTCATCCAATATCGAAGTAAGTTTTGATTACTAAAAAGCATAAACTGGACCTGTTTCGGTACCCTAAGTGGATCCCAGTTGATACTAACAATGATTTTGTGGGAATTAATGGTTACGTGGTCGAACCAGAGCCTTTTCCAATTGTTTTTTCCTTTCATTCTTCCCTTATTTTTACGCATGCAATAACTGGTATTTTCCTCGTTTATAATGCAGGTCTCGCTTGCTAAACCGCCTTCGGATAAGAAGAAAAAAGAGGAAATTCTGCGTGCCCGCGAGCGTCGCATGATGCAGATGATGCAGGGTCGTCCCGGGATTGTTGGGTATGCTTTAATTTGTACAGTAACAATTTACAGCAGCTTTTATCTCTTCCTCCTTTAACAACACCAAAAAACTACTCTAATTCTTAGTAACCTTAAATTTGGCAGCAAAAATTAAAAGAAAGTCGGCTAAAAAAATTCTAGAATTTGGCAAAAAGTACTCGGAATCACAAAAGAAAAAAAATAATAAAACTGAAGTCCCCCGTGAAATGAAATTAAATGAAAATATCTCTGCTCATGTTGTGCGCTGTCTTTAATTCCACACCCATGTTCAAAAACTTACCTAATTAATTTTTCTTCCTTAACGTATATCTTTTTTAAAGATTTGAACAATTGTCTCCATACAGAAACCTGTCGCCCACACACCCCAGCATGATGACCATAGCCACACCGATGCGTTTGCCGAGTGGAGCCAGAATTCCTCTACGCGCACCGATAGTACGGGACTACGGTAAGTTTTGAGCAACGGAAGCCTGACCTTCCACCACCCACCCAATGAAGAAGCAGGCTCTTGTTGTTAGTGTATCCTATACTCTCTCTCTATGCTTTTTTTTTAATATGTAGTTATTGTTTTTGTATTCGAAAACAACCCATTTTTTGTTGCATTCACTTTGCAACTGACGAAGAAGTTAGATTTTCCTACATATTTTTTTATCCTCTAATATCATAGGCGAAAATATGTAATTGCGTTATGTATTTTAAGCATTTCTTTAGTTTAGTTCTTAGTTCAGTTTTTCTGTATATTATTATTGGTCTTTTTTGTCTTCTTCATGTTTTATTTAAAAAGAAAATCTTGCGCCTTAAGTTTATAGAATTAGTTAAGTGAATAGAGGTAGTTGTTTGTATTATGTATATGCGAAGCCCCGCTCTCCCACCCGATATCTTCCTTCTCCTTCTAATCAACGCGTATCCCTGGCCCCTCACTCTTTTCATAAACTATTATTAATAAATCACGCCTAAAAATATGCAACATTTTTCGCACTTCACATTCATACCAAACAGTTTTTACAAGAGCCAGTTGAGTGATTTTTGAGTGGACCCAATAAATACATTTATTTGCCTTTCTAAAATGTATTCTATTTAATATTCTTCAAGTTTCGTTTCTCTTATAAGCAAGTTATTAAATTAAATTTTTGGGTATTTGAAATCCTAGAAACATATGTAGTATGTATTAATTAGTTGAAATAATAGAATTGTTGATTATGAATCTGTTTTTGTAAAAGATTTCCATCAACTGGTTCCTGTAGCATGGTTAATTTAATTTTTTACTGTAAAGCACTCGCTCTGTCACCCTCTCTTTTGCTATATTTCTGTCTCTATCTTTCTAACTTGGTAAAATTGATGCATGTGCTGCAAAGAGCAGTGTTCAATTTTTTTTGGGTTTTTTGTGTCTGGTGAAAAATTTATATTATGTCTCTTTCGCTCCGCACTTTGTGTCGTACTTTTTTCTCATAAACCTCATGTATCTTTATTTTATTATTTTTATTTATTCAAGATTTTTTAAATTGCATGATATCCATGTTTTTATTCCATTCATTTGATATTTTGGAAAGCAAAAAACAGTTACATTTCAATATTTGTTGTCTAATAGAATTAGTAAAGGAATTCAGCAAATATCTTTCGTTTATAGATCATATTTTAACCCCAGTTCTTATCCCAAACAAACAAAAATGGTAAGTACGCCATTTTTTTTTGCATGCCTCGAAAAAATTCGCCTGAAAAACAAGTAATGGAATAAAAACGACAACGGAAAAGCAACCCTGGTCCCCTGATCCTTCTTATAGTAAAAGTCTTGTACAGTACGAACCAAAACTTTGTTACAAATGCTAGAATAATAAAACCCAAAAAGTAAAAAGAACATTAGTACGAAAAACACGGTATGCAAACCAAAAACAACAACCACCATCACCCACAACCCATTCACCCACCACCTCTTATAGCATTCGGAAAAATACGCATTCACCCGTAGTGTAATTTTTTAATTTATTTCTTAATCGGTTGATTTCAGAAGGTTTCCTTGTTTTTAACAATTTTCTGTAGTTTTTCAGTTTTAAAAATTTTAATTTTATTTTCGGACCCATACACTGTAATTTTAGTTAAAAATCTTTAATTTTAAATCATATCCTCCTTAAAAAAACTTAAAATCACGGTTATTAAATTCGTGTGTTGTCGATTCTGTTATTTCGGTGATATTTTTCCCTTTAGTATTTTAATCAAACAATAACAACATTTACAACATTTCGACGATTATTTGAGCGATGCGCATTCCAATTCATATTATTTAATGTTAAAATCTTAAATTTCATTCTCTACCTTTTGTCTCCTTGCTCCCCTGTCTCTGTCTTTCTTTCTTTAATTTTTTGGTACACAAAATATGAAGATTGGTTACTTTTATTTTAATTATTTACGGTTCAAGGAAGTAGTAAAAATTTTAAAAATTACTTTTCTTTTAATAAAAGTGTTTTTAACCCCTATTTTTTAAATAAAACATTCTCAAATTTAGTAAAACAGCAGCTGATAAAACAAGAACAAAAAACAACTGTTTCCAACACTACTACTTACTAATACTACTAATATTACAAAAACAATAAAAACAATCACTCAACCACAGCAACCCAAAATTGATCTAACCTCCATCAAAATTTATATAGATTATGATTTCGATTTTTACGGTTATTCGGATTATCGCGGTGCCGGTGGCGGCGGTGGAAGCTCCGCTGGAGCCGTAGGTGGCGCCGGTAACTCCGGCGGTGGTTACAATGAACCCTATTACGATGAATTCTATCGAGCCTACGATGGAGAGTACTTCTATGATTATCCGCCCAACGGAGGGCCACCAACACTAACATCGGCCGGAGGGGCCGCGGTTGGTGGGCTCAACAGAACGCCAAGAAATAATGTGGTGGGTTTTTAGCTTCTTCTTCTTCATCATCTTCTACTTCTTGTTCTTCAACACCATCATTCTATCGTAGTAAGCAACAATAACTACACAGCAACAATAAACAACGACAACTATATTCGTATAAGCTTTCTCTCTTCATCATTTCTCCTCTTCCATCTACACAAACCATCTTACAACGAAACAAACTAAACTCTAGTGTAATTTGAAGACAAATCATTTAACAATAGAAACTTACAAACAAACACAAAACCTTTTCTTGTCCACGAAACAAGGAAACAAAAACAACAAATCAGCTTAAATAATATTTTATTTTTATTGATTTCCTAAGACTTTCCTTTCGTCGTTAATCTTTCGAAATTAGTTTATTTTCGTTTCATTTCTTTTCTTTTCATTTTTGGTTTGATTTTTTTGTACTCGATTTTAATTTGTCAAAATTTTTGTATTATTTATTTTTTTGTTGCGCAAAAAAGCTGTGGATTGCTTTCAACAACAACAGCATAAGCCAATACCACCACCACCACCAACAACAACATCTACAACCACAACACAGCGGTTGTTATTTGAAATTAGGCGATATCGACAACAACAACAACACCGCCACCATGAATAAAATTGTCCTCGTCGATTAGTAGTCGTTATAAACACACACAAATAACTAGAAATTAGAAAATTGGCTACATTTATTTTTACTACACTTAAGAAGAATTCCACCACAAAAAACAACACCAAATTACAACTAATAATGAACTAATAACTAATTAACACCTTAAACAATTGCTATTGCTTTGTATTTAACCCAATGAAATAGTATTCATATCTCTGCTTATTAATTTTCCACATCATCCTAACAAAAACAACAAAGCCACACTAAATGATACACATGCTTATTTTAATATTTTTGTATTGGTTTTGTTAATTATTTTCCCCCACTTATTATCGTTAGTTTTCATTGCTTTTTATTTATTTTTCATTTACATTTAATTTAAGCTTGTTCATTTATTTACACACATTGGCTTTTGCTTTGTAAATAATAATATTGATATTATGATTGCCTTACATTTACAATATATACAACAATAGTTTAAGGTTTTATTACATATAATTATTTACGTTCTTTTTTCTATTGTCTGCTTCTTCTTAAGCTTTTATTTATCGAAATGTTTTAAATAATGCTTTGCTTTTTAATTTGCTTTTATTGTTATTTTCAGTACGCATCCATTTTATCTTTAAATTAATAAAATCTGTTTATATACAAATATTGTTTAGTTAATCATGTTTATATTTGTATATATTTTTTTTTATTATTTTGTGATGATTTCCAGTTATTAAAATAAGTATTGTTTTTAAAAGTATTGTTTTAAATAAGAACAAATTTAATTATTACATAATAAATCAGTGAGTAGAGAGAAAGGATTGAAAATAATATCCACAATCAAACTTATAAGTCGGTAACAAATATGTATTTTTTAATCTTTGCACTCGTCATATTTAATGTTTAACATAATACAAATAAACATTAAATATAACATTAAACGCACAGATCTTTAATAAGCGACAAGCACAAGCGACATCTGAAACTCAAATCAATAACCGTCAATCTTAAGCTCTTAACTAAGTTGAAAGTTATCATAAGAAGAGGGTTCGGCCTGGTCGAAGCCCATGTACCCTACACCCGATGGATAAATGGCCCATTTTTTGTGGGCCGCTTTGGTACGTTAAATCCACGACTAGAATGTCGTGAAACTCGTTCTCCTGTATTTGTGGCTTTTTTAGTGTGAGATGTTGGACTCGGGAATAAAAAAAAAGTAATCCCAGCTTCAAATTCACTCTAAAAGCTGAGAAATGAAGCTATAAGCACGGATGAACTCCTATTCGTTATAAAAATTAGACGTGGCACTGATGCGATTTCGTGGTCCATCGAAACTGGTCCATTCTCAATCCCAGCCTAAGAAAGGGAATGAATTTTGATCGCCATTCTCCTGTCAAACTTGTCAGCGAGTATTGAAACTGTCTACATGTTATTTTTACATGTTTTACATGCAATTATGATAACATACATTAAATATACCCCTCTCCATCGCTCTCTCCCTCTCAGTCTCTCTCTCTCTCACTTTTTCGAAATTACAATAGAGTTTATAAGTTTTAAACGCTTTGTATTTTCATTGCATACTATTTGCAAAGCTTTATTTAATTTTATTATTGTTTTATTTATTTATTAATTACACATGTCAATTGAAAAAATTACTTCGTTCAGCTTACAATGTTACAAACACACACACACAGAAATAGTTCTTTCATTTATTTATTTATTTGTTAAGATTTGACCTTTGTTTTTAGAGTAATCTACACATGCATATAAATTATATTGTAATTAACCCGAAACAATCATCGCCGTCTCGCTTTTAATAAAAACCTCCTCCTTTGTTTGTATTTTTTTTTAGATTTTTTTAATTTGTATGTATTTAAAATTTATTGCTATTATAAATGCTTCAAGATACTTTCATTTGTTTTCTGTTAGATTCATGCAATTATACAAAAAAATACAATATATTAGTTTTTTAGGTTTTTGGTTTTTTTTAGTATTTTAAGATGTATTTTTAGTCTTTTATTATTATTGTTATCATTATTATTATTATTGTTATTGTTGATGTTATTCGATGATCTCGATGATTCTCTGCTTCTTCCGTGTACCACACAAAGAAGAGGATGAGAAACAAAACAAACATAGAATAAAGCTTTTGTTATTATTACATACATATTAAATACTCTATACTTACAAAACTAAATACTATATATTCTCAACTATTATATACATGAACTACATACTATATATTCAATTTGTATTTAATTTCACTTATTTATATATTTTTTATATCACAAGAATCTAACGCGTTTATTTCGATTTTTTCTTTTCTTTCTTTTTCCTTCATGTTTCTTTTTTTTGTCTTGAAAAATGTTTCGGTAAAAAAAATTATCTTAAAAAAATTATATATATGTTCGTCAAAAAACAAAAAACAAAAAAAAAACAATTTCGAAAAAAAAACAAAACTACAACCACCACCACCAACAACAAAATTTATACCATGAAATCCAAAATTCAAAAATAATCCAAAATCAAAAATATATTTGAACTCAAAATTTCACCAACCCACCAACAACAACAATAACAACAACAAAATCAAAATCGAAAAACTGTAATCACATTCAAATTTAAAATCGAAACCGAAATCGCATTGATTTCAATTTGAAAACTTGGAAACTTTATTTTTCGAATAACAAACACACACTTTTTCCAAAAATCAATTTATTTATTTCTGCATTTGATCAAAAATATACTCATTCGCATAATAAACCAAATAACTCACCAACAACCGAACCAATCAACCATATATACGTATATATATATATATATGTATATATATATATATCTGTATGTATATGTACATGTATATGTATCACTTGGCGATCAATATATAAATTTTAAAAAACTTTTTCGAAAACATGAAAAAATTTTGCTTGTCATGTGCTACACACACACACACCACCACCACCACCACCACCACCACAACGACACTACTACAACAACAACAACAACAACTACTGCTCACCATCACACATCTTCTCAACCACTTCTGTGTAGGGGGTTGGTCGTGGGCGTGGAATCACGGCCACGCGTGGCCGAGCCGTTGGGCTCCGTGGCAACATCAATCGTCAGGGGGCGGCCCCTCAAGCGGCGGCGGCGGCGGTGGCAGTTCAACGGGGGGCCATCGGGGCGGTGGCGGCGGGGGCTCAGGCAGCAGCCGGGGGGGTCCGTGGGGTGGGACAAGTAGTACGTCCCAGCGCTCGTGGCACCCAGCACGCCAAACCGCTACAAAATTTACCAGGTGAGAACAACAAAAAAAAATAAAAAATTTAAAAAAAACAACAAACAAAAACCAAGGATTTAAGAAAACCAAGTAGTATTGTTGTTAACTACTACTACTACTACTATTCCGTATGCTACTATTTTACTACTACTACAACTACTATTAGTACTACTTTTTTATGTTTCTACTACGGTTGTTAATCATCTACTACTACTATTCTTCTATGTTACTACATGCTACTATTTTTCTATTGTAATTTTTCAATATAGTCGTACGTACTTTCTTACTATCGTTTTTATTTTGAAATATTTTTCCATTATCATAGTTTTTGTTGAGAAATTAAACTCGTATGTTGTTATTATGTTTGTTAATGTTTTCAATAAGAAAAGTTTGCTGTTTTTTTCTCGCTGCTCTCTTTTAATTATTTTTATTTTATTAATTATTTTATTTTAGTATTCAGTCAAATTCAATTCAAATCTATATTTAATTGTAACAAATACACACACTGCTGTGTATTATAATATTTCAGACAATACATCTATATTTTCTTAGTCTTCTATTTTTACTAGTGTTCATTATTATCATCATCATTATGTAATTTTTTGCATCGTATGTGCTTCGTTGCACTTTTAATTGAAATGATGAACCCACAGTTTGAATCACATTCGAATCTAGAATTTTAAAAAACAGAAAAACACAGAGACTGATGATGGAAAGAACACTAAAAGTAGAAAAGATATACGAGAAAGAATACAATCTAAAAGAATCTGTGTTTGTATTCCTCAAGATGTGTTTTTTATTTTCAATTCGAAAATAGAAAAAAACAAAAATTAAATTAATTTTTTTGTATATTTCTTTCAAATCTAGTTTATTCTAGATTCAGTGCAGTGTATTTTTTATTCTTGCTTTTTTGTTTAATTTTATGTGTGGAATTCTTACTGCGGAGGCAACCGATCATGAATGAAATCAGATCTCATCTCGAATTCATACTTGTTTCACTCGTCACAACTTCTGTGACGTTTTTTGTGCACGATAATGAAGATGATGTTGATGTCAGGTTATGTAAAATTAATGTGTGTCTACGTGTTTAGAATTTGAATTAAGTTTTTTGCCTATCCGAACTGCTTTCCTTCTCGCACCCTTCCGCAATTATCCTCGCTAATATTCCTCCCCCTCCATCCCAGTACGAGTTCCACAGAGCGCAAAAATAATTAAATAAGGAAAATGTTAAAAATAAAACACCGAATTAAAGTCGTCTCTTTCTCTTTAATCAAATCCACGTCTCAAAGAAAGGAGAAACAAACTTAAAATGAATCGATTAGTATTTTAAAATTAATTTTTATGATTATTTTTTTCCTGTTCTTCTATATTTTAGCATAAATTACATTATGTGTTATGTACATATACGTTTGTGTGTGTTTTCTTTCATTCATTCATCAATCACTGAAATGCATTTATAGTGAAATGTGAAAATCTTGTACAGAACCAAGCTACAGTATTGTCTCGTTTAATTGCGCCGAATGCGTGCGGATATTTTTGTGGATTTCTATTGAATTCAGTTCAGTTGAAATATTAAATGTCTATAAATGCATTTTTATGTGTTCTTTGCTCTTTTTTTACGAATTTCCTTTTTTTTTGTATAATTTTTTTTCTACTCTTTTAATCAGAACAATTTTATGGAAAACAACTAAACAACAACAAAAACAACAGCATAATAATGATTTTAAAAACAGCGGTGAAATAATACATACACACAAAATATATAATATGTATTATATTCATACAAAATAGAATTTTAACAAAATAAATGACACTCCTCTCGTTTTTCGCCCGTCGTCATCGTTGTCATCTTCGTCTCCGTCTCCTCAGCCAGCCAATCAAATATATTTTTGAATTTCTAAAAAAGCAAAAAATCTCTCTCTTTCCCTGTCACTGTGCGTGTATAGAACACAATATAATGACGTGTATATATAATTTTTTTAAGATCCGACAAAAGATGTAATAAAATATTCCACAATAATAATATTTTTTCTTTGTTTATTTTGTTCGAATCCATGCGTTGGGTTTTTTATGTTGTTGTTTTTGTTGTTATTGTTTTTGTTAGAAGCGACGTAGCTGCAAGAACAACAAGGACAACAACACTGATTTTTGGCCTGTCTCTCTTTCGTGTACCGCGCGCCAGCTGAAGTTATTTTCTTTAACTTCTTTGATTAATTTTGTTTTCGGCCATAAATCGTGTGGTTATTCTTTTAATACTTAGCATTACTCTTCTACACTTAGAACTAGTTTACTTTTAGATCACACTAGTTGCATCACAAGAATAGATGGCTCTATAAATATATGTATGTACATAGATATTCAAAGGGTGGGCCATTGGCTGGTTTATTTTTGCATTTTCCAATTCATTATCCAATTCAAAAAGAAACCAGCCGATGGCCCACCCTCTATATACACATACATAACTGTTCTTATCTCGTAATTAATATTAATATTTTTATAGTTTTATTTTTTCAATCAGTTTAATATCAAGCAAAATCTTCATGCGATTTGCTGCACATTTTCTTGTATGTATAACCAATACTATTATCGTATATTTATTATATCAATAGATATATTATATATATTTGGTTTTATATATTCGTAGGAAGTAATTTATATATGTATATGTTTCTTACATACATCCAAACAAGTACATGTTTCTTTATTATGTTTAAAGTTACAGCAACATCTGTTTATTTTAACATTTACTTTAATAATTATAATAATATTTCAATTTTTAAAAGAACTCCTTCCGCTTGGGCTTATAAATGATCTATAATTAATAATTTTTATATAAATACATACATAGTACATCTATTATTTTTATATTCATATTGTATTATTTGTTAGTATTTACTTATTAATTATTATTTAATAATTGAATAAATTTATGAATTTTTATTATGAATTTATTAAACATTATTTAATGAAGTTCGAATTTCAGTTTAATGTCAATATGAATATGTTCGTCCTTTTAAATTTAACATAAATTAATGTTTATATTTAAGTCATGCATTTTTATATCCATATACATATTATAATTGTTATTCTCAATTATTGTTTTATTAATATTCCTTTTAATATCTTTTTTTATTATTAATTTATTATATTCACCATATATATTTTTACTTATTTATTATAGGGATTATTTTATTATATATTCGAATTTATTTATTATATACAGATGTATGGTGGGTCATCAGCTGCCTTTTTATTTAATTCAATTTAAATTAATTATTCAATTCCGAGAGGAAACCAGCCGATGGCCCACCCACCCCATATTTATTATTTATTATGCACTTCTTCTATTTTATTATTTGATATTATTAACTAATAATAACTTGTTCTTATCATTGTTATTATAATCTTAAATAATTTTATTTTTTCCATTTTTTTGTTATATTTAAAAATGTTTCTGCCATATCATGCAAATACTAATCGATTCATTTTTCATATACATATGTATTAATATATCTGTATATGTATGTATATATTGTCTATAGATACATATACGTATATATACTCGTATATATATATGAATAGACTGTTTTTTATACAGTTTTTCAATATAATATGGATAATAGTCCTATTGACGAAATGACAAGGTTTAAATTTCTAAAGGTTACCATTTTTAACATTTTTTTGTAAAATGTTTTCTTCCTTTTTTAATGTTATCGTTGTAAATTTTTCGTTATTATTTAATGGAATTTACAAAATTTATTATTATTTAAATATAAATTAAATTGTTTGCTAAATCTTTTCCGGCATGTTTTGTAGACAAGAAGTTTAAAGATAGTAAAGACTAAATGAGAGCATTTAATATATGCAATTAAAATTATTTAATTAATAATGGGGGATGTCCAGAGATTCAATATAGGATTCAAGAATAAATAGAGAATAATAATAAAATACAGAATAATTTAAATGGATGTAGAATGATTTCCAAGCAGTTGAATGTGTTTCCTGAGTTTCTCTAAATTGTTGTTGAGCTAAAAGATGTTTATAAGATATTCTATTTATAATACCAAATCGCAAACTTTTAGCTGAGATAACTTTAAGGTTTAAGAAGATCCAAGAACTTTTTAATACACGATTTCCACCGTCAGCGTATTAAGTAAGCTTCAAGATAAATTCAAGAGTATCAACAAGAAGTTTTGTTATTTAAACAGCTTCGAATTTCAATTTCAACAAAAATTTCGCAAACATTTTAATAGTTCAAATAATAATAACAGTTGTTCATTTTCATTATAATCATGACGTTCTTTATTATTAGTTATTTAAAACGCTACTTTAATTCATCTACGTTTTTAGTTACTTGTAATTTGTTCCTTTTTTACTCTTTATGGAGCACTTGTCCATTAAATCTTATTTATGTATTTGATCTTTTTTAATGTATATGTTTTAATCTTTTTCCATCCTTCATTTCTCCAAAAATATACATATAATTCCAGCATCCATCGGAGTCCATGCCTAATAAACACTGATTACTTTAAACACGCAACCAAAATACAATTTTAAATTGCAATCTTCTTCGATTGGTGATGATGATTAAGATGATGATGTTCGATTTTATTCCTATTCCGAGTCGGTATCTCCGACTTCGATCGATTTCTTTTACAACATACCTCAGTTCAGTTCAATAACAATAAAAAATAACAATCAATACAAATAAACTCAGATCAAGCCCAAAATTCAAGATCCTCAACTTCAAATATCAAGACTTGAAATCAATTTCATCCCAAGGCGTTTCATGCTCAATGCTCAAAACAATCAATCAGAACATTTTTCGATCGATTCCGAGGGATTTCAAGATCTTCAAATTAAGCGGCATCTAAAAACAGCGGAAAAATCAAAATTTTCAAGACGACGTCAATTTTAAATACGTATAAAAACTCGCTTTCTTATACAATTTATACGCGTCTGTCTCGCTCGCTCTATATATATATTTATCCATACAAATACGGGTATATATACTTTTGTATTGTTTTTTTTTTTGTCATTAACTGTTTGTTTATTGTTACTTATGTAAATTTTTAATGATTTTGATGCAAAATTATGTCAAATTCTAAAAATAAATCTCCTTTCTCTCCTGTCATTGGAAATTTCAGTGTTATTGGTTGTCTTTTCTTTCTATCATTTTTATGATATTTAATTATCATTTCTCATAGTTCAAATGCGATATTTTTGAAAAAATTTCATTGCTTCTTTTTTAATTCGAAGTAAAAAAGAAACATTCTCTTCTTTCTATCTTTCCTTCTTTTTTCTTTTATTTAATGAAATTTTCTCTAAAAATATTGTATTTGTATTCGTTTTTTATAGAAATTAGGAATAAAAAACTAGAAAATTACGAAAGAAAAATGCAACAAACGACGATTCAAAGCTAGTAGGGTTCAACTACTATATTCGGCCTGGCGGAATCTGAGTCTACCCTACACCTAAAAGTTGTGAACATATTTAATTGATGCAAATAGTAATTTATTTAGACTTTCACTCTTAACGATTTCATCGCTGGTGTAGTACACATAATACATTAATTTAATAGCTCCACAACAGAGCAAAGCATACATAAACACTAATAATTGAACACTTCTATTCACCAATAGATGTCTACAGCACACATAACCGCAGGTGTCTGATTTTGCAGCCATTTGTGACTTATCGGAAAAGTTCGAGACCATCATAACTATTATTAAACAGTTTTAAACAGTCCCAAAAATAATAATTTAGAAAAGCGTTTTAAGGAAATTAAGTTGATTTCAAGTATTTCAACTTCGGGTGTTTGATTTTTAGGTGTAGGGTATAAAAAGTCGTCGACTCGTCGTACTAAAGTACAAACTCAAAAGTTTACCAGAATAAAAATCTATTTTTGTTGCATTTGTTACCGAGGTGTTTATTTTTCTCTCGCTCTCGTTCATTTTTGTTATAAGAATTCTTGTTGGTGGTTCTATCGGCTGAGTGGGCCAGCGACTGGTTTCTTTTTGAATTGTTTAGTTCAATTTACCAGAAAGTAATTATTTAATTCAGTATAAACCAGCCCATGGCCCACCCTCTTCTAACGTTCATATTTAAACCAAAATATGTTTGTTCATTTATGTAAAAATAAACCACCAACCAGCTTTTTTTTTTTTAAATAATAAAATATACAAAGTCCGAGTTTGGTTCGTTTTTTCATCATACTAACAAATTTTTATATTTGGGAAAAAACAAAATAAACAACAAAAAAAGAATTTTTTTTCTGTTTATGGTATATTAATTAATGAAAATGTTTTTCCTAACTTTTTTCCTCCCTGGATTGCATCGCATCGCATTGATTCTGCTGCTGCTTCTTTGTGATCCGGTTCGCTTACACAACTACACACAACCGCACACACACACACTCACACACACACTGACGTGTACTTGTCACGTGTCCGTGTGACTCGCTATTCACCACCGGGTCATATTTTAACCTGCAACCATCCAAATACTCAACGATCGATGATGATGATGATGGCCCTCCTCCTCCCCTTTTTTACCGCAGTAGTCGGTAAGCGTAAATTTGATGGAGGTCACCAGAGTGCAGCCGATATTAAGCGACGTTATCCGAGCGGTTTGATTGGCAATGGCGGACAGTGGGGCAGTTTACCGTTACCACAGCAACCTCTGGGTGCCAACGGCGAACAATGGTACACGGACACATTTCCAGCATGGAGTTAAATTCACACACGCACACACACACACACACACAGACAAACAAACAACACACCAACAACAACAACAACAATGATTAGTATAAACAAAAACTTCAACTACAACCAATCAGCGGCAAGTAAGCAGCAAGCAACCAACAACAACAACAACAACAACGCAAAATAATTAGAATCGCGATGAAAACAATTACAGCAACAACAACAACAACAGAAACAACAAAGAAAGAAAGAAATAAAGAACAAAATATGTAATTCAAATGAAAAATTAAGAAACACATCCGACAACAAAAACAATAATTAGAAACAAACTACAAACACAACCAAAAGCAATTCAAAAACACAAAAAAACAAAAAATAAGTAATACAAAAACAAATATAAAGAAATGAATTTTAATACCAAAAAAGGACAAAAAAATAACATACATACATACTTTTTACTACCATTTCAAATACAGAAAAACATTTTCAACTACAAAAAACATTTTAAACTACTACAAAGAAAACACTACTTTTTTCCAAACACTAACGAAGAAAAAACTAATATTATATACGTACGTAAACTCATGAACACATAGAAAAAGAAAATTCGGCCGCATTCAGGGTTGATAAATTAAATCGTACAGTTTTTAAAGGTTTTAGTTTTCGTTTCAGTTTCTTTCTTTCTTTTATAGAAATACACAACAACGTAGTATAAATGTGACAGCTCATAGCAATACATATGCGTAAACGTAACCGTAAGCGTAACGTAACGTAATTTCTCAATATTTGTCAATTTTTACACTTTGAAGCAATTTAAAAGCTGAAAAGACAACCACAAACAAACACTTAAACAGCAGCAGCGAGAATTAATTAATAAGAACAACAGCATCAAGGAAAATAATAATAATAATAACTTTAATCTTTAGACTAACATTCAACGTAATACGTACATAATGTAACGTAACGTAAAGTGACATTAGTGACGTGAAACTGATTCAGTTGTTTGTCGTAAAACAAAACTATAGCTACAATATACATGCATGTATAACATATACGAAGAAAATGCAAACAAATAGATAAACACCCACACACACACACACACATGAGCCACGCACACATACATGTCGAACATACATACATGATTGTAAAGCGTGTGTAGTAAAGTGAAAGAAATAAAATGCAATCACGTATAAAAGCAGCGACTCGCTTAAATGTAGATGTAAATAAACGCATACAAACAAGAACAATAAAAAGAGAAAAAAAGTATCACAAAAACCGGATTGAGAAAGAAGAGGAAACAGTTTTTCGAAAAAACTCTAAACTCTGAAAATGACTGATAAATAAAATTTTTTAAAATATTTAGATTTAAAGCGCAAAGAAAACAAAAAAATCGAATGTAACTTAAATTAAAATTAAAATTTAAAATTTTTATATGCAAAAAAAAGATTGATAAATGAAAAAAGCATGATTTTAAAATACATAAAGATTTTTTAAGATAAACAAAACAAAAAAACGAAACAAAACAAAACGAAAAGAATTGTTTAGACAAAAATAAATTGCTCCAAATATTAAAAAAAAAAGGAATTTTGTACGAGCTCTCAAAGAATTTCTTAGAATTTAACAAGAAATTTTAAAGATTTAAAACAAAGAAAATTTAAAATTAAAGGAAAAAAGCATTCATTTGATCTGCATTAAAGGTTCTCCTCAAAAACTACAAAATTGTACTAAAGACTATTTAATTTACCAAAATGTAAACTTCATCTCAAAAATTTCAAAATTTCAAAAAGTCTCCAATAATTAATACTTATCTCAAAGATTCAAATTTTCAAATGCTCCAAAACTTAAAGCTTCTCAAAAATACCAAAATTTTAATAAAAAATATTCAAAAATTAAAACTTCGCCTCAAAAATTTCAAAGGTGTACTAAAGAATATTCAAACATTAAAACTTCACCTCAAAAATTTCAAAATTTTACTAAAAAATATTCCAAAATTGAAAGTTCACCTCAAAAATTCCAAAATTGTACTAAAAAGTCTCCAATAATTCAAACTTGACGTCAAAGATTCCAAAATTATATTCAATATATATTCAAAAATTAAAACTTCACCTCAAAAATTTCAAAATTGTACTAAAAAGTTTAACCTCTTTTATTTTTACAGAAGTTAACAATAATTTATTAATGGAGCTGTTTTGTTTCTTAATTTGTTCGCTATTTCACTCTTTCTTTATACTAATTTTAATTCTCCTGTTTTTGTTTCTCCTGCTTTTTTGAAATTCCTAAGAAATTCTGCGAGGGATTAAAAAATGGACTTAAAATTGACTTCCAATCAACGTGATTCGAGTAAAGAAACAAATAAGAAAATAATTAGGTTAAAATTTAATTATGCTAAATAAATAAAAAGCAACAACTTAAAAATTACATTAATAAAAATCAAGAAAACACCAGAAGTTTGCATAAATTTTAAATTAAATTTTTCGCCTTTTTCTTTAATTAATTGTAATGTTGTTTGTTTGTTAATGAAATGAAAGTGTTTTCTAAATTTATAAAAAGGAAGGGAAAAACAAAGAGGAAAAAAGTAAATAAAATGTGTTTTGTTTAAAATTATAAAGAAAGGAATGAAGAGGAAAAACTTTTCTAAATTTTTGTTATCAAAGTTAAACAAAGTTTTGTTATATGTATCCAATTTTTTGTTATGCTAAAAAAACAATGTTATTTAATTAATTGCACACACACAGACACACACAATTATACAAAACAACAACAATAACGACCGCATAAATAATAATAATATTAATAATAATAACAAGAATAATAATAATAATAACAATAATAATAGTGATAATATCAATAATAACAATTATAATAACAATAATAATAATACTAATAATAATAAATTTTTCAAAAATATAAATTTATAAAAATAAATCAAAGAAATTTTTTATTCAAAATTAAAGAGAAAAAAAAATAATTTAGAAAGCAAACGCAATAAAAAAAAGAAATAAATACATAATTATTACTCTCTCTCTCTCTCTCTTTATCTCACTTAATAACCATTTCAACAGCAACGAATTACAACAACAACAACAAATATACATCACAACAACCATATATACATATATATATATTTTTCACTTGTATAATTAAAAACCAAAACAACAACAAATACAGAAAATAATTGAATTAAATTCATAAACGAAAGAAATTTTGTTAAAAAACAAGAAATTTCAAATAAAATGAAGAAATTAAAATTGTTAAAAATTAATAGCATAAATTTTAAGCGCATTAAATTAAATTAAAAAAATTAATAAACAAAAAAAAACAAAATTAGAACGAAAGACAGACAATTAATCAAAACTAAATTTAGTATTAAAAAAAACGTTTTAAATAGGGGAAAAAAAGAAACTAAAAAAATATCCCCAAATTAATAAAAATAAAATTACGATCAGCGATTTACGATCAAATTATAATCGGTGAACTTAATTAATTAATTAAATTACAATAAAATTATTCATTTCAATTCAATTTATTCGATCATTTATTCAAATGAAACGCGCAACGGATGAACTTTTTATTATATGCACCACTAAATCTGCATTAAAAATGCATGAAATTTTATTAAACGGAACGCTTTTAAAGATGTTTTAAAAAAAAATGCAGAACAACATTTCCCCCCCCCCACTTCTTCGTAAAGGGTGGGTCTGGTTTCCTTACCAATTAAATAACTTAAATTGAATCAAAAAATTCAAATGAAACCAGCCGATGGCCCACCCTATATTGGTAATATTTTAGATCGGAATGACGAGACATAAAACGAACACATTTTAAAAATCAAGGAATCATTTTTTAAAGGACTAACTGGATAGTGTTTGCGTAAATGCGTGTGATAATTTAACTTCATAATAACGCAACTCAAATCAAAGGTAACATCATAAGAATTGCTTTTATCTGGAAATCAATTACCTGTGTATATCGTAGATACCATGCATCAATAACAACAACAAATACTGTAATATTCCCAAAGGGTGGGCCCTCGTCTGATTTCTGGTTGAGTTCTTTAATTCAATTTAAATTATAATACTTATTTAATTATTCCAATTCAAAAAGAAACCAACCGATGGCCCATCCTATATTAATATTGAATATTATAATGATAATAATATTAACCGTTCATGATAGTAACTGTTAACTGTCGCCTACTGTATCGCATCCATATTATAATCACACCTACTACAAGAACAACAACAACAACAACTACAGCCACAACAACAACAAGAAACACCACGCCACTAACGACTTTTTAAATTTGCTCTTTAATTATACTAAAAATAAAAACACCATACATTTTCTTTTGTTTGTTTTTAATCTTAACTTTGTATTAATAAATATTTGTCAACAACAATAAAAACAATAACAACAACAGCAAACACAGCATGCAACAGAAAAGATGTCATTTAGAATGCTTTCAAGACTACGAGTTTTTGTTCTTTTTCTCTTTTTATGTTTTGGTTCTTTTCGTAACAGTAACACAGACGTCTATCTTCATCTCCCTCCCTCTCCTTGCCCGTACTTCCCCACTACATCACTGTTCTTATATCCATCTATTCTGTTATTTCACGTCGTCCCTTTTTTGAAAAATTAGATTCGATATTGGTGACCTAAATTAAAAATGTGACCGCAAAAGCAAAGGTAACTAAAATAGACGCAAAGAAACCATAACTAAAAGTCAAGAACCGAAATTCATGTAAAAGTTGTGTACTACAACGTTAACTAATCGATTAATTAAATATAATGTAGTTAAGATATAAAAACAACGATTAATGAAACTATTTTTAAGCCTTCTTAGTTTTAATGCATCCTAATCTTAATGTTTTGTTTAAAGTTAATACTTTCATTGATGATATTTCGCAGTCTCGCAGTTTAAATTGAGTCTTAAATTGTGTCAAATTCAATTTCTATGGATTTCGTGAAATATTCCTTACTTTTGTGAAATTTTTATTATTACTGTATTTTAAATAATATTGTATTTTAAATAATATTAAATTTTAAATATTATAATTTTTTTGTGGTTTGTGAAATTGAATTTTTCTTTGGAACTTTTTAAATGTTCATTCTTTCGTTTGTATTTTCGTAAAATTGCATAAAATGTAATTAAAATGCATATTTTTTGTAACGTTTTTCTTTTTAATTATAATAATTTTTATGTTTAATAATTAAAAAATATTTTTTGGGAAAGCAACACGTTTTATCTTTGTTTTAAAATTTAATTTTGTCAAAATTAGTGGTTTATTTTAAAAATGGTTTTGTTTTTTCTTTAAGATTTGTTATAGCGAAATATTTTTTATATATAAATGTAATTTAATTACTTCTACTGCTAATTAACTAATTAATTAATAAATAATAACCAACAATGTAATTTTATTTGTTCTCTATATATACATATAATAAATAAATAAATGATTGTAAACATTATAATTAAAATATAAGAATAATTGAAATTTTTATTCTTATTTTTAGATTTTTGCATTTTTTAGTTTTTATTTTTATTAAAGTTTTTAAGTTTTTCGAAGAAAAAAAATGTGATTATTTAAGGATGAAAAACAAAAAAAAAATACAAATTTAATTTGTGCTCTAAATTAATAAACCAAATTTCTATTTTATACAATAAACAGACTGCAACTGCGAGAAATTAAAATCGAAAATAAATATTTTTATATATATTTTCTATAATCTACTATTATTTAAAAAAAACCCAAAACTTGTAAAATTGAAAATTGAATAATAAAGATAAATAAATAAAAAAATTAATTGTGCAGTGTAATAGTAATAAATAAATGCACGCAAAACTCGAAAACTTTTTCAAAATTTTTGAATTTTTTTTATTCTTTGGATTGGATTCTTCACTTTGGCTAAAAAAAGAATAGAACTCGAAGTAAACAGCAATTTTTCAGCTCTTCGCTGTGTGCTTTTTTATGTTGAATACCATCAACAACAACAACAACAATTAAAAGAGAAAAAGGACAATTTTTCTTAGTTTTTTACTCTGTTGTAGTTTTTTTTTTAAACTTGGAGCTGCAAATAATTTACACCCACTTTTTTAACCAACAAAGCAATCTTTGCTTTACCTTTACTTTTTTATACATACAATATTTTAAATTTAAGCATTTAAATTACAATAGTAGTTATAAAGAAAATACAACAACATACAATACATTTTTTTCATATTTACATAAAATTATTTTTGTTTCCTTAGTTTAGTTTAAGCATAAAAAAGAATTGAGAAAAAATATACCATAGTTACAATACATGTAATTACAAGAAGAGGAATAATAAATTTACAACAACAATAACAATACATTGAAATAGAATAGAATAGCTAAAGGAAAAGCAAGAAATACTATAAATAAAGAAAATTGTAATAACATACATGTACTTGTATGTTTAAAAACACTTGTAAGCATTTTCAGCAACAACAGCACACACACAGAAACAACAACATCACTCTCACACAACAACATCAACAGAAACAACTATATAAAGAGTGGGCCATCGGTTGGTTTCTTTTTGTGATGATCTTTTATTTATTTATTTGATTCAACATTCCAAAAAGAAACCAGTCGATGGCCCACCTTATATAAATACACAATATGTTTTTATTTTTGTCTCTATTTCTATGATTTATTTTTCACTAGGGTTTGTTGAAACCTTTCCTACTATATTTTATAAAAACCTTGGCAAAGGTTAAAAGAATACTTGTTTTTAACTTTTAAGAAAAAGAAAACCGCAAAAATAACGTCGAGGCGGCACACAGACACGGGCAAACAGACAGACACACCGACAGATAGACAGAGAGGCACACACAAAATACACACTACATTGATTCATCTTTTCATCGAACTTGTAACATTACAAAAACATATTTTCATCATTAAAAGAACATATTTTTATCATTAAAGAAGCATACATCATTTTTTTGTTGTTCATTTTTAATTGTTTTAATTTTTTTCAATTTTGAAAATTGTAAAAAATCAATTGAAACGAATACGAAACATGATTATGATTTTATTAAATATACACAACTACAACAAACAATCGTTTATACAAACTATTTTAATTATTTAATACAGAATTCTATTTGTTATTTTTATACATTTATAAAATAAAAGAATTGAAAATAATAAGAACAATAATAATAATAAAAAAGGAAGAAGCAAGCAAACATGTGTAAAAGCTTTCTATTAAACACTTTATATAATCTTATAAATTTATTTGTAAACTTAGAATACGAAACTCTCAGTTCTTCATATTGAAATGTAATAATAATAATAACAAGAATAATAATAATAAAACTACATTGAAAAGGAGAAAATAATAAAATAATATTTCTGAGGTTGAGAGCTGCAAATCTTCGAGAGTAAAACAAACAACGAGATGAGTAGCAACTATTTTGTGGTTATTTTTATGGTGGAATTTCATTGTAGAGCCTGATTTGTTTGTGTTTTTTGAAAGTATGAGGGTATGGTTGCAGAGTGAGGAATGGAAGGGGAAGAGGGTGGTGTGAAGTGGGGAAAATGAGGATTTTTATGAAAAGAGAGAAAATCAAAAATCAGTCTAGAAACTAGTAACGTTGACCACTTTTTTTGTTAATGTTTTATTTTTCTCAGTGATTAAATGAAGCCCAGTCTTCATTTTGCCGGGAGGGGGGAGGAGGAGGTATACATACATTGGTTACTCCTATGATTAATTGGCCTCTGTTTCTAGGTAGATCGTCCTTAATTTTAGTAAAGATATTTATAAGGATGTTTTTATTTCAACTCATAATGAATCCATCTTCTTTGTTTAATAAATAGAAGGAGCTTAAAATAAGTAAACATTTCAAAATTTGTTACTTTTTCCAGCTATTTTTAGTAATATTCATTTATTTTAGTAATCATTCATAATTTTTATTAAACACGGTTAAAATCGTATTTTTAACTCAACTCAATGGGGATCTAAATTTAAAGATAAACTTCTCGAAACAAATCACAACACATCTACACACACACATACAAATAAAGATCATGTAAAAACTGCGTGTAAGAAAAACAAACAAAAACTAAAAACGAAACCATGCATTAATAAATACAAATGTGAATAAATACAAAGCAAGAAATATTGTAATAACATAAAAAAACATAAAATATTATTTAATAATATGTAGTTAAAATAAAAACAGGAGAGTTCAAAAAGCAGTTTTATTTATGTTTGTTTTTGTTAATTTACTCATAAAACAGACTCCCAAGAAAAAGAAAGAAATGCAAATTCAGAAAACTTATTAAAACAATTTATTTTATGAATATTTTGCTGATTTTTTATAACACAACAACACAAAACAAAAAGCAAACAAACATGAAAGATTAAAGATCACAATTTAATGTCTTGCAATTTTATTGTTCTAACTTCGAATAAATACTAATAATAATAATAATATTGTAACAAATACGAATTTTTACAGATGGCAGATTATTTAAAAATTTTACACACGATAACTTGAAGGAAGAAAGTAGGAAAACAATAAATTTATGATAAACTAATAAATAAATTTGCATATTATTTTAAATAAGTCGCAATTTTCGTAAATTTTCGCTTCATTACATGTATTTAGCATTTAAAATTCAAATGAATTCAATTTATTCTGCAATAAAAATAAATGAATACTCAAACAAACACACACAGACATTAACACATTTCAATACAATGTTTTTATGATTTATGATTTTAGATGTTTTTTGTCTTTTCCAAAACAAGAATTTTTAGAAATAAAATAAAAAATTACTGCCGCTGTTTATATTAAAATTTTTATTGGTTTGCTTTATGTTTTATTATTTTTCTTTTTTTTTTTAAAATATATCTTGGTAGTTAATATAAATACATATAATATTATGCAAAAAATGATTTTATGTAAAAGTTTTCATTTTATATATGAGAGGGGAAGAAAAGTTGAAAATAAATAAAAACTAAAAATAACCAAATCTTGTTTAATTTGAAATACGTAACAAAAAGCAATGAAACCATGGAATAAAAAGCCGTCGTTTATTCTCTCTGAAAATTGGATGTTTCCACTTCCTAAATAAATAATACCATGAGTAAGTAATCTAAATGAAAGTACATACATATATTTCAAATAAATATATTAACATTTCAAAACTCTGTTCCTGTTCTTTGTCCTGCTTCTGGACATGAAGTGGAATCGCAGTATCATTTTCAACGAAGCAGCGTGCAATTGACATTCTATGTTGTTGACAATTTGTTCAAGCAAAAACAAAAACTTTATTCAAGGGCACAATTGTTTATAAATAAAGTTGAGAAAACGATTTGAGTATAAAAGACATCAGCACTTGGTTTATAGGCACTTGGTCAATAACAAAAACAATAAAGACTCTCTTTCCTTCTATTTTGAGAAGACGTTTTATAGAAGTACATTTCTATAGCTATTTAAAAGATTATCTTGTTAAGCCTTTCGAAGAATAGAAGATAAATAAATGTCTCTTTTTTTGTGTACTTTATTCGTGTATATTTAGTTTCAACAATTAAACAACAATTAAAAGATACCGCGTATCTAAGATAAGATGTTTCTAAATGAAATATATGACCTAAATTTTGTTTTATTGACTTGTTAGTGTTGTAATTTTAATTGTTCCATTCTACTTTTACAATTTCATTACTATTAAATTCGACTGTTATCCTGTTTCACTATTACTTAATTTTCAATCACAATTTATTATAATATACAATTTCCAATCACATATCAGAGTTTAATATCAAGTTAGCCAATAGAAGCTAATAACATACACTTTAAATACAAAACGGAGCCGATTTCTTTAGAAAAAAGTACAAATTTAAAAGAAAATAAAATTAAACTTTAAATAATTAAAAAAGGAAAGGAAATTAATATTTATAATTTTTTGAACAAAACAAACACACGCTTCATCAGATTTATCTGAAGTATCTAGCAAAACATGTCATTTGTTCAGGTGGCGTTTCTGTTATAATGCAAAAAAGGTTGTCTTTTCTTTTTTAACTTTAAGTAATTTAAATGTTTCACTAATTAATCTTTGAACTACGCTGCACTACTTTTTATTTATTCTTATTATCCGGCGGTGTTCCGGTATTCTTATTTTCCGGCGGCGAAAAATACGTGTAGTTAATAAATCTAACTCCTTGTATGGACTGAGTTGTAGAGTTGGTCATGTGGCAGGCGAGTAGCAGCATGTTGCGTGGTGTTACCTTCCAAGCGAAACGCATGAAAACCATCGAGTATAAGGTCAGAGCTGCAAGAGTTGTGGACAAGTTGCTTGGAAGTTAAATAAGTAAGTTCAAACTACAAACCTAACGTCATTCTTCCACTAATGAACTTGGGATCCTTTCTGATGTCCATAAGAGCAGCGATAGGAATACCCCAGTTGGCGACTGGACCCCAAAAATGTGTGCTACACGGAAGGAGGGAAGGGTGAAGAAAAAAGAACAGGACGCAAGTCATTAGTAATGTTTAATGTTTTAAATGTTTCTTCCCACCTCATTAAATACTGTCGGAACTCTTTGCTTCTTAGGTTTTCAAAAAACCTACTGGCAAGCGTTCCAGATTTGGGTAGCTGCGACATGTTGACTGCTAGTGATCTTCTTTCACTGTAAACGTGCTTCTCTAATTTATGATTTAAATTATCAAATAATTTCTATTTTTCACTTCTTTCCATTTGCACACGTTATGTAAATGTCATTCGATTAATCAGCTAGCGCAAACACAGAGTTTCTGTTTTGCTTCCAAAATAAATATAAATGTATGAATTGTAAAAATTGTATGTTGGAAAAAGTGTAGTTTGATAAAAGGGTAAATTTATTGATACAATGCAACTAAACTAAATTTCGAACTAAAAGAGACATCGTTTTGGTTAAAACATAGCGCATTGGCAACACTACTAAGTACCATAGTCTATAAAAAGTGAGCAAGAAAGTGTGCAGCTGGCAAACGGGAAACCTAAACTAGTAATGAGATGAATGAAAAAAATCAACAATACCAACACCGAATTTTATTTAGCGCCATCGCTAGGATAATGTTTGTACTTACTTCGAATAGTAGCTCAGACACAAATCGCTATCGCAAAAATGTTCGTCTGCACAAACACATTGCTTCTCAAACTGTCATTTACGAGTTTCGCAGCAACCGTGTAGAAATTGGTTCAAACTCAAATGAAATTGGCTTAAAACTCAACTTAAAACTCTAAAACTGTTAAGAAGATGTTACTGTATTTTTAAAGAAAATACAAATTCAAAAACATTGTTTACGTAAAACCTGTACATTCCACACACGTTTCAAGTTGTCGAAAGCGTTTTGCAATAAAATCGGCCTGTTGTATTGTGGCTTTACCTTATTATCTGCGAAGAAACCTCGTTACAACTGATCTTGGTATCAATTTCAAAATAACCGTTGCTAACAATAACAACAACAAAGAGAATTCATCACCTTACCAACACTCTTAAAGAGGTAGGTAAAATAAAACGCGCAATAAGCTACATGTTTCTACGATCAATTCTATTATGGCTTGCAAGGAACGCTTAAATGTAAAAGCTTGCTCCAGCTGGGAACCTTCCAATGAAGTAATAAAAAATTATTTGAAATAACTTGTGCAAGGAACTGATACCTACATCTATAATTTTATATGAATGTATGTACATGTGTATCTATGTATATTCATATCAAATTTTCTTACCTTTTACAAGAAAATTACAAAGCAATTTTTCAAGTGCAATTTTTTAGAGCTGTCTAATTTTTATCTCTCAGTAGATTGGGTATCAGTCTTAGATAACGTGGATCTTAAGTGTAATTATGAAATTTTTGTCACTAAATTAAGGGAGGGTATAGAATTAGTGATTCCCAAAAAACGTGGTAGAAATTCTACAAAATTCTTCCTAAATGGTTTAACACTGAATTGACTCGTCTAAATAATAGTAAGAATAAAGCTTACAAGCGAATTAGATCAAGTAGTGGAGATTGCATAGACCACCATCTATTGCAAAGCTACCGTTCTCTTCAAAAAAGATTTGATTGCCTCAATAAATTTCTTTATAGAAATTATATTAGTGGGATAGAGAATAATATTAAACACAATAGTAAATCTTTCTGGCACTATTTCAATAGTAAGAGGAAATCGTTAGGAATTCCAAAAATTATGCACTACTTAGGAAAACATTCCTCTGATCTTCCTGAGATCTGTAATATGTTCGCACAGTATTTTCAATCAGTTTACGATCCTCAATCAGGTCCCACTGGCAGTAGAAGCCAAGTTGACTCAGCAGATAGCTCGTTTGCCTGCCGTAATATACAATTAACGCTACCTGAGGTTCTAGATGCGCTTAAGCTATTGAAGTCCGATAAGCAAACTGGAGGCGACGGATTCCTGCCAATAATATTTAAACATTGTGCGGAATCTCTAGCTCTGCCATTGCTAACAATTTTTAATCACTCTTTGAGCTCTGGAATTTTTTTACCCTGTTGGAAATATTCATATATAACACCGATTCATAAATCTGGTCCCAAAGACGACATTCTTAACTATCGACCTATTTCAAAAATTCCAATAATACCTAAGCTATTTGAAAAGTTAGTATACCATCGGTTATCTTTTTTGGTTAAGGAAACTATTTCCCCTTTCCAACATGGTTTTATGGCTGGTAGATCTACCTCCACCAATCTTGCATTATTTTCGAATTATGTCTTTAATAGTTTTGAAAAGGGTTATCAGTGTGACGTTATATACACGGATTTTTCAAAGGCGTTTGATAGAGTGAATCATAGCGTACTCTTATATAAACTTAGAAGATTTGGTTTTCACTCTTATATTTTGGAGTGGCTACACTCCTATCTTACAGGACGTAGACAAACTATTAGAATCGAAAAACTTTTTTTTGGTTTTTATTATAAGTGAATTTCGTATATTATTAGCTAGTCGGTAGTCCATAAGAAGTATGTACTTTGTTCGGATACTAAATAAATGAATAATAATTCTTAAAAAATCAAAAATAAGGCATTGTTTTACAAAGAAATATTAACTATTTATATATTATTAAACCTTTATTATTTTGTACTACTCTGTTAAAAATAGTACTACTATTTTTTATGATTTGTCCTACTGCATAATTTTCCAAAACGACAACACTGGTCGGTCCATCCCTTGTTATTGAAAAGCACAACCATTGCTCTGTACGGCTCTCTCAGAGATGCTCCCACACACATCTACGCACACACATACAAATGTTAAGGATAAAGCTCCGCTTTGCGCTGCGCCTGAAAGGATTTGGACCGAATTCAGTGAGCAAGAAGAAGCAGCATCCACAGTAGCACCAGCAGCAGCAACGGTAAACGTTGACGTGCCACGACTTTGATACTTCAGTGTGCACAGCGAGAGCAACGGTGAAGGTTTTGATGAACGATTTTTTTGGGTGCGATTCGGAAATTAAAACTTGTGATTTATACAGTTTATATGTGTATATGTATGTGTACACGTGTGTGTGTTTGTGTTCACAGATAATCATCATCCGTTTGGGCCAAGAACGCAAACTCCTCAACAGCGTTTAACATAAATGTTAAAGAAAAGAAAAGAGGATGTTAAGAAAAATCATAAAAATAGATAAAGAAACGATAGGAACAATTGAAGAATGGTTTCTCAACGTCTATCAAACCTGTTATATTTACCGTACCACGCCCACCGCCGCCACCCTACCAACCCAACACTGTTCCAGTTCCACACGAGAAACGAAATTCATAAGCAAAAAAAAAGGAATTCTTTTACTTATTACATTCTTTTCCTTTCCTTTCATTTCTCTTTGTTCTTTGCTTTCCTCATCATCATCTTCGTTTGTCTTTGACTTTGTTTTCTTCTTCTATACTGGTGTATGTGGAGGCGTGTGGGTGTGTGTGTGTACACCACGTTTGCTGTTCTTGTTTCGTTGCTAACGTTTTTCTTGGTTTTTGTTGTTTTCGTCGCGTTTGCGTTCGTTTGGTTTACTTTCGTTGAATGAACGAAAGGACAGAAACTCGTGCATTGAGAAAATAACAAAGCATCAATAACAACAACAACAACGACAACAAGAAGGACAACAAGAACAACAACACCATCATTGATTGAAAACTGGAACAAAGTGTACTGGAGAGAACTCAGAACAGCCACAAACAAGCAGTGAGGATAAAGAAACAAAAGAAGCATCAACTTTTCCTAAATAGGGAGCGGCTGCTGCTGTCAAAATTGCTACAAAACTACAACAACAACAGCACCGAAAAGGAACAACATAAAGGACGACAGTTAAAGTGATCAAAAAATAGATAAACTCAAAGAATATAATAAATATGTACATATAAATGAAAAGAACAAGAATAAAATGGATGAAAATTGTTGGATGTAAAATAAGTGGTGAAAAAATCTACAAAAACGATATTCAAATCTTACGAAATAAAATTGAATGAATTTGAATTTATTGTACTGTGATAAAACACCACATGAGCACTCCCAAATGTGAGCACTCCCCTGAACTAACCCATGAATTGTGGTCTAAAAACTACACAGCAAACATACAAAATATATGCCCATCCAGTGATTGATTATCCCATCCAGTATAATATTACGGATAATAATTATAATAGGTTTTTATTTTTTATCGCATATAATCTATTTCCTTCATAGTTTCCTTTCTTTATAAATTAAACGGAATAAAATTTAACCATTATCGTATATTTTACTAAATAACAGTTTATAAGCGGCTTTAGCTAATCCTCCCAGAGAAGAGATTAAATATTAATCCTCACTCATCTCACTCACCGACTTCCCCTCTTTCTGTCTCCTGTCTCTCTCTCTCTCTCTCTCTCTCTCTCTCTCTCTCTCTCTCTTTCTCTCTGTCCACCTCTTTATACCAACTTTGGTTCTGCTCGGAAACTCCCTTAATACTCCTTCCTGATTTAACCCCATAACTGCTATAATCAGTATTTTTTGCTGTTTATTTTCTGATTTCTGGTTGATATTCGTTCATGGATTTCTTCATAAATCTCTCTTCTGTAAACAAAACTTTTACGGTCTACGTTCTGAACGACTTGAAACCATCGACCGAATGTGAACGCTTAAAATGGCTGGTAAATTATTTTATCGCCTCGAAAGTGTTTATTAAAAATGATTACAATCATAAAATAACTACTACTAAAATGGCTATTCTTTGGTTATCGTATAAATGCGATAACGACCAAATATTCTTCTTTATCGGCTTCAACATCGCAACGAAGATTGTATAACATCAATTATTTTAACCTCGCGTCAATTTGGTGTGGACAACTTCGTCATTTTGTAGTTTTCTGAACTCGACATCAATCACGATTTCTATCACTCTGAGACTAAACAAGAAATGATTTTTATTAAGTAACAACAGAGGACGAAAATTCCAAAAAGCAGGCGATTTAGAATAAGATTAAGAAACTAACAAGGTTAATTATTAGGTAATAAAATATTGTAAGAACACAAAAAATTCCCTAAAATAATAATAAATATACGATATTATTGTAGTAATCTTTTAATATCGTATTTCATAAAGAAATAAATTAAACTGCATTCATTCATTTATTCAAATTCAAAACTAATGAATTATTTAATAGTACTCATAATAATAGATATAATAAAAAAGGTAACCAGAGTATGCCGTAAATAAATACAACGAATCATCGGCCTTCTTTTTTCCGAGTTATCCTGTTTAAATGAATCTCTTCAACTCGATTCTATGAGCTGATCTCGGCTCTCATTCAAAATATAATTGGTTCCTATTTATTTCAATCATTCGTTTTCTTTAGTTGAACATTTCTGTCATTTATGATTTGCTTAATAAACTTAATAAAGATAATAATAAGTGAACAATTTAACAATTTATGGGTGTTCGGTCAGAACAACAACGATAATCATAATAATAACAACTACAATAGAAACAACAACAACAATTTAATCTTATACATCGTTCGCTTGTCTCGTCTTGTGTAACTTCGCATCGTGATCTCTGAAGTGAAAAATTTCACGTTAAAAAATGATACTGAAATCTTGACGATTTAGTTGCGGAAAATGATTGTCCACGTTCAGTTGTTTGTGTTGCTAAATTGAAATAAAATCTCCCCAATTTATTGTATTTTCTGTTCTGTTTCTTCAGGCAGCTTTTTAAAGGATTCGACTTTCTGTGTTGCAAGCAAGAGACTGCAATTTTATAGTAACTAAAAAAGAAGATCAGAAATAGTTTGAAAAATAAAAATTATGCAGTCTTTTCTAAAGTGTGCTCTTTTTATAGAAAAATTGTGTAAATTGAAATGATAAAAATTATTTAAAATTAAATAAAAAACCAAAAAAAAAGAATCTTTTTCAATTCTGTGCTAGCGTGCATTTTGTGAGGAAGGTGAAAAAAATGCTTGTTATGCAGCAGCAATCGTCACAAAATCGCATCAAAGGGAAACGGTAAGGAAAGGATTACGAACAGGATAGGCAAACATTAAATGTGATTACTACAACAACAACAACTTCATTTTGATGTGAGTACATAATGAAGTTTACATGGTTTCTCTGTCAATAGATTGGAGAAGTCATTAAAAATGTGCTGCTTTTCTGCTTTGTGCTGTTTTCGCTTCGGATTATTTACGAAACTCCAAAAGGGCGTGTTTGTTGTCCTTCTCGCGCGCTCTCTCTCTCTCTCTCTTTCGTCCTTGCGTCACATGCGTTAGGCGCGTGTGTGTGTTTGTGTATTAGTTTTTCTTCCTCCCTTCTTTCATCTCCTCTTCTCTCAACACCCGAGGATTCTTTTTTATCCACACACAATAAATTCGATGAGAACAACTGGATAATTTTATCAACTTTATTTTGGGAATTCATATAATGAGACCCCAAATACACGGCTGCTGCTGGTAGTTGTTGTTGTTGTTGCTGGTGATGTTGTTGTGGTTCTCTTCTTTAACTGCTCTGGCTTGTTTTTTGTCATTTTATTTAATCCTCCCTCCACGTGTACCAGTTTTGCTCTCTTTTTTCGAAGCTTTTCCGAAGAGTTCTCTTCTTTGTAGCACTTTCTCGCTTCTCTACTCTTCTCCTCTCTTCCCGGCACTCTTTCTTTGGTTTACATCCTGTGCAGCTGAGCAGTCTTCTTCTTCTCTTCTCTTCTTCTTCGTCTCTCTCTCGTCTTCACCTCTTTATTTCTTTCAGTGATAAGAATTACAAAGAATGAGGATGTTAATGCTTCTGGACCACTGACAGAACGTTGGTGGTTGTGTTGTTGTTGTTGCTGCTGCTCAAAGTCCTGCAGCTTAGTTTTTACCCGAACGCATCATTATTATTTTAATTTGCCCTCGTGTACCGCAGGATTTCCAAAGGATGAAGTCTACATTTGAACCCGCCACGCGATTGTTTATTTTTTCCCTAAACGTTGATGTGTGGCGGGTAGAGCGGGGTCATTGGGTCATGGGAGAGGGTGTGGGGGATCTGAAACAATAGTAGCATGGGCTTAATTAGGAAATATGGCCACCATTTGGCTTGGGTGTATCGGACCACTGAACCACTGCAGAGTACAATAGAGAGTCCGGAAACTTTCCGGAACAGAATAATTTATGCCTTGGCAAAGAATTCTCCAAACATTTTTTAATAATGAAACACTGGCTGTGTCAGTGTTGCCAACTAGTAGCGTAGTTGTTGACGTTGTTGTTGGTGCTCTTATAGTTGTTAGCCTTTGTTTTGATAATGATGATGAGAAAATTCAGAACTCGTGGACGATATTTTGATTTTCTGCATTTTTTATCTTACATACCGAAATCATCTGAATTTAAAATAAAACTATATGGAAAAGTATTGAATAAAAGAAGTTTTAAGGACACTCTTTTTGGTGGAAATAAGAAACTCCTATTCCTCGGTGCTTCACGCCTTCTTTTATTGTGCCTTTCCCGCCGTCCTTCCTGCTACTTGCCCACATGACACTTCAACACCCACACGAGTACGGTCAACGCTTCGCTTTAGACTTGGTGACACACATCCTAGAATGCGTCTGTGGTGTGCATTTGAGCTAAGATGTGGTTCATTAATCTCATGGTGAAAACTCCCTTCAAAGGAATGAAGGCAACCAAAACAACAACAACAACAACAACAACAATGAAGCGTAATAGTTCTGTGCTCCGTGTCATCATCATCGTCATCTTCGCGACTTCGCTTTTCTGGTGAACTTCATGCAAATCCACGTCGTGTTTGTCGTCTTGCTTTGTCGTCCATTCATATTCACTTCTTAGAATGTCAGACAAGAAAATAACTAAGCAGAAACAACAACAACAAATAACAAAGCAGCTTCATAACAACGAACAACAAAGCGACATCGACGACAACAAAGAACAAAGCAGCAACAACAAACAACAATAATAACAATAACACTAACTCTCACTCACCAGGAAGAAGAAAAGAAAGAACAAAACAAGGCAACCACAGAAGAGTAGACGAAAAAGGCGAACAACAATAACAACAACAACAACAGGAACGAAACAACACACAACTCTTGAGAGAACACTTCGGGCTGCACCCCGAAGCGAAGACTAAATGAAAAAAAATAGAAAAAAGAAGCATGTTCTAAAAGCAAATGTTTTTTTTTTTTTGTTAAATTGTCTTAAAAATGTAAACTTGTGTGAATATTTTACGTTGCGAGCGCCATTTTTAGTTTCTTCGTTTTACGGTCGGCTCCTTGAGTGGTCCTGCAAACAACAGCAGCTCGTTTTTATGCATAAAAAATGTTTATTTGCGGAACGTTTAACGCAACGTGTTGAGTGGAAGGTTTTTCTTAACCTTCTCCTGCTTCATCTTCAACCTCATCATCGCCATCGCCTTCATCTTCCTCTTCTTCCACTTCCTAGTTTTATGCTGCTTAAACAACCATGACGGCTTTTGGTTTGTTTGTTTGTTGTTGTTGTCGTTCGGATGAGTTTAAATATTCTTGTGGCCACAAAATGGTTTTTATTATCTTTATATTTTGTGTGATTATAAACGGAAAGAAATATAAAGAAAAACAACAAGAACAACAAAATTGTTTTGCGGCTTCAAACTAAAATAAAGGGTTAGAATGAAAATCATTCAACCGTTTTGAGGCGAATGCAAGTTTCTTAAATCCTTTAAATGATCATTTTTGAGCTAGAGAATCCGCAGAATGACTTCAGTTTGGAGTTTTTTCGCCCAGATCTCAATGAAGCTGAAAATGCACCTGAAAGCATGCAATATTTCGGAATCTGTGTGGGTATAAAAATAATTTAAATAATTTCGTTGGTAATTAAAACATTAGCAAAAAAACAACACATAAAAGCATACAAAATTTAATGCATGAACTCGTAAAGAGAAAAGAAAAAGAAAGAATCATGTTATTTTATATATATTTTGAACACACAGCATGTTTGAAGTATTTGCTTCTAAATACCCAAAAGTGAAGCTAAGCAGCACTCGGAGGACGGTGATGCAACCAGCAATAACCCTCAACAACAACAACAACAACCGCCACAATCAGCCTGGTCTGACCTGAAGCGAGGCAGACAAACCAACTCCGCAGAATCATCAAGCAATGCATGGAAACAAAAAACGAGAACAACACACAAACTTTAGAGAAAACTATTTTAGAGAATCCTTAGAGGATATCCTTAAAGTTTCGTACTCAGAATCATCATCATCACCATCAACATCATCATCATCATCACCATCATGATCAACATCGGAGCGATAAATAGAAGAACATGAATTAAACGAGAACTGACAAAAATTGTTGTTGGCATCATTGTTGACGATGAAGCAGAACGATTTTTATTTTCATTTTCATCATTATTGAAATTTTGGCAGCTGTCAACCCACGCATAAAAAGCTTGTGAAGAGAATACAAAGAAACAGAGAGAGAGAGAAAGAGGGAGGTCAATCTCTGGACCGAAACTCAGCCTCAGTGAGGATGGTTGACGCATGCGTTACACTTTGCTACTCTCTCTTGAAGCAATGTCAATGCAACAACAAAAGCAACCATCCTTGCTATAAACCGAAAGAGCACAAATGGTTGTGTGATGTGTGTGTGTGTGTGTGTCAGGAGATTCCCTTGTTTTTTGCATCGTTTTTTCTTCCTTTACTTTCAGCTTCTTTATTGAATTCTGTTATACTTGACAGCTCTGCGAATAAGAAGAGTCAAAATGGTGTGCAATGGGTTGGGATGGGATAACCGATGTGGTTATGTTTTCATTCTTGTCCTGTGTTTTTCCCCGATTGAAATTGTTGTGATTATGTTGAGTCTCCGTCGAGGTTGGCATCGAGTCGGCGTGGAACGATGGGATGTAGTGACCCATTATATGTGACCCCGCTGTGGTTAACACAGTTCGAAAGTGCTTTTCAAACTTTTGTGCCAATTCGGTGAGCGAATTAACATAACCATTTGTTATCAACTGCAACGTGTTCGATGATATTCCATAAATTTTCTATAGATTTTAAACGCATCCATAATTGAATAGGTGACCGTCTATAGTGGTAAAGTGATATCAAGAGGTTATGTCAAATACCATATATTATATATCTAATATATTTCTAATATCTTTTATAACATAATCACCCTCTTTTAGTGCATTATTCTTAGTATCTTTTCATATATTTGTTGATCTTATCTGAAAATCTTTTCATCTTTCAATTATAGACGTTTACACAACTTCAAACAACGCCTACTTTTGTAAATCGCATCTAATTTGTTACTAACGAAGCTTAACTTAAAGATGTAGCAAAGAGCTTTCCGGTTCGGACATCAGAAGCGATGTGTAACGGAAAAGTAACAAGGTATGAGTACACGTGATAACTTAACAAAGAAATTTCTGAATTACTATTATTATTACAGAGAATTAAAGTAGTATATTATATAAAGGTCTTATAAATGGTCTGTACAAGGATCTCCACATACAACCTGTATCAGTTAAGCTCCACATAGATCTCATAGCATACTTTCATTTCCTTTCTATCACCATCACTAATCACGTATACTTCTTTATACGATACCTCACCCTAACTTGGATGGAACGTTTTGCCGTTAAACACTGCTAATTAGTCGACTCGACGACTTCATCGCTACGTAAAGCGTTTAATTATTTAATTTCGCTTTTCTCACTCACCGGCTCGTTCGCTTAACCACTACATCCATCCATCCAATCTACAGCTCTTGACTTTATAGAACACACATGCAAAACACTCACCTTGGCTTGATGAAGTGTGCTCTTGTGATCGCTCCGCTCGCTCCATCAGCTCGAGAGCCTCAAAGTGCCAACCTTCCCGCTTCAATCAAAATAGCATAGGATTTTCTATGCAAATCAAGCGTCAAGCATGGAATGACATGTTGTTGTTGAGTTGCGATGAGTTCATGCGAGTGTGGATGATGCCCGGTGTGAGATCCTGTTTCGGATAAGCAACCCTTCAGCAGTGATAAAAGCAATTGCTACACAAACGATAATCAACATGACACAATGACTTGTGTAAAACGAATACTTAGAAACTAAAAACAAGAGTCAAAAGAAAGGAAGAAACCGAATCGGAAAGGAAAACAGAAATTAGGAAGGGAAAACTAAAGAAGAATAAAACAAAGTAAAAAAACTTAATTACATGTATAAAAATGAGAAGCGGAAAACTATGAAAGGAAAAGGAGAATTATTAATAAACCTCCTGCTCTTGTAAGGCTCTCAAGGACCTCCCACTCAGACACAAAGCCTTCGTCTTTCACGTCTGCAACAACTTAAACCTAAACGAAGTGCTTCTCTTCTCACAGACTCTCCACAACTCCTTTCGATAGAGTTTACCCTGTCTACGTGACATTAAAATTGTATCTCTCCTCGTTTCTCCCCTCTCTTCACTTTATTGCCGGCTGCAACACACACAATCACTCCAAGTGCACACTCCAAGTCATCACAATTCAATTTACAACATCTGTGCATCCTACCCTCACTCCGCCTGTGATGCAGAAGTGATGCATTCCTTCTTGCATGCTGAGTTGAGCTGAGGATAAAAGACTCATGATGTCTCAAGAGACCAAATGATTTGACCTTATTCGCGGATAGAGTGACAGCTAGGAACCAACTGCAGCCGATGCAGATGTCGATGTTGAACACAACAAGCTATCGCCTTCATTCATCGCCCTCCTTCTCACCATCCTCCAGCCCTTTGTACCCCTCGCCTTTCTTATTACAAGCTACTCTTTAAAGCAAAGTGCATCCGCGTGGTTCAGAAGCGCTCGTTCACTTGCAAGCGGCAGATGGTGTATGTGGGCGATACTTCGAATAGCTCTTGAGCGTGCTTGAAGATGGGTAAAAGTTGTGGTGGTGGACGTTTATACGACATACAAACAAAATCCATTGTATTCGGGATCTACGCCCATGCATCAAGCTGTAAGACGTTGCTTCATGCACCATGTTTCTTTGGCAGCCATCGACCCGACTTTGATGTAGCCCATTGTGCCTCATTTGCTCACACGCGATGGGGACTGGGTGCTGATGGTGATGGTGATGATGCGGGACGAGCCAAGGCAACACAGGCCAACCATGTAACACAACATAAAAGACTATAACTGGTAAAAGACTCTCTTGTGTGCTTATTAGTTTCTGAAGGAACTGATATCCGAGCGGATTGAATAAATCGTGCCTTCGAATTCACCAACGCCATTGTGTCATCGCTGTCGATGTTTTTTCCCTGCCTGCACCTTTGTTGTCCTTTCCCCCATGACTATATTTTGTGCTGGATGAACACAAACAAAGACTGCTGCTGCTCTGTGTGCAGAGGCAACAAAGCGCGCAAACTACACCACAGAAGCCTCCCTAAGTTAGTATGGGTGTGTATTTCAACGAATGCAAATATTTGCTAATCAAAAAAGCTTCCATCATCCATTCAATCTAATTAACAGCGCTATTATTTGATACGATGCTTCAATACAGACAGACGTACATAGCTATAGCAGATGTGTACAAAGTTCTCTCAACATTACAACAATGCAATAATGCGCACTTTAAATGGAGACGGTGTGTGTCTGTGCTTTGCTTTGCTGTGCTGTGTACCAACTAATTACCGAGGCAACGATGATCTCAAACGCATACACTTTTGCAGCATAAAATCATAAAATTTAGAATTGCAAATTTAGACGACTCTAAATACAACAGCCACACACAACGAATTCAAAGGATCTTTTTTTCCCCAGTGTATTTTTTCGCTTCTGAACTTTTTCCTGTCTCTAACAGATGACAGGATGGCACAGCAGCATGTGCCGCTGGAATACTTGAATACGTGTGTGTATTTCGCCCACTCAAAAATTGATTTGTATGCATTGCATCAGAACGAATGCACGAAATGTGAATACTATTGAATAGCGAACGAGGACACTCTTCACGCTCTCCTCATAACACTCTCACGCTCTCGACACGAGCCGATGATGAGAGAATGAAGAGGAGAGGTGACTTCGGAAGATGACTGTGCATAGGATTATAGCTCATGCCAATATGATCGAATGCTAGAAAACTTCTTGACATTGCATTTTTAAGAATCTCATTGAATCGCTGAGTTCAATTCCATCATTCAATTTTTAAGGACCTTCAGGTCCTCGTCGATATTGAATTCATCAGGATTTATAAGTTGGCTCAGTGGGTCAATAGAGCTAAGTACACTTCTAAGAAGCTTCTGTGTTTATTCAGAATACTTAAAAGAGAGAAAATATGCAGTTTTATTGGATACGAAATTCTTAAAAAAATAAGTCATAATTAAACGTAATAACGTCAACGAATATTAACAATAGTTCAATAAATATCAATGGATCTTTTAAGAGTTCTTTACTCCTGAATTCCTTTTATTCCTGTTTTCCTGATTTTCTTTTAAAAACTCTTTAAAAACTTTAGTTTTTTATGCATTTAAAAATATTGATTTGTCCGAAATGATTAAGAAATCTGTTTTTGGGATTACATTTCGGTGGTTTTTGGGCTTGGCGGTAGATATTTGTATCTATCCTGTCTAGAAATTCCTTATAACTACGAGAGACTATCGTTGCATGTGAAATGTCCAAAATTTCCTCTATTATCTAAATAATTCGTTGCATAAAATATTTATAGATGAATACCGCAAAAAATATACCCTCATACACGCATTCCAAATAAATGGAGAAAGGAATAAAATATAAATAAAAGAAGCAAACGGATTCCAAGCAATCTCCGTCACATTTCCGGTTAGCAAATGAAAGTTCATGTAATTTTAGAAAAACATATGTGCCACGAACAAAAGCATCACGATTTTATGAAGTTCCACGATGAATACAATTCAATATGAATAAGAATTTGATTATCTGAATCTAATGTATTCAAACCTTCTGCTTCTAAATAAACGCACAATTTCAATGATATCAGAAAATGAATTCAATAATGAAATCCAATGAATTATTTGAGATACACTGTAAGAGAGTATTTTAAAACATCTTAAGCTCAAAATCATCATAATTACAGTTCTGAGATTAATTGTAAATCGTTTGAATAAAAACACTTTCATTTATGATAACAATTTCATTCGTTTTTAATGTATTGAATGCTTGAAATGATTTGGCAATGAAATTATATGGAAGATCCGATAAAATAAACTGAAGAAAAAATGAGATTGAATGAGATTTTAAATCTTTTTATCATCTCTTTAATCGTCCATCAACTCATCATTCATTTCTTCTAATGTACAATACAATAAAATGGACATCCGAATGGAAGTTAGAAAGAAAGAACTAAAAATTAATTGAACTGGTAACTAGAACTGAACCAGAAACACCACGTGATGTGTATCAGATCGATTGTAAATACAATAAATCAAAACCGGGATACACGATATTCTATCCAACGACAGATAATTTATTGATGGATTGAGTGATGGATGTGAATGCGAATGTGAATGTAGAGACCTTGGAACGGAAACGGTTCATAAAATTGTTCCAATAACAGTAACAACAACATAGAAATAGAGCAAAAACAACGAAATGTAAATGCCAACAGCAACAAAAACAACATGTGAACAACAACAAACCGTCGGGTTGCATGGACATTATTTGGTGGTTCCAATAAAAAAATGGAACCATTTTCGCCTGACGGAAAGAGCATTGAATACAAATACAAAGTCACAAATACAAATATAAGTACAACCTGTCTACTTGTGGCTGTGGATGTGTGTCTGAATTTGAAAGCTTTTGTCAGTCTATTGCACTGGGTACAATTAAAAAAAAATGCACAAAAAACAACCAACAGCAACAGAGCCAATTTTAATCGGATTTTTCGAGACCGTAAAAGAACAAAAAACAACGAGGAAGATGGTCAAAGAAATTATTCCGTAGAAATTGGGTCAGTCTGTTGTAATTGCATTTTGTAATCGTAGATGAACCGCCTTAAATTACTCAGAAAATTACTTTTGACATTTATCGATCTGGTTTTTCCTGATTTTAACTCTATATAAGTATATATTCTAACTTAAGTATTTCACTGAAAAATTGAAATTTCCTAAAGCCTTCTCTCTCTCTCACTGTGTGTGTATAACGTCCTTTAAGTTTTGCAATGACAATGATGATGTTCTCATAAGATTAATGCTTCAGTTAATTCAAAAATAAATTCAATTAAGAGTAATTTGATTAGATTCATTTTTTTCTTTTATACTGACAAGCAAATGAATTAACTTGGATTTCTCTTCACATTTTTAGCTTTATTTTTTTCAGCCTTGAAAAGCTTAACGTTACGTTATTCCTTCAAAGACTTTTCTTAAGATCCAACATGATAAATTGTTCTTAAAACTGAAAACATATGAGTTTGCAAGCATCATTTCAAAGTATCATTTCAAAGGAAAATATTTCAAGTTTCTACAGAAAAAGCTTTTATTTTATTTTATTAAACGCTTGCATAAAATGTTAGTCTCTTTCTTTTCTTTCTCACTCGCTTCCTTTCCTTCCCATCTTCGTCTTTCTTTCATTATTAATGCAACATTATTTAAGAGTCAAAATTTTGCAAGCAATAAATTAAGTTTTGTGCACTTTTATTTATTACACTGAACTCATGAATGTAATTTTCGAGCTACATATTTTGTGAAAGAGAAACTTTTTGCATTTTGTCCTTTGCACGTTAAGAGACGAGGCGCTTAAATAAGGATGCGCTTGAGGAAGGATACCGGGAGAGGCAGCATGAGATCGTGCCACAGAAACTTCAGAAATCTTTAGAAGAACCGTCGAAGTTGAGCCGCCCGCACCAAGGCGACCAAGAGCATTGTTCTAAACTTTTGTGTCACGAGTTAAACATGATGAGGGTGTCTTGAGAATGTTTCACAAGAATCTTTAAAGATTTTCCTGCCAAGATAAAAAGTTCACCATGCACAGCCTTTCAAATGGAAATGAAGCAAAGAGTGCAAAGACAACAAGAAACAATTTTGTTTGTGTCCTGTCAGAGAAAAAGTTCTACATTTAAATGTTGTTGTTGTTTTTGTTATTTTTGTTATTACTGTTGTTGTTGTTGTTTGCTGACTAATGCAAATTTGAAGTCACAAACATAAAAAAAACCTTGAGCAATTCTCTATTAAGTATTTATTAACACTCGAATAATTGCATAAGTTTCAGAGAGTGATTATTAATAAAAATCTAGTCTGATCTTTTCCTGTTTCGTCTCTCTGGTATTCTCTAGTACCGGTGTCTGTCTACGGGTGGCAATTTTCAGGTCTATTTTTCTAATCGATCCCTCTGATCTCACTCTGGTCTCTCTGGTGTTTCTAATTTTTTTCGGGTCTCTCTAGTACTTCGTTAGGTCACTCTGGTCTCTGATCTCTCTCTCTCTCTCCGTTCTCTCTCTTCACTTCCATACCCGAGGTATCTCTCTGGATCAACTCTGGTCTCTGGTTCGGATTTAGAACATGATGTCTTAAGGATTAAAACTTTATAATCATTTAAAAAGTATTAAGAATGTGCTATACATTTTTTTTAACCTTTTTAGATTCCTACAGAGTTTAAGTTTTCTTTCCTAAATTCTTCTTTATTTACAGATTTTCAATACTCGTGATTGGGACGTGTTGTACCCTAACGCGCTAATGCAGACGATATGGTGAGTGACAAGAAAAAAGCCTTTGACTATAATTCATAAAATAATATTTTTACATTATTTCATATTTCATTGATTATTTTTTATACTAATAATATGCTATGTACGAACTGATTGATTCGAGAGAGTAAAATTCTAGAGAATAACAATGGAACACATAGAATTATATATCGTGGTTCAAAGTCCCGCTAAAATTACTCGTCTATCAGAAGTAAAGAAGAATCAAAAGAAAGAATATCAAACTTCGAAATCAGGTTAAATTACGCTCTTAATTGCAGTGTGTAGAATCAGTGTGTGTGATCTACGAATCGTCACGATGATTGGGTTGACCAGAGCTACCTGACAGAGTTGACTATTTCAGTACATAATGAATCATAACAAGGGAAACAATCGGGGTTTGGTTTCTGCTGTCCGAAGTGTGTTGGCTTTAAAGGACTGTAAAATCTTGTATGATTTAAATGCAAATGAAGTTCTAAAGTTTCTGAAATGAAAAAACTTGAATCAATACCACGACCAGTAACCAGATTCAATGGTACTTTATTTATTCTATAATTTATCACTCAATATATATGTAATATACTCGTATTTCTATACGAATTTCACCGTAAATTATGTCAGTATTTAACAATAAAAACCCCAATATTTTAAATCAGAGTTTAGATGAGGTTTTAAGAAGAAAAACCAACGCGGAAGCACACTCAAACACACGCCCAAACAATGCACAAGGTATGCAACGAAAATGCAACTAAAGCGAAAGGAAGCCAAAATTTAGGACACAAAAAACACACAAAAACCACTCCAAAGGATTTTTCTACATAAAATGATGCTGATATCAGCACGCTCGGCGGAATTTCGTTGCTTTCGCTGTTGTTGTTGCTTTTGATGTTGTTGCTGTTATTGTTGTTGGAACTTCTACTATAGTGTTATTGTTGCTGTTAAAGTTGCTGCTATTGCTTAAGTAGGTTTTTCTTGTTGTTGTTGTTGGCAGTACATCGCTTTAGTGCGTCATGGTTTGTTGTTGTTTAAGAGGTTTTTTCTCTATTATTTTGTAGTATAATTTTCGGGTGAATCCTTTTTTTAATATTTATTTTTACTTCTATTTTTTCATTTTAATTTCTTGTTTAATTTTACTCTTTTATTTTATATATTTTTTATATATTATTTATATTTTTCTTTTTGTTTTTTAATTTTTTCTTGTTTTCTTCTTTGTCTTTTGTGTGAACGCTTCTCTGTAAAAAAACTGTTGAAAATGCCGAATTTTTACGTTTATTTTTTTGCGCAGAAAAAATAGCATCAACTCGGATTTATTTTGTTTTTAGAGTTTTTAGAATTTTTTTTTTTTGGCTTCTTTTGAGCAAAGAACAACGCGACGCATTGCTATGTAATTCACATTAGCTTACACACACACACAGACACACACACAGTTGCAAATAAGCATGCTTTTGGGCCACTAACTAAGGCCAACAACGTTTATTATATAACACAGCGCTAAAATGAGAGTGCATGCGACCGCATTCTTGGCAGTGATACCGCTGAGTAGCACCAGATACCGTTGCCTGGGCTTGGCCTGGCCTGGGTACCAGCCGATGGCAACAGCAACCGACGCTCATCTCTCTGCCAGCAGAGTTGAAATGTGCAGCCTTCCATAGCCAGTTAAGTTCTCTTCTTTTATCATATATACTCGTATACTTTGTTACTATGAAAACGCTGAAAAGATGGACCAGTTTTGTTGTTGCTCTTTTTTCCTTTGTGAAAGAGGTTATTTTTTGTTTGTGTTTTTGTATACGCCGGGAGTAGCGTACTAAATATGAATTAAAGAAGATTTTTTCTAAAGAATATGAGTTATATTTGGTATGATGTTTCGTGTGTATGATTTTTCCATCTCTGTCATTACTGTATTATAATTCATTAATTTAAATTTGGGATTTACGTCAAAAGAAGGTTTTTTATTTGAAAACTATTATTATTTTGAGAGTAATTTCTCCATTTTTAATGGAACCGATTTAATTTATCACCCAGCTCGAGAAAAAGCCGATCCTCGGGACATGAGGGTAAATGGTGTTACGCTATACAGTGTATTGTATACGGATTTTGAGTCAATGATGCAGACAACACGTGCATTTAATATACACCCCTCTTATTACACCTTTCAGCCCTCCCTCTCCCCTCTCGCTCTTTCTCTCTCTCTCTCTCTCTCTCTCTATTCACTGCTTTCAAGTACTCAGAAGACTCTTAAAACACATTTTATGGTTGAATACAGATGGAAATCGAATGCATCTTTAAATGGGTTAATGAGTTCTACTAATGAATCTAATCGAAATTCAATTCTAAGGCTCTTTTACGAGATGATTATAAAGTCAATGGTCGACTTGGATATCATCATCATTTAACTAGGTCAGGCTGTAAATGAGGTCAGTACTAACAACACTTTCCACATCCTATTTAAATAAAAATTTATTAACTTGAGGTCTATGCGAAGTTTTTATTTACGTCTTCCACATCTCCTTCTCTTCCTCTTCTTCTTGTCTTTCTCTTTTTCTTCTCCCTCTGCTTTACCCCTGGGCACTTCGTCCACAGAGTCCTTTTATTGCATTTTATCCTTCCGTTATGGTAGATATGTTTTGTGTCTCGTGTGTTTTCTGTCTCGTTTTGTTCTAATTTCTCTGTGATAATTCATCATGCGATGCAGTACACTGCAATGTGGTTGATGTCCTTGCATCCTTGCACCTTTACTTCTAATGTGTATGAATGTGTGTGTGTGTGTGTGTGTGTGTGTATGTGTATGCAATAAGCTCGCATAACCGACAATCTGTACGCCACGTCACCTGCTTCAAATAATGAAAGACAAACCTTGATGAATGTCGAAAGTGTTATTGGACTAGAATGTGATCACCTGGAAACCGGAAACCGGAAGCGGCAGGGACGAGAATGATAATTGGAAAATATTTGCTCCACACAATATTCTGAACTTGTTGTTGGTCTCTAAATGCGATGAGATCCGATGCGATACGATGCAATGTAATGTAATTTGACGTGATGTTTGTGAACACTTCCGTTTCTGAAGGAGCTCTTTTTTGTTGCTTCTTCTTCCTGAGTTGACATGTTGTTAAAAGTGAACACCAATTAAAATTAGACTAAATGTAATTCGTTGCTTCATGATGTGTTATTTTATATCTGTAATTGTTATGAAGTCTCTAAATGTTGCAGTTGAAATTTATGGTTTTGTATGCATTTTTTCCTTGTTCATCAGTCATTAATATCTATCCTGAAGTCATGAATTCGGAATGAAATTGAACAATAAATCCATCCAAAATCTGTTAAAACATTAATCAAAGTCTTAGTTACATCAATTATGGTGTCATCTATGATTATCATTACTTACTGTAATCTTTGTGAAGCTGAATGCCAAGCCTATTATTCCGAGAGTTTTTTATAACAATGCTATTGGGGTATTTTTTATTACTATATTCTTCAATTTATTAAATACAAATATCTTCATTTGGTTCATCCTCAACTTGGTTAAAACGTTTTAATATTTTGTAATTTACAATGTCAATTTGGAGGTCAGTCAATACATCAGTTTTTACTCATTCGTGTAAGCTTTATTTAGCTGATACAATAACATTAGCTTTTGCCAGCTTTCGGGCGCTTTTCAAATAACTATTTTAAAGCTATTCGTAAGCGTTTTTCTATTACTTTCTTCCTAGAGAGAGCAAAGTCGTTATTAAAAAAGCTTTTTGCCGTCCATTCAATAAACAGCTTCTGCTGGTTTGTGTCCATGCTAAAGAGTCAATATTGAAAGAACGATTTTTCTAAATTTAATATATGGCTTCGTTTATTTTTTAAGGTAAGGAAATTTATTTAATATTAATATAATTATAGAGGTATAATATACTATATGTATGTATGTCATAAATTATAAGTAAACTATAACTATAGTAGTTTCTTTCTTTCAATCTTTCAAGTCGCGTAGCTGTCGCAGTTTTCGATTTGCTTTTCTTGTAGCTTTAAATAATCTGGTGTTTTTTCAATTTTCTTTTAGGGCACAACATGGCCTCAGCACAGATTCAACTATTCTATAACACGGCAACATCTTCCACAACAACAACAAAACCAACTGCATATACTACGTGTAAAAATATTTCTTGCTGCCAAAAGGAAGCAACAACACTATCGACAACACTATTCTGTCAGTACACAGAGAACTCTAAGCCAACAACAACAACAGCAGCAGAACCAACAAAACAAAGCAGCCCAGGAATTTCTGTCCTCAACCGGAAGCAATCAGCGCCGAAAACTGACATCAGCAAGAGCAGCAGTAACGACAACGAAAAAACCCTTGATACCAGCAACAAATTGGCAGCTGAGAAAAGTCAAACGGCAACAACTACAACTACAACACTACCTGCCACCATCATCGCTTGTTGTCATCAAGCGACTGTCAGCAATCAGCACAGCAGAATCAATACTAAAAACGGTTCCAGCATCGAAAGTGTTCCGGCGACGACGGCGACACTTCAACTTCAAACTCAGATACAACAGAAATCGTTTTCATCAGCCTCAAGTTCGACAGCTTCCCCTGCTCAATGGCCAGGCAAACGAAACACTGCCAGGAAGTACGGAGAAGGCGGGGAAAAGTCGACAAAGCAGCAGGATCGAGAACCAGTTGATATATCCACCTCTGCCGCCATTGACGATAAAAGAAGAGGCGAAAATCAATCAGGAGCAGCATCAGCAGCGGGCAAACGACAGCGCAGATGCATCGATCATAATATTCAACTCGCAGTTGCTGGTGCTGCTGCTGGTGACGGTGACGGTGACGGTATTGCCAGCGCCAAAGAAATGTTTTCGAGTGATAACTGTAACAATTGCAGTGGCGCCGAATATGAGTCAACCCCAATCCTCAACGCTGCCTTCTCTTGTGAAAAAAGCGCCGCCCCCGAAAGGGATGGCGAATTGGTGGAAAGTGATGATGGGGCAACAAGTGGTCAGAGTGCTGCTTTTGCAACTTTTGTTGTTGGTGGAGAAGAGGATGGAGAAACTGTCAGCGTTAACATTAACATTGCCTCAAGCTATCGTAGTGATTGTTGTGCGAACGAGGATATCCGCAACAGAACCTTTACAGGGATTTACAAGCGCATCGTTGTCATCGAAGAAGAACAAGACCAGAAGCAAGAAGAAACTACAAGTTCCGAAATCATTGCACGAGATAATAATGATAGAACATCTCCAACAACAAAATGCTGCCCCAAAGTATACGCAAGTGATGCACTATTGCATCAAGTGGATTCATGCAACAATGTTGCTGACGCCAACAAATGTTGCCTACAAAGATACAGAAAAATCAATGCGAGTTTTCACTCGGGAAAACAAAAACAACGCTCACTCAAATCACGTTTATCTTCCATTACTACAGACACAGCGGCAGAAGTTTCCTCTAAAAGTCACTGCCGTCAATCAACAAAAAATGTTTCTACACACAGAGTGCAACATACTTTGGCAACATTTCGTGACATTCAGCACTCAACGAGACAACGAAATCTTCACACCAATAAAAAAACCAACAGCAATGATCAGCAACAACAAGAGAAGCTCAATACAAGCAACACACAACGCTACAAAATTCCATCAAAATTTGTTGCTATGGGAACAGCTCGATCTTTGGGCCGCCTGTCTGCGAGTTCTTTTAGCGGTTTCTTGGATTTTCAAAAATTTACCAACTCTATTTTCTCGCTCCTCATTATTCTCAATTTGCTGCCTCTCTTCTATGCAGGTGAGTCTTTGCTTTTTATATTAGTTTTTTTACCCTAACCACTTTAAACCATGTATGCTGACAATGAGCATTTTGTGGTCTATTATATCACAGTACCCAATCAATGCTATCTTTAATATCTTAAATAAGAATCCTTCTCAACAGTAACCCATTAATAATATAATATAATCCTATAATATAATTTAGGATTTGTGCTTTAAATCCTAAGAAAACTTTACAACTTTAATCACGTCACTAATCATTTTAAAATATCACGAATATATAGATATCTATATGCATATTGCGGCTATAATTTCTATAATGAAGATGATATAACATATTTGATATAGTAATAATGTATACATATACTTGTTGTAGTTGTAGTTGGATATTATTTATTAGGTTAGTATTCGAGTTATAACTCTATAACAGCACTATAAAATGATAATAACCGTATATACATCCAGTGTTCATATTTTAAGTAACCTTAATGATAGCAATTAGATACTTTTTGGCTAACAGTTCGGTAGAAAATACTTCAATTATCACTTCGGATAGAGAGCTCTGTGGTACAAATTAATTTAACGACGTGAAAACCATAGTAACCATAAAACAAACAGATGCCCCAGATTTAAACACGATTAAAACTGTATGCATTTAGCCAAGTTGTCAACGACGAAAAGGAGGGTTGTCAAAAGGGGCGACTCAGGAGGAAGAGTGAAAAATTTCCTTTTCTCATGCAATGGGTTCGAATCAATACAACAACTTTCTCATCACAAATATTATTTTGCAATATCATTTTCCAACACCCACTCATCTAAGATTCTTACACAAACACTTGCAATTTGATAGTGAATTCGTTAAACTAAATTCATCAAAATTCAAGAAATGTTTGTAGAATTATACATGAGAGTTACCAAAATTGTGCCACGCTTCTGTAACGACCATCATTAACCACAAAGCCCCATAAACAGCATAAACTAAAGACCGAAACCACAAACTTCGTGATTTGGATTAATTTTCCACGCAGATCTTTAACATATTATTGTAATTTATTGCTTTTAAATAACGTCCTCGAAAGTCAAACCAGAGACTTCATAATTTAAAGTTTCAGTAAAGTCCATAGATTAGATAGAATAGATATAATAGAATAGATAGATAGTACAAGAATGAAAGTAAAAGATGATGGAACAATCATTAAAGATGGGAGTTCATAATTATCAAAATAATAACCATATTTTTTGTTTTTGTCGGTAGTGAAAATTTTTTAACTTTCATCTGCTCACTAAAATAGAAAAATAATATTGAAAAAGAATGAGAAAAAGGACACGGAAAAAGTTTAACTTACGGCTTTATGATGGTCAGATTAAAGTGATTCAGAGTTTCAATGCATGTGATTGAAATTTATTGCAGCAAATGCTGCCAGGCTCTGTCTGTTTTAGTCTTTAACCTTGTTCCCTTTCTGTAGTTTTAATAAAATTTCACATACTTTCAAATGTGTGTAGCAATCTACTGAAATAACAACGGAAAAACACGTAACGAAACAGAAAACAACAACAATAACAGCGATAGCAATATTTTTCTTCTTCTAAAAAAGAAAATTCGGAAAAACAAAACAATCAGAACAACAACATCAAGTGCAATAAATTCAATTTCACTTTTTAACAAAACTTTGCTCATTACTTTTGCTGTGAAATTGATGATGGTGATTTAAGAGAATATAAAAAGTCAGTAGTTAAAGTGGAAGTCGAAGCAAAGATCGGATTTTTAGGTCATAATAATTTTTAAATAATAAGCATTGAATAATTGAACTTGAATTGAAGGGTAAAAAAATGCACATGAAGAATAACACGATTGAAAACAACTTTATCCAGAACAGGTACAAAATGCCTTCACAAAATCTCAGAAACACATTGAACAGAAAACTACAATTTCTTTCCACTTTTCGTTTGAAATCTTAAAGTTAAACCTATTCAAAATCCGCTTATGTTTCCCTCTCCCTGCTCCCCTCTCTTAACACCCTGTTTATGTCATTCATTTAGGTCAGTTGCTCGCCTTGACAAACGCTTCACTGCTTTTTTCTGGGTTTTCTTTTCTGTTTCGCTCCCCTCTTCGAATTCTAACGCAGCACAAAGCTGCTGTGTTTGTGGCATTTTCTTAGCATAATTTTTGTCGCTGCGTATAAAACCAAAGAAGCTAAGGATTTAAATTCTTGTAATCAAGATTGAAGCATTTAAATCCGGAATCATTTCAGTGCCAGTTCAGTTTCGTCCTTACGTTGGATTTGAAGTTCTTGAATCTTTTGTTGGTTGTGTTACGTGTTAAGTCCGTTCAGCATGATTTTGTTGTTAATGTTGTTGTTGGTAGAAAATCTGTCAACTTCATTAAGATTGAGTGTATTGGATTTCAATGGATTCCATTAGAAAACTTAATAATGACAAATTGCCTTTGTTGTTGACGGAATACACAATTTTCGAGGATAGAAAACTTTATCCGGGAAAACAACAAAGAATTTTCACACAACAAAGGGGAAAACTTTTCATAGAATTAATTACTATGGTTACCTTAAATTATATGCAACTGAAAATCAAAATCGAAACTCATATTAAAACCTAATTCAGAAGTTCTTAAGAAATATCTTTCATCTGAAAAACAAACAAGTTATGTATTCCAATGTTGTACTATATTTTTAATTATTAAAACTATAAAAGTATGATATTTAAAAGTAAAGAACACATTTTCTCTGTCACTGTAAACAATACAATAAATACAACACGCCTAAGCAGAAGATCCTTGAAGATTTTACAAGTATTACAAGTGAATTGAAGCCGAATTTTATATATAAGTTCTTCTTCATTCTTGAGTTCTTAAGTTTAATTATCATTTCATCTTTATTGCATTTGATTGATATTGATTCATAATCTTTGTGCTTATTTATTGAGATTTATGTGACTTTTACTCGTTCTACGTAAACTTGTGTAGTTTTTTTATTCATGTTTACAGACGTTCTTTTCCATAGATTCCTTTCTACAGATTCCTTTCTATAGATTCCTTTTTATAGATTTCTTTGTATAGATTCCATTTTATAGATTTTAGAGCCTCGCCAAGGGACAAAATAAAAACTATTCTCTTTTGACTTCCCATGAAGTCTTAAAAATGTTCGTCTTGTAGACAGTCGGATAAGTTGAGCTTTTTATTGTTCTTCTTGACTATTTTCGACTATTAGGTTGTCTTTAAAAGAAGCAAAAGAACCTGAAAAAATTTTATGGGTAAATATTATGGATAGCTCCTTAAACAACAGAATATAACAACAAGAATAACAACAACTAGTTATTTAATAAAACTAAAATCTTTGCACGCACCTTTGAACACGAACACGCATCTCGACCTACTTAATCGCCCTCATTTATTTTCATCAAAGAACACGAAAGTCGAAATCGAATTCTCCGATCGTCTTAAATTCGCTATTATGAAATGCATGTTATATTAAATAGCTTAGCATTTCCTCCAACTAAAAAGACATTAAGTCTTGGCCACTTCAGTTCAGGGTTATTACTTTTATCAAGTTATATAAAGGTTTCCATAGAATCTCAAAGGACTTGTGGTGCCTCTTGAGTGCCGTTTGCTTGCTTCGGTTCATTCATCCAATCAGCTGGGATTTGTTATGTTTTTCTTTTCTTTTTCCAACCACTTTATTCCGTCCTATAAAAACGCCCCTCAAGGAACAACTTCACTGACTTCAACTCCACGTTTAAATTGAGTTCCATGAATTCCATGGAGGAAATTTTAAAGCTGCGCTCAATGTTCAGTAGTTTGGAAGTAGATTTTATTGTTGTTCACTTTTAATAATTATATTATATGTATTGATATTACATGCATATCTATTGATTTTATTATTTAGTTGTTATATAAATGATTTGCTTTAATTTTTACCTCTAATAATCACGGCTTCACGGAGTTCAAAGTAGCTATCAGGTTTTATTCTTCCAATAAAATATTTAAGAAAATGCTCCATAACTTTATTCAGAAAGAGTTTAAAAATGATTCACCTCTTAAAGAATGATTTCAGACTCATATTCAAAGAAGAGACAACTAAAAACAACTGAGAATTCAGTTTTAAACTTGTTATTCATTTGTTACCAATTCCTGTAATCATTAAGATAAGCAACAACAGTAAAGCTAAGAAATAATCGCCTTGTGAATTGGATTGAAATCTCTCAAACATGGCAATCGAATTCAATCGGCCAATAAACAGAAAATCGAAGGATTCCGAATAATTAACCTTTGTACGAATTTCGCAACATCTCCACACTCAGCGAGCCAGTAAATAGCGAGAATGAAACGGAAAGAAACGGTGAATAAGAAAAGGAAAGGAAAGATGAATAAGAAAAGGAAAGGAAGGAAGAAATGGAATTATTGTTCACGCTTTTAATTTTGCACACCTCGTTAAGCAAGCGTATTTCTATGGAATTCATTGATTTAATTCAGTTCACTAAAGAGATTGGTACCTCAGGGATGGATAAATGGATGGACGGACAGACATATAGCAGGACATACATATGATGGTCGTCAGTGTGCAAGAAAAAAGTCGAAAAGAATCGAAAGCAATAATACAAAAACAAATCATTTTATATATTCACTATACTACTTTTATTTAGTTTTCTCGTGAATGAGCAATCCACAAAAAGTTTCTTAACGAAGAGGAGAAGAACAAGAGGAGGAAGAATAACAAGAGTAAGAAGAAGAAAATTAAGAAATACACAAACCGGAAACGGGTTTCCGTTGCCTGCAAGAAGGCTGAAAACTTTAGAAAGCACCATAAATAAAAGAAGAAAAAAATAACAATAAAAAGAGTGAGAATACTAATAACAATAACAAGAACGATGATAAGAAAAAAAGAAGAAGCAATAAAGGGGAAAGAAGAAGAAGACGTTTTATCAGAAGGAAGAAATAACCGACGTGAAAGAAGACAAGAGAAAGACAAATAAGATAATAAAAACAAACACCCAAATAGAAGAGAAGATTTCTTTTTTGCCAGACTTCGAAAGAGCAAACAATTCATGATTCACAAATTATATTAAAGAATAAGAAAAAATCATCTTAAAACGAAGAAGAACACTTGATGGGGGGAAAAGGCGAGGAAAAAACTAACAAGAATACTTCAATGCAGACCCCGTTGAGAGCAGTAGACAGTTTTTATGTAGCTTTGCCGATTAGTACCTCTGCTCGAACCGTCTAAAGGCCGATTTACTTATGCCAAGCGTTGGCAACAAAGAAAGCCTAAACGCGCCATTGCTCCTCGCCGCACACGTACGCCACACACACACACACACACATTTTCTCTCAGACTGAGAAGCATTTCAGTACCACTGAGAGTCCTTGCCACCCTCTTTTATTCCACCGCCCACATGCAGAAAATCAAAACTCAAGCACGAGTAACACCAGAGCTTTATATCAAGCACTAAAAAGCTTTTTCCCAAAACGCTTTAATATAGAGTTATCTCGCTTCCACTCTCTCGCTCACTCTTTCAGTGCCGGCGCTCTACCAACATCCACTGGAAAACCGGAAGATGTGATACCTTTTCCAGCCACATTCAACGCAGAATTTCAGTCACTGTGTCAGTCGATTCGTGTCGGCCGCGCAGTCACCAACGGTTCCACTCTCAGCTCTCTTGTTTTTCGCCAAAAAAAAACAACCAAAGACTAAACCGCGCGCGAATTTTATTATTCAAACTCTGGACAAAAATCACTGCGCGTATCACTCGCTGTCGTCGTCGCCGTCGTCGTCTTCAAGCAGCAGCTTATATTTGATTATTTTTTTTGGGATTCTCGTGTTTTTCGCTTGTTTTGATTGCGATTGCATTTTGTTTGACGTCAGTTCATTAGATTTGCAGCGCTTCTTCGTAGTCCTAATTTTCTCACACGTGCTGTCGTGCGTCAGATCGAGTCAGATCGACATCAGATCACATCGAACTCAATTGACAACCGATTTGTTATCGTTTTTGGTAATCCAAAATATAAAATAACTTAAAGTTTCAAAACAGTTTCCAGCAAAAGCTAAGCAGGTGTTGAATGAGAGCTCCAATTCAATTAAATATCAATTTTAGACATTTTCTTTTTTCTAGAGAAATTCTAAAATAATAAAAGAACGATACGGTTCAATTCTAAACCAACAACAAAAACCGATTGAAAATATGATTAAATACTAACACAATTAAAAACCAATTAAAAATACTTTTAAAAAAGCGATATGATATCCTTGATTATAGTATATGATCTACGTGATTATATAAACTTACTGTGCATTCATTAGTTTATAGAATCGAGATTCTGGTGTAATTATTTTCGGCTTTTCCGTTATGTCTGTTTACGTATACATGTACATATAGGACTACTGGTGTGTGTGAGTGTGTGTGTGTGTGTATTCGTCTCCTTTCCGCTTCTATGCATTTGCATTTGTTTGTTTTACTCTTGAAAACTATTGAAATTGCTTTTTCCAGCTAAGTCACCATCATCGCAATCTTTTTGCATCTTGTTGTTGCATCTGTCTTGTTTCTTTTCATCTGTTTTCTTTCCTCTTTTTCCATTTCAATACTCCTGACAGTTGACCAACATCTAAATCTATTCTTATGGACATATGATCAAATATTTATGTAAATTTTGTGTGTCTTTTTTCTTTCCATATTTTCTTGCTCTCTTTTACAGTTTATTGTATAGAAGTCAGAGGTACAGAGACTAAAGTTAAAAGCAATGGAAACGTAAAGAGGCGTACGTAAATGAATGAAAATACCCAGCAAAAATATAAGCAACGATTTCTAAACAAATAGAAAATAGCAATAAAAATGCTTCGTAGGAGCTCAGAATTTAAATATTTTTTACTCATACGTCGTTGGTATCCCTCACTTACTTTATTACGAAAGACTTCGATGCAAAAAAATAAACCTCCTTAAAGTGTAAATGACACTTAATAAGTTTCTGCTTCTTCTTATATGTCTTTTTTGTACTTCTTTTTGGGGTTTTTAATTGATTCCACACTAATTCCATACCTCCTCATTCGATTAAGAATATTAAATACAGTTAATAGATCTTATTTATTAACAATGTGCCTATAAATAATTAATGATAGTTTATTGTTATCAGCATCAATATTAATATTGATGGTAATATCAATATATATAAATATCCGTTCTTAAGCAAAGATAAATTGAATGTTCATTTAATTTTAATGACTTCTCTTTCTTCATTTTCCCAAAGCAATCCTTCGATCCTTCTATTTTTTTCAATTTACTTCATTTAAATCACCATTAAACTGTGTTCATTTAAGACCACGTTCAGATGTGCCATTGTTGTTATTGTTGTTTTTGTTGTTATTGTGATGTGTTGTTATTTTCATTGGTGATGGTTGAAAGTTAAATAGTAGCAAAAAACCAGATACAGAACATCCACAAACTCGTTGCCAAGATAGAGAGAGAGAGTGACAGGGGAGGGGATGAGGGAAGCAGGAGACCAAATAGACACACACACACATTCAAGCCATCGGAGGACGCGTTTTTTTGTTGTGTGTCACACAAAAAATTCACGCTTTTGTAAAACATTTTTTAAGCAAGAGAATGACTTTTTATATTGTACATATATACATATATACTCGTATATTTTATATATGCATGTATGTATGTATGTTGTGTGTGTGTGTGTCTTTATTTTCTGATTATCTTTTATTTGCGCCCAGGAGCTCACTTAAAATTTTTTAACACTGAACTGCCAACGAATTGAAATCAAATGCACTCAAAGCAATAAAAAAAGGTACTGCTGTTGTTTTTGTTTTACATACTTTAGTCTTCTCGTTGTTGTTGTTGTTGTTGTTGTTGTTCATGTTAAATTTTCCTTTCTAACGTCAGGTAATTTTTTTGTACAGAAGGTCGAGGTACTTCCGTAAGTGTGAATGAATGTGACGAGAATGCGGAGTGGTTGGGGGTAAAGAAAATAGGAACAGAGTAACGCACACAAAATTAAAAAACTGTATAAATTAGTAAAGACAACATAACTTCTAACTATATTATGATATCTTCATTTCTTAATTGAAAAACATTGAAAGCTAAAAAAATAAGGATTCAATTGAAATTTTAAAATAAAAAATATTTTCTTTAATTTTGATAGTTTTATATGTACATTTTTAGAAATATAACAAAAAATATAAAAAGATGTGGCTTCCGTTTAAATATTGAATATTTTTATTACTATTTTATAACCAAACTTGCTCTGAATTTATTTTTAAAAAAGCCAACTATTTGCCACTTTCCGCGACCGCAACATCAGCGGCTGCTTGCTTTGCTTCCATCAGTTTTCCCCCAAAATTTTTGCTATTTTTGCCACAAAATTTTAGGAAATAGAAAACAAAGCAACAGAATTTTCCAAATTAAAATATTTTAAACTTATAACCTTTTTTGAGGCGGAAGTTTTTAGCATCCAACGCAGTCGTAGTTCCTAATTGCAGTGAAAAAGAAAAGGAAAAAGTATTTGTTTTTCTCTTCAATAAAAACAAATCTAATAAAAAAATCTACTGTTTCTTTAAAATCCACTGCTGTGAAAAATATTTGTGTTTACACTTCTATTTCGTGCTTAAATTCGTATTGAAAATTAGATTAATCAATGTTTGTTTCGCTTTTGTTTCGCTTTTGTTTTTCTTTTTCTGTTGTTGTTTGAAATCCTTCAGATTAAAATTTTTAAAGCACACAATATATGTATTTTCTAAGATTTTAGTGGAATTCTTTGTTACAGTTCATTTTTGTTTATTTACAAAATTCTCAAAACAACAATGAACAACAAGTGTTCAAAAACAACAGCAATAAAAATAATACATGCAACAACAACATGTCTCCTCCTTCATTTTCTTCTTCTTTTGCATGCCATCGTATTATAAATCCATTTAATTTTCACTTCGCCTTTGATCTTATGCCAAAAAATGTTGCCGCTGATCACTCATACGTCACGTGGTACTCATAGAATTGAAATCTTATCTTAACTTTTTTCAATATTTAATTTACCGTGAATTAAGTGCAAATACTGTTCTTTCATGGGTAAAGCGAATTTTATACCTGAAATAAAATTCTCCATCCGGCGAATGATTGTTAATACACGTCATTCATACGTCACGATGTACTTAAGTTTCACAGCTCAAATTCAAGAATGATTTCACTTTAATGCACAACTAATATTACATTTAAACTAAACAACAGTAGATTTTCAAGTAATGTCAAATTTAGAGAGACTTTAAGCCATTTTTTAGTAATATTTGTGAGAAAAGCATACAACACAGAACAGCTCTTGACACTGACATTACATGCTAACAGACTTCCATGAGATTCCATGATTCTTTCTCTCTCAACAACAACAACAACAAGGATAAAGAACTTTTTATCTCTTTTTTGTAACTGAAAACTTTCGACTGGGATTTTTGTCTTCAAAATACCATATAATCTCTATAAAATGTCATGCATGTGTTACTTTTCTCTGCACATTCAGCTGTATCACGTAAGCAATGTTTACGTCATTCTTTATGTCATTACTTCACTCCTAAAGAATGAAAGAAAAATACTAATAATAATAAAATATGTACACATAAAACCCAGAGCACAAAACACGCTTTTTTATTGATAAGATCTGCAATAAAATTTATAATCTTTAGTAGAAAATATATCACATGACAGAGCTCTGTTGTGCCTTTAAATAAAAATTATCACAGCTGTTTTATGTTACTGTTGACAACTAAAATTATGACAGCTCCTGGCCAACAATTAGCAGTTACACTCTTAACGTGGATCGACTTGAATATAAAAGCAAATATGAAGGAAGCAAGCAGCATAAATTCGAAGCTAAAAACGTATCTTTAACTCATATCCTTGGACAGAATAACCAAATAAAATGTGTGAGGGTGAAATTGTGGTTTTAGTGATGAGTGAGATCGTTTAAAGTTGAGGTTGTTTCGTGAAACATAACGTAGAAGGATTCGTTGTGTATGCACAACCTCACAGACACTCTAATATACTCTAATATATACTCACTCAAAGTCGAATTTGATATTCTGACACATTTCATTAAGATTTTAACCAGAAATCGTAGGACTCTCAATGAAGGATAAAGCAATTATTATGTCAGCATAATTGAAAGGAATATTAATGGAAATTTTGAACAAATTCAGTCGCAAGAGTTACCAAAGGGACCGACAGTAAAATCAGTTCTCAATGTAGTTCAATTTATTATATAATATATTTTATAGTCTTTGTTGTGGATGACAGATGATTGTTTTAATTGATATTGCAAACTTAAGTTTAATTAATGTATCGAAGTGTTAACGAATTAAACACCTCGTCAAAGTCGAAATAAATGGCTTTTAACGAGTGACAGCAATCGCCTTGACGCGCTGCTGTTAAGCCCGAAAACACGAATTCAATTAGCAAGGAATGAAACCATTAAATAACCAAAAATCTGCACAACATACATAAGTCATGAACATGAAGCGATGCTTGTCGTTTGGTTTAAGGAAGTGTTTCGGGATACGTGGTGGACACAGAATAACTCCCCAGTAGGAATCAAAATCATCATTCCAATAATACTGACCAACATAATACCAGAATCGTATACGATTTTGTAAACGGAAGACAAAACATAAAATATTGAAGATACAAAATTAAATTAAAGGAATTTAGATAAAAATAAAACATTTCGATTGAATATCGTCTTATCCTTCTCTCTCAATTCATCTGTATATATTTATATCTATCTCTTTGGTTCCTATATGATACTGTGTCTATGATTTCTATGAAATTAATCCTTTCTCATTCGTACCAGCATTTTTTTTGATGTTTCTGTAATAATTCTCGCTTTCTTCCTTCTCCTTTCGCTCCCCCTCCTTTTATTGTACACCAAGTACTTTGTTTTAAATCATCCATTTGCATCTCCGATTATTTTGCTGCTCAGTAGATGTTGCCCAAGTAATCGTTGTTGACAGTTCGACTTAACAGAGAAAATTGATATCCTGACTGGACAGCAAAATTGTGATGCCGCTTCGGGCCCGCCTCTGTCACCGATAACCTCTGCCAACCCGACCTCTGCTGAAACTCATCTGCACATGAAAATTATCAGCAGAACTTGCGACAAAGTGAAGTGATTGTTGCCTTCCCAGCTGATTTATTCTCCTTCTCTGCTGCTGTCGCTGCCTCTGCTACGCTCTCTGCTCTTGTTTCAGCTGTGGGCATATTTTTGTAATAAATATGACATAAAAAGCAGAGTATGACGTATATATGCCTGTGTCTTTTCAGTATTTATAGGAGTGTCAGTGGCAGTGTATGTATGTGACTGTGTGCGTGTGTGTGTGTCTATGCGTTTGTATAAGCTTGTTTTTTGTATGCATGCCAAAGTTAGTCTGCGTTGCTTCGTAGATCATCCACCGCAGGCACACTTTAAATGCTGAGTAGCTAAATATTTTAAAGAAAAGTTTAAACAAAAGTTGAATATAATTCAATTTTAATTAAATTTCAAAAGCTCTCATTCAACACAATCTGGAATCTTTTGGAATCCACTAAAAAATATAGAAATTTACAGTAAAACCTGCTACGCAAACAAAATAAATAAATAAATTAAACTAAACAAACAAACAGAAAATAAATACAAAAGTGCGAAAAAAAGAATTTTAATTGTAATAATTTCAAAAACAATTTTAATTTAGCCAAAAAAAGAACACAAATCAAGTGACAACAGAGGATTTTTAACAATAAACCAAGAATTGATGACGTCAAGAAGAAGAAGCTTTCTTTCTGCGACTGAACTTTAGAATGCAATTCTAAGTTGCAGCTTTTTCTTAATTTTGCCACAAACTACTACTACGTCATTTAGTCTACTACTTCTACGTTATCTACGTTATCTACGACCACGTCTACGTCATTTACAATAATTTTTTGAATAAAGCTGAGCTCGGAGTTCAAAGAAATCAACTTTAAGGAGCTTAAACGAGTATCTCATTGGTCAACAGAGCAATTGTCATCGAGGCATTAGAGCAAACTTCTTCAACAACAAAACAAGATCAACTCTTGGCGCATTCGAAGCTTGGGAGGTCTTTTGTGAGTTTGTCACTCGCTAAACTAATAAAATTCTTCGATAATTTTTCATCGCAATACACATCGCAATCATGAGTAACAGCGCCATGGTTGCCGTCGCCATCTGTTGCATTCTGGTGCTACTGGCCGTCTTCATTGTCATCATTATTGTTGTGGGCGAAACGATGGGCGAGCCGAGATGAGATAAGCTCCAACTGGGACCCGGAAACTTCCCAGACGGATAACAAATGCCACCGAATTGTTAGTATATCATCCAAACAAAGCAACAAACAAGAGAACAACCACAACAAGAACAGTAATAATAACAACAACAACAGCAACATCATCACTGTTCTTTACGATTCACTTTATTCCAGAGTATAAAACCAATTTATAATTATTTATATCGATGGAAATCCAATTGGCTGTGATGTGAAAATGTATAAAGAAAAACAATATATAAAAACTCTAAACAAACAAAGTATTAAGTAAATTTATATAAAACAATAAAAAAGTTTATAGTGTTTTTTAATAAATGGTGTTAATGTTAACCGTGAGCCGTTAAATACAAATATAATGTCAAATCAATACAAATATAAAGTTAAATACATAAACAACAAAAAAGCAGTTTTTACAACTTTAAAATGTTTCCATAGAAATAGAATATAAATCATAAAATTGCGATTTGCAACACGTTGCTGCAACATTTCATCTTCAACTCGTTCTGCATAAAACACCAGTTTTTATTCACACTGCATCATCAACTTAGCATCAAAATTCTATGTCACAGAGTTTATAAGAAACAACGGAGTTAGCAACACTGTAAACCAAAGTAAACCAAGGGCAACATTTGAAAACCGGTAACATTTTTAACTCAACTCCAACAAAGGACTGCGGATTTATGATTCAATTTAAAAACACGGATCAAACACAAGCGAAAGTCACTCCAGAAACAAAAATCTTAACAACATGTAAGAGTTACTGGACTGTAAAAGTTACAAAAGAACACCCCGAACAAACTTTGGATCGAAAGGATCATAAAAGTTTCCGTTTTAGACAATAAGTCGGTAAAGCTTTCGGAAAAGAAAAGAGAAGAGCAATAAGAATATAAGCAATAGAAGAAACCAACAAATTATATATTATAATATTAATAAAACACCAAAGGAAAATAAGAGAATAGCCGAACCAAGAAAGGAAAAGAGAGTAACAACAAATAAATGCGATCAAACATCAAATCAGTTAAACATTATAAAGAAATAAAGTAATTAAGATAAGAGAAAAGAGAAAGAAGAAGAGAAATAAAAGCAAAAGTAAATAACACATCGGACAGAAGTACTTCAGAAGTACATACAATATACTACATGTACTACATTGTACTACATACAATATATACAGGAATTATATACATACATATTATACATATATATGGATTAACTGCAGGTTTAATTTATACTCTAACCAATACAAAGCAACAGAAACAAGTTAAAAACAACAACAAACAAAACTAACAGCAAAATAAACAAAACCGAAAAAAATAATAAAAAATCGATCGATACTAACACAAAACTCTAAACAATAATAATATTAAGTAGAATTGAATGAAACATAATGAAAATAAAAACCAAAAGAACAATATTAAGTTTTTACATAGAACTTAATTTAAAACAACTAAAAAAATGTTAAGTTTGTTTAATATAATAAAATAAATTAAACTATCCTAAGAAGTACCACAAAAAATAGTTCAAAAGCAAAAACAAAAAGTAGCCGGATTCCATGAAACAAAAAAACCCATACTTACATACGTTGACCTTATATAGTATACTCGTATAGTGTCTGTTACTCGTATGAATGTATAAGTGTACATTTGGAGAAAAAATTGAGAAAAAATACCAAATAAATTGTAAAGTTAATTTTTTAATAAATATTACTATAATTACTGTATACGAAATATATATAGACACCTACATATACTATATATAAATAAAGTTATATACTGTACAATGATTAATATAAATATATAAATGTTAAATGTTTTTAAAGAAGAATAAGAAAAACAACTTTTACAATACTTTTATTACAAACCACAAAAAATGTTTTCTATAAAAATAGATGTATAAAAATTTTTAAAAAAAGTATGTATAAAAATTAAAAAAAAAATATAATAAAAAATATTATGTATATTATATGGTTAGTACATGTCTACGAATTTAATAAATTAAATAAGCTCAATTGAAATCAATTCAATTTCAAAATTCAATCGATGAAACTTATAAAAATTAAATCAACTCTACTTAAATCGAATTAACTCAAATCAATTCAATTCAATTACACTGAGTTAATATAAATGAAATTAACTTAAATGAACTTAACATCAATTCAACTTAAAACAGGTGAACTTAAATGAAACCAATAAATTAACTCAACTCAAATGAAACCAATAAAATAACTCAACTTAATGGACTTAAATGATATCGAAAATTAACTCAACTTAAATACGACAAAATGAATAAAGTAACCAATAAATTAGCTCAACTCGTATTCATTAAAAACTCGTATCAGAATAATTCAAATAAATTCGTCTTAAATCAATCCAACTTAAATGCGTTCAACATTAATTGACATAACTCAGCATTGACATTAATTTAACGTTAACGAAATTAACTTAATTAATTGGACTTAATTGCATTCTATGCAACGAAACTCGAATTCTACAGAATCAAATTAAACGGTTAATTAATTTCAAAGGATTCACATCAACTTAACTTAATTTCAACTCAACTTCCACTCAACTAAACTCCAGTAAAAAGGTGCAAATTAAATGATTCGAATTTAATAAAAATCGTAATCGTAGTGAGTTTCTCTTGATATACGCATACATATTGTATGTACGTCGTATATCGTATGTGTTATTTTGTATATTTACATATGTGTTGACATTTGTGGGAGGAAGCAGGCTTTAGCAAAGCAAAGGAAGCAAAATTAACACTAAGATACAATAAAATCTTAGAATAATAATAAAGAAAAATGCTGTTTTATTTTGGTTATTTTCTAAACTACTTGGAATTAAAAATTAGCAACTTTTTCACTTCTTAAAACGGCTCTCAACTAAAGGTAAGTTAAAAGGTAAAAGTTTTTAAGGTAAGTGTTGGATTTTATTTGTTTGTTACATTAAAATTCAAATTAAACATAAGTTAACTCTTCAAAAATATTGTAGGGAAACCCTATAAATAGTTATAATAATATTATATAATAATAAAATAAATTATTATAGAAATAAGATAAAAATTTTTTATTTAGAAGAACACTTGACATACAAATTTTTACCCTTTGAAATAACGTAACCTCCACGCAAAAAATCAAAGAAAAATCACCGAAAATAAACTCAACGCAATGCAACGCAACGCCAACAGCTCTTCAAACTAACGTCAAGGTAACGACGAAAGAAAACACTTGAGAAAAAATCCTCACAGTGCAACGATAACGTCAATGTTAACGTCAACGTCAACGTTAACGCCAACGCAAAGCAAAGCAGGGCTACGTAAAGGCACCTTCTTCAAAAAGACATCATTTTAGAAATCACCTTTAAATTGAGTTGAGGTGAAAACGTTTCGCGTTGCCACCTAAGTTTAAAAGAGTTATTTTCAAATTTTAGTATAGAATAGTGGAACATTAAATTTCAAGGGAAAAACGAAGAATTAAAAGAAAATAGTTTTAAATTATTTGCAGAAGTTAATTTTTTAAGTATAAATTTCACTCTTGTTTATACGAAACTGTGGCAACCTCATAAAGCAAACACTTCTTAAAAAATCCTTAAAGTAAATAAATATTACGTTGTCAACGAAGATGACGCACGCTATTTTACAGCACGAAGTAACGCATTCCGCACAACATTTAAATGCTTTTAACACTTGCTGAAAAATTGTTGTTTCTTTTTTTGCTTTTGCAACAGTTTCATTAACATGCATGCAACCATGCCATCCGTGGATTCATTTACATACCAGGTACTCGCCCAGGAAGTTTAGAAGACTGAAAACGTAAAACGCACACGCTAACACGCAACCACACTGACTTATATACGTTATAGGCACGTACGTAATCACTTAACTAGGTGTGTAAATTAAATTTATAAAGTAAACATTCCTAAGAAACATGCATTAAATTCTTAGTCCAGGGATATCAGAAGAATGATGGAAGGAAAACAGATTTTCTGCTAAGCTTTGTTTGGCTCTGTCAAAATCGGTTCGGTTTTCTTCTTCTCTGTTCCGTTCTGCTCTATTCCATTATATTCTATTCTATTCTGTTGTGTTCATCTCGGATCAGTCTAGAGGTTCTGCTAGTTCTGTCCTGCTCTTCCTCATTACATTCTAAATGAATATATTTTATTTTGCCTTGCATTACTTCACTTGGCCCTTCATATATGATCTTCGTTCTGCTCTGTCCTTCATAACGATACCAAATAATTCCATCAACAGAGGCTACAGCATTGTTGATATAACTGATGAGACTTCTACTGGAACATGAACAACCACACAGACACACACATCACACGCACACACATATAAACACACGCTTCTCTTTAGCACACCGAATTTTCTTGGGAATCAGTCAGAAGTTAAAATAAAATACTTGAAATGGGTTTTTCTCTGCCTTTCTCTATTTTCTTTCTCTCTCTCTCTCACACTCTCTTAATCACTCAGTCACTGTGCAGTAGAATGGTTTTCTTTTCACTGTGATTACTATACAAAAGTAATCGGGAAATCATTATATATTGGAAATTCAATTTATACTTTATTACATTTCAAACACATCACACGAAGGATATGCGATTACGTCCTTATCGTTATCCTTGTCCTTTCCTGTGCAACAGATATCCTGCGTATAAATTACAAAGGAAAGGAAAGACAACGAAAGCACTGCAGGCATCAATTAAATCTGGAAGGTTGCAAAATTGTTATTACTTTGGTTGTTGTTCATGCTTTTATGGTCTGTGTTAACCTGCAATGAAGCTTCAGTTTCAAAGTTTAGCCTTAAAAAATTCATCAAATTTTTCACTCCTAGAAGTAAAGAAATACTAATTTTAAAAACTAAGAAATTTATTGTAAGTACAATTTATTTAATTCTTATACCAAATTTAAGTAAACAAATTCATATTTATATTAAAGCAGAATAAGTGAAAAGGGCAAGTACACACACAGACACACAGACAAAAAGGAAACAGACACACAGACAAACAGAAAAACAGCCACACAAACAGATGGATGACGTGCAGAATATGAAAATCTTTCTGCGAATTTCAGAATGAGAACACATCAAGTCAATCGATAAATAATAATGAAGATACAAGTGCAGAAATATTCCCCCGACCAGCTTCTGTATGAAAACCGATTGAAATTTATTCACTGAACTGCAATTTTTGATTACGCTAAATTCATATGCTAGAACCTGAAACCCTTCGCCCTCTCTCACTCCCACCCCTCAAAAAGCATTTATATATGCATAAATATTCACTCATTGAATACACAAATTATTAACATTTCATTTGGCAGAGAAATTACACCAAATGCAAGAATCTTTGAAAACACACATCGCTAAACATGCATGCATGCATGATACGTATTCGTGTGAAAATAAACACACACACGTATACACACATAATGCATACATCGGCCCACATTCCAATTTTTGGCAGCCAACAAAATAATACGTGAGACTTTTTTAATAAGATTATAAAAAGTGTAAAATCGACTAAATTGTTTTAAAACAAACATAAAAACAAATATATGAAAACTCGACGAGTACATATATTTGCGTGTGTGTGGTTTTGCGTGTTTGTGTGACTTATTGGAACACAAACTCCGTCGCTGTCATATGCACAACATGGCGTATGAGTAACTTTATTCTATTAAAATATTCATGTTCAACCGTTTTGTCATCTACAGTGACAACAACAACAAAAACAACAACAATAGAGGGTGATGGTTATAACTTGATTAACTGCTTAAATCAGTGTATTTTTTTTTGATGTTCCACAAATTTATTATTTTTCAAGCGGCAGAGTTTCTTTTGTTGTAAAAAGGAAATGCAAAATGATATGATTTGTATAGAATTTTACAGGGGTTTTACAATATTTTAAATAAAGGCGAAAGAATATGAAATAAAATTATACATAGATTTAAGATCTCTTGATAAGAGAGCTCTCAAGGGAATGAAAATCAATTTATATTCTATTCTATTCTCTCTCGGTTTGTATAACAGGTTTTTATTTTCCAACACACACAATCACAGTCACATAACTACACATGGCAATCACACTCACAGTACACACATTCTTTCATATGTAGTTCATTGAATTTGGTCGAGTTTTTCTTTCGTTATCCTTATTTTTATAAGCTGTCCTTCAACCGCTTTGTCACGTGTTCGCTACTCATCTTTAAATAATTTCCATTGAATGTATTCGTGATAATCAAATGTTTCTTTATCACTTCAGCTTCCAAAGAGCTTACGAGAAAAGGAAACTCACTATTTAAAGCCCTACAATAAGGGATTTTAAAGAAGGATTTAACAATAAATTAAACTATTATTTAAGGGTTTGTATACCTTAAATATAGGTACAAAGAATACGTATAACTTTATTATTTAATATGAACTTTTTATATTCGACTTCTCGGTACTTTTTATATGGATTTTTCTTTCTTCTCCACTTCGTGGTCCTTTCTAATACATATTCTTTCGGTTGAAAAAGAAAAAAATGAAAAGCTTGACTTCTTGACAAGGTAAAACTTATTTCAAACGTTTCCGGAAATAAATTGAAATATCCAAACTTATATACAGACATGTGTATAAACTTGAGATTTCACCTTTATAACCATCACACAAGAGAGTGTATTTATATCCATTACACACACCGTCAACAGAAGCATCTACGTCCCAATCCAAGTTTAAATAACTCCCATATTTTTAGCAGTAGAAATGACACTCATCAGAGGAGGACATGTCAACGAATTGAAAATGGTGACAGTCCTGCATTATCATCATTATACACATAATAGTATGTACACATATCTAAATACATACATATATACTCGTATGTAGTCGTGTTTTCGTGGGTCCCTCCGATCATGTGGCAAGCCATTCTATATACTTACAATTCTATCTGTGATTCGACTCGTACATGACTGGAATTGTCATCAAAGATCCGTCATAAACTTGTAAAATAAATGGACTCCAGATGGCGATGACATTTTGAAAGATATACTTACTTATGTATGCATGTATGTAGAATATATAATGTTAATATACAATATATGAATAACATGGGAATTCATATGTTGCTGACATTTCCTGACAACGTAATACATTTGTCTCCGTATTTTATATTCGTAGTTCTTCTCTTTGTTTTCAAATTTAATACAGTGTCCTAGAAAGTTGAACAGAGTTTAAATTTGGATATTTAAAAGCTTTGTTTTTACGTATGGATTTTGCTTTTAAGTATTAGTTTCATTAGTATTTTCTATTCTATTGAAACTATTATTTAGTTCCATGATAAATTCCTACATTTTAATTACTTACATTGAGCCACAAAACAAATTATTGTAATCAGAAGCTATCCAACCATCGAACAGCTGTCAGGACAAAAATTTTAGTCAATTTGGTTCGTTATTAGCATAAATTTTAAACATATAAAACCATGGAGAATTACGTAATGAAAGGACGGTTACTTGGCTAATTCAGATCGGCCTAAAAGTATGCCACATTATTATGTACCTTTTATATTATTATATGCTTATATTTTATTATTGTATTCATTCCTTAAAAAGTGTGAAGAAATTTCCTTGAATGGACAATATTTGTCTATTTTATGTGTATAACTGAATTTTTTCTTTTAACTGAGATAAATTTCAAAAATTCTTTCTTCGATATTAAATACAATATTCAATTATATGATCTTTGTTGGTGGGTTTTGGGCCATTATACGTTCGACAAAAGGCTGCAATGATTTCAAAGTAATTTCAGATGAATGAACAACATCGTTCATCGTCTATCATCAATTGATGATTTTTTAAGGTTTCGCTTATTTGCAGAGAGAAAAAACCAAAAAAATAATAGCTTTTTGTTATTAAATTGTTGATGACGCTGATGTCATCCAATGACAGGGAATCCCAGCAGATTCCCAACCACTCCTCACACAGATATACACAGAAACAAACACTCTGTCTTTCTCTCCATCCTTCTTTCTTTCTCTGTATTTATTGTCTCTATTGAGACTCAACTTATTTAGATGAAAAACATTTCCAATAAAGTATACATAAATGAGTTTCATTTGACTCGTTCTTCAGCTTCTTCAAATGTATTCAATCCTTTTTATTTGTTCGGCGAAGTAAAGCCAAAGACATACATACACTCGTATGTATTTGGATTATTTATGTCAGAGGGTCTTTATTGAAATGTCAGAGGGCGTAGAGAAGAGATCTCAATACGTTACTAATGAAAACTAACCATTTACGATTTTTGTTGTCTTCCTTATCCGTCATCTGGGACTCGTATCGCAAGGAAATGATGTCAGAGAAAAGAGAAAACAAAAAATGAAACGTCGAGCAGAAAACTAATAAAGTAACTAAAATTTAGCATTTTGTGGGAGACAAAATTAATCAGAAGAAGATGAAGAACATAAAAAAGTTGAAGAATAAGAAAGTAGAAATAAAACAACAACAAAATGTGTATACTGTTGTACAATCGAGAGTATTTTGAGACTAATGGATATACTCGTAGATTTTGTACAGTATATATAATAGTTTCAATCGGCAGAGGAATATTTAACACGAGATAATATCGCAAATGTAGGGATCTGTACGTGTGTCTGTACGTGGGGTTGAGTAAATAATTGACATCCTTCCGGCGTTTAGTGATAAAGCCACCACCGCATATAAAAAAATTTTATTAATCAAGGATCAAGGAAAGGAGACGAAATACATAAATGCAAGGCATTAATAAAGATTGATGATTGACGCTTTCTTCGGCCTTCCTTCGAAAGATACACTACTCAAGTTACAGAGACAAGGTCAAGTTTAACAGAAACGCCTCCGCAATGCAGTAAAAAATCCACCCAGAAATCAACCCCCACGCCTCCTTCTCACCCCTCCTATCATCTTGTGTTGTGTTGTCTTGTCTACTAATGATATGTACGTACTTCGGGTGGCTTCGATAGCATGTCTTATATTGTCAAAAAAAAGCCATACTAGAGTACCCTCTTCTTGGGGTGACAAAAGACTAGGTCGTCTGTCACAAGCATAAACTAAAAAAAAAGGAACATAACAAAAAATTGTTTAAAAATCCTCCGATTCTATTCACTTCAACGAATCACGCTGTGCCGAGCTAATCGTCTCTCATCTCATCTTCTCCATCTTTCCCTCTATCTATCTATATAATATTTGTCTATTTATCTATCTCTGTCATTATTTCATTATATGTATTATAAAATGTTGACAACGAAATCACGCTTTCTCCATTTGCCCCCCTCCTCACCATCCTCCACTTCAAATTTCAAGATAAAATTCAAGCTTCCGCTTCAAGGATTCATTCATCGGAGGCTACGATGATTCCACTCCACAAGATTTCGCCACTTCAACAGAGACACAAGACAAAAAAACATAAAAGAGCAAAACATTTCTAAAGCAAACATGTATTTATTTAGCATGCATTTTTTATGGATGCTGCTGCTGCAGCGATTGATGAGGCGATGATGAAAAATTATCGATTCGATTAGAGCAGAGAAAAGAAAGTAAACACACGCAGGCAGATAGACACAACCAACAACTTGAGCGAGTGTCAGTAGAGTGTCAGTGTCAAGCAGACGAGCCCTGAGAAAAGCGCAACCCTGATCTACTGACACTCTTTCTAGTCGGTGCTGAAGGACAGGCTTTTTTAAAGTGTTTAGAGAATCGTTTAAGACGATTAGGAGAATTCTTTCCACTTTCTCTAAGGAAACAAAATGAACAACAAGTTCTTTAAATTATTCCATCACAAAAGTCAGAAAAATTGCAATCGTAATACATTCATGTTGAATTAACTCAATGAATGCATTCACTCAATGCCTTTAATTTTTCACCCTACCTAATTTTTAAAAATAAGATTTTTGAAGATATTTTTACAGACTTATTTTTGAATACCTTTTCAGTAATATAATAAAACAATACATAGTAATAAGAACCTAATATTAACTAACTCGTAATTTTTGTTAACTAATTTTTCATTAATTTAATATACTTACTCGAGTGTTCAATTCAATTGAATCGAATTGAACAATTGAATTGAACAACAGCTCATATTTTACTAATATTAAAACATTTCTTGTTTCTATTTTTCAGGTATGTTGATATCGAAAACAACGCGTAAGTAAAACAAAGCTTAACACGTTGTTACTTTTATTTTGTGTTTCATGTGTTATTTAATTTATCTGACCCAAGCCAAGAGTAATCAGTATCGAACCCAGCAATGTAGCTTTTGAAAAGTCCCCAAAGTTTATCCACGAACAGAAGAAATCACTTTTATGTTTATACTGAAGTTAAAGATGTTGAAGTCTTCTTTGTGGGGTGCATTTTCTTCCGCTGTAGTAAATTTTGATGCTTTTTTAGCTCCATGAAACTTGTTTTACAAATAAATAGCAAAACCCTGTGATTCTGTACAAACTTGTGTCACTTAGACATAAAAACTTTTAACAGAAAAACTTACAGAAGTGTGACAGCATCTCATATGTTTGATTTGTAGTTTCGTGTTTCGTAGTTTTGTACAGATTTTCGTGTAAGTATTTTATGTTTTTTTATATTTCAGCTTTTGTTTGTTTTTAATGCATTTGTTTTGTTTGTAAGCTTTTTTAAAGTTAGTTCTTTTAAATTAGTCACGTTAATAATCAAACACCTTCACACATACTGCTGCCCATGTTACCATCACAATTTATTTTGTCCCCCGAACTTGAAGTTCCACTAGAAAATATTAAATCCTATTCGAAGTCAACTGAAACTCTATAGTCTTCATTAAATATAATGAATTTATTATACTCCAATTATTGAAGTTACAAAACTTTAAATTCTTTAATGAGAGTTGAAAAAAAATTTAATGTTTCTGTTTTAAATTATCTCTTGAAGTTTCTATTCATTTGACTGCTTTAATTATGGTGCAATAGTTTCCAAAAAAAAGTCCTTATTTATCAAGCTGCTAACAAGATTGAAACTTCTTTATGGCAAATCAAAAGACTCGCAGCAAGTCGCATGAAGGAGAACTTTACCTCAGCACCTTTTTTTTCTCTGTCTCTTCATTAAATTTCGAGCCCTTTTATTTGCATCAAAGTTATTTACACTTCCTTAATCTACATTACAAATAAACGGGGTAGGAGAAAATAGGAAGAGAAAGAAAAAAGTGTGAAGAAAGAGTGAAACGAAGTATGGAAGGAGGGAGGAAAGAAAGGAAAAAGGGAAGAATCAGAAGAAGAAGCTAGAAAAAGTTTCGTGGCATAGTTTTGCATAGAATTCTATAAAAGAAGAATAAAATTAATGATATTGATTATGATGTTTGTGAATAAAATATGAGGATGTTCCAATTTAAAGGTATGAGAATACTAGGATAAGATGTAATGTCTGTACATATGTATGACATATTGTATGTGTATATTAAAAGCATGTAAATCCCTTTGAATATATTATGAGAGAATATGTTATTTAATATTTGAGGATTTGAATATATAAGGCGAAACTTGATATAATTCTATATGATGATGTGAGTAAATGTGGACATGAGGATGTGGAAGGTATATAAAAGGACACGATTTTGAAAGCTTTCAGATTGGATGAGATGAGGATTGAAAGTTATGAAGTTGAATGTATGTCATCTATCTTACGAGTAGATTCACTTAATAATTTCACCCTTTTATTTTTTTATCCTTAGTTTTTATTAAATTATTTATTACTTCTATTTTTTATTTGGGGGAAAGCCTACTTAAAACATATATTTCGAATTTACATGAAATATTGAAACTCTTAGGATGACTTATGAACCCGAATAAAATATATACGAGTATGTATAACCAAAAATTATTCTTCTCTTCTCATTAATTTTGCAATTTATTTTTCTGCACGTGCTGTCGTAATTTAGTTGTGAGTAATTAAAACGAGCAGCTGGGTGGTGAGCAACGAAAGGTGCTGCCCCGATGCTGCTCCATTCACCTTCACACATGGCGAAACTAAACACACCGCTTCATCCCTTTCTTTTTCTCTCTCTCTCTATCTCTAAAATTATTTCCTAAACGAACGTTTAAATACTTGAATGTGTTTACCATTTTCTCTTACATCCTTGTGGAGAAAAATGAGAAAAGGAGCAACAATGAAGGCAACAGCAAATGTATGATGCTCTCACAAATATTTTCATATCCTCCTGCAAGGACATTTTTTCATTCATTAGGCTACCAAAAAAAACAAGCATGACTGCTACCTAATTTCTTAAAACGAAAGGTTTTTTCACTACACTTGAGCTGATTGAACTTCCTTTGAAATGAGAGAAGATATCTTTAAATAACTTATGATGATTCTGTTGAGCAGGGTTTGTGGAGGGTGCATTTAATATTTTTTAAATATTTTCTTTCCTCTCAATGTACGAGTACCAGTATCTGTACCTCTTCCTGTATTCAGCTTGCTCTATCCGGTATCTTCTTCTGCTTCTTCTTCTTTCTCTTCTTCTTCTTCTTGATACCTCTAAAATCTTCTTGAGATCCCAAACCATGCGTTGAGTGAGTCATTCACCAAAGAAAATCGATGAATTTTATGATTACGCTATGATATGGTTTTTCCTTTTATTGTACGTCTTTTAATGCTTTTCTGTAATAAATTTCTTCTTCTTCTCACTGAAGCTGTTACTTACGCATTTCGTATACAAATATAAACAATAACAACAGTATAATAACAGATATAATGATAATGATATCCATTAAGTGTATTGAATTTTTAATTAGAATAGATAGAGACTTTAGATAAATTTGTGAATATTAGAAAAATCTATTAAAATCTTCCAAATACTTCTTGAGAATACTTTTTGAGAATTCTTCTTGAGAAAGAAGAAATTACAATATTTTAAGAAGAGTGAATTTCAGGAGAAGATTAAATAATTATAATAAATACTATTGATTAACAACAGAGATAAACTCATATCAATCATTTTTTATTTATTCTTATTTATTTTTGGTATTTAATATTAATTGCATTTTCTATTTCGTAAAATTAAAGTTCTGTAATATAAGTTGTGTTGCCAAGACCAAGTGAAGAAAAAGAAGATCAAGGAGATCCTTAAATAAAGCAAGAAAAGCAGCTCTCCTCCCCATCGATAAGTTTTTGCTTGAATTCACATGACCCCGAAGTCACTTTACGTGCTCACTTTCTTTATCATTATTTTATTGAGGAGACTTCATGAGCGTCTCTTCTTCTTGTTGTTCTTTTCTCCCTCGGCCTCAGTTGGTTATCCTTGTGCGTTGTCTTTTCTTACTCTCTCTCTCTCTCTCTCTCTCTTGGTAAGAGTTGAGAGGGCTCTCTCCCCCTCCATTTTTTTATTATTGTTGTTGTTGCTACGAGTTGCTAGGAATCTAAATACCTTTGTAAGGACAGCAAACAAGCAGCCTCAGGTGTTTGCAATTTGTTCTTGCTATTGTTTTTCTTGTTGTTTGGCTTTTCTAATGCGTTTCATGTGGAAGTGCTGTTGAATCGCTGCTGTGGGTAGTAAGGTAGGGAATATCAACAACAACAGCAACAACAAAACAACTTACACTAAGTGTTGTCTACTAGTTTCCACGTTTATTGCTTGGCTATACAAATACCCACACGCTCACACACACACACACACACACACACACACACACACACACACACCCACTTAAATAACCAAACGCGCTATCGGTAGCTGGGCGCATTAACAATGAAATATTAATCAGTGTGCGTGTATGTTTGTGTCTATAAAAACTGTCAATAGATGGCAGCAATAAATTTTTGCAGCTGCATCCTCTGCTATTCACCACGGAAAGCATTCTCGTCCTTGCCAAGGATGAAACGGCATATCACTGAAAACAATTTCCAAAGAACAATGAATTGCATTTTAAAATGCACTCTAAATAATGACTCTGAAGTCACTCGTACTTCATCAGCAACATCGGTATCGCTCTTAAGCTTCACTCGCCAGATAAAAAATTTGCTGCAGCAATATTTCATTAATTCACATTTATATCTATTGCCATTTTTTTCGTCAGTAGCTTCCGTGGTTGTCGATGGTGGCTTTTCAAGAACTGCTGCCGGGACCAAAGAAATTTCCATGTACTTCGCTAGTAGTCACAAGTGAAAGTCTGCAATAAAACAAAGCCCACGAAATACAAAAACAACTGCAAAACATTCACTTCTATGCTCAAGTCAACAGTTAGCTTTCAGTTTAGCCGTTTAGATTAATGTTTTTTGCTTTACTATTTATTTCCGGTTGTATTCAATTTCATTCGTTACTAAAAATTGTTCTTCATTCCTTCTTCTCCTCCTCTTCTGATTCTTTTTTACAGAATGCGATCAAACTTTTGTCTCACGCATCGGTGGCCCCCAAAATGGTACATTCTCGGCGCCACTGCTTCACAATCCGAAAAATCATTCGCGGCAGTGTCTTTACACATTCCTAGCAGGACCCGGTCAACGCGTAGAAGTAGTTTTTACATCATTTAATCTTAGAGGAAGTCCACCAGAGTAAGTTTCATTATAATTACTAAATTAAATAACTTCTCTCCACTAAATAGAGGGAAAAATAAAAGAAATAATAATAAGAACAATTGAGATATGCTAGAAAAGACAATATTGATCTGACTTATTTATTTTCGCTTTCAGTGGATCGGCTGTTGGCGAGTTACCAACGTAAGTAATCCTAGAATTTTCATATTTCAGAATCCAATCAAAAGATAAATTAATCTTTAAATAATAATACCCTAATACGCTAATACGCGTAGTTAAATAAACTACGCTAGTTAGACTACACTATATCACAATATTTCTGTCTCTTTCTTTCGCTTGAATTTATCCAGTTGTGTTCACGAATACATGGATATATACTCTGAAGTGCAGTCATCGGATCCAGCGGAATTGATTAACTCCCCCTTTGGTGGCCGATACTGTGGCACCATACCACCACGACGACGTATATCCATGTACCGAGCGATTGCCATCTCATTTTTTAGCAGTAAAAATATCTCGATGCCCGACTTATTCGAAGGACGCTATAGATTTATAAATGCATGTGAGTATAAATCAGGAAGGATCAGATAATCATACCAGACCAAATGAAACCACAGAATATGAGATCAGATGAGATCCAATCCAATATAGATCCAGTTCCACTCATAAAAAGATTATTACTCGTATCTTACTACTCATAATTATTTATCACTATATCTCATCTCTTATTATGTAATCTATTTAAATTCATTGGGTGTTATTGGGAATATGTCTTTAGCCGAATACGAAATCGGTATTCCTATCGCTGGCTCACCATGTTCCTATACGATCACGCCCAGCATGAGTGTCAACAAGACGGGCGCCCTCATCTCGCCAACGTATCCAGGTGCGTATCCGAAAGATATGTCGTGCACGTATCAATTTCTTGGCGAATCGAATCAGAGAGTCAGATTGGAGTTCCGTGATTTCGATCTATTTTTTGGAGGACCACAGTGAGTATCAAACAGCGTATGACACATGATTGTTCCACTATCTCTCGATCTCCTCTTTCTTTTCTCTTTGTACGTTTGACAAAACAGCTGCCCGTTCGATTACGTCAAAATTTACGATGGTCCCGATAATTCGTCAGCACTCATCGGTACATATTGCGGACAACAAAGAAATTTAGTTTTATACTCAAGCGAATCGAGCCTTTTTGTTCACTTTTTCACGTTACCAAGAACGGCGAACACGCAAAATCGTGGCTTCAAAGGAATTTATGAATTTAGCGAAAGTTTTGTTAAATTAGATTTTATACGTAAGTAATTTTGGTAGATGACCAATCATAAACTACTGATCTACTATTATTTTTAAGAGTATACAATTTAAATTAACACTTCAATTTAATGTTTAATGCATTGAATCAATTTATTATACTTGCCTATAATTGTTTGTACCCAAAATTAACATGGATATCTTGCTTTAGCAAAGCATTAGTTTATTAGGAATCCTGAATAACAATGCAAAAAAACTACAGCAAGTATAGTTCGGTCCTGTTCAGACAACTCACTCAAATATATATGAATGTACAAAATGTATTTCTTAAGTAACATCTTCTCAAAACAACTCAGAGGAAACTTAGAGGGAAAAAGGGAAATCGAGGAGAATAACATCAAACAACAACAACAACAATGGTGCCTGCAGTCATTAATGTCATTTATTGTTATGTGTTTGTTAAAGATGTCAACCACAACATTAGTTTTCTTAAGTCGAAAATCAACAGGCATATTTTGCGTCAGTTGTATGTGGATGTTGTTTGCCCAGGTGACCGGGGACTGTTTGCTGCATTTTGTGGTCTCTCTCTACCCCTTCCCACACCTCAACTATTACAATACTATCAGAACTTTAAGTGTATTTTAGTTAAAGTAAAGCACTACTAAACCTTAGGACTAAACCCATTCACACTCGATTGGTTATTTCATTATATCTACCCTTTTTCATTGCAAAAATTATTTTTTTCTCCCTTCGACTGTCACATTTTTTGAAAAATGCAACAATACTGCTCTTGTCCTCCACCATTTCACTACTCACCACACATACAATCAGGTGAAAACGATGGCATTCACATACGTGGCTCAGAATGTGATCAAAAGATTTTGTCGCGAAAGGAATCGACCGGAGCGGTACTATCGCCTAATTATCCATATCCGTATATACCGAAAACCGTGTGCAGGTGAGTATCATACTCTAAGAACCACTCCGTATGCATGCTTAAGTTGGGAGAATATGTACTATGAAGGAATAAATCCTTATCTCCACAATCATTCTCAGGTATTTCATTTATGGTATGCAAGACGCTCAGCATTTGGAACGGGTGCGTTTGGAGTTCTCGGCTTTCAATATACCAAAAGTCGAACATAAGGACAAAAGCGAGTAAGTATTTGCCATAAAATTCCATATCGCTTTGACATCAAAACGACTCGATGGGAAAACTAAATCGCAGTCCCGACCTGACTAATTTTGAATTCCAAATACGTACCGTAATTTAAAATTTTTATCCACACAGATCAAACTGCACGGATGGCTACTTGAAAATATACCTGAAGGGTCAAGAGACTGCCGATGCTTATGATAAATTCGATTATGAACTCTGCGGCAACGAGACACAACGCGTGGTCAGCGACGGGCCACGGCTGGCCATGGTCTTCAGTTCCGGCGAATTACAAGGGCGTGGTTTCAAGGGAAAATACACCTTCGAAACTGAGTACAAAATCCCCGGTACAGCTGCACCCGATGGCACGTGCAGCTTTACGTATGTCAGCAGTTCAAAGAAACGCGGCGATCTTAACAGTCCCCGTTACCCATCCAATTACCCATCAGCGACGAACTGTTCCTATTTGTTTTTGGCCGAGCCCAACGAACAGGTGACAATCGTCTTTGATCACTTCAAAGTAAAAGCCGATGGCAATACAAACGCCACAGCAGGAGCCTATGGGTGAGTTCTACTTTATCAAAACTTCTGAACAAGTACTCTATATATTATTATTTCCTATCTCTCTCTGTCCTCCTCCTTTTCCCTCTCTCTCTCTCTCTCACTCTCTCACTCTCTCTCTTTCTATCTATCTCTCTCGTATTCTCTCACTCTATTTTGTTACATTTTCGTTTCATTTGTTCTCTCAAAAAAGTTCCGGAGCTTGCTTTGAAGATTGGCTGGAAATGTATCTCGTTTATCGTGATAACAACGACCGGTTTCTTGGTCGATATTGTGGTCTCACATCGCCCGGTCCCGTTGAAAGTCCGAGGGGCGCTGTTGGTTTGAGAATCACTTTGCATACTGATCAAGAAAATGTGGCCAGCGGCTTCAAGGCACGCTACTTCTTCGAGGAGGTCAAATCCGAGGTGGGTGATTGCGGTGGTAACTTCTCCAATGAGGACTCGGGCATCATAACATCGCCCAACTATCCGGCCCAATATAAAGCGCCCGGCAAAGGAATGGCCTCAATGGCATGCAACTGGTTAATGACAGCACGTCCCGGTTACAAACTCTCAATTAATTTTGAGCATTTCTCCATTGAAGGCGATCCAGCCAGTAAGTAGTACCGTAGTATCATTCCATTCTTTTTGCAGAACTTAACTCGTACTCGTGGCTTTCAGTTCGAGGATGTCCTGCTGCTGTATTGCGTCTTTGGGTAAACGTAGACTCAGATCAACCACCGCTGGAACTGTGTGGTGAGAAACCACCCATCGAACAGTGGCATTATATTTCCACAGGTCAGACGGCGCGCATTAGTTTCACAACCAGCGACAAAACCGTGGGTGCACAGGTGAGTAAAAGAGGTTCTACTTAGGTCGAATAATCAAAAGACTTCTTTATGTTTGAAAGACCAAAATATATCCCAGGATTAGACTATGTATTTTATTTATGTACATACTATATATATGTAGTTAGTATATTCGATAAATTCAGAAAACATCTTTAAGAGTAGATAATGAAGATTAAATGATATTTGAAGTTAAAAGACCTCTTTGGACACCTGTCCATGAGACAGGTCTAAAGACTGAATGAACTATTGGAATGACTATTATTGGATGAATATATTTGTAAATTTACCTAACTTTTTAATTGTTTTGAAATTTTCAGGGCTTTCGCATTGTTTGGACTGAAATTCAAGACTCCGGCCCGGGACCACCATCGATTGGTCTACTGTGTGAGTCAACTTACCACTTTCAGTGTGAGGTGGGTTACTGCATCTCGGACAAGCTGCGCTGTGACGGTGTTAAAAACTGTGGTCCTGGTGATGATAGTGACGAATTGCACTGTGAGTCGTGAGTGAGTCGAACGGTTCAGTTCATTTTTAATTTCTTCCTTATATTATTTACTTTAATTTTTTTTAAATTTCATTTACTACAGCTAAATTAAGCTGAATTAAATGCAAAGGAACAGAAAAAGAAAAACATATTCCTATCAAAAGTAAAACTCAAGAAAAAAACTTTGAGAAGGTTTTTGTTTTTGTAAAAATAACATTTAAAAACATTTCATAGAAGTATTGAGATTAACATCTAGAATCTACTTGTCATTTAATTTATTTTGAATTGGTTAAGATCGGAAAAGGATTACAAATTCATCCGATGCAATGGTTAATCTCAATTAATTTCGTTGTATATAAATATTTAATTTTTTTTTATTGTTTTACTTTATTTTTTTTATTTTAATTTATTTTGTATATTGTTTTAATTTACTTTTATAGCGAACATTTAAACTTGAACCAGACGAACACTTACAATTTTATACTAATACTATTTCTATAATAATTCTATACAATATTCTATTCTATATCTAAATTCTAATCTAATCTTTGCCTATATAAATACAGACCTCAATGCAATATTTCTAAATATGTTTTAAACAAGAAAGAGACGTATTTTCATTTTTAAAAACTATAAATATAAATTTAAAGAACGTAAATATTTGAATATTTAGAAACGTGTGTAATTTTTTCTATATTTTAATATAATTATTTAAGTTATATTTATATGTATGCATGTATAGATCATATATTTAGATATATGAGCCATGAGGTCTGTAAATCTTCTCCATTTAATATCTTAACTATAACTTTAACTATCGCACCACAGAAGCTCGCCTAAAGTTAACCTACTATAAATACTTTTCTGATACTAAATTTACTACGAAACCCTGCTTCCAAAAAAATATATAAAAAATATCATAAATAGACAAAATTATAATAATAATAATATAATATAATACATAATTCAGCAACATGAAAATAACTGTATTTCTTGATTTTCATTATCCAAATTTTCTCCACCTGAATGTTTTAAGAATGATTCTGTTGATTAAAATGATCTATTATTAAACTATTAAATTCCTTTAGGTTCTTAATTCGATTTTTCGAATTTCATTGGGCGAAATTTATTTGGTTGAAGGTTCGGAAATTCCTATTGTAATTCTTAACTTTTCCGTAACTAAAAAAGTACCCTGTTTAAGTTGTTCAAAATAAATTTATAAAAAAAATGTAGTAGCAAAATAATTCATTACTTCTCTAATAAAATTCGTCGACTTATCTAAGTGTTTAAATATTTTTTACAAAAAATAAAATCTTTAAGAAAAGCACGTTTTTAACTAATTAACCAACTAAGTTCCGTAAATTAATGATTAAAGTAATAATTTTTGCAAAATAGAACGTACTCTTAGAAAACACAGACATCTACGTTTTCCCCACTCTTGGTTTTTGCCCTTTTAACTTTGCTTATAATCTATATAATATGTCAATTTTTTGTTTTTCTATTTCACTTAAGAGTTTAATACATTTTTAAAGTCGATCGGTCATTAAATTAAATTGAATAAATTATTTATTCTCGTAGTATTTTCGTAATTTTCTTAACTTCTCTCTCAACTTTCAATTGATTTGTTGACAAAATGTTTCCTATCTGTTCTTTCTTTGTCTTTGTCTCTCTTCTCTCTTTTCTTCTCTTTTTTCATCTTTTAAATTCATTAAAACAACAACATCTTCTTCTTTTCTTTTCTTCTTCTTTTACTCTCGCTCTCTGTGTGTGTGTGCGTTTATAACCCACCTAATCTCAGGTGACGGAAGTGTCATTAAAATACCGTTAATCTTACATCTACTTGCTTTAGCAATTTTAACCATTTACTAGATTATTTTTTCTAAAAGTTTTAAAATATCCGGTAATTTTAAAAAGAAAAAAACTTAACTTCATTTGATTTATCAAACTTTTTCACATACGATTAAAAATAGAAAGAATTGCTAAAACATTTAGTTAACACAACAACAGCCACAACAGCAACAATAACAACCACAAAAACAACAGAACACAGTGGACAAAAACAACTTATGTACATATAAAAAGCAAACAAAGTAAAAAAGTAAAAATATAATAAATCCAACTCAATATTACTAAAATAATAAGAATCTTTAAATATATAATAACAGATTAAGCAACATGTGAGTCTTTCAAAACTAAACTAATAATTAATCACTTAACATTGAACACTTTTTATTTACTACTATACGAGTATAATAAATAAAAACACTGCCTCAGCAAAAAGAGAAGGAGACACCTCCTTGAAAAAGAAAAAAAATAAAGAAAAAAAGAGAGAGAGAAAGAAAGAGAGAGAGAAAGTGTGTGTGTGGAAGAAAAAATGCAGTAGCAGAAGAACCGTTTTCTTCGAGGTTTTATCAGTTGTATTATATTCATACATACATATTTAGTTATACTCGTACATTACAAAGTTCTTCCGGTTATTCAAATAAGTCGATTACCCAACCGATGCGGTTCTATCTATAACGGTTACAGAGGTTACACTCTCGATTGCAAGGTAATCAATGAAACTCTTTTGCTGTGGTTCACATACTACATACTATTGGCCCTTGTCACAGTAAACCTCCTGAGGCCGGCCTCTCGCACACTGATTGGTTGGCACATGTCCCATGCCACGAACCAACCGATCATCGCGAGTGATGCCGCCCTCAAGAGGCCTAATGTGACATCTGCCAGTCACAATCACTGCTTCACTGTAATGAAACACTCACAAATACACACACAAACACACCTACATATATATATATCTATAAATACATATATGTGTAATACTCGTATATCGCCCAACAACCAACACAATAATAACACATTCACACTTCAAGCTTTGTTTTCGCCATTGAGAAGAAAGAAATCAAGAATGCTTTACAGATTTCATATAGTTTTTCTTTTTAATAATGAATTTATTGTTCTTCGTGAATCGTGTTGTCATAGAATCAAATCAAATCATGCTTTGAACACTTCTTATAGCATAGCGTAGTCATTAAATAGACCTGTTATTAGATGCTTGAATCTATTTTTGGGGTGCATTAAATTCGGTTCCAAACAGTTAAACTTTTGATGTCAAACATAATTTTATTCACTTATTTTCTGTTCTATTTTTCTTTGATTTCCATTAAAAAATCCTTCCATAATGCCTCTATTATGTCTTCGGGCCCAGATATGGTTCTAAAATTAAGTTCTATGAACTATCAGATCGAATATCAGTTACAAGCCATCAGCAAATGAATCGTCTGAACGCTTTCGTTGATGAAAGCTGATCCTTTGGATTGCTTTGAGAAAACCTGATCGTTAGTCTTGAATGATCCAACGTCTGAACGGCTAACAAGATCTTCATACAAGATGCTTTTTTAGACTGGGTTCCATTTGTTATGTTCGATTCTTAAGTGAACGGAAAAAAGCAATCACTATTCACTCACATTATGTTTATAAAATCGTTTTTGCATTGAATGGGTTTTTTGTTCTCTTGCGTTGAGTTTATTTTCCGCTTCCATTGTGTTAATTGTATTTCAAGACTAAACGCACCATTAAATTAAGAGAGCACATTTAAAGTTTAAGAACGGAACCCAAAAATCTTAGCTAATATTTCAAAATTCAAATAATTCACTGAGCACAACATTATAAACAACATTCACCGTTAGCCAATCACAACATCATCAGAATAGAAACCAACAAACAATTCTATTTAATTTAATCAACATCAAAATTGAAATCGGAATCGAATCAAAATTAAAATCGGAATCTGAATCAAAATCACGATCACTAAATCTGAATCAAAATCACAATCGAAATTACAATCAGAATCAAAACAAATAAACAAATAACAAGAATTTGCTTTTACAAAACATTCAATTAATTATTAATTATTTATTAACCAAGTATTACATATATGTACGTACTCGTATATATGCATATATTATGGTTAACTGTATATATTATAATATCGAGAAACAAATTTGAACCCATTAAATAACAAAATGTCTCTTTCTGCTTTTTTCGACCCCTTCCTCGAACAACGAATAAAAAACGAACTCGTCGTTCGTGTTTTTAAAGGTATAACGGAAGCGCCCGAGGAGGATCACGGCGTTCTAATTATAATAACACTGGTCGTCGTCTCGTTCCTAATCTGTCTCCTATGCACACTTTATCACTCCAGAAGAAAACGTAGACATCACCCGCGGCAGCTGGGCGGCGGACTGCATCGAAATGCAGCGCACTACGATTCCACGACAAGTGCAACGGGTAAATTTCATTAATTTACCAATTTTAGCATACATACAGCACACTCTCGAAACGATGAACATTCATTAAGATTAGCAACCACAATTTTTCCATTAATTATTCTTAAAGGTGTACGTAGCATTAAAGCCCAACAAGGTGAACAAATCTTCCGAGAAGCTTCCATCCGTTTAACACAAATTGTGCTGCAATTAATGAAATTTTCAGTTTATTGTCTTTTACGTCTCTTGCATCTACCAATTTTTGCCATGTCTGTATCAATTTTTCATATGCCTGTGTTCACATTTGTATTTATTTCATCGGCTAACACGCGTTCGATGTGTAAAATGGCTGGTGTCAGACATATCATAACGATGCGTACATCACTCAAACTGATTGGTTGGCAAAAACTAATTTTTGTTAGTCTTTTATTGATTTTAGTCATTGCAACAATCAAATTTATGTTTTCAACCGAATGTAAATCCTTTTTATATTGAAAAAATTCCTTCTGAGATCAAATAATGAAGGTTTCATAATAATTATATACAATCTCAAGCGTGAACAGCGTAGATTTTTAATATCTCACCGTTTCGCTAGTGCACTGTATGTATAATCTTTAAAATACTTTTAATTACTACTATTATAATTATTTATTATTATGTTTTTATTATATATATTATTATATTTTAAATATTAATATTATTTACTTTTATAATTTAATTGTTTTTTGTTTTTTACAGTTTTTAAAATTTTATCGAGACGTTAATTTTTTGCTCATCATTTGTTTATGTGTTTAATGTTATGTTACCCAGTTACAACAGCAACAACACAGAAATCTACTTAAATTAACCCTATATATGTATATGTATATCTCTCTCCCCACACCCACCCTCTTTTATCGCTCCCCTTGCACTCCCATCACACCGCCAACAGGTTTGAGTTCCAGTCGTCGTCATTTACAAGCCGGCGGCAGCATTTCGGGCAGTTTACATGGCATCAACAGCGGCACGCTCATCATACCGCCAGCGCCCCTGCCGCCCACAAGTTTACCGCCACCACCGCACATCTGCATCTCTAGCGTCGGCGCTGGAATCGGCAGTGGAATGTTGCTGAACGCCATCGGCGATGATGTCGTTATACTCGGAGATGATGACAACGATGACGACGACAACGACAACGACAACATCAACGAGGACGAGGATCAACATCATCAACACCTGCATCATCGCCATCATCATGATATCTACATCAACGATGTGCGCTTCGATGAGGCCAGCTTGGAGCAACTGAATCGCTTGGGGAACGTTTAACAATTGATTAAAATCTATAAGAAAATCTTCAGAATATAAACAAATCATGCAACAAAACTAATTCAAACAAACAGCGAAAACGGCGATGTTTCCGGTGAAGTTCACTGAAGAGAAGAAATACGTAAAGTGAAAAGTTTTCTGTGCAGGCAAAGAAAACAAAAAAAACATGCATTCGAACAATATTATTACGTAGCCTCCAAGAATAAGCAACAACAATGCAACAACAGAAAACTAAAATTTTAAAAAACACCTAATAAATAAGTAAGCAACCGATGAGTGTAGAGCAAATAAATAAATAGAAAAAACAAAAGGTATAAAAACCAAAAAAACTATACAAAAATACGTATTTAATGAAATATTTTCATTGCAAGTAAATGAAAAAGTTGTTGATTTTTATATTTGATACGATTAAATAAAAATAGTAAAAAAAAATTTATTAAGAAATTTAAAACCGTATATTAAAACCGTAAATTCACACATACGAAGTGGCAGATACTGAACAAAATTTAATCAATCAGTCATTCATTCATTCATATATACATCGTTACATACATCAAACATTAATTTGACATAATTATTTAAAAAACGCTTTGATTAAAACGATTACGATTACTAAACTAAGTAATAAACGAAACTAAATAGCAAAAAAGTTTTAAAAATTCTAGAATCGCAAAATAAAGCTTGAATAAAAGTTACGTGAATACAAGATTAGGTTAAGATTTCTGAATTGCTGCCGAAAACGCATGGGAGGACGGGGGTAGGGTGACTTCCATAGAAAAATAGACTTCAAGAAGACATTTTTAAAGATTCAAGAGATTAAAATAGAGCCTTTTTTAAAATTCGAATTTTATAAATTTTTATATTCCACATTTATTATGCGAAATCTTCTCTTCTCTTCTTCCTTTCCTCTTTTATAATTTGTCCTAATCGTGTCCTTCTTTCTTTAGAACACAATACTACTTTTAACCCATGGAAACGACGATACAGAAAAATTCTAAAGCAATTTAAGACATGGCCATTTGTTTGATTTCAAAAGGATCTCTGCACTCTTTGTACCAACTAGATCTCACCGATTTCCTGGGACACCTCTGCACTCCTCCCCCCGCCCCTTCCAATAACACCGTTATTCAAAGAGTGGCCTAAGGTTCATTTCAATCACAGTCAAGATAAAACAATTTGGAAATTTTATCGAATTATACATATTTTGAAAAGAAAAACCTAGTATGTATACACAATATTGAAAACTAAACAACACTAAATTAAACTAAACAACTATTGTTATTACAATAAATATAAACAAAAAATAAAATAAACAAAAAGAAAACACAACCAAATATTAAAAACTTAAAGAACACACAGATTAGTGACTATCAAAAATGCATCTTCCAAAAACAAAAAAAAAACAAAACAAAATAATAACAACAACAAATATTAAAATGAATAAATTAGATGTATGTATGTATGAAGGAAAGTAGAATAAATATACATATTATAATATATAAAAAACAATAATAAAAAAAGTGAAACATACACTCAAGTATTCTAAAAAACTATCGATCGCGGGAAGAAATTCAATTTATGCAATAAACATGAAGATTAAAAATAAAATAATAATGAAGAAAGAAATAACAATAAATAAAACAAAACAATAAATAAATCACGAAACTGATCGAAGTTGAAAAAGGTAGATGATCAAAGATGTGATCGAAAAGAAGATCAAAGAGGTGATCACAGAGTTCATCAAAGAGATAATCATAATTAATGATCTCGTTACTTTAGTACAGAGTTTGTTTTGTGGTTCTTTTAAACAAGATCGTTTCTCAAATACGCTAGAAAGAAGATACCAAAAAATACACCCCGACTCAAGATTGACTTTAAAAAAAAAAGAACACTATTGAATGAAAATATAAAAAATAAAAATATATTAAAACTAAAATGCTTAAAATTTAAAAATTTTCCTGAGATGCCACACGACGTCATTAATAATTATATATTATTATATTAATAATTAAAAATTTAAAATAAAAACTTAACAATTACAAAAAATTGCAAAAAAGCATTTAAACAAAATCAAATCAAGAAAAACGAAGCCAAACTTAAACAAATCTAAATGCAACATTAAATTACACCACAAAGAGTTGAACGTTTAGATTTAATACAAAACAGTAACTAAAGTTAAACATGCATTTTTATTAATGTTCGTAGGAAACAGAAAATTCGTAGTATTCGTAAAAATAATTAAAACAGAAAATAAAAAAATAAGATGACAAAAACAAAAACTAAAATAACGCATTTCATGGTTGAATATAAAGTATAGTTAAATGTCGATAAACTAAAGTAAAGAAATAAAAAGTATAGTAAAGAAATAAAAAGAATAAAGGCAAAAAAACACTTGAAACAATATATTGATACAATGACGTATATACAGTATATTGTATTAGTTACATATTATTTTGCATAATATTTAATTGAATGTATGTGGAAAAAATAGTTTCTTTTGTTGTTTTCTGTTTTTAAAAAAGAGTATTTTTCAAAATTTCTAAATAAATTTAATTATCATTTTAATAAAATTTAAAACAGTTTCAATGCAATTATATGCATTATAATAATGATTTATGTATATATGTACCTATGTATATGTATACAGTTTTTATTCTGGGTTCAATTTTTACTTATTTAATAGAAGAAAAATATGTAAACCCAAAATTATTCAAGTAAATGAAACAAAATGGAAAAGAAAACATTTTTGTGAAAAAATTATTGGTTTCATGGAGTAAATAATAAATATTTCCACACAAAAGATGTGAACAATAAAGTAAATTAAAAAGTAAATAAAAAATTCAAATATTTTGTGAATAAAAGGAGCACATTCTTAAAAATACGGATGAAATGATTAAAATGAAAATTAAATTTAAAACCAATAAAAATATTCATTATTTACAGAGTATTAAAAACATAAAACAAAATAAAATATAAAATATACTAAATTAAAAAAGGAAAAAAAGATTTATGATAAAATTTCGCCAGAAATAAATTTTTTAAAATACATAAATATGTAAAAGAATGTTTTATATTTGTTTTAGCAAAATATAAAGAATTATAAAAAAGAAATGCAACTCGAAGAACTAACGTAATAAAGCAGCGTAGATAAATAAGAAGAAACCGTGAATAAATAAAACCTCCAAATTGGATGTCGCTAAAAAAACATAAAACGAAAAAAAAAACAATTGAAAATATCTATAAAATAAAAGTAACTATGAAATATTGGTGAATGACTGTTGGGAAAAATTATATACAAAAAAATCAAATAACAGTACGGTTGTTAAAAAAAACAAAAAACAAAGAGTTGAAGAAAAAAGATCAATGAAACACTGTACGATATACAAGCAAACAAGAATAAGATTCACACAAATACTCGTATAAAGGGTCCTTCCTTAAGAGTGATACATTTTTAAAATTCCGATATCAGAAATCCACATCTTGAGCTGATCCAGTCGCCAAACTTCTCGCTCAGCAAATCGAGCGTAGCATTAGTTGTGCCACGCAACAGCCATCCTGCTCCAACCACAGGTTTTTAATATCATTGGTCTCAAGTTCTGCCCACGTAAATTCTGGAAATTTACGTAAGATCGGTGTCAGTATCCTTTCTTCACTCATCGTCTCGAAAGAAATACAGTCCAATGACGCCGTAACGGAAGAAATCACACCACACAGTGAGTTTTCCCGAATGCAGTGGCACCTCATGGAACACTTGTGGATTCTTATCGCTCCAATAAAGACAATTTTGCCACTGACAATAGTACCCGTGGCACTATAACAAAAATGCGCCTTGTCTGAGAAGATGATTTTTCCAATGAAATCAGCGAACTTGAAATGCAATCTCTGGTCGTTTGGCTTCAACTCTTGAGTCAATACAACTTTTTACGGATGCATTGCCAAATCCTTTCGCAAAACTCGACAAGTTAATGCTAACCGTTTATAAACACAGATCCATACATGTACATACATAAATTCACACACACACACACACATTTATACATCTTCCTAAACATTGCATAAACAGTCGAAAATAAATTCACGTAAATTTAAAATTATTAACAACAAAAAATCACAATCGTAAAAAAATATACATATGTATTAATGTAATGCAATAACAGTAAAAATAGCCATTATAGTGCAAAGAAACAGATGAATTAAATAAAAATTAGCAAATAAACCAACAATTAATTGAAACGTTAAAGAAAGTAAATAAATAATGATGAAAATAATAATAAAGCTCAGCTACACAATTTCATGTTAACATTAACTATAAAGTGAGGTAAAATTAATGAATACATTAAAGTAAAGTAAAATCTATAATACATATATACATATACATACATGTATATATAGATATGTATATTAAGAAAAAGGTGTTTAGATTGTGTGTAAGAAGAATTATAAATGGACGTTAGTTAACAGTAATTAAAGCAAAAACCAAAACAAATTAATAATAAAAATAATAATCTAAAAATTTTAATTTAAGTTATATTCAGTTCTGCAATTCTGATGAATAAAGGGCAACTATGTGTTTTTGTTTTTTTTATTAATATTGTATTACATTACCATCAATAATCATCAATAATCATTTTTATTTTATTAATAGATATTCTTACAAATACATTATTACTATTAAATATGATTACAACTACATTATTATTATTATTATAATTATTATTGTTATATTTAATATTATAATTTAAGACATTATTATTAAAAATTTCTGGTTAAAGAATAATTGGAGATAATCTATTATAATTATTATTATTATGTATTCAATTAAATTTATTTCGAAGTGTATTATTATAAAATATTACATTGCGTCACAAGAAATTGAAGCAAATATATACATACATTAAAAATATAACAGTGTCAATTTATTTCTAAAAAGTCCGACTTCCATCCTCACACCTTCCATCCACACGCGTTTCTGGAACCAATTTTCCGTTAGACGTTCACTCCAATTTTGTTCTTGGTGTAGTTTATAGCGCTCATATGGCAACAACTTCGAATTCTTCTGCTCTGGTATAGTTATCGCGTTATATTCCGTTGGAATTTCAAATTCTTACCTCTTATCTCCTAAACTGTTAAAGATATCCGGATAGGATATAAATGGCTTTACAAAGGAATTTTGAAAAGCTTTTATTTATTTAAAATAAATATTAACTTTTAATATGATTTTCGAAAAAATACTATAGAAATATTATTTTTAATGCTTTATTTAATTCTAACAGACTTTGTTCTAAATAGTTAGTTAGTACGAATAAGTGTAAATTCAGGAGAAATTACATTATCTATGTATATACTAATGCCGGGCCCATTAAATGAATCAGTTAAAACATTTCTCATTTGTTTGCATTTAAACGAAACTTGTCCATCATTTTGTTAATAGCATCCGCATCGCCTTTGATCTGAGCTTTGTTCTTTTTAGCCATAAAGTTGAAGAAATTGAAATTGAAATTTAAATTTATTGAGCCTTTTTTCAACAACATTATAAGTAAACAAAATTCAAATTACAATTGTGGACAAAAATTAAAGACTATAATGTATTATCTTAAAAACATATATCTACAGCAGTATCATACTTATAGTATTAGAAAGAAGAAAACATTGAAGAAAACAATAACATGAATATTAAACGCTCTTGCTCCCGGAGCTGACATAGATTGAGATATATAAATCTCTTAACCTAGATTAGATCTTAATGCTAACTTAATGCTCTAAGTAAAGAAAAATAAAGAAAACAGTAATAAAAAATTAATACAAAAACAAAAAAGAGAAAACAAACCTTTTAGACACATTTGAGTGCTAACCTCTATGAGAATGAGGTGCTGTATTTTTATAAAAATTGTGACAAAGTGACATATTTAAATCAAAATTAGCGGGAGCTTCGTTAACAAAGCCAATAGGTGATAAATACCTTAAATTTGACCAGCTAAAGACACTTTGTTGATTGTAGATATCAAGAATACAAACGTTATCATGGCATGAGATTCTATTGACAAATCTATGTAGAATATCTGACACGTAAAGTCCAATTGGACATACTTTAGCTTCGGAATAAACGAAACGATTCGAGTAACGTTTTGTAGGCGATTGGAAATACTTTCCAATACAATGACGTAAGACCTTGCGTTCCAAAATTTCAAATTCTCTAATGACAGTTGGAGAAACGTTAAACCAAATGGGAAAGCCATACAAGATAACAGGTCGAATACAGGTTTTATACAACAAAAGTTTAAGTTGAAGAAAACACTTTCAGTTATCATACAACACTAATAATCTTACGTGTGTGAATCAGCAACCTACCTCAGTTAACAGACTCTCGAATGTTGTCTCCTTCGTACCCACCAAATAGAAATCCTCATCCTTAACCGTTATCTCGCCGTCTGGTGCATCTGCAGTTCCTTCGTAGATGTTCAACTCTTTAAAATCAAAAACTACATCAAATCAATGATTATTTTTAATGATCTCGATGAAAGCATTCCAAATTTGAATATGCTCACCCACGCTTTTAATCAGTTCACCATCAGCATCTGTGAAATTGAACTGGAATATATTGACCACTGTGCGATTATCGGGATCCGAGTCCTTTAGTTTATTGCGTATCTTGTCGATAACATTATCGCTCTTCATTTTGCTTACGGATTATGTAGAATTAAGTCCGTCGTCTTAAGCGCACAATTGCAAAATCTAATCTGAACTCGACAGTGAATTTTGATCAATTGTGAGGTAGGTACATTTTCTACAAATTGATATCAATTAAGCAGAAAAACCTATTATATTTTCTTAGCATAATTCTTAATTAAAATCAATTGTAAGAAGCACAAGAAACTGCTTTTACTGGTCTAATTGATGGATGGCTGAATGACATGACATGCAAGGAGAAGCAGATCACCCAGCTATTGTTATTTAAAACTCAACTTTAATCTAATTTCAGCTATGGGAGGTTTGTAAATTCACGATTTAATAACAGAATCAGTGCATTGCTTTAACTACTTTTGTATGCAAACTTTTCTCTTTAGTACAAGTAAAAAATTGTTCGTTTAAATCTTTACTTAAAATTAAAACTTATGTTATAATTGCAATTAGAACTAAAACTGCAATTAAATTAAAACTGCTGCGTTTATGGCTTCCATAATTTCAAGAAACCATCTTCACTATAGGAGGCTAACAGATTCTGATGCGGATGGTGAGTCAGACCGATTACATCTTTTTCGTGTACCTGAAAGCAAACGTTGAATAGGAATGTTGAATATCTATAAAATGTGCGTATAGTCAAGATGCTAAGAGTGCCTTCTGCAGTGTCTTGCTTCTGTGCTGCACATTTTAAAATATACTTACATTTAACGTCCGCTCCAATTTGCCTGATGACACTGAGAAACAGTACAGCACTTGATCCTCGCCAGCACAATAAATAAATTCACCGCGCGGCGAAAGTGTGGCAGATATAAAGGCACCACCCTCACGCTTTCCCGATGAAAAGGAGCGCACAATCTGACCCTGCATGTTCATAATGACCACCGTATTCGAACGATTGCAGACTATGAAATGTTCAGGATTTTTGGGCAGTATTAATACGGTATTGACAGCCAATTCGTTGCCAAGCGGCTTATACGTCGACAGACATTCAGTAGTCTTGAGAGACCATATTTTAACAGTGCCATCAGAGGAGGCGCTTAGCACTTGGTGGCCATCGGGTGTAAAAGTAGCCTCATTAACGAAGGACGTATGACCTATAAAAGAATCAATTAAATCATGTTTAAAAAGCCAACATGTTTACAATCACCCTTGAATTCCTTAAGCATTTTGCCTGATTTCAGACCGTGCAAGCGTATCGTATGATCAAATGAAGCACTCAACACTTGGCTGTTGTCGCGGGAGAACTGAAGTCCAGTGATGCCCTTTGTATGCGCACGTTCAAACTTTCGAAGACACTGTCCGGTAATAATGCGCCAAACCTTGATTTGACCATCCTGTGCGCCCGACGCAATCATCTCCGAGTCTCTTGAAAACGCCAAAGCCAACACAGCTTCTTCCATCATCATGAACTGATCCTGAGCCTGATACTTCAGATCTTTACGTATCTTTCCAGTCGTGAAATTCCACACCTCTAGGAAACCGTCAACGCTGCCTGTAATCAGGTACTGACCGTCGGGTGAAAACTGTGCGCACTCAACGTGCGACTTTTGGCCAAACTTAATTTGCCGGAACATTTGTGTGGGATACATTTCCTCTTCTTGATCCTTCATAGCAGCCTTTCCACGAAACAGATCAATGGTGGTGCCGGGCGGGAGCATTCCCTGATGCTGTTGCCATTTTAATGCCTGACCCAACAACGCCAGAAGACGGGACGAGGGCACCACATGCACTTCACCGCTCAGCTCTTGTGCAATTACAGTACGACGTTTCTCTTTGCTGCTACTCTCCGGATAGGCCTCGCGCGGGTCAAAGTAAGCACGTTGCAGCATGTTTTCTGAAAGCAAGGAGTTTTTATTAGGAACTGATTTATAAATTGAACTCAGTTAAAACACACCCAAATGTATATAGCGCTCCGGCTCATGCTGTTTCAGCATTATCATTGGATCCGTTTGACGCAACAGCGATCGCGCCGCCCCCAATTCACGCAGTTCTATCAATTCCAACACAATCTGTTCGTACAGGTTAAGCAGCTTCTTGTCCGGCAGTTTTAGTGATTGTGTAACTTTTAGCACAGTATCCCAGTGCCCGTTACTGATGTCCTGAACAAAACCGTCCACACTATCGACGGTATTCAACGAGACGCCGGTCTCCTCCTGTGTGGGGAAATGGGGTATAGGAAACAGGTAAATCAGTGCACTTATATTGCAAATATTTTTAACTCACCTGGAGTGCTTGCAGTGTCTTGAAGAGATTGGACTCCTTCAGATATTGCTGAATGAGGCGAATAACACTGCAATGAAAAAACTTTTAGTTCTCACGAAAAGAGGTTAATGCTCAAATGATTGTCTTACTCGGCGGATTCTATTTCAATAGACATTTTACTTTATTTTGATTATTTTAATAGAAAATAATATAAATTCATTTATTTTATTTCACAAAATAAATATGTAACAAACTTCTTCTTCTCGCTGTATTGTCAATTATAGAAACGTCAAACAATTTTCGGTGGTGGAAACACATAACAAAAGCACTTTCCTTTGTCAGGGTTGACTTGCGACTGGAATATGTATTAAAAGTACTTTTTGTGGTAGAATGGTACTAGTGTCCATAGTTATCTATTTTAGAACATTTATATTTTTGGAACCTGATAATTTGAAATCTTCTAAAAATATAGTAGATTAGCATTATGGTTAATAGGTTCATCTTTTATGGTGACATTCCTTAGCACTACATGTAAAATTAACACACATGTATTATAAATCTAAAATATGCACACAGCACTGAACTCGTTTTAGACAGTTCTGAACTTCAATGTCAAGGACTGACGGACTATGACTACGAAGGACTATGGATGCTTTCAGCCTTTAAATAGTTATTAAACCTTGAATAGAATAACAATAATAAATGAATACCATAACGCCATCTTTCTTGATCTCATTTCAGCTCTGCATGTTTTGGCAAATTAAACATTTGTATTCATAACAATTTGGTGTATCTAAACAATAAATATAATCGTATGATAACGATATTTTATTAGTTTATTATATTAAACGTTAACAAAAAGAAAAAAAATATTTATACATATGAAATATTTAACTTAACAAATTAGGCTATTTGGAAATCATTTTGGAATATTTAAAATTTTCACTTTGAAAAAGCTTTTTCTAAATTACACGCACAAATTTTGTAGATTGTTAATACTTAAGTATTTTGAAAATTTTGCATATGATGATATGCTTATCTATGCTGATAAGTAGGAAACTTTTTATTTATAATACATGATTTTTCCCAACAAGAGCACTGTTTAAACCAATTGGTGCTTAGTTATCCTTCTTCATTCTGGTGGAAGTCATACGATATATAATAGAATCCCGTCCTGGATCCATTGTGCCGATGGCATAGCAAATAGCCAACAGGGAAAAGCCGAAGGTGACCATGAACCACAAAATTATGTTGAAAATTACTGGATAATCTTCGTTGTAATAAGTTGCAAGATTGTATCCCTTCGATAATAGAAATAATGATATTAATAGAAAATGCAATCAACCGTCTATAATTGAAGTAGGAATTCGTATGCAACTTACGTCAGTAGAAGTACCAGTAGTAGGTTCGCCTTGGCGTTTGAAGCGTCCGCCATCCGATTTATTTGTGATTGCGACAACCAGCACATTTTTTTTACTTGCCTTTTGAATAGAAGCATTTAGCTGGGAGACAGCAGCTTCTATAATATTAGTGGCTTCTGCCATTGCTTCCGATTTCTCACCATGCGCCTTAGAAATGGGTTCCAAAGACAGACGAAAGAACACAAAGTTGGCAGCTGCCTGCATAGCAGCGAGATTATCAGAAGCAGAGTTGATAAAACTGATGGACTGCAAAAACTGTTTGTCTGCTGAGTGGAGAGCAGGGTTTAGGCTCTTCGCCTTAATAACTGGCACATCCTTATCTCCAAAGCAAGAACGATAGTTAACAACCTTGAAATTTATGACATTAATGCACAAATTGGATGTTAAGCAACCAAAATACACTTACGCCCTCTTCGAACTCATTGAAATTTACGTCACACACAGCAGCATTGGAAGCTCCCAACTCTGAAGTTATAACATTGAGTGAATCATCAGCATCATTGCCAGCCATAGAATAGGTTTTGGCGGAAGAGTCCACACTAATCTGATTTATTCCATCCACATACACGGCAATCACACCCGTGGCCAAATCAAATGGGTCGATTATAGTCATGCCAGTCCATTGGGCATCGCCAGGTATACTATTTCCAACAGCTGCGTTGAACACATCCCCGATATATTGACTTTGCAGTACATCTCTGCCCATAAAGGTAATTGACTCGGGACTACTAAGCACTGAAAATTCCCCGGACGCACGAACTGAGAGAAAATTTTTAAGAATAAGTATAAATGCGAGATCTCCAAACCTCTCCAAGGTTGGCTCCAAGCTAATTACAACTAGTTGCAAAATCAATAATTGCCTCAATATACAATTTCTAATTCGTGTTAAAAGCTATTTCTTGTAATATATGTTATTCTTCGTTCGTTAATTTTGTTGTATTGAAATTAGTTACTTACTTGCCCCACAAAGCAAAGGGAAAATTACTAAAATTCGCAGCATTTTCGATTGTCCAACTAAAAATTTGATCATATGACAACCGACGAAAAAGTGTTCCATTTTTCTTCCAAGAAATTTTCAATTGACAATGTTTCAATTCCACTTGCCTGCAGAATCACATGACAATTGAATAACATCTCTAGAAGTTGCCAGGTAAACGAGACATGTTTAAAATTAAAAATATATTTTAAAATTATCAAATGCAATATACACAAAAGCTGACAAGGGATATTTCGCTAAACTCGTAATCACATCCAACTTCCTTGCAAAATCTTTCAAAGGCACCATAATATTAATCGTGTTTTTTCATAAAATATAAAAGGTCTTACACAATTGCTTTTCATTTTTATTTCTTGCCGTTTTTTAAATACATATAGTTGACTACATTTAAGAAAGGGGAAATCTTGAAATTTCTCTATAATCTATATAGAGACCTGTGTATGTATAAAACACAACGTAGCGTCACCTTCAGCTTTTTCGACGGCTTTTTTGAAGTCGGAACAAAATGAAAAGCTTCAGCTTCACGCATCAGCAGCTGTTATTACTTATTTACGTTTACAAAAATCAAAATAAATTAGAAATTTTATGCACAGAAAAATAAAAATATCTAAAAATTATTGACAAACTACTTATAATTAGAGCCCCATAACATATTATGGGGCTTGTTTTAATTGAAAATGGACATGGGTCCACGAATTTTTTATTAATTTTTTTTCAAGTTCATTATTTTGCCTGCTGAAATATAATAAATATGTTTGAAGTAAAAAAATTTTTATTGCTGTCAAAATCATATTGTTTTTGTTGGAATTTTTGAAAGGTAACATATTTTTATGATAAAACGTAGACAACATTTTTGAGGGGAAATTTTTGAAGCCATACGAAAATCTATTTTGAGGCCGCCTAAGGCTTTTTTTTGTTCTCATAAGATTTTGCTTGTGTTCGTTTTGAAGCTGAAGCTGAAGCCGCATTGTGTTTCATACATAAGTGTCTTTTGTGTTGCGAAGAACTATACAGTTCATTAAAATAATGCTGCTATAAACGTCGCTTAAGCAACCGTAGCGAGCATAGCTTAGCTCACAAATATCAAATTGATAGCTTTTTGCATCTTTGTAGTATATTATAATTTATATATGTGCATATAAGTAGCTTCATTACTTTAATTTGAAATGTACAAACGAACTTTAACCAAACGATATCACGTAAGGACAATCTGCATAACGTAACGCTAACCTATATTCTATTTTCGACTGTCCGCTATTAGCTACCAAGAAAAGATCTACTGCAACCCTGCTTGTTAAAGTTTTGTTTACTTTTCCATTCAATAAAGTAAACAGACCGCGAAGAATTTTGATCCTTGCCCATTTTTACCCCTTAAATATGTCCAATAAAGTCGAATACTTGCAGGAGTTATTAAAATCTTGTTTCGTACCAGAGCTTAAGCGAGATCTAGATAGCTTACCAATACAGAGTGAATACTTCACAGAGTACCATCAAATGCTGGAGCAGCAGCTCCCACACCTGTATGATTTTATACAGCAAAATGAAGTTTGGATTTGGGAAAGTCAGGATCAGGAAAATCTGGAGGTTTGAAGTTTGCAACATCAATGTAATACATTCATTTAGTTTTAATTGTTTACTTTTAAAATATAGTTGAATGCCTCTTTATTGTTATTATTCTGTGAAATAACAGCGCCTGCAGCTCCATACGCACTGGAAAATGACTACTTACTCCAGAACGCAGATAAGGTACTGCAAAGGCAAATGCAAAAGCTATCAGATAAACAAGATGCCCAAATATTTACTTACTACAAGGACAAATTGAGAATTGACCGTTGGAAACGACATCTGGGTGCTGTACACGGAATTATGCGATGCCTTGGGGTACACTTAAGTTTTGTGAAGAGTTTTCAACAATTTTTTACTCTTATTACCATTTGTAGTTAAGATTTACATCCAACAATACTCGTACCTCTCTCAGTATGTCAAATGAATGGTTAACTTTTTGTCTATCAGTGGCTCTAAATTTTGGTGACTGTCATGAACCAATCTACAAACATTTCAGTACACAAATATTTCACGTAATGCTTTGCAGCGCAGTAAGTTGATTTAACAAATAATTCTTTGTTTATGTTACTTACATTTGTTTATTTAATAGAAGCGAAACGACATTCTGGAACTCAACATCCACAGCGTCATCTATGCATCTGTTTTTCAAAAAATCCTCACAACGAACACTGTGCCTGAAAATGCAGCAATTTGGAATTGCATGCTCCTATGCATGGACTTTTATGACGACATCGAAAGCCTTTCGGTATACAATAAAAACTTCATAAATTTTTAAGTTTGAGTTAAGCGTTTCTTGTTTACTTTTTGGTTCATTTACAGTGGACCATGGCTGATGATATGATGGAAGCACTTCTTCGAAATATTAGCCTGACGACGGAAACACTCGTGTGTATTTGCTTGCTCAAATTTGCAACACAACTCGGCTTCTACTGCAGTGCAAATCGCAAAGAAATTGAAAAAATGATAAATTCGAACCTCAATTCGTCAGAAACATTAAACAATTGTCGACATGTGTGCTCAAAAAACAGCTCCTACACTCCATTCAGATGGGCTAAAAACATTATTCAAACCTTTACATCTGAAGCCTATAAATTAATGGCAGGTGCGAATACTTGTCGGCAATTATTATTGGTATGTGAATCAGAAAAAACCAAAAATTGTATACGACAAAACCCTATAATGATTACTATTTCTAATCAGTAATTTATTCTAAAGATAATGGATATTTTTTAATGTCTATTACCACAGGAAATACATCGATGTTATATGGTTTGTATTCTACCAATTCCACTTGAATTAAGTCAACATATTTTGATTCCATTCTGGTCCAAGTTTATTGCTACATTAATGGAAACCCTTGTCGTACAAAAACAGGAGTTGGATATTATTAGCGTAAGTAAAATTGTCAATAAAATGTACAAGCTAAAATGTTTCCTTAGTTAGTTAAATCAATTCTGGAGACTTTCCACCACCAATTGAAGTACTCAGGTTATTGTGAGAAAAAACCTGAACTGCTAAACTATCGTAATTCAATTGAAAAACTATTAAAAGAGAACATATTTTGTAAATGAAATAAAGTTTATATATATATGTATATTTTAAAATTGATTAAATATGAGACACCAAAATAGAGTACTGCAGCATTGAATATTTTATATCTGCGATCAGACGGTTCAGGTCGAAAAATTCCATCATCAATAAGAAATGTCTGTATTATAATAAATATTATATATATATAATAGATATATGTATTATAATTGTGTCTGTGAATGAGACCTCTGAAAATACCTCGTCGACTGCACTGGATTAATCGTCTATTTTGCATTGCTCAATGATGCATTCAGCGACAACACTTTGCAATTCTTTGTGTATATCTTTCGCAACGCTGTCCATTTCTTCAATCCCAATTTGGCTGTCGTTTTCTTCTGGTTCGATGTCTTCGTTTTCATCAACTTCGAAGCATGTGTCTAATTGCGGTAGCAGCATAGATGGAGTGCACATTTGTTGCACTTCAGCATGCTGCCGTTCAATAAAATCTCTAATCGAATCGGTGCCTAGCAAGATATTAAATGATAAAAATTAAACTCGGAAAAATAACATAATTAAAACAATTAACATCTTTTACCGGACTGTGCATTCATCTGATTTCCGATGACCAAACCTGTCGAGCTACTAGCTTCACTAATATCCGACATGTTTAAATTATATTCATTTTTTTCATGTTCTAACTCTATTTTCAATAGTTGCATTTCTTCCTGCAGTTGCTTACGTCGCTTTTCCAAGTCCAACAACTTGGCCTGTTCTGCTTCGAGTGTGAGGCACAGTTCTCTAAATGTGTTGTTAGCGACTTCAACTAGAGATGCATTCTTTTCATACAGCGTGGAATTCATCCTATCGCCCAATTTATCAGCGGCTTCACTTTTGCTGGAAGTTTTTCTGACTTCTTTTGTGTCTTCGCTCATTTCGAAATCAATTAATTTTAGGAAATATACGTGTGCTTCAAATTAGTGTAAAATAAAATCAATTCTTTTAATAAGAAAAAACGATAATTTTAGAAGATTTTGAATAATTTTTCAATGACAGTATTGATTGTGAAAAGTGTTCAAAAGAAAGTAGACTGATCTAATTTGAGAAATCTAAGTATTCTACAGAAATATTCTTCCATGTTAGCACCAGTTTTTGAAAAGCAAATTTAGATTTTATAAAACAGTTCTGATTTAAGAAAGAAGTTAATAGCATACAGAAAAAACGCTTGAGACAGGCAACTTAACTCTTCGAATAAAGTGTAAACGAAAAATATTCTTATCCTTGTCCATAGCGCATAAGCAGTTCTTCGTAAAAGAAAAAAGTCATCATTGTTTGCGGCACAAAACGTATCATTGACAGCGTACATCCTTTATAGAATCCTTTGAAGCCATTTTCCCGAAATATGCTTTGTACGATATGCCAATCACTTCTAAATTCCTTAAATTCAGCATTTTTGCCAATAGTATTGACCACGTCAAGAGGCAGAGTAATGAAGGTAGCAATTCCTCCAGCAACAAGTGATGCATAGAAAAACGTCTCCCAATTTTCAGTAAGTCCGGGATTATCACTAAACTTATCTTTAATCTGATAAGGGAAACCGGCATGGACAATGTTAAATATATACAATGTCTTGACAACACCTACCTGATGGTATATTGCCAACTGTCCCACGGTGAGTACCATGCCGCGGAGAGCTGACAATGTCGCACCTGAGAAAATATTTCTGGCTCCTCCCTTCATATATAATTGACGAAATCCATCCCTGTAGCCCTGATAACTTATGATACCAGAATTACCAGAAGTGAGTCATAATTGTCGAGTGTTCGTTATTCCATTGCTTACTTCCGGCGTGTTTCTGGAGACCGTATGGCATCCATGCGCATCTGAATGTTCACCTTCTCTAACGGAGCATTTGTGAATCCTGCAATCAGACCGGCAGCTGCAGCATAACCAACTTTCTGCCTAAAACTTCCGGCTAGGCCCTGTTGTCTAGCGACTTCATAAATTCCGAAACGCTGTACGGAGAACCAAAATTGACGGATCACAGATGAAGACAGTCCGTAGTATAAGCCGGAAAAGCCTGATTCACCAGATTTGTTAATCAAGTATTGTTTAAGAATACATGAAGTTTAATCCTCATGAACATGACACGTACCACGATATTTTATAATTAACCGTACGACTTCAGAAGCCGGAATATGCTTCAATTCACCCTGCATGTGGCTACGTACCACATCCATGGGATGTGTAAATGTACTGGCTGTCGCAGTAGCAATGCCGCCAAAGTACCAATAGGTATGGGAAGATCTTTGTTTGGATTTTTCCATTTCTACAATTTTTCTTTTAATTATTGTCTAAAAAAATATTTAAACAATTTTAAAAAATAAATAAAAATAACATTTTTAATAAATTTATGTCAAAATAAAAAAATTGTTATAGAAGGAAACAAAGATGAAAGTTAATTGAGAGTTTTAATACCGTACGAATGCACTTGGAATCAGAGATAAATCAGAGATACATCGTTAGATGTACTTGGGGGTCAAACATCCGTTGGCACCTACCATTTTAGGTTTGGGAAACTTCACCACCTTTGTTTATATATGGTGAAATTTATATTTTAAAAACCAATGGCCTTGTCTATACGCAGTATCTTTTGAAACGGTTTCACTCAGTTCGTGTGGGAGAGATGAGGAAGTGTAAAGAATTTTTGAAACGAAAATAGACCCTGGTTCTCAGTTTCTTTGCACGCACAGCAGTTGTCAAACGAAAGAAGAGCAACGTAGTTTGCCGAAAGCGTGTTCATATTTTCTCACTCTGGCCAACATTTGGATATTCAGTAAATTTCACAAACACTTTGGCATCACATATTTACGACTTTTGAAACCAAATGAGAAACCAGTGTGTGTAGCCACCGATGGTATCGAAATACCAATAGTGAAACCATTTCAAAAGATACGACGTCTAGCTATGCTGATTTCATAACTAATTGAGTCCGTGGTGAAGCATGAAACAGCTGATTTTTTCAACATACTGAAAGCAGAAAACAAGAACAACAACATGGTAGCGCTCACGTATAGTGTACATGAATTCAACAGCTCATAAAAAATAGACGTCAAACCGATTTTTTAAGCGGCGAATTCGAAGTGTCCTATCTCATTATCTCTGCTTGGAATATCCGTCCATCCAATGGATTACATCCATTTTGAATCAAAATTCCGAGTTGTCAAAATTTACTTTCAAGTTGTCAAAATTGCATGCATTTTGTTTTTATAATCTACATCCAAGCCTGTTTCAAGGAAGCGACACATCAAAGCGAAAAAAGTTTCCAGGATTGCAGTCCTTGATGCTGACCAAGAATGATGGAAAACAAGATTACGCAGTGCGCATGCCGTTATCCTTTTTCGTTTGACAGTGACGTCACATGATACCGCTTGTAATTATAATTTTTAATGGAAATGTTAAAAACAACAACAAAATCAGAGCTTTTTCCCTAGTGTTTTTTCAAAACAGCATACATATGACGTACCGGCGCAGAACGAAACCACATTTGTTTGTTTAAATGCGTAATTCCTTACCTTTAATTTTTGTAGTATTTGGTCTAATGAGGCTTAAAGCTCATAATAGTTTTGTATATACATATGTAAACAAGAGAAGATTTTTTGCTGAAGTTATTCTCGATACATTTGGATATATCCGTAGCAAAGGCGTATTAATATAAGAAATGCATATTACCGTTTAAGTTACATAAATTGCATGCTTTAGTTATGTAACTTCATCCAAGCTTTCCCTGTTTTTAATTTTACCAGTATATTGTATAATAAAAAAACTTGTAAAAAATATAGAAGGTACAATGTACATGTATATTAACAGATTTCAATAAGTTAGAGTTACACTTTATAAACATTTTTATTCTATTTCTTAATTAAATTTTTGTGGTGATTCAAAAATGGCTTCATTTGAATGTGAATTTAAAAATAAATTTATCATGTACTTACACATTTATTTATTATTATCTTATTGAATCTAAGTTATTTTAGAAATCACTAGAAATTTAAATCAAATGAAGATACTCATAACTTGAGAAGTAAGCATCCTAATATACATATATGTAGTTATTATATTCCATAGCTATTTTTAAATATATAGTTAACCTAACTAAAACTAAAATATTAAAGAGCTAGTAATAAAGTAATACTTTAAATTTTCTAATTAAACGAAGAGCATTGCTTTAGGAGAACATTGCTTAACTGCGATATTTAATATGCATCAACATTGATGAAAAAACAAAACATTTCAATATCCTTAAAAACCAGTCTTCTCCCGAAGTGACTTGAAATTAAACTACACCATTTCCAAGTGTAAATGAGAATAGGTCAAATGCGAATAGGTCAATTGTAAATGAGATAGTCCATACGAAAATGAGAATAGGTCAATTGTAAATGAGATTTTCCAAGTGTAATTGAGAATAGATCAATTGTAAATGCGATTTTCCAAGTGTAAATGAGAATAGGTCAAGTGTAAATGAGAATAGGTCAATTGTAAAAGGGAACAGATCAAGTGTAAATGAGAATAGATCAATTGTAAATGAGAATAGGTCAATTGTAAATGAGAACAAATCAAGTGTAAATGAGACTTTTTTTTAGTTACGAGTGCTCGTATTTAATGAGCTTCCGGTTGAGCTTGTTAATATCCCAAACACAGTAAGAAGAAAAAAGCGTCTGAAAAAGCATTTCATTCAATTAGAAATAAATAACTATGGCACCTAATGAAAATTCTAATCTAATTATTCTATTATTATTGAAAATTCTAATTATTATTGTAATTGTATGCATTTTTATTAATTTTTCAATGATTTTGAAATTGTAAATCAACGTATATATTGAACAATAATTTCTTGTAACATAATTTATTAATATTATTATTATTATTTAAAATACTAAATTATTAAATAATAATTATTAAATACTAAATTAACAGCATTTAATATATTATATGATTATGTAAATATTTGTAATGAATAAAAACAACAAGAATAAAATGTAATGGTAAAAAACATGGTGAATAAATAAATAAATAATAATAATAATAATAATAATACGTATATTAAATCATAATAAGCTATATCTATAATAAGCTATAAGTTTCACATGCCAACTTGCATGTCCATGTTATCCAATGCTGGTTGGTGGAATGTGCTAGCGTGCTGTATGGCACGTGTACAGACGCTGGTGGAAACGGTTCTCTTCGCCAAATCTATTAAATTTTCTACGTATTGCACACGTTGTTCTCCCACTCCACCGGGTGTTGTAATGGGTATCTCCATTTTCTTTTAACATGGGCCTTTATTTTTCCCCAAACCGTCTCAATTGGGTTTAGCATGGGTGAATATGGAGACATTCGTAATAGACCCACTTCTGAAGTTATAAATATATCCATACTAATATATAAAAAAAGTCTGTCTCTCTGTCTGCCGGTTACCTTTTCATGGCTAAACCATTGCAGCGATTTTGATGAAATTGATCTGTTCTCATTTAAAATTCATCTACTCTCATTTACAATTGACCTATTCTTATTTACACTTGGAAAATCTCATTTACACTTGACCTATTCTCATTTACATTTGGAAAATCTCATTTACAATTGATCTATTCTCAATTACACTTGGAAAATCTCATTTACACTTGACCCATTCTCATTTACACTTGGAAAATCTCATTTACAATTGACCTATTCTCATTTACACTTGGAAAATCTCATTTACAATTGACCTATTCTCATTTCCACTTGACCTATTCTCATTTACACTTGGAAATGCTGTAGTTACAAGCTCGTTTTTATAATATATCCCGATTGTTGCATTCAGCCCATCTGATCCAATTCGTATCGAACTTTCTTTGCCTGTAGGGATGTTAAATTTTTTTGCATACGGTAATAAGCTGCCTTTTCGCGAAAATACTCGATTTCCGCAATAAGTCTTTCTTCCAATACTGAGGTCCTTTGTTTCTCACGTTGAGATGTATTTTCGGCATTTTGGTTATTCGAAAATAATTTCCGCCTGGGTGTTTCAACCAAATGTGGTTCTATATAATCTGTAAATTCCTGCAAAGTATGCGTGATGGTTGGTTTTTGTTTTTTAAAATTTATACAAATACAGTTCTAGCCACATACCACACCGGCTTCTTCCCCATATGGATTTAGGTCTAGTTCAACATTATGAGTATCCAATTTAGACCGTGTTTCTTCCGTCTTAACGATGACATCAAATTCTTCATCATCATCTCTTTCCCGTTTCTCCTCACCATCTCCAATCTTTTCTACGTCAGTTGAATCTAATAGTCGCATCAAGTCGGGATTTTCGTTCTGTCCTTTTATCGTTGCATCAATGTTATGTTTATTCTTGAGATGTCGCAGGATGTTTCCCGTCGTACCTTGATAGTTCTGCTCGTGCATACAAAGCTTGCAACGTACTCTGTACCTGTTTAGTTTTTCGAAATAGTTCCAGACTATGCTGACTCGCTTTTTAACACTGTACTGTTCCTTATTAGATTCATCGTTTTCAGAACTCATTGTTTACAGATCAGTTAACTCATCAACCTTGATTAGGTATTTATGGGGAACTGTTTTACTGTTTTAGAAGTGCAGATTTTGAGTGTTTAAATAAATTTTTTAAGAATTAGTGTTACAACTTCTTGACTATTTTTAATAGTAATCCAGAATTACTCTAAACCTCTGAAATTCTTTTTTGTACGACCGATATTACATTACGAACATTTGTTTGGCAAAACTGACAAATTGTTATTGCTTTCTGCACAGAGTTGTCAACTTTCAGCGAGAGTTGAGTTCATCCAGAGAGCAGAAACTTTTGGCGAGGCCAATCCAAATGTTTGTTGTCAACGAGGCGAAATTTCAACTCAAAAGTATGACATGTCAACTTGCATTTGTAAAATTTGCTATTTATTTGTTATATTGTAAGAAGAGATAGGATATAAGATAGGATAAGAATTGGAATTTTCAACGCGTTATAACTCGGTAACTATACGCGATCAAGATCATAAGATCAAGTTCTAATCAGCTTAAAAAACTACAACCACAACAAAAGTGAGTGAGTTTTCAACGGTAAAGTTGTTCCAATAAATGTTTTTATTTTGTAATTGTTGTCAAATTCTCCAATTGACGATTTTGATTAATTAAAAGGTTTACATATACATTTTGTTTAAAAGTTAAACTTGTTGAAAATAAAAGCAAAGAAAACATTAATCAGATTAAAATCAACATTAATAAGACTTTTTAAATGACTTAATGAAAATATTTGAAAAAACATTATTATTATTATAATTGAACAAAGTTAATATAAGAATTCCCCATTATATCTGCTGTTTGTATGTCTAGAAAATACGACTTTTTTCATACATTTGTGTATCCAATTTTGGACATGTAGAAGTGCCTTAATGCGCGTAACTAAAAAATTTCTTTTAGAATTTAGTGACGAAGTAATTACAAGTAGTTATATTTTCATGCGGATGAGAAAGTAACCATAATAGTTTATAGTATATCGGATAACATCGAATAACTAAGTAAACAATTGCCAAACGAGAATAATTACATACAGTTAAACTTATATTACCTTATTACTTTCCTGCCTAGGAGCTTGCCCTACTGTACACAGTCGCAGGTGTTTTTAGAGTAATTTGTTTATAAAAAAGGCTGTAACAGCGGACGCAATGAAAGAACTCGATTGGATGCTTGCTCCTTATTGACTGGTAAACAAATGGAAATTGAGGCGAAAAATTCGGGGACTGAATCAGAAAGCTCCGAATTTGGAAACACAGATGAGTCCTATGATCTTAATGTAACTAGACGCAAGAACAGTTTTGTATGGAAATATTTTCGACAAATTGAAGATTCCAAAAGCTTTGAATGCATCATCTGTAATGGTTGCGTTGGACATCAGACAAGCAACCTATCGCGTCACCTAGTCTTCACCCATAATATAAGGAACCCATCAAACGTAAATAACGATCACTTATTAATGATTTGATCCAATTTAATTAATAAATATTTTAGAGTGCGTCTGGCAGTAGCGAAAAGCGTGGGAGACCTGGTAAGAGTTTTATTTGGAAGTACTGCACAAAGCAGGACGAGAAACACGCACGCTGCCAACTCTGCAAGAAACAGCTTTACTTTGGCGGCGGAAACACAGAAAATATAGCGAAGCATCTGCGCCGAAAACATTCAGATATAATAGAACAGGAGACTAAAAGCAAGGTAACTGTAATTATAACCCTTTTTTTGTCAATTAGTTTAATCTCTGTTTAAAATATTTATGTATAATAACATACTGAGAAACATTTTATCAGATATACAACAATATTTTATACAATTCTCTTTATGTGATATATGTAGGAAAATATGAATGAATCGATGGAAGCAGAAGAATCTATCGCAGCTAACAACAATCAGCAGCTGCCAAGCAACGGAAACTCGGGAACATTTTCTAGAGAGAACTCGGTTTCGAGAAATGCACGCTATATACGCGAGCGCAAAGAACGAAAAGGTGGAAGCTATGTGTGGAATTACTGCGACAAGATTTCACGCCACTTAATACGCTGCAATCTATGTAGCAAAACGATGAGCTTTCATGGTACGGCCAATGTGATAACGCATTTGCAGAGGAAACACAATATCGTCGGAAAGATCGATGGATCGATCGTAAGTATTCAAACTTTTCCCATGATTTCAACAATAAACTCAAATTCAAAAATATGTAATTTAAGCGCGCCACTCTGGAAAACACTGTGCCGGACCTTAATGTCGATGAAGAGCTGCAAACTCCCAAAGCCGAAGAGGAAGGCAATGTGAGAGCATACAGACGTAACTCTTCCTCCGCTAGTATTGTGTGGAAATATTGCACCCGCGTTGGAAGAGATGTTGTGCGGTGTGGCTTCTGTAAGAAGAACTTATCCTATCAGGGTACCAGCAATTTGCAACGTCATTTGCATCGAATGCACGGTGTGGTCACGCAAATGCGCAGTTTCAAAGATGAAGATCACGAGGAAACAGAGCCGTGGAAGCACTTCAATAACAATTTTATTTGGCAACATTGCTCTATAGTGGAAGACTCTGTAGACAAAACCAAATGCAATTTATGCAATGCTGTATTTGATTCCAAAGATTTGGAAGGAATTGGCAAGCATTTACGGATATCACACGGCATTGAGTCAAAAAGTACTTCGGGAAGAAGAAGAAGAAAACACGGACGCTCTGGAACAGATGATGTATGTATGTAATGATTATAATGAGGGCATTTATCAAAGTTATATGGTTTTATTAAATGTTATAATATTTATGGATTAATTTTTACTTCGCTAGGACACAAGCTCATATGACGATGATGATTTTGACAATGATTGGAGTAGGAATGATTTTTCCAATGATGCCACTACAACTTTTGGTGAATCAAATATTAAGAAGGATGGATCTCTTTTCGATGAAATAATCGAAGAGGATCCCGATCATGCAACCTACGAAGAGGAACCATTTGATGCCAGTGTATGTTGATTTCATGATTTTTAGAAAGCATATTTTTCTGGAATTAGATCGCCAAATAATAGAACAATTTAATATGTGAGAAATTTTCAGATGATAAATGAGGTACCATTGGCGAATCCCCTCTCACCCCACTCCAGTAGAGCTGCCTCACCAGTATCTGAGAAAACAAACATTTTTAAAAGCAAAAAGCTGCAAAGACTCAATGAAGAAAAGGTCCGCATGGAAACTGAATATTTTCGCGAGAAGGCTGGCTTCTATCGTATGCAAAAGTATCTAACAGCATTGCAGGCCAAGAAGATGCGCAAAGAATTGGAGCAAATGAGTAATCCTGCTAACGGAAATGTCATCATTAAAAGTGATACTTTTGCAAATTCGAACCATCTGCCTCCGGTCGTAGACAACATGAACAACGCACAATCAATAATTATATAAGTAATTCATTTGAACAAATTTTGTCTTTCAAAACCTATGCCATGCAATAATTTTCATTAACATTAAGCTTCTTCATTACTATGTACATAATTACATAAAGGTAACACTTAATAAATAAGAAAAGAAAACTTTAAATTTAATTGTTTTCGTTAAACAAGTCTTCTTTGTCGGTTAGGTTAGGTTATGTGGGCTTGTAACCCCCTGGAGAGGGGGATACCTACCATACAGTTATAGTGGGAATTTCCTCGTATTCATGCCAGATCTACAGCATGTAGATCTTCTTTTAAATGTAAGAAACTATTTTTTGCGCCGTGTTGATTCCGAAATCTTCCGGATTTTCCAAACGAGCAGGAAATCTTAATTTCTACACTTCGTTATACATATAACGGTGTTTTTATTTATTTCCAATCTATGCAGTAATATAATTATTACACAAATATAGATATTATACAGATGTATTCTCCGATGTTTAATGGAACTTTGCAATCTTGGTATAAAAATATATGCCTATATCGTAATTGAGTGTTTATTAAAACAGTATATGTTTGAGATTTTTATTTACAGACTGAATTTAATATGCTTTTTAATAAAAATATATTTTTTTAACATACATACAAAACAATAACAAAAATATATACAAAACATATATATTTTTTTAAAAGATTTTGAAAATTCAACAAAAATTGCATTGAGATACATTATATAAGAAATACAGGTGGGGGGGGGGGGAGAGGATATTTATAGTTAAGACATATGGACACAGGAATTAGGAAGCAAAATGTTTACATATTTTATAAGTATTTAGCTGGAAAAATTTAAATGCAGGTACAAATATAATTATTTGTACAACTGCGATGGAATACTAGATCAAAATCAATTTTTTTATTACTACTGAAATTTTATTGTATAAACTCTTATTTCCTGTGTCTTCGTGGCTTTGTAGGAGGTTTTACGTGTAATTAATTTAAATGATATTATTTTACTAGCATCATGATTCAAATAATACAGTCATAACAGCCATAAGGCCAATACCGAAAATTAAAGCAAAAAATTGTTTCATCGACTCCACTGGGTTCTCCTCCTTAAGCAGATCGGGTAATACTGTGACTAGCGCAATGTGCAGAAAACCACCGGCTGTGAAAGGCATGATCCATGATGTGCGAGCCTCTGAAAGAATAGATGGGTAAGTTTTTGTAAATCTAAATATAATTCCAAATCAAATACATACTCGTCTATAGAGGAAATGAAATTATATGTAATGCGAGAAAATATCCAACGTACCCATTGCCGACGTCACTCCGGAACCGCCAATGGCAACCAGAGCGCCTAATAATCCAGCACCAGCGGTTAATAACTGAGCGCGCGCGGCGTCCCATCGGTTGAAACCGGAACGTAATAATATAGCAAAATCGCCGACTTCATGAGGAATCTCATGCACTAAATAAATAAATATGAAAAACTAGGATAGAAAATAATCAATAATTAAAGTAGTAATAAAAAGCTCACACAAAATTGCAAAGGTTGCCAGAACACCGTGACGAAATGATACCAAGAATGAACCAGCAACTGCCAATCCATGCGTAAAATTATCTATAGAGTTGGCCATCAAATTCAAGTATCCCGCCACTTTCTTCGGTTGTTCCTTGACTTTCTGTTCTCGCTCACGCAAATAGCAACCGTTTGGTACCTCTTCGATGTCACACGAATTCGAGCAGCTTTCCGAGGTCTGACCTTCTAAAACTTTTCCACCACTCTTACGTAATAAGCAATTCGCTATTTCAACACACTTCGGTTGAGGGTTCTCCTCGTCGGCGTTAGCGTAACCAGAGAATATTTTCTCCACCATAGTAAAGATGAGTATTCCCGATAAAACCCACAAACCTGAACGTAGTGAATGATGTCCTGACGACGCTGAAAGGCGGGAAAACATTAAACATTATTAAGGATCGAATTGCATAAGAAGCACGTTACGCTTACTTCCTGCATTGTCGCCTTCCCACGCTTCTGGTAACAGATGCAAGAAGACATCACCTAGCAAACCGCCTACAGCAAAACTCAGTAACACTTTAAGGAATGTGGATTGAGCAGCTAAAAATTAAATGTAACAATCATTTTGTATACAATGAAATGTCACATACTATATAAAACTTACGGTCAGTATATCCTTTGCTCTTCATATGTTCCTCCGATGGAATGATGAGCAGTGGCAAGATGCCACTCAAACCTATGACGACTGACCCCAGCAATGAAAACAACCAGGGTGTATACTCATAGCTCTTGACAAAGTCTGGTATGTAATGAGTAACCAGCTCGTTATACATGTACACGAAGTGTTCGTCGAACATAGTTTCTGTGGAGTTCATTTTGTAGGTATTTTCTGTGTTCGGTATTGATTAGTTAGCGATAGCGATATTCTAAACGAATAACGGTAATTCTATTCCAAGTTGTTTAAACTCTAATATCACAAAAGAACAAAAGATTTGTTCTGGAGTTGCTGCTGTTCTTACTACTTCTCCTTACTCACGATGAATTTAAACATCAAATCTGTAAAAGAAGAATAAATAAAAGTTTAGTATGTATTTTTATATAATTACCATTTTATGCGCCGTAAAAGACATTCTAATAATTTGTCGGAAACTAAAAGGGATTGAATGAATTCATATGAAAGCGTCGTTGCTGCTCTATTTTTAATATAAACAATACGATTGTGATAACATCGATCTTTTTGCACGATTGCAAATATTTGCAACTTCAAGGAAAACACGTATGTATATCTGCTGTTGTATATATATACGTATACGTATAGATACATATTTAGATAAAGTAAGGAAAAATGGATGCGTATTTAAAAAGCAATTGAAACAATTAATATTGATGATAGTTTTAACATTATTTTTATTAGAATTTACCGATTTAAATACGTTTTAGACACTTAACGCATATAAATTTAATTTATACAAATAAAGTAATTTTTTCAAAAATCTCGATGAAATAGTACAGCACAATAAATAAAATTTAATTGCTAATCAGTAGAATCTATTATTATAAATTAGAATATTTTAAACTGACTACCAATAGAATATGCTGATAGAAAAGCTTGCTAACGTATGTAACAGTTTCTTTATTCTGCAGTATTTTCTTTTTATATACATCATTCTGAAATTATATTCAGGATTATAAAAATAAATTCAAATTTTGTTTCTTAAAATAGCAAAAAAAATATAAAAAGCAATCCTTAAACCCACAAAATAAACATATTTCTGTTCTAAACTGGCTTCAATCAAGTGAACTTTAAGTTGCGAAAATGACACACCTAATAATTATTATTATATAGTCAAATTTACATATATTTCACATTAAATCTTTAAACAAACAAAAACGGACGGAGAAATTTAAAGAAACGGGTAGCTTAAAGCATTTCTAATAATATTAGAAGGGAGTATAAGGGATAAGAATATGAAATAATTTTTGGACACACATTTTATGACAATATAACAAATAAATGAAAACGATTTTACGATATAAATATTTATGTAAATATGCCTATCGATTCATGTATGTTATGCATGCAATTAAAATAGTAGTTTCTTAGATTCTAGTCTAATCTTGGGAACAATTTTTATAGTCATAGTGATCAAATCATTCAATATTATCTAATCTAACATGTACATACCTCAATACGAATATATTAACGAGAAAATCTAATTAAAATACAATTTAGAATATCTCTAAAGAATATTCTAAAGAATATCTAAGAATATCTCTAAAAAATTAAAGTAATAAATATTTAGATCTAAATTACCCTTTATATTGCGTAAAATTAAAACAATTCGTAAGAAAAGCGGAACATAAGAACTATTTCGAATCATGGTGTCAATAAAAAATTTCCTTTATCATTGCATTTACGCAGCATCAGAAGAAAGTATCGCTTCTTTGAACTTGAATATATTTATTTATTTAAAATTAGTATTTACTCTCAACGTTTAATGCGCGATTACTTGAAATACGCGACTACCAACGAATGATTAAATAAACTCACGTGCACCATATCAGCTGGTGTTTATGTACTTAACTTATATTATAAATTTAGCCGCTGAGTTGTGGAAGCGGTAGGTATAGATATCAGCCAACAGCTGGCTGGATGCCGTAACTAACATTACATTATATTTGCATAAAAAAATATATATACATATAAACAATGTTACTTATGGAGCTAACACCGTCGTTAATTTCTAATATTTTTTCACTTCGAACTACCATCTTGAAATTTTGCACTCTGCACTTCTAGTGTAATCAATTAAACATTTGATTCATAGTCAACCATTTGTGAAACGTGTATATAAGATTGAATTGTTTTTGTTCCATGTTTCTTCATGTGATAAGATTAAAGCATGTTTTAAGTACATTCGAGTAAACAATAATATGATGCGTTCCAACGTTATTTCTGTACGATATCAAAGTTTCAGGTTTAAAGCAAAATATACTCGTATACTAATAGATAAAATTCAAAAATAACTCATTACTATTATTGTTACTAAGATTTTATTTTACACGCCTAACTTCGGTTTATATTCAAATTAACCATCGATGTTGGCACTTCTTCCAATAAGAGAAAATAAGTAATTGTTAGTTAGATTTTATACGATTCGAAATAATTATGTGGTAACGTAAAGCCAAAGAAAAGGATCATCGATTGTAAATCGCAATGATTTGTAAGTGTAAACAGTATATTTTTAATCTTAAGACATTGAGGGGTGGCATCACCAATGAAATTAGCATAATTTGATCACATGTTTACCCTCCGGATTGTTCCCATCGGATTAAATATATTTATGAATTTTATGGAAGATTCTTTTCATATTTTCGGAAGGAACGGGAAAACATTTCGAATTCATGAAGTCACAATTAATCACAAAGAAGTTGAGCTAGAGTTCGAGCTCTAAAGATTTACCTGTGAAAGTCGTGATTGACACGGTCGATTGGAAAATAAATTTGGTAGTTAAGTAAATAAACAAACCGCACTTAATTATCTTTAATATTCCAAATATATAACATACGTATTGTTTAGACTCTAAACTTTAGAGCCACTAATCTTCACTGAGATTCAGCTGGCAAAATAAGTTTTATCACCAAATTGTACTGAACATAAACAGGAATAACTTGTTTAAATGAAGTTATTTCACAATATCGTTTTCTAATGTATAAAATCTTTTTTTTCCATTATTTCCAGATTAAAATATTATTACTTTTCCGTTATATGTACGTATTTCTTCTTTCTTTTCACAAATTAATTTTCTAAAGTTTCCTTGAAAAATTTTCCGACTTCCGATTGAAAACTTCCGAACCCGAGAATGAACAAATTTGAAATGAGAACCAGATAATTTTGTAATTAGTTTATTTTTTGGGGTATATTGCTATTCAAACTATAAAAAGCATGGCAAGCTGCGTACCAACATCATATATATTTTACAATGTAGAAGTGCCGTGTGAAGAAAAAGATGGCGATAAAAATGTATTAAATGCATAATAAATGGTGGTTGCAGAATCAGCTGTGTTTTTGTTTTGATTTCTATCTCCTTTTTTCTTAGTATTAGTGATGCCATCCAGACTTATGATACTATTCGCACAATTTCTGCTTTACTCAATAAACAAATTTTTTTAATTTGGAAAATTAAATTAGTTTTTATACGTCAATTGAAAAAATTGTGCTTTATTTCCAAAGAGCTGAAAATTTATAAAGGGTGTTTATTTTTTAAGGTACTGAAAACTGAACTGAATTTTCTTTTTTCACCAAACATTTGTACTTCAAAAAGTATTGGAAAAAAGCTATGCAAACTTCTGTTCCCGAGCTCCTGTTTCAAACGCTGATTTGAAACAGGCCATATAAAGGCTTACATATATTGAAACGTGTAAGTAATTGAATTTACTTCTTAATTTTTGGAAACAATCTAATACTTGGATAAGTAAATTACGTGAGCTTACAAAACTGCAATAATTTTAATAATACCTTAACTCTGTAACTTTGCTTAATTCAGTTATATTAATAAAATATTGTGTGGCCGGACTTAGAAATCCCAGTTTAATTAAAATTCTTTTTAACTTAACAGTTTTACAACCACTGTTGTAAACATTTGTATAATATTTACAACCCTGTTTATACACCCCGTCATTAATTACAAAAATATGTCAAAATCAACAAAAATATAAATAAAAATATAAGTGCGTTACTTTAGTAATCTAAAGTAATATTCTTTAATTCCATTTTCCGCCTTTCATGGGACATCGTGTATGATTGTGCTCTTGTAAATAATAACAGAAATAATATGAGTGCTAATAGTTTTTTGGTACGCCAAGAAGATGAAGATTCCACCAATATTATTCCAAGTTCTCCATCGTTGTCTTCATTAAATCGTTTTCGTAATACCTTCCGGCGCACCGAGAGTATTTCGTCGCAAATAAGTTCAATTGTTTCCAATGCGGCAGCTGCAGCCTCCGGTATTGTGACTGGGACAAGCACACTAGCCGCAGCCTACGAAGCATCACCGTCAGCGTTGTTACAGGATGAAGTGGTAAAAAACCGCAAACCTGGTAAGTGGGAGCGACATCATATGTCATCAATGATTTACTAAGCAGCATTAATTAATGTTTGGAGTTAATTTTTAATTTGAACATTTAAATTTTACACTTAATTGCATTTTTCTTTCACACTAAAATATTAAAAGGCTCTTGTGTTCCTATTGGAATATTTTCTCTATATGATCACTTCCCAGCCAAAAATTTTCAGTAGATTTTTTAAGACAATAAAAGATTATTTAAAAATTCTATTTTATCAGATAATATAATTCTCACCGTTAAAAATTTAGTCATAATTATTCATGGAATGTACTTGTATATCGTATATACCTATAAACATTTTCTTTTATATTATTTTGTATTATTAGCTTACAATAAGAAATTTGAACTGCTAAGCAAAGATGAACAAATACGATGGATTAGTCGATATTATATTATATGGATCGTTGTCCACGATCTCGTGTTTCAAGCTTTAAACTGTAAATAGTTTTTGTGACTTATTGACTTAGAGTTCTTACTAGCTGAAATACATACATTCCATGTCTATCTAGACATCTGTATGGCTGAATTCCTTGTATAAGTGTACGTAGTTTCTTCCAACAAGTGGTGAAATTAATCGCCCTTGGTTAAAAAGCAGACGTTAAAAACTACCCCAAAAATTTTCCAGCTGATGGCTGCCACAACAATCGTGGTGTCTAACAGCAAAAACTCAACTGTTTAAACATCCAATAGTATATTAGTTTATATTTTACGAGAAAATCAATACCTACATAAAAATTAGCAAATATTCACCACAACTCAGCACAGAAAAACTGAATGCGTGATTGGAGCATGAGCAGGACTCGGAATATGTCGAATTCTGTATAACTTCAGTGACGTTTCTACTCAACACCGAATAAAGCTGCAAATTTTAATAAGCTAGAGAAAATTGAAGAAAATACGTCGATTGTGAATTTAATTTAATTTGTTAACTAATAAAAGAACTTAATCGTTCATATGCTATTTATTCACGAACGGAATTAAGGAAACAAATATTCAATCGTTGCTGCGTTGTTGCTTGACTGACAAAGGTATTGAGTTAAGGTATGAGTTTTTATAACTTCGATTTTTCGCAAAATATGCAGCAAATTGGATGAGTGGCTTCCACTTTGCATTTTCCTTGATTATCCATTTTAATGCCATCGTTTGAATATCTTTCGTATTTGAAGGCAAGTAAAATAAAAACTGAAATTTTGTTGGACCTGGATATATTGCGTGCTTTGCCTATTTGGCTAAAATAACATGCGTTCCCTTGATGAGAACACAAAGAAGTTAACATTGAACGGCAACAATTGCAACACCAACACAAGCAACAGCAACACAACCATCAACAATAGAATCAATAACAATAATAATAAAAATACTACAAGCACCAAACTACCATCTACCCAAGAGATCAGTTCCTTAGACTTCCAGCAGAAGAACTACAAAATGCAACAACTCTCAGCAACTACAACAGCAACTAAAGCTGCAAATCCGAAGAAACAGCAATCGCAGCAACAACAACAACTTAACAATAACCACACTGGTTCAACCATAACTTTACCAAAATCTTCTCATGCAAACACCAACGAAGAAATCGCCGGTGGTGTTCAAGATACGATATATTTATGTAATTTTCGTGTATCCGTGGACGGGGAATGGTTGTGCCTCAAGGAGCTGCATGATCTTGATATTGGCCAGCACCAGCAACACCACACTTTTTCGGCGAAGTCATCTTATGGCGGTGGGCAGCATCAATATCAAACATCACAACATCGCTATGCAATGCTCAAGAATAAGAAATTCACCTCTCTGCCGTCAGAGAGTGGTTTCGACGATAATAATGGTATTTTGGATATACAAAATTTATTTGGACGTCGACTGTATGGTGAAGGACCTCAGACCGCTAACAGCACTAAAAGCCAGCATATGCTAACGCGAAATGCACATAATGTTGGGCACTCAGGCTTAATGGGTGATGTCGCTGGTGGTGGTGAATGGGAAAATCTTTGTAGGTTGCTTTTTCTGGTCTGATTTATGTAAAATTGATTTTGGTTTTTAGTTTTTCCATTTTCCATTTATTTCTTATTGCTAATAACTAAATCAATCAATGTGTTCCGAAAAGATACCGCAGAACATACAGACAGACTTTTCTACTTTCTTGAGAATTCTACTTTGTCCGTGTCCAAATTAATTTTTTTTTATAAATTTCAATTTTCAGAAATTCAAATTTTATTACGGATTTTCTCATTTGTAATTCAGAATAATAAAATCGTTTATTATTCTTAGTATAAACGGAAGTATGGTGCGTATAATTACATTGAAGTAAACAAAAATTTTATTCTTAATTTGCTTATTTAATTTGTTTATTGCTGAGACATTTCAATTGATTTCAGTTGTAGTATCTTTATTGAGACTATAAGTATATGTGCATACGTAAAACGGTCCTTTCTTTAAATGTTTTGCGCCGTATAACGTAAAATTGTCACAACGTTTCACTGCCAAGAAGTCACAATTCAACGCATTTATTAATTTCCACGTAACAGCTTTCTGTACACGTTTTCTTTTCCTTTCTCAAGTGATACGTTGAGGTACCTCAGAAGTACCTCATACAAAACCTATTAATTTTTTAATACCAGTGATGATCCTTCTGCTTAGTGTCATGTTTGAGTTAAAATAATCAAACACTTGCTGCTCTTAATAACCAAGCGATTATAGGAAAATTTTTAAAAACTGATGATAATTCTATCAGTCATTTTCGAAAATATTAAATTAAAAAATGAAAATATGATTGCTTCTAGAATATATTTGCTACAAATAGTACGTGAATGTAAATATTAAAAACAAACCGCATAAATAATCATTACGAATATTATTATAACAAATATGATATTCAAAATATATATAGCCTGTATATATGTATGTGTATATACAGTATAGGAATATGTACGCATTCTTTACTCTAGCTTTCATACATAGTCTCCCAACTGGTAGAGTGCAAATTATCTTTTTTCTTCTTCTTATCAGCATTTTTATTCTAAATAGAAAATTATATCATAAATTATATTGTTTAGGTTTTCAAAAATCCATCATTAAGTACATTACTCTTTACGTCTGCCTCCCCGTTGCGTTGTATGCCAATCCTTGGCGTCTTGCCATTATTTTCATCCTTCTTAGCACTATTGTTGCTCCGTTTATTCTTCCTTTCGTCTATGGTCACTATCTTTGGTTTGGTTCCTTTCGGTGTGTTCACCTTATCCTCTACATCTGATGATGAATAATCCATGGATGTTGTCTCAATAATCGCTGCGTCTGATTTGTCTGAATCCTTGTTCGATTTCACGAATTTTCTTATTGGAATGCATCGAGGTGGATTGCAAGCTGGTGTCGAACTTGACGACGACGACGAGGCGGTTTTCGGACGCGTTGCTGCTAAGCAAATATGAGCAAATATAATTGAAGACGCATAAACAAAGAAATCATAAGTTAAGTTGAAATTAAAATCAATCTAGATAATATATATTTGCTTTGTTCTTTTTCCTGATTGTTTGTAATATTTAATGTGAGAACTTTATAAATAGGTAGAATAGGAAAGATCAAGGTAAACTTTTATATGGTTATGGTTTTATATGGTTATCTACCGGGCGTCAAAACTGATGGGTTATCTGGTTTTATAAGCATTTCATCATCTCCCGCCGGCTTCTTGCTTTTGCGAAAACAGTCGCATAAACCACGTTTCTTCTTTGGGTTCGGAGTCGGTGGCGGTGGTGTTGTAGGCTCGCTCTCCTCAGGTTCCTCTTCGGGATCTGTAGGCTTTTCTTTCGATTTGCGTCGCTTCTTAAGGACTGAGTAAAGCAGTATCAAAAGTAACACGATTAAAAGGAACAGCAAAAACCAGCAAATATATTTTAAAATATGCTTCTCCATAAACCACTCGTAAAATTTAATGTACCATGGCTTTTCGAGTTTTTTCTCTTCAATTTTGGTTCTCACTTCTGCTGGCGGATGTTTAGTTTTCTTTTTTTTGTTGAAAGGTTTTACTGGGCAGTTAACTTTGACGTTGAACTGACCACCTTCTTCCATTTCTCTATACTCTTCTTCATGGTCTCGGTCATCCTTTTCGTCATCATTATCAGAAGATTGTTCCTTTTTATCCTTTGCCCAGTTAGAGACAGATTTCATTTTGTCCTTTGTCGGCGTTAACTCCGCTTCTCTGACCACATGATCATTTTCCTCATCGTAGTCCTGGCTACGCGCAGCTTTTTTACCTCTCTTCAGATTTTCCGAAATTCTCAAAATAGCTCCCAATCCAGGATAAAATTGGTCATCCGCTAAATGTACCTGGACATTTTCCGAAATCCAGGCTTTAAATTTAGTATTATATTCATCTTGACACAAGCACTGAAAGCGATAACAACGGGATACGGTTTCATAGAATTTAACCACAATGAAGGCAGACTTTTTTGATCGCAGATCAAAGGAACGCTTGCGCTTAAAGGGTAGCCATACATTGCTTAAATAGCCATCACAGTCTTCTGGCTCTAATTTGGGTAGTGGCAGTATCATTTGACTCTCTTCGGCTCCGGTGAACACGGAACTCAAATCTAAACGGTTACAATATAAAGATTCCTCCACGTCATTTCTTCCTTTACCAAATTTTATTTCCTCGGTGGAAGATTTTTCCTCTTTCTTTAAATCTTCTTTCATATTAATCTTTAGCGGTTCAATGTGCACGCTTTTTAGTTGGGTCAGAACGTTCTTCATGGGTGCCTTCCAACCATTGCCGTTAGTGTTGAGTAGATGCTTACACTGTTGAAAGAGGGAGGCCACATTATCAACTGTCCTCATATTAACTTTGCCCGCATAAAATGAGTACTTGGTGACTGGCATTAGGTAATACTTCACATATCCACCAACTGTATCGTAGAAAGCTTTCTCCGTTAAACCTCTGGCGAAGTCTTCGTTTATATGCTGGATCACTTCATTGACTATTTTGAAATAGTGCAGGAACACGCCTACCATGTTGTCGTTCAGTAAACATTGAGGCAGATCTTTAGGGAGGAGAGCCTTCAAATGAATATACAGATTAGAAAAGATGGAAGATTTCTTTCGAGAGTTCGTTCAACTTACTTCAAAGTCTCTTCGTGCTGTCAATAACGCGACTTCTTCCATTGAAAAACACTTTTTCGGATTACTATCGAACAGATTCGTACCGACGAAACTTCTGTCGTCACCTATTTTACAATCACGTTGTAGTTTCCTGTCTGAGCTCTCCAAACCCGAGATTTCTGACTCCTTCGTTCCATCGGTGTAATCGTTGCCATAACTGCTCTCATAGTGCGAAATTTTTTCCGGACTTATCCCTAGCAAGCCTTGCGTTAACTCTGTATTTAATTCTGATTCCCAATTTAACTTGCTGCTGAACTCGTTGGGTTGCTCAACGGTTTTAACATCGAAGTCGTACACTGGGCAACCACCGGGACAAAGCAATGCCAGCAAAATTAGCGACGTATATATCGCACTTTTCATTTCTCATATTTTGAACTAAGTGAAAGAAAACGAATGATCATAGTTTTGAGTAAAAAGCAAGAGATTTCTTTATAAAAAATATTATTTACTGCTTAGAAGTTACTTATTTATAATATACAATACCTTTGTCGATTGTACTTTTATGTCGATGTACGATAATTTGCAAATAACAAAGATCTGCTTTTGCGACAAGGACATTTTCAAGGATCTGAATTCTAAAGACAATTAATTAGTAAATGTATTTCATTAAACGCATAATCATGACTTCATTTCTTAGCACGAGACCCGGCAGAAATCGAGCGCAGCAACTTGGTAAACATTTGCAAACTTGTTGTGAAAGAACTGCTGGAACAGTCCCTGCGCTATGGACGCATGCTGGATTCGGATCACTTGCCTCTGCAACACTTTTTTATTGTTATCGAGCACGTTCTGGGCCATGGTCTGCGTCCGAAAAAGGTCGGTGTTCACCTCTATTCAACCATTCGATATCGATTCGATTTTGTTTTTTACAAAAGGGGTTACTCGGTCCTCGTAAGGAGCTGTGGGACTTACTACAAAGCGTTGAGAACTATTGTCCGGAAGCACAAGATATTACGGCGAGTGTCCGAGATTTGCCCACTGTACGCACACACATTGGACGCGCTAGAGCTTGGCTACGTATTGCGTTGATGCAGAAGAAGCTGGCCGATTATTTGCAAGCATTGACTGAACACAGAGAAGATTCTCTATACGAATACTATGAACCACATGCGTTGATGATGAGTGATGAGGTGGGTCTGGAGAATGTTAGTGGCAAAAAGAACATTGTGGGAGGGGGGGGGGGTGGAGTAGGGCCTAAAGCATAGATATCCCATATTGAAAATTCAATGGGTATTGTTTTCCCAAACGAAGAAACATCAAGAGAGACGGAGAAATTCTTGTCTTCTCAAATTTTTATTCTTTCCAGCAATCCTAAGAAAACCTTTTTCCTTACCTTCTCTCCTCTTTTCCTAACTTTGTTTTTATTTCTTATATTAACTCTAAACCTATAACATGCCATCTCTGTATTAAAGAAATACTACTTTAACATTTGATGTATTTTGGAACGATTTTCCGTCATCCCGTGTCAAATTTGGTTTGGAGACAAACCGGTTTATATACCTACCCGGTCGCAAAACAAACACAATTTAAACAAACTTTAACATTTCTTTCTAACGTTCTGCTTCTTCGTTGCTCATTATTTTCCCCATGTTCGAATTATACAGATTGTCATTATAATGGGTATTCTTGTGGGTCTGAACGTTATCGATTGTAACCTGTGTGTCAAACAAGAAGATCTCGATTCCCAACAAGGTGTCATTGACTTCTCACTCTACTTACGCTCAAGCTCAAGAAATAATGACAGTACGGATGCAGAGGAGACTCAAGGCAACAATGTCAATGGTCAAGGCAACATGATTGCTGTGCTGGATCAGAAGAACTACATTGAGGAACTCAATCGGCACTTAAAGTTTGTTATTCCCACTAATTAACTGGCTCCAAGACTAACAATTTATGCATTAAATCGTAGTGCAACTGTGACCAATATGCAAGCCAAAGTTGAGCAATTGACTACAACGAATGCTCTAATGAAGGAAGACCTGGCTATTGCACGAAACAGTTTGTTGGCCCTACAAGCTGAAAATCAAGCTATGCGTCAACACGCTAACAGTACCGCAACGAGTACGTATTTTGAATTGATTACATTCTGCTCAAAGCTTATCACCTAATTTGATATCTTGAAATCTTACAAGACCATTTAGCAAATGCTGCCTCCATGCAATCGGTGCACAGCGACCACAGTTCCAACAGCTCGACCGAAAAGGTCACAACAGAATCTGTGACTGCCGAATTAGCTGAGGAGAAGAAACGCAATGCTGAGGTAAGCAAGGAGCTGTCATTGCAAATATCGCTAAAGGCTGAATCAGATATGGCAATGAAACTGTTGGAAAAGGATATACACGAGAAGCAGGACACAATTATAAACCTCCGCAGACAATTGGATGATATCAAGCAAATCAATTTGGAAATGTATCGTAAGTTACAGGTTGGTATGCTAACTTTGCTGATTTATTATTGTGGGTACCATAAAAGACAAAGAGACCTCGTTTAGTATAGAATGACTGTCTTTACGTTCGTCACGGTTGCAAGCATTCATCATGTCACATTTCACACTCTCATCATTGGTATTATCTGTAGTGTTTTCTTTAATTTTAGTTATCTGTCTCCTTCTTCAATGTTTTCTTTTAATATTTTTGTTTATTTTCCTACTATTCAACAGCATCAATTTATTTTTATATACAATGCTAAATTGCGTAAAAATATTAATGCAGCTTATTGTATAATCACGAAATAAGTAGATTATGATTTCATTTAACTAAGAAACCTTTTAGATAAATATTACATAATTGTTAATCCTTAATGCCCTCTCCATTCTCCAATCCTCGTGCCAAATCCTTATTAAAATAATTGATTTTATATTCTAAATTGGTTGTTAAACACATCCTCATTAATCCTAATCAGGAATGTGAAGATGAACTCACACAAAAAGGCGAAATGGTATCGCGCTTACAAACGAAAGCGTCACAAATCGGTAACATTTTACAATCGTTAGAAAAGAAATATGAATCCAAACTGGAGCATTCAGCCGCACTCACGTCGTCTGAGAAATCACCTGGCACAAGAAGGCAACAAAATTTGCAAAAATTCGAAGCACTAAGCAAGAAGCATAAACAAGATGCGGGTCCACCAATGAAGCGGCTACATTTAAAAGTGGATGCAATTCCACCGTTTAATCCGAGTCAATATAGGAAATCACCAACGTCTGGAGGTCCTGGTGGAGCCATTGTCGGTAGTGAATTAAGGACACTAACAGCACCGGATGAAACAGTGGAGATGGAGGGGAATGAGAATGTGAAGGAGACAAAAGAAGCTGTTGTAATCACTGCTTCGCCATCCAGTATTGAGCCTATGATGTCGGACGAGAAATTGGTCATTTAAAGTACATATATGATTAAGTTGATGAATAGTAATTAAATACAGTACAGAACAGTAGTGTATAGTGCATCTCTACCGTATTTTTGATAAGTTTGGAAAATTAGGTTCCCTTAAAGATTATTTGACTTCAGGGATAATTTAACTTTTTGAAAAATTAATTTACAACTTCTTCGATTTAATGATTTAATAATTACAACTTTATTGTAATTTAAATCTGTTCCAGACTAGGATATATTAAGTGCTTTTATACATCTTTTGCTAGTTTTCATTGCTTTGTTCAAAGGAAATAATAATTATAAATAAAAGCGTTGTAATTTGCAGTTCAAATGTGGTTATAAAATTGAATGGTTAGCAAAGGAGACAAGCTTACCCAATTGCAAATGAAACTTAACCAAAATTTTACTTATTAAAGCCTAAAACACAGTAAACATTACTTTTACAGGGCTTGAAAATATTTATATGATATTTATATATGATATTTATATATATGAAATATATATGAAATATGATATATGAAATTGTCAAAGCTTAGAAAACATAGAACTTTTATTGCTCATTTCAATACAGTTGCTTAAGAGAAGAAAAATTCCAATCACTGTTTAATCAATAGTGCTATTTTATTATAATCGAAAATATTTACATAAGCTTTAAAGTATCCAAGAATGCTGTAAAACTATATTATAAACAGATTATATTATAAATTATTGTTGTAAAATTATTTGTTGCTTAACAGAAACTGTTAAATGTATATTAAAGTATATGGATGTATGTACGAATATAGCATATGAGTATATTAAATCACTAGTTTCCGTAGGAAAACATTTTGCGTTTTGTGTAATACTCGGCTTCATATTGAACAACCATAAACAACAACAATAAATAACACACCCACACACACGCATACGTACTGTGTACTATTAAACGTTTGCTATATAAAGAACCTATTTAAAATAAATACAACCTATTAATTATAACAAATTAAAAATGTATCTTCTTATTATTATTAATATTCTTGTTACCCTCATTATTTAGGAATGCGAGATCCAGCTAAAACACAAATCTGATCTTTTATCTAAATTGGAAATCCAAAAGGAGGACATGTCACAAATAATAGCGCAGTTAGAGCAAAAGTAAGGAAAATTAAGCTGTTACAGCTACATATCTGTCCCATAAAAGTCCCTAAAAACCGATCTATAATGTGGTTTGAAATATTGTGTAGTAATGTTACTATAAGCATTTTCTCTTCACGGACTTTAACGAGTTTCGATTTATACAAAAAAATTATAAAACCCTGTGGCTTCGTTTCGAGTGTACAAATAGTCAGAAGATGCAATATACATAATTGCTTTTCCAGAGGTTGGGGTATATGTTTATTTTCTGGGGCTTCTCATGTCACCTCACTCTCTGAATATCCTTATGAATATTTTACTTACACATGTAAAATTCAAAGAGACCTGTAAGGAATTCTTTAAGGGAACTTAAACAGAGTTCTTTCTACTTTTCAATAAATATGAAACTCGAGATTTCGGTAATATTTAATTATATTAAAAATTACACTTTTGAGACTAAATTACTGTGATTTTTTTTCTATAAATGAAAATATATGTATGTAATTTCTAAACACCAATTACAATAACACTTGTTTAATACCATTGCAATAGTTTAATAATGTTGTTTTCTTTTTCCAACGTTACACCACTCAACAGATGGTGCAACGACAATTCTAATATGGGAGAAATTCTAAAAACCTCTCACAACCTGTCCACACAAGTGACTGCTTCGGAAGAACGCGCCGCCAGAGCTGAAGCTGAGTGTCGCATCGAACGCGACTGGCGAAAGTCTCTACAGGAAAGGGAAATAAAATTGAAGGAAAACCTAAGTAATTTGCAAAGTTATGTAAAAGAATTGACAGACGACTTAAAACGGAACGATAAACTAAAAGACGAACTGATCAAGGTACGAACTCAGTGGTCAGAAGCTCAGACGACCCTCGAAGAATTGGGAATTCAACTTAGTGTGAGCAAATTAAAAGTGTCAGAACTCGAAGAACGCGAAAAGCAACATCAACTGATGACACCATCGTCCCCATCATCGGTACAAGTGCCAGCTGAGACAGTAGTCAGTGCAGGTATCTGGGCACCCGATTCTATAGCCTCGCATTGCACATCCTGTGGGAAAGAGTTCAATCTGACCAGACGTAAGCATCACTGCCGCAGTTGTGGAGAAATCTTCTGCAAGAACTGCTCCGAACTGACGTTACCGCTGCTGAGTGAAAGCGGACAGGTAATCAAACGGGTCCGGGTTTGCGAAAGCTGTTTTGCAACAAAGAAATGACCATTGTATAATGTATATGGGTAAATTGTAACTGTTGGACCTTATTTTTTGTGTTGTGCTCTTAATTGATAAACATTACGATTTATACGCTACATATATTTAAATAAATTAGTATACAATAAACTAAATTACTAAATAAATAAATATTTTAGGTATTTTTGATATAACAATAAAATGATAATAGGAGAATTAAGAATTTATAAAATTTTACAATTTAATAACTCAAGTCTCTGTATGTATGCATATATGTATGTATTAGATGCTTAAAACTATTGCTGAATAAGCAAAAAGTTAAATAAAAATAATTATTGCCTACGAAAAACTTCCTACTCCAATATCTTTTATTAATTTATTTTATATAATGTTGACCGTTAGCTGTTAGTATAAAAAAAAATGACGTTTTTCCCACTTATTGTAAAATCATACAATAAAAAACTACGAGCATTAGATAAAAGCATTTATAAATGTACATATGTACTTATATTATAAATAATTTATTAATATGATTATTTTTTATACAAACGAGCTTTCTTTGTAAATGCGAAAACTCCAACCACGCAAAATTACGCAAATTTACATAAATATTTCAAATTCTTTTATAACGGGACCTATCGTATACGGATATCTTTACTAATTTAGGATATATAGTGAAGAATTTCATTTTCGACAGGCTATAATATTTTTAAGTTCTTTCAATATTTTGGGGCAAAGAATTTACAAAGTTTGAAAACCACTGTAAATATTGCATATTTATATATTACGTAAGCCGAAAATGACAGCTCGTCTTTCGGAGATAGAAGAAAATTGAGTCCTAGTATCGCCAAATCTGAGAAAGAATGAAACGTTTGTCGCACATCCGGCTTTAATTATGTGGACTAATTGAGTTTAAACAAATTAGTTTGCCCCATCCTTTGGGAACGCCCAGAAAGGAAAAAGTATTGAGCAATGCGTTTATAGAATAAGCATATAAAGTAAAAATATTGATTCAAAGCTCTTCATCTGCAATCAATTAAGAGAAGTGGTCACCACTATGATGGAAACGGGTGACCATGTAACGCTTATGCTGCCCACAAATGAGGATGGGGACGAAGGCGAATCAACTGTTCCTAAATATATAAAAATTCTTCAGAAAATACCAAAATTTCATACACGCAAAAGTTTACGTCGGGTAAGCAAATTAATAAATATTTCATCACCGTTGTTACAGGCGTCGTGTCCATTTGTTTCTCTATAGTCCTGGAACCAGCTGCCGCGTTGTCAGCGGAATCTCATTGTTTTGGGCATCTCAGCGATGTGCATAACGTTGGTTTTGTTCCTGCCTGGTGATCAAATAGTCTCGAGCTCGAATGGAAACACATTTTCAGCTGCAATTAATTTTATCAACCGTTTTGGAAAACGAGCGAATAAAACGAAGGAACATTTGCAGGGCGTAAACGATTCAACAAAGGATAACCACATCAATGTTTTACCATTAAAAGTGGTAAGTGTGGAAAAAGTTTTTGGAATTAAATTTGATTCATCAAAGTTAATGTTAAAGATGTTATTTGTGGGGTTTTTTCATTTATTTAATTTTTTTTTATTAGGAAGACTTATGAAAATCTTGTATATTTTTACTTTAAGCCGGATCCCCCTCAAACTCAACAAAATGTCGAGAATGTGGCTAAAATCCCAGAAAGCCAGAGTGTAGCAGATGCGCGTAATTCCTTCGAATTTCATAACAAAAATCTAATCAATAAAAATATTAACATTAAAGAAAAAAATTACAACCAGAATAATGAAATTCGTAACCATCTGGAACCCAATGAAAATCAGGGCGATCGTCCAGCCCTTGAAGAGGCTTTGAAGGATCCCGGATTATTGCCCGGTTCAAATGGTATTGCTATCGAAGACTTCATGCACCGTTTGGAAACAACAACGAATGATGTGAAACGACTGATCTTCACAGGGCCAACAAATGAACGACAAAACGCTGTCGTGGCAGCTTTCAAACATTCCTGGCAGGGTTATAAAAATCATGCTTGGGGTCACGATAACCTGAAGCCGATATCAATGGGTTCATATGATTGGTTCGGATTGGGTTTGACCATAGTCGACTCCTTGGACACGCTTTACATTATGGCTCTAGAAGAAGGTGAACATTCAATAAATTATATTAACTTAAACATGTTTCACTTCTAATTCTTCATTTAGAATTCGCGGAAGCTCGTGAATGGGTAGCTGAGTCCCTTTCATTCGATATCAACCGTGATGTTAATTTGTTTGAAGTAACCATACGCGTGCTGGGCGGTTTACTTTCCACATATCATTTGAGTGGCGATAAAATATTTCTCAAAAAATCGGTAAGTTCGATAAGATAATCTGAAACTAATAAATTAATACCGATAAGATAATTAAAATTAATATTTCATGGAATTTATATATCTACATATTTTAGGTTGAGCTTGGTAATCGTTTATTGCCTTGTTTCCTATCGCCATCCGGTATACCGTACTCTGACGTCAACCTGGCTTCCATGTCGGCGCACTCACCCAAATGGTCACCGGACAGTTCAACTAGTGAAGTGACAACCATTCAACTGGAATTCCGCGACTTGAGTTACGTGACAAATGTGCCCATGTATGAGAAGGTTGGACAATTTATATTCATGTTGGTTTCGGAAATTCTAACATTTAGTTTCATTCAATAAATAAACCATTCGAAGGTTGTAGACATCGTTAATGAAAAAGTGCACAGTTTGGAGAAGAAAAACGGATTGGTGCCTATTTTTATCAATGCAAATACGGGAACCTTTCGCAGCTACGCAACCATCTCGTTGGGGGCACGCGGTGATTCTTACTATGAATACCTGTTAAAACAATGGATACAGACGGGACGCAAACCGAACGATAAGTAAGAAAAACAATAATATCAATTCATCATTCATTTAAATTATCATTCACTTCATGGTTATATCATTCTGAGGTCCATGTGAGATAAAAAGATATTAGTCACCATTAACATGACAACATATATAATTCCAGTTTAATAATGGACTACCTGCAAGCCATTGACGGCGTAATTACTCAACTTATGCGGCGCACACCTAAGGAAAAACACGTCTACGTTGGTGAACTTATTAACGGCAAAGATTTCAAGCCGAAAATGGACCATCTTACATGCTATTTGCCAAGTATTCTTTTGCTTGGCCATAAGTACGGCATGCCGGCATCCCATCTGCAGTTAGCCAACGATCTGCTCGCAACTTGTTACCAAACCTACATGAAGCAGCCCACTCAGCTGGCTCCGGAAATTTCTTACTTTGCTATAAACGATAATGAAGAACCTGAAATCTATGTGAAGCCCAACGATGCTCATAACCTCTTGCGCCCGGAATTCATTGAAAGTCTTTACTATTTTTACGCATTGACTGGCAATCGTACGTACCAAGAAATGGGCTGGACCATATTTCAGGCGTTCGAGAAATATACCAAAGTTACTCACGGCTACACGTCGATAGGCAATGTAAAGAGCGTAGACAATATGCGACCGCGTGATATGATGGAGAGTTTTTGGCTGGGAGAGACGCTCAAGTATTTCTACTTGCTGTTCAGCGATAATCGCAACGAGATAGATTTAAATAAGTTTATCTTTAACACGGAAGCACATCCGTTGCCCATACGTATGAGCAAAGTCCCCAAGTAAACCCAAATCCGTTAAATATAAGTAACTATTATTGTAAATAACGAAGAACTGCAAACGGACGTATTTAGAAGTATTTAGAGCATAAGTAATACCTACCAACACGCTTACGGAAGAATACCTACCATCGCACAAAAGTAGCGATTAACAGGAGAGCGATTGAGACATTTTTAACATTTAACATTTTGAAAATTAGAAATATTTTCAGAACTAAGTGAACAAATTGTAAATCAATCAACAGCTCAATTTTACGCTCGTGCCTGCCACTTCCACAGCAGTAGGATTCTATTATATACTCGTAGGTTTTGGCATAAGGAAGTAGGTTATAACCAACCATCCGCATTGTCATGATGCGGATATGATATCTTTTAATGATATTCATTTTACTGTTTTTTTTTTGGGCATCATGTTACGTATTTGTTACAATTACTTACGTTTTTAGCTTTATTAGCAATTAACTTAAATTAATTTAAAAAAAGACCAATATGCTGTCGTCTAAATAAGAATAACGTATGAATTGCAAACTCGAACTCTCGAACTTTTTATGGCGTAACCTTAACTCTATATATAAGATATTATTAATTTGTTGTAATTTTAATAGCACCGATTTTCTGAATCTATATAAATTTTATATCAGCTTTAAAATGTAGCTTTTTTTAAGTCGTATATTGTAATGTTAGCTCATTTAAAATTAATTAATTTTAGTGTAAAATTTATAGATAAATATATATACTAATTTTGGTTTTGCAATTTATATAAATTTAATTAAATATTGTTTTTGCAATATACGTACACTCGCAAATACACGTGTTATAGTTGTTTTGTGCTCAATCGAGAGAATATTATTGTAAGTTTTTTATTTGGCACCAAAATAAGTCAGTTTTGGAGCAAACTTATTAATTTATAGTGTATAAGCAAACTTAAGTCAAATAAAAATATATCTAAACATGGGAATTTAAAATAAAGAATCAACTCATAGATATACTACCGCAGCAACGAGCCTTTTTGTATTTAGACTGCATCGTTAAAGTACAACCTTAATATATTTTTTAGAATGTTTCAAACGACAATTTAACTTCCAATAATTCAAAATGTCGCTTTCTAAATACAAAAATTATTAAATGTTAATGAGTTGAATAACGAAAAGGATGAATAGAAATTAGCCACTACCGTATTCATTTAGGCGCTCTTCGATTTGAAATTTCTACTAATTTTTTCACCATACGAAAATAAAAGTGGTGAACTTTTTCCAACCTAAAATAATTGGTGCAATAGGCGTCAAGGACAGAATTCCACTTAATAACCGCCGAATACAAGGAAATTTTCACCAATTGCTCGTCGCCAACTATAATCTTAAAATTACATCGGAAACGAGGTAAAAAATAATTATCGCTCATCGCCCATGAATCGCTGACACTGATCTCAAAATCAGTTTCCTATGCAAAACAATAACAAGAATGGAACAAGAACAGTAACTTTGTTGGAATAAGTGACTTTTCTTTAATGGCTAAATGACTAAATCTCCAATTTTGCTAAATGACGTGTCAATCCAATGTGAACTGAGCTTCATTGCTGAAGACGATGACGAAAACAATGCATTTTCTGCAAATGCTAATGCATTTTCTGCAAATGCTTTTCTGCGAAGTTCGCCACAAACTGCCATAAGAAATGCTCAATTCTTGTGGACGACGTGGAATGAAAGTCGATGGGTCATTACCAGAACTTTCACGAATAGCATCAATGTTCCCACCTGACCGAACTGTTTTTGGTCTGCCAGACTGTGGTTTATCATACCAACAGAAGCAGTTTCACCAAATTTTTTAATCAATTTTCGGGTCATGTTCTCCGATGGACGATTATATATGAACAAAAATGCACTTCAAATACTTACGTTGTTATTTATTCACATCAAAGGAAGATATTCCAGATAAAACATTTTCATACATATACTTTTGAATTATTTCTTTATTTATTTTACTTATTACAACACCACTTCTTTTATGTTTAGTGCATATGTAAGTAGGTTTGTTTGCCTCCGTTTAAAAGAGCCTGTTTGCTGTTTTTATTTAATTTTTATGTCATTCTGTGATGTACTTAGATTCAATATTTTAAATTTACTGCGAAGTGACGATATTTTTAAACCGTGTTTGTTTGTTTGCTATTTTGTTTTGTTTAAATAAAAATTGTTCACAATTAAAAAACATTATTTCTTTTTAATTTAGATTTTTTGATGCCTTACATATTGGAATTTATGGTTTAGTTGCGTGTGTGTGTGTATGAATACGTGTGTTTGATCAATGTTATTATATTTTATTATAGATATTCATTTTATATTTTATATAATTTGTTTTATATTTCTATAATATATGTATAGTTAGGTTTAACATTAAGCTTAAAAATTACAAATACAATAATTTAAGTTTAGCGATAATAAAGTTAAGTGTTTCGTGGTTGCTGCCGACTTTTTCTTTTACAATATCTAGTATATGTTAATGCATGAACTTTATACTAATACGTACATCAATTTACTTTACGCAATTTGAAGGACTTTCAATGTTCCGTCAAATAACAACTCCAGGGAATGAGGGAGATAGTGTTATTGCAGAAAGCGATAGTGTAGTTGGTAAGAAACGATATTCTTGCGCTCCTTCATTCTTTGTATATCCATCATCATCATAATTCTACTAATTATGCTTAGTTGTGTTTTGCTATGAATAACATTTAAAATTTTTTATTGAACTCAGTTTTAGGTTTTGTCTTATTAATTGTTTTAATAACTTGTTTTTATTTAAAGAATTCTTTATTTATACTTATATTTTAGGTATTTTCTTAAATTACTTTTTTCTCTCTGTATTCATTTACGAACTAATCAGACATCAAATTTCCATTCTTTAAACCATCTTGAATGGCGTTTATAAATTTTCCTAAAAACCGCTTCGATACGTACAACTTGTGAGTGCTGCTGCGCTGGCGGCGATTCCACGCAGGCGACGACTCTGCTTTCATCATTACAAATAATCGTCTTTCAAATTACAAAATCAGTGAGCGATATTGTGATTTTCTTTTTTGTAACATATAAACATTTAAAAAATTCTTATATCACTAATTAGTTGAATTAATTGAATAGATTTTTGAGCTTAGACAGACAGCCACAAAATCGCAGACACACAGCATCACACTTTTGCACACATCTATACATACAATATATTCATAAAATACGTGCATTCATAATTAGATTCATTCAGCTGATGAGGATTGAATTTCATCTAAGATTACTATTAATGTAACTATTATAATTTTCGCATTCGAATTTAATTGATCAGCAAACTATTGAAGGTGAGAATTCTTGGTTGAATTTGAAAGCTGTATTCTTGAAACCTGCGTTAAAGAGATGTCATTGAAATTGTTGGCATGAATTTAAAATAAAAATATGTTTTAATTTTAAATGTTCCTCAAGTATTCAACTAATTGGATAAAAACAGAAGCTATGCATAAAATAAGATTTAAGATTTTTATTTGATTTATATAAGATAATTTTGCTGGTAAATTATGCATAGAAATAAAAACAAATTACTTATCAATAAAATCAAAAATGAAAAACATACTTTAATCAATTTATTTACATCATAATATTTTTCCCTCTTCAATCGTACATTAAATTTTGTAAACTTTTTAAAAACACGTCACGGAAATTTAAGTTTTCCTAATAATATTTTTCGTACGAATTAATTAAACAAATTTATATTGAATTATTGAAGTCAATTAAATCTTTCTTTGCAGTCTAGTTTATATAAATCTTCCATGATTTCATTTTGTCAATCCTCATAAAATTGCAACAAATATTTTGATCTCTTTGGATTTTATATGGATTTATTTATACATTTGTTTGCAGCCATTGAGCACATTACAGGAAATCTCTTATCATTCTCTACGCATTCACTCAATTCATTCATTTATGCATGAGCTTTTTAATTTTTTACTCAATTCAATCATTCGTTTATTCATTCGTTCATTCATTTAGTATCATTCATACACATTTAGGAATTAAAATATTGAGATTAGTTGTTAAGGTGAGTTTTAAATTTTTTTCTGCCACAATTCTAAATATTCGAGTGTTGTTGTTCTTTTCTCTGTTTCTAATTTGTCATTTTCTTATGTATGCATGTATGTACATGCTTAATGTTGTGGTAGTGTTTGTGAACAACAACAACAACAACCAATAATTTTTTTTTAAACAGTTCGACGTAATTGAATTTACAATTGTTTTGTTTCGTTTTTGCACAAATTTTAATGTTAAAACTTTTTTAATATTTGTTGAACTTTTATTGCTTCTTTTATATTTAAGAATTGGTCTTTTGGTTTTCTTTCGCTACTGTGTGTGATTTTTCGATACAAGCCAAGCCAAGCGAATGCTTTCACAAAAAAAGTAGAAAATAAAATGTAAACATTTTAGAATTGAAGTGTTTTTAAACAGATTTGCAAGAATTTTGTTGTCGTTATTAATTAATAAAGAGCGCTGCAAGTAACACGATATGAATGGAATAAGTTCAGTAAGTTTATATAATAAAATTTATAAACAGAAGTGTACCTATATTTATAAAGTAAAAATATGCACACACATAATTGTAATTGGAGAAAATTAAAAAATAAATAATATAAAAATAAACGACGAAAACTTTAAACTTAAAAACTAAATTAGATTTCCATTTTCAATTTTTGAAAGCTTTAAAGGAGTTAAAAGAAACTAGCTACCAATTTGGATATTTTGCGGTTGCTTTCGTTGGACATGAAATGTGCCAACAACTCAAAAAAAATTTGTTACACTTTTTCAGGGTTTCCACTTTCGATTCAGCAGCTCCTTGAGTCGAGCTTTCCTAATGAAAAAATTAGACACTGCAATTGGTAGTGACTCCCGTTGTTGTTTTTGTTGCTGCAGCTGTCGCCGCCGTTTCTACGAGTTGCTGAAAGTGTCTTTTTGGAAAAACTCACAAACTGGCCGCATTGAATTCGATGATAATACCATTTGTTGTGGCGTTTGTTACTGTAGGTGGAGTCTCAGCATTATCTTGTGTTTGCTGTATCTGTTCTTGTTGTTGTTGCTGTCAGGAAGTCATAATCGATTTGACGGCATCATCGATACCCACTGCAACGCAACTAAAATCATTTAGAGTAACGACATTAGCTTGTTGTTGGGGTTGGTGTTGCTGTTGTTGCTGCTGTTGCTGTTGATGATGATGGCTGTGATGCAGTATATGTTGATTAAGTTGCTGTTGTTGAAGTTCAGCATTCAAAAGCATGTTATTGCCACTGTCGCAAACCACAGTAGTTGCTGGTGCGTTTGATGCAATGTCGCCTCCACTCACTACCAAATACTCATTTAAATTCTCAACTAAATGCCTGTTACCAGCTGCCACAGCCGAGTTGTTGCTGGCTGCCGCCAAGTTCTGCTGACGATCATCTAAAATGCTGTCGCCCAGCAGGGAACCCATCGAGTTGTCCAGCGAAAATGTAAGCGAATCGGATTCGCTATTTTGCAAATTTAAAATGCTGTCGATGGCGTTTTGCACGTGCCGGCTGATGTCGTCGTCGAACTCAGGAATGCTGTTGCCATCAATCTGGTTGCCCTCATTCAGATGGTGATGATGATGAGGGTGTTGATGGGGATGAGGAGGATGTGGTTGCTGCGGCTGATGATGCTGGAGTACTTGCTGCTGATGCACGAGCGCTGACATTTGATTTGGAGCAAAGTGTGCCTGGTGATCGATTGCATTGCCGCCATCAAGCAGGTGATGAAATTGCTGTTGTGATGCAAAATTTTGTTGTTGCTCCTGCTGCTGTTGCTGCGCTAGAATTTGCGAAAAGCCATCTGGGCCTGTAGAGGATGCTACAGCTTGATCCACTCCTAGACCTTCGTGCAACGTCAGTAAATCCGCATCCATTAAAGCGTGATGTTGCTGTGACAAGTGTTGTTGGTGTGACAGAGGTGACAACGATGATGACGACACTGAACTGGAGCTGGTGGTGCACATTTTCTTGCTGTTCGACTCGTCTTCCAAATCGCTGGGCGACATCATTTCCGCTCCATTCCAAATTCGTTTGCGTTCTCGCCCCGAAGCGATTACAGCGTCATGCTGCCCATCCCCAACATTGGCGGCAGCACTTGAAGCAGACATGAATTCGTGGAACTGAGCTTCCATTGTCTGCATCCAGCGCGGGTTGCTATTGCAGCCCAGTTGGATGTGATGCTGTTGAGGCTGCGGCGGTTGCTGTGTGTATTGCTGCTGCTGCTCGCTTTCGTATTGCTGCATGTTTCTTGCTGTTGCTTCCGAACGCATAAAATCGTTTGCAGTCATTTCCTGCTGCTGCCAGATGCGTTTCGTTTCTGCCGTTGCTGTGACACCTTCAGGGCCTGCTGACGTTTTGGCATCACCGAAAATTTCTTCTAATCTGGATTCAACGTTATCACGATTGTCGCTGCTGCCGCTGCCGTTCTTGTCCAGCTGCACTGGCGACTCACCAAACATAGCTTCCAGACGAGTTTCGACCGACTTGTTGTCGACGTCTTCTGTCTCCGTGTCGAATATGGTTGAATAGTCGTTTGGAATGTGTTGGTGGTTGTGATGCAGTAGCGGTTGCCGTTGTTGCTGGCTGCAGCTGCCAGAATCACCGCCGTTGATACTCTGCTGCTGCTGCTTGTTTATGCATCCATTAGGAAAGAGATCAACTGGAAGGTTGTTATCTGTCGCCACAGTTGCTGTAACGGCAGAGGTTGCTTGGCGATGAAGTGATGGCTGCTGATGCTGCTGTTGTTGTTGATCGAGTTTGGCTTCGTTCTGCATTAAATTCCACCAGTCGTCATCTTGACTACACTGCGACTGCGGTTGGGTGACATGGTTTTGTTGAAGTTGCTGTTGTCTTAGCTTGCAGTCGGCAGCCAACACAAAATTGTTGCATGACACGGCTGCTGTCTGTAACTGTGTCGAATTTCCCACAGCGTTGCTGTTGCACGTTTTTACTATATCATTCATGAGTCTTTTCTGCTGCTTTTGCGTGGGGTTCGGAGCTTCCAACTGCTCTTTGTTCTCGACTTTCTTCATAATGAAGCTTGGTTTTATTTCCGATTCGATGTCAAAATTGTCGTATTCTTTTTTGACATAAGCAGTTTTAGTTGTGGTCGCTGCTGGGGTGCCATCTTTTTTTATGCATCCATTAAACTGTAGCTGGTGTGGTGTTGTATTCGATGGCTGCATGCAACTCTTCCAATTATTGTTGAACTTTTCATTGTTCGCTTTGTTGGTTTGCTTCTCGGATGCAATTGATTCGTGCAACTGCTGCTGATGACTTTTAAATTTTATATGGTTTAGGTTGTTGCTGCTGCTTTGTTGCTTTAGGATATCAAAAGTATCCAGTTTTCGTTCAGTTTCGTTAGGTTCGGTTTTTATTTCATCTTTGATATGTGTTTCTTCCTGGAGTTTACTGATGTCGACTTCGTCTTTATCGTGGCCGTAAGAGCAGTTCATTGATTGATTGTTGCGTTGCCACAGATCAGGTGGTTGGTGTTGTACTTGTTGCTGATGATGTGAAATCATTGCGTGTTCCAGTGTCTGTTTAACAGAATTGCTGTCGCTTTCATCGCTGACAATAGTGGTGGATTCCGTCAACTCTTTTTTAATAGGTTGAGCGAACTCAGTTTTGAACAGGTCGCCACTTTCATTTTTCGACTGCAGTTGTTTCTGCTGCTGCAAATCCTTAAGGTCAGTTGTGTTGCGCAGTTCTTCCACTTCAGATTTTAAATCATCAATCAACAACTTTTCCACCTGATAAAGTTCGGAGGTGCGGTGTTGTAACTGAAAGAGAAAAAAGTTTAGTCATGAAATAAAGTGTAAAGTGTGAAATCATGAAGTAAAGCGGAGTGTGCCTTCTTCTTACCACTGATTCGTGAAGCAGAATCTCTTGGAACTTTCCGGAAAGTGTTCGAAACTTTTCCTGGAACTTAAGAGCGGTGTTTTCAAATTCCAGCTCCTCCTCTTCTGGGATGTCTTGATCGGGTTCGTACATGCAATGATATCTGTAAAAGCAGATTGGAGCAACGATCAATTATTTGCTTGAATTCAACAAATATTCGGGGGTAACACAAACCTGACAAGACGCTTCACAGCTTCTTCTTTGCTTTGGAATGGGTTAACGTAATCAGGATTCAAGCAGCTCTGCTGATCAACCTCCAATTGGCGAATGAACCTGTAGAGATGGAAAAAAACGAAGAGAGAATAATAAGAAAAAATTTCTTCACAAGAATTGATCTTCATATGTTGATGATTGGATTAGCTGAGAATAATAGAAGTTGCAGATAGAAAAGGTTAAAGTTAAGAATGAGATCTCTGAAAAGCGTAAGATCGCGGATTTTCAACACACTACTCACAAAGAGAGTCGGGCCAGTTTCGGTTTTGGTGAGAGAGAAAGTTCCTCGATTTTCACCGCTGATGAAGCAGTCGCTGTACCATCGCAAGCTACTGTTGTTGTAGTTACTGTAGCTGTTGGTGCTGCTGGTGTTGTTGTTACTGTTATTAAAGAAGGCTCCATTGAAATACCATGATTTACAGTAGCACTCACTACAGCATTACTTGAAACTTCTGTCGCTTGTGTGGAATGATTGAATTGTTGCTTTTGTAATTGGTGTTGCTGTATTTGAATGTTGCAAGCATTTGTTGTTGTGGTTGTTGTGGCTGTTGACGATACCACTGTAGACGCTGATGATGACAGCACGAGCGGAGGAGGTCCGGTGTTGTAACTCGAATATTGCACATTTTTGATGAACGGTTGTTGCTGTTGGATGTTGAACAATTGCTGTTGCTGTTGCATTGGCATCCCTACACCGGTTGCATTGTGTAAAGGCTGATTTTGTTGCTGCTGACTGATTTGTTTTTGCTTTAAATGCAACATGCTGCTGGCCACAATATTTTGATGTTGTTGCTGTTGTGCGGCGGCAATTAATTTAATTTTGGCTGCAGTTTCTTTTGCTTTAGATTGTTGCTGTTGTTGCAGTTGCTGCTGTGGGTTGTTTAATTGCTGTGGTTGGAACTGTTTATTATTATTATTCTGCTGTTGGTTCTGCTGCTGCTGCTGCTGCTGTTGTTGTTGCTGCTGTTGTTGCTGCTGTTGTTGCTGCTGTTGCTTTTGTTTATTTTGCAAAATGTTTTGGTGATGCTGCATCGGATAGATCTGGATGCGTTGAGTAACGTTTTGTTGTTGCTGCTGAGTATTGACAGAATTCGTTAGCGTTGAATGGTTGTTTGGTTGTACGTTGGCAATGTTTGCAGCTCCCGTTTTAGCTGAATCAAGCTGCTGCTGTTGAGACTGCATTGAATGTTGCTGCTGCAACATTGTGAAGCCTACGTTTCCGCTAGCTGTCGGCAAAAACCCTTCCGGTGTAGGTATTTCTTTTCCCGCGGCCAGAATGCGTTGCTGCTCTACGAAAAGTCGCTGCAGCGCTTCGTTGATCTCTCCGTCCGTCATGTGTTTGCTGTACGCTGCTATTGCGGAGGCATCAAAGTCCGGTGGTAATGTCAACGACATTGTCGACGACGACTTATGCTGCAGCTTCGTAGTGAGGTACTGAATCTGCATTTGTACTTGTTTGAACATTTGCTGCTGCTGCGGTGTCAGCTGGATTGTTTGTACGCGTGAAACTGTGTGTTGCTGGGGTGCCGGTGTTTGCTGTAGTTGCGGTGATGGCAGCTGCGGCTGCATAGAATTTGTACTGAGCGCTGAAAGAATCGGAGGTCCGCACGCGGAAGCAACAGACGAGGAGATAGAACTCGATACAGTCGCGTTGTTGTTATTGCTATTATTGCCACTGTTGCTGTTGTTGTTATTTAAATTACCTAGCAGGTTGCCATTGCTGCCGGGTGCTGACGTGTGCAATAGATTTTGCTGTTGAAAATTTTGTTGCAGCTGTTGCTGAGTCGACAGAGTGTGCTGCTGTTGTTGTTGTTGCTGCGGTTGTTGCTGCATAGGAGCTGTAATGCCCACCAATTTTGTTCCGCTCGTGGTCTGTTGTAAACTTTGGAAGGGTTGAATGGTCGAAGTTGTTGTTGTGGTGACACTGTTGCTGGCTGTGGTAACAGCCACCTGCTTCCCACTAGATATGTTGGGCTGCACAATTTGCACCGGATTGTTATTAGGTTTCTGCGACAGCGGATCCAGCTTAGGCAACGGTTTCACTACTCCAGCGTTCTTTGGCATTCCTGCAGTGCCGCTAGCGACATCTGCCGCTGTTGTTGTCGCTTTCGGCTTACGCACGGGCTTCTTTTTCGGCACCTTCGTCGGTGGATCTAGCTTTCCGGCAGCTTTGCTCTGATCAATGATAGGCGCCACGTTGGCTACCTGTTTAGTTATCGTCGGAGTGGTTGTCGACGTTGAGGTGGTTGTGGCTGACATGTTACCAATATTGTTGTTGCTGCCTGTCAGCGGTTGAATCGGTTGTGGATAAACAATCTGCTGCTGTGGTGGAACTTGAAGACGCGGCGCCGCAACTGCCGCAATCGTCCCTGCTGATTGGCTTGAGCTGTGTGTGGCTGACAATGGATTCACATCGTTGAAGTGTATCTGTCCTTGTGACAGACATTGCGCCAGTTGTTGTGCATTGATGCCGGCGGGGGCAATTAGTAAACGTTCGGAGGGGCCAATTGAAGCTGTTGTCTGGTTGGCGCTGATGGGCGTGATCTGGTTGTTGACAGTGTTGAGACAAAAGAGTTGCTGTGTCGTTGAATCAATTTTGGGCAGAGCAACATAGCGCTGTTGCTGTGGCTGCGAGCTGTGGAGAGGGGACGCAGTTGAGTTCTGGGATTGTATTGACTGTTTATGTTGAGCCTGCATGGTTTGCGTAGTTAAAATTTGCTGTTGCTGTTGCTGGTGTTGATGTTGAGATCCTGAAGGCTGAAGTTCAGTTTTCATAGGTTGTGGTTTTGTTTCAATGACCAACCGCTTTGAGGCTGACTCCACTTGCTGTTGTGGGGATGGCGATAGCGCCGAGTTTATCTGCAACTGAAATGCTGGTTGTTGTTGTTGCTGCTTTACATTACTCATCGATTGCTTCTTAATAGCACCTGTGCTAGGCATCATCAACCCGTGTTTAGGCGGAATTTGTTGTTGCTGCATGGCTGGTGTTTGAGTTCCTTGCATTGACTGTGGTTTGTTGCTGTTGGTTTCCAGCTTCGTTGGTTCATTAATGATAGTCAAATTGGGAAGCGCGCCTTTGAGCAACGCTTGCAGAATGAGCTGCGATTGGGTATCCTGCGGCTGATTGGGATCGTGGCGCAAAATAAGACGTTCACATTGCTCGGAAACTGCTAGCGTCAGACTACCCGTCAGCTGAGGAATTATAGCCGAGGCAGCAGCGGGTGAACCAACGGATATGGACACGTTGGAAGACATTCCGCCGAGGTGTGGCGATTGCGGCAACATGTTGGCGTTAGAGCTACAAAGTGTCGGTGTTGTTGTTGCCTGTGACTGTTGGCTGTTTGCTATGATGTTGGCGATCTGTTGCTTAAAAATAGGGGACTCACTTTGCTGTTGCTGCAGAGTACCTCCTTGTGGTTGAAACACGTGTGGTTGCTGAATATGAGCCACTGTCACACCCCCGCTGTTGTTGTTGCTGTTACTGCCTCCGGTTGTGTGGGCGCCTATCTTGACTCCTGAGTTGTCTAGTATCGGCATTATTTGTATCTTGTTCTCGACGGCGTTGTTAATTGCGGTCGGCAGTGAGTTCTGGTTGGCGATCTTGGTTGCATCTACCTGCGATATCTGAATATTGCCGATTTGGCTAGGAACTTGCGCAGTGAGCTGGTTGCTTGTAGGAGTTGCTGCCGGTGTTGCTGTGTTGGCCGAAGGAGATGCCGTTGCTGCAAGATCCTGCTGTTGTTGCTTTTTTCCGTTGCGTCGCACAGCTGGTTTGCGTCGAGGCTTCACTGTTGCTGTGGTTGTAGTTGTGTTTGTGATGGGCAGTGCGTTGGTGGCATTTGTTGCAGTGGTTATAGTAGCTGAATTGTTGGGATATGTTGCTGACGTAGCTGTTGCGCCGGTAAAATGTTGTGACTGTTGCTGAACGGCTGCACTTGTTGTTCCTTGCGTTGTTGAGAGGGATGGTGTCGCTACACTGTAATTTATTGATTGTGGCATCTGGTTAGAGACTTTTGCTTGCTGCTGTGTGGCAGAGACGGCGGCAGCAGCTGCTGCTGCTTGTTGCGCCAGGTGTTGCTGAGCTTGCTGGTGTATCTCCTCCGCGGTAGGTAGACGTGGTATTGATATGGTGTAGGGCGGGGCCGTAATATCATTCTGATCGATTTTTATCAAAATATTTTGCGAGTCAGTCTGCTCCGTTGAGATTGTAGCAGCTGGTGTTGACGACGCGCTGGAATTAATGGCTGACGATGATGAATTCATGCTTGGGATGGTAAAAGAAAACGGCAGAGCATCACCCGCAGACTGACTGGGGATCGAGATCATGATATCACTTGATTGAGGAGGTGCTGCGGTAGGTGTTGTTGTTGGTACTGATTCTTCAGATTGCTGTTGCTGCTGCTGATGCTGATGCTGAGACGGTGGTAAGGATTCCATGTTGAAGTCGTCGTCGTCATCGTCATCCTCCATGATGCCGCATAGTTTCATCACGTTGCCGAGATCAAGTTTTCCATTGCTAGCACGCTGTATTTGCGGAGTTGGTGATGGCGTTTTTGAACACGATGCGGTGGCTGTTTGGTTGTTGTTGTTGTAGGTGGTATCTGTTGATGTAGTAGATTGCGACGCACTCATACTGAACTGAGAATTTGCCGCAAATTGCTGCAGTTGCGGCTGTTGCTGAGAGCTGTTGTTGTTCGATGTAGATGCTGTAGGAACCATGTTGTAACTGTTGTTGCAAAGTGTGGACATCGTCGTGGTTGCTTTGTTTGCTGCCTGTGATTGCATTGGTGCTGAGGCAGCGCTGGCCGCCGTCTGCTTCTTCTTGCGAGGCTTTGCTGGTTTCTTCGCCGGTTTCGTCTCAACAGTGCTCGGTGATGGTTGCGGATGCTGGGCATGTGTCACCTGTTGCTGAAGAAACTGCATGGATGCATTACCGGCTCCAGTGTTGATTATTGTCGTACCATTCGGCAGTTGCTGCTGCTGAAGCACAGGCGTTGTTTGGCCTCCACGCAGAGATTCCGACGCTTGTCCCAGGTTGGACATATTCGCCGCTGCATTAAATAGGTCGGTTGCAGCTACCGTTGATGTGTTCGACGGTGCAGTTTGTAAATTTGCAGCTCCAGCTGCTGCTGCTGCTGCCGCAGCCATCTGTTGTATGCTAGCGCCACTAAGCTGATTGAGATTGAACAAGCCGCCGGTGGCGGTGCTCAGGCTTTGCTGGAAGTGCGCTGGCAATTGGGAGAGAATGGTAGTGGGCGTGGCACTGAGACCATTCGGAGGCATTTGAATTTGCGCAATGCTACCGCCATTGGCAGCAGCGGCGAGTTGTAGGTTCTGCAGCTGCCCTAGAAGATGGCTGTTGATGGTGGCCGCTGCCGCAGTCGTGAATTGCTGAGATCGGGGTTGGTTGGCTGCTGCGGCGGCCGAAAGAGCAGCGTGCAGGCCGCTCAGCTGAGTGATCGCCGTGTTGGTCTGCGGATTTGTTTTTATTGTCTGGAGATTTTGCTGGATCAGGTTGGCCTGTGATGACACGATGAAGGTGGGTGTGGCAGTGGCTAATTGCATGGTGGCGCCACCAGTATTTAAAATGCGCAACAGCTGCTGCGGCTGTTGATGTTGCTGGTGTGCATGGTGTGCGTGGTGCATCTGCGGTTGTGTGCGTGTGTTTTGAATGACCAACGAGGGTGTAGCAGTGAGCTGGGGCGTCGGGGGACGCAGGATGAGCTGAACGCCCTGCGGCGTGTTCTGCTGCACCAGCACAGGCATCTGATTCAGCAGCAGCGGTTGCTGGCCAGTTGCACCGGTTAAAGTGCTGGCAGTAGCGTTCGACGGTAGTATGATTTGTTGTTGTTGCTGCTGATTGGAAGCAGCAGCATTCGATGATTGATTCTGAGGCTGTTGTTGTGCTGACTGCACTGATATCGAGGCGTTGCTGGTTGGCGTGTGATTTTTGGCTTTCAGTGACTGCGCTGAGGACGATGATTCATTAGAATGCAGCTGAGGTTTTGGTAGAATCTGTTGTGGGGCTTTTACACTCGATGATTTGGTAGATGCGGAGGAGCTGCCTGATTGGTTGGAGTTGCTGTTCATATGGTTTAACGTCGAGGTTATGATGCCACTTGTTTGAACTGTCGAGGTATTGCCCGCAATGAAGCGGTGTTGTTGATGCGCAGGCGCAGCAATTATCTGACCCTGTGGACCCTGTATGAACTGATACAGCTGATTGTGCTGCGGCTGCTGTTGCGGCAAGTTGCCACCGGCAGAGATCGTGAACTGTTGCTGCAGCATTTGTACCGGCTGCGGGGTGGGCGGCTTGATGGTGGCGGCGGCAGTGATTGTGCCGCTCGGACTGGGCGACGGACTATCGGCGATCAGCGGACTGTTGGAGTGGCATTGCTGAAAGTGATGTTGCTGCTGGTGCTGTTGGTTTAATGCTGTAGTGGAGGAATAAAGAGTGGCTCCTGTGATTCCTTTTTTCGTTTGACCTTTTGGGCTACAAGCCACATTTGCTGTCGTAAGCGTATTGGTCGAGTTGATTGCAGCTTGTGGTTGTCCCCCATAGCCGCTGGCTATGCTGCAGATGGGCGCAGTAGGGTTAAACAGTTGTTGGTGCTGCTGCTGCTGCTGTTGTTGTTGTTGTTGTTGGTGTTGCGTAGATCGCTTGCTTCCCTTCTGTAAAAATACGAAAAATATTTTTAGCTGGTCTTAAAAAATAGGCTAGTTATTGTAGATGAATTAGTTATAACTTTAAGTCGTGTATAATTTTTGACGATTGTTTAAATACGTATGTGTAAGTGTTTAAACAGTTGTTTCTGATTATGAAATAGGTTCGAGTGAAGAATCTGATTGCTTATTTATTCAGGGCTAAAACGCTACCTTGTTTAATTGTATATTATTGGAGCCAACAAGAGTTGTGTTGAATTCATTGCCGGTTGACGCTGTTATCGGTGTCACGCCGCCAATAATCGTCGTTGCAGCGGCTGGTGACTGCGAGGGACTCGGCTGGAAAACGACGGTGCCGGCATTTGGGCTGCCATTGAACTGGTGAATCGACTGTCGTCTGCCAGGCGTCGCCGCCTTGCGTTCCTAGCAGCAGAAAAACAAAGCGTTTTTTGTGAGCAATATGATCATGAGCAACTAAACTGAAGAGTGGTACAACTTACTTGCTCTTGGGTTGTATTGGTAACCGTATTGCCCGTTACCAGCAGCACATCCTGAGGAAATGGTGACAATGAAGGCGACGGTTGCAGGCGTGGACTAGCTGAAATCGATGGTGATGGACTGGGCGTCAAGAAGGGACCCGGAGGAGATAATATTCCTGGAAAGGCAATGAGATAGAGCCTAATTAAAAACAGAAAGAAACAAACACTACTTAAGAAGAAAGCTCATGTACTTGGACGGAATGATCAATCATATTCGTATGTATGTTAGGTATAAAGTGATTTTAGATTGACTGACTAAACTATCCAAATCCGAAAACCTTTGATCAAAATGTGTTGCTTGCAAACTTGTGCCGATCAGCTCAAAAAATAGCAAATCAGCTTAACGGAAGACGAACGTGTTTCTAGTATGTTCTACTACAAATATAGACGTCTGTATGTGTGTAGAGAGGCTAATAAAATTGCGTTCCAATTATTTTAACCAACTCTACCGACGTGACCACCGAGCATCAGAAATGCGCGCCATTTCAAACGTCGTTATTTTCAACACTTTTTCATCATCATTCGTCTTCCATCATACATATCTAGTTTTTGTATTGTGCTCCGAGTATAATCCTTAGTATACTTATGGACGAAATAAACTCAGGGAAAAAGCAACAACAACAGAGCTAGTTGGTAGTTTGGTTAGTTTGTGGAATAACCAGTTTCTCTAGTTTCGAGTATCTACTCCTCTCTTCTTCTCTATGTTTCTGGAACTTTATTAACTACATCGCTCTCTCTCTCTCTCTCTCTCGCGTGCTCTCTCTCTTTCTCTCTAACCATGTTTCTCGTTCTCTTCGTCTCTCTGGTGGTGGAGTTCTTTGCTCTTTTCAGCCATGCTTTGAAATCTTGTTTATATTTTTCGATAGCTGGCTAGGAAGCTCACTGTCTGGTTGTCTGTAGCTGATTTTGTGATATAATAAATGCATAAAACATCTTCTTACCACAAAATTTGTAAAAAAACTTGTTGTTAAACTAACCATGCGCCTCCATCACAACTGAGACGAGTCATAGTCGAAAAGCGAGAGAGAGAGAGAGAGAGAGAGAGAGAGAGAGAGAGAGATATGAAGAGATGTGGCAGAGAAGAAATGTAGAGAATTTGATGTTCGTCAAAGTATCTCGGTTATAATAAAGAAAAAAATCTTTATTTAGAACGATGATGTATGCACAGTTTAAACGGTTTATAACGATGCTCTCTGTATCACGTCTGGGAAAAAACGGTTTAACTATTATAACATTCAGTCATTCTGTCACTGAAGCAGAAAACATGCTACCCGCTTCGATTTCACTTTTTGATTTATAATCAGTATTCAATGATGATCGAAAGTAAGGGAAATCGGATTCGGAAAGTTTATTCTGGGTATAAATATTTAAAATATTTATACAATTTTAATCATTTGATTTTCTTTCAAAGATTGACGATTACGGATTGAAACTGGCGCTTAATTTAGTCAACCTTATTTAAAAAAATTTGCATTTTGGGATCAAATGTTAGCTCTTGAAATTTATGCATAGCATTAAAATAAAATAATTATTTGTGATGGCAACATAGAACGCTTCAATTATGAACGCTATTGAGTGATGTTATGGAGCGAGAAGTAAGTCGTAAGAAGAGTGGCGATAGAAGGGGCGAAAATTGATGTCGGGTGTATATTGGACGTAAGTTTTAAATAACAACAACAATAATCTCAATGCAAGTAACAACGACGACGTCGACGTTAACGAAGTTGCATATCAAAAAATCAACCACCAGCGAAACGAAATAACTTTTTTGCATGCTACTGACAGGATTACGAGAGCGAAAAAAGGTCCGGACACACACACACAAACATCAACAGAAAGCAACAACATATAACAATGCATCACTACTATAAAATCGTCCTGACGAACAACTAAAACAAAAAACGTTATAAAAAAGTCGGAGCACAGAAAAAAAACAATATTTCAACGTTGATGCCGCTGATGTTGTTGCTATTATTGCTTGCTGTATCATAGCTGCTGCTCCCGGTATTAAAGGGCGGTTGCTGGTGCTCTCGTTGTTGTTGCTGATGATGATGATGATGTCGGCGGTGGCTGCCCTGATGTGTGGATGTTGGTATACGGCACGACGGATCTTGAGACAGCAACGTTGCAACCTTTGCCACTCTTTTTGCTAAACAACCATTTGATGTTGTTGTTGTTGCTGTTCCTGGGATTATTGTGTTGTTGTAGTATTTGGAGGATTGGAGTGATGTTAAGAACGATGCCAGGACGCATCGCATCGCAAAGAAACCAAACAAAAACAACAACCATAGCACAACAACAGAAGTACAACAATACAATGATGAAGGAAGAATTATTCCAATTTTAAGGAAAAATAAAAACTTCGTGAATCCTATTAGCAGCAATCTTGCTCCCTTTTTTGATTTTTGTTTGTTGTTGTTGTTGTTGTTGTTGTTTACTTGTTGTTTTATACAATTTTATTTGTTTCGTGTATTTTAAGAAGTCATCTTTATGGTGTTGTTGTTGTTGGATCACATAACAAAAGTGAAAAATAGCACAGGCTACAGAAACAGCAACGACAACGGCAACAGCATAGAATGAAAATAATTCAGCAACAATGGAATGATAAGAATCGCAAAGTTGGTTGAGTGGTGTTTACAGAGTTGTTACAGTGAGCGAAAACAAAATAGCAAGAGGAATTGTCAACCTTAAAAGGGGTTGCGAAGGGTTTCAAGACGCTTCACTAATTATGAGGATGATGGACGAAAGAAACTGTCACAACTGTCAGATCAAAGAAGTTGTGTGAAAAGAAAATTTTTAATTTCGAATTACAATTTTATTCATAACTTTAAATTTAGCTTCTGGCCTTTCTTTTCCTCCAGTGTAAACACAAATCCCAGAGGTATATGCATCGAGTAAAGGAGAGTTTCGAATTGTACAATGCCACAACAAAAACAAAAACCAAAGCGACGACAAAATAACGAAATAAGACTAGCAACAGCAACAGCAAAAGCAACAGCAACAAGAACAATGGTGACTTCAACATTGTCGACGGAGCGCAACATCCTTTCGTCCATACGTTTGTAAGTCCGTCGTGTATTTATTCTGCTTTAGCCTTATTCAATATCAACAGCTTCTCCTCTGGCCATGCAGTTCCCAGCTCTGTGTCCACCGCTCATGCTCATACTCATACTCATACTCCACCACCACCAGCACCACCCAACGACATCAGAAAACTTTGCCGCCGTCTTCCCTTTTGAGGCTTTATCCTAAACACCCTAAAACAACCCATAGAAAGGTAGGAATTAAGGTGGGAAGGTGGGTTGGAAGGTACATTTGCAGAGCATATAAGATGATGCTCAGTTGGGTTTGCAAATATAGGGTTGCCACCAACTTAAGAACCGACTGACTGACTGGCTGGTTGAACTCTACTAAACAGTGAGCGCGAAATATGTTCGGTTCGCGTCAGAAACATTGCAACATTGTTATAAAATGATGACGATGACGACGACGATGCTGCTCTCGATCCCTAATATGTAGTACCAAGAAATGGTGAAAAAACTTACTGCTCTGGGGATATTCTGTCTTCCGTTGCCACGACGTCGGTCAGGATACAAAGTATAAAACAAAGCAACAACAATAGCAGAAGCAAATAGAATTGTCTATGAATAAAAGGTAAGTAACAGTGATAGAAGAAGGAGAGACGGAAAAACAACACCAAGAAGCACGGCTGCTTATAAAATCTGAGTTAAAAAAAAACAAAAAATTGAGAGATCTACACATACGACAACATAAAGTGAAAAAAATATTCATGGAAGAAAAATCAATAATCGCAGGCATGTTAAGCATAATATATACAATTAAATGTGATGTTTTGTCGGAGAATCAAGAAAGATGAAGAGAGAGGGAGAATAGGGGGGCTCGCGAAGGGTGGACGGGGAGTAAGATGGAGACGATGATGATCGGGGTGTTTCTTTTGAAATAGGTAAGCCTTTTAATGCACCCAGCGTTCTTATCCAGTAGACGATACGCATCTAAATATACCCCATTATATTGTGTTTAGCTGAAGATGTCGAATGTAGAATGGAACAACAATAAATGAGGACTAAGAAAACAATTTGTATTTGCATTCACTAAATCCTATGTTATTTAAAACGAAAATAGAGGGTGTGCAGAAGTGTAATTAATACTGTTTATATAAGCGAAAAGTAAATAGATGTGATGTAAGTTTAATCGTCTTTGTAAAACCAACCAGCATAACTGGAAACAATAACCACAACAACAGCAACAGAAAACTCATTATGAATTCTAAAAGGAAATTAAATCAACGCAAAAATAAAAAGAAAGGAGTTTGATCCCAAAGGAGTTTGAACTGGATGAATGTAGAATGCTTTGAAGTTTCGAGTTTAAATACTTTTCGTGAGATGTTATTACATTTATTAAAAAACAGACAATAGCAAACATTCTTAACTTACATTTTTTTACAAATAATCGTATTAGAAATGTTGATCTAAAGAAAGTGTGATCTATAAGTAAAAAGAAATTAATTCTACTTAAATTGAGAAACTTGGAAATGGAACAATCGTGCCCTGAAGTGGTGAAGATTATTGAGCGGTGGAACTCCTTCTGTATTGAGTTCAAGTTTTAAACTCTTATTTTATATCTTATTAAAGAAGAAATTATGCAACACAACAATTGCTGAATAGCAACGTCGATACAACTAATCGAAATCTCCTTTTGACACCCAAATCCTTTTTTGTCCGCGCTCCAAATACTCCAGCCCCCTTCGCCTTTAAATATAGATTATTAAATTCACAATAGATTATTATACGAGCATTCGTACTCATAACAGAGAAAACAGACGCATGCCGCCGTCAGTTTTTCTTTTACGAATACGATTACAAGAAAAGGAGAAAAGAAACAGAACGCAGTATTCATTGTTTTAATAGCTTCGATTTATTTTGCAACACCAAAACATTTGCAAAGTAATTCAAGAGCAAACAAAACAAACGCAGAAGAACATTTGTGCCAACAACTGCTGAGAATAGCAACAATATAAAAAGTGTGCTTGTGCCAGTCGGCGATTCGGTCTGCGATGACGTTTCGGGTGATGATCGATTGAGTTCATATACACTCTTTCTTTCCCCCCACTTTTCTGCAACATGACTGGAACATTGCCAATTATAAACAGCTACAACTGTTGTTTTCCAGATCAACTAAAAAAGGAGTATCGGAAAAAGCAGTTCAATTGATGTAAATATGAAATAAAAAATCACATAAGAAATTAATGACTGACCGTGACAGCCATCAATTTTATGCATGAGAGAAACGTGCGTGCAACGTGGATAAAACACTCGTTCGTTTTATTTCGTTTCGTTTTTACAGTTAAATTCAGTACACGTATTTGTAACAGTGAGTGTGTTTGTGGACACAACACTCTCTCGTGTGTTTGATAATATTAGTAAAAAGAACACATCTGAGTAGAAGTATAAATGTTAAATGCATCGCAAATTGAATTACAATGCATTTGAATTTCAATAGAAATCACTTTTGCTAGAGATAGTTGTGTGTGTATGTGAGAGTGGGAGAAAATGTCCCCGCCCCTCTACATCCCTTCCTCCTTGTCGTAAATGTCCAATGTCACAAAATGTTGTTGTTACTGTTTATTTTATATTGTTATTGTTTGACCTTCAGTCCGTTTCATTTATTTTTAATGATTATTTTATTAACTCAGCTCCATTAGCAACAATAACAACAAACACAACAAATTGTAGGTCAGCAACCGACAAACAATTAAGTCATTTTGTTGTTATTGTTGTTGGCGTCATATTAGATGCGGAGTGCATACATGATATACTTCTACATATACACATACATATGTACATACATTAGGCAATGTTGCCTAACTAAACTTTAAGATAATAAATTTAATTAAAATTTCGCTTTGAAACTGAAACCGAGCACGTGTTTTTTAAAGCTGTTTTTAATTAGCGATTAGATAAAAGCTTGAATTAGTTACGCAACAATAAAAACAACAACACCTGCAGAGAAAATCATCAGAGCTGTCTGTCATTTAATGCATTCTTCTGCCGCTGTTTTTATTGTAATTTCGTATGCACATAAAATTCACACCGTTCACATTTAACTCATAAAAGTTCCATGAATAGATTCATGAATGAGTTACTTGATTATGTACGTTTACATTCTATAGTATTTTTTCAAAACGTTTTACCGCATTCAAGAAGGTTCCTAAAGTTTGGATAAAATCATAAAGGTTTCGAAAAAGTTTCATTGCCTCATTCAATTCATTCGTTCATCCTAGGAAACATTCACTGAAAAAGTTTAAAGCTTTTCAAAAGTTTAACTGTAATCAAGATGATCTCACTAAATTAGTTTGGTTGGAGAAAGTTTTACTGAATCTCTGATTTACATATGAATAATGATTTTAAGCCCTCATTATATTAACATAAACTATCAATGATATCATAAGAAAATTCAATAAGGACTTCAGTAGATTTACTTTAATTTTCGAAGAACTTTAATAAGACTTCAGTGTGTATTCATTGTTTCATGGATTCTAATGAATATATGAAATTTCCTTCAATAACCATTTGTTAATCTCAGAAAACTTCAGTGACTGTACAAAAATCTGAATGGAATTCTTGGGGATTTCTGTTAAGGGTTTCACAGAGACCAAGGAAGGCGTCCAAGAGACTTCAATGAAATTTTATCTATTTACTATTATATTTCTATTATAATAATATAAGAGTATATTTCATATTATATAGATTTAATAAGAAAGCATATAAAATTCTATATCATTTATATTCCATAGTATTTGAATAACATTGTTTCGTATGAACTTAAGACGAAATCAATATGTGGCTGTCATTTAAACCTCATCGTAAACACATACTCATGCGAAGGTCGCACCTGTCAAAACCCATCAAATCTGTGTAAAAATGTCATACTAATGCAATTTAACACAACACAAATTCAGTGCTCGAGTAAAATTAAATAAAAACTGGCTCAATATGAATCGATGATGATGACGGCGATGATGGTGCTGATGCTCATAATCGAAGAGCAAACAGCAGCCAACACAAAAGCATGTATAGAGAAAAAGATAGACACCGAAGGAGAAAATGAGAGCATTGAGGGGGAGAGCGAGACGGCTAAAGAGGCACACATAGATACAGGAAAATAAAGAATATACGAACATATCCAATCGAACGGAAGATGAACTGTCAATATGACATTCAATAGTAAGTAAACAAAAGTGACAAGTTAAGAGAGACAACGATATCCAGTCGAAAGGTGCCACCCGGAAGTTTGGGATTCATAAATAACTATACATACTTGTTTGAATAGATTAGGAAGACGATATTACTAATGATCGAAGATATGCCAATACCAGCACTCTTAACCAAAGAAGCAAACTAAAAACTGAAATAATTGAAAGGCTGCCAACATAAAACTATGATTGGTGATTTGTACTCGTATGTGAAATGTTTTATTTATAGGTCAATGGCTATTTTAGGATCGATTGATGGTATGGCGAAAACACTATATTAAAATGCAAATTAAATCAAAATAGATATTCGATTTTTGAATGGATGAAGCCATTGTAGTGCCAAATATTGTCTGGTAAGCAATTTTAATACTAAAGAGATGTAAGGGTAAGGATGTGAGTACAGTGGGGTGGATGGGGGCTGGATAGATGATGGTGACTGGTGTTTAAGATGCTCGTACAAAAGACAGAGGAAGAAAATAGATAGATGTAAGATACGAACGACACCGAACGATATCTTAAAAGCTTATAAGCATAAAGTACAGTATAGGGCCGGGATGGGGAGGTATGGTGTGGCGTCAAATAACGATACTCAGGTGAGTTGAAGTATTCCAAGTGACACAGCAAAAAAAACGCTAACTATAAAAGAGAATATCCGACGTGAAAAACATATACACAACAAAAGTTGTTTTTAACAAAAACAGCAATAACAACAACACCAATTTTAACAACAATAAACAACAACTACACTTTCAGCGAAACCACACCACCAACAACAACGATTTCGGCGTCGACGCTCGGCTAAAGATGAGTACAACGAAGAGTCCCAACGAAAACGATAGGAAATAAATAGGAGCACAAAATAAAAAAATGTATCTACATCTGTTTTTGTGAGCGTTCTTCATTTCATTCCGTGCCTCGTTTTTTTATTTTCTATGATACTCTGCTGAGCTGTTTTTCCCTCCTCTCCTCCCCTCCCCGACACTGCATATCCTAGAGTGTAAAACAGATGTATTGTATCTATGTATCGGGAGAAGGGGGAGAAGGAGGGGGAAGATGTACGAAGAGGTACTCACTAAAAAACTGTGGATAAATGTTGAAAATTTTGGCGTTTTCACGTTGCTTACAGTACAAATTTGAATTCACTTCACAATCCACACTTCTTAATCATAACTTCTTAGTTCTAATTCTTCATATTAATTGCAATTCTTTTAGTTTTGATTTGATTTACTATCACTTGACTTCTTAAATTTTTTATTAATTGAATTCTTTTCTTTTGTGATTTTATTTTCTCCTCAGCTTTCCTCGGTTTTTTCACTTTTTTAATTTTTACTTTTCTTTTAGTTTCTTCTTTTACCAGCATGAACACTCGGCTAATTTTTCTTTAAGCACTCTTTTAAACTGTTATTATATCGTTCTTTGTGTTTCTTTTAAGATTTTCTATCTGTTTTCAACTTAAATTGCTCTTGATTTGATGAAATGATTAAATTAATCACAATGCGAACAAAAGAACGCCGCCGAACGAACACATTTTGCACCGTAAACACCAACAGACTGATTTCTGTTCTTTTCGTTTTTCTTTTTGTTAATAAAAACTGTACACAACAATAACAACTTAACTGCAATAACTCAATAATAATTGCTAAGATTACAATTGAAAACTGATTAAATCACTTTATTCACTGACTGACTGAATGAGTGTGTGTGCGTGTGTATGTGTTTGGCGAGTGTGTCTAGTATTTATTTGACATAGAATTTAATGCACACGCGAGACGAATAGATTTTTGCGGCCATTCATTGCTCCCCGGCACGTAATACTAGTCAGGCTGGTAGCACAACAAATTCCATATCCCGTCGTCGTGGTCGACATCATTATCGCCATCAGAGCCGCCATCAGCTCAGTTCAACTCGTAGCGTACACGTAGAACACTTGGTTCACACATGAATTGAGAGCCTGAAGGAGCACCAGACGGCAGCGTGAGTGTCGCTCGCAGACTCTCTTCTCTATTCGCGCTCTTTTGAGCACACGGATTTAGAGCGATGACAAGAAAAATTTCGATACTATTTCGAACAATAGAGACAGATTTATGCGAGGAGTTCGTTCTGTGGCAGTTGAGATGCCATCTCAAAAAAGGTTAAGGACGGGCTAACAAAATTTAGAGAACGTTCAGACAATTGATATCTCTATCTCTAAAAGAATCTCTCTAAATAAGAGAGAGAGAGAGTGAATACAAACACGCTTTCGCGCGCTCTCTCCTTCCCAATCTCACTCTCTCTCTCTCATCCTTTGTGTATCTCTTTTTAAATAAACAACCCTTGAATTTGGCAGGGAATGAAACACACACTACTAAAAAAATAGGACACACACGGGAATTATTTAGGTTTAGGTAAATCAGGCTGAGCACAAGGGGTCCACAGAAGGCTCAACAAGAGGGGGGGGGGGGCAGGAGAGGACAGAAGGTTGAAAGGAAGGAAGGAAGAACGGAAGGAAAAGAATGGAAGAGAAGCAAGCAACAGCAGACTGCAGGCAGGAAACGATTGAGTTTGTTGAGAACTGTAACCATCCGAAAAATTGAGAGTGGGTATTATTTTGGTATAAAGTGGCAAAGAAATGTCAGCGCATGTGACAGGTACTGAGACAGCGAAATTGTAATAAGTGGTTGATTAATTTAGGTGTAGATAAAAATTACAAAAAGTTTTATTTTCATATTTATTAGTTTCATCATTTATTGAATTAATTATTTATTATTAAATTACCTATCAAAGCTAATAAGAAAGGAAAGAAAAGTAGAAGAAACATAAAAGAAATATACCACATACATGACGAAAATAGCGATTACTTAGAAGGAGGGGCAAAGTAGGAGGCTTCGTAATCCACTGAAAATCCGGGGATTTTTATTTGTATGAAAAGAGTATAAATAAAAACCACGGAAAAGTACTATTGTCAACCTAGATGAAGCTTGAAGGCTCAAGATCGCCCTGACATACATACACTTTTGTGATGGAATTCAGACTGTGATAACGAATAAATACATCATTATTTAATACATCCTAACAGCTTAACAGTGTATTAATAGACCCCCCCCTCCTCCCCTAGTGATCTCCGATACACAACATCTTCACAAGCAAATAAGAAACTCTTTCTTGGTCTCGATCCAGAGATTCTTTTTACTATTTATTGATAATTTCATAATATTTTGTATCATAAGTTATAAGAAACAAACAAGAGTGAGAGAATGAATGGAATTCATTTACATCCGCTAAGAAATTGTACAGAAAATTTCTTTATGATGCCATTAAAATGTTTATTTGTATTCAACCTCAGTTGCATAAAATGCATATGTTTTTTCCTATAAAAGAACTCTTTTACATTTATCTCTCTCTCTCTCTTTCCATGGCAGGCAATAAAATTTCCCTCAAGTGATTGAAAAACAATTAGATACATAAAATCAAAGAGATACTGTATTCCAATATTGTCCAAACACACACATACACATTGTGTGGGAGTACACAAAAAACGACCACCTTCCACAAGTTTGCACTTGAAGTTTTTCGCGAGAGCGAAAATCCCAACAAACAACACAAACACTCATTCAGCACGCACTGAAGAGAATCAAATACAAAGAGGAAAAAATAATAAACAACTATCGTATAATAAACAGTCGATTTTGGGCACAAATGTTGCCAACAACCAGGAATAGTTAGTTGCTGCCAACGGATGGACAGACAGACGCATGGATGGATGGAAGCCTGAAGATGATGTTGAAGGAGCCAACCCAAGCAACGCGACAGCCAGCCAGCCAGGTAGCTTAGGATGAGCAAACTGATGAAGGGCAGAGAGGTGTTGGAAGCATATTGTATGTTGCAAAAGCGCGCAGGTAGCATCAGCATCCAGACGGACAGACAGCAGCACGAGTCAGCGAAACACAGCAGCAAGCAACAAGGCCTTTACGATGGTTTGTAATCTTTTTCCAAGTTGTTGGTTTTTGTGGGAAATTTCAGCTGAGCGAGCGGAGTACCGAAGCGCCGAGTACAATGTGCTTCGTGAGCGGATCCAGCGACGACGATGAGCGACAGACAACATACCATATCTAGTTTGCAGTTTTAATTTTTTGTGTATCTATTAAAAAACTGAACGCCTTTGTGTCATACTTTGCGCGCTTCAATTATCTGTACTCGGCGGCGGTGTTGGCACCACAGCGAGCTGTTTGTCTGAACAGCTAGCGAGCTGTGAATGATGATGACTGGTTGGGGTGACAGACGCGCGTAGTCGGCGGAATGTCTGTAATGTTGTATGTGTTTAAGTTCATAGATGGTACTCGTTCCGATGGTTTCTGGTTGGCAATAAAGACCTCTATCAAAGCAAGTGGAAAATAATTGGACAGACTGAATGGTTAATAAAACAATAAAAGAAGCAACAAAAGCTACTACTTTCGCAACAGTAAATAAAATTAACTCATTAACGAGACTCATGCAAATCTTGTAAATTAATAGATTCTGTAAAAGAAAATGGACGATTATTTTCATTCCTAACACGGAGACACTGACTGATATATCCTCGTATTATACAGGAATAGGATTACAATGGGGAGGTTATAATAAAAGCTGGGTCTTTTGTGCGATGCAAAAACTCCATAGAATTAGATATCGCTTTCCTCGTAGATCCAAAATTCATACGATTCTCGAAAAACATTAGATACTACAGTCATAGTCAACACTTCCTCAATATGAGGTTGATTTTTGTAGGATCCGTTCATTAACCTCCCGGATTTTATGGAGTTCATCAACCTATCTTTGAGTCCCTTAAAACCATTTGTAAGATTCTGATTGCATTAAAAAATATGTTTATAAATTAAACATCAACTCCATCTGAAGGAAATTAACGTCGCTCCACCCATCTTCTAAGTTTGAATATCATTTCCTTGTTCTCCTTATGCTAAATATAGATGCTTAGTTCTCTGTCAATTTTAGGAAGTTCCGTTACATTTATGATAAATGACAACATATTTTTAATACATACTTAAATAAGAGGATCCGCAGCTTGTTTCGGATCCCAGTGATTCTCACGGCTGAAGTGAACTATTGGAACATGTGCTCAAAAACTATTTCGAACAAATCTAAACTCAACTCTGAAAACTCTTAAAATAGATGCAACAGAAAAAGCAAGCAACAGTAGAGTGCGTCGAGTACAAATACTTGGCATACTTTGCTCACGTGGCACAATGCAAATGACGAACAAACAATGTTTTTCACAATCTGTACCATTCGGAAGGCGGAAGTACATCGTAATTGCTGCAGCAACGCAGAGACAGAAAGTATTTGCAGCACATTTAAATATTTGCAAGTTCAGTTAATCTTTAGAAATGTTTGTGAGAATTTGTTGAAAAGGAATCGAATTTTTGTTTGAGTCTTTATTTTGGTTAACTGAGGATAAGGAATTGCAGATGTAAGCTGAGAGAGAGAGAGCATGGCTGTCAAAGAATGAGTCCTGAGACTGGAAGGGAGCGAGTGTGGTGTGTTTTGGGAGATGGGGTAGAATGTGTCTGGCCGGAATTTGAACCAATTCCGATTCCGTCTGGTTCTTAATTCATAATTGAAGTTAAAGCACTCAATTAAGTTACGGAGCAGTCACTGAGATCTGAACTTGACTGTCTTATAATTGGCACATTGATCGATTCATGCCTCAGTTGAACTTCACAATTATTCAAAGAAAACAAACAAATGCGAAGCGAATAGTTTGTGTCATTAATAAAACTCGCGTGTTTTTTGGAATTGTCACCCATAAATAAAAGAAAGTACTTACAAATAAGAGTCTCTGGGTCTAAGTTAAACTCCTTTGCATATTATTAAGCCACTCATGAATATAAACGTGACATTAGCATTATACCAAATCTCACATCTCTAAAGATAGGTATATATGATATATTCTCCATTGATTGTAAAGCAATGATATGTCATTTAATTTCTATCGCTCTCGTGCAACAGCTTCAAGTACATATGGAGATAGGTACAGTTATAAAGTATCTTGTTATATGTCACCCACTTCATCTCGCCACACGTTCAAGTGTTTCACTGTACTTCTGAGCGTCGCGTCATGATGATGATGATGGTGATATTTGAGCATCGGCCGAAGCAGCGGGTGACCAACGCCAATCACACACACAATCAACTATGAAGGTCGATTTGAATGGTCCTTGAATGGTTCCGTTCGCTAACATGCTAAAGTGAACAACAAGTTTAAACTCTCAGAAAAGGTTCAGAAACTCCAACAAATAAAACGAGGTTGAAAGTGAAATTTATACATAAAAGTTTTAACTAAAGTTGAGAAGATCAAACGTTCTTCTCCCTCTCTCTACAATGCCTTTGCTCTTTGTTTACTTTCTATGTTCCTTGACTTTCCTTCTATCACATAATCCATCACTTCTTTTATCATTTACTCATTCAAAACATCAATGGATCAAAGAGGTTGATAAATGTCATTACACACAAATGTCAGCAAAGAAGCAAAAAGAAGAAGAGCAGAATAACCCTTCAAATCGAGTGCAACGACAACAATAACAAATGTCAACATTTTCTGTGCTCGTATGACGGCAAAAAGCATAACGCAACCGCTGCTGCAACACTTTTCTGTGGCAATCTAATTACTTCCGACGAGTTATTTGTGTTTCGGTGGATATGAATGCATTAACGACGGGGTCGGTCTTGTTACGTTCGACTGTTTGAGTGCGTGTGTGCACACGGATCAGGTGCTTGACATTCCACTGACACATGCACATGCACTCACATGTGGATTCTTTGTTCTTCACAGTCCACAGCGCAATTTCTAGACGCACCGTCTGCAATCGCCGATAATTTATAACTGCAATATGCAAAAAAATATATACACGTATGTATATAGTATATAAAAAGAACAAATACATATGTATGTACATATATTAAGAGGAGGCAAAGTAGGGAAAAATTAATGATGTTGAGGTGCGTTTAGAATCGATTAATAGCTGTGCAGTTGCTGATTTTATTGCGGGTGATGTCGTCATCTTTGTTGGTGTTATTATTAGTGGAGTGTTGTTAACAGCATGTAAATACATCAAAAATTATTTGCATCATCTTCATCATTATCAACAACAGTTATTCGTGCTGTTAATGAAGTTCGAACGTGAGTGCCGATATTTTCAATAAATATCCGACAAACAAACAAATCTGTCAAACAAATCCACCAACCTACGAACTAACTGTCGGCGCACCAGTTCGCTGACTTGCTTTTTCTCGTTTGTTTTTATTTTTCGGTTTTTTAAGCCAACACGTTTGTTGTTCGTTTCTTTGTGTTGCTGAAAACAAAAAGCAAAAACCAAAATATAACCAACAAATGCATTTCGCCGTTCAGCATACTCAATACTCGTGTGTCTGTCATGTGGAAAAAGCGAAAAGTATAGAAATTAAAATGCGGACATGCTGCTGCGTCTCGCGGGAAATTTCATCACTGAGCAGCTTTTAGTGAACGCTAATGTCAAGTGCAAACAAACGCCAACATAACGTAATGAAACGAAGCGGTGCGGTGGAACGTAATGAAACGTAGCGGTGAGGTGAAAAGTAATGCAACGGAACGGTGCGTTATGTCGAGCACATTTCATGCACTCGAGCTGTGCGGTGAGATGAGATGAGAAGAGGTGAGGTGGAGCACGTGGTGTGAGATTTGATGTTGAGGCAGACATATTGACGAGTGCTCATATACTATATGGGCAGGAGGCTCAGCGTCAGCTCATATTAACATGTGATACGGAACAACACCATCTGCAGACCCTCCCACGCAACAGTTCGACGACGACTGATGGGCGACGACAACATCCATTCGACAGTATTACTTAACTGATTATTGTCGAGTGTTTGTTGATGTTGTCAGTGTTGCTCTTGCCAGTGTTGTTATTGTTGTTGTTGTTGTTATGGAAGAGCATTCATTCGCACATTATGAAGTTACGTGATTTTATGCAATGCAACTAAATGCAATTTGCATTTAGCTTCTACCTCCTTGCAAATGACAAGAAATTCTTTTAATTATTTTCAAGTTGTAATGTTCTTTGACACCGATGCATTCATTCGTAGAATTTGATCTCAACGAATCTCTCTGACGGGTGCTTCAATTACGTCTCTGAATGCAAAGAAGCGTTTTTAGTTTATACTGCTCATTAGCGTAGCGACAACGGCAACGGACATGATGAGTCCGTTGGAGGAAATGAGGAGTTGGAGGAGGAAGAGAAAAAAAACAGCGAGAGAGAGAAAGAGAGCGAAAACTCTTAAGATAATTATGAAAATATTAAAATTATATCTAACCTCAGTCTGAGGAGTTAAAAAGGGTTATCTAATAAGGAGACATACAAGATACTGAAGTAAAGAAAACACAAGGTGCAAAAACAGAAGATGGCCAACTTAAATATTGCACTGAGAAAATTTATACAGAAGAAAGGTGAATAAATCTGAAGAATAACAAGGATAGAATTTAAATCCATTGAATCGATGACTAACCAAAGGCTTTTGTAATGTTACATTATAATAAAAATATTAGCAGTTTATTGTGTATTTTCTCTAACTGGTAATTTTTATTCTAAGGATCATCAGTTTGCTTCATCAAATACGAAGTTCAATTTTGTGAATATTTCCTAGAAAACTACCCAAAAAGAAATCAGTTCTGAATAATTTTAAGCCTCAGTAAATGTATAAATAACAAACAAAAAACCACTTAAGAATTCCAAACGGAGTAACAAAACCCATTAAAAGAAACTAAACATGCGATAAAAAAGCGATAACCTTTGACTCATAATTAAAGTAATTGTAAATAAAAAAAAATTATTAATAAGATTATTCTTCTCTTCTTCCGGAACTAAGTAATTAAATAAAAACAGCTACACTTTAGATCGGAGGGGTTTTTGTTTTGTTCAAAGGGAAACATGACGTGTGTGTTTGTCTCCCAGCCACTAGAGCAAACATGGTTAAAAAGCATGCGAACATAATTATGAAAAAGGGTTCTATATATTAAATTCGAGTCCTTTATATTATATTTATATGGTATCGTATACAAGTAACATGGGCTTTATACCCGTATCGAGAAAAGAAAATCGTAAAGGGCGAACAATTCAAACTCACCCCTACAACAAAGCCTTTGAGGCCAATAGACAAAAATTAATCTATTGAATTTCAACTAACTATTGTTATTATTTTATTATGCTTGTCATTTATCAATACTTTGGGGTTACACAACTATTACTCTTTTTTACACTGGGAAAAATATGAAGTGTGATATAATAACAATGATCGGCTATAAACTTGAAAGTAGAAGATAAGATAAGATAACATAAAAGAAAAGAGAATTAAATTAGTGAAATGACATTTCAGTAGGTGATTGAAGACTGTTTTATGTTTGCTTATTGGTTTGTTCTACGAATGCCGTATGAAAGTTATAAGAAGTGCTTAAGTGTTCTTCAGAGGTTGCATTTCCTTTATGCTTGTGGGAAAGAAGCTGTCAAGAGGAAGAGGGAACATAGACAAGGAATGTACCTCCCAGAGCGGTTAAATAGACGAACAATGTACCTACCAGAGAGGTAGGTTTTAGGAAACAGGTTTAGATAACAGGACATTAAAGGAAGTCCATTTTAGTTGCATGTTTTGATTGTAAAGTATTTTTCTTGGTGTGAAATCACCCTCAATCTTTGTCGATGAATGCTTCCATACGCCCTCGTTTTTCGTATAAATTTCCTTCCTCGATATCGTCAATTAAACACTCAGCAACGACCACACTTTTCGGTGGAAACATTTTTTACTCTTTTACGAAAAAATTGCAGCAACTTTGTAATTTTATCGGACTATGATTCGACTGACTTGCAATGACTACTTAATACAATAATAAATAACAAACCCTGAAATGCGCTCAACGTCTGGCTAGACGGTCGACCGACTGACAGTTTTATGTATCAGGCCAGCAGTAATTACAGCCAACTGCTGTTGCTGCTGCTGCTACTGACTGTGCTTACAGTAGTTTCGTCACCATTGACCACTCGAACTTCTGGCAGTCGAGCGAGTGCAACAAGAACACAAAAACCGTTGCTATACACGCTTGCTTGCTACTTCATGGTACTCGTCCGACTTAAACCTACATACACCCATCTCACCAGAATGAAGTGATTTTTTAAAGTTTTATACACTATTTGTTCACAAAAAACAAACATAAAAAATAAGTACATAAAAATAAAGTTGAAATTAAATTATTTTTATATGCTGACGTTGGTCTTTCGTTTCGCGCGGGTTTTTGAAACGTGCTGCACACACTTTGCGGCTTAATGCAAATGCAACAAAGTGTATGCGTCGCGGCCCGGTTACCGACCTGCATCATAATGGTGCTTTTCCACATGATGACGCCAACTACAAAAATTTACATTTCGGAATTTATCACAGCACAGTTTTGTTTTTCTTTCGCTCAGATTAATTTTTTTGTTCAACTGTTTTGTTCAACTTTTCACCGCTACTGCAACTCGTTGCTAATTAAAGTGTGCGAAGTAGTGTTGCACACGTTTGTTTACTCTTTCACATTATAGTCGCACATTTTGTTCATCTTTTTCCATTTTTAATTATAGTTAATAATTGATTAACATTTTTAAACCTTCTCGGTACCTTTTTTTAAACTTGCTACAATAGATTCGTATTTTATTTGAAAGCTTTAAAGCAGTCCACTTTCAATTAAGGAAAAGTATAGTGCAAACAACACTTTTCTGTAATATAAAAAACTATCCTTAGACGACAAAGACACATAATTCTTGGAAAAAGTTTGAAATTAATAAAAGAATTATCTTTCTCAATTTATGCAATCGTAAATTATTCTTCTCCGTAGGTTAGATGTAGTTCATTTCTCCATTCACCCAAAGATTTTTGAATTTCAGCACTTTAGTCAGAAATTCTTTCTGATTCGAGATGTCGACGGAAAAGATGTCGCATTGGTTGGCAAAATGCCAAAAGGATTGCAATCGAATCGAAAGATAAACATACATTTCGCCATGAAGCTCAAGTAGATACTCTAACAAATGTCTTTCTTTAGCATGAGGAGGTGATGGGCTTGTTTTTCCACTAAAGTTAAAGTTCAACCAGTTCTACGAACGCAGCATTCTTTCGAAAATAATATAAAACAAAGAAAAAATGAAAACTAAGAGGAAGTGATGCCATTTAAACACTCTCTCTCTCACATCTTTCTGTCTCTATTTGGCAACTCTAATAGAGATTATAGAGTGTATCTCAGATTTTATATATTCATCTACTTGACAATTTCTCATTCCCATTCATTAATTTCTCATTTTTTACAACTGTTAGTATTCAGCTGTATCTATTAACTTCAATTTTTGTCTAATGTCCATTGAAAAGCCTATAATAATATAATGTTTTCTTATACATATTTCTAAATATCGAAATATCAGTACCTTGAATCTTATTTTTATATCCTTTTTGTGGCATTTGGTACACAACTACAACGACTTGTAATTTAAAACTTTACCTGAAAATAGAAATAAAATAAATTAATCAAATTCAGTTTTTGCTTAAGAAACTATATGAATAGTTTTTGCATTAGTAAACGGTTCGATTCATTGGCGTAGAAAGTGGACTTCAAGTAAGCAAATTCAATTTTGATTTAATGTTTCTTTCAAGAATAAATTGCCCAAAGGGCCATCTATTATAAATATTCAGAAAGTAGGCTTGCTTGGGTATAATAAATCCCTTCGAATGGGGGAAAGCACACACGCACGCATAGGATAAAAATGTCCTTAGGCTTTGGCACAAATACTTGTTGAATCATTTGAAAATTAATGCAGAAAAGCATTTCGAACACGAAAATCATGCGTTATACGATGACATCCAAGCGATTGTATTGTATATAGAGATTTCAAGGTCGCCAAAAGAACTAAAAAATTTCTTGGTTTGAAGAAAAGAAATTCCATCTGTCAACAAGTAATTTTAAGAAAACCCACTCATTATTCTATCTTTATGCCAATTCTGAAAGATTTAAAAATCTATCTGTATAAAGCGACCATAGCAACAGATTTCAAATTATGTAACAATCTATGATTAATTATTATCAAAATCTGATTACAATTGGTATTGGAATTTTTATTTTTGGAATCGGTTAAGAGAACTTATTTTGAGTATTTTTTGGTTTTTTAAATAGAATATAAATTATACTAGAATAAATGGAGATTATTTCCAAGTTGAAGGCTTGTTTGTTGTTACGTTGCGTTCATTAAACTGAATGAAATGTTTTTCTTAAATAGAACTGGAAAATTAATTGTGAAAAGTGAAAGAGAAGCGTACTAAGAATTTATTTATTAAATGCTAACGAACAACTGAGGCACTGGCAACAACAGCAACATGCAAAAGTTGAGCGGTTTTAATTTTTGCCACTGACATTTCCCAAAATTTTGGCCCAATGCCAGGCAGCTAAACAACCAACCAACAACAAATCGCAAAGACGACACAACAAAATCCAAATCGAAATGTTTACAGTTTGTTTTGCTTGGTTGATAGAAGATAATAATAACTTTGAGATAAATAACAACAGTCGAAACGAAAGCAGAAATTTCCATTTTATGAAAATCTTCAAGAATTACAAAAAATCCAATTCATGTTTCTTGCTGCATTTCGTTTGAATGACGGTATTTTAGAAGTTGAATTTCCTAAGGAGATTAATTTAGAAATAAACCACAGAACAGAAAACAAATTCGGCTTGTAAGAAAAACTTAACAATTTGTTAAATAAACAATGAAAGAAATGAAATTTTATTTATAGAACACTTCTTTGTGGAAATTTATTTGCTTTGTATGCTTATTAAAATAATAAAACTTGGAATTAAAAAGGAGTATGTTGTGCATTTTTGAATTTTCCACATTCTCCTCCGCCGCCCTCATGTAATTAGCTTTCATGTAAATTTTATCATTTCTTTTGAAATCTGTTTCAACATGAAATGATTTGGGTCACAGAGCAATAAGTAGACAGAATAATGAAAACAAAAAGGAAAAAATCCGACTATAAAGTGCTCCAGGTTGATTCCACCGTCGTCAACTGCTGACTCTCCACACTGTCAATGGTTCTTCTCATGCACACTCCTCAAAAGAAAGCGACGGCGTAGAGAAGTGACTCGCTCGCTTCCTCAGCGTCCGCCCTACTTTTCATAACCCAGCACTTTACTTTATTTGACTCTTTCTGCTCCTCTCCACTCCCACACCATCTGAGCTTTTCTAGTGAGAGTTTAGTACTGAACGACGACGACGAATGTGAACCGAACACCGCAAAGAATTTCCGGAAGTTGTGCTCTAGTGTTGAAGTGTTAAACTTCGCCTTCGGCGTTTGCTTTGGTGACATCGACGTCGGCGATGTTACAGGATGTTTATTCTCTACTCTTTTTGAATGAAGTTCGGATTCAGTTTTTCATTTCGTATGCTTTATAAAAACAAGACTCTCGCTCTTGTAACACGTTCTTCTTGGAGGAATCTATTTTTTTATTTGATGTACAATCTACTTGAACTCTCGAAGGAACCAAGAAAAGCTATTCACTGCATATGAGAGTTACTCGTATAAAAGAGCTTCCCTTTTTTTATGAAAATTCATTAACGATCGGTTCAGCTGCTGGTGGTCAGCGACAATGCTTCCAGTGTTTATCATCTGTCCAAATTCTTAGTCTTCATTTGTTTTATTAAAATTACTAATATACAACTATATTAGTAATATCCTTCTTCTTCCAAACAAATGTCGAACCGTCAACAATTATTCTCTGTATATGGTATATTGACTGCTTCAATATATAGTATATCAATAGAGGAGATTCATCAACACTTAACAGGCATAAAATGAACCACAATAGACGAAAACAGAAAGGATTGATTCAGACAGTCTGAATCCAACGGCTGTTAAAGACCTCAAATGAAGCTCAACAGAGTTTAAATAGTATAACGTGAAAATAACGTAGCAATTATTATCCCTACTAATGAATTATAATCGCTATTAATTCTATTTTAATAGAATAGAATTTCTATTCTAATTAATCCTATTGATTCCTTTCTGCAATAATGAAAACCTAAAAGTAGTTCTTCTCAAGATTTCAAATGAATGCCATTAGAAAAAATGCTTTATGAAGCTATATAATAAAGGGTTCCATTCGTTTTTCCCCGACACAGTTTGCCAATGCCAACATGCAACATAAAATAACGTAAACATCATCTAACCGCAAGAAAAAACACAGCAAAATAAAGAAATATCGAATGCAACATTTACTTCCGTTACCGTAAATGACAGCAAAGAGAAGAGAACAAAATAACAGTATTAATATTGATCACTATAATTAAATTAGTCTAAATATACAAACAAAACGAACAAAAAATAATCAAAACCACGAATACAAAAAAAATTTGGTAGTAATCAAAATAAAATCCCCAAAAACGTATAAGAATTTTCCAAGAAGAATGGTAACACTCTGGGTCAATGGCCATTCAAAGCATAAAAGTTATAATTATTTGCTTCGTTGTGTGGAAATTTAAATGACGCCTTAGAATAACAATCAAAAAAGCGAAAAAAGAAGCACCTTCACTCTCCACTTCACTGTATAAACAAGAAACCAGAAGAACCTGAAACATGAGTAGCAGAAACAGCCACAATAACAGCAACAACAAGGGTATTAGTAACCAACCTCTCGGCAACAGTGGTGAACCATTCAAGAACAAATTCTTGACCGTCAAACTGTTGAGAACAACTATTAGCCTCGGTCAAATCATGTGGGAACGAGCAGTAATGAACTATAACTGGAAACTCGAAGACTACATGATGTTAAACAGAAAATTTTTATTTAACCCAAAAAAAAGGAATAATTTTTTTCCCTTTACCAAATACGATTTTTTTCGTTTGGGTTTTTTTTTGGGGGGTTTTCGTTCGTAATCCATTCGAGTGCAAGTAATGCCCATTCAAGCATTCAACTTAAGTGTTGCTCCTGTCGGTGTTGTTCTTGTTCTGGTTTGTTGACCACCTGAGCAGATTAATAAAGATGTTGCTTCTTGCAGGGAGTCTCTTTGAACGTGACTTACTTTTGCTCAAAGCTTTTGCCTTACCAATTATTGTGTGTTTTTGCTTTTCTGTTATGAGTTCTTTTTGGGTTTTCTGTTTACTTTGATTATTTTTGAACTGGACTTAAGTACTGTGTTCACCAAAACTCAGAAAATGTATTATATTTAGTTGTAAAGAAGAATTCCAGCAGATGTGTTTGCAAATAAAATGATGCCCGTAGAAAGTCAGTCATACATACATAATGTCAACATTGCATAACACAAAAGATAGCTATATTTGTACATAAACTCCCATTAATTCTTTTCTAAACAAACTTCACATCCTTTCTCCTCTCTTCTCCTAAGTAAGTCAGATTTTTAGAATTCATCTCGAGTGCCAAAGTCCTGGAAAGTTTATTGTATCGTATTACGTTTATTTATGCTTTTATGCATCAGGAAATTAGTTTGAATTACTTTGTTATTTATGTGATTTCCGGGATTAAGTATTTTGGGGTTGGATTGTAGTAAATATTTGATTGTTATCTGGGCATCGTATCACACTAAATAAATATATTATGTTTAAGTTTTCATTTTGTTCTTATAATTGTTGTCGATGTTCCTTTCTTGTAAATCGATGTTTGTAGTAAACTTTGAAAGAGAATCTCAATCGACATATAATACAATTGATCTAAATGCAGAAAATATACAACATATACTCTAATATAATAAAGATAATCATCACCAATCATTATTTCACGAATAAACTATGTGACTTTAAAGAAATATACACTATTAGTTAAACTATTTTTAACTATCCAAAGTCCAAAAATATATTCCAAAAGTAATTAACATTTACAGATTGAAAGCAACGTCATGACGTAACAGAAACAATCATCGACCACCAAGTTTAAGCCAACCAAAAGTTATACAAGTGGAAGGCACGCAATATACAACAAAAACACAAAGACAGAAACGAAAAAACAAAAGCAATAGCAATAGCAAAACAATATCAACAGCAGCAACAACAATCTACAACAAATTATGGCAATTACAAAAGAGGGCCCCATGTTTGGAGGCCATTCTAAACAAATTGCAAATTCGACGCGCTTGAATGGTTTTCCAGACATGCAATGGAATTTTTCGATTACTTTTGAGTGGAGCGCAAAGAAGAAAAATAAGAAGATGACGACGACGACGAAGTGTGAAAGGGAATAAGTGAGAAGAGAAGTTCCACAAAGTACAACAAATAATAAAGCAAACTACATGAACATATACACGAAAGAACAAAACGGAGCCAAAATAATGTACACAATGTCAGAGAAAACTACAAACCAGCCCCAGCCACAGAACATGGAGTGAACACACAAAAGAACACTCTAGCATAGCAGATTCTTGTCCTGAACTCAGCTGTCAGATGTGCAAGCAGAAGAAAGAAAAATAACGATGACGATATATGAACTGACATTTTGGAGATGCCAAGTTCAAGAAAATCACCAAAAAATAAATCGCCAGCAATTTTACTGGCATCAAACACTTCAATGTTAAACGGAAAACATTGTAACGGCCTATGAACTGACTGTGAAGGTACTGCCATAGAATGCTGTTAGCGGAAGTATCCAGCCGTCAAAGACAGGGACTTTACAAGAGATTATAGTCGATCAATACAGCTTACGTAAGGCGAGAAACATTTAAAACTATAAATTTATAAATAACAAGGGAAGGAATGCTCTAATGTATCCAATGAAGACTCTCAAGGAAATGCGAGTTTATAGAACAATAGGGATTTGCTAATTGCTCGAACTTCCAATTTAAAGGACTTGCTTGAAAATAATAGAATTTTCATTTGCATTATTTAAGCTAAGTTAAGGTGATGGAAATCATTTAAAGCCAAATTTTGCACCTTCTCATTTTGAATTTTATACATATTATAGCAAAGCGTTGGAGAGAAGCCAGAAGAATCAAATGAACATGTAAGCACAGCATAGATACGGATACACAACGAAAACTTTGGCAGAAAACACAGCATTTCCATTGAAAATAAGGCATTACTGTCTTTGCGGGTTGCTTTTGTTGTTGCAAATTTTCAATATTCTTGCAATAACCAACAAAAACTTCCTTTGAATACAGAGAATCGGTAAACATCAGTAGTAGGGCGATGCGATTCGGTGCCATACGATGTCGGTAGGACCGAAAGCCCGACAGTGCTATAATATCTTTCGTAACAAGAATTTCAAACCACATCCATGAACCCGACTAAGAGACTATCGTTTGGGTTGACTGACGTTTCGTCACAGTCGCATTTTAAGCATCAAAAACTAACGCCGAAGACGACAGCTGATGTGAACTTCAGTACCTTGTGTCTCTGTATATGTGTGTGTATGTTTGGGTATGTGCGCCTATGTAGTTAGAAACAGGCAGCCAGTTAAGTTTTCACATTTATTACTTGTGTGCATTTTAGAAGATTTGTATGTTTTTCTTGTTGCTGTTAGCTTTTTTTATCTATACGAGTATGAGATGTGTTTAGCTCTTGCTGCACTCTCACATACACATACACAACAGGATCCCTAGCTGCTATGATTGTTGTAGTTGCAGATATTAATGATGTGATTTCTTACTTACATACATTAAGATGCAGTAAAGTGGAAGCAGTAGAATTGAGACGACGAAAAGGTACACGTCTACGCTACCTGCTTCTTAGCTGTTGTTCAATCTGTGGAACACACAGCACCATGTGATGTTTCAGTCTTTCTTGGGCTGACTTGTTTGATTTTGTTTTTGTTTTCGTCAGGAAGCTGGTACAGAAGGCGCACCTTCCAAAGAATTTCCTTTTGTAGTTCATTGTTATGAAGGATTTCATTTCGTTTGATGATTTGAAGTAAAAGAGCAGCTGTTTTGAGGTTTATATAAAGGAGTCTAATGGTGGTTATTAAGCTATTAGACGGCTTTCAAAATGAAAGGAGTTGTAAACATTCTTGGAATTGTGTTAAAAAGGGTCAAGTGTAAATGTTAATTTATTTATACGAAGATACGAAAATGGAAGCTCATCTTAAGCTCAAAAAAAGGCAAACATATTTAAATTAATCAATCAGTAGACAAAAAAATGGTTGTATCGTAGTTTCTAATAGCATAAAAGCATCATGATTCATGAATGCTTCTCTCACAACATTCCTCAAAGGATAAACAAATGGGAACAACATCCCTTCATCACTAAGATGGTTATCCGTGTTCATGCCGAAGCTGAATGCTACAAAAAGTATGCACACACAGCTAATCGTCTATCTTTCATCCACATCTAGATGAGATGATATCTGAAATCGCCACATCCGGTGAAGGTTTTCTTTTATGAGAATCATTCACTGCCTCGAAGCGTTCTTCGCAAATATGCACATTCAACTGTTTAAACAAAATATCTAGAAAAGCTATCAGAACAATTTTTTTTACTAATCTTAATTCTAATTTATTGTCCATATTCGATTTACTAATTAATAAATGCATATACCATTATATTTATCGATATCATCTTCTCATTTATGGTACAATTCGCGCCGGAATGATAAATCTTTCCGAAAATTATTTAAACGTTGATTTAATGTAAAGCTTTTCATGCTGACCTTTCAATGTTTCTGGTTTGGTGATTTCTAATTATGTAAAATTTGGCGGAATGATTCGCACCCGTAGCAAAGGGGGCCTTGCTGCTCGCTTACTCGCTCGTAGCCCACGAAAACAACCCTTCAGATTTATTGGCATGAACCGGAATGTTTTAGATATGTGTTAACAATTGTGAATGCGCGAAGGGTTTACCGCATTTTAAATGCTTCCTGTTTGCTCAAGCAGATGTCAGAAAACAAGAGTTATGCGTGTGTCCTGCATGCAGCCCTTCATGTAGCCCTTGTGAAAAAGGTGTAAAGTTTGTGCGTTTCGGAAATTTGTTGAAATTAAATAATTTCTATCAATTTACGGTGATTAGTGACGAAGTGTGTTTTTCTAATTTAAAGGATATCCCGAATGAACTAAAGTTTAATTGTTTTGTCTACTCCGTGTTTATAGAGTAACTATTTGCTTCCTTTCTCACAAAATGTTGCACAATTGCTAGGAGTTCATGAAATGCTTTTAATTGTTTTAAAAGACGTTGCTTTTATGAAGATGAAACAATAAAGTCTCCTAAAGTTCTGTTCAGCGTTTACCCTCCAAAGAGCAACAACAAGCAAACTTAATAATTCTTCTTCCTGATCATCACCACAAGTAGTACCAAGTAAAACTTTTCTCTCCCTCTTCTTTTCCGCTGTCCGACATTCTCCAACTTGACCCAATTTCTGCCGACCAAAGCAAAGAATTGCTTTCATACTTTTAGTCCGATCAGATTACAAATAAAACTTGCTCACATTCAATGACCCCAATAAACGAAAGTGTTTAAAGTTAAAACAAACTACTGCAGAAGAGAACCCGAGTGGTGCGTTTGGCACTACGTCGCATCTTCCTCCCTGCGGTGCACCCCTTTCAGCTCACAACGGCTGCCTGCCTGCCAACTCGCTCGTCAGTCCGATGTACCCCACCGATCTTTCTTTTTACTCGTAAATCCATTGCTTGTACAAGTAACAAGGTACCAGCTGTAACGAGGCAAGACAAAGTGAGTCAAGAAAATAATAAAATAGCCCATATATAAAGCAAAATAAAGAAGCCAACGCAGGGTAACCGTACCATAAAAAAATATGCTCAAACATGAACATTTTGCTACGCTTTGCCATGCAATCCAACGCAATTCAACTCGATTTCTTTTGTGTTCCATTCCGTTGCGTTCCAGTTCAGTTCATTCAGTGCCTTGCCTACAGACCGTCGCTCCGTTCAATGTCATTAACCCACTGACCAAGAGTAGCGTAATTTAGTGGTCATTCAGCACTCTGCTCCAAAAGCATGCTCAACAAGGCAAAGCAACACCTACTTCATCAAGTCATTTATAAATGGCCGAGGAAAACGTGTCGAAGAATAGAGGAGGTGAATAATAAGGGCACATCCATACTATATTCTACATACATATACATTTTACGGCGTCTTCTGGCACGAGTTTCTTATGGCGTGCTAATGGATATGGATTTACTTCTGCATATTTTGACAGAGCGCTTCAAAAAGAATCGCTTATATTATTTGTTTACTCTTCACTCTCATCGAAGAGTTTTTAAGCAAAACAATTGTAATACTCGTACGTCAAGCACCATGATTTAATGAATGAATGATGGGTGTCATAGTTTGATGAGGCTAATAATATTATTCAATAATCTTGAAATAATTGCAGTACATAACCACAGAGTCCATGTGTGCATTTAAGACTAAAAGAAGATGATCGGTCTTATTATTTTATGGACATAGTGGAATCCGAAACAATGATACAACTGACATAATTAAAATTAGGGGCATCCTAAAAACAAATTCGAAATAGAATAACGTGCAGAAAGTGTGAAGAAGTTAGAGTGATTGGTGCACGAACTTGTGCAAAACTTTAAACCACATTCTACTCTATTCTACCGTACTCTACTCTCCTCTACTCTAATCTACTCTAATCTACTCTACTCTACTCTACTCTCCTCTACTCTAATCTACTCTACTCTACTCTACTCTACTCTACTCTACTCTAATCTACTCTACTCTACTCTACTCTACTCTCCTCTAATCTACTCTACTCTAATCTACTCTACTCTACTCTACTCTACTCTACTCTACTCTACTCTCCTCTACTCTAATCTACTCTACTCTACTCTACTCTCCTCTACTCTAATCTACTCTACTCTCCTCTACTCTAACTCCACTCTTTCTCTACTCTTCTTGTCTACTTCATAGTAAAGTCAAATTTATCCCATTCAAGACTGAATAAGTCATTCTTAAGGACACTTGATAAAAAGTGCTGATCATATGAATTGTTGCATGATATTCAAATGTCTATCCACACAAACAACAACAACACACACAGAACAATCATCAGTAAGCATCAGATTTTGCCTGTCATCAAAAAAATTTTAAAAATTGGAATAAAACGTCAAACGAGCAACACTTCTGTGTGTGTGGAGGAAATATCAAGCGGAAACTTTAAAAAAGTCATTCATTCAAGTGTAATAAGATCAGAATGAATTGGAAAACTTCGCAGGAGTCAATAAATTGTCGTTCGTCATCGTTTTGCAGACCAGGAGTAAAGCGGCATACTTTTGTGAACCTTCTAAACTGCACACTTTTTAATGAATGCAAATTAAGAATTACAAAAATACATATAATTAAATCAAATGTGATTTTAATTCGTATTGGTTGGTATAGAAAAAGCCGGCCGGCCCGACCACATGACTTCGAATTTCAGTTACTAAATCAGCAGTCAGCCAGCCAGTTTGGCAGCTAAACAAAGTTGTTTTTTTTTTTACTACTCTTGGTGCTGAGTTTGTTGTTGTTGTGAGTGTTATTGTTTAGCACCAGATTTGCAGGAGTGTTGTTATTGCTGTTGTTGTTGCTCTTGTACTCTAAACTTTGCAAATTATTCATTATTAACACGCAGTGCGGCGGGTTTGAATGCTCAGTGAAGGGAATTCCGTACAACCATTGTTCCGTGTAGAATATGTGCAGGCAGGCGGGAAGGCTAGAGAGGGATAGGACACAGAGTAGGGGTGCGGTGGGCTAGCGAGGGGTAGGGAACAACAATGCACAGCCGGCCTTGTGTACGCAGAATATATTTTTCGATGAACAACACCAACAACTGTGTTGGGGAAGCCGCCGCGCACTCACTCGATGCTTGCAATGATGTTGCAGTCAATGAAGTGAGTTGAGTTGAGGCCTTTAACTAAAACTTTCTGTTTTATTCATATATGAATGGTGTATTTAGTTTGAGAACTACGTCCCTGTTGTTTTTATTGTTATAGTTGTTTTTGTAGTGGAAGTGTTGTTGTTTTAGCCATGGAATTGTTTCAGCTGCTTTGTAGTTCGAAAAAATAGTAATAATAGTAGTTTCTATTACATTTTGTAGTAGAAGAAAGAATAAAGAAAAAGGAAAGAACGAAGAAGGAAGAGGAGTTCTAAAAATAACGTGTTTATGAAGCTGTTTAGTTTTTTAGTGCCTATTCTCTTTAGTAAACCTTCTGTTTTGCTTATGGGATAATCTTTTATTGCTACTTTTGTGTGCATAAAATTGTAATGATGTGGAACTTTTATTAGAATCCTATAGAAAATGTAAAAACGGAAGGAAAAGCGAAAAAAATCATATGATAGGCATTTAGTGAACATTGAAAACGTATTCTGAATGTCATGGAAGAATTTTCAGTGAGATAGAAAGAGAGAGAGAGAGAGAGAGAGAGAGATGAAATGAGTCTTCAAAATTAGTCTTTTTTTTACTCTAAATGCATTATTTCTTCAGTTGAATATAAAAGCTGATTGCTTTTATTTAAATCCTTTACTTTAAAAGAAGGTTTTAAATTTTTTATTTATTAATGAACTTGTTATTGATGGAAAGTGTCTATTGAAGATATAATTGAATTTGTTGCTTCTGCATAAAGCCATAAATATCGATAATAACACCTTCGAGAGTTCGCAAAGTTGGCAATAGAGATGCTAATAAATAAAATTGCAAATTGTTATAATGCGACGTTGCCAAAATTCACTTTCTCAAATTTTAATTACTCTCAAACGCTCGCAGCATCTCCTTCTCGCAATTGCTTGAATGCGGTTCAACAAACCTGTTAAAAATTATCTACAATAAATATGCTAAATCAACGCATACAAAAAGGAAAGAAATATAATACATTTTAAATGCCGTTCGACTCTCCTCTTTTAGCAGCTGGCAACTAAGTATGTATGCGGAAGAGAGTGAGAGAGATGCACTCGAGGAAGAGAGAACAAGTTTGATTACTGCTTTGCCATAACTTCTCAATGTTATTCATTACTCATTTAAATAACGAAATCAAAACACTACAAATTAACCCTTAAAAATAACACCACCATCGATTTTTGCGGATGTTCTGCTCAAACGGCGCGGAGAGAGATATTCAGCTAAAGCTACGAAATTTATATCACATCCTTATGCGGACCTTCGGCTTGTTTGTTTTCAGTAAGAACACCCAAAAGTACCCAGGAGATTAAAATTAGTTTCATTACACGCGACCCTGCCAAAGGCTATGAAACCTGTGTTTAAATGGTAGTAAAAATTACGATATAAAATAGCCAAGGTTATAACGGAATAACAAAACAGAAGTCGATAAACCAGTTAAGAAGGGGGGAAAGAGTGGTGGATAATTAACTCCACCATGTCCAAGTAATTCCACATGATATCCAAAACACGAAGGCAGTTCAGTTTATTTGGGTTGAAACTATTGGGTGAAAACTATCACCTGAGTTGGTTAAGTTAACACTTGAGTGAAGGTTTTTTTATGTTCTTCGTATAACCAAAAACTAGTTGTGACTTTTTAAGGCCATCAATCATTTATTCACTGGCTCAAATCCTATTCGGTTACGATATCCTTTCGGACGTGGACTAGAATTCTGCTTCATGTGTTTTTAAGTGATACGTGCGAGTCGACCCGACTCACCTTGGCGGGATGGCTGGCTCTCTGGTCGGTCGTTTGGGAGAGCAGCCACAAAAGAAACTCTCCACGGAGCATGCCTTGTAGCGTGTTACTGGAATGTGTACTTTTTCACACGAATTCATAGATATAGATACATATCTGGCACAAACGATTTCCACACAAATGCATGACGATTAACCCCCAAGAAGGCGTTTTACCAACCTCACATGCGGGAAAAGAAGAGGCGATTCGCTCGACTTCAGTTTGCTGTCAGCGGAACAATCCGTTGATTGCTGGCTGGCTGGCAACAGCGACAAGAGCAAAACTAAGTGACGAGATGTTGTCGTTGTCAATAAAACAGCACACGAGACGAAGGCAACAACATTAATACTCGTCTCGAAGAGAGCAAAAGTGCGCTACGCTTAAAACTTGCAAAAGCCAAACCAAACAATTTTGTATGATTGCGTTGATTGAAATTTGACAACAATGCTTTCTTGGTCTTTGACCGGAAAGAAGAGGCGGCAATAAGGCGGAAGGTAGATTTGTCGAGGGATGGATGGATGTCACAATCAATTATTACAGGGTGAATATAAGTTGGTGGAAGATCAGAGCTGAATCCCTCTTTTATCGGGGTTTAAGGACTGACTCAACATTTCCTACACTATTTTTGTTCACACTTTTAAGGAAAAAACCCCACCCCGAAGCATATGATTTAAAAGATTACCAACAAGTTCTCTATAGGAAGATACACAGAAGACAAAAACAAGTGTCAACAAGATACTGAAAAGGTTGTAGATACGCCCTGTTGTTGTAAACGATTTTAGTCAATGACTGATAAGGAGACAAAGTTATGTGTTAAGTTTAAATCGAATGTGCAAAAGTGGAAAATGAAATAAGTTGAACTTTCGAGATAAGCGCCTATAGTGCGAGTTAACGAAAGAGATGAATATAGACTGAGGGGAGGGGGGAGATAGACATGGCGGTAGAACTCTAAAAGTCTGTCAAAGGAATAGTTTATTTTTAGTTCTTAATAAGACCCAGCTTAAGGTCAGAACTTATCTAAGAGTAAAAACAGCTGCTATAAATGGGCGTGACTGGTCCAGTGAAACAATCAACTGCAGTATATCACATTTGCAGAGCTCAGTATTTCTTTATTACTCAGTCGTGTTGTATAACGGATTTTGTGAAGGGGTTTGAAAAGGGTTTTCCTATATTTTTGGACTTTGTGAAAAGGGGGTTTCTTTGGTTTTGTTTTGTGAGCGTTCGGATGAAGATATTCTTAACACGCCATGTGAGATGCGAATATTTCCTGAAATAGCAAAAACAGCGATAATAACAAAATCCTTGCCTGTAGCAATCAACGAAAATTCTTATCTCTCATGATTTATTGCAATCTTCTCATTTTTAGGTTATTTAAACAATCTACAGAAATTTAACACCCTGACCTAGAAATTGTTTCGAATGAAAGTGAAATCGAGACCATTAATTTACTTAATCGTTTGAATATTTCTCTTTCTCTGCAATGTTCAGATTATTTCTTCATATTTATTTATTTTTATTCACATTTCTTTTCAAAAATATCTACAGACGTAGTTTTTATTTTATTATATGTTACATTCTCTTCGTGGTGGAGTTGCTGCTGCTCCCCCTCATTATCACTTCCTTTTTTATACTAAAATAAAAGAAAATTCTTGGTTTAAAAACAATAACACAAAACAGCTTCAACAACAACTTAATAAGAGCAAAAACATAATCAGGATCGACGGAAAAACAGTTCAAAGAGCCAAATCAGTTCAAATAGTTTTTTAGTTGTTATGACTTTCTTTAGAAGAGTCAGCAGCTCCAGTCAGCCACTCTAGCCAGCCAAACCAACATCGAAGGACACCTTCAGGGTGCTCCTGCTGCAGCTAATATTGTGTTTTTTGTGGATGCTGTTCATACTTTTTTATTTGCTTTTCATATTGGCAAAAAAGCAACCAAAAATTCGCTTATGGTTTCCTTCATGAACGTGTTTTTATTTGCTTCTTTACGCTTTCTTTGTTATGAGCCAATATTTTATTTCCTTCCTTCTTATTTTGAAAATGTTTTTTGTATTTCATATAAAATAAATGTTGCTTGTAAGTGCTTTTTAGGGTTATTTAATTGTTTCTTTTGAGTTTGTGTCTCTCGAGTAAACAAATAGAACATATAAAATTAATAAATAATCTCGAATTTGATAGCATTAAAGTATAACGTTATTGCAAATAAAGCCAGCATTTTATTTAAGAAGAATAAAATTCCTATCGCTTTACAGGGACTTTAAATAAATTCTAGATGTTTCTAATCCAAATGATACAAATATATTTAGACAAGTGAATTTAAATCTAAATCAATGATTTTATGTGAAGGGTGGTTATGGAATAGAGCAAGAACGAGAGAGAGAGAGAACGAGAGAGAGAGAGAGAGACCGAGAAAGAGGGAGAATAAACAGACCGAGAGAGGATGAGAAAGAGAAGTGGGTGTATATTCGTCCCATACGCTTTTAGTTTTATAATCCTTACTACAATACAACGGATTCTTACATTTCCACCCTATCATGTATAATTTTTGTTTTGGGTGGAAAACTTTTGCAAGTCAAAATCGAACCCATGCGAGGGCATCCTTCTCTTCTTTTGTGTTTCATGGAAATTTCACCCCAGAATCGGTTTCTCCTTTTATAATTCCACTCACTTAGTTGTATAGATATCAGAAAGTATTATTAAGGATTAATCAAAAACATACATAGAAACAGTTGAGGCTTAACGGAATCGGCAATATTTTTTTATTATTCTTGAATCACGCATGGTAAATATGTTATTTATAATGAATATATACTCAATTTCTGTGTTACCCTTCCTTATTCGATATAAATTTCGTATATTGATCTGTTTATTGTGCTGAATAACAAAAGAAAATGACTAGCAAGTTGAGATAAATATGAGTATAAATAGACAAAGCAATTATTTTCTTTTCTTCGAGCAATGTTTTTCTTCTTAGAGAGAAAAACATCAATAATCCCAAAATGAGAAGCAAACACATTATTAACCCTAAAAAGAGAGACTCAAATTCTCACTAGTTCTCTGACTCTGAATGATACCTCGGATGTTGACGCCTTTTTTGTTGTGGTGCTTCTGATCCAATCGCCCCCCCCACCCCCCCTTCATTCACTCTAGCATTCGTCTACATCTATAAAAGTAGAAAACTTCTGGCAAAAGTCAAAACACCAAAAGCCAAGGTAAGCACAGCAATCAAATTATGTATCCGATCAAAGAGCGAAAGAAACTACAGAGAGAGAGAGAGAGAGAGAGAGAAGCCACGCATGTGTATCCATTTATGCATGATGTCGATTATAAAAATACTTCTGTTGCCGGTTGATAGATATTTTGTCGATGCGTTATTTGGATTACTGCGGCTGCTGTAAGTTGAAAAGGCACTTACGAACGCGAAGAAAAACAGTCAGTCGAAGAGAGGAAATTCCGACAATCAGTGAAAAACTTGTAGAAAATAAATGAATCGGTATTTTTTCTTCTTGGACTTGAAAATATGTTTTATTTTCCTTTTAGAATTTATACAGTTTTGCATGCAAAGCACGAATGTTGCCTAGAATAAGACTGTCTTTCTCACTCTCTCTCTCCTCTCCCACCAACTCATGCGCGCTCAGTTTTTTATATAACAATAAAAGGAGCCGAAATATGAATACTCGCAATCTATCCATCCATCCATCTATCAGCTCAACAGCTCAAATGGTGGGATTTGTAACCGGGTCTGTGAGAGGATTTTATTTAGGAGCTCTTCAGTGTAGGTGCTTCTTCTTCTGTTGTTTTTGCTTTTGCTGTTGTTGTCTCTTTCACTGTTGCTGTTACTTTTGAACAATTTCCAATTTATTTTGTATTTCATTGCTTAATCAATTCACCGCAACACTTTCTCTTTTTTGTTCAAAGTAAAATGAAAATTTTTAATATTTAGTTATTTGCAAAGTTAAACAAGTAAAAAACATCGAAATAAAAGAGATAAAAGGTTTACAAAATTTATTGTAAAAAAGCAGTTTTAAAGTAGGTTTTTGGGTTTATTTTCTTATTGTTGTTTAATTTGTGAAATCCATATTTGAGAGTAAAAAGAGGAAATAATGAGTCAGCTTTAAAAGATCTATAAAATATACAAATGAATGAATGTGCACATTGGCCGATATCAGACTAAGCCTCTTGAGGCCTCTAAGGGCTTAGTCTGACATAGGCCATTATTACGTATGTATGAATTTATAGGAATATAGTGTTGTTGCTTTTACACTATTTTCTCTCTCAATAATTTAGTATTTATATTTTGAGATCTTGGTTTTGGTTTAGAATAAATTTGCTTTTCTTCTGCAAATCTAAATAATTAACATGGAGAAACGGTAGCAAAAAGATTAACGATTTCTAGTGATCAGAATGCGAAGCGAAACATCCATCTGTCGTTTATTCTTGTGGCTTATAGCATCATTATTCTCCATTTTTTATTAATTTTTTTCTTCATAATTTTCTCAAACTTTGAATTTTCAAGAAATGGCATCAGCAGAATTTTAAGTAAAGACTCCAATTAATATCACAGTTTTTGATGTTCACATTATAATTGTTAATTTGATTATTTGGCAGTATCCTCTAACGTAACGGGAAATGATGTGAATATATTCGCCACATAATATAAAAAGTTAAAAATAAATCGTCTCTCTAAAACTATTTCTATTTTCATTGTTTATGCTATTTTTAAACAATACGATTAAAAAACTGAATAGTCCATTGAAGAAATCCACTGCTCATTGATATTCACCACAGTCCATTCACAATGGAGCACATTTAGAAGTAGCAACGAAAATTTCACCACAATTTCCACAAAATCCGGTGTGCGCGTTTTAACAGGTAAAATTGAGTTAACCATTCCTAATTAAATCTGCCCGTCAACCACAAATAAATAAATTACTTCATAAATCAATCAAATCATCTCAGTCTAGTAAGGTAATCAACCACACATGTTGAATGCTACTCAGCGTCATAGGTGAACGGTTCGCGAATGTTCAAGAGGATAAAATAAATAATGCAAGAAATTGCAAAGCAAAATGGTAAATTTTCATAATTAATGGATATTAGATCTTAATCGCTTGTACTCACCTGGTCGATCCAGTGACTGTCTTCGACTCATTTGCGAATTTTCCTCTTGATTTAGCTAAAAAATAAATTAAGCTGTTTCACATACGTACTGTTATTCATTTGTGCGAATTTTTGATTTTATCCTATATTTAAAATTTTTCGCCAAATATTAATTTCTGGATTAACTGCGCCATCATCGAAGGCAATAAAACATATAGGACATTCCAAAAGAAAAAAAAATACCTGATATGATGAAATTTCCAAACCGAATGCAACGGGAGAACTTTTTAGCAACGACAGACAGACATTTTAATTTGAAAATATTCGCACTTTATACATAATAAACTTTTGTTATTTATCTATTTTTAGACGCACGTAGCAATTTCTTGGACACTTTCATTATCACTTTTCATTTATATAAAGTTTTACGCGTTTTTCAAGTTCCTCAGCAGGAACAACTACCGTCAACAAAGAAATCAAGCAAAAATATGGTGAAATTGATTGACAGCAAATGCAATCGCGAGTACAGGAATTAGGAACAATTCACAATGTTCTGTTGACCACATCGTTCACATAATACTGTCAATTTTGACATTTTCTGGATTGTTAATCCTATGTTTAGCAATACCACGAGTTAGTGAGAGACAACATGAGAACAGAATGACATATTTTATTTCTTTTTGCACTCATTTATATAGTAGAGAAGAAAACCAAAGAAAGTGCAGCAATCGAAGATTTTGTTCAATTTCACATTTGAAGTCGCGCATATAAATAAATTCCGTTTCTATTTCGGGTAACAAAATATTTATTTCCGAAATTACATTTTTAGAGTACTTTCGAGCCTAAAATTTACTATTTAAGTTACTCAGTTTCCCCAATTTGCATCTTCCACACACGTTCATGCAGTCAAGTGCCTCAGGCTTTTTATTACATTTTACGAGGTATTTTGAAAGAAATTTGAATTGTTTTTTTTGCACAAAACACGTAACTCCAGATTAAAAACGTTTGAATTAATTTATTTAAAGTTTTTCTAGCGTTTTGAACCTGAATTTGAGAACGACGTCGCCGTCAACGTCCTGCTGTTGTGGCAGACTTCACCTTTGTGTGGTGTATTTTATTTGGTTACAGTATTTCACAAGGAGTTAGAAAGAGATTAAGATAGAACAGGCTTAGGTAATGTCTCTGTTCTGCCTGCATACTTCGATGGTGACGGCCGTTCCAAGTTCCAACAGGATGACTCAAAGTCAGAGAAGAAACGTGTAATAAATTCACAAGTCAGAATCTGAAACCCGAAGAGAAATTCGACAAAAACCAGCATCTGAACATCGAGAGATCAATTTCAAATTACTGCATTTATGCAGATATGCATACATGTACATATATTTGCAATGTACCAATTTCAATGTAAACAAACACAAGGAAGAAGAACAAGAACGCGTTTGCTGCTGTAAAAATTAGAATTAACTCGACTGCAGCAGCAGATTTTATCAAATCATAGCAGCAAAGGGGAAAGAAAACGTATTTCTTGATCTGCATAAGAAACGTTTTGTAGTAGTAGTAGCTTTGACAGCTGAGAATATAAGTTGCATCTTGCTGCTTTAATTGCATTTAATGCATAAGTGGGCGCCTTTGGAAGAATTCAATATTTAAAATCCAATACAATTTTTATTATTTTTTTTGGAAACGTGTTTACAGCAAAAGAAATAATAGTTTTTATAAGGTCAATAATTGCATAGATATATTATACACTTATTTATATAAATATAATATTATTATAATACAATATTTAGATTATTTGTATCAAGTTTTGCGAATCTAGAATTTGGAGAAAATTACGTATTAAGAAATCGGATATTTTTATTTTTTTTTGGTTATAGTATTTTCGATGTGTTTAAAAATTTCGATCTTTTTTTACATGATAATGTAATTAACATTACTTTCAAAAATTCTCTTCTGGTGATTATTATGTGACCGAAAAACATGTGAATTTAAATATTTGTGTGAATATTGTCCCGCCGAACAAAAATATTCTGTAAAATTAAAAGCCATTCACAATAACCTCAACAATCCTATGTCAGTTGTGTTGACAAATGCCATCTGAGTTAGAGATGGGATTTCTGATAATTGAATATCAATAAGAATTTTTAATGGAAATACTTTTCGTTTTTAAGTGTGATAAATTGTAATATTTATTTGCGAATAAATCTCTGTCTCCTTGCAAATAGATGTGGTTACGTTATCTTCAATGTTATATGTTTATATACAGTTTAATATTATTTTTATTTTTCGATATATTAGTACATCTCTATTAAAAGAATTATAAATAAACAGATGGTGAATTATTTCGCTACAGTTTGAGGCGTATTTGATTTATTTCGTACTTAAAGAAATTGAAAAATGGCTTCTCAAATAAATCGCTTGCGACGTTTGGATCCTAAGAAAACGTTGTTTTTGTTGTGCGACATCCAAGAAAAGTTTCGGTCAGTGATGCCTCTGTTCGATGGATTGGTAAAGAATACCAATAAATTGGTGAGTGAACTTTGGACCTACCTCGCACCAAGACACCGACCGCATTCATTAAAAAGTATGAATTGCATTGGTTGATACGATGTTTAATGATGATATATATTAATATGTATATTTACATTTTCTTCCATTGCATTCAGGTTCAAGCTGGAAAAGAGTTGGAAGTGCCACTCATGTGCACCGAACATTATGCCGAAAAGCTGGGCAAACTTGTGCCCGATATTGATGTAAAACATGCATGTGCAATAGTTCAAAAGACCAAATTTAGCATGATGGTGCCAGAACTGGAGACGAAAATCAAGGAGATATTCGGCGACAAACCACGTGATGTGGTTCTGTTCGGTTTGGAGGTTTGCCTCAACTTCGCTTGGCATAAGTTTTGAATTTATAAATTTGTACCTTTTCGTAGTCGCACGTTTGCGTGGAACAGACTGCGATGGACTTGATTGAGAGCAACATTAATGTTTTACTAGCTGCCGATTGCTGTTGCTCACGTCTAACACAGGATCGTGATTTGGCGCTCGACCGCTTACGACAGATGGGCTGCATTATAACCACCAGTGAGAGCATCATATTCAACATTATGCAGGATAAAAACCATCCCGCATTTAATACAGTGCGCAAGCTTATTGCTGCTCCATCGGCTGATATGCAGCTGGGCAAAAGTTCATCCAAACTGTAAAACTGAATGCAATCAAATGGGATAAAAGTATGTATTTGTTTCGTAGAGAATATGTGTATATAGAAATGTTGAAAAAGAAATAATAGATAAATTGTATCTATCCAATCTTAAAATTGTATATTTTATTCGATGACATTATAAATCTTAGGATTATGTAAAACAAATTGCAATACATAATATAAATACATAAAATAAGAAAAACCATAAACACGTAAAACAATAACAACGCTTTGGTTTCGTAGAACATATAACAGTTAAATCGATATCTGTATTCAACATGTATATAACAGACTAAAAAGACGAACAGAATTAATTCATTATGTAAGTTTTTACAATTATTTTATTATTTAACAAGTGCATCGCTTAAACTCAGCTTTGATTTTTCAACTGTAACGTTTGAAGTTTACTTTTATTCATGTTTAAATTTCATTATTCAAACAAATGAAATTTTACAAGCATACATTTTTTGAAATCATACTTTTCATGGAAGTTTTTTGTTGTTTTGTTTTCAAGTAGACAAGAAACAAAGTCTACTTGGTTGAGTTGAGTTCAATACAAAGTTTTCAATGTTATTTGCAAGAAAACCCTTCCGATTAGTTTATTTGCGTTGTTGCCGACATAAACTTTGTCACTGACAGTAAAATTCTTTCTTAGAAGCTCCTTTTAAAAGACTCCAAACAACAGACCGAGAACACCGACAGTACCAATAAGAATAGAGAAAAACAAGAAAAGTCCAGAGAGGTAAACAGAATAAAACAAATCATTTTATGATCGACGACATCTGTTTGTACGACCGCCGCATGTTGTGCCTCATGGATGATTGACGACAACGAGGGCAGGGATGCAAGGAACCAAACCCCAAACATGGTTTTCGTTTTCGCCGGATTATCGGCCGTGGCCAAGAATGATAAAAAATAAAAATACACTTCGGCCAACTGAAAACTTCACCTGTTGTTACGTGTGCTGTGTCTGTGTGGCCGCGTATCGACATAGAAGTCAGTTGCACAAGCAACGGCAAAGAATATTGTCTGAATCGGCAGCTACAACAACATGCTAAGAAATTGTAAAGATTAACAAATATGATCACAATGCAGTTGCCACTGCAGCAACAGCAGCAATTATTTTATCAGCAATACATGATTGCAATAGGATACGTTATCAGTATTTATAAAATATTAAAGTACACAGTATATAGGTAAATAAATTTAAGATATAAATGTAGCAACTTTCGTTGCATTGTTAAAAAAGCAGCAGCATGAACTGACTTGAATACTGGACAGGGTCGTTGCATTTAAAACGATTCCTTTGATTAGTTATGAGATGCGACTAAATTTGGCATAACGTCGTCGTCATATCAGCAGGAGGAGCGCAACAATCGCAGAAAAGATCAAAGCGAAGATAAGTAGCCAAGGAGGAAGGCATTCAAGGTATCAGCACGATTGATGACAACCGCGGAAAAAGTTTCTTCTTGTAAGCGCCATATTTTTTTTCTTTCTTAAGCGATGTGCATGTAAGTACCCAAGCTTGGCGGACGCGTCCCTGTGTTGTTGTCAAGGTAGAAATAATTTCGCTTGCTTTTGAACGCAATCGAAAGGAAGCGAAATGAATCCCATAACTATTAAATATTCTTAACCACAGCCATTCAGCTGCCATGCGACCGAATGCCGCCTTCTGCTTAAAGGCACACAGACTCCCAGTCGAACTGCGCCCAGTGCGTTCTCTCAGCTGTGCATCACCAAGAGCAACAGCAGCGGCTTAAATTTCAGTTGATCTTAGAATGTACATTAACTCGGTGGAAAAATACGATTGCGACTGGCCAAAGGGTAGGTAGACGGAGACAGACAATCGAAGTATATGCGACGAGCACGCGTTCTGATGTTTTTCTTTCCTAATCGTTGTGTTATTGCTTCTATGTTATGGTTTTTGTTGTCGTTTTCATTGTAAAATTACTTAACTACTATTGGATTGGCATTTAAATGAATCGTTTTGGAATTTTGATCATTTCCTGATGCTTCAAATAATGTTTCCCTTATCTTTTAGCACTGGTCGAAGTTTCAACATTTTAATCGCATCATTTCTCTTCATCGATGAAGGTGAATTTCGTACTTTTTTAACGAGTGCACCACCAAAAGATTCACAATAAGCAATGCACGGTTTATAGTGTATTTTTTAATGAGGTCAGCCAAGGAAGCAGATGAGGAAAAACGATTCACGTTTACAATTTCTTCTAAAAACCTACGTTTAGCAAACACCACTGTTGGCCACACAAGCAGCCTCCAATGTGAACAATATGAAGAGGTCACCTAAGACATGACCTTGGCACATCATGTGTTCAGTTTAAGTTTCACTTAAATTCAATTTCATGAAAGATTTCAAAGAACAACAACTGCAGCACTTCATAAAAACAACAATAAAAATAAATAAACAGGTGTAGGGGCAATTTTACGCTCACTCTGGCCGAGTGTGGGATCGCAGAGGTCGTGAGACATGGAGCATGTGTTTAGATGCAATTTTGTAAAAATTAAAAAGAGAAATAATAATAATAATTGCATTAAGAAATTTAAAAGCTGTTCAAATAACTTGTATTTTCTGTTACACTAATTTTTGCGAAAAAGAATTGTTTTTGGTTCGTTATATTCACGGATTTGCACAGATTTGTCTATTTCATGTTCAACTAACTAACTATAAACGCGAGGTTCTGTATCAGTTGCAATTGAAAAGCAGTTCCACCCACGATTTTTCTAGTTGTCCACTTTTCTACACTCTTCCAATCTACGACACATTCTGAGAATTTTCTAATCGATCAGAGCGATCTGTCTACCTGGCATCGCCGCAAATTGCCACAAACAACATCGCACAACTTAATTTCGAACAACGCCGGAAACACGCCCCTCCTTAATTCCCGCCGGCGACACTGGCTAAATGTCAGCCGCTTAATCTTGCATAACTAAATGTAATTGAGAAATTATGACCAGAAAGCAACCTGTTGAAAACGTGCTTCTGACAACAACAACAACAACAAAAACTGGTGGACTGCACCAGTTGCAACTATTATTCATTAACAGACAAAACAATAACAACAACAAAATAAAGTGAGGTGTAATAAACCAGCGCGGAACAAGAACAAGATACGGTGTCCAACAACAACAACAACTACTTGTACCACTACAACAAGAAGAACATCAAAGACCTGCTGCTGCTGGTTTTACGTAAAACCAGTGAGCGGCAAATGTTAACACATCGTCTTCAGCGGCTTCTCATCTTCTGGTTTAAGTTTTTATTCTTGTCTGCCCTCCCTTTTCTGTTCTTTTTCTTTCTCCTCTTTTTGTTCTTCTTCTTTTACTACTGCTACTTTTATGCCCAATAAATTATTACCCAATAAACTTGAAAAGCTGAGTGTCGTGTAAAGTGTTTGTGTGTGTGCGTTTGTGTATTTTTATCAGATATCGTTTAATTATTTTATCCTTATACGTTGTAGTATTTAAAAATAGTAAACCTTGAATGGCGTAAAATGCTTTTCAACTCATTAGCGGCTTCTGACGATGGTCAAAACAAGTCGGCAATGCGAAAGGATAAGCAAAAAGTTCGCTTCCTTAGACGGACAAACACACAGACAACATGCTTGTATGTATATTCATATACTTGGCGAATGCAGATGATGGAAAAAACTAGTAAACGAAGAGGTATGTAAGCACTTTTGAGTGCTTAAATTGGAAGTGTGGATCAAGCAACAGGCAGCAATTGAAAAGCAACACCGGCTGAAGATGCACCATCGCCACAATCATCATCTCCAAGTAGCAACACCAACGTCAGCGGTAACAAATGCAGTTGAGGTACCACCATCATCAGTTTCAGCTCGTGCAGGAGCGTCATTTCTTAGCGGCAGCAGGTGGCGAATGTGAAAGCTGTGAACGGCGAGATCAGCTTCTATCTCTGGTCGTAAAAATTACAAACACGTCTTTAGTGTGTTTGCAGTCTATAAGTTGTTAAATAAGACACGACTTGTTGCTAATTAAGCCATATTCTGGTAATTACAAGAGAAGAGCAGAAAAAATGTGGTCCTGTTCGGCCTGGATGAAGTTTTAAATACTCTACATCTGTGCTCGTATATTGTACACTACTTTCATCATGAATTTGTAGGTATGACCCCATGGAAGGCTTCTATATTTTTAGAAAGCAACGAGCTATATACTTACATATTTAAAGGTATAAAATCATTCTCAATTCTTCATGTTTTCTTTTAAATGTTAATAACGCATTTAAACTTATTACAGTGATGCATATAATATTACCCAAAAAACAAGTCGATATATAAACGTATGGATAAACATTTAATGAGACCTGCCCTCGTTTGTAGGGTACTAAAAAGCGTACTAAAACTCTTTGTTCGTAAAAATTTGACCCAAGACCTGAATATATAATGATTTATTTATTTAATGGCAAAAATCATAGGAGAAGAAAGTAAAAAAAAGAAAGAGAACTAAACCACAAACAAAAAAGAAGGAAATCCAAATTACAATTGTTTTTATTGATTTGGGAAGCTAATAATGAACTTGTTTCTTGCAATCTGATCGAATCTTCAGGGACGTCGTGTTACCGCTGTTGTAAGGGCATCTCTCAAGGAACCCTTTTCAGGAAGTATGCAGTTGTTCTTTTTTTGTGTTTTCTATAAAGGAAGAATCAATCAGTGCGATGCGAACCACTTTTAATACCTTTTTATTCAGTCAAGAGGAGAGTATCTCTTGATGAAGGTAACTAAATTAAAGGAAAGGAAGGAAATATCAAAGGTACGTTAATTAAACCACTCCGTTTAGATTTTTTTCCTACAATTTTAATCACCAGACAAGGTAGGAATGAATTTGATTGAGAACCATGTGATCGATATCCTGAACCATATGATTCAGTGATTAAAGAGAGACACTCATGTATAATTTTTTAAACTATTATATTTTTGCTGACTCTATTTGGGTTTTTTTCTTTTTTTTCAATTATTTTGTTCTCCTTTTTCCTTATCTTTTGTTTGCTTTATTTATTTTCTAGTTTTTAATGTCACCTCTCTTGCACAACGGCTCATGTCAGCCATTTTATGGTCCGTAGAAAAAGAGGAAGAAAATAGAAACGAACGCACAAATTAATTGACTCTTTATTGTAGCTAATGAAGCAGTTGCTGCTCTGCCGGCCAATTAATTTACTCATTAAACCATTTAAGGTGCGTTAAATGGGAACCAAAGATTCCTGGACAAATCGAGAGCTGCTGTCATATTCGAACTTTTGAATACTTGCGTCAAAGAATTTACACAAGAATTGCCACCAAGTTCCATTATTTCCAGCGCCTTATTTATTCGCATTGACCTACATTAAGTAATCGAATAAAGCACCCGAAGGCGACCAAAACGGAAATAAATACCGTTCATAGAATTGTTCAAAGAATACATAATAAATGAAGAGAGGTCCAGATATTTAATGGGTTTTAACTCCACTTATGAGTACTTCAACTGTATTTTTGCTGTATTTTTTCATTTGCTCTTGTTCTTTATTCGGTGTTTTATTTGTTGTCTTTTTCTTTGATTGTTTACGCTTTTATTTAAATTTCAAAACGAAGCCAATCATCATCATCGCGATGAGGTGGGTGACATTTTTATTTTAGCCCAATCGCTGTCAATAGAGCAACGATTCAAGAATTGTCACCTCCTAACAGTTGTTGTGTGTTGTTGTTGTCACCCACCACAGCAAAAGGTGGCGAAGCTCTTGACACTTTGTCCCAATTTCGCTTCAGAGCTGATTCAGACACACGCAACAACAATTGAATGAAATATTGTGGCGCAAACAAAAACAAAAAACAAACAACTGGAAATGAATTTTATTTTTGTGTGCCCATTTTTGGCTGAAACAATCACATTTGCAAAATTGGCAGCGAAATCGTTTGACGGCCATCCTGAAATGCAAACATGTGCGCGGGTGCACTTTGCAGTTTCCGCAACTGCTGGCCATCGCCATCGCCATCGTCGTCGATGTCCAAACCATTTCGCTTGACTCCGAGATATGTAACAGCAAAAGCAACAACAACATAGAACCTGAAGATTTGATTTAATATTGGAAGATACGCGTCCACTGTTTCGAGCGTGCGAATTGACAGCTGAATGGACTTGTTAAGTGTCACCCAAGCCTCCTCGATGGTTGGTCGGAGTCGCCGAAAACCGTGGAAGCAAACAATATTTTTTCCTCTCTGGTTCTTTGTGGCATATTAACATTTTCCCTTTAAATTGGTGTTGCAAATATTCACAGAGAAACTTCCATACAATAATCACATGTTTAATGGCTAACATTTTACAGTTATAAACGATATTTTCTAGTATTATTTCGGATTTAGCTTCGTTTGTGGAAGGAAATAAGACATCTACGGGTATATAGAGATATAAGATAATATACAATATTTAAAAAATGTATACTAAGTTCAGCGATTATTCACGAAAGCTATAATGAAGGAAAGCGTCTTTCGTAGTTTTCTCTCACTTTATTAACTGCTTGATCATGCCGTGAGCGAAAAAGTTTTCTTTATCGTGGAGAATCTTTCCTTGGACCACTCTCAGTGTGTTTCGGTATTTCTGGAATACTTCTTTTTCATTAAAAATGCATGAATGTATCTTGGATCTAGGTAAAATCTCAGTTGTAACAGTTTCGTTAGAAAGTATATATAAAAAGAGTGTAAAATCCCAGTTATTATAAATCATAATAATTTGCTTAACTTATTTAAAATTCGAATTTTATAAGAATAAAATATGATTACAGTATATCAACATCCTCATCTACAACTAAAGTGCTAAAATAAAATATAAAAACCAAAAGAAGTTCCTAATTTGAGTCTTCTTCAAGTGATCCCAATACTTTAAACGTAATCGCTTTACAAACGCTGTAGCCAAACATATCTACTCCAATTTAGAATAATGTATTTCGATGCAAACACACTCCATCGACCCATAATAACAACTCATAGGTAACGACTCCATCATTACAACAGTCCAGAGAGAATGAATCAAGTGCGGCAGACGTGATCACTCGCGACTAGTTTGAAGTGCGAGGAAGGCGACGACGACGATCTGGAAGCAGCTTGAAGCCAAGGCACGTCATGCGGTAATAGAATTAACACATGAATAACTGTAGTGGTTTCCCATGCAGACCAGGCGCGAGCGAATGAGTTTGTGTGGGTGTCTGTGTACAGATGAACGGACAGACGGACGTAGAAATTGCTGAAAACAACTACCACCACCGTCAGAATCATCAGATCGGGAGCCTTGTCATTAGACCACAAATCGTCTGAACACTCATGCATCAAGATCAAGTTGCAAGTTCTCGATATGCGAGCTACTCAGTATAATGAACGATGCTCCATCATGTTTTGCTTGCTAGTCGAAGGTACATATTTAGATAGATTCCATCGATAGGTAGATTCGATCGATAGATAGTTTAAGATTGTGCTGCTTGTTCTTTATGGCGCTCAGGCATGAATCTCATCATGTGAATGAACGCGAAGAAGTTGCACTTTATAGTGGCAAAGGAACCTGCAAGTCTCACAGTAGCGTGTGATTGAGTGTGTGTGTGGGCATTTCACTTCACCGTTTTTCAATACCGTCTGCCTTTCCGTAATTATAATGATTTATAATGTTGAATCCGATCGAATGCAAATTGGATTTATGTACATAGTTGTTCCTTGAATGCTTTCAATTAACTGTCAGCAAGAATATAAACTTTGAGATTTACTTAGGAGCTGAAGAAACTAAATATGTAATATAAATATGCATAAAAGATAAATAAATAACTTGCCTCAAAAGTAAAAACATCTCGCCTTATAGAAATGCAATTTACTTATTTTTTTTGGTGGAAGTGCAACAAAATATCGTTAATCGTTATCGGTCATCATGCTTTCATGTCGGTACTTCTGCTTCTGCTCAACGAGAAGATCCCCATTTAATCAGAATTCGCCCACAAGCCATCGATTTACCAGCCAAAGACTTCGAAAGCCTGCGTCAGGTGGATGCATTGTCACTGCTGCTCCTGCAATAGGGTCAGAACCAGGCCTGGGCAAATTGCAATAATTTTTCATTTCAAATAAGCATTTTATTATTGTAATGCAACTTTTAGCGGAATTTAAAGAAAGAGAAACAAGCAATCTATTAATTTAGAAAACTGTAAATGAATTATGAATCTAGTCCGTAGTCAACTTTGCGCTTACTGTCGGAAACTTCAGTCACAGAACATTAGTTCTTTATATTTTTTTCCGGAAGTAGGAAGTTTTTCAACCATATTTTGGATTTCAAGCAGCACAATTTCTATCTATTCTAATCTATCTAAATCAAAATGTGTATTCGCAATCCATCAGAAAATGTAACGGAGACGGTCGAAAATGATTTGATGAATCTGCCTGTGGAGCCTGTGGACGACGATGATCAGGTTGTGGACGACAACAACATCGGCATTATCAATAACGGGGACGGCCAATTGCCCGCTGTGGCGCCCGTTCACGAGGAGCACATTGCACCTACCTTTAGTGAAAAAATACAAAACCTAAAAAGTGCGCTTGAGTTGGACCTAATGGCTTGCGACGCCAAATGGACACTTTTTGTGGCCGCCGCACAAAGCTGTTACGATTCGCAACCTAACCCGATTCCACCAGGCAAACTCATGTTCCTTTCCGAACGGGAAGGCTTCAACATTAATGCGTTGATGTCCACCATTAATGCGACATCCAAGCTTCAAGAGTTCTACCAGAAGATATTGGACGAAAACTGCGACGATTTCGGCACCGACGTCGTTGATTTGTTGCATTGGGTCTTGGTCGAACTGCGTGACCCGATTTTAAGAACGGCGGACAGATACGAAATCAGCGACGCACTTTTAAGGCAATTGCCACAGCGAAGGGGACGATACATCGTACCGGAGCAGGTTTTCGAAGTATGTCTTCCAATGGGACCAGTGGAATCGGATTCTGAAGAATCATTTACGTCGGGTCCGGTAGTGGAAGTGGACACACCAATGGCACTCTACGGCGATAACTTCGCAAACTTCTTTTCCATTATTCACGGAGGTTTTAAGCAAGTGCTAAACACGAGGCAAGGGCACAACGTAGTCACTCTTTGCACAGATATGGCAACTGTGGTAAATACTCGCTCGCGATTTAGCGCCGCTTGGGGTGCATCAGCTTGCGGCTCCATAATATCTTGTGTAGCGGTGTGCCATTACATTAACCTTGAGAATTATATAACGTCCGAAACAGTGTCCAATATAACGCATGTGCATGTATCCAACCACCATCTTGTGATCATGCGCTATTTGCTCTTTTATGCAATCCATTTGCCGGCCGAGGAATTAAGAAGCAACATGCCTAGGAGCATCACGTCCAGCAGCGATCGCAGCATCACGTCTAGCACCGAGTCCAGCACCACGTCCAGCTGGATCAGTCGTCATAAATATTTGCTGCTAGGACTGGTATGGTACGCGGTGGTGATAACATATGCATATCGGCAACAATGACACCAGCAGCGGGCAATATTTGAAGTACTTCATCTTTAAGAAAGAACCGTATTTTTTCGATTGTTGACACTTAATGTTAATTTAAAGCCATGCGTTTTCTATACGTTTAGTTTGTATAAATGTGTTAGCTTCGATATATGTAAATCTTTAATAGTAAATTTTTATTTGTACTATATATGTATGTATGAATTTGTCATAAATAAAGAACATCATTATTTCATATTTAATGCCTCTTATTTCTTATTTTTTGGATTTTTTTTTTCATGTATAAATAGAGATGGTAAACCAATGGCTTAGGGGCGATTCCTCATTAAATTCCTTCTCGTTGATCAGACGTACCGACATGAAAATGTGATGAGCAACACATTCAACCCGAACCCAAGCGGGCAAAGATATGTTGCGGTTAGGTTTTCCAATTGAACCAACTTGCCCACCTCTGTTACCCAACTAAAGTGTTGCTCGAACTGCTTGATTCGCTGCTAAGCACGGTGGAAAGAACAAAGACGAGTTCATCACCTTGGTTCTGACCAGGCACTACCTCAACAAAGGCATAGAAAGATAGACATACAGGTAAAGTACGAGGCTGCTGTAACAGCAGTAAGGCTGAGAGTCCTGGTCACCTGGTACAACGGGGACCACATTACAAAACATCAGACTATTCTTGACCACATAAACTTAGAGCCCGGTTAATGGGATTGTGGCCGTAATGCGGAAGTCTGGTCCAGAACGCCAGTGGAGTCCACTATTCCGAAGAGGTGTGATTAGAACCCTGAACTGATAGGTGAATTGAACCATAGCGTTTACCCATACCTATTTCTAAATTTGTAAAATCATTTGAGATAGCCAAGGGGTTATTAAAGCAATAACGAATGACCAGGTAGGTCCCTGGGGAGTTCCTCAAGCTAACCTAACCTTGAGAATAGTTGTGCCATCGATAGCCAGTGGATTCATTTATCGCTGATTCGGTGTATGGTATTGTAAGGACATTTTACTCTAATTGCTCACCCCAGTGGCTGTGTGTTATCAATGTCTCAGTTGTATAAATTCCTGATATGTTATGAGTCGTACCGATCTTTGTTTTTGTATTCTTTATTTGAAAAATGTTCCATCGAAGAGAATGCGATTCGTTAAAAATAAAGTTTTCCTCCACGGTGCATCTTCATAGCCATCACTCAAACCTGTCTCATTGTTTTTTTGTGTATTGCAATCACTGCTAAGAGATTGTAATATATTTATCGGAACACTATGAAGTGGACTTATTAGGTCGCGATCGCTTTCACTTTCCGTATTGCCTTTCATTGAACACGAGTTTAAAGAAAATGATGAAATCAGCATCGAATATATGAAAACTCGGCTTTTGATGTCATGTTCTTTTATATATAGCATGAAATTCGCAACATTTTTATTTTATATTTATATTGAAGGGTGCATTAGACTCAAAACTTGAAGTCCCTTCAAAAACTGACCCATGTCGGCACTTCTGCTTGTACTCAACAAGATCCTCATTTAATCAGAAATCGCCGACAAGCCATAGATTTACCATAAAATAAGAGGCTTTAAATATGACACAATGATGTTCTTTATTTATCACAAATATACATGTAGGTAAATAAACATTTACAATTACAGATTTATATTGAAGAAGCTAAACGTATAGAATGGGATGGCTTGAAACTCGCGTTAAGTATCAGCAACAAAAATTTTCTTACAAAAATCGAATAAATACTTTGCTTTCTTACAGATCAAGTGATTTAAATATCGCCCACTGTTGCTGTTAGCGACGCCGATAGATGTTAGTACCACCGCGTAACATACCAGTGATAGTGGATATTTGTAACGAACGATCCAGCTGGATATGGTGCTTTTTAAGCTGTTCTCGTCCGGAAAATGGCTACCATAGAAAAGCAAATAGCGTATGCGAACCAACTCGTGTTTGGATACATGCACGTGAGTTATCTTGGAATTGGTCTTGGACGTTATGTAGTCCTCATCATTAATGTATTCGCACAGCGCTACACACGAGATCATAGAACCGCAAGCGGATGCACCCCAACCGGCGCCAATTGGCGAGCGATCAATTACCGTTGCCAGTTCTGTGCAAAGGTTTAGTCCATTGTCTCCGTGCCCCCTGTTTAAGACTTGCTGGAATCCTCCGTGTATGATGGAGAAAAAGCTGTCCAATTTGTCTCCGTAAAACGCTATTCCTGCGGGCAGTTTTCGAACAGCTGACGTAAAGGATTCTCCCGAGCTCGATTCCAGTGGTCCCATTGATTGGCAGACTTCAAAGACCTGCGTCGGTTTGATGTATTTTCCATCCTGTTCAGGCAATAGGCTCAAAACTACGTTGTTGAATTCATCTTTGTTCACCGTGCTTAGAAGCGGATCACGCAGTTCGACCAAGACCCAATGCAACAAATCAACGACGTCGGTGTCGAATTCATCATAGTTTTCGTCTAATATATTCTGCCGGACCACTTTTAGCTTGGGCGTGTCATTGATAATTGACATCAATGCATCAATGTTGCAGCCTTTCTGCTCGGAAACGAATTTTTGTGGAAACGGTTTCAGATTCGAATCGTAACGATAGCTGAGAGCAGCGGCTACAAACAGGGTCCATTTGGCGTCGCAAGCCATTATGTCCGATTCCAGAGTATATTTGAGGTTGTGTATTTTTTCAACAAACTCGGCCGCGATGTGCACGTCATTAATGTGTTCCACAGCGGACAGTTGATTGCTGCCGGTATTGAAAGTGGTGCTGCCATCGACCACAGTCTGATTATTTTCATCCCGAGACTGACCATTATCCTCCACAGCCTCATCATTCAAGAAATTGTTATCAGCCATCTCCACTGCAGATTCTGTTGGTTGACTGGTACACATTTTGATTTAAAAAAATTTTTACAAATTATGCCGCTTGAAATCGAATTTTAATGAATTTTGCGGAAAAAATATGAAAAAATAATTTTCTTCGCCTGAAGTTTCTGACGTTAAGTTCAAAGATGACTACGAAAATTTGTTTGCTTTGTTAGTTTTTGGTTGTTTCTACGAGTGGCAGAAGTTATCTTGGCCAATCTTACTACAAAAATTTACGAATTCAGATGAAATAAAAACAAAAGACTTTGTAGCAAACAGGGCGAATCAGCTGGACGGTCTTCGGAGGAAGAGTTCAGAAAGCGCATTGCTTTCGATTCCAGTGCTTTTGAATAATAATGAGTATACAACCATATGGGTTAAACCACAAAATTATATGGGCTCTTATGGTAAACGAGCAAAAAGTTTAATTTCCCCTTCATCGCTAGCGACGAGATAACTAACGGATGTTTCAATTTGTTGCGATAGGACGTCCCTCCAATTTTGTTATTGTAGTTTTTGATGCTGAGTACAATAACTACAACGGATTCTTTTGGTTTCGTATGGTTAACGAGTTATTGCGTGTCGAAAGAGGAAATTCTTACCTCCATAGCGCCTAAACCTCTTAAGGAATTTAAAATACCTTTTATCCTTATAAAATACAATTTTGTCGCAAAAGCAATACTTTTGGAGAAAAACGATTTTTACAATTTTAATATTTTTCTCTCCCATTTAATAACTTTTTCTAAGACAAATATGAAACATTTCGCTTTGTAATCATATTTTTTTCATCAGGATCGGTGCAGGATTCTAGAAGAAAACGAATTTTAAAGCTTAAAATAACGTAAGTACAAAACACTTCCATGAATATTCCAGTGATGTTCAAAGCTGTCTGTAAGCTGTTATAGTTTTCGGAATGGATAAAAAGGAACTGCTATATTTAATTTCAGTTTAGGGCGAAATGTGTTTTAAATATTGGTATAAATTTGTAAAATTTTTTAAAAAAGATATTTATGTTAAGAAAACACCGCAGTCGAAAAATTATTAAATATTGAAACTAATTCATAAAAAAGCGACGCAAAAACAAAATACCCTCCAACAACAAGCACAGAATTTCGGTCAGGCATTAAATGAAAGAAAAAAAACAACATTTGCACAAACAACAAGCACAGCAATGCTGATTCCTACAAAAATGGCATGCTTATCTTGTAATCAACAAAGTTACACGATATAAATATTTACGTACAAAAATCTTAAAAGAATGTTCACAATGTGATCTGTTGATAGAGGAACAAAATATTGGGAAAAAACAAAACAAACGACTAAAAATCACAACAATAACACCACAAAAAGAAATAGTTGTTGTAGTTGTTGTTGCCACCAGCTAGAAACATGTTGGAGCACAACATAGGAAAGTGCATAGAAGGAAAAGAAAATGAGAAAGATGAAGTATATTGCACATGAAGGAGACGAAGAAATAAAGCAATAAGTGGAGCCACGACCAAGAGCAAACATTTAATACGAACCTGTTGGCTAATCAATGTCCTGTTCACACGAGTCTCCTGGGAGAGTACTGTTAAGTTGTTGTTGTTGTAGCTGCATTTGTTATTTCTGTTGATGTCTTGGGTTCTTTAATGCAACAAGGCAGCTCTAGCTAAATGGCAGGCAGCCAACGTACTCATCTGTATGTACGAGTATATCGTCTACGTTTTCCTCTTGACCTACATTCTCGGTTATGTCAGGAATGAAAGAATAGTTATGTTGTTTTTGTTTTTGTTTGCTTGGCTACTTGTGCGCTTTTAATGCGATTGACTTGGTTGCTGTTGCTTTTGTATACAAGTTTATTATAATTTTTTTTCTTCCATTCCATGTTGCCATATGATGCTGCCTGGTCAGCGTGGCTTAAATATTTACAAATCAACATACATATATACATATGTTTGTTCACTAAAGTGTTCATTTGCTTTTTATCCAGATTAAGTTGACACTTAATTTTGCACTTGGCGCTGATTGGAAGAATATACATATATACATTAACTTACCTTATTGTATTGTATTTAATTTAGCTTAGTTCGCTCAATGCGTCAGATGTTATTGAAAGGTACTGGAACAATCATAGTTAAATAGCTCTGTCCTCTTTAAGCTCCCACGAAATACTACACGAAGTAATACGAAGTACTACGTGAAGTCAGTCGTATTAAGAGTTCTATTTTTAATTAGTGAGTTCTAACCGGTGAATTGAAATTGTGCTTTTCTGGATTCAGTTCTTATGCAATACACATATAATCATAAAAAAATAAGTGCCTGCATTCATGTTTCGCTTTATTTTATAACTCTCCCAAACCGCTGAACAGAAACTGCATAATAAATTTTTAATGCCGGATAATTTCAAATTATATGGCAGTCCGATTACGCAATAATAGTTGAATGGTGGCCGGTGGCACACTCAAACGCTCAGTGGTGTTGTGGTTCTCGTATATTTTATAGAAATAAATATACTATGCAGATACCATATACTATGGCTGGCAATGAAATAATAACAAATCGCATCGAGTGCTACAGACAGCTTAACGGTAGCTCCTCGACGCGTTCGGCGTTATCTGAGGATTGTCTGTGTGTATGCTTGAATGTCTCGACTGACCGTGTCTCATCCATCCATCGTAAATCTAATAAAACAACTTCTTATGAATATAGTATGTACGCGTATGTCTGTGCGCCTTGGAAAATTGTAAGAAACATTAGAAATTCACGCCTCAAGCCGTAAATTAACGTTGCATTCAATGCACCGGCATGCAGTTTTCTGGGACAAAATTCCACCACGGTAGGTGGCTAGAAAGCCGTCAGGCCGCACAGCCGCCGCCCCCCAAAAAAATAAAAAACAACTTTAATCGAACAACAACAAAATGGACCCCCCCCCCTCTCAGGTACGTACAAAACTTACCAATTTATTTCAATTACATGCCGACAACCTTTCAAATAGAATATAAATAAAATTCTGTAGAGTTTTCGCACTTACGATGTTAAACCGGCTGTCGTTGCCGCCACCATCAGCCTTAGCTTCACCAACTCATTCCTCAGACTTCGCTGGATCAACCTGAATGATATGAACGAATGTTATTAATTACGACTCTTTATTAACCGCTGTGTCATCGAGTGTGTTAGTATTGTGGATATACTAGATGCTGATGTTTGATGCACTAGCAGCTTCTTCTATATATTTCATTAAGCTCTGCTGTTTGCCCACTTTTTTGAGAGTTCATTTTAAGCATGTTGAAAACGAAGAAAATTAAACCACACCCCGTTGATGGTTGTTTGGCGAAGCTTTAGCAAAACACTAAAATATTAAGATACCCAAGTAATCATTGATGCGGTTTAAAGTTGGATTTTAGTTCTTTAATTGTAGTTAATCAATTAATATTTAATTACTGGCAATGAATTAACAACGAGTTATGAATGTGTCCAATATTCGTCTGCACCATAGTCACAAGTCACTCTACCCAAATCACACCGTTTCGTTATGAATATATTGAGTTCTTAAATAACGAGTATTAATTTCTGCGAAATTCTATTCTATATATTCTAAATAAACTGCTATTTCCCGGTATTTAATATTCTCCTTAATAATAATAATAAACAGGATAAAATTTGGATTTTGGTTAGATAAAATTTGTGAAAGCTTAGTTTTATTAATAAATTCGGCGAAATAATCTATTAGCGTGGTTTTCCTTGTTCCTTTACTTGATTGCAAAGATTGGATTTTGTATTCATTGATGGCGAACTTAAAGTAATAAAGAAGTGAACTCGACGTTACTCGATTCACGCATAATTAGAAATGTAATAGGTACTTTTTAGTACCTATTTTCAGAGTACCTTTGAACAGAGTTTTCATATGGATGGTTTGCTTTTGTATTCGGACCATTTATAAGATAATCGTATATCGGTTATAACGTTGTTAAATATTTTTCTAGTTTCTAAAATACTTAAATAAAAAAAAGGATAGCTAAAAAATTCCGTTTAATAATCGCACCTTTATTCGTTTAATATTTCCGTCAAGAGGATCATCAATTGGCAGAAAAATATCTGGCATCTAGGAAGCCACCAGCCATCATTAACAGAAACGAGGCCAACCATCACGAGGCCATAAAATATCTTCACTTCAGAGAGCATAATAAAGACATTTTTGACTGGATGTCAGATTCGTATCGGGAGGTATTTGATGCGAATTCAAGGAGCACGACAGAAAGTACCCTCCCCTCACCGCAAAAAAAGCGCAATGGATGGAATGATGGTGGTGGCGCTGGTGGAAAAATGGTCAAAATTGTTTTGCGTACTCAGCCACCAAGTGAGGTGTTAATTTGGTTGAAAGCGTGGTTGGCCGTGCTGCATGAATTAAGATGCAGGCTGCATGATAGGGAAAAAACTCAAGGAAAAGAAAGACTCGCGGTGCCGCTATTTTACGGTGAGGTGGGCGAGGAGAGAGGGTGGCAGAGACGGCACGTAAATTCGCTACATTTAGTAGTTGTGAACACAGCTTAGAAAAGTGTTGAAGAGGCAGTTTGAGGCAGCGGGGAAGGCGACAGTGAACGCGATGAAACTGAGGGCGAAACAGAAGGAGAAACAAGGGAGTGTCTTGGGGCGAGACTTGGCCAGTCACGGGGGAAGAGACGGGCACACATTCAAGTGGATAAATGTACTTCTCTAAAACTATTCAACGTCAAGGTGGGCGTGCCAAGAGTTAAAATACTAAACACCTCGGGAATCATTATTCATGTCTGATTGCCTGACTTGTCTGCGCATCTGTCTGTCTGTGCATATGTATGTCTGTTTATTTGCGCATTTGTCTGACGAGCTGTCTTTAGGAAAGAAGAACGAAAGAACTTTTGCTGGTTGTTTTAACAAAGGCTGTTGATGGTAAAAAATGTAGGCAAACAGACAGGCAGAGAGACAGACACACAGACAGACAGACAGACAGGCAGAGTGTCGGTCGTACGGTGGCTGTGCTTTTTGCGGCACGTTTCGACGCTGTAGGTGCGATTAGCTGCGCTTATGTAATCGTATTTCTTAAAAATATTTTCTGAGCTGCAGTGCGAACTTCTTTTCTTTTTCTACACCCTACGGAAGGCATTTGGTAAGAATACATTTTAGAAACATGAGTTTTTGTAAATAAATAAAGTCTATAACTGTATTTAAATCTGTATATCTGTATAATATATAAATATTTAATTAATATTAATATTTATTTAACGAGGGATGACTTTAAACTCAATAATTCATCCAAAATATGATTTCATCTTTCCAGCAGCATTATAGGGGTTTTTTTCCAACCAGGGGTTTTTTCCAAGGGCCCAACTTTCGCCCTTGCCGACTGTAGAGATTCCACCGTAACAAAGCCTTTTAGTATTCTGAGTTCTTCCTGCTGCTGCTGCGGCGTTTGCGGGTATTTAAAGCGATGAATTATTGATAAGTTAATACGAATTGTCGGTGACCCACATTATTTATAGTTGTTGTCGAGTGCAGCGTATCCTGAATGTTGGCTTGCTGCTTTGGCTTTTTGTGTTGCTTTGTTGGCAACCGTGAAATGTAACAGCGTTCGCCGGCGTTCATTAGCAGGGGGAAGGGAGCAAATAAACTACTACTACTGCTATTCTTGCTTCATGAATGGCGAAAATAACAGCAAAAGCTACAACAACAACAACAGCAAGAATACAAGCAAATGCACTCAGAACAGTTAGAAGCTGAACTAAGCGTCAAAGCGTCGTTGAGCGACGTCGCCTTCTGGCTGTGCATACGTTTTGAACGAGTTACAGCGGCGCACGCTTTTGAGCTGCACTTGCATGGCTTCAGTTGTTTCATTTTTGAGAGCCAAGAGAATCGGAAAGACGAAGAGAGAGACGAAAGGAAGGATGGAAGAAAGGAAACATGGTGGGAGGACAGAGATAGTAGATGCCGGGTAGAAGAACCTCATCATTAAGTGAACAACATCTCCTGGACCAACACTTTTTAAATAACAGTTGGTTTTGTTGTCGATGGAGGAGGTCAAGGAAGAGTAATGCGTTTAAGGCGGAGTTAGTGGAGGAAGGCTTGGCGGGGGGGGGGGGGGGTGTTGGGAATGTGGAGGGAGTTTAATAAACGATGTCTGCTCTCTGCTGAGTAGTGGCAGTTGACAGCCGGTGCCGCAGACTAATTGTTGCCATGACTAATGAAGTGGTAAGAAACTAATTCTTAACAACTTACTACGAATTTAAACTTCGGCTAGACACAAATTTTGTGTCTAAATTATCCAATCGAATATTCTTTAGCGATTATTAATTACTAAGAAAGACTCTATTGTCTTTTATTTATGGCTTTCACCTTATTCTAAATTGTAAAATGAGGACACATAAAATAAGTCTAAGAAATCAATGAAATGTCATCACTTAAAAGGGATGTGAAAGATGCTAAAAACACCGAATTTAGTAAACTTAATTAAAACCATGATCGATGCTGATGCTGCTGCTCAGAAAAAAGCTATTAATTAGACTTCCTTAAACTATAAAATGTGTTTATAACAGTCTGTTATGCAAATCTTACTTTCACGACAATTTTGGATTTCGTCATATAAAATAAAATGTGAATCTCTCTCAGATTTGAAATATTTCATCCATAATATCTCGAAATTAAGCTTCTGTATGAGATTCTAATTACTTCCGATTGTGTCTGGTCCGCAGAACAGCTGTCTTAGCCATCAGCTGTCATTGGAAGCGCGTCTGTAGAGGTGGCTAATTTACGGCACCGACTGCGCCAACTGACATGCGTGAGAATCATTCGAACTCAGCAGGTGAATGCTTTCATTCAATCAGAATTTCGTCGATCAGCTCGATACCAGCGCCGAGTGTATCCCGCAGTTCGTGGCAACTTCGGGTACGTGCATCGTAAACAAGTTGTGTCGATCGGAAATCCGCAAGAAGCCTTTGAAACTGTGATGACCGCGATTCGTATATTGATTGTGTACCATCATTAATGGTGATGATACGCAAATGATGATGATGAGATATCAATAATTTTTGTTCTTTGTGTTAATCAACTATAAATTAGTTGGTCTATCGATGGGAGTAGATACAAATATATTAAAAAATGAAAAAATGTGCGCATGGTCAATATACGCAAAATACGCTATACAATAAAAACAAACAGAAAATAAATATTAAGAAAAATAGAAAGAAATGACATAATATTATTCTTAGAGTATTCTCAAAGAAAAGTGATCCATTTTACAATCTTTTACCAGAGTGAAGTAAAGTCTTCGCCTGAATAACGAAACCAGTTTTAGTGTTTCACACCAAAGTTGAACTCACGCACTGTGTTCGTTATCATAATCGCTCATGATCGATCTGCTCATTCGTCCATCCGTCGCATCGATCAGTCTTCGATATTCAACACATCGATCCATTAATTATCGTTACGACGGACAGCTTTGATAAGTGTTGAACAGTCCATGTTGTGTTGAACGCTGCGTTATGTTTGACGTCCCCATCGCCATCATTTGTTGTTTGACGGACGTTTGTGGCTATGAATTGGTTGTTCTGTAGTTTCATATGGATGGGAAGGAGGTGGAGAGGGGAGGGGGGGTGGACGAGGGATGAATGGAGGCATACGGTTGGTAGGCCTTCGATATAATGTGATGTGATGTGTTATGATGGGCTGACTGTTTGTAGTCTATCTATCGTGCATACGCATATCTGTTTATTTGTACACTATTTGATATTGTGTTCCCTTGTAATTTTGGTAAAACCATTCTGAAATCGCTTTATTATTATTAACACCTCGACGAAAAGTCCAGCTGACCAAAAAAATAGGCTTTTATTTGCTTTTTCCATGAATGATCAGCTCAATGATGCGTTTATAGACGCATATCTTTTCCGCTGGATTTCAGCGAGTGAAAGTCTCTTTTTTCCTGTATTCCACGAATATGCAAAGCGAAGAAATAAAAGACGGAAGAAATAAACACGGCGTGGAGGGGGTCAAGGTGTCATATATGTACAATACAACTACAGCGCTATAAAATTAGCAAAAAACTGAAAATGCAACATCGTTCGCATCGCTTTAATACATTTTCACTTTTATTTTTTATCACCGGCAAACTCGCCAATCCGCGAAAGTAAAGAACAAAGACCGGGTCTGGCCTGGCCTCATCGGGCGTAAGTGAAGTGATGGGAAATCGAAAGATCGGAGAGTCGTTGAGCTAAGTTTTGGGTTCAAATACCTTTAAGCACACAGCTTGTTGTTGTTGTTGCGGTTGGTGTGTAGAGTTTCGTTTTTTTTTTGGTGTGTAGAGCTACATTTTTGGGGTTTAGTGTTTGGGGCGTTTTATTCTTTACCTTAATTTTTGTTGGTAAAGATTCTTCAGTACGAAACAAGTTCTAGGAGAGTCCACTTAGAGACTGAGCAAAGTGCTAATACACTTCTAACTACCTCGAATCGGATTAATAGAGTAGGTTAATCGTGCAAAGTCAGAAGCCCGCGATGGTCAAACAGTCTGCCGGCACCTTGATTGTGTTTTTTGTTCGAAAAGAAAGGAAGAAATGAAGTGATGTGAAGTGAAGGACGGTGCAGTGGAGGTGACTGAGTGAGTGTGTCACCAAAGCCGGGCAGGAGAAGGAAAAACAACCAACTATCAAATAAATAAAAACAAAGATGTCGCTGCTGGCCTGCGAAAGCTGCCGGCCGGGGTCGCCTTCAGACTGTGGAACTCGTTTTTCTGTTTTTAGCGTCTGGTTGATTTTGAACTTTTTTTCTGCTGCAGATTGTTTCTTTTCAGTTGCCGTCGGCGTCACCGTCGCCGTCAAAACGTTCAACGCTAATGAAAGTCAACCTTTTGCTTTGGCAACTGTTGCCCGAGTTAAGTTGCTATCCAACTTTTTCGTTTTTGTTTTCTTTTACTTTGTTGCTTTGATTAATGGCGGTAATGTTAATGAAGACTCTGTTTTCTGAGGGAAAAGTGAGAAAAAAAGTACAGCATTCCTGTAAATGTCACACATTTTCTTCTGCCCTTTCCTCGTGGTTCATCTGTGGGCCCGATTGTCATCTTTCTTGTCCGAGAGACAATAAACTTCCTTCTTTTTATCTCTGTCACCGCGAGATAGACGATTTAATATTTTGCAGTAAATTTGGATGATTAGATTAGTAGTAGTTGGAAAGTCGTAATTAAAATCGATGTAAATATAACTATTGACTATTGCACTATACGAACATATGTATAACTACGTAGTGCACAACATTATATAGGGTGGGCCATCGACTGGTTTCTTTTTGACGTATTTAACTCAATATAAAAATAATTAGACTAATAATGAATTTAAATTTAATTTAATAAGGATTAAATAAGGTTTGAATAATGGCTCAGTCTTTATATGACCGTGAAAATGATTCACTTCGGTTTCGTTTATTGTCAGTTGAGTAAAAAACCAAAGACTTAAGAAACAAACTCGAAGGTTTAAAAGCAAACACGATGACTTTAATGCGTGAAGCGACTTCAGTCGTTTGTTTTTGAAGAATTTAATATTTTTTAGTTACTTTATGTCCCTTATTTTATTTTGAATTGTTTTTATTTGGTTATTTATATTTATTATTTATCGTTACTCTGTTTTTTGGTCTTTTATTTTATTTCTATTTTTGTATGTTTTATATATTTTTTTCTTTACTCTATTAAATCCTTTTCAGTTGTTTATCTTAATTTCCATTTTTAATTTCCATATCTAATTCATACTTAATTTTATGTCTTATTTAGTAGGAAAAAAGAAAAAAGTTGTGAACATGATGAATGAGCGTTAAAACTAGTGTTAAAATGAGTGTTAATATTAATGGTGTTAAATGCACGCAGCACCTGCACACAAGTCAGCAGTAAACGAAAGAAAAACAAAAAAATGAAAACCTGAAAAATGTTCCTGTGGAGCTAACAACTAACGCAAACATTACAACTTCGAATTAGATGAACTTCTGCGTGGCTTGTGAGTATGCGTGTGTGTGGCTAAGTGTGTGGTCTGGTGAGAATTTCAGCATAAGGAACTTTAAAGTTTGAGGAAAAATTCACATTTAAAATCTTTAATTTAGTTATTAAAATAATCACACACTTAGTACGTGTGATAAAATTAAGGAAACTTAAGGCCAGAACTTGGCATCGACTCGGTGAAAGAGGCGCCGGTGAAAGTCAAAATGAATTACAAAACAAAAAACATACATTCTCCTATTTAACGACTTCTGTAAAGTTCCTTGGCCTAAAGAACTACTTTAGTTTCGCTTTTATATGTATTTTGGGCGTTGCATGTGGAATATTTAGTTTTCTTCCTATATTCAGCCTTATTTTGTGGTTTTTTTTTGGAATTTGAGAATCAACAAAGTGCAATAAAACATTTGAAGAATATGAAATCAAGAAATATTTAAAAATGAATTTGAATGAACATTTTTGCGGTGCATCTCAAAGCACAAATGTAATATATATGATCCAGGCAGAAATCGTTGTATGTACAGAGAAATAAACAAGCACACTCTCGCTCTCCCGGTGACATCAAAACGGTGGCTCTGCGATAAAGTGTTGATTAATTGATATCACAATTAGTAAGCTAGACACACTTACGACAGACACACACACACACACTCGAGCTAAAGTGCATGAAATACTCACAGAAGCTACAACGACTGCTTACAACTCATTCTGACTCATATGAATGCACGTGAGACCGTCTTGTCTCGTATTAATTCGCGTGCTCAAGTAGCTCGCTAGTGACACCGACATGACGTGAATAAATTGAAGTGCTTTTTCCGAATTAAGGTTTATTTGATTTGACGTGTTACTTTCGATGTATAAAGAGTACGATTTTGAGGTTTCTTTCATGTGGAATACTGTCAAAATTAGATAAGATATGGCAGAGGTTTATAGAAAAATGTGAACACTTTTGAAATTGGGAACAATGATTGCTTGTTTCACCAAGTTTATTTCTTCAGTCTTGTGAATTTGCGGGTAGAATCACTTCAAATATGACGAGAGACGACGGAAATTCGTATCCATAAAGAAGGAAACCATTTTTTATACGTTCAGCATCTATCAAAGTCTCGTTAAATATGGTGGAAATTTTGTTGTTGTTGTTGTGATAAGTACACCAAAAAGAAGAGTAATTAAATAACACTTTCATACATATTTGTGCAAAGTAATAAGCGAAGAAAATAATTCCTAGCATAGCAGTTGGTTGAACTCAATGGGAAAAGCAGCAGTTTGCTTTTCTTCTTAATATAAAGTAACGCTTTTTGCGCATTAACGCGTAAGTCATAATCGTCTTATTGACTCCTAGAATGAGAACAGTTGGAAATCATAAAAATGTGAAGAGTTGGCTGCTTTGATCTTTCTCACAATCGGCAGTTTTAGAACTTTTATTAAAAACGTATTTTAATCGGCTTCTATTCACAACCAGTGCTCTGTAATAAATTACGTCATCTAACTCTAGCACTCTACTCCAACATCAGTTGTGTAATTCACTTATATCACTATATTCCCCCGCCCCAACCCAACATACGCCCTTTTCACTTGCGCTCTTCCAGTACACTAACATTGGCACCTTGCCGTCAGAATGTATTCGGTGTAGTTGAACGTCGATGGAGTTAATCGGCGACTTTTATTCCTTATACTTGAGTTGAAGAGATCGATGCCTCTTCTGTATATTTTGACAGCAGCAAAAAATTCTTAATATGCATTAATAGATGATCAACGAACGCGCTGCCGTTGCTTCGAAACAGAAGATATTCCGATACCGATATAGTCGCTGACTCCATCAACTGCTTTAATAATGATTCCCACTACCAGTGGATTACTTTTAGCAACGCTTTAGTTTGGAAGCAGACGATGGTGATGATCGAAGAGTGAGTAGTGATCATGCAAGATCATGCAATAGCCATGGTAGTAATCCGAAGCAGGAATAGCGTCAGTTCGTATTTCAGACTGACTTGAAAACTCAAAATAATGATGATGATGACAAGCCAGCTCATAGATCTTTTTACACTCTCTCGTAGTGATTTAGTCTCACTGCTAAAACCAACTATCAATCGTACAATCGACTGATCTTGTATGCGAGCGATCGATCGATCGATCCTTGCATGCTACAGCAGAATGCAGTAAGAAAGCTGTAACAAAAACAAAGCACCTGGAAGGAGTCGCTCACATAACCAGTTAGCGATTGAAGCGAACGCTAACTTTTCGCTAAACGAACAATTGATCGTGGTAACCAATCGATTGAAAAACAACGAGGTAAAATTCTTTAAAGTGTTTTACTCGTATATAGTATATAAAAAGCATTTCATGGTTGTTGTTGTTGTTGTTGCTCCACTATGGGTGTCCAATGCACAGGCTGCATGTTTAATATATCGGGTAAATAAATAAAAACGAAAAGATCGTGCAATATGATTCCTACTAAATGCTGAGATTGATTAAACGGTTCGTTGATTCGATGTCTTGACTAGGACGGCCCGGATGATTAAAATAGTTGGTTGCACAGGATGGTTAGCTGGTTGCACTCTTGTTTCTTTTGTGGCACAAGTTATGCGCCGGTCGGTGCCGATCTGTTTCGCAACAGGTGACTTGAGTTGGTGGTGCACTCGTGCATCCGCACACTCCACCCTGCCGCAAGTGCAACGCCTACGATTGGGGCCCCCAAATTATAGTTGTTGATATATCGTATGTTTGCGTGTGTAGCAGCCGCTTACTTCTGCGAGCTGATGATTGCCGTTCGATTATCGACAAATTGAGTCGAAATAATGAGCGGTTGTTGCCAGTTGGTGGTCCTTCTTTCTTTTTCTTTGTAATATTCGGTGATTCTTAAAGGTTCGGTTGAGCTAATCGGACTTTGATGAGCTGATTTCCTCAGCACGAGTTAGGGTCCATTAAAGAATCAGTCGATAACTAAATCGTATCGTTCCAATTTCAAAGAACATACGGAATGGTGCAATAAGGGTCACTTCTTCGATACCTGATTGAAGTGGGCAGGAATTAAGGTTCAAACAGTTTTGGAAGCATTAAAAAACTGCAATCCGATTGCTATTCAGATTCAGATTGATCGTTCAATTTATCGAATCAGATTGTATTGAGTCCTATAATTTTTGTGGCATGATTTTTGTTGTATGATGCAATTCGCATATGTAGTTAATATTCAATATACTGGTCGTCTTAGGAAGGTTATATTGCTCTTTCAACTGATTGATTGGGCTGCTGATTGACCCTGTGAGCCTTTCCAGGCCGCTCACGTTAAGCACTAGAGACATCCCCATACTTAATGTGTCATGTAAGGTGATTATTTTCTTGAACTGATTTAAAATTTCATTTCTACTCATCAGCAAGGAGTCAGCAAAGAGTCATCGATTGCAAAAAATCTGTGGGAACTTCCCAACTGGCGGTCATAAATGACAAAATAACTGGGTTTTTTTTTAATCGAATGCTCCAGCATTCCGAAAGTTTCGAATCCTCGTTCATATACACGGCTTTAACGGTGCTGCCACAGAGTGAGAACCTCATAACTCATTTCGGGTGCATTGACAAGCTGGAACCTACCAAAGTTGACCAATTGACCGCATTGAGCGTCTGCTTCTTCGCCGCAGAAGCTTTTTCGAAAACAAACTCTTCCGCAAAGGAGAGAAGAAGAACGCACGTTTTTACTACAAATCGGAAAACATAAAAATCGCATACCGAAACTCGAACAATGAAGATGCACTGCGATTCCATTGGGTTCGATCGACACAGAGTACACACTTGAGTCGGATCAGCAGAAGACGCACAAGGTTAATAAATCACCGAAATCCCTGGCAGCCAGAAGGAAATAAAAGTTCGGCGGCTCTTAACTGATGTCGTAGCCACTAGGATGGAACCAGCAACAACTCGCAACTGACCAGTGAAACAACGACGTGAGCAAGGAATTCAATTTCAGCAACAAAAGTATGACGTTCTGCATACTCTCAGTCAAGACGTGGTAAAGAAAACAATCTACTAGTCTTTGAAAAACAAAAAAATCAGCCGAAAAAATTTCCGGCGCATGATGAAATTGTCAAGCGGTGAAAATTCCCACCGAAAGCCACCGAATTCAAACAGTTTTTGTGCGGCTTGACGTCGAGCCAAGCGACAGACGTCGGGTCGCAAATCGACGAAGCGCAGCTTGAGCTTGCGCTTTTTGACTCTAATAATGTACTGGATGCTGTGTTTTCTGCTTCTTGCATTCATACTTTCGGCTACCGCTGCAAGTGCTGCTGCAACGATGACGTTGCAACATCGAAGCGTTTAAATGTTCATATTTTATAAGATTACACAAGCATGATGCTCGTTTTGAATTGAATGAGGACTGCAGAATTGACTTCTAGCCAGCAACAACATCTTCTTTAACTCTGGATTAGAAAATATTGACGATTCAAAATGCTGCCTGAGGAACAGAACCCGCCCACAGTGAAGCAGGGTTTCAGTGAGAAATAGAGGAAAAATTACTAAAATTAAAACATTATTATATAATTATTATATTATAACTTTATACTTATATTATAATGTATTCAATAATAATTATTAGTGCTAAGAAAAGAAAGACGTAGGCCGTTCTTCCTTCAATCGATCGGATTCCAACATTCTTCGCACTCTCTTCAGTTGATCCTTCCGTTGGAATTTTACTCTAATCAGTGCAGTTGAATCGACCTTCTCTGGTTGAGATTCTATCAATCGATCAATCGAATTCTTTTTGGTAAAGCTTTCTTCAGATCTCTTTCTTCGATTAACCAAAATTTAGTTCGGAAAATGGCAAAGTAGCCCACTGTAAATGACTGCTCTAAGCATGTGTTCTACCCTCCGGCTTTGCTTTGTATTTGTTGCCATCCTTCTAACGTTCTCCCTGCATCAAGCGCGTGGAACCTTCTACAGATTCTCTTGAAGTCTTAATGTTTTCGGCCGATTGTCTGCTTGTTTGTAAGTTTGTCTTCTGGTCCGTCTCTTCTTCTGTCTCTACGCTTGTCTGCCGTTTCATTTTTCGAAATAAATCACCTCTGCCCTTTGGCCTCTACGGCAGTGGGGAGCTGAGGGGGAGCTACTTGCCACAATAGAGTTCTGGGATTGATCGTCATGAGCGGCGCATAAATATGTAGGTACGTCGTCGTCGTCGTCGTGGTTGCTTCTTCTTTTAAGTTTAGGTTACTTTTTGTTTCTTCTTCAACTGCTATCAGAAGTGTGCATCTTGAAGTATGGATTCTTTTTCGCTCTTTCGTTTTACATCCTTTAAATAAGAGTGCCGGCCATAAGTAGGCAATGAAAGGCGTTGTTTGGTTGCTAAGTTGGCAACTCTAACTGTTACTATTACAACGGAAGACAATAGCGAAAAAAAAGAACAGCAAAAACAAGAATGCAGACAACAACTCCTGCTGTTACAACCACAAGAGAAACAACAACATCAACGACAACGACAACAATTGTTGTGAAATTGTGCCAGTAGTACCATGATGAGTACCTGTTGGTTGTTGTGGTTCTTTTGTTGCTTTTGCGGAGCAGGAGCTGAAGGATAAAGCTTACTTTTTCTTGTTGCTATTCGTTGTCTCTGGTCTCGTTTTATTTTTCAACTTTTGCAGTTGCTGCTGCTGAAGAGCTTCGTCATTTAGGTACATAGAAGCATCAAGTACACGAGCCAATGAGTTACATCGTTATTGTTGTTGTTTTTGGTGATGGTGGTGCTGCTGCTCAAGATTTCCCAAACGATTAGATTTGCTGCAGTCCATACAAGCCGAAGTTCATGGCACCATTTGTGTCGTTCCTGAGTAGTAGCTGTTGTAGTTGTTAATAAAGGACATGTTAATTTTGTTATTTTGTCTTTGAAGTGCTTCATTTGTTAATAATTTCTTAATAAAGTTGTACATTTCTTCACTTTATCGAAGTCCTTGTTTAATGTATTTGATTAAATTTTACTTTTATTAGAACTCGTAAATTTGGATTCTATTCCGAGTAAATTCGGTTGATTTTGTATTATAGCAATTTCAAGAACATAGTATACATTTATTAATAAGAATTAAATAATTAGAAGTAGCGATATAATGTGGTTTCCTGATACAGACGATTTCTTAAACAAAAGACTTAAGAGACGAATTTGTTATTTGGCATATATATAAATTACAATACATTTCTTCTTTTTATCGCTTTTGTTTTTTGAAATTAAAAATCGTTAATAATTTCAACCAGCGTAAACCGCAGTAAAAAGAACATCGAACTCTTAAACATGCAATTAAAATCGGGATACAACGGAAATGAATTCCTCTTTCTTCGTTTTCATTTCCAGTTCAACAAAGAATTATGCTAAAGTTAGAGTTAAAGGAAATCCCTTTAAATTTCTTTGCTTTCATTTAATTTAATTTAACAAAATATTTCCTGGCTTAATCTTCGCTGTGTAGCGAAGAACTGAGTGAAGAAAGTAAGGTTTTGACCTAGATTCTTTGATGATTCGATCAATTTAATGACGTTTAATGAATCACTATAATTTAGTGGAATACCTTGGGTGTATTTTTTTTTTGGTCTAACGTTAAACTTTCGCTTTGGAGTATTTAAAGAGTAGTTTTTGTTAAAGTTGAATCTAGTTTGAAATGGCTTTTGAAAAGATAAGATAAATAATTGGTCAAGTTAATGGTTCGGGTGCCATTAAGATACAGAAGTAGAGCAACAAAGATTATATAGAACACAAATGAAGAGTCACGAACGAAAAGTAAATGTTGGAAACTGAAAACTTCAACTTGAAATTCATATTTGGAATAAACGGCCGGAAACTGAAAATTATGAGACGAGAACTTAAAAGTCTATTCAGGAATTGAGTCGATTGTAGATATGAAGAAAGCGAAAATCAAGTGAAAATCATGAACGCCTGTAATCATGAATTTAACCAAAAATAAAGCACGAAAATTCAATAAAAATAGACAACAATTATATAGATTTAGGCTAAAATTATTTAAAATTCCTCTTTCGCTTTGATAGGTTTTGAACTTCAGCACGACTTCAGTAACTCACCAACTTGATCGAACATTTTAATATACCACATCCACCCGCCTACACATTTGCTTCTCCCCTTCGCCATCCGGTGCGTGGGCCTTTAAATAGGTGAAGAAATTTAACCACAGGCGTCGATTGATTTGAAGTCACTGGAGCATAAAGTTTGTGCATCCCTCCTTCATGCCCATGAAATATTTAACTGGTAAGAAATCCATTTTAGCAACAGATTCCGGCAAAATGAATATTAATGCGAGGAAGGAAGGCAGGATGGAGCGAAGAAAGTTAGGAAGGAGGGAACGGCAGAAGGTAGGAGGGAAGGAGTTTTCATTCACACGTTTCCGAATCGGAATACAAAAACTAACCTACGGCATCTAAAATAATAATAATAAAAAACCACTTCGTACAAATTAATTTACAAGTGACTCGCTTAAATAAGTTTATTGGTACATTTTCCATTCTTCGTTGTTGTTGGTGTTATATTGTTGTTTGCGTTGCCTGCCATGGCTTAGCGTTTAGAGTCCGACAACTCATCAAATGCAGACTTATGGCACATTGTGACTTTGGTTACGGCTGCTGTTGTTGTTGTCGTTGGGCCTCATTTTCGCATTTCAAAATATACAATAGAACTTTATACTTTTTCGCAATAACAATTTTTATCATTAATCTAAACTTAATTTCCAATCAAATATCACTTTGAATAAACAAACAAAAGCTTTCAAGATTTTATTCAACAAATACAAAAACTACTCGTTACCAAATACCATGAGTTTGTGTTTTTAGAAAAAAAAGAATTTGTTATGGGAAACGAAACACTAAAAACAATGAAACGTGGTTCTTATTTCGAGCGATTTGTGATCATTTATTCTATAAGTATTTCGCAATGCTTGAGTGGGTTTTAATAAGGATCTTAGAGTTTTAATTCAACATCAGCGAATCAAATTTTCCATTTGTTCCTCATCAAAAATCAGCTCAGAGAACAAAAGGTCTAAAGTTGCTAACCTCTTTCGAAAGCTTACCCTATTCTGCGAATTCTTAGAGTAATTCATTGCTTAGATTTTGCTTAGACGAAGAATAACTAAATTGAAAAAATAGAAAAGTTCTATAAGAAGTTCAAGAAAATCAAATTCCTGTCTTACAACAAAAAGCAAGTAATTGCTTGTTGATTAACATTTAATTGAAGATAGAATTAATGGAGAAATTTTATTCTAAGAAGTATCACTTAGAAATTAAATTCAAATAAATTTTTAAATTAAAAACAAACCAGCCCGTGGCCCATTCTATATAAGAAAAGAAGCTGTACAAAACATGAAGCTATTCTCTCCACTCTCGAATGATTCTCTTCTGGTATTTCAATTAAAATTCACAATAATTTAATTTCATCTGAAATATATAATACAAAAAAAAAAATATAATACTTTTAGTATAAACAATTTAAAAAGATTTAAGTCTCATATAAGTCTCATGTATAGGAATTTTCATTCAATTCTTCTTTCAATTATTTGGAGGTTTTTATTAATTCTTGAAATTAGTTTTACTCTTAGCAAATTAAATTGCGCCATAAAAAGGTTGAAGCAAATAGCATGCGATAGAAAAAAAGCAAATAAAATATATCGACAACAAATTTTTAACTTTGTAGAGAAAAAAAAGAGAAAAAAAAAGAGAAAAAACCATCGCCAGTCACCAAATCATTTAAAAGTATTCCGAATTCCACTTAAAGAAAACTACTTACTCGTAAATGGAGCCATTAAGAGAAACAAAAAAACAACAAACTAAGAAGTAGCTTTCGTTCGAAATTTATTATGCTGTCTTCGGTCTGAAATTTGACTATCTTTGTAGAAATTACTCTCTAGTAACAGTGATTGTTTTACATGTTTGTGAAATGTAAATTTTGGCACTTTTAATTTATGCACCGACGTACCGAAAGCTCAACAGACAGCCAGATGATCGGAGTGGAGAGCTAAATTAAGTATGCCAAATAATTAAAAGTAGTCTTTTGTGGTTGGATTCTTTTCGGTGGCTTGTTGCCAGTGCTGAATGGCTTTCAAGTATACCACTTAATTGTTTGAAGGGTAAATTGCACTGCAAAGAATTACAGATTTTTGTGGACAAGCGAATGTACACATGGTATTTTATTTTTACCATTAAGAAAATAATAAAATCTTATAGTACTTTTTAGAAAAGGGATTTCTTATGTTTAGAAAATAAAGCCTAATTAAAACAATTAGAAAATTTTGATTACTTCTAAACTCTATGATTTCTTGGAAATTCCTTTTCACTCTCTACTTTTCTCTCTCCCTCTCTGGGTCAATAATTAGGTCAGTAGTTTAAGCACTGATCGCATTTAATTGGTTCGCCCGACGCCAAAGTTTTCGGCGCGTTTTTGGCTTCAGTTTATTGCTTTTAGTGCGCTTCTACTCGGTGGCACTCTGTTTCATTAATCGTTGAAAATAATTAAAGCATATAATAATCAAAAAAATTGATTAAGTTTAAGCTTTAAGTTATGCTTTAGTTTAAATCAGTGAAGAAGGTTTTCAATGGTACACAGATCGGTTCAGATGGGTTCAGACTAATTGCAGGCAATTTAAGTAGCATTGACCGAAGCTGAATCGTAAAAATAAAAGTTGTGATAAGATAAACTGGAGGCTTAAACTTTCCCAAGTGGGGGGAAGCAATGAGTAACTTTAATTTTTTTCCAGAACTTTATTTACTATACTATTTCCTTGAGCTTCCTTCATTTATTGATATTTCGATGGACCTCCCTGATCGCTCTCACTACCGTTTTTATAGAGATGAGATACAGAGACTTCGTTCGAAGACTTTGGGAAAAGGTGTTTTGTGGATTTGATTTCTACGAATGCTTAAATAGAAATATCTAGATTTAGCATCTTTGAAATAATCAAGTGTTAGAAGTAGCTGTTGAATGATTTATAGTTGGTTTAGTTTTATGGGTTTAGCGTTTAACTCGGATGGTGTAGAGTTGATCTAACGGAGTCGAATTTGACATCGAATTTGTATCATTAAAATAATAGCTTAGTTAAATGTTAAAGGCTTATCTTATCTAATTATTTGTGGTAATAACAATTAACATATTAGTATATTAGTGTAACTTCTTTTACAAACATTCAAAACCAACAAATCCAGTGTGTATACGGTTAAGTTTCTATTGACATTCCGAATGACCAAAATAATTGTGCGCACAAATATTTACCATCTCACCTGAATCGTGAGTATAAACACTGTACGTAAAACTCAAGAGTCTCAGAGGGTTTTGAGAGTGAGTGAACAAGAGATTGACTTTTTAAAATTCAGTTTTCCATTTTTTCTGTTTGTTTTCTTTTCTATTGTCAACTTTTGAGGCCAACACCGTAGGTTACTAACCTAAAAATGAGTCCTCAGGTCCTTTGCATTTTGCTTCGTTTTTTCTCTTATTTGACTTTACTTTTTGTAGCTGTCAGTTTTGGTGTCGGTCACTCGGTTTTCTTTATAGATTTGCATTTACAAGCAAACTGCATGACAAATGAATCGCTTTTAAAATTTAACCGCTCTGTATATCGTTCGACTGGTCTTATTTTTGTTTCCGTTGTTTATATTGTTCATTTGCACATTTATGTGGCAACACCACCCCGACTTTTGCTTACCTCAGAGTCGGTCACAAGCATCAGTTTGCTCGCAGGAATGCGTGGCTATCATAAATAAGCGTACAGCAACAAGTCGCCCAACATACATCGGGCTCATCGGATAACTATTCCACTTAAGACGTTGTTGGCGTTGTTGTTGGTGTCTCTATGCTGTCAACATTTCACCTTAATGCTGTACAAGTGGGTGGTGGCAACGTCGATGTTGGCCGAAACTGAGGGCTGTGGTAACTGAGGCCTGTGGACAGAGGTTGCGACTCCGTTTAATATTTTATGATTTCTCTATTGTCAATACACATTCTTCTGCATGTTGTTGTTTTTCTTCTTGTTGTTGTTCTTCTTGTTATGAATGCTCGTTGATGCACTATAAATTTGTTGCACGTACAACGTTTAACTTTTGTGCTCGTACGATGTTGTTTGGTTGCTTTAGGAAAATTTTGAACAAAAGCATGTCAAGCTAGCAATTTGGTTAAAAGTCTTGAGTAGCATTCATAATATTTCCTTGTTAATGTTGTCGTTGTACTAGTTTTGTTGTTTTTCTTTAGTTTTAATTTAATGTAACCGTGACATGTCTGAACCTTTAGAATTTGAAGTAAATAAAAGATCTTTATTGATAAAGTTGCTTTAAGAAATGGAATCGTCTGAACGTGTTAGTTTTGTTTCTATAAATGAGACTTTATTGAAATGGCTTTATTTTCCATGTACTCCTTTCCCATCCCTTCCTTCCGTCCTCTCTTCATTCTCTTCTCCCTTCCACTCTTCTTTCCTTGCGTCTTTTCTTACTCCTTTCCGCCCATCCCACTTAGCCTCCCATCCATTCCATTTGTGTTTCGCGCAATGATCTAATTTGTATCTAGAGCTGATCCTCCCTCGTTTCTTAATCTCCATAATCGTTTCAAGGTCTTACCGCATGCCTTACTTACGGTCTGAAGCGTGAAATCTGTGCTCCGCTATCGCCCGCTGCGCTCGTGATTAGCCAACTTAAGTGGCTCTGCCTAAAGGCTGTGCAGCAGCAGCTTCAAACGGCTGCTTTGCGTCCCATTTTACCCCAGATCGGTTGGTGGTCGTTGAGCGCCAGCGAAATGCTTAATAATTGTTATTGCAGCAGGTTGGCATCACGTCATTCGGTCGCTGGGTTGCAATTTAATACATTTATTGTTGCATTCAGCACCATCTGGTGGCATCGAGAATCGGTTGTTGCTGCTGTTCGGTTGCCAACGCATTTTTTGGTGTTGTTTTTATTTTCAGTTTGCTTGCAGTTCACGTTATCGATGTTGTTGCATTGTTGTTGTTGTTGTTGTTGTTATTATTGTGTTTACAGTTTCTCGGTGCAGCGTATTTAATTTGCGAGATATGCGCATGTTGACCCACTTTGCTGCGCGTTCGAATTTGTGTCAGATGATGTTTGCGTTAAAATTTAAAGAATACATTCTTTTTTATCAATTCGAATCTACTCTTGATGATCGTTTGCAACACTAGCATAAAATATCTCAAGGAGATTCCATTGAATAATGAGAGTACTGGTAAATAACCAACACACAGCAACAACTGCACGAAATTTGTATAAAATGTTGATACGTGACTGTGATTACACATGTACTGATACTGTATGGAGTCTGATAGTGATTCTTTGGTTTCTGGATTTAACTATCATCATGATTATGATTTCGAAGCCAAAAAGGGAGGAAACGAAAATATGTTGAGATACTGATGACTATCATCATTCACCAGGTTGGTCGTTTCCTCGAAAAGGGTTTGAAGATCCTAATTTAATGTTGTTATTAATTTTATTATTACATATTTAATTAGATTTTATCGCCCCTTTAAACCAAAAATTGTTGATTGCTACCACTTCGAGTCTCATCGATCGCAGTTGTTGATCAACCAAAGAATTCGGTTGGAGAACAACACGATTTCTTGAGCGAATTCTTGTGACTGTAAAAAAGGAGCACCGAAGAAATCAGTTGGAAAAGGAGATGGAAAATTAGGCGCATATGAAGAAAGAGTGATGAGAACAAGATTCCTAAGAAAGGGTAAGAGTAACAGAGACATACTCGTACATGGGAGTAAGTAGAGTAGAGTGAGTTCGTCTTGGAGGAAATGCGGGCTCCCATCCTCGAGAGGCGAAGAATGCATGGAAGGACTATAGCTGTCTTACATGTGTACCGGATCAGCCTCTTGACGGGGCGGCGCGGGTGACAGTTTTTCGGTTTTGCAAATGACGACACGATAATGACAACGGCAGTGGAGACAGCAACCTCAAAAACAACAAAAGCAGTTTTGCGGGGCTCGCTCACTGATTAAACTTCTCACGTTTTTACGATTTCAGTCATTTGCGACGCGAACGTGTTACCCCAAAAAGTGCCTGATCGGTTGCTCAACTGTATTTCTCGGAAGAGCAGCAAGCTGGTCATTCCTCCAGCGGAGTTACTAAGCGGCGGTGTCAGTTTGTGGTGCTAATCGCCATTTGTCGCTAGTGGGCCACTAATGCAGATGCCGTCAACGAAATGTGTCAATAATTAATTGTATTTAATTAAATAAAGTCAACACGGATGGCTGCTCGGATGAACGGGAGAATTCTTAAAGAGGCGAACAAATGCATGCCTCATCAGGCGGACGAAATTGGAGATAGTTTCCGATGCTAGTGCTTAGTGGCACACAAAGGAAGCGTTTCATGACCGATAATAGCCACGTTTAAGTGCAGAGTCTTGTTAATGCGATGAAGAAGACTTCCTGCTTGGAAACTGTGTCTTAACCAGAGTCCTAACTAATTAAGATGGATCCGTGTCATTAGCTAACATGCTCAAAGGGTCATCCATATGTTATGAGGTTCGTTTCGTTAAACCAACTTTCGGTTCCCATCACCATCGTAATGAGGTTTTTAAAGCAATCTTTATCGTCTTCATTAGACTGGACTTCATTTTAGCAGATCTGAGATGTTGGTTGTTCGCTTGAGTCGCTCAGAGAGGCGTCGAGCGGAATCCAGATGAACTGAGTTGCACAAATCTGAGGTGGATTGAGTGCAGATGAAGCCTGCTGCTTTGAAGATTGAGTTGCTTGGAGTCTGGTAAAGATGACTTTGCAGTGATGTGGTCGCGATGAGACGAGGTGAGTCGCTTTGGCGCCGTGGATGATGTTGAGCTGTGTTGAATTTGAGCCGCTCTGAGTAACAGCTGATTCGCCAAGAATTCTGCTCGCCGTCGTTGAAATTGGTGAGTTCCTTCGATGTGGTATCCTCTTGCTTGCTCAATTTAAGGAATTCCATGATTGGATTAGCTGTTTTCGTTGTTTGGCTTTTGGTAAGAGTGCAACTAAAGAGCAATTAGCCCAGTTCTCATGGCATGGTCATGGCAGCCGCAGCAGTAGCAGTAGCAGCATGTGCTGCAGTGAAATTCATTGTTATACGTGAATTTATATAATTTGCGCTGAAGTTCACCAGACTCAACACTGTGTTGGCCATGAAGTCAAGCCGACTTGACCTGTTGTGGTAAAAGACGGCAATGTTGTTGTTGTCTTGGTTTCGCTTTTCTAGAAATGCATAGTTTTAATTTAATTAAAATTCGTTTGCATTTATTTTTGGAGAAACCGACTGCATCATGTGTGCAATGAAAGTGCTGGCTTTTGGTTGTCTGTGAAAGTCTGAAAGTGATTCTTGGGTTGTATGAATTAAAGTAAAAAAAGGAAAATTACTACCTAAAACTCATGGCAATACTTTATAAATTTTAAAAACGAATCATTTGAGGGTTTTGTGGAAGAACTAATTATAAAATAAATAATTTTTCTTAGTTTTGATTTTTCGATTATGGTGATATGTATTTATGCCCATTAATTTTATTATCTGAAGGATGCACCCGTAAAACTGTATAAAAAGTTCCACAACTACTCCGTAATAACAGTTAATTGAAATTTGTTAACCGTTCTTCGATCATTCAGTGGAATTCAGGGATTTATGGTGCATGAAAGAAATCCTTAAGAAATCAATATTTACGGCAATAAAGTTTATGTAACTCTACAGAGCAAAAGAGGGAGAGAGCCATATTTTTACACTTCACATTTGACATGAGATAACAACAGAAATTACGAAATTATTATTCGACACTCCATCGAGTGTCGAGGTTCCCAATCACTCGCCCTCAGATCGGCGACTCTGCTGCTGAGAGCTCCACCGCAATAAAGTCCACTTCGGTGCTGACTCCCGACAGACGGGCTTCTGTCAAACGGCGGACAGACGAGGAGCTAATTGGAAAAAGTGAATGCTTCTGGTGTCTCGGTTCGATTGTTGCTGCCGACCCCAACTACAGCAGTTTGCAGTCTGCAGAGGAACCCTATTCCAACGCCGAAGTGATGGCGATTCCCAGAGGTTCAGTGGATTAACCGACATGCTGGACAGTTATGCATTTATTAATTGCCTGTAAACCGCTACCACTCTCACGATTGGCTACCGAAGCCGAATCGTATGATGGCCAATTAATACCAAAAATTAATTTAAAGGTTCACAGAGTTGCCATTCCAAAAAAGGCTTCTCTTAAGAATAAAACAGAGAACATTTTCTAACAGTGTAAATTTCGTATCTGCTTTAAGAAACTCTGGTCGTCTTCTTTCTGAGCAAAAGCAAGGTTTCTCCGATTAAAGGCTGTTCCTCCTCCCCCCCCCTCCCCTCTCTACATAACCGATAAGCATCAAAAATGTTTTTTCTAGTATACAAAATAATTGTATATCGTGGTTTGGTTTTCACATGGAATTAATTTGCAAAAATTACCACCGCAATCTGGGTTGTCTTGCGCCTGATCAATATTCAGCCTGGAATGAGATTGAAGAGGAGTTGAGTTCAATATGCAACGACAACAACAAAGGAAATTCAAGAAAACTATAGAAAATCTATACCACAATATATTCTCGTACACAAAGTTATATAGACACACAAAGTTGGGTACAGCGGTAGAGTGTGAGGCAGAGAGACAGAGAGAGAGAGAAGAAAATATAAAATCAGCTACATTTTTGATTAGTGGTGAGCTCCAGAATTCCTTCGATTGGTTGCATTGTTATATTGTCGTTGCCAGGTTTCGTGGTTGACTAACCGCCAACAACAAAGGCCACTGCGAAAAGAAAAAATATACCCGAATCCGTCTAATTTTGTTAGCTGCAACACTTTGTCACCGGTAACAAATCGGCGGTGGTGACGACCACGCGTAGCAAGAACAAGGATAGAAAGAAAGAATATCAAAAGCAACAACAAGTTGAGAGAGAAACGAATAACTTGAAACCCACCTACAGCAACATGTTGTTGATGACACGTCGCTGGCGTGTTGTGTGTCAATATCGCTTTGACACATCGATCTGGCATGTCAAGCGGCAGCAGGCAGGCAGTCAGGCAGCATCAGCAGCAGCGCCAATAACAACAACAACAAAAAGAATGCCAACAATCATCGTGGAGCACCAACAAGTGCTGCTGCCGCATGTTTGACTCTGCATCACAACGAGTCTGTCCTTCAATCTCGATGGTGATGCATGACAAACAAGCTGCAAAATTTTCTTTTTTTTGTTCGGGTGCGCAAAAATGACAACAGTTGCGAGTGCAGACGAGTTGTCAATAGCAGCTACCGCCAGTGTTGCCGCCAATCATACTGATGAGTGAAGTTTTGTTGAGTCACCGTTGCTTTTGCACCATTTGAATACGTACGAGTATCTCAACAGATTCTACGGAATACATATTTATTCAAATAAAAAGTTTGTAGTTTTATTCTGTTTCTACAATTTTCCTTTTACTTTACTTCACTGAGCTCGCTGAAATAAATGCAAACGAGTTAAATTTATGTTAAGCTCCTGATTAATCGGCTGATGGTAGGGACGCAGAACGCTTGCGGGAGTCTTAGTTAGCAGCTAGTTTGATGCGATTCCTGCGGGTTGCTGCTTCTTCTTCTGCAATTCCAACGGTAGTTTTCAGCTGTTGCTTGAGTGTCATACCGCTGCTCCTGTCATTGGCGATGTGTTAAGATGAGTACTCAAGATCGTCATTGTCATTGTCATCGTTGTCGACTCTTTTGTGTTCGAAAACATTTCAAAAACAAACACGAAAACACTTGAGTAACAACATTCACAGCATTTTTGCGTCTTCAAAACCAATTTAAATGGTCTTGATACCGTATTGACTTCTTTAATTGAAAGTTCCGGGTTCTTTGCCAGCAGTTTGAGCTGCTCTCTCTGACGAGCATCGGTCGTGCAGCATAAATCAAGCTTCTCACATTTAATAGGCATTGGAAATTCTTCTGTGTTGAGGGTGTTTGTTGGATTCTATTCATCCATATGTAGATCCGCTAGATCGGAGTGTTACCGAAGAATGCGGCAAAATATCTGTCGATTCCGGGACAGCCGACCACGAGAGGGCAACCGTCATGTTCGGTTGCTTGCACCAGTTGATTGGTTCGGAAAATATTGTAGCCTCATTGTATGGCATTGTGTGGTTATTCCTTGATTAAAAAACTCTCCTGTCTATCTTCTTTCTGGGACCACCATCAATTTAAGTACATCTTTAAATTGTTTGCAATTGTTTGTGAGGAATGTGTTTGAAAATAATGCTTCTCTTCTTTAAGTAGCTTGACTAACTAATCAAGTGGCTAAAATTCAAAGAAAAAACGACATTGTAATACTTCCAAACTTGTAGTATATTCTAGATATAGTATTCTGTATACCTGTATATTGTATATTGCAATTAGTTTTAATTTCATTAGACAATTCTAATGATTTCATATTTATATTAAAACTTTATTCTGTTCGTTTGTTTCCATATCGGCTTCGATGACTTCGAGTCTTGACTTTTCACTAAACATTCTTAAATATTTTATTTGATTTGACGGAAGAGCTAATTTTGTCTAAGCTTTTTTAGCTCGTTAATGGTTGCTTTCTCCTTTTAAATGGTACCCAGAAATTAAGTGAGAATCGTAATAGCTTAGAAATTTGCATAAAATTTTCATAAACGTTAACTTTTGCTAAAGAAAAGAAGTTTTCGAAAAGTTGCGGACAAATTAATAATTAACAAGACAAGTTATCCAACAAAAGACTAGGAAAGATATTGCAATACAATCTTGAGAGAATTTCACAGTAGATTACGATAACTTTAGAAGTTGTCTAAAAATTTTAGACAAGCAGAGTTTAATATTTTATACCCGTGTAACTACGAGTACGAGGATAACCCATTCATATGAGGAAATGGATTCGATATCGATAATAGGGTCGATCATCATGCGTGGATCTACTTATAAAGTGATGTATTCCAATTGAAGGGGCAACCGGGTTAAATTGATAAAGTGTCCTTCAAAACTGTCATTCTAGGCTGGGACAATTAACCGATTATCCAATCCCATATACTAGGTTCGTCAGATAATCAATTTAGGATTAAAGTTCTCGTTAACTTAGGTGAAAGTTAGATATAGATTTATTGCACATTTCTTGGCCTTCCGCATTGTTTCATCTCTCTGTGTACTTAATATTAGCTATCATCTACATTTGCAAGTATGTATATCCGTCAGTAAAATTTAAGAACATGATTAATTTCAATTAACTACCTCAGGTTTGCTTTCACCCATCGACTGGTGCCCACGATTGTTCATAAGTGTACCCATGCAACTTAAGTTCTACTTATGTGCTTAATTCCACATTTATTATCGACCTTCGACTCATAAATACGTCCGCTTGATCTGTCATCTGTTGCCAAGGATATGCCATGGGGAAAGGGCAAAGGAAAGCAAACGAAGAAGTCCACACCAAACAAATGCAAAATAAATGTCCTCAATTTGTTGCAACGATTCCAATTGATACGAATTTCGCATATCATTGACCAATACAGGCAAACAAACAGAGGCAGATATACTCGTGCATATACAAAGTAAGTGAAACACGGACACGACAGACAGAAAGCCAGCAAAGTGAACTGCTTAAATTTGCTTCCAGGAGTGGATACAAATCGCAATTTATTGCGTTACCAAAAGCGGAGACACAGCTTGGGCCGAGGGAGATCGCGGGAGGATGGTAGCATGCGATCCAGATCCAGACACTCGGCGAACGCACACGCTAGGCGACGGTGTGCCTCGTAGGATTGCTTGCGGAAGCTGCGATCTGGCAGGCTGCTGAATAGAGAAGCGCGTCAGTGCGTGCGTCGCATTTGTGCAGCTTACGTTGTGCGTTCAGCGAGCTCGGTAAATTGATGTGATTTCTTTTAAGAAGCTTGTACGGGGATGTGAGTTGCGTGATAAAGAGTGTACAGTATGCATGAGAGAGAGAGTGTGATCGATGTACAGTGTAGAGTGTGTTGGTGTATAGTACTTCCGTGACAGCACTTTCAGTTAACATTTTTCACTTCTGCACAACAACAACACAAGACGTTTCATCGACCGTTTTCAACGCAGGACCCGTTGTCTTCGATTGAGCAGTAAGAAAATTGGACGGTAGGATTATTCTTGTTCTTGTGACAGCCTCAAAAATGCTTACAATAAATTTATGCAGCCTAATTTTGTTGCCTTGCTCTATGCCATTTTTTGTTGTGGTTTCTTATGGTTTTCAACTTGCTGTGGATAGGCATCGAACTATTTGTGTGGGTGGCATGTGGTACATGCGTCGTCCGTCTGTCGATTCGCCATATTAGACTAAATTATGCAACTACGCCCAGTGACTGCACACGCTCGCGTTCACTTGTTTGCTCTAAATTCTTGTATTTAATTTATTTATTGTAGAAGTTGGATGGTGTTTTTCAAAGTGTAGAAGCTGGACACTTTTTCTGGGAAACACTTTTAAAAGAGAGAGAGAGCGAGCGAGGAAATATTAACGACGAAATTGAATGGCTTTTGTTAACACGGACCAAAGCATTGTAGTGCTTCCATAATATCGAACATTGAGTAGAAAATTATTCCGAAAAGTACACGAAAAAAAGGAGAAGAAGAAAGAAGCGTTTGATTATTATTATCAATGGTTTATTAATAAAGGAAACTTATTATTATAATAAACTTGACAAAGGCAATAAGGTTTTCCGCCTAAGAGATACTTTAGAGAGACATCAAAGACATTCACTTCAGGACAGTTAAAGATTATAAAACGAACAGTTTTAAACAGTTTTAAACAAAACCCTTTGAAACAGCACTCGTTGGTGTTGTTTGTCAGAATTTTATTACAGAATTTCAGAAGCCGTGGAATGTCCGTGTCCGTGGAAGAAACACGACGCCTTCTACGTTGGCGTCGCATCGCTTCGCATCGCGTCACGTTGCGTCGTGTCGCTTGTAGTATTGATCGGGCTGGTGTAATGAAGCAACTATACTCAGCAGCCAAAACTAGAAGAAGGATTCCTTAAATTCGGTTAGATTCCAGTCGATTCGTTTCAGTTTGGTGTCGTTCAATACCGCGACTTCAGCTCCAATCCCAGCGATGTCCGGAGTAGAATCAGAAGCTGTGGAAACACCAGTAAAAGACCATTAGGTAGCCTGTGAATTCGTAGCTAAACGTGATCTAAGTAGGTAGGATCGCACCATTTTTATGTTGCGATTTAATTGGCTGCATAAAAAAATGTTAAATGTTGTTGCGGTTGACAATTGGTTGCTGTCACTGTGTCGACAGTGTTGCTGTTGCTTTTACGTTTGTTGTTTTTATTGTTGGAAGAAGCTGGGAAGATGGGAAGGAAGAGAAGAAGAAGAAGAATACCGCCAACAAAGTAGCCTTTACTAGCTATTGTAGATCTTGAGAGTATTTGTAGGGCGTTGTTGGTATAACTCATGTTGCCTTTGTTGTTGTTGTTGTTAGGTTGTGTGGCTCCTACTGTGGCTGTATTTTTGCTTTTCTTGTTCCTTTTTTATCGAACCCACACCAAATCATCCAGCATTGATTTGAGTTGTTGAAGATTTGTGTCTGTTTTCCTGTTGTTGTTTGTTTTTAAATGAATGATGTACCATTTTAAGTGGTGCTCTTAGCCGATAAACAAACAACTGATTATAATATCGGCCAAGTAGTTTTAGAGGTAGGATGGTAGGTGGGAGGGTAGGGAGCCTCATTGGAGCCCAAAGAAAATTAGAAGAAACACAGAGAGCGATAAGAAACGGATACGAATTTCGGGTGTCATGCAACATTGCTTCTGGGACTATTTAACAGCCTATTATTTGCCTGACAAAGACGATCGCTGCCTGTCTGCGGTGTCCAGTCCGGGCTCGGAAGGCTGGCCGCTGGCTGGCGGCTTCATGGTTTAGTTTCCTGGCGACTGCCTGGCTGAATGGGGACGCGCAACATCGATCGTGATCGACCTGAAATGCAAATCAATGCAATGTTGACAAGCTAACTAGAAACCAAAATAATAACAACAACAAAAACAAACGGAATGAATGTCATGCAGCGCTATTTTCTACGGATTTCAATTTTTCGCCTCCTCTCTGGTTTGTTTACTTTTATTTATTTAATTTTATTAAGGTTTCATGTTTGTTAGGAGTTGAAAAAGTACAAACATGCAATCGATCAAGAAGCTGTTGTTTGTTGTTTGTTGTTTGTTGTTGTTGTTGTTGTTGCTGGTGGTGGTGGTGGTCCTTCACAGCATCAACCATCAACGAATATTTCACTTGAAGGTGTTCGAAATGGGATAAATTTTGTGTTTTTTGTATTAAGAAAAAAAATGAAGAAAAAAGCTTCACCAGCAACACCACAATTTTTGTGAGTGCCCCCAAAAATAGCAATAAATTCAACAAAAAACACAACATTAACAATAACACGAAAAACAACAAGATTAGTAATAAAAAAATCAACCACAACAGCAACACTGGCATCTTTTATTTCTATATAAACAGTGAACCCTTTAGTTGTTGTTGTGATCGTTGTTTTGATGCTGTTATTTTGTTGTTGCTGTAGATGGTACTGTTACTGTTACAGAGGAAGAGCCGCTGAAACGGAAAACCAAATCATGGCGAAATCCTGACAAGATTACAAGCCCGATAAGCAAGACGGACGATGAGCTGGCTGATTCTCTACTACGATCTCTCTCTCTCTTTCTCTCTCTTTGTCTCGCTTGCTGGTCCTTTTGTTTGCCTTCCTTATTATTTTTGCTCTTCTGCTCATGATGTTGTGCTTGGAGCTTCTTTGGGTTCTTTCTGTTCGCTGTTCGAGTTACATTTTGACCGCATAAATTGGAATAATTTTATTTGCTCTCCTCATACTTCGCAACAAAAATTCTCTCTTTAGCACTTTTATTGAAATACAACAACGACCACAGCAACAACAATAGCAACAATAACATCAAACAAAAACAACACCATTGTTGAGTTTGTTGTTTTGTTGTAGTTACAAGGATTTTTTGTTTCTTTGTCGAAAGCGAAGTTCCAAGGAGGGTTGATGAGGAGGGGGTGTTTGGTGGGATGGAAGGATGGAAGGATGGCGGTGAACTATTCGCAGAACAACGGTTGGTTTGTTTCTGGTTTGATTGTCCTTCGCCGTAGTGCTGCTTCCTAATCTTAGATATGAATGAAATTCATGTTTTCGTTGCTTTTCCCAAGTAATTTCATGAACATGTCGCCAGCAACATGCACTCAGTTCCTTAGCTTGGTAACGAACAACAACAACAACAACAACAGCAGCAACCAGCATCAGCCACCACAACAAGAAACAACAGCCTCAGCCTCAGCAGCAAAACCGTTTGTTGGAGTTGAACTCTATTTTGAATTTTGCTCTATGTTATCGTTTAATTCATGCCACATTTTATTTGTTGGCACGACATCATTTTTGGCTACGAGAAGAAGGAAGCCTTCAGTGGTCTACAAGGACCGTGATTCCTGCATCGTTGCATGGGCTGCACTTGTTTTTGTAGCGAGATGATGTCATATTTGTAAAATAATAATACAGAAAACTTTATTTCGACGATGAGGTCATGAAGAAGTTGTCTATAATATTTCGAAACTCTCTTGATTGGTAATTTATTAAATAATCGTATGTATCTTCGATTGTAACTTAATAAACGCTGTGATTTAAGCAAAATTTTACAGATTCAGGAAATACAACACTTAAGACTTCTTATTTAAATTGTGTGACTTTTTAATTTACTCGTATTTATTTACACTTAATGAACAATTAATTCTTCGCACCAAATGGAAGAATTTTTCTAGTAGATCCTTAAAGAATTACTTTTTATCTTTTACTTTTAAATTGTTGCAAATTTAAACAACAAAGAATAATAATAATAAAAAAAGAGCAAGAAATACAGAAAAGCAGAAAAATATGAAGAAAGAAATACACAATGAAAATGTTCAGAAACAACAACAAAAGAAAAGCTTAAACAACATTAAATTAGCAACAAAAGCTGCTTAAGATTGATTTAATCATGAGAGGCTCACGATTAGTGCAGGGAATAATAATAACAACAACAACAACAACAATATTTCATTGTACTTGTATTGTAAAATGTTTGTTGTCTCTTTGTTGTTGTTACTGACGTTTTTATACGTTTTATTGTGTCGTCGTCATTGTAGAATGAAAACGTGATGAATTACATCGTTTTTTACACAGTTTTTGTTGTTATTTTGTGTGTTCTTCTTGCTTTAGTGGGGCACAAGTTGGCGTGTTATGCGATTAGTTGGCGGCACCGTTATGCCTCCGACAGCATCGTTTAAGTTATTCAAATAGGAAGAGTTACTTGAAACATTCCACCGAGAATTTATAGCTTAAAATTCTGGAACCTCACTGAGAATTTCGCAAAACTGATCTGAACCGATTGAGCGCACCAACTCTTTTATGCAATCCAACTGATGACCCAAATTTTTCACATTGTTGCAGTTGCATTCCAAAGATGTTGTGCTGTTGCTGCTGTTGTTCCGTTTGCTGTTCGTGTTGCTGTTACCATTTCTGTCGATGTTCATGTTTTTAATTATTTTTGAATCATTGGTGTGAAAAGAAATGGCTAGTGTTTATTTGCACACTATTTTAGAGCTCCTTTAAAGCACTTTTTAACGCACTGCAAAGCGAGCAAAGTACAAAGTCTTGTATCAACTCTGATATAAGCGAGAAAGTGTATTTATGTTGGAGCAGCGAACGCGGTTGTAAGAATGCGCCTTATCCGCTCGTCCGTCCGACCTCTCCGCCTGGCTGCCTGACACAGTCACGTCATAAAGTATTCCATTAACAGGAGCTGCAAGGTGAAATATTGCTCCAAGGCGATGTGCCACTCCAAGGCTTTCACAAGTGGCTTCGAGGTACTTACGTTGTCTTGCCTTCGAGTACTTAATCCACATACATGCATACAGCCGGACATACAGATGAATATCCATCCACATCCATCCATCGCAGCATCTTCTCTTCATCCACAGGCTTCAGTTATATCGTTTTGTAGAAATTAATTTCTTGTACAAAGTGTTGGCTTTCGTGGCAGCTACAATAAAAGGCCAGTCTTGAGTGGCCGACCGACAGACCGACCACTCATTATTTCGCGGGGAAACATTCACTTTGAAGTTCTTTGGGCGCACACAACAATTGCTACGAAGCATCAGTGTTGGACCACAAAGTTGGAAGAAATCCTAAAATGGTTAAAATTTAAGAAATTAACTAATATAGTGGACTAATAAACCATCACACAGGATTAAAATTTATTACATACGTCGGTATTAAAATTGAGTTATAATATATTGTCTACGTGTTGATTTAGAGAATAATGTTTATGTAAGAGTCTAAGAATATCGCGTATTTCGCCCAACTCTGTTGAGATTTTAATTATGCTGCTCTTTTAGTGTTAATAATGTTTATTGTAATATCAACAAACTAATTTGTTGCATATGCGGGAATATTATTTCATTTTTTCTGGGTCAGCAGGGAAAATTTCAATTCTGTGGTTAGATCGCGGGGTATACAATATAATAGAAATAGATTTTGTCCAGTGACTCAGTAAACGATTCATGCTTTTCTTTACTAACTATTTTTTTAAGACCAACAACAAAAGCATGATAACATAATAATAATAGGAATAACTATAATAAGAATGGCCACCTTCTATTCGTAAAGTTTATTTTATTTCCCCTAAAGTAAGATTATACATGATTATTACATGATTATAGCGTCCGGCGTACAATTCACCGTCTTCGATAAATCCAAGCTTTGATCAGTTTAGTCTCAGAGACCATCTGATCCAGAACGACAGTTTTATTATGAGTCAACCCTATATATGATTAGGCGCTAGAATCTAGGAAAGAAATCATTTTAGTTGGTTGATACAAAACGAAGCAAAAGACAGTCATAATCTTGTGTAGTTCCCAATTAATTATCGGTTGTTTGTTACGGTCAAAAACATAACAGTTCGATGTCACAAACTTCTAGTCATTCGTAAGCTGGTCATTTTGTCTTATTCAGAAAGCGTGGATGGCATTTGGCTGTCATATTTTACAACAGCTCAACCAATCATAAATGAAACGAAGTGTTGGCTATACGAGTAGCCTGAGGTTAATTAAGAGTTACGGGTTGATGGATTTGCTAGAATGCAGCAGTTAAAAGCTTCAAGTGAGTCAAGTCAAGTCAAGTGAGCCATGAAGTAGAAAAGGAAAGGGACAAGTAGCGCTATGGAAATGCAGGGAGTGGGAGAGAAAGAGAGAGGCACAGAGATAATGAAGTTGGTGAAAATGATAGGAAAACTGTGATGCGTGTTTTTCTTGATGCCAATCGCGATCCAAAAACGGCGCCATGAGAATGATGATAATTTCATTTCCTCCTTCTCAATCTCACACTCTTGGACCAAATTATGAGAATGATGAGTTTAATAGAGATTATGTTGGAGTTCTAAAGATGATTTTGACAAAAACAAGGACGAAGTTGGGGGCTTGAATAATGAAGGGTATAGTGGTTAGGATAATGAGAATGTAGACGCATATGAAGATGAGAATGCAAACTGAGAGTAATGAATGAGAGTTTGCTTTATTGATGTTCATAATACAGTTAATGTTGCTCCCCATGACTGATTAATGTTTATCAAAATTACACTCGAGGACGCTGAAAATCCTGCCAATATTAATGACAATCTTAATGATGACCGGTGATTAATTAGCATTGCTTGATTCGACAATTGGGAGTAAAATATATGTATATATTCTAGCAAAATCCATTCGTTGTTGATGGTTGTGCCACAAGAGTGACATGTTCCAGTTCCAACGACACCGCTGGCACACATCGCTGCCACCGTCCAACCATGAAGTCAGCCATTTAATTTTAACAATATATCAGGTTGTGCCACAGACTTTTGTTATTCTTTCTGCCCACTTTAAAAAAAAAAAATCACCAGTACAACAAAAAACTGAATGATAGAACAGTTCTAGCTGCATCGCGGGCACTCTCTGGCACGTTATACAATCATGGAGACACAAACACACACGAACACATACACTAACATATATTAGATTCCCGGATTCTTTGGTAAAGCTGGCGGCTGGCTTGGAGGCGGCTGGATAGAGTTTTGCATGTGCGCGGCCGCACTGTTCCAGAGAGCGACTTAATAAATCACTCGAATAAAGAACAGTTCTTCTACGCGCGGTGTTACGTTGGCCTCACGGACATCGTAATCTTATTTCTTATGTGCGGCCCGTTGCCGCTGTTGTTACGTTCCGCCAGCGATGCCTGCGTTGGTCACTGTGTTGTGTCATTAGAGCAGCAGCGCAAATACTTTGACTAGCATTGATTCTGACCTACTGAACTGGTCCCCAAGTCAATGTCTTGGCTCAAAGCTCGGCAAATGCGCGGCTTGGCTTTGGCCTGGTCCAGTCTGGTCTGGTCTGGCCTCGTCTCGTCTGACTGACTGACGGACTGGCTGCCTTTCCACATAAAATTATTGGATGTCTCTGCGGCAGTCGATAGCTTCATCAATGTCGACGTGGCTAGCTTCTTATTCTTCGTTTTTGCCAACAACTCCGTAGAATGCATTACTTTAGATAGTGCTTCTCTGTCTGTCTGTCTGTCCGTCTGTCATTATTTCGTACACCAGCTATTTTCGTCTTGTTTGTTTGACATCCGTGGCAGCATGCAAAGTTTTGGTTGCGTGGGAACTCGTGAGCAACACAAAGCAAAGTCACAAACCACACCATCTTCTATTTGTTTTAAGGAATATTGTTGTCGACATTGTTGCTAGCAGATTTAGGTTGCTAGCTGAATGGAGATGAGTAACGATATACCACCATCTGGTGGTCAATCGGTTTTGTTCTAAACAAATTTAAAAAAAGTCCATATGTATATAGGACTAAAAATAAAATAAAATCTACTAAAACTCTATGTTGAAGCCTGCAATGTTTTCGTCTAAATGCTTGTATTATTATCTTCTCCTTCATATGGTTTAAATTACCTTCAAAACTGTCAATTTGGTATGTAGAACATGTCTACGAAGATCTCTGAGTAAAATTTAAGTCAGGTGTTTTAGCAACCATCGAAAGAACCAACCATCTAACCATCCAAGCAACCATCTAACCATCCATCTATCCATCCTACTGACTGACTGACTGGCGTCTAAGATAAGTTTTTCAAACTGACTGTCATTAAAGGTAACGTGACGCGACGCGACGCGTATCTTCTTCATGTCGGCTGCGGCTGCGACATCCATCCGGCTCGACCGCTTGCTCGCTCGCTCACTTAGCCGCCACAACACTCAACGTCTGCTCGCTGCCTGCGCTGATCGCGTTGATAGTAGATTGTTGATTATTGGCTCGATTGCGAGCTGCATATTTGCGGCATATTTAAACCACTAGCTTGAACTCGCATCCGAAGATGTGTATGTAGAAACCATAAATCTCTAAAGTAGACACAATGAAAGAGCACCAGCTGGTTATTGCGAATGTTGTTGTTGTATAGAGGTTGCATTTGCTGCATTTGTTCCATGTATGATTGTAGAACACGCTGGCATTTGGCAACATTCCATTTTTAATTTAAGTACTTAAGATTATATAAAAACTATGTAATAAACTTGAAACTTTGAACTATGTGTCTGTATTGTTTCTGATCTCTAATTAAATGTAGTATTTGTTGTGGTTGTTGGTAAATTTTCTCAATATTTAAAGAGTGTATTGTTGTTTCTATCGCTCTTGTGCGGAAGAATACGTACAGTTGTTGCTCTACGCTTCTTGCTCTTCCGTTGCTGCTCCGCTCGACTGTTTGTTGGTGGTTCAAATAATTTGCAACACCTCATAAATAGCTTGATGTTGCTGTTGAAGCCTACTTCCTGGGTCGCGTCATTGCGGCTATAATATCCACAACATAAAGGGAACAATTAACGTGGATGCTGTAGACACCAGAAGCAGAAAGAGAAGCAGAAACTGCAACAGAAGTCGAAGTAGAAGTCGAGTGCAGCGGTAAAGGTTGCGAATAACCTCTGTTAGGGTTTTTCTCATTCTCCATCTTGGATTTCTTTTGCACCTGATGTTATTGTTTATGCTTTTGCTTTTTCTGCTTCCTTCTGCTTTGCTTTTCTCTTTTGTTGTTGGGGGGTTTGATGGCCGTCGCTTGAACCGCTGCTACGGTTCGCTATGCCGCTTGTGCTGCTGGTTCCGTTTGTGCGTCTCATGCTGTTTCTTATTTTACCGCTTCAGCTGCGGTACAAACACTACAAACAACAATACAACAAGAAAAACAACAAAAACACCATCTTCTATCCATGGAACAACTTCTCACTTCATTCATTCATTTAACTTTTCCAAGTTGAAAACGTCTAATTTAATCCCGAGCAAGTGATTTGTTGTTATTTCCTTTTTTTAATTCTTTTCCCCGGTTATTAACTACGCTCACAAAACTCTGCACTCAACTAACTAAAACGAATTTTATTATTGTTGTTGTTGTTTTCATTCTTGTTTGTGGAGAATCGGCATTTTTATTGGAGTCGGCGGCATTCTCATTGAAAACTCGGAAATCGGGAAATTTCCGGAAAATTTGCGTTATACTCGTATTTCTTTTATGGCTGGCAATGGCCAAGCTGCTTCTAAGCTATGCAGTTACGGGGGAAATGTTGCCAAGCAGACGCGTGACGTGGTGATTCCAAAGGGTTTTCCACTTGAAGGAAATGGAGAAGTGAATGTTTTAGCAGCTATTATTAGCGTGTTGTTGTTGTTTTAATGTGGCTTTGCATATCTGCCCGATTGTCTGAATGCTTGTGTGTCTCTCTCTCTTTGTCTGTCTGCCTGCCTACCTGTCTATATGTCTGTCTACCTGTCCGTCTGACTGCTTCTTATTTTTGTTACTGTTACAAGTCAGCCGGCGCAGGTGCGCATCGGGTTCAGGTTGAGTTTGAGTTATGTGAAAAATGTAGGCCCCGAATCCGTCGTCTTCATTCTGTATTTCAATGCAACTAGCGTTAAATGTAAATTATAGAGCTTTAGCTTCCATAAGTTTAGATGTGGCCTTACTTTTTGGTGTGATACAACTTCTATTCGGTAATATCTTTGTAGAGTGGTCCGAGTATGAATTGCAACTTCTGGAACTGAGCTTTAGTTGCATTTAGTTTTAGTAATAAGACTCAAGGAATCTCTAATAAATTGTAAATCAAATTGTAAATGAATTTATTTATTAGATTATTTCATTGATCGCTGTTGTTTGATAAGTTTTTGGGTACTGCTCTGAATTTACTCTACGTTACTATATTAAAAAACTACTAAAGCATTCAGGTTGCTGCCGTTCTAGCAACCTGTTTCCATTAATGGTTGAAAGTTAACCGCTCTAAATAATTGAGAAGCGGGAGGGCAGGCCATTAAACTGCTGTGGCTGCGTCTGCTTCTCCCAGCAACAAATTGTTGTAATCATTTGCAGCAGCAACAGCTTTTCGTAGTTGTGGTTAGTCGTTTGTTGTTGTTGATTACTGTAAAGAAAGAATGCATCGATTTGTTGTAGGCTTCGTTCCTGTGCTGTTGTTGTGTATGATTTTTTCAGTTGCGTTGCGGTTTTTGAATGAATGCAAAAATTGTTAGGCTGCCAACCGTTGAATTGGCATTAAAGTTCGTACCAAAGTAAAAATAAAACTAAAAGCAGGAGCGCGCTCTCGTTCCCTGAGCTTAGAGAAGGTACTGCTTCGAATAACGGAAGAGTTGCACGTTCACACGTTCCAATTATGACGCGCGACGTGGTGCGGTGCGTTTTAATGCCGCATTTGGCGACAACTGATGCATTATTGAAATGAAAAGCGGCCGAGATGAGTTGAGTTGAGTTGTGTAGCCAACCGATTGTAATTCTTGCTGGATCGAAAGGGAGAAAGAAGTTGCACGTAGTTGTAGCTATTGTTGTTGTTTTGTCATCTCGATTGTTAGCACTCGCTTGTTGCATGAATTTACTAAATCTAACATGTTGTTGAGTCTAGAATTGGTATATTTTTCTGCTTCACCTTCGCCGCTTTTTCTCTCTCTTCTGGTGTAATTTAAACGGGTGAAGATTACCGATGAGCAGCGGCAGCAGCAGCAAGACTTTAATGAAGGTTTGCTGGCAATTCTCTCAATTGAATTCCACAGAATTGATGCATATAGAAGTTCGATTCAAGTTGTTTTCTTTTGATTCTGCAGATTTGCTTCCTGTGGAAGATTGTTGCATGGTTTTGTATTTAAATTTTGTTTTCCTTCTTCGATTTTCTCTTTCTTCCCTTTGCATTCTGTGGTAACAACAGCTGTCAGCTTTTGATGAAATTATTGCATAATGCCGCAGAGATGTTGCTCCGTAATCAAAATATACTCGTACATGTACGAGTATAAACACACTCGATAGGTTTTGTATGGCCTTAAAGCCTTTAAGCTCTCAAAGATTACTTTGCATCTGATGGAGGATCAAGGAACCGCGTCGCATTGGCACGTGCTCTTTGCCAACAGATGTTCTGTCCAATGTGTAGCGTCGCAAGTTATTCAAGTGCTAACTAAGCACTTCAGTGTGGCTCAGAGAGCATGTGCGCTCACTAAATCACAGCGCACAGCGAGACATGTGAGGCATGTCAGACATGTGAGACGACACTACAAGGCATGTAAGATTGCTGCTGCCGCCAATGATGATGCTGCTCATATTGCAGATGTGGCTGTTGTGGGCTTCAACAATTTAACACTTCCAATCATGAGGAGGAGGAGGTGGAGGAGGCGGCATCAGCTTGTGCATCTTGTTGCTAGCTCAAGCCTTTTATAGAGTTCTCAGATATGGCAGAAAAGAGGCTGTAGTTGTTGTTGTAAGATGAATTGCTGTCTTTCATAAGTCGCATGACACTCACGCTCGGATGAAGTAACTCTGAGTTGTAAGAGTTGATGCTGTTAATGATGATTATTATTTTGATGTTGATGTTACTCAACTGAAGCTGACGCTAACTCTTTAGCCAAACTGTAACATGTTGGGTGTGTGTGTTTCCTGTTGGTTTTTCCTTATGCTTCCATTACAGCTTATAACTCAATCGATGCTAATTCGATCGGTAAAGTAATGGGTCACCATGAAGCTATACGCTACGCTTCGCTGGAAACTCGGAATTTAATTCTAACAATAAATGAGTTTGCATGTTTCACTTTTCACTAAACACTCCAAATATAAATCACATTTGATCCCGAGAGCTTCTCGAGTACAATCCTTGTCACTTTTGACATTATGTAGATCGAAAAACTCACGACTTATCATGGTCAAAGAAACAACTACTGTTTGTTTACAGTACCTACGCGTTGCTTCAGTTGTTGTTGCCGTCGCCTTGACCATTGCCACTGCTGGTCATTGCTGTCCATTGACCGTGAAACGATCTCCTCTCCGGTTAACTGTTGTACCCGGTTATTGTTGCATAAGTTGAACTGGTTTTCATTGTTATTTCATTGCTTTGTTGTAGAGCAACCGACATGTTAGGTGACGGGGAAGGAGTGAAAAGAGGCGTGGGTGGGTGTTGAAGACAGTGTTTGCCAAAATTATTCGCCTTTTTCGTTTAAACACTGGAAGAAATCTTTTGATCAATTGATGTCAAATGTAAGCGTCAAATGTAAGAAATGCTTAAAATAGACGCTTTAAGCTTATTTTCATCCTTCTCATTCTCATCGTTAACCTTTTCTGCACTCTTCATCCTTCATTTCAATTCCAGTATTCATCCTTCAATAATTCTTTTCAGTGTTTTAACAGTTATGAAATTCACTGTCAGTTATAATTTCGCGACTGTCGATTATACAATGAAACTAGAAACAACAACCGCTAAAATTATGTATATTCGGACCATTTTAAGCGTTCAAAGCTCGTATATCATGTTAATCGCACCAACAAAGCATCAGCAACAGCAGCAGAAGCAGCAGGAGCACTAACAACAACAATAACAACAACGAATAGTTTTTGCAAACAACTCTTCGGGTGTCTTTTGTTCGATTGCGCGTGCGAAAAGCGTCTGAGTTGCTCGCCTTTTGAACTTGCCTACTACTGTCGAGTGTTGTTGTTGCTTTTGGCAGTGGTTGTTGTTGTTGTTGTTGTTGTAATTTGTCCTTTTGTTATTATCTTATTTTGCTGTTTTTTGTTTCCGCACTGTTGCCACACTCATATAAGGTTCGGGGACTCCTTCTCTGGTCTCTGGTCTCTGGTCACCAGTGAGTCTGCCAGAGTCTGTTAGACGCCTTGACTGCACTTATTTGTTATGCTTATGTTACCCTTATTATAGCAGTGATTGTTGTTGTTGTTGTTCTTACCGTCATTTGTTATCATATTAATAGGCAACCGCTTTTGACTAAGTCGACCGCACAGTTGATGTTGTCGACTACCGACTGTCGGCTGTCGCTTGTTGCTAGCTGTCCTGTCTGCCTGCTACCCGGATCGCTTTCCTGCTTGTTGAGAGCTGATCAGTTCTTCTGGATTTTCATTGATCTTGTGCTGTATGCATGGAATCGGCAACCAACAAACCGGCAACCGGCAACCGACAACCGAGAATAGTTGCTGTTCCTGCTACCGCTGTTGTTCTTTTAACTGCTGTTGCTGTTGCTATTGTTGTTGCTGTTGTTGTTGTTGTTGTTGTCTTTCATAATATTATGAGAGAAGGAAGTGCAGGTTGAGAATTTATTGCTCTGTCCGTGGCAAGTGGTTCGATTCACAGTTCCTTGTTAATTTAATTTTTCCAACTTTGGCATTTATTGTTTGTTATAATACTTGGTTGTTGCTGTTGTTGTTGTTGCTGTTGCTCCTGTTATTTTATTTGTTATTATTAATGTTGTTGCTTTTGTTATAGTTACCTTAGTTGTTGTTTCTGTTCCTCTGGTTTTGTTGTTGCTTTTGGTGTGTTGCTTTTCCTGCTTTGGTTTTTCCTTCTTGATGATGGTGTTGTTATTGTTGTTGTTGTTTTCATTTCGCCAACATATATAAAGGCACCAAATTATAGCAACAACTAAAGTAATGATAATCGTATTGTTGATGATGATCAGCATCAGCGGCGTCTTATTACCGGTGAGAGGTGAAAATATCTAATGTTGAGCTGATGGTAGTTGTCGCTGCTGCTGTTGTTGTTGTTGTTGTTGTTGTTGTTGTTGTTGCTGCTGTGGTTCATGTTGCTGGTTGTGTGGCGTTTGTTTGTTTATGATGCTGCTGCTGCTGCTGCTGCTGAAGTTATATAATATGATGTTGGTGTATAGTTTTTCTTTTTAGGTGTACTGTTGTTGTGGTTGTTGTTATTATTTTGATTGCAACAAGTTGCCATAATTTTGGAAAGCACTACGTTAGTGTTGCTGTTGGTTTTGCAATAGTATTTGTTATTGTTTTCTGTTGGCTGTTAGCTGTTGATGTTAGTTTGCTGCTTCTTATTACTATGGTTGTTGTTGCTGTTGCTGCGGCTGTTGTTCTTCTTTTTCTTCTTTTCTTTCTGTTGTTGTATTTGGTATCATCAACGTAATATTTTACGCAAATTGGCTTCATGTCCAGCACAAATAATGGGCGTGGTACACCGGGAAGAGGGGCTTCATTTAAGGTTTTACTCTATTTGAGGTTAGAAATCGATTGACTTTTGACTCAAGGATTTTGATGTAGTTTTAGTCTAACCATCTTTTTCAATTGAGACATTAAAGTGGAGCAAAACGAAGAGAACGATAGAGAATGATTTATAGGCTGAGAGGGAGAGAGAGATAGAGACAATATCATGTCTAAACTGAACTGAAATACTGCAACTAAAAATAACCTTTTTTTCTTAAATAGAATGTAAAAAAAAATACTTTTCCGGATGCAGCCTTGGATGAATGGAAATCTTTATTATGTGATGTAATATATTACAATTATTTCAAGTTATCGTTCTCAACGGAAGACTAAATATAGTCTTCATAAATAAACACTCATGCTGCTGCCTTAATTCAGGGGCGGGTTCAGATCTCTGAAATAATTAATCTTCTTTGGATTTCCTCGATTATATAAATTCGATATACATATATAAATATTATATAAATTCAATGAAGTCCCTAATAGATAATGCTTCAATGGAACCCTGAAAGAAATCTTGAAATAAACAAATAATAAGGAAATTATATGAAATAAGATTCAATTGAATTCATTTCTATGAAAGACTTTGAGCATCATTGATCTGTAAAAGTTGTACACTTTTAAGTCGAATTTTTAACACTATATTGAACTATATTGTACCTTCGGGACATAACTCCGGGCCTGCCTCACTCCAGTAGCTGCTTAACAGCTGCGTAACTCCCAAGAAAAGGTGTAAAATTATTCCAATTCGACGCCCTTTCAATTGTTTACCGCTTCATATTAAAGGGTTGAACCGACAACATGTTGACAGAGCTTCGTGACATGCGGCGGCTAACAATGCATGGATGTTGCACCGTCGTTGTTGCTACTGTTTTCCGGTACGCAATATTTTCCGAATTTGTCACGTAATCATGACATCGATTTTATTGATGCTGCTACGATGGCGATGATGATACGATGGAGATGATGATTTACAGGTGATGATGATTGAATGATGATGCTGCTGCGTTGGTGATGATAATACGATGGTGATTATGATGAAAACAATGATGATCGGCATTTCTTATTTATTGAGGAACCTGCAGGTGTTAAAGAAACTCACTGTGATGGATACTAAAACAAAAAAGAACGAGTTTATATTCAGACAGGTGGAGAAGTCGTTCGATTCTCAGTTCCGGTTGAGAACCAGAACCAGTTGGAATCAGAAATGCTTCTTCTATCGAACTTGGGACTTAAATGGAGGAACTGACTGTGAGCTGAATGAATTTTTGGTTCTTATACAAACACTTTTTATTCCCCTTCTGCTCTCCTTGCTGTGTTCATTCATTGTGTTGGACTTTCTTTATTTTTCTTGTAATTGTTTTGTTGTAATTTTGTTGTTGTTGTATCTTTCGTTAATGCAGCGTTGAGCGGCCTTTAAAATCACCTTAAAACGACGCCTTCCGTCGATATTCTTTCTCGAGTACCCAGCAATTATTATGATAGGGTAAAATTAAAATAATAAAACCATGAAAAAACCTGCGAACTTGTTGCTTAAGTGCGTGTTTTGTTTGGTTAACGATTACAACAACAACAACAACAGCAACAACAATGATGAGAATAAGAACATCAAAGAATGCTTTTAAAAATCTTCAACTTTCCCAATCATTCAGCCAGAATCAGCACACCGGCGCGCTTTGGGCTCTCCTTAAAATGCTTTCTTCTTCCTCTGTTGTTGTCTTTGTTGCTTTTGTTGTCGTTATTATTGTGGTTAGTGTACCGTGAGCTATTATTACGATTTACAGTTGCGTGTTCGCCAATGACCACCACCAATTACCGAATTCTACTGAAGCGTCTGTGTGAGCCACAAAAAAAAAATTAAAGACGGTTTTGCATAGTGTATCACTGAAGAGAGTTCGCCGCACTTGACTCCGGTTCGGTACCCGGTAAATATTTTCTTATCTTACAAGGTTTCTGAAGTACCTATTCTTAAATATTGATTTATTGCTTTAGACGATTCGACGTGTTCGGTTTTTGTGCACTTTTTTGACATATTAATTATCGTTTGGAAAAATTACAGTTTTGAGTTTTTTGCTAAAATGAGTCCTATACTAAAACGGGTCGTCTTAGTTTCCGGTGTCTCTCAGTTTCTGTCTCTCTTGGTTTCTGTTTCTCTCAGTTTCTACGTCTTAGTTTCTTTATCTGGTTCATTATTAATGATTTGGAACTTTGGAAAAGAATGATTTTGTTATTAATTTTTAAAATATGTTACTGTTGTTGTAGTTGCTATTCTTGGTATTTCTCTACACACATGTATATAACACTTTACCGTTACCAGCAATTAACTTAATAGCATTTAATTTGTTGAAAACTGAAATGAAAATTTAAAAATGTTCTGCTCCTTTAGTTTCTGGAAACCCATTTCTTGAAAATCAGGTTTCATTCTTATTTCAATCGCTGGTTATTTTGAGCATTTCAAATCTTCTCTTCATCGTGATTGCTCTTCGATGAGAAACTATTGTAAAGCATGTGATATCCGCCGTGTCGGGGCGAATCTGTTACCAGCTTCATATTTCTGTGAAAATTACTGGATGTCTTCAAAAATTCCACTTAAGTTGACTTCATTAAGCAATCATTTGACATAAATAGATGTGGAAGCTTCTCTCTGAGCTGGTCTTTTAAGTTTAGAAAAGAGAAAAGATAAATTAAAGAAGCACTAAGAAGAACTCACCAATGTTGATCACTTAAATTAATGTAAACACTCTGAATGTTTAAAGATTTTAAGCAATTTAAATAATTAATTAAGAACTAAAATCTAATCCAAAAATCTAAACATACTCCTAAGAATTTATCAAACTACTTTATATATATTACTTTAAACATATTGAAATTTAATTAATAGCTTTAATGTGCTAAACATAATCTTAAGATTCATTTCAAAACTTCGATGGCTTCATACAATTTCTATTATTAACTGTAGTCTATGAAAAATTTATAAGCGTTTGGTAACGGTAATCTTACTTGACCAAGTAGCTGTAATCTTAACCGAAAAAGAGTTTCATAATCAAAGAAAACAAAATTGGCAACTTTCATGAATTCCTCTTTCGTTTAGTTTAGACAACTTCTGTTGTAACTAAATATATTCAAGTACCATTTATAAAATGTTAATTAAGAGATTAACTCTTGACTCCTCATGACAGATAAAAATAGCCGATTTTTCAGGTGCTAATTAAACGGTTAAAACGGTGTGCCGACTTCAGAAGTGCCTGTAAAGGAATACTTTACAGTTCGGTTTTTTTTGGCCGTTGTTGCTGTTATTATTAATGTTGTTGTTGTTGTTAATGTTGTTGTTGTTATTTCATAGCCAAATATGTACACTTCATTGGCAGCCGTAGATAGGTTTGATTGCGTAGCAAATTGTTACTTTTATAGCGTAGCAATAAAGCTTCTGGCTAAAATACACAAAATCCAACAGATGAAAGAATTTGTTGAAAATTCTCAGCCGGCAAGGAAGTAATTCGCCTGGACCAACAACAATAAAAAAAGGCAAACAATACTAAAGAATGAAAAAAAAGAAATGAAAAATACGAGAAAGAAAACGAACGGTGCAAATATTTTGACCACAGTGAAGGTGGCAACAGAATGCAGACGGTTGGAAACACCAACCAACCAACTTCTCAGATGTAACAATACCAAAAAATGTGCTTTTCTGTTTGTGTTTAGGCGAGAACCAAAACCATCAGAACTATAATAGTAATAATGATGGGGAATGTATTGGAAATGATGACCACGAATGGTATTAAATATTATATAAGAAATGGCCACAAATGTCGTCTTTTTGTTGTAACTTTATTTTGACGCTAATCTCACACAAATCTTTGCTGAGTGAAGAATATTAACAAAGTCACTGAAGACGCTGACTGCATAAAGAAGAAAATTTACATTTCTACACTTTGAACAAAGCCCAAAAACCTACTCGCTCCTAATCGCAGTACTCGATGGGTACCGAAGCAGAAAAAGAAACACTCTGCACTCGGAATCACATGGCGATGATAGCTGTGAGCCGTTAAGTGGGCGTGCAGTGCCAGGCCGCCCCTTTCGCCGTTTTGTGGGCGTAACTCAGTCTCGGTAAACTGAAGAGCGAGAATAACAAGATGAAGAGGGAGAAGGAGAAGGAGGAGAGAAGAACTTCTTAAGTAGATCAAAATCTTGGTAGGAACCTTGGTGGACTGCGGACCGCTTCGTGCCTTCGAAATGCCTGCGAGTCGAATGCGGCGCTCGCATTCATACAAAATGGTTTCGACTGCGCGGAACTGCAACAGATTGCCACTGCCAGTGTTGCCATATTAGAGCATTTTAATGTGCGTTTTATGCCGTTTGGATGCCGCGTTGCGTCGAACGTCGCGACTCGCTGATTAGAGTGCAGTTCGGCGCAGATTACAGTTTCATGGAGGTGCACTTTTCTGGCTACTTTTTCCACCCTTTCTACTTTTTTCTCTTTTGTTTTCCTTTCGCCTACATCAACTAATGATTTAGTATCTCGGCGATTGCGGCGATTTAATTTATTGTGTGTTGGTTTATGTGCGCGTTCACATTAGATGCCTCCGATTGCTCTGGCGATAAGCTTGCGTAGTGCACAGTGGGAAGTGGAAAGCGAGTGTGTGCAGCCCGGTTGACAGGCAGGCTGAAGCTGGAGCTGAGTCTGAGGCTCCAATTTGGTTGCTGGCAAGGTTAATTAATTGCCCCGGGACTGAACTTGCATACATTTGACGCCATTTGTTGCATTAACTACACAGCATTAAGAGCTGAGAATGTGAAAAATAGTTCAAGCTACTTAGCTCGGTACCAAGGCTCCTCGAAACGAAGACGATCTCTCAAGGTGATGTGATTCTCGTCGTATCAAAGAATGCACGCCGCGATATCGCGTAGATACGAGCGAGTATCATTGCAACGGCGGTGGTTAGGCTTCAGAACGGAGCTTGATGATGATAATTGATGTAACTGTAGTTTCGAGTAAATTATTTACAATTCAGGAAATTCTTTTGATTTCATCAACTTATCCACATACTTCTCTCTCTCTCCATCTTTCTCTCTTTCTCGCAGAGTCTTGAGAGTTGTTCTTCAGTTGTGAACAAAAAAGTATTGTTTCCTTATTTTCCGGTACTCTGTTGATCATTTCAGACAAGATTGCACAGTGTTATTATTCTCTCAAGAACTCTTTAGAATTGGGGCTTCTAATTTAGGGTGATTTTTCGAAAGGAGTTATTTTCGAAAGCAGTCTTTAATATCTGAGTATATACTATATAATAGCCAGCTTATTTATTTCTAGCTTATTATCATAAAGAAATCATGTTTGTGTTTCTTTATTTCCTTGATACTCACATGATTTTCCGAAGAGCAATGTTTCCTTTTCAATACTTAAAGATGCACCGCAAAAGCTGCACTGAATTGGATGGGTCCATCTTCGAACGCACAATTGACCACAAACGCTTTATAGAGTCGGCAAGAGGATAAGCTATATTCTTCATTTAGCCGCTGAGCAACACGATCGACGATTGAAATATTGATCGGTAGCTGTAAAGCGCTTATTACGATCGTCTGCTGCCACACGCTGCTATAAATTCAATTGCAAAGTGTTGTTGTTGTTGCAATGCCTGCTTTTAATAGTATAGTTTTCCACACAAACAACAACCACCATGTCGAACATTAATTTTCATTGCAAACTCTTGCGTTTTCTCTGCCTGCACCCCGATCGGGGCCGATGCGATCGGTAAAATTTAATTATAATTTTGATGCCTTCATACTCGGCCATTGAAACGGCTTGGGAAGCATACCATACTTGTTGCATGCCATAATTGTTGTTGTTATTCATTGCCATGGTTGATTTTTCTTTAAGCTGGCAATGAGATGAGATCTTGCGGTATATAGTGGACGTCCTTGGTTTTTTTCTACTGAGTTACATTACGATATGAAGAAGAAAAACAAGGAGAGGAAGGAGAAGTTGAATAAAGAAATAATAAAATTAGTATTATTTGTACATTCAAATAGATTTTGAAATATTTATAATATCTATAAAAGAGAATTTAATCCAATCTTATGCAATTTGATAAGGATATTGTTACAATACCTGATACTAGTATATGTATATATACAAACAGATAGTACAGTATATCGATCGGAACTATGTATGTATGTGTGTAGAGTGTATCTATGTAACCTGTCCAGCATTGCAAGCCGCCTCTCTTCTCGAACCAACACTGCAATTAATCCTTCATAGACTGATCTCATATTTTAGCATCGAAAAGCGATCATCGTCTTCGTCTGCAGGCCGAAGCTGATCACGATCGAATAATAAGCATTTACATCGATCATAAATATACTTTTCAAAAATATTATCTTACGAGGAGCTTCACATAATTTTATGTTTATAGTGTTGCCAACATTAAGTGGTTGAAAGATTGATCCATCTAGCGATCGAACTTAATTGTTGATCGGTGATCTTTGGTGATGTTATGCCTTTTTTGTTTTCATCGTCATCGTCGTCATTGATACGAAATAATGTTGTTTTAGTTGATCAGGTTACTGCTGTTAAAGATGTGGTTGTTGTTGCTGCTATTTTTTATTGATCATGTTGTTATTGATGATGTGGTTGTTGTTGTTATTTTTGTATTCATCGTTATTGTTATTATTTTTGAATTCATCATTATTGTTATTATTTTTAGTTTAGCGTGTCTACTTTGCAGAGTGTCTACAAAAACGAAAGAACAACAACGACAACAGAAAATATGACAGGCTGAAGTGAAACGAGAGACAGATCATTATCTGTTATTGTGGTTGGCTTTTGCACGATCATCGTTTATGCGATAATAATCACCACTTAGCATCTAATTACTACTTAGCTCCGTTTAAGACTGGGTTTTACATATCGAGTCGTGCCAATTTGTCGCTTGTCGAGGTGTCGACACAAGGCGATACACAAGCCAGAAGTGGTTCCTAATGAATGTGTTTAAGAATATGTAGGTTCAAGAGAAATGCACGCGTACTCCGTATTTAATCATTATGAGTGCGAGACTGGTATTGAGAATAATTATATTTTCTCTTCCCTTCTCTTCTATTGTATTCTATTCTTTAACTTAAAATATCCTATACAATTTTTTGTATATAAATAAAAAAGATTTGATTAAAATTATAAAAATATAGAATAGAAGAGAGCATTTTCTGAAAATAAAATAGCTTCTTTTTAAATAATCAATATAGTACAATTCCTACAGTCTTTAATTATATCTTTTCACATGTCTGACTTATATAAAAGGAACATCTTTGGGGATCTTCTAGACGATATCTTCGAATCGTTTTCCGCCCCTTTTCGTTGTGCAAATATTAAGGTTGTTCCGATACGAGAAATGAAATCCTCGTCTTTTTCCCTTCATGTACCACCTAGTTTAGGTGTAAAAAAATACACAATAACTAAATTTTAATTAAAATCAAATTCATCAATAGACAGGAGTACAAGAGTCTGTATAGACCAGGAACACCTTCAAAATGTCGCCATGTCTGGGTGTGTGCATTGGTTAAATTGATAACTTTTACAATAAAAAATCATTCAAAATGAATCGACTAGTTTTTTATTTGTTTTCTTATTTTAAAAAAACTGTTATTATTTCTATCTTGTTGTAACATGATTTGCGATCGCAAAAGCTATTCGAAGAACATTAACAGGAATAGATTTATTGTGTGGTTGCATTCCAAGCCTCCTCATCTGATATTTCTTTTTCCTTTTCTTCTTTTCCTCGTTTTCGTCGTGCATCGTTTTCCTGGTAGTTGTTGGTGCATATTTCAATGACCTTGAGAGTTATTAATTAAAACAAGTACTGCAACACTCTAGCAGCAAACAACAACCAAGAAACAACATCGAATCGGCGTCGAGGCATCAAACAGGCAACCAAATCCGCTGGTTGTTGTTGTTGCAACAGTAGTCAATCGATGCATTTCTCGCTCATCTTCAAGCTGAAGCCGAGTTGCTTGATGAAGCTGAAGGAAAAATCTTCTGAATCTACTCGCAGAGGTGTCTAAGAGGGAAGAGGAGGATCGGATCGGATCGGATCGGTAAAGTAGGAGGAGGAATGGGACGGTTCGAGTGTTGGCGCGTGTTGAAAGTGTCAGTTAAACTTGGTGAAGCTTAGAAATTCTTACGGTCCATAGTTTGGATGGCGGAACTTTCTGCCTCGAGGCCGTAATTGAAATTGTTCGCATTTAAATCCGACCTGTTGTCGATGTATTAAAACACGTTGTTGTTGGTGCAGTCTTGTTGCTTATTTAATCAACAGGATGCTAACTGCAATTGAAGTGGTCGGATTATGAAACTTCAGGCATCTGTAAGCTGGCAATCGATGTTGATTTTGTTAAAGCGGCTTTTTTTCAGCTGCTGACGTTAATCTTGCTGTTGCTGCTACTGTTGATGCTGCTGCTGCATTCAATCCTTAAGCAAAGTTTTCTAAAAATGCTGATTATACTGCAAAATATTTTTTTTTGAAAATGGTTCTTTTATTTTTTTTACTCCTTTTCCTTTTTGTTGCTTAAATTTTTCCCATCGATTTTTTTTATTGTTTCTTAAAAATTTGTCGCGGTTTGCGCATTAATATTTTTTATTTGATTCTGGTTTTTATAATTAATTTTAATGATCATTTTTTATTCCTTTTTTATTGACATCTTTCTTGTGTGTGTAACTAATTTGAATAAAGGTTTCCTGTGAATAACTGTTTTTGTAACTGACACCTGAAAATAACTGAAATTGGTGTTGTAATAAAAATTATTTATTGATTTTGAATGACTAACTACGGGGCCTATTTTCACCTCTGTACCCTACACTCGAGAGTTGAAGACATGGTTAAGTATTTTGTTTGGACTCCTTTATATAAAACTTCGAAGCTTGGTTTGAAACTCCGTGCAATCTTTCAGACACGATTTTGTCGGCGTTTTCTGGCCGAGTATTTTTATTTCATCTTCTCACTTCTCCTCTATCTGCTTTTCTCTCTGAACTTCTCTCTGATATTCAGTCTGATCATCTGTCAGATCTTCTCTCTGCTCTTGTGTCTGATCTTCTGTCTTCTCTTATCTCTGATCTTTTGAGTTCTCTTTAGTCTGCTCCTCTTTTCTCCTCTGTATATTTTCCTGTCTGTTTCAGAGTCAGTTCTCGTCCTGGATCATTATGAGATGGTAGGGTACAAAGAAGTTCCGTTCAGAGTCGCGTTTATCTTAGAACACTTTTATTCCGGGAAAGTTGGGCTTGGAATGGAACAATTTTTGATTTGTGGTTTGTGGTTCAAGCTAATAGAATCATAACGTGCTGCATTACGATTCCAATTTCACAGATTTGCCCATGCGAAAGTCGCAATTCCTCACAGTGGCTCTGCGACGAATGGGTGAGGATCGATGGAACTGGATCTGACGCCGTTATTGGTACTGAGCTTGCGCCATCCTAGAATCTTCAGTGGCGCATAGGGCATCAGCAACCGATTGACCGATGGAACGAACAGCCATCAATTCCGGCAATTCATCGGCGATCAAAAAGCCAGATCGGACGTACATCGATCGGTCGACCGTTCTTTAAAGGGTTCGTTGAAGCTGTTGGTGTCTTGGTCGTATTTGCTGTTGGTTGTTGTTGTTAGTGTTGCTGATACTGTTTCTGTTGTTGTTCTTGGCGTTGTTGCTGTTGTTGTTCTGAATGTTATTGTTTCTATACTATCTGCAGTTGATGCTGATGGAATTCGTATCTTGTTGTTGTAGGAACCAATGCTCCATACACATTTTGATGCATGCAGAGGTGCATCGATGATGATGGGTGCGAATTAAGGAAGTAATCTCAGCTTCAGAACCGAAACCATAGAGTAAATGATCCGCTATTCTGTGTGAGTGTGCAAGCTTGAGCTATGCTCTCTGTGCTCTATGCGGGAATGCAGTTAGTTTATATAATTGATTTATGCTTTCAATTCGATTATCTGCAAACAAGTGCAATTGAAAATGGTTCTTCGTTTGTTGCTGATCTTGTTGTTATTGTTATTGCTATTGTTATTGTTGTTATTGTTATGCCATTTTGCTACTATTTGTAGCAAGATCTAATCTTTGGTTGTCATTTCTGCTGCATTGCGTCGTCTGCTGTTGTACTTCGCTTCGGTGTTAATTTAAGAATAAAAAAATTATATTATATAAAAATAGAAAGAAAATATTAAACACTATAAAACACAATATAAATCGAAAACAATTCGCCTTTAATGAACTCTGAAGCAGTAAATCTTCTGCCCGAGCTGAACGATGTGAACGCAACGCAGTGAAGAAGCGCACAACAGACCGTTATTTAGCGGAGCGCTACAGACGTTAATTATAAATGATCGATGCTGATGGAGTGGCAGCTATAAGCTTAAACTGTGTCAGTTGAGAGAAATAAGAAGAGAAAAAAACAAAACTGTCCTAAAAATTGATTTAGATTGCTGACTTTTTTAATATTAATCAATTGGGACACATGATGGATTGGTTTGAATTAAATGAAGGCTAAACACAATTGAAATAAACGTTATTAACGGTAATAAACACTTGAATAACACTTAATAATAACACTTGATAAACGCTTGAATAACACTTAATAACACTTGAACCTTTTTGAATACAAACAATATTTGAGATGCAAACAACAGATGTATTTCGCCCACAAACTTAATGTTGCCAGAAAGTCATAAAATTTAAATTTATTGGTGTTATTTATTACTATCTTTTCGGTGTTTTATTTGCTATTACTGATGTGTTTTTAATGTTACTTTTACAGTTAGTTTTATTGCTTTCTCGGGATTTTAATAATTTTATTGTCGAAAATACGGGCTGATGTAAATTCGTGTTATTCGTGTGTAAAGTATGAAAGTTTGTGGTATTTGTTGTTATCGATATCTTTTATAATTGCTCATTATTTAATGGTAGATACAATTAATTATGTCCAATTGATTGATGGTACTCAAAACGCTTCCGTGGCCAGTCAAATAAACGTCAGTCGCATATCAAAAGAGCGATTCACAATAAAAAATGTAGAGCAATGAATCAAAATTAAGTTGATGTTGCAGAAATTACGTGTATTCGCAGAGGTTCTCTCTAAACTCATTTATTTACTGTCATCGTCTCCTACAACTTCTTCTTCTTCTTCTTCTTCTTCTTCTTCTTCTTCTCCTTCTTCTTCTGCTTCTTCTGCTTCTACTTTTTCTGCTTCTACTTTTTCTTCTTTTTAATCATATCATGCTTTTTATCGACACAGTTTTTGATGGCAGGCGTTTTCGTGGAAGCAATTATAAAGAATTTGCTTAAGATTTCAGATTCTGTAAAACGTTTGAATAATTATTTCAATTTAATTCTTTTAGGTTTATTTGAACACTAAAGTAGAATATCTGGAAGTTATATATATGTATCATCACTCACTCAGGAGAATGAAAAAGTAGATGAATGGCTTGGTTTCACCTTGTATCCAATAATTATAAGTTGTATCTTGAGTGCTGCCACCGATATCTGAACTCTATAGGGTAATGGAAACTATAGGGAGGGAATATATTTAAATTTCCCACGCCTCCATATTTTTGTATAATGAATTCGGAGAATAAAAAACCATACATTCTTTCATCCTTCCAAATTTTCATTCCTATTTTTGTCAATATTTCCGAAAGGCATTTTAAATTCTTTAACACCTCTGCAGACTAAATTTTAAGTACCGATTTTACGGTGTGTTAATAAGTTGTACCGCTTTTTTTCCTATTGACAATGAATGAGGGTTATTTTTCACTTAAATACAATCACAGCGTTTTTGTCGTGTAAATAGTACCTCGTTACGTATCTGGGATCGTTAAAGAGTGAGAATAGAGCCACCTAATTAGCATAAGTGACACGAATATCAGAATCCGAGACAGCGTCACCAGATAATAGAACGACAAATCGTGCGCTTTTTGTTAAAAAGAGAAGACAAATTTAGAAAAAAAGTAAACGAAAAGAAAATCGTATAGAAAAATGAAGGTAAAAACAAATAAGAAGAAGATAAACAAAAACAAAACACAGAATTTAGAAAGAAGAAATGCTGTCGCCGCCTTGCATTGTCGGGTGGACGAAACGTTAAAAGAATTCGAATCAAGCAACGATTTGAGAATCATGCTAAATGTCGTTCGTCGAAGAAAATGAGACAACAACCAAAAATAGCATGGCGCATTCCATGCCAATTGGGCTGAAATTTAACGTGACTCACGTGAATGTGATAGTTTTTTCTTGGCTATTTGAAAGGGCAGGAAAAAATAGGGTACAATTGTGAATGTAAAGTTGTCGAAAATTAAGAAATAATAAATTTATATGCAAAATAAATTTTTATTATTTTTATTATTATTTAGTTTTATAATACATAAGTTTGTTAATTTATGATTTTTATTATTTTTTAATTTACTATAATAAAACTTGAAGTTGCATGAAGCAAATATTAAACGAGTTCGTTTCTTAAGTCTTTTGATAACACTCATATATTTCATTCTAGTCACAAAAAGTATTAAGTTTCATTAAATGATTGATATCAAAGAAGATCTCAGCACTTGATTTATCTACGTTTTAAGTTAGAAGAAGTTAAGCCCCCCCACTTCCCGTCCCCTATTTGAATTCGTTTTGTTTGTGATTCTTTTCATAAGCTACGTAAATTTGAATACATTTGTATGGATTTTGATTGTCAATACAAACATTTTGAAGTACAGATAAGTAAAGGGATTAAGTTGTGTATTTCTGCAGTTTTTATGTGTTTCTTCTTGAAATGCTTAAAATTCTCATCAGGTTTATGATACTCGATCAAAGTATGTATTCATTAAAGAGTACGAGTATCTACAGAATGCAATATTATCCACATAGTAGTTGAACAATATATGAAATAAATATGTTGAAGTACAACAAGGCAAACAGAAAGCAACAACAACTCAAATGACACAAAACATGGTTGTTTTTCACGCATTTTTATGGGGGACAGAATGAGAAACGACTTTCTTTTCATGTTCCATAATAAGTGCGAGTAGAACACGAATGACACCTGATGTGGTAGTCAGCATGATTAAGAGAACAACAACAGCAACAATTAATAATCCAATGTCTACGCACACATGCAGAGATAAATCAGTCACACAAATAAGTTTAAAGATCATTTGATCTGTTTATAAGGCAGCATTTTAAAGAGTCCAGTCGACAACAATTAAAATGTTTGCTGATTCCTTATTGTTGCTGTTATTAAAGTTCTTATTGTGGTTAATGCTGCTACTGTTTATTATAAGAAATCATATAAAATAAAAGTTTTTCCTAAACTCCTTTTTTATTATGGTTTTCGACTTTTCAGATGACGATGATGCGCTATTATTGATGATGAATTATTTCCTGCTGTTTGTTGTTGGTCTTCTTCTTTTTGTTCTTCTTCTTTTACTTGTGGGTTTTTGTTTGAATTTCGTCTGCGTTCTTCTCTGTTCATGTGTGTGCGTGTGTGTGTGTGACAGACGAGTGACATATTCTAGTTAGAACGCATAATGATTGGACGTTTAAGTCGTTTTATTGTCGTTTATTATGGAGACCAGATTTTCTGGATGTGGACAACAACTTTCACCGCGCACATAGAATCTTCTTGCTTTTGCTGGTGCGTCGACTGTTCGGTGCTCAATGCTCAATGCTGTGGTCGTTGTAGTGGTCGTTGTTCTGTTGTGTTGTCTTCGTCACTTCGTTTGATGTCCAAATAAAGAAAGAAGAAGACATTTCAAAAATTATTATTACGAGTTAAGAATGTCGGAATGCGACGCGACGCGCACTCGGCGGCACTCTGAGACACGGAGACACTGCCACGAAATGGAGACACTCCGAGTTACTCGAAGACACTGGAGCACAAGCTCTCCATTCAGTACTTTATTTTGCTTTCTTTTCTTTGTTTTCTTCTCATTTCTATTCGTAATCTCATTAAAATCACTTTTTCTGATGTTAAACGTTCTTTTTTTGCCTCGGGGTCTTTTTTTTCAATGTATATATTTTATTAGAACAAAATGTAGAATTATGAACCCTTAACCTAGTTAATAATTGGTTCATTATTATGATTTTATTAGGCTGCCGGCCTGGTTACCGTTTCGACTTGAATCGGTGCCAATTTCGCTCAATGAAAGCGTTTTCTTTGAAGAAAAACGAAAAACAAAAAGAACCATATTGGAACCTGATTTGAAATGAGGAAAAATGAGAGTGAAACTCTAGAATAATGATTATGTTTAGTATATTAATAGACATTTTGATGTTGGAGTTTCGCCTGCGACACAAAACAAAATATAATCCAAGATATTCTATGAAATATTGTCTAAAAAATGCGGTGGGCGATGAGGGTCGATGTTATTCATTCGATCCCTAAAAATATGAAAGGAAATACTTTGATGTGACAAAACCATCTTTCCTTCCAAAGTAAAATGTATTAAGAAGTGTCTCTCCCTCTCTCTCTCTCCCCCCCCTCTCACTCTCTCCTCCATCGCATTTAATTAGAATGGAAAAATGTTAATCTGATACTCAGCATTCCTCATCAAACATTAAAAAATAATAACATATAAAATAAATCCCATTCCTCGTTCCGTTTATACGAAAGCGATTCATCATGTGCCTTAAGTTGAAGTTTCTTCGGAACCCAGATTGATGAGAGTCGAAGGCAGACAGCGTCGTCGCTCTTCTTTTTACAGTTGTTTGGTCATCTTTTTTCCCTGTTTTTTTTTCGCTTTTCTTTTGCTTGAATACATAGTAGCTTCAAAATTAGTAGATGTCTGTTTGATGTGTCTATAAATCATAAAGATTTTAATAACTTGATGGGAGAGCGAGAGAGAGGAGCTTTCTTATCGACTGCACTCTCTTCGCCGCTCTTTTCACTGCTCTACAATCTACACAAAGCTAACGGTTCGGTGTACTTTTCTCTGGTTTTTTGTTCCTTTTTTGGTACAGTGTTGTTACAACCTTGAAAATGTCTAAAAAAATAGTAATCGCAACGTAGTTTTAGAAATACTGCATCAACACTTAAAAAGTCGAAATCGAAATTTAATAACACTTAAAAATGCAGCAAAATTGAACAAGAAATTAGGCATTTTTTGATTTGAATTAAAATTTAATGAACATTGAAAAGTACGAGAAATAAAGCAGGATATAACAACTTTCAGAAATTCAATGTATCGAAATTTAACGCAATTTTCAAAACCTAAAAAAGAAATATAACGGACATTTTGTTGAGAACTTTATGGATATTTTTGAGTAAATTTTTATGTTCTCTCTCACCAGGAAGCAACGCCATTAAATACAAGGTGACCAGGACCACCAGCATACAAGAAGTTTTCCCTGATAAGAAAGGAAGAAAAGAGAGAAAGAGAGGGATATATAGGGAAAGAAACAGAGACAGAGAGAGAGAGAGAGAGCGAGAGAGTGCAATATGGACGGTTGCTTATTTAAAACTTTGTTATTATTTTCGATTTAAGTTTCGTTGTGTTTTTTGTCAATTAAGAACTTTTGCTGTCTGAAAATTAATGATGCCGGAAAAAGATACTCCCCAAATTGTTTGGAGGAAGCTTTTAATAAAAGATCCCTGGGATTATAAAAGGAGGCCTCCTATACCTGGTGTTTGAACGACACCTGAGGCCGCAATAAATCGGGTCAAGCGGTGTGATTTTTAAACCGATTTGCAAATTTTGGGGGCCATAAATAAAACCACACAAGCGCAAAGCTGCAGCTTGTCTCGAGGCTGCAGCATGCGTTGCCGAAGCATGTGATTTGTTGTAATAATACTCCAGTTGATGAAGGAGATTATTTTTGCCGCGTTGTTGTTGTTGTTGTTCGTGTTGTTGCAGATCTTCAAATTACAATGATCAAATATAATTTCGCATTTTTCTTAATTTCCTTTAAACGTTTTAATGGCAACATTTTCGCACTTTATTGCACACGCTCTTTTGTCATGCGTTTTTTGTCACAATTATTGAGGTTCTCATTGAACATTCCTTAGCGGCTTAACTTGCGTTAAAATGAATTTTTATTTTATGATGCCGCATGTTCTCCATGATGCCGCGGTGTCTCCTCTTCTCAACCACCAACTGTATTTTGGACCCTGGAAAAATTTCACTAATAGCTGGGTTAAAGCGGAGAGAGGTTAAGAAAGATGATCAAGTGAAATATTTGCCAAAAGATAAAACGTTAAGTAAATTGATTTTGCAGTCGACCAGCAAAGACGTGGCTGCTTGTGGAAGAAGGGCAACAGTTGGCCAACAAAATTAAAGAATAAATACTACAGTGGTGAAGAAATCCTTGGAGCGCAAAAAAGATGCTGAAGATGATAAAATTGAGGCGGCTGCAGCTGAGCTGGATGCTGAACGCTGCAAAAAGGCGAAATAAAAAGCTAATTTAGGGGGGAGGGTGAGGGGGAGCGATGAAAAGAATTCCTGCCGAAGAAAAGGAAAACAAAATAAAAAAAATACAAAGGAACAGGACAGGAGTTAAGATTTATGTACTTCCACTAAATGTATATTTTTTTGGTAATTTTAAATGGTTTTTAGTTGCCTCTGTTGTTGTTGTGATTATCATTGTTGTTGCTGTTGATGCGGTTGCGTCTGTCATCTTCGCAAAGAAAGTACGCATTCTGCTGTAGCCGGGACCAGAGCAAGCGGCACCACGCAGAATCCGACGCAGACAGACGGCTCGAAACGACGCAGCTCAACTCAGCACTTCGACCAGCAAATAAAGCAATACACAGCAAACATTGATTAACTGATACAAATCTATGTGGGTCATTCATTCTGATGACCGTTCAGCCAGCCAGCGAGCCATTCGAGCAACATGTCGTATATTTTTGTGGCTTCCTTGCATGCTCGAAGACTTTTGCAGGTTCGAAGGTGATCCCATTTTCATGGTGTTCATAATATTCGTTGCTCAGTGTTTCTGTTTCCGTGTTATGCATACTTCGCCGTTATTCTGTGAAGAGGTTGATATTCATTTGAAAACGCTTGCCAAATTTTAAGCAATCATTTTATGCTTAATTATCTCGGGAGATGCGTCACGGTAGATTTAAATATGGAAATGAATGGTACCGTAATAGAACAGCGTACGAGTGGGTGTGTACATTTATCTAGATCGCAGTCAAATGATTAGAAATGGATAAAAGAACTAAAATCAAAATGATCAAAACTAATAAAAGAATTGCTGGGGGTCCCTTTTGATATCTTAGATACTCTTTAGATTATTTCATAGTTCAAAGATTTGTAAATTTGTGAGATAAGAATGCAACCCACAAGAATCAATTTTTTGCTTTTATCAGTTGTGTTAATTTAGTAAAGTTTTTGTGTAGATATTAAAGTAGGTTGAAGCTATATTTTGAGTATTTCTATGCTAAGTAGCAGCACTGGTATTCGACGGGCAGCTATCATTTTTTGGCTTTTCCATCCCACTTTAATTGATATTCGTTGAGTGTTTTCTGGCGCTGCTCATATTTATGAGTATAATTTATGTGTTAATTTGTTTACAGACAAGTAAACAGACAAGGAAAAACCAACAAATGGAATAAAAAGTTCAATATATGTATTTTACAGCGTGTGTTGTACCGACTTTTATAACGCTTTCACGTGATGCTGCTGCTGCTTCGGCAATCAAGAAACGTTTGATGTACGAGTGGTAATAATTTATTTGAACAGTTGTAGGAAGCTTGGCAGTCGTTCGAAGAAGAATGGGTCAATGGATCAGTCAGTGGGTCATTACGACGAATACGGGTGCCAACTGAAAGTGTTTTCAATGATGCGGTGGAAGAATCCATCCATTTCAGCGAAGAAAGAGAGAGATAGAAAGAGGTAGATAGTGACACAGAGAGAAAGAGAGAGAGAGAGAGAGACACTCAGAGTGAGAAGTAATAAATCAATAAATACTTGTGTTTTGAATGAACAGCAACGCCCGAATAATTAAAATAATTATACTGAAGTTCATGTCTTAAGTCTTTTGTTTGGTTTGAAGACTTCTCCAAAACTTCGCTCTAGCACACTGTGTGTATTGAGTTTCAACGTTGAAAATTTAATATTACATACATTTTTAAACGTATTTGTTTTTTATCTGCTCTCGTCGATCAATTAAAGCTTTAATTATGATTCGATTTAATACTATTGCTTTCAAATTTAGTACTTCGTCTGGCCGTGTATTGAATGGAGAAAGTGTCATTTTTGAGGGCCTGTGGAAGACGCCATCATTTTGAGTCCATTGTAAATCCAGAGAATACGAAAAAAGTGTGATTAAATGCGATGCAGATAAAATAATTGAAAAAACGAAAGGAAGCACGAGTAGAAAGCAAAAACAAAAGAATTGAGAGAGAGAGAGGGAAAGAAAGGGAACTTGAATGAGTGAGTGAGAAACAAAACTAACTTAACACTAATTTGCTATATGCATAAAATTACGAAGTTTGTTTTTTATGGGTGAGAAACATTTCATGTGACGATTTGAAATACTGCAGGAAGCTCCGCTCTGAATCAATTGAAATGGAAATAGAAGACATTTCACCCAACCTTCTCCTTTTCCGACAACAACGGAGAAGCAATAAAATTCCTCTCACTTTTAGTTCATTGTCTCTTCGATTCACTCGGTTGACAATTTGAAGTGAACAAAGAAAAGAATACCAGAAATAAGAATGTATTGGGAAAGAAATGCTTCAATCGAGCAATTTATTTGCTTTTGCTTTTAACTCACTTTCATTCAGACCCTCTCAGGCTTTTGTTTATATGCAGATGGAAAAATTCAAAACTTTGCATTTAAAATCAATCAAATGAAAGACAAATTATAATAGATTCATGTAAATATGTGTATCAATGAGAAAAGAAATCATTTAATAAGTAGTTCATGTTTGAGTTTGTGACTGAATTCTATTGTTTTCGCGATTTTACTTTCTTTCGCTGTTTCACTTTCTTCTCTATAAATCACTGAAATCAGAAAGAAAGAAAAATAAAGATTTCTTTCTAGTAATTTAGAAAATATTTAAAAAATTAAATGAATGCGGATTCGCAACTTATTCATAGGGATCAAAGAGTTTCTTTAGAGTTGGGTAAATTAAATTCTCAGATCTTGTTGATGAAAACGACGAAACTTTTGCATTAAACGAGGATCTTCTTAAAAAGGTGATCTTCGTTGGCAATTCTAAGTCATTCTATTCGATGATGAGTTCGCCTTTATTAAATTTACGGAACAAATTCAATAGTTAAACGGACACGGAGCAACAGAGAAAGAAAAAACTGCTATACAGCATCAACAACAACCACAATAACAACCACAACAACGAACACTACAACAACAAGGATATTTTTTAAAAATTATGCTTTTTTTAATAAAATAATTATATCGCTTTATAACATAATCGATGCGGTTTAAATTGATTTAACGATTTAGGCGAAGTGTTAATCAATCCAACAAACGTCTCTACTCTCTCCTCTGCTCTACTCTACTGTAGTCTAGTCTAGTTCTCTGTACTCTACTCTAATCTCTCTTCTCTTTAAAAAAAAATCTCTTCTTTACTTTAATTATTATTTTAAATCTTATTTTAATTCTTATTATTATTTTAAACGCTTAAATTTTATTTACTCTATTTTATCATCTACTCAAATCTACTCTAGTCTCATCTACTCTACTCTCGTTACTATACTATCGTTTACTCTACTCTCATCTACTCTACTTTCGTTTACACTTTTAACTGTTAATCTCCATTTTTAACTATTATTTTATCATTTTTTATAGCTTTTCTTTTTCATTTGTTTTAATTTGTTTTTCATTTACGAATACATTCTTTATCAGTGCATTTGTTTTCCTTTAATTAGCTTTTATAAAGCTGTCCAAATGAATCGTTACGTCGTTAGTCATTTGAAGCTCTGAGTGATGCTTCGCATACATTAAAGTAAAAAGTTGTTGTTGTTTATGATGCTGTTGTTGTCATCGTTACTGTTGTTGGTTGTCTCACTTGACACAAAAGAAGATGAATTGATCAAATGCATGTTCAGCGTTTGAATGAATAAAAATTTGTATCATTTGGAAGTATTTTCAAGAGTTTTATTGGAAGGAAAAAAAAAAACAGTACATGTAAAAAAATATAGATAAATCTAATCTACTCTACTTATTATTTAAATTTCTATTATTATTTGTTTTCTTATATATTATCTCTTATAAAAGTGAAACTATATTTGTTAATTTATGGCTTTTTCATTTCTTATTAATTATTTATTATTAATTATTTGCTATGCTTACATTATTTGCAGGTTAAGTATTTCTATAAAGATTTCTTTATTATAATTTGAGTTAAGATATTTGAGTTAAGAATCATATTTCAGGAAATCTTAAAATTAAACTTAATCACATTAATAAAAAAATTTATAATTTTGTAAAGTTTTTCTTTTCAAGAGCACTGAAAAAATATTCATGGAAACAAGAAGAAACGGATTCTCAAAAGCCTAATAAAAGTCGAACATCAAATCAGTCAAATATTTGGCCGAAAGTGTTGCCAGTTGTCCATGAATTATTTCTCAGATTTTTAATTTCTTTTTAAATTCTTTAAACTAACAATTTAATTATAAGTTGCGGCGTTTGTTCACAGAAAACCTCTTCGAATGTGTTCCGTTCTGCACCTACGTAACTTTTATGCGGTAACCCTTCAAGAGAAAATATAATTTAAAGGTTTAAACAAATTATAATTCTCACGTTTAGAAATCGGTGAAAAAATTCGGTTGATTGTGTTTCTAAAATAACCCCAGCAGCAGTTCCGATGGTTCAACGTTTCAAAGCGCAGTGTTGGTTGTTATCAAAACCTTTATCTATATAATAATAGAAATACAAGAAAATTACACGAAATTAAATACAAGAAATCGGTAAAGTGTTCAAGAAGGAATGCGGCTGAGCACGATAACAAAGAAGAGGAAAGAAAAAATTACAAATTAAAGGAAAAAAAGTAATAAACTGTTGATCAACAGAAGTCGAGAGTTCGTTCTCTTTCGTCTCTTCGTTGAACAGTCGGCACGTTTCACGATAATCAAATAATTATAATTTATTTAATTGTAATTTAATTTAATTTTAATTCGATCGAACTTCGTGTTCTTCCTCGCTTCTGCTTAATGACAGCCTCGTTTTCACAGAACATGTCTCTGTCCGAGTGTCAACATTTTTTTGACATGACGCTGACTCAATACCTTCGGCGCTGTTTTTTGGATGCTTTCGATATTTCGATTACTCTCGACCCTGTGAAACCCTTCTTTTTTTGTGGAACTCTGATTTTTCGAACTGTCAGAATGTTCAAAGTCTTTAATTAAAAAATACTTTACTAGATTCGGTAGATTAACCTGATAGAAAACAAGTGTTTGTCGTTGTGCTGTCGAATTTTCTGTGCGTGTGTGTGTCTTTTAGAAGGTGTTCTCTATTTTTGAATTAACATCTTTGATTGGGCGGCAAATCTAATCAAAGCATAAAATAAAGCGTGCCGCGCGGCCTCCTAAAGTGCCACCACCAGCGCCAGTCGTTTGTGCCACAAAACTACAGAATATAATCTCTTCAACGCACACGAAAAAACCGTGCCTCAAAGCAACGCAAATACAGGTGTTTTTTGCCGCCTGCGCTCATTTCTTTTGAGTGCCATATTGAGCAAGCACTCAAGCGACTTTCTTTTGAAGTGAGCGCATTTTTTTTCGGAGCTTAAATGCCGATACTCAGCGTTCAGCTGGCTTTCCTTCCTTCTTTCTTTCACGCTGTAGTCTGTACTCTTGTCTGCTCTTCATTGGAGTGCAGCGCTTTCGGTGGCTTTTGCGTGGAGCTCTGAGTGCTTTGCTTCGCTTTGGTGGTTTTTTTTTCTGAAACCAAAGCTGAGGCTTCAGTTGGCTTCGACATGAAGCTCAGCACAGAGCTTCACTTAGGTCAACAGCGCTGAGGAAGAGACCACGATTTTTGGTTTATTTTGCCAAATGTTCGGCTTCTTATGATATATGTTAAAAATAACTTTGAATGTTTAATTTAATAATAATAATTTTTGTTATGAATCTTTATAATTTTTAGTTTTAAATTTTCTTTGATTATTTTAATAGTTTTTATGAACAATTCTTTATTTATATTTATTTATAATTTTTTGTAATTCAAATAAAATTTACTTTGTCAGGTTGTAATTTATTATCTTGATACAAAACCTTTTATAGAAATACATTTTTTAGTTCAATACGTTTATTTTTTAAACGCCTATTCTTATCTTCTTTTTTATGAAAATTTCTTTGATTTAATTATAAAAAAGCAAAATGAAGTAATTAAAAACTGTTTAATAAAACAGTTGAGTGTCCAAGCAAAGCATCCGGATGTTTTATGATCATTCAATGTTTATGTTTCCCGGCTTTGCAAAATAATGATTATAAAAGACAAGTTTGGGAGTTAAGACAACTTTGCCCATGCGTTTGTTTGAGACAAATTAAACAAGAAGAGAATTTTTATTGATCCAGAATCTGCAACGTTTTATTTCCCGTTAACACTTCCGCCTGGATGACTCTGGGCGTAAAAAATACCGCATCAAAGCGCAGCGTGTGCTGAAAGCCAGGAAACATAAAAAGAGTTTAAATCCCTGCAAATGTTATGAATATCTTGCGCAAACACGAGCAAACTTCAAGCAACTGAAGCTTCAAATGAAGCAACTAAACAAGTGCATCCAGCATCCAGGCGGCACAACAAGAAAGGAGAAGCAGAAACGGCGTTAGTTGCGGCGCTGCAGCAGCGACCGGACAGCGTCCTCATGCAGAAAGCGGAGCAGAACAAACAAAGCTTAAATGGTACACGCTTTGTTGTTGGATCGGAAAAGAAAAGCAACGCGGCCGCACATTTCACTCCATGTGAAGAGCACCAGCAACAACAACAATAACAAAGAATTGCTACTAACAGAGCAACAAACTTGGCTCAACACATGTTGTGACTCTCACCAACAGCAGCAGCAGCAACAACTGAGCAACTCTGAATGATTTCTGCCGCTTGAGCTGCCTTTTCTTCTTTCTACTTTTCTTTCTTCTCGATTTCTCCCCCTCCCCAGCTTCCCCTCGCGCATTTCACTCACTCAACTTGAGCGCCTGCCCAACACGAACTCGAGCGAAACAGAGTGGAGTCGGTGGCTCGGTCGCTCGTCGCTCGGCCGGTCGGCTTCTAAGCTGCGCTTCATTTAATGCCCGCTTTCATTCTATTGCAGATCGTAGGCAGCCTTCATACCCGTTGCCATTGCCAAGGTAGCAACAACAACAAGCCACTGTGTGTGCGGCGGTCGTCTTCCTCATCCGCGGCGTCTTCACCAGCAGCAACTTCTTCGGCAAACGCTGCAGCTGCGAGTGCTGCTGCTGCTGTTGCTGCAACAGCAAAAGAAAAGCCTTCAAACTTATATAACTACTTATTAGCTCGGAGTATGCTTTAGTTATTCGGTCACCTTTCAACGGTCAAGTTCGCTTTCCTCTCCTCAAAAACAGACAAGACCACGACACAAACAGTCAACAGAGCTGAACAAATTTCGTGGAGCTTCAAGGCAACGGAAAGGAGACCCACCAACAGCAACCCTGAATTGCTGAAGGTACAAAATTTTGAAACGCATTCAAGGACTCGCTGCCCAAAGTGTTGTTGATGATAGAGATCCACTGCAGCAATTGAACAAAATCAACAGTAATAGAATTTTAAAAAAAAACACAAACCGAATTATTTTACAAGAAATAATCAAACATTTGTTCTAAAGTGCTTCCAAAGAAAACTTCCGAATTTTTGGTGAACAGTGTTTTCGAGTGAACGATTGGTTGAAGTGATTGTTTTAATATTTTTAGTTTTACATTCAACTGGATTACGTTGTGCCGCAGCAGATCGAAGAAGTGAGTCACTTTTTTAATAGAATACAATTTTTTTTTGGTGTACGAACGCTAGAGATAAAAAATTTAAGACTTTAGATGCGCTACAGAGTGTGTTTTATTCCTTTGTGAATAGCAGAAATTAAAGACTTAAGACACAAACCTGCACAATATTTCTGTGTTTTATTTGAAAGGACTACATATGAATTTTTTTATTAATTATTACGGAAATTAAAACTCAATTAAAATTCAAAATTAAAAAAAGGAAAATGAAATTTATTACAATAAAAGAAAAGTTATAAATTAAATGTTAATATTAATACAATTAAAATTTAATAAATTAATTTTGATTTAATAATTATTTAAAAAACAATATTATAGAAATAAAAAAAAAAATTAAAAATAAAAATTAAATTAAATAAAACTGAAATGAAAAAATATATAATAATAAAAAGTCAATAAAAATTTTTAATTCCTTATAAAAGAAACTACATAAAAATGTTATAATGAACTTAATGATGAAATGGTTTTATAATAATAACAAAATTTATAAAAAGGTTTAATAATAATAATAATGAAATTTATAATAATAAGGTTTTAATAAAGGATTTATAATAAAGGTTTTATAATGATTTTATAATAATTTAAAATTGGTACTAAAGTTTGCAATGGTTTTAAAATCATTTTCTATACTTTTAAATAATTTCGAATTTTTTTAACTCGTAAAGCCGTCAAGAAATGAGTTCAAACTTTTTACATTTTTTTATTTGGCAAATTATTTTATTAAAGTGAGTTTTCGGAACTTAAAACGTCTAAAATCAAAATACATCCGGCTCGAAGGACCAAATTTTAAAATTCTAAAAATAAAATAAATAAAAAATTGTCATGACAGCACATAACTTTTTTCAGAATTAAATATTAAATTTCCTTTAATTTCTCTAGATTTTCATTTACAGTTTCTAGAGTTAGAGAAAATATTTTTCTTTGGATTTTTTCTTTAGTTTTGCTTCTTCTCACGTATTTTTTTAAAGTAGTCTGATTAATAATTTTGTATGTTTTCATCAAAATAATATCATCTTCTGCAACTTCTGTCACTTTTAGTTTTTCTTACATTTTCTTAAAAGTGTCAAAGGTTGAGCTCTACTTTTGCTCTTTTGTGAAACATTGAAAAACATAAAACAGAAAATAAACAACAAGAAAACGTGATGCGCACAACTTTCTAAGTTTTAAACAAATTTTATTGTATAATGAAAAAGGACAATAAAAACATTGTTGAGCTTTGCGAACGAACGGAAAAGAAAACAAAATTATGGAAAAAGTTGTGGATAAATAAAAAGAATACAGGCATCGACATTTTCTTGCTTTAATTTGAGTTGCTTTATATTGTTTCTAAAATGTTGCAATTATGATTTAATGCAATATAGTTTAATTCGGTTTTATTAGATTTAATTCCATTAATTACTTGATTTAGTTTGATTTAATTTAAGGTAATTTGATGAAATTTATTATGATGAAAGATTAAAATAAGTTTAGTTATTTAGTATAGTTTACTTTACTTTTTACTGGAATATTAACCATCCTTTTAAGTGTCGCCTTTCAAGATGACTGAAGATATTCAGTTTAAGCTGTGATATGTACAAATTTAATTAAAATTTGGCTAAAAAAGTAGAGAAGATGTTATTGAAGAATAGAATTCTTACTCTTGCAGATCGTAGATGTTTAGGAAAACATTCAAGACAGGGAAAAAGAGATGCCAATTAGTTTGTCGAGAGGTTTACCATTTCTTCGTTTATTTATCTGTGAACTCATCGAGCTATTAAAAATCATTGCATATAATTAAAGCGGCGACTTAGTTAGAGGGCGCTTTTTTTGCCCCTGACAATGCAGTGGTTCTCAAAGTCAGGGAAGCAATTATTAGAATTTTATACACTTTCAGTATATATTATTAAATACAAAATATTTCATAAAATACAACTTAAACCTTAAATAGTACCATTAAATATTGTATATCGAAATTGACATTTGAGGGCAATCAGAGAGGATTTACGATGAAATTCCTTAAACTTTTCGGTAATCGTAAAACCCTTTTGACAATACTAACATTCAGTTGAGTTTATCTACTATAAAAAACGTTTGGGTGCCACTGTGCTGGCCATTCTAATATCTCAGAGGCAAGAACTATCATTATCAAGCATTGGAGCTACCATAAGCGGGTCCATTCCGGAGCACAACCTTGCCTCTGGCCACCAATCATCCAGTCCTACCATTCATCTTCATCTCCAGCATTCATTCATGCATTCATTCATTATTTTCAACTCATTTGCATTTGCATATCACACTTTGATTTGTTTCTGATATGCAGTAGACAATATCAACTACTGTCCGAGCAACAACAACAACAACGATAATAACAACAAGAACAACAACAACGTTAACAACAAGAACCACAGCTAAGAACAGACGACCGATCGTCGCCCGCAGCACCGCAATAAAAAGAGACCCTAGAATAGTTTTCTATCCATTAATCTATCTCTCTCAATTTTCTTTTCCATCTTTCTTCCTCACTTCACCTCTCTCCATCGCTCTGCATCTCTCTCTTTCCTGTAGAACTCCAAGAAATCACAAATTGTAGCCGCAACTTGTTGTTCAATTAACAGTCTCAGTTATAGTTCTCGAATGATGCTAATTTGTTGTTCTCTTATAAATCACGCACAATTTAATAGAGAAAGGAAAAAGGGTTCACCTGTCGACGGGAATGGGAAGGGGCAGGTTTTGTGGCCTGAAAGCAGACCCGAAGCTTTCCAAATGTCCAAAGATACATAAATCATTCTACATAAATCATTATTTCAGTTTGATTTGAATAAGGAAAAAAAGAATGTGAATTTATTTAACATAATCTTAAGTTTTAACGAATATCTACGAGTATACGATAGTATAAAAAATAATCAAAAACTTCTAACTGCATCCATCATTTTTGGTGATCATTTATTTTGATCATTATTTGATCATATTAAGAAAGATTCTGTTTTATCATCTTCCGCAAAATTAATGAACTGAGCAATCGTGCGGCTGCAGTTGCAGCTTTTCTACTTTCCTTGTTGTTGTTGTTTTTATTGCTGGTGTTAATACTGCTATTGTTGTTGCTATATGCTCCCTTCATGGTCCAGAACACATGCGATGTGCAGATGTGCTTCATCATAATTCATTTAATGAATGAGTTCAACCTGCTTTGATTTGCTTTATGATCCATCGCCCGTGCCTCCCTCTGTTCCCCTCTCTCTTTTTCTGTCTCCTTCAGTTGCTTTACGTCGTTCTTTTACTCACTCACTTACTCACTTATTCAATCATGCTTTCAGTCCGCCAGTCATTCATTCATTCGCATACAGGAGCAATTTTTCATGCAGCCTTCAAGTGTAGTTGGTAGTTTTTGTCTTCTTTATCGTTTTCTTTCTCATTGCTTCATCTTCTATGTTACTTCGTATTTTTTGCAGCGTAATTTTTCGTCTTTTAATTTTTTAATTTTTCGTTTCCTATTTTTATTGCGCCAGAAACAGAGCAACGGATTTTCATCTTGTCTCTTTCACGGGTTCCCTCTGATGGTGTCGGCAAAATAGGAGGTCGGTGGCGGTATTGTTGTTGTTATTGTTGTTGTTATGATTATAATTGTTGTTGCAGATGCTGATACTGTCTGATTGTCCATTGTCTGGGGTTTTCAAGTCTGTTGTTCCAGTTTTTTTGTGTGAATCAAAACAGATTAAGCTTGTCTTTGTCTATGATTTTTTTGTTAGTGTTATTGTTGTAGTTTCTGCTACTGTTGTTGTTGTTAAATCGCTTCCGTTTAGTTTTATAAATGATACAAATTTTAGAGAAATTTTCTGTTATTAAAATACACCAAAAATTTTGTGAAATTTAATAATTTAATTACAATATTTTCGACATTAAATGTGCTTTTACGTTGTTTTTAAATTTAAAAGACTGTATAAAGTCTAATTTAATTATAATTGAATTTAGAATTTAGTTTAAACTATTATTAGCTTGATATATTGAGGGTAAATATTGAAGCTAAGTATTGAAACGCAGTATTGAAGATGTTTTTATTTAAAGAAAAACAATGAGAATAGAATTCATTGAACTGTTTTTTAAGAAAAGACTTTCCTCCATTCTGGCTGCCTTTTCTTGGGGAGACTTTTTGTGTTCTCTTCTCGCGAATATTGTAATTTGTGTGTATTTGACAGCATTTGTCAGATTTCAATGATCTCGAACTTTTGTTGGGCCACCTTTTTTTAACCTTTCAAAACAGTCCACAGAAGACCAAAGATGAAAGACATATGAGCGAAGGACTTGAGTCATAAGTTCGGCTATAAGTTGGGCTGCATTGGATACTTAGTACCGTCCCTGATATTCTCCCCGTTCCTATCCATGTCGTAGTCTCTGTCCGTGTCTCTGTCTTCGTCAAAAGAGATGCTGCTGGAAATTGAATTGGCTTGAAATAATGTTGTTCCTTCTGTTGTTGTTGTGGTGGTTGTTTCTTAACCATTAAAGACTCTAAGCGCGCCTTTCGGAAGCTTCAGTGATCCCGCTTGAGTGAGTTTGAGTGTCTGTCGTCCGCCTTCGTCGAGAGGGCCGGAAGTCGGAAAGTTTTGCATTCATAATTTTACGTTCTGCGGCGATCTGTTGGGTTTTTCATTGTTTTATTTTATTTTAACTAAATTTATCGCTTTTAAATACAAAATATATACAAAGGAAGCTTGAATAACTTGCCCGAAAAATTGACATACACCACTTCACGTAGAGAAAGTTTAAAACTTAGGTTTATAGCTCATGAGTTAAAGAAAAAACTTGGAAACCTTTTTGTGGAAACATTATTTTGTGTTCTGAACAAAGAACTAAAGAATACTTTAAAAGTGAACCATTAAACATGAACATTATTGCGAACCACAATAAGTACCATTAACATGCTTAAAATTAACAGCAACAACCGTTAAATTAACTTTACTGAAGTATATGTTGAGCTTCGTTGGTCTTCAAAGGGTTTCAGATTACTACCGGGATGCTGATTGAAGAGTGGACAGTGACGGCGACGAAGGGGGGGGGGCGTCAAGTGAAGTGAGTGTTGATGTACCTCACAATTGGCGGGTGTCAACAGTCAGTACACTTGTAGTGCACAACGTCTTTTTGTCCATCGACAACACAAAATCGCGACTCGGCAACCGCAGCATTAACAGCAAATAGAAGCTGTTGTTTCTCTCGAAGATTCTGCTGATGGTGTTGTTTTTAGCTTCCAAGCAAAGCAATAAAATCGAAGTAATACAACGCAAAAGTAACCATGCAAATGACACTTGCTGAGTGTAGCGTGTTGTACGTGGCACATGCACTCTTGTGAGCAACTTGCAGGCATGCATGTAAAACAAATCACAGACGTAGCAACAGCAATAGCAACAACAACAACAACAACAACAACAACGATAACAACAACAGCCACAACAACGATAATGACAGAAGTAACAACTGCAGCAAGCGTAACAGCGACTTAATTAAAACTCCTTTAGTTAGAAATTGAAACGCTATTTAGACGTAACCACGAACAACAACAACTAACAAGTACCAAGAATCATAAAAGCAACAACTTTTAGCATTACAACGATAGCATTACAACGACAAAAACAATCACAGAAACAAGCAACAACAACAAAATCAACGGAAGCAAACAATTAACTCGCACCACGCAGAAAATCGAAAATAATATGAATACTTTTGTTTTTCCTATGCTTTTGTACTTGCTATGATGCACAGACAGAAAAAATGTTAATTATACAAAATAAATAAACAACCACTGATAGAAATAATTAAAAAAATAATAAAAGAAATAAAGAAATATAGGAAATATAAAACAAAATAAAGTAAAATAAATAAAATAAAATACAGATAAATTAAATGAGTTCAATAAATAAATAAACAAATGAACAAGAAAATTAATCGAATGAAATGAATTGATTGCAATCGAATTTGTGTCGCGGTTCCAGTTCGTCGCTTAAGTCTTTCGTATTCGCTACCAAAAAGAAGACGGTGAAAAATAATCGCAAACAAGTTTTTTATTTGTGGCCCCAAAAGCGTTGGGGGCCACACAGCGCATGCTTCACACAACAACCTCTCTTTCCCTCTCTCTCTCTCTCTGTCTCTCTTCCTCTCTTTCTCCAGAATCTACTCCGATTCACCACGCATTGCGTCAATTCTCAATATATTGGATTTGCGTGGGTGAATTTATAACAAGTTAGCGGTTTCTTTTGTTTTTACTTTGTTTTTTATTTCTTATAATTGTTTTTTAATTTTGTTTTTGTTCTTCTTCAGTTCTTTGACCCTTTTTTGCTTTTATTGCAACAAATATCAATAAATATCGGACAACTTTTAGTGGGTTATTTGTTAAGAGTTTCACCGACTCATACACAGAGCCACACAACCACATAACAAACACATTTAATATCTATTATTTATTTATTTTGATTAATACTCTTAAAGAAATTTCAAACGTGGCCAAAAATTGTAGCGCTTGTCACTGCGGAGGAACTGCGTCAGCCGTTTATTTTTCCTCTTACGTTGGTGTCATTCTTGTTGGCCTTCTTCCTGGTTGTTCGAGCTACTGTCAGTTGTCGTTTTACGTTCTATTTATTGTTGTTGTTGTTGTTCAGTATTCAGTAGTATGTTGTTCAGAGCTCCAAGTAAAAAGGAGAAACTTTCTCAATTTTGCTTTTGAAATTTAAATCTTATACGATTATAATATATAATAGCATCTGATTATTTTAAATGATGATTTCAGTTTGAGTATCCGCCCGAAATTTCCAAAATAATCGGTTCGGTTCGCCTTTTGAGCGTCACGATTTTCGGTGATTTTCGCTGTCATCAAAAACCGATCACTAAAGCGAATCACCGAAGAAAATTTAATTTTATGCCAACAACAACAGCGATAACAAAAGTCGCTTGTCGCTGTAATTTTACGGTGCAATGAAAGTTAATCTCAATATTTTCCAAAAACTTAAATGAACGAAAAGCAAGAGTAAAAAAAAGCTTTATTTAGGGTCGTTTAGTCGCTCGGTCGGCGGATGCTTAATAAAATAACCCACCAAGAGAGCCATCAAAAAAAAGAACCAACACCGCTGATGATAACAATTTTCGAAACGTTTGCGGGCTCTGCTGCTGCTGGTGTGCTACGCAGTGGTTGTTGTTGTAGCTTTCGTTGTTACAACAAAAAATAAGTTGTTGTTGTTGTTGTTATTGCTTTTATTAAAACCCATTTGCATATCTTGCCAGTGAACAACAGCAAAGCAGAGGAAAGAATGTAAAAAGCAACAAAAGGAAAAAAATTGGGCAGATAAAAAAAGGCAAAAGAAAGAAAAAAAAACTAGGAACAGAAAATGAAATCGAAAAAGGAAAATATTTGCATTCATTCGCAAAAACAGTTGCTTGAAAAGCCGTCAGCCGACCTGCGATTTCCACCTTCTGCCTTCTGCTACTTTGACATCTTCTGGAGGCTGCTGCTTCTACGTGTTTTCTGCTGTTGTTGTTGTTGTTGTTGTTGTTGCTATTTTTGCGCCAAGCGGCAGTGAAAACAATCCTCGCCAATCGACTGATCCAATAGAGTTTCTTTTCATTGCCAGCCATTCGTGTCATCATCAGCTGAAGCTGAAGCCACTCGTTGTTCGTTCATTAAAGCATTCAGTCACTCACTCACTCAGTCATTCAGTCATTTATTCGCTGTCTAGCGAGAGATTTCCAAATGTGTTTCGCTTAATTTTATTTTTCTGTTTCTGTTTCTGTTTCTGATTTTATTGTAATTCATTCATTGAGGTCACCCAGGTTGAATGTTCATCCTTTCGGCGCTTCGTTTCTTTTTGTTTTGCACGGCAATCAATATTATTAACCGGACGTTAAAAATTGCGGCAAATGCACGGCACAACTGTTGCATGCTGCTGCTGTTCCGAGTACTGTTGCTGTTCCTGTCAGAGATGCCATTGAAAAATGTTGCAATGCTGATGTTCAAGTGGATGTTGCTGTTGCTCTTGCTGGACTGCAAATAAACACACTTGCCTTGCGTATAGACTGTGTGTGTGGTTCTTATTGTGGTTGCTATTGTTACTGTTGTTGTTGTTGTTATTAGCCATGCTTCTCTTTAACGCTGACATGTTTAACAATCTACGCCAGCTGCTTGAGTAGTTGATGCGCTTGATTGGCTGCCGCAGATAATTTTGATTATTGATCATGCTTTATTGTTGTTGCTTTCATTGTTATTCGTTATTTTGCATTACTTGGCTAGCAGCTCTTACCACGGTCATTAATTAAATCGATGAAATGCGTAGAGCATTCATAGCGAGTTTGCTTCTTAAGTCTTTTGTGTTAATCGTACAAAAAGCTGTCATCCTTCTCATTAAATAATTTTTCACTTTCTTTTCTCTTCACCATTTACATGCTATTAAAATAAATTCATTTTCCAAAACAAGTTCTGAATAATTGTCGCGTTAGTGAAGTGTTTTAGTACCGTTCAGATGTTCAGCTCTCTGCGAATTACATTGAATTTTAAAGCAGGCAAAACGAAAGAAGTATTTAATTATTTTGTAATGTTTTTCATTAAATATGATAGTAAATAAAGTGGAAAAAATACAAGGAAAGTAATTATTAAATTAATATTAAATGATGAATGATAAAATTATGATAAAATTTATAGATTTAGGATAGATTTTTACAAAGCATTAAATTTAAAATATAATCTTAGATCAAATGAAGTTTTATTATTATTTTAGCATCTGTTAGCACCTGCTTGAAATCTGTTAGCTTTCTCTGTGTGTACAATTTTCTTGTCATTCTTAAGTCGTTCTCTCCAGCTTTATTACTTGCGTTTTTCTTGCTTGAAGCATTCTATCGAAGTTGAAGTCGACATCGACGACGAAGTCGAGGCTCGCACAATCAACACCTCCCACTGTTGATCGGCTTAATCAATTTCACTCTCGAGATTTTCCCAGAAATTCCACAGCAAACGACTTTCTACCGCGCAAAATCTAAGCAGCCGATAAGATTCTGCAACCTAAAAAATAAGATGAGAGAAGAGGGAAATGAAACCTCATCACAGCCAGATGCAGATCCTGCTGTCGTTAGCACAGAAAAAGAAACAAACAACTGCAACAAACATACAACAAATAAACAAACAACAAGAAAACAAAAAACAAACAAACAAACAACAAAACAAGCCTTTAAGCCAAGCAGGAACATGTGAAGCTTATGTGGGGAGTTTCACTTTTCGGCTGCCAAATCAGGAAAAAAGAAGAACTGCAACAGCAACAACAACAACCACAGCATGTTGCGTGTTGCAATCAACCCAAAAATAATTTACTATATAAACGAAGAAAAGGAAGAAATTTAAAACTGGAATATCAATGAACCTTTGAGTGGCACATAAAAGCAGCAGCTTGGAAGAAGGGAAGGGTTGAGGAGGACGAGGAGGAAGAGAAGGAGGAGGTGGAGAGGGGGAGAAAAGTAGAAATTGCAGAAGAAATGGAAGACGATTTTGTGGATGCCTTTGTTGCTTTTGCTTTCAATGCAATGAAAATAAGAAACTTTATTTATTTGAAATTTGGTCACTGCGACTAAATCACAAATACAAACACACACACACACACACACACACACACACACAGATACACGCATACACACATACACACATACACATCGAGGCTCATTTATTCTCGCAGCGTCATCGCGATTCAGCTACGAGACTTTCCCCATGCGATGGTAATAAATAAAAAGTCTCCTCTTCGTCTTCTTCTTCTTTTTCGGACTCTTCACAGCCAGGAGTTGTTTGTATTCAGTGCAGCTGGAATTAAATTACAATACTTAATATTTAGTTGGTGGTTTTAGTGGATGGCTTTTATTTTTCCTTGGTTAAACTTCAACCTTTTCCCGAGAAGATTAAATCAAGTTTTTTAGGCGGCGCATAGAAAACCGCTTTAGATGTGTGTGGAAAATCCACTAAAAATATTTAATGTAATAAAAATAGAAATAAAAATTCGAGTAGCTACTGCTTTTGTAGCTTCTACGACAAGATTTCCTTTTAACTATCGCTGAATGCTGCGAAATTTCTGCGTCTGCTTTTCTGATGCTCGCTGACTCGCAGGCTGATTTGATGACTTGCTGCTTTAACGGATTCTTTCCCGCTCCGATAGACTCTGTGGCTGTGGTTGTGGCCAGTCTGGTTTCGTGACTCTCGTCGATTTCTCATCACCTCTCTGTCACAAATAATAATAAAAAAATAAGCAAAAATCGTATGTGTCAACCTTCAAAGCGTCACTCAAAGTGATGAGAAAAAGGAGCGAAATCTCGTCACAATGAAAATGAAGCTGGGAAAAATGGCCTCAAGTAAAGAAAATCGGCCCCGAATTAAATATGAGGAGTATTTTTGCCATTTGCTTTTCTTTCTAATTCTTATGGATGAATCAAATAGCGAAGAATTTTCAATCGGCATTTAAACCGTACTCATTGCATTTCCGTTGTCATACGCCCCTCTTCTTCTTCTTCGTCCACTCCTCCAGCTGGTTTACAATCAATTTTATATTCGTTGACAATTTCTCCGTCGCATTAACAGTCAACTTAATAGTCAACAGAACAGTCAACAGAACAATCAACTTAACATTTCAGTGACAGTCGCTTGCTTGCAGTTGTTGTTTTTTGTATGTTAGCATGTTGTTTTTGTTTTTCTTTGTTACCGAGTGGTTTTTATCACCGAGTGACCATATTTTAAGTAATTTGGTTAGTTTGACGGTATTTTGTGACACTTTTAGTTGCGTTTCCTTTTTTTTCTTGGGGTTGGTTGTTGATCAGTGTTGCGGCATAAATTGAAAACATAACATAATATAAAATAAAATGTGTCCACTTTCAAAAATTTTTCCAGACGTACACATATGTATGTGTCCCATCGCCGGGACTGCAGTTGATACTTTATTTGCCTCGCTTCGCTAGTAGCTACTCTTTTTTTGCTGTTTGTATTTTTGTTACGTTTAACCCATTAATATGCTTGTAGAAATGACCACAAATTAACCTTAATTATTAAGGGGCTGGCCGACGCGATTCTTTGATGTTATTTTACGTTTGTTTATCTGTTGTTGGTATTTAAAAGCGAACTGAAGATTAGTGAACAAATTATGTGCTTTATACACGATAGAGGTTTTTTGTGTGTTTTTTCTCTTCTCTTCGCAAATATTTTTGGACTTTTTTCATCTTTTCTGATACTCGTAGAAGTTGATGAAATATTTGATGAGCTGTAATTTGTTGTTCTTGATGTAATCAAGAAGCAGCTTGAGAAGCATTTGTTTTGCCGCGATCATGAACATTTGCTGTGAAAAGAAAGAGTTTTGTTCTTCTTCCCTTTCTTACTAATCTTACTTCTTCTTCTTTTCTTCTCCTTCTGCTGTTGAAATGAATGCATCCTCGCATCATATAAAAATGATGAAATAATGAATAAAAACAAATTTTACGCATTCTCTCACAAAAAAAATGGAACCGTTAAAATGTTACACTATTAAAATGTGAGAATTTGAGTGTAATGAGTAAGAGAAGGATAAAAAAGATGAAGAAGATGAAGAAAAGAAGAAGGCGACGACGGAGAAGGAGGATTATTTCCAGAACAGAGCTCTTTAGAGAGCAGCTGCGAATCTGCTGCTGCTGAGAAAACAAAAAAATTAACTTTAATAATTAATGAATTTTTAGTTTTATAAACAAAAGCTTCAACTCTGCATGAACATGAAGATTCTTCAGAATCTCCTCTACTCTCGAGAGGTGAGAAGTGGGGGGAAAAATTTTAAGCTGAATCGCTTGTTTCTTAATCGAAAATCGATGCACGAGTAAATCAATCGAACGAATTTTGTACTTTTGTAAATCGTTTCACGGTTGGAAATAAAAAACAAAAATTCTAAATAGTAAAGAAGCACGCTAGCATCTTTACAATACCCTGTCTCCGTCTCTTTACGTCTTTTTCCCTGTCTTTCCCTATCTTTCTCTGTCTCTTTTATTATCTCTCCCCACCAACACTTTGAATACCTTTATAATTATGTACCCACTTAATTCAGATTTCTTGTTCGTTTTTTACTGTAAAAGAGAGAAAAATGCTTTTGCTAATGATCAATGATGATGATGATGATCAGATCGACTTTGATTTTTGATGATCACAAGTACAAATCACGCTGTTAACGGGTTAAAGGTACACATTGTAATTAAGATTAAGATTAAGGGTTAAGAGTTCGTTTTGGATGCACATCGAACACTCTGTTGGAATTTTTTGACTACGACTTTGATTTTCTCTTAATGAATGTACAATGTATGGATTGTTTTCTTTATTTATAATTTGTTGATTACATTAACTCTTCTTACTTTCACTTTTCTTTCAAATCGTTTAATCATATATGTAAAGGAATTTCAATTCTAAATAATATACAATGAAGAAAAATACACAAGTAACTCCATTTATGTTTAATTATTTCATGTTTAATTTAATAATAAACACAATAATAAAATTCCTTTGATCCTTGAATTTGTGTGCTTAAAATAGTTTCTAAATTAATTCAAAATTAAAAATTTTCAGCGGAATATTAAGATTGTGCTATTAAATTATCAATTTTAAGGTTGAAAAATTAGCATCTGTTTTTATTAGTAATTTTCATTTATTATTGCATTTTATTACTATTATTTTTATAATTTATTTATCATTCATTCTTGTGTTTATTATTTCCCTTATTTCTGTTTTATTTTCATTATAAATTTTATTGTTTCATTGTATATAAGTTCTCTTTATTAATTTGTTTCAATTCTATTCAATTCTGTTCTAGTTTTGCCATGCTTTATCGCATTTGTGCTTCTTTTAAATCCTATGAGTTTATTTTATACATTCTTTTATAAATATTTATATCATGAATAATTTAAAGAGTTGCGATATATCTAAAGCTTGGTTCTTTTTCCTCTTTTGCTCTGTTATTTACTAATAAACCATGTTGTGGACTGATTTTTCCATCCAAACGCTTAACGCAAAAAATAACCTAATTAATAAGACGACAACTGTTGTTGTTGTTGTTGTTGATGTTGCTCCCACTATAACTGTAACTGTAGCAACACAAAAACAATCAGCAACAACTTTTCACCTACATTTTAAAGCCACTTAATGCCACAAGATATGCATCTAAGCTGCTGCTGTTGTTGCTGCTATTGTTGCTGTTGTTGCCATGGCTGCTTGTCACAGTTCGCTCAAATGTAGCAGACAGCAACAACAACAGCAACAGCAACAGAAACCAAAGCAACAACCATCACATCTTCTGCAAGGAATGCTGCCGTTGCCGCTGTTGCCTGTTCTTGCTCTTTATTTATACAACGGAAACTTGCTGCTGGCAGACTTGAAGGTGCCTGGGTGCTGCGGCTTCGGCTCGGTTTCCTCAGAGCATCTTTCCTTCCTCCTCCCCCTGCCCTGCCCGATCAATAGTTCTGTCTGCTGCCCATTTTGGCTTAAATTCTTCACATTAGTCGTTTTTATTGCTGTCGCCGTGTCGCTGGTGACATCGAAATAATTTATTTTTCTTGTCTCTTTTTTGCTGGTTTTCCGCGAGAAGAAAAACCAACGCTTGGAGATGAGCTCTTGCTGGTGCACCTTCTGCATCATCACCATCATCTTCTAGTTAATTTTCTTGTTCTTCATGTGCTTGTTCTTTTTTTTGTTTCCCTCATGCATCGTCTTCCTCTTCTTCTGTTCTGAATAAAGAATAAAAGAATGCTTTAAGTGCATGCATTGTTTGTGATGCTTTTGTGCTTGTGTCACCATCTAAAAATTGCTATTTAAGTGGCATGCATTCATTATAAGCTCCCATTATTCTGATTTCATCTCCACCCCCCTCCCCTCTCCTCCCTCCCACCGGCGGCCGATCAACAACTCCTCTGCTTGGCAACGAAACAATTCTGAGGCAGCGAAAGTTGACCCAGTGAATGCAGTCATGTTTTTAACTTTTTCTATTTTTTATTTCTTTGCATTCTGTTTTTTGTTTCTTTCCTTCTTTTCTCCCCCTCCTTCTCCCCCTTTCCATCTCAGTCTAAAATAGTTACATCAAATCAACTCAACAAGAAGGAGGAGAAGAAAAACAGCAACCGAACAACAGGTTGATTGCGGCAAAAACAACCTCAACAAACCACAAAAGAAGTTGAGGGACACTTTTGGCCGTGTTTGTGTCTGGCTTCGAGTGTGTGTGTGTCTTCAATGGTGACTCGGTCGCTTTTTCTGACCAAGAAATTTGTGAAAATTTATTTGGTATTCTTTGAAGTGACACAAATTTGTGTAGAATGAGAAAGAAATGGAAGAAAGAATAAAAAACTGCAAACTTTTTCTACATTTTTTCTATTAATAGAAATACATTTCTTGTTGTTGTTTTTGTGTATTCTGAGAATTCTGTAGAATGTAAAATATTCAATAATTCCAAACATGTTGCGGCCGTCAGTAAACAAAAAAAACTTGTCTGAATATTTTGAACTTTCATTTAAAGTCTCGAGAAATCACGATTTATTACTAAGAAGTCAAGCCAAGTGTGAGCGAAGAAGAAGAAGCAACTGCATTTTCCCGTAGTTTTATTTCAAAAATGTTCCTCTATTTTCAGAGTTTTCTTTCTTTTTTCTTTCTTTCTATTCATCATCTTTTGTTTTATGTGAATATTTATATTTATTTATACTACTGCTGAAAAGGTTTATTTTAGGAATCATTTATAATGATTTACTCCCTGACACTTAATATTTATATTTTACTTAATTTGTGTTTCCTTCTATCGTTTTAGATTAATTTACGCACAGAGATTTTAAGCACGTTTCACATCGAACACTTTGCAGGTAAGTTTCGAAAGAATTCCAACTTCAAATTGATGAAGGAGAAAGAAAAGCACGCTGCTGAGCTGTGTGTGGCATGTGGCATCATAACTGTAACAAGAATCGGTGTCGTGACCTTAAAATGTCCCTTAAAATTTAGCAAATACTCAGCTCAACGTAGCGCAGCTCAGCTCAGTTCAGTTCAGTTAATTTGTATGCAGCAAACGACGCAGCGAAGGCAGCCGTTCAGATGTCTGTTTGTTTGATAGGCTTCTAAGAAAGGCGTGTATTGTGGTTGTTGTTGTGCCTTTTGTTGTTGCTGTTTTAGTAGAGCTTATACAGTCTTGAGTGCAGAAGTTTTGCGGACCCAATTTAATTCACAAAGGAATGTTTGTGGCTCTACAATTGGCATGATTTTGTGTCACTATTTTATTACTATTATTAGTTTATTTCTATTATTATTTTATTACTATTATTAGTTTATTACTATTGTTAATGTTGTTATTTTCATTATTTTGTTATTATTATTAGTTTTGTTCTTATTATTCTCCATGTTCTGAATGTTTTTTCTTGTTGTTGTTGTTTTTGTTGTTGTTGCAACCATTTTCCTGCAATCAAAAAACACAAATATGACGATCACGCACTCTACAACATGCGTTTCTAACTTAGAATGCGTTGGTTTAAATGGTTAGTTAGTTGGTCAAAGCATTCACAATGAGGCCGCATCTGTTGTTTGTTAGTCTGTCTGTTTGTCTGTCTCTCCGTCTGTCTGTTTGTCTGACTCTCCACCTGTCTTTACTGATTTGTGTTCCTCCACTTGCTTGTGGAGGAGAAATTTTTAAGTTGGTCAGCTTTTACGCACGACAGCGATGACGTGAAGCTAAGCCAAGTCTAAGGCTAAGCTTATAGAATTGAATTGAATCAACTCTTACGTTGTTGGAAGTAAGTGAAAAAATGTAATAATTGTTGTTTTCTTATAAGGTGCTTATAAGCAGTGCAGCTGCGATGGCGGCTGCTTTTTCTGACTTTTATTGGCATCTGCTGTCAGCTAGAATATGCGGCCGTCACTCTTCTATGACTAAACATAACTGTCCAGTCACCACGTTTGAGCATGCAATGAATGCTTGGTCTGGAACGCCCAATATTTTAGAATCCATGAATTCTTTCGTCTTTTCTGAGCCGCATACAAAAATATGTAAGTCTTTAGCTAAAACAACAAGAAGAAAAACAGAAAAAAATCTCTGCTTATTTCAAGTTACATCAGATTACAAGTCAATGACTCTGAAAGAGTGTGTTTCTCTTAATGTGTCCATGTCTGTGTGTGTCCATGTTTGTTTGTGCGTGTCCATGTCTGTGCGTGCTTGTGTCGATGTGTGAGTATGAGAAATGTGTCATTAAATAATAAAACATAAAAATCTGTCATGTTGTTCCTTTGTCATCAACGGAAGACATCAACTCATCTTCATGGATTAGTGTTGGCTGTCGTTCAGGTGCAGCTATCAACTGGTACACAAACAGCAACAACAACAACAATAAAATCACCAACAACAACAGCAAACACACGCACACACTCTGACTGCAAGTGATTTATAATGAAAACTAATGCAATCGTGTGTAAAAGTAGAGCAACCAATTCTAAAGGTTCTGTTCTTCTTCTTGCGTTGCTGCCGTCCCGCTTCTCGGCATGCTTCATAAAACTGCTTTCAAATGTTATTCATTGCACAATTATTAGTTCCCATTTATGGGGAAAAACATTTTAAGTTGTGGCCGTGGATCGCCTGCTTTATTTATTAGTTTCCGCCAGTGTTTCTAAAGAAAGGACTTCAAAGGTTGTGTTTTGCGAAGACGATCATCTTTTGATCTGTGCAGAAATTGATGTGTTTTTTTCGTATCAAATGTGATTGAATTCAAAGCTTTCAAGTTGAAAGCAAAGCATTCGTTTGTAGCAACTTAATTGTTCACAGTACTTAAGAGAGATGAGTCAGTGAAATGAATTGAATTGGATTAAAAACGGAATCTTGATCCTTTATTTTGTCTTATTTTCATTTAAACAATAATAGAAATGAAGCAGATTGAGCAGCAAGAGATCGACAAATAGACACTCACTCAATACAAGGAATGCAGACATTGCAAATACGAAGCAATACAAATGACTTGTAAATTAAAAATAATAACTATAAATTATCACAAGTTTAAAGTTGAAGTAATTAATTCGAAAAATGCATTAAAAGAATGTTTTCTTTTACCGAACCGAAGAATTCAAAAGGGTTCGTTTCTTAAGTCCTTTCAAGGGAGGCAGAAACTCGTATGAATTAGGAAACAAGTTCGTTTCTTAAGTCTTCTGTCTGGAAACCGAAGAAAGTAATATATTATTTTTCCCTTCTTAGCTTTTTATTTTAAACTTTTTTTACATGTTATTTATTTTCATTAAAGCTTTGCTTAAACCATGTTGCTAAATTAACAGCACGAAACGGATTCATCAAATGCAATCAGTTCAAGCTGCTTAACTGCTGAAATACTTCTAAAGAATTTTTTAATTGAATTTGTTGGTTTTTCTTAAATTTTTTGCTCGGCGAAAAATTTCTCAAGAAAAATCGCCTGATTATTAGAAGAAAGCAGTGAAAATTTCACTTTGGCCAGCTCCAATAATTGTTGGTATTAAACTAATTACGCGAACATTTAACGGTAAATACTCGTAGTTAATATGATGTTATGGCCAATTACAAGTGAGTAACAGAGAGGGGAGGAAATAGAGAGAGAGAGAGGAAGACATAGCGTACATGAGAAACGTGAACATTCTTGTTAAACAAACAAAAAACTTACTTGAAGCCACGAATTCCTTCAATTAGGCCAAATGTACCACTAAAATCCAGAACAGCAAAAGCAACAACAACACGCGGTGACCTTTGTGGCCCACGCTGTGGTAGTTTCTAACAATTGAACTGTGGCTATAAAAATCACTGTGTTAACAGACCTCAAAATTCCTTCGGGTCGATTTTTGCCCAATCGAAATGAAGTTGGGACCATAAAACAAGAGATTAAAAAAAAATAACTACGTGAAGAATAACTGGGAGAACAACAATAATAACGAGAACAATAAAAACAAAACAGACACCAGCAATAACCACAAATTGATTATCAAACTCTGTTGCTACAAACAAACAAACTTCGAGATTTTTAACAAGCATTTCTAATAACAAGCAATGGAGAGAAGAAGAAGCAGCAGTGGTTGAGATAGAAAGAAACCAACAACAATAGAAGCAGCAGCAGCAACAACTGCCACAATTAGCCACCAACATTTGTGAAATTTTATTAACTACAAACGAGGAACTGCTATTGTTTTTATTATTTTTTTAATCTTTGCTTTTCTTCCTTTTTTTGTTGCTGCTGCTTAAAATGTTCCACGGACTCTGATGCTTGATTTTTCGGAGGTATCTGCTGCAGCTCCTGCCGGGAATCGTTAACAATCACCAATGTTTTTAATGTCCTCGTAAAATAAAATTTTACAAGCTTTTCGTGATCGTGGGTGGCAACATTAATAAAAACTGTACAAAAACAACAACAAAAGGAAAGCTGACGAAGGCTCTCTGTAGATCCACGCTCGATCTCTCTCTCTCTCTCTCTCTCTCTCTCTCTTTTCCTTTCCTCACTGCTTCTCTGTGAGTCTCTTTCGCTCCATCCTTTTTTTTAACAGAAGGCGGAATCCAGCCGATATTCAGTCATTCACAGCCTCAACAATTGACTGCATTTCTTTTAATGAACTGCAACAAGGCCGCTGTTTTTAAGGATGCCCGTGTTGTGTGGCTCTGGTTGCAGAACACGCCAGCCTCGAAATTACTCCAGATTAAAACACGGAATCGCTTTTGCCAGAATGTTTTTGAAACTATGCCACGAAACCGTCATAAAGCGGTGTTAATTTAACCTGCCCTCCTATCGGAAGTTCGGAAGAAAGCCACGCGGGCACACATTAGAAATACATAATAGATTATAGATGAAAATATCGATAATTGGCAATAAGATGTACTTCAAGATTGGTTTCGAATTCGTCTCTTCGAAATTCGGCACTTATATCAGTACTCGTTGATTTCTATCGAGTGCATGGAAAGTTTTCGAGAAGCTCATTTAAACTGTAGAAACATTAAAACTTTTACACTCGCATTTGATGGCTGCAAGAAGAGATACTTTCATGATCTTATTCCGTAGAGACATGGTAGTAACTATCCTCAAATCTACCATCTGTACTTCTGCCTGGGTTCTTCTAGCCTTATTCTCTTTCTTTTCTATTTTGCTCTTCTACTTCTTCTTGTTGTTGTTCTTCTTTTTGGTCTTACTTCTTCTTTTGCTGACTGACATTTCATTGAATGCATTTAAACGGCGGCTTCAGCTTTCTATGTTTTCGGTTAGCAACAAAAAAGAATGCATAAAATAAAGACCAGAGCTGAACAGTGTTCCGTCCCGGGCCCTCGCCCCGCATATTTAAGCAATTAAGTAATGAACAATTATTTAGTCAAAGTGATTTAACAACAAAAGGCAGCAACAGACGCGGCGGAAGCAGCAGGAGTGGCTGGCGGCTGCAGCAGAAGTGGCAGCTGTAGAAAAATCAATATCATAAGAAACCATCAAGTCAACAATCAATGTTGCTCGCAGCTTAATTGCAATGTTTTTTATTGGTGTTGTGCTGACGATGCCGCTGTTGTTGTTGTGGTGGTCGTTTTTATGGTTGCTGTTTAATTGCTGCTGTTTAATTGTGTTGTTTGTTTTAATTAGCTGACGGAAAGATAGACTGGCCAACACACAGACAGAAACAGGCGCAGATGGATATACAAACACACAGGCAGAGTTATAGAGAGCGAGGGAGAGGCGGAAAGAGAGAGAGAGAGAGAGAGAGAGAAAGAGAAAAAATAGAAAGATATGCAAGCAGAAAGTCAGCGATATCGAGAGTTAGTAAAAAATGGCCAGAGACTGAAGATAGTAGTCCGAATCTGTCAGAAAAACTGTCAAAATCACTACCAGAGGCACCCAGAGATCTTTAAAGATAACCACGGACGAACTACGGAGACAACCAATGATAACTACAGATAGCTTAAGGTAGATACACCCAGAGATAGCTAGAGGTTGTCAGGGACTCCGAGATGGTCTTAGATGGAGAGAGAGTAAAGACACTGTCAGAGCAAACCAGAGGTCACCAAAGACATTCGGAAACTGTAATTAAAGAAAAAGAACTTGAGACATAAGACTTGAAAGAGGCAAACAGAGACAATCTGAGATAATCAGATATTATACTAGAAGAGATCAATGAAAATACTGCCAGAGACCTACAGAAGCTGTCAGTAGCTCTGTGAGAAGCAGTTATAGAATAGAGATAATCAGATAGCAATATAGAGACAGATAATCAGAGACAATCAGTGGTTATCCAGAGATGGCGAGAGATAGCCTAATAATGCCAGTTATAGAAATATTACCAGAGATAGTCTCAAAAATATCCAGAAACGGACTTGAAAAGAATCATTTTGTGTGTTTTCTTTGTAATTATTAAACTCTGATCGTCCAGAACTCATAAAAACGATTTGTTGCTTTACTAACCCAATATTTTCTCTGTAGGATTTTTGTTTAGCTTTTTCTTAATGAAGTCTGTTAATTGCTTTTGTTGGATTAGTTTTTGTTATGGATTCAATATAAAAACTAAAGAGTTTTTTAAGCATCTTTCATTAAAAGCTATACGGGTTGAAAAGAGAAGAGTGGCATCGGTAACAAAGAACAAATCGATATTCGGATGTATGTGAAATGTTTGCGAATGAACGTATGAATGGATAGTGTCTGAATGGATAGTAACTGAATGGTTGGTATCTGTGTGTGTGTGCAGTAGTGTACAGTAGTAGTTGAGATGCATTTAACAGAAGATGGTTAATAAATGTCTGCTTTGTGGAATTAAGTATGGATAATTTATTGGGAAGGAACGAAGGAGACGTAGAAGTAAAGGAATAAGAAGTAAGAGAAGAGTGAAGAAAAGGTAAAACCGTGAATAACCATTTATACGCCTTTCTTTGACCCATTTCAAGTGTAAATATTAGAATACTTTTTAGAGAAAACTTCTTTGCTTGATTTTTGTTCGTTTTCGGTGTTGTTTTATATAACTGTCTACAAGTTTTATTTACAGTTCAATGAAAATTTCACCAAAAGAGTCACATTGCCGAATTGTATTTGAATCAATTTATAAAGTAAATGTTTATTTTTTAGGAACACGTTTTGAAGAATTATTAAAAATGGGAGCCCGAAAAACGGGGAACAAAGGAACGCGTTCGTTTCTTAAGTCTTTTATATAAGACGGTGTGAACAATTTTTTTTTATTGTGTGTTTGGTTTAATTTTTGTTATTTTTGCTATATTTTAATCTGCTGTATTTGTTGTTGTAGATATACTAAAATTGTCTTTGCTGTTGTTGTTGCTTTGGTTTTTTGCCATTAAAATTTAGAGCATAACTGCAACTATTGTGTGATGTAGCATAAATAATAATAGAATAGAACGTTGCTGCTACCCCAACAACAACAACAACAATAGCCCCCCAACAAGAACAACAAGAACAGCAAAAACAACTACAACGAACTGCATCTTCTTGTGTTGTCCATAAATAATGAAGCAACACAAACGCTTGGCACAAAAATGGCACACGAGCTGCACCTAAAGAGGCCAGAAGCGATGCAGCGCTGTTGTGATCGCTTCTGCTTCTTCAAAAAACTGACAGATGTTGCTATTGCAATTGTTGTTGTTGTCGTTCTGTTTGTTGCTAACCGCCTTCATTAATGACGTTCATTAAGTGCCGCTGCACCAACCTTTATTTAACTTGCAATCTGTAAGAGCAGCAGATTTCTTTCTCCTTCCCCACTTTTCAATCTTCCTTTGCTGGTTCTCCTTCATACTCTTTTTCCGTTTCTTTTCCTTCCTCCTATTCTCCTGTTTTTTCCATTTTTTCTGCTATTACTTGCAGTTTCTTCTTGTTCCGTAGTTTCGTCTTGGATTCATTTATAATTTGCTGTAATTATGCAGAAATACCATGCAACAATATCAACAAAGCAAGCAGCAACAACTACAAGAACAACACCTACAACAGCTACAACAATTGTCTCTTATTTTTTGCTTAATTTAATTTAAGTTTCTAGGTCATTTTATTAACAAAGATAAACCTTGTTAGCCATTAGTTTATGTTCGTCGTTGTTGTATTTTTTTTATTGTTGTTTGTTGGTCTTCAAATTTATTGTCATTTAAATAAGAGTGCTGCTTTGAATGAAGGAAGGGGGGGGGTGGGTGGAGGGGAGGGAAGAGGAAGCAGAGGCAGAGACAGAGACAGATGGAGAAACACAGCATCATTAAAAACCACGTATGAATTTATATTTTGTTTTTTTCAGGGAAGCAAAAAAAAAACAGATTTTTAACAAGTCTATTAAAAAACGAAGAAAAGCATTCTTTATTATATGGTATTTAATTTTATGGTTATTAACTATTACAGTGCATTTTTAAACATATCCTAAAAATACTTTTCTTTCCTGAATTTTTTTGGCTATTCTGCTCTGTGTAAAAGAAAGCGATGGCTGCAAAAATTTAACCTGAACAGTTATTTAAGTATCACTTGGATATCACTTAGAGAATATTAAAAGCAACAACAACAACAGTATTAGCAACATTTACTTGCACTCATTACATTTTCTACTTTCTTTGACCGAGAGATATTATTTTATCGAGGTTTATTTTGTGAATTTTGTATGCTGAGCATTTTTAAACTTATTTCTCTTGCGGGATTTTTTATTTTAACTCAACAGACTGAAGTTGGATGAAGATACCACGCGACGGGTAACCATCAAGACCTCAGTTGACCATCATTAAAGCGCTGCGTGACAGTTTTCTCACATGCTGCTTCGGGTTTTTTTGAGTTCTTTTGAACTGAAAAAACTTGCTTTCAAAGGTTGCTTTGACTTCTTTTCTCTCTCTTTCGTTTTTGATAGTAGAAGTGAAGTGAGCCGAAGTCACACTTTCATACGCGTCACGTTCTTCTGCATGACGACATGTAAAAGGCATTAAATTCATAAAAAGCAAAAAGAGATCTTATTTTGGGTTTAATTAGTCTTTTGTACCTTTTAAAATGAAAGTGTTTTGGAGACACATAGCGAAGGAGAGCAAAGAGAGAGTAAGTGAGAAGGAAGACTACGGGGAGAGCGAAAGAAAAAAGAGGAGGAGAGTAAAATACTGGAAAATATTCCAAAAAAAACAGAAAGTGGGCCTTTAAAGTGAAAAGAACACAACAACGTTGTTTTAATGGTTGTTGTTGCCATTAATAGTTGTGGGTCCATATTTTTTCCCAGTTTCTTTAAACCGTTAAATGTGAAGTGAAATTTTGTGATAAATAATAATATATTCTCTAGAACAGAGCCACATCGACCTGCATTTCATTGGAACAACCGATCTAATTTATTATTTTAGCCTAATGTTTAAATAATGGTTAAATTTTCAGCAGAAGTTCTCTATGTGGTTGTTGTTGTTGTTGTACCCATATTTATGCTTGCAATTTCCATAACGATAACCGCAGCGTGAACAACGCGCAAAACAACAGGATCATTTCACACTTACACCATCAACAACGGCATCAGAGTCAGCAACAATAACAACAACAACAACAACAACAGAAGAGCAACTTAGTACTAGATAACCACCACACCCAGGCACCGTTTGGTTACCATTGCCACATTTTAAGCAGCACAACGATTGCCATTCTTTATCAGAACTTAGAACCGTAGCGTTGCCATCGCCTCAGAGTCGTAGAACCGCCGCAGCCGCTGCCGCCGCCGCCAAACAAAGTCGGCGATCCGTTCCGTTCGATTGGAGAGCGCTACAACCTGCTTCTGCTGTTGCACTGCTGGCTTCAACATGGAGCTGCACTGTGATTGTGGCCACACAGCGGCTGCCATTCGCCAGAGTGTCGACGATTCGACTGACTCGAAAACTGATTTCTTTCCGGCCTTCGATGTTCGGCTGGAGCAACATCATCGATGAACATACGATGAACTGAATTGAGAATCGCATAAATTTATCTTGTAACCGCAACGACGATCGAATTCAATACACGAATTGAATGTTGTCGGAATTCGGAATTCAATTCGCGTGCATTTAAACGTGTGAATGCGCAGGGTATTTTACAAGAATGTGCGGCGTAATTTCCAGCATGTGTATTTAACGAGTTGCTGTTATTTTTTCCCGTTGAAAGTTTGAAAAGGTTAGAAAAGAACTAAAAAGCGTGCTACGAAGAAAACCCACGTTGTTAGTTCTTTCTTTCTTTCTCAAAGCGCTGAACACTCTGTTACTTTGCCGTAGAGAGAGAGAGATAATACCCTTTCAGCCTCTCTCTCCCTCTCCTCCTCTCCAGATGGTTCACAGAAATGAAGGAAAACGCTTCAGCGGCTCTTTTTGTACAGCGACGAGAGGCGACGCGGCGCGACTCCATTTCCATCAAACGTCGGTGATGATAAACAGCACTCCAGAGATTCCATTACGCGCGAATTACATACCTGAAATTATTACATTTCAGCGTTTATGCGGTTGCTTAATTTAAAAGCGGCCACAAGTTTGTAGCCACGGTGCAGCGCTTTTGACCCCAAGGCGCGATTAAGCAGCAGGAGTGAGAATGTGATCGAGAGCTGAAATTAGTATGGACATCATTTCTATTGAACTGATAATGAACTAAAGCTTTCGTAGCGCGATACTTCTTCTTTTTTTTTTTTTTTTGGTTTTTTAATTTAAAGATTTTCCAGAAATTGAAGTAATTCTAAAAAAGTGATAAAATCGCAGTTGTTCACAAGCACTTAACCCAAATTTGGTTTCGATACTTTGTTGCAGAGCCAAACAGTTGACTTTAAATGGTTGGAAACTGAGACGCAGAGGAAGGGGAGGAAGACGAGGAAGCAGAAGAGTGCTGGGAGTTGTTTCTGGAAGATTACGTAACTCAGTAGTTGTCAACCAGCGGCCACCGCGTTCGAACCGTTCGTTTTAATTAGTTACATGAGTACGTTTTTAATTGGCACCTTTTGTGTGGTTCCTCTAACTAACGGCACGTCGCTGCTTTTGTGGTTTAAGAGGTGACACCGTAAAATTCCGCTTAAGTTTAAGAATTTTGCATTCTTGTCGTTGACACCGCAAAACGTGGCAAAAAATGTATTCTTTTTAGACACGCGGATGAATTGAAATGTTGTCAATGATTGTTAATAGCTTTTCTTTTTATGAAGAAAATTTTTGAGTTAAACTCTGGCTTTAGTTGAATGAGCTTTTTAAATAAACACAAAGGTGCATCTGTTGAATTTGAAAATAAATTTATATCGTATTAAAAATATTGCACGAGACTAAAGAAAAAACTGAACTCTGCAATTGAAATGAAATCCACAGTAAAAGCAATCGAAAAACGAGTAAAACACTAATAATAATTCTTATTATTGAACAATCAAGAATTTTCACGCACGCGTGGCGCTTGGAAGAAAACCAGCAAAGAATAGAGAAGAATTTCAATAGAAGTTGCATGCGGCGGCAACCTGGCCACAGCGCATTCTTGCACTCTGCTCAGTTGCGTTGCATGCTGCTGCTGCTGATGTTGCTGTTGCCATTGAAATTGATTTCAGTCTTTACGTCATCATTTGCATTTCAATCAATGCATGCATAATTTTAATAAAGCGAGATTCAAAGAACAGGTTGCCCGGCAGCTGTTTCAATGCGAGTTGCGATGCTCCGAAAGCAGCTTATTATTTTGTAATGTTTTCCTTTGATTTTTCTTATGTTTTTCTTGTGTTTTTCTTGCGAGTTTTCCATTGTAGTTGCCTCCAACGCAAGAAGAACAGATACAATTTTATTATGCTGTTGATACCAATTCGAATCAAACGTCATGCTTTCTGTCGGTCTCTCCTCCCGTTTATTGGCCCGTCTGCGGATCTTTTGTTGCGTTAGTTTTCGATGTTATGGTCAATGACATCTAAGATAAATATGCAAAACATGTATCTCGCTCTCTGTATAAAGAGATCAATGGACGCAGAGGCAGGCAGCCATACAGACAGACAGCCAGCCAGTTAGACGCTGTTTTCGCAATTGTTTTAAACGCGTTTACATCTCCGCACATTTATTAGCTGCACTCAGGCTCGAGCCGATTGAAGCAGCTCGAAGCTGGTTCTTGAAAAAACCTCAGGTTTGCTTTCTGAAAGCTTTCGTTGCTTACGAATGCATTGTTCTGCATACTCGTCGTTGCATAGCGTTGAGAATTAAGTGCAGTTATAAATGGCACTCGATGAGCTGGGACTTAATTATGGATCGTGCCATTGTTGTTGATTGCTTCTTGTTGTTGATGCTTTTGTGGTCACTCTGTGCGCAAGAAAGAATGCCGTTGGTTTTTGACAGAAACCGAGAAGTAGAAGAAACAAGAAGAAGGAAAAACAAACACAACATTGATATCTATGTAAATAAATATAAATTCCTTTCAAAGAAAAAAAAATTACTTAAATGAAATGTTGCTTAAATGAAATATTGCTTAAATGATATTATATATTGCTTAAATGAAATATTGGTTAAATGAAAAATTAGTTAAGTGAAATATTGCTGTACCAAAATCCTGCTTAAATTATGTGATAAAATCTTATGGTTTCAAACATTGTTTCATTAAAATGCTACACGAATGAAAGACTTAAGCAACGAACTCGAAGGGGATTTTTCATTTCTCTTCTTAGTGAGTAATTCCTTTCTTTTGGAGATTATAACAATTTTTTTGGCATATTCTAAAAATCCAAATGTTCAGATTTAATATTTTTACAACGCCTTTTTATTTTTAACATCAACTCTGTGAATTATAATTATTTTAAAAGTTTGACGTACGAATTTTTCTCTCTAAACAAGAACGAATAAATGCTTCATTTAAAAAGGCGAACAACAGTAAAAAACAAAAAGTTAAAAGAACAACAAATTGTTGTTGTCGAGATTAAATTTCCGCTGATAAACAGCGCGGAATAATTATTGAGTGTTTGTTTGCTTTCTCTACTTAAATTAGTGGATCGATTAGAAGAACTAAAAAATAGAAACTTCAACAAAAAATGTATAAACATTAAAAATATTAAATATTCAGCAAATTATAAAGATTACGTTATGGATTATGGAAGAACTTCTTGACAGATTTCTGTCATTATCTCTCATTTTAAATCCTTGCTGCATTGATTCGTTGTTGATTGATTAATTGTTTTGTTGTTGATTGATTAATTGTTTTGTTGTTGATTGATTCATTGTTTAGGAAAATAAGTCGTATATAGAAAATTGTTTAGGCTTGTGCTTGTCACGATGACAAGAAATGACCTTCTTATTGATTGTTTGTTTCATGATAACTTCTCCAATCAGCAGCCTTTCAAGTGATTTCATTTCAATTCCCTCTTCACTTCCGTTCACAAAGTAAAAGCATTTTTAATTAAACTAATTTTTCTTCAAATTACATATATAAAGAAGAGATACACGAAGCGAGAAACAGCAGCGGTAACAGTAACAACAGCAACAAAAGCGCCAGCAGCGGCAGGTGTTCGCTTTATTTAATTTTTTAGTGCAACAAAAATTACACGCCCATTAAACAGCAGGCGCCAACGAGGCTCAAAGCCGCTCGACGTTTTATGATTTTTATTTTGCACACACTTCTAGGAAACGCGAGAATGTAAGAGCGAGCGAATGAGTGATCGAGTGATCTGCTTAGGATTTTCCAATAGAGCAGAGAAATAAGAAAAAAGAACGCAACAACCGACCAGCATAAAGTACACTCAGATGCTCAAAGAACCGGATAACAATGAAAACTTTTACGAGTGCGCTGTCTTCATTTGCATGCGCCGCTCCAGTTGAGGAGCATGTTTGGTGCAACTTCATTACTTTTATGGGTTAAGAGGTGAGGCAGAAGACTACATCGCTGTCTTCGCCTTACTTTGCGCTGAGTGCTCGTGGTTAGGTGAAAATTTAGCCAGAAAGAAAGGGAGCGGCGGAGGGGAGTCGCAGTGAGACAGACAAGTGAAGAAGTGAGACACACAAGTGGATGGACTGAGTGGGTGAGCTGCGGAATCTGAGGCTTTCAATAATTAAGAGAAAAGAGGAGTGTTCATTGGGCACGCGTGCTCACGCGAGTTCTCATTCTGTTCTCTATAATTTTCACTCCAAACTTAATGAATATTTTAAATGGAATTTATTCAGAAGTAAAGCGAAAATCGGGAACTCATTTTGGAAGGTGTTGTTATTATTATTCTTGCTGTTGTTATAATGATTGTTGCTTTTATTATTGCATCTAAATCTGCAGATCTTTCTTCTAGGAAAATTATTTTGTGTACAAAGACTAATGCTTCGCTTTCTTTTTGAGACCTTTCTTGGTTTCGTTGTTGGTTTTATTTTACTTTACTTTTTTGTGTGATTTTTCAGCAGACACGAAAACTTTTCTTTTGTTTATTCTTCAAAAGTGTGAACTACGAATGGCGTGAGTGTGAGACGAGGTAATATTTCTGTGTGTATGTGTTTGTGTCACGCTTAAGCTAGTTTAATTATTGTATAACTTCCTTTGCTTGTTTTTTTCTTATTGTTTCCACTTTTATTGCTTTTGTTCGGCTACTAAAATGTTTTACTATCACCACTGTCTTCATTATTTTTTTTGTTACAGAGAGATTTTTCTAAAATGATAAGATAGAACCCTATAAAATGCAACTTAAAAGTGAGGAAAAGCTGAAAGCAGCAGACCTTGAAAAAAAACGGAAGAACCTTTTTAAATTCATTATAATTCGGGAAAAATAAAAGTTTGCCTCAATTTATTCAAATTATAAATGAAAAAAATTAATAAATGTTTTTTTTTCTAAATTATTCCAGAAAATTTCTACACCAGAGCAGCAAAGAATAACCTATGCTAACAATGTTTCTTCGCAAATGCACCCTGTATCTGATGCTCTTCCTGGTGGTAAGCTCAGCAACGGCAGCGCGAAAATCCGTTAAACGTCCTGTCAAGCCGGCCAAAACATTTCCTCGCGCAAACGTCACGCCGGCGCCACAAGCAGCGGCAGCCTCCAGTTCCGCCAACATCGCTGCCTCGACTTCGACCTCGCCGAAGCCCGCCGCCGCTGACGATGTGTCTCACGCGTCTGCTATGCCCGCTCCCGGCAGCGTGCTCAACGTCATGAACGAGCTTCCGAAGCCGTTGAGTACGCCAGCGACATCCGCAACGGGCTCTGGCAGTGCGGAAGCGAAGACCGACAGACCGGATGCCGGGACGTCGTCAGCACCCGCCGCCGCCGCAGCTCTCGGGATGGTCGAGGAGGACTGCGATCCCGATATGATTGGATTCGAGATTATTACAGGGTGAGTAGACAGGGAACAAGAAGCACCACGTATCTAAAGATAAACAATGCTCCATTATAATCACATTTTCTTAATTTTAAATCAGCGAAGTGCAACTGAAATCTGAGTTTTTTGTTTTTGGGGTTTCCAGAAGCTACGTTTTTTTTGTAACTTTCCATTTCGTTTGTTAAGTTTTTGTTGCTTTATTATTTGTTTGGTTGGTTTTTATAGCTGTTGATGTTTTTTCCCCTTTTGGCTTTTTTAAGAGTTTATTTTATTGTGTTTTTCTTTTCTTCTTCACACTTTAAAATCAACAACCGTATAATTTTATGAGAACGCATGATGGCGTCTACAATAAAGAAAACACACAAAAGAAGAGGAAAGCGTTTTATACACTCATTAAAAAAGTGTCATAAAGCTTATCTTTGTTGCTGCTGCTACTTTTATTTTCATTCATGTTTTGTTTCTTCTTTTTTTGGTTTTGGTTTTGGTTTCGGTTTCCATTTCGCATTTAATAACTCATTTAATGAACTCTTTTTGGGTTTACCGTTATTGCCAAAAACACTTGCTAACTTGGCATTGTTGCGAGTTGAATTGATTTGATTTGCGATGAGTTGAGTTTTAGTTTTGTTTTCGATTGTTATTTAAATTTCAATCATTGAATGTTTCTTTTGTTGGCCTTTGATTTCTCCTGGCGGCTTCTGTAGGAACGCGATACAGTTAGACTGTAATTATTATTGCTATTTTTTTTGGCTTTAAAATTTCACGTATTTTTTGGAATAGTATTATCTGTGTTCTTCTTATCTTTTGTATGCGGGTTTTTTTAGTGTTAATTTATTGATCTATTTTACAGCTTTAACATTTCTTGCTGAATTTTTTAAATTTCGAATCTGAAGACAAAATATTTTGCTCACTTCTTGTGTACTCAAAGCTGATGATACTTGATATAAAATACCAGAGATGCACTCGTATTTTTTGTTTAATCTGCTGATCGTGCTTTCTGCTGATCTTGTGCTGTGCTCACAGTGCACCGATCTTGTTCGCTTCTATGTTCGCTTCTATGCTCAGTCATTAATTTCTTAACTGGCTGATGTCAGCGAACTCATTTTTTATCGCATGCCGAAGAACACAAACAAAACCAGCAACAAAAACCATGTAGGTAACTTTTTCGTAGCAGGAGAAGGAAAGGAAAGCAGCCAGCGCGTTTGAAGCGCGTTGAGCTGCATCCCGCACTTTCTTTTTACGTGTGACGCTTCCAGCCAACCACAAGCAGCCGATCGACCAACCCATCGACCCACCAACCAGCATAATTCGCCGTCGTGCGATAACATGCTGCAGACGCACACGGCGCGCGCAGGCAGGCGCAGAAGCGAGCATCCTGCCATCTGTTGAGCGGCTTCAAATGCATAAATTATTTCGCTGTCAATTCTTAAGCGTGCAGGCAATTTATCAACATCGGCAAACACATACACACACACGTAGCACACACATATAAAGGCACTCATTCCGGTGTCTTCACTCTTTCCTGCTTTCATCTGTTTTGATAATAACTAGACTCCTGTTTATCCTCTTTCTTTTCGCCTCTTTACAGTTACGTTCTATCGGCGCCATCGAGCTTGCTGGATACCCTGCCTGGTACGCTCATGGTGACCGATTGCCTGGAAGCATGTCAGGTGAACGAATCATGCAGCGCTGTTAATTATGAGACAGGACTCTGCGTGCTCTTCAGGACGACAGCCGACCGACTGCCAGGTGAGTACCGAAGTACCAAAGGGGCATATATACACACCTATGAAAAAAGTATCCTTAAAATAAGCGGAAAAGAGATACAACAAGTTTTCCTTGATGAGGAAGTGTTAAAAATGTTGATGCTGCTTACATCATAACAACGACATGCATTAAAACAGCAGGTTAAACAACAACAACACGAACATCACCGCCATAATCAGATACCAGAATCAACAGCAATACAACAACAATAAAACACCATCGATTGATTTAAGCACCACCACCAACAACAACCACAACAATGGCAACAACAACGGCAACAGACTGGCTGAGTGGCTGACTTCAAGTACCTGGTGTTGGTTGCACCCAAACAAGTTTCGTTGGTTGTCGCTGCTGGAAACTAGATCGATCACGAACGCACGCACGCGTTCGCACACACAACCTTCATCGGCCAGTGGACCAAACAGGCTGCGGCTCAGACTTGTTGTTGGCGTTGTTGTCCGCGTTTATAAAATGCGTTCCTTGGCCGTTACTTGCGAATTTATTTTATACACGCTCGCAGTTTTCTTCACGCCTGTTAAATCGCTGCAACGGGGCGTGTGCAAGTGCGTGCGCGAGTGCGTGCGTCACCGCGTGTGCGGCTCAAGACTTTTCGAGCCTCCAAAGTGGCCGCCAAAGTTGCCTCCAAAGTTGCCTCTAAAAATACACGATTTGTAGGCTTCGTATTTTTATTTCATTTTGTTTTACGCCGTTTTATCTGCTTTTACTCTATTCACCGTTATTAAAAGCGTTCGTCGTTACCGGCTACTTACTTATTTTGATTTTGGTTTTCTTTTCGTTTTCATTCAGGCTCGCTTTCGCGTTCGCAGTTTCCGGTTTTCACCATCTACGCACAGAAATCCTGTCTAGGAGTGCGTCCTTGCTCGAAGGCTTGGTGCATCGATCGAGTTCAAGGTTACCGTCTGGTCGATCAAGTCAAATCCAGTCAGACGGTTTTCTCGAGACGCGACTGCTTGGAGCTCTGCTTGGGCGAAACTGAGTTCACTTGTCGGTAAGTTGAAGATTGTGTATATAGAGTAGATAGAGGGAGGAAGGGGAGGGGCGAATAAGTAGTTGGATAAGCTGTTTTTTATAGGTATGAGGTAATAATATAAAATAAAATAAAAAACAACATACGAAATTACGGCATCAGGTTTCTTCTTCCTTTCTTCCCGCTAGAAAACCAAGAAATACCAACAAAAAATACACGATTCCTTAGTTTTGTGCATTTTAATTGCGGGTTTAAAAATTGTGTAAAGCAAACAAAAGATCAAAGAGTTATGGGGAGAAAATCAGTTGCTGAGTTTTAGATGTATTTAGTTTCCGTGAGTTATGTTGGAATTCCGTGAGTTTTCTTCGTTTTGAATTCTTTCAAGAAAGTTTTCATTTGATGAGTTTAAAGTTGGGTTATCTAAAGCTCTCCCTTCAATGAATTAAGTTTATTATTTTATACGATGCTGTTCTTTATCAATAAATTTTAAAAATTTACTGAATCATCTTTGGTTTTTCCACACATGTGATTAAGATATTAATAATCTTAATAATCTCTCATACCCTCTTTCGGACGCTTCTCTCTCTGTCTCTCTCCCTTTTTCTCTACTCACCCTTTCTTTTCCCATAACTTTGCTTTTACCTCTTCTCTTCTATCACTCTTTACAATGAACTCTTTCCTTCTCTTCCTCTATAAACTTCCCAACTCCTTCATATTTTTTTCATCACTTTAACTCTTTTCTTTTTTTCATCTACAATTTATTTTCTCTTCTCTCGTCCTCTTTTTCCTGCGCTTCTTTCTCTTGACACGCTATTTTTTGCAACCTGCTGAACAACATTAGATCCGCCAACTTCTATCGTCACTCTGGCCTCTGCGAATTGTCCGACATGGACCGTATCACACTGACCGGGTCCAATAATGTTGAACCCTACGATGGGGCCGACTATCTGGAGAACAATTGTGCCGAAGAGCCGAGCAAACTGTGCGAATTCAAACGTATATCCGGAAAAATCCTTAAGACTGTCGACTCGGTTTATCAGGATATCAACAACATCGACGAGTGTCGCGATTTGTGCCTCAACTCTCCGTACAGGTGGGTGTCCTTATGAGTTTAACAAGAAAATCAGAGAAAAACCAACAAATTGCTAACTTCTTATAATGGTTGTTCTTATTCTCTTCGATTCTGCTCTTCACAGATGCCATTCCTACGACTATAATGACACCGGCGACATGGTTTGTCGTCTCTCGCATCACAGCCGCGCCACGCTCACCGACGTCCTTGACCCATACCACGAAGTGCCCGAAGCCGCCACCTACGAGCTCTCCTCCTGCTACAACGTCTCCATCGAATGTCGCTCTGGCGAAATGATAACCAAGATACGCACCTCCAAGCTGTTCGCGGGCAAAGTCTACGCCAAGGGTTCGCCAAAGTCGTGTGCCGTCAACGTCAACAGCTCTCTGGAATTCGACTTCCGCATGGGCTACGATGACCTCGAGTGCAACGTGCGTCAGAGTGCTTACGGCCGCTACATGAACGACATCGTCATCCAGCACCACGACATGATCGTCACCTCTTCCGACCTGGGCCTCGCCGTCTCCTGCCAGTACGACTTGACCAATAAGACCGTCTCCAACGATGTGGATCTCGGGGTGACCGGCGAGATTGAGTCTTCGTTGAGCGAAGAGATCATCATCGACTCTCCGAACGTCATCATGAAGATCACTTCACGCGACGGCAGCGACATGAAGCCCATCGCCGAGGTCGGTGATCCCCTGGCGCTGCGCTTCGAGATCGTCGAGGAGAACAGCCCTTATGAGATTTTCGTCCGCGAATTGGTTGCCCTCGACGGCACCGACAACGCCGAGATCACTCTGATCGACGCCAGCGGCTGCCCCACCGATCAGTACATCATGGGCGCCATCCAGAAGCTCTCGCACAACCGCAAAGTGTTGCTATCACAGTTCGACGCCTTCAAGTTCCCCTCCTCCGAGATGGTGCAGTTCCGCGCCCTGGTCACGCCCTGTATTCCACGCTGCGAGCCTGTCATTTGCGACAACGAGGACAGCGCGAGCGGCGAGCTGAAGTCGCTGGTGTCGTACGGACGCAGGCGACGTCGCTCGGTGGTCAATGGCACCGAAGGAGGTGAGTTGTTCTCCGCCAACCGGTTCGAGTTCTGGGTCAGCAATGCAATGAGTGATTCTTTCGTTTTTGTTGTTGTTCCTTCTTGCAGTCGAATTCCTTGTAAGCACCGCCGGCAGTCGACGTGCGAAGCGCGACGTCAGCCCCAAACCGGCCGATGATAATATTTTGCTGGTCCAATCGATTCAAATCACCGACAAGTTTGGCTTCAACCAGGAGGAAGGCGGCGATGCGTTAGGAGCCGATCGCCGCGAGAAGATCTACACGGCTGGCGCAGAGGAGGCGCTCACCTGCTTGAATGGTTACGGTAAGTAGACGCGGTGCCAGAATCGGAATCGGAATCAATGAATCGGTGAGAAACAAGTTCGGTCCGTTCGGGCGCGTGAGTAGCTGAGAATACGTTGTCAAAAAAATTAAATATTGAGGTGTCTGTAGCGGAAAATATGAAGCTTCATAAGAAGATAGAAAACATCATCAACAACAGCAACAGTTACAACAAATGATTTCGATCTCAGGCGGTGTGCGAAAAAGAAAATATTTTTTGCTTTTCTGAGAAAAACTGTGCTGCGAAAGCGTTGCTGGTGCAGCAGGTCAGGAGTAATTTTTCGGGGATGAGGTCAACTAATGGCAAAAATCAAAAAACAAGTACGTTCCGAGCACAACCTGTTCAGTTGTTGGGTCCTCCAGCCGATCGCTTTCATGAATCAATTTATTATTTTTCCACTGTTTGTCGATTGCAGTCAGTTCGATTGCTATGCATGCCGCGTGAAGAATGCGAATTTGATTGGATTATGTGCGCAGCATGCAGCGCAATTAGAGTCCGCGAAGGTAGCAACGGCGGCACCCGACTGGCCTTGCCTCTTGGTGCCTGGCTTCTTATGCGCCGATGCAAATTCTGTACGGCTGGCCAGTCATGGAAACCTCATCACTCAAAAAGCCGCTAAGTAACGTGCACTTGGCGCGGCTCTTTTTCTTGGTTTCTTGCTATTTTTCGTGCAATTTATGGCTTGTTTTGTGAATAAAGACAACTTGTTGCAATTGGCGGCAGCAACATGAGCAGCAGCAGTGAGCCACTTCGACAGGATCGACCACAACAACGTGCCGCAGCACATTAGAATCAGAATCAGGCTGCGAATCAGCAGGCGCGCAGATCACGATCGGGTCAGTAGTTCAACGTGATTCTGTGAGGCGCAGCGTTGCGTTCCGTAGCTGTTCATTCAGTACCGGTTGCAGTTCTTAATTCCAGGTTCTCTTCCATGCTATTCATTCAATGGCGATGGGCTCGAGTTGCGGTTGCTTCGAAAGCACGCTTGAATGTCGTGCAAACGTGAGCGCGGTCGCAATGCCGTAGATGTTCCATGTGGAAGCTGGGTTAGCTGCCTGCATCACCTGTCGTGTGGCTCTTCTAAAAGCTGTGTAATCAAATGTGTTGCTATTGTTTTCCGAATAATTTGCATGCCAAACGATTGGGAGACGTCGAAGGTGATCACTTGACACCTTGTTTGGCGATTAATATTTTATTGCTGCTGTTGTTGTTGTACGATTATTGGATGTCATGTAAATAGTAAAGAGTAGTAGGTGTTTATATAACGGTTTCCAATGGTTTCATAAGTGGATGTGCTTTAAAAATGCCTCTTTTAATAAGGAACGAGTTCGTTTCTTAAGTCTTTTGTTTGAAGGTTAAGAAAAATTCGTACATTTTTCATTAAACCCAGGAATTTATCAATTATTCTACTTTAATTAAGTGAAATGTTTACAATATTTTCATTTCGTTTATTTGAGGCCTTATTTACTACTCACAGAAAGAGTTCAACGGATTTAAAAAAGCTTTTAAAATTAGAGCAGCTGAGTAGTAAACCTCATCGACATTTTATAGCTACAAATTTCTCTGAACAACAACAACAGCCACAACTCAGCGTGAACGAAAAAAGCAAAGCGAGTTCGTTTTTTTAATAGCATTCGTGGCCTTCGAAACTCTCCTCTGTAACTCGCATTGATATTCGGAGACTCACGCACGTTACGGTTATACGATGCTTTTACTTAGCGTACAACCACGCACTCCAGTCGAAGCATCTAAGTGATGGCTGCACTTTCACCATCGCCTGGATGGTGTTAAATTGGACTCAATTGAAACTAAAATCGCTCTAACGACCGATCAACAAGTGGTTAGTTTAGAATTCTTCCGTTGTTGTTGTCGTCGTCGTCGTTGTTGTTGTTGTTCATGGTTTAGTTGACTTTCCTTTGTGTTGTTCTCTTAATTTGTAGCTTTCGGCATGCAATCATGCATGAAATGCACTTCATGCATGTCTCGCTCGTTTACGAAAATATCACTTCAATACCAACAACAAGTGTGTCGTTTACGATTTATTGTCGTTGTCGTTGTTGTTGTTGTTGTTTCTTTAGTGACCTTAGCATGCAATAAAAGAACAGGAAATTTTTGGCCTCAATTTTATGGTTTTAATATGGTTCTTGTTATTGTTATTGTTGTTGTTGTTGTTGTTGTTAAATGAAATTGTTTTCGAACGAGTTGTTATGCGGGCCTAAAGTGAAATTTTAAAAAAACCCGAACATTTTTGTAACTTAAAAAGTAGAAAAAAGTAAAAAAAGAGAACATAATAAAGACTGAGTTAAATTAAGAATAAAGCTTAAATAAAAGTAAAATTAATGAAAAGTAAAATAAAATTTAGTAAAATTAAACTTAAATCAAAATACTTGTATAAAATTCAATATTAAAATAAAATAGAAAATTAAAATAAAATTGAAATACAATAATTTTTAAAAATTAAAGAAAAAACAATTAAAAATTAAGTTAAAATTCTGTTAAAATAAATTACTGTATACGATTTAAAGAGTGTCCATCTTCCGGCGTTATATTCATTTATATTTAAACAAATGAATAAAAATATTTAATTTTCTTATTGAAACATTCGAAAAGATTCTAATTTCATCTCTCTCTCTCTGTCTCTCTCCCCTGAATTGCATTTGCAGGACTCGTCATCGCCAGTGCGCTCTTCCTGCTCGCCCAACTCAGCGTGCTTGCGATCTGGAAGACTGTGCAAAAGCGCACGCAGAAGGAACGCTTCCTCTACCAGCATGAGCAGTCGTCCCCGACGTCAACGTTGAGCTACGCACCACCCAACACGGTCTACGCACAAGCACCGAACGGTGGCAACGCCAGTGACACGCTGGGCAAACTATACGACAGCGGAATGACGGGACGTTATGGCCAACAATTCTAGAGAAGGAGAGGAAGAATAAAGAGAAGCAGTACCGAAAAAAGGTAGCAGAGCACAGCAAAGCAGAGTAAAGCATAAGCGAAACATGAGCAAAGTTATAAAGTGTTGAATAGGAAAGGACGAAGAAAGGAACAGAGGCAAGGAACGACGAAAGCAACAGCAGAAAGGAAACAAGGAACAGAGAAGAAAGTATTCGATTCTCTGTGAACAACGTTGAAGACTTTTTGTCTATTATTATTAAATAACAGCAATGAAATCACTAAACTAAGCATTTAAATTAAGTTTAATTCTATAGTAAAATTATTTCGTTTAGTGTCGGAAAAGGAGACAAAATTAAGAACTCCATTTAGACAAACAAAAGCAGTTCTTGTTTGCTGAAATTTACTGCTGTAAGATTTTATAAAATTTATAAATTTATAAAATTTCTCTTATTATTATTAATATTATGTAATTTTAGTGAATTTAAGTAATGCTCTACTTTAAACGTAATTATTTCTGTGTTTAACAAGAAAAGGAAAAAAATATAAGTAAAACAAAAGCAATAAGTGAAGAAAAGCAAAAAAAATAAAAAACAAATTTTGTCATTTAATTACGAATTAAAACTGAGCATTGCAAAGAAAAACAACGAAAAGAATTACTGAAAAACTACAAAAGCGAAAAGTATTTAAATGTAAAGTAAGCCAGGCGCTTTAAGAAAGCTTTATTTTTAAACACATGAAAAAACACAAACACATACAGACATAGAAGAGAGGTACACAGAAACCCGGAAAACATACACAAAAATGCAGACTCAATTAACATAAAAACAATCAGAGACACAAACACACACAGAAAGACACAGAGACGCATGAAAGACGCATGTACCATACATTGCTTCATTATACACACTTACTCACTCACACAAACGTACATACGTTGATGTACTTATGTGTGTGCTCAAGTTATATTATTCTGAAATGAACTCTACACAAACACTTCACTGGGACTTTCTTTTCATTGACTTCTGACTTCCTTGCACTTTCCTATCGTTTCTTTTCTCATCTGTTCTGTCTACAGGTGACACGCCCACTTTGTAATATCACATGTACTGCATTTCAGGCATCTTTTGCCCGCATTTTTAAAGTAGTTTTGTATCAAAATATATTTTAGAAATGTCAATGGCAAAACTTATGAAGACTTCCTTTTTGTTTTTCGAAAAACTACTTTATTTAAATTATTCTTTAACTGCATTTACGTTAGTTTGATTACTTATATCTAGGTTTATCTACTGTATGTGTTCTTTTTTATTATTTTTAATACTTTTGTTTTGTAGAGTTGATTTTTACTAGTGAACTATTCAAATCTTTAATTTAGCTGTCGTAATCTTAGAACGCTAACTCTAATAAACATCGTATTAGCATTTAGCATTTATACAGTATAATTTAACTATAAACGACCGACTGTAAGGTGCTTTTCACATAAGTTTCAATAAGCTTAATATTATTATTATTATTCAACAATATCTATGAATAAACATACAACGAATCTGAAGGAGTCTGAAAGGCTTTTGACGTGTTGTTTCTATATTTATTCTTAGTACTTTTATATATGAACTGATGATACGATTAAGCAAGGAAAATAATGTAATAGCAATAATAATAATGAATACAACAATAATAATAGTAATAAATAAAATAAATAAAAAATAAAAACAAGCATATTTTTTTGAAGGCTCAGATTTGATTTGGTTGGGAATAAAAAGTGATGAGTTGAAAGAGTGATATACAAAATCGTGGTATACGATTAGCTGCTTCATTATTGTTAATGGCAAAAAATGTTCTTTAAATTTACGGTAAGATTTCTACCTTCATATAGTTTCTAGTTTATATAAATTTTGAATTCTAGCGCGTTTAAGGAAATTCCATTACGTATCACTTCAAGACTCGTCTTCATGTTATTAAGTACACTTTAAAAAATATTACGATATTAAATCTTATTAATTGTTTGCTGTTGTTGTTGTCCTATTAGAACAAAATTTATGAACGTAAAAATAATTTTAATGCTTCTAAATAAAGCGCACTAAATAACAAGCAACGACTACACTTTATCTAATAAAAGAGGGTGTTAATTAAATTACTGTAACAAAACTGACAACAACAAGGATAACAACAATTAAAACAGAAGTAAATCCGCTCATTATAAATCTATTTAACGCATGAGTTACGCACGTCATGCTTTTTGTAGTTTTATTATATTTTCTGGTCTGATAGTAACAAAATAAAACAAAAAATACCAAAAAAAGAAAAACTAAGAGAGTGTAATAACAATGGTGATAAAAATAATAAAAAAATAACAGCAACATATTAAATAATAATAATAAAAATACGGGAAAAGTAACAATAAAAATAATCGCAAAAAGTTTCATATTAATTGATCAAGTTTTGGTAACAAAAGAGTAACACAAGATAATAAAAAAGAATAGAAGCGTAGGAAAAACAAGAAGAAAAATAAGAAGTGGATGAAGAAGAAGAAGAGGTTGAAGAAGAGGAAGAACAAGAATAGGTTGACGAAGAAAAAGTTGCTGTATCAGCTAATAAAAAATCAGTGCAAATAAAAAAAACGTGCAATTTTCTCAACAAGTCATGAATTATCATTATCATCATCGTCACCATTGCATCATTACCATCGCCATCATCATCACCATCACCGTCCACATCATTATCATCATATTCATCATTAGCACTTAATAAAAAATTAATTTAAAGAAAGAAAAATTTATGGTATACGATATATTTATGCACCGTTTTTTAGCGCCAGTCGCGCGTCGGTGACAAACGTTGAGTGCGCATGAGTGCTTGCGAATGAAAGGCAATACCAACAGCAACAACAAGTAGAACAACAACACCAACAAACTATATCAAGTGACAACTTAATAAGCTTGTAAAGAAAGAGAACCTTAAGATGCACACGCTCAACGTGATGTTGTCTTGTTTTTTTGCGTTTTTTGTATTATTTCCTTCGCTACGCATGCGTGAAGTTGTTCACACCAAGCAGTGGAAAGACAGGAAGCATGCAGAGAGACAGATAGAAAGGCAGACGGATAGACGGAGAGGCAGGTTGGCTCGTCGATCGGCCGACTGACTGGCTTCTGGCTTCTTGGGTTCTCTCGTGCGTGCGTGCGTCTTCGCAAATAAACTTCAGGCCGAAAACAGCGCGGAGGATGGAACATCCTTGTCACGTTAAGCATATAATTTAAATATAAATTCTTAAACATTCTTATGAAAAGTATTCGCGAGACTTCATCGAGCGAGAGAGAGAGAGAGAGAACAGAAGCAGAGGGAGCGACGGAGAGAGAGGGGCTGACACGCTGGTGGCTGTCAACGCGCAGGCACGCATGCACTTTCAACGCGTTGCCGGTGGCCGATTTTTAGACGTTCGCAAGCTTTAGACTCAACTTTAAAGTATCCGCTGGTAGCCGATGCTGTTACCTCTGATGTTAGGCGTTGTTAGGCGTTGCAAGGCAACGTTTATTGAATTTGTGACGATAATTAATGACGATAACATTAATGACGATTAATGACGATAACATGCAATAAAGAAAAGTGGTGCCTGCTGAGCAGCGGATTAAACGCTTTTCTAATCGACTAAATTATGGGACACTTTAATTAATATTTCTTGATTTATATGAACAGAGGTGTATTGAATGTATAATGAGATTTACGCACACAGAACTACTACTCATGCTACAGAATGCGCGTAACTATGAATTAATTAAAACGTTAATTAATTTCAAATTATGGAGATGAAAGTTTGTACTTAAATCTAAGATTTTGCAATTATGACCTCCTGAATTTCTTAAAGAAATAACGAGGGTCAAAAGATGATGCATCTTTTCGGATGGATGATATCTGTAGTCTGTAGTATTGAAGCCCTTGTTATCGAAGCCAACGACGTCACCCATCCTTATTAGCCTTTATTGGGCGTCCTTATTTCGTCATGTTATTTAAAAATCCATAAGCTATAAATTTATAGGCGTAACTTTTTAGTGTCACCCACAGTTTTTTTAAAATATGGTGGAAAAATAAACATCCAAAACATAAATTGATAAACGACTGTGTAATGCATGGAGAGTTTTTGATTTGAGTCTGCTTTAAGTATACTCGTAGATCAATAAATACCAGATAATGCTAATAAATTTTAAGTCCATATGGTACCTGGTTTAGCGCAATTATTTCGATTATGCCGAACTGTCACATAGATTTTCTCAAGTTTTCTTCTTCCTTCCTTCCTTCTTTCGTTCTCCGTTTCGTTAAACACTTGTTTGTGAATGGAGCAGATGCAAAAATGTAAAAACAACCAAACGACAGCTGTCAAATACCAGAGTCATGATAAATGTTGTTTTTGTCATCAGAAATCACAGTGAATTTTGTGCTCCTGGCAAGCCACGGGCAAAAATTTCACTTTTCCCCATAAATGATTAATACGGTGAGAATGTCGAATGTTTTTCTACAACATCAAACTTGGTTTCCTTTGTTGCAGAAGTTTCGTTTAATCCGTGCTTCGTGCTGATGTTGCTGGTTGGTTGGTTGGTTTTTCTTTTGTTTTTCTTTTTGTGGAAAATGTTTGCACCTTTCATGCGCTCCGTTGATCAGACAAACAACAACCAACCAAAAAACGATTCCATCGAGGCACAGACGGACCTCAGACACCGAATACCTCCGGACAAACAGCCGCCAGACGATCGACAGAAGAATGAAGAACGCTTTCCAAACAAGTGCAAAAACTGGGACACCCAACTTTAGCAGAGGCAGAGTGGATCACAGCCGAAAGGAGCTGCAAAAGATCAACGACTAAAAGACAAAAACTGAAGATTGAGAGTGACCGCAGCAACGACTGACGACGACGACTCACAACGACTCACGACGACCGACGATCGACGACCCACGGCGTACGGAATTCGAAATGACGCATTGGAACGCGTTTTGGGCGACTCGGCGGAGCGTTTTTCGGACTTCTCACCGTTGCTGCGATCTTGCTTTGCTGCTGCTGCTTGTTTTCGAATCTTTCATACATTTTTCACGCGATGACTTCCTTTCATATCGTGTTGGCGCTGATCACGACCATATCGATCGACAAGTTTTGTCTAAACTGCTATCGATTGAGCACAATAGTAACAAAAACAACAACAACAAAAACGACAGCATCCCGATTATAAACACAAAACAGAGAAAAATCCAAAATATACGTTACCAAAAAAATTAAAACATAAAAAAAACTAAAATAAAAACAAAACAAAATCATGTTACATTAAAATGCAAAGATTCGGTTTTAACACTTCAACAGATTCGTTGAACTAAAAAGCTTTAAATGTGAAGAAAGTAAGAGAAAAAAATGTGTATTCACGAGGAATGGAAAGAAATTTGAACAAATTTAGCACTTTATTAATATTTTTCAATTTATATAGAAATTAAGTGAGTTCATTAAATTAAGTTAATTATCAAAATGAAAAGTTTGTTGAAAACGTTGTCGCTGCATCCACAAACTTGATTTCAGCGCTTGACAACAGAGTGAAGCTTCAAGTTTTCTTCAAACTTCCGCCATTTTTTTGTGGTATTTATTTGTTATTATTTTCTAAGAACTTTTAACAAATTTTCACTAACATTTTTTTCTTTTCTTTGCCCCTCTTTTTTAACCTGCAACTCAACTTTAATTAGTCGTGCCACAGACTCATGATTAAGCGCACGTCCGCATCTTCGACTTTATTATTCCACGCGCAGAACCTACGCCTCACACGCCCACAGCGCGCGATGCTGGCTCGCGATCGGCCGCCGAAAGGCTCCGACAAGGCAGCAAGAATCCCGGGAAGAATAAAGCTGCTTTTAATTAAAACGAAGAGTGAATTTCACGGAAAGGAAAATCCAAGCAGCTCGATCCGGCGAATGTTCGGATGTTCGCATGTTCGTTTCTAATTCAGTTTCTTCTGTCGTACTTCTGTTTGCATTTCTAAGGTTTGCATTCCTCATTAAATGTGCCGGATGGATTTTTGCAACTTGGGCCACTAAAGGGTGCCGGCTGAAAGCGTTCTTCTGGTCGTTCTAATTTGAGTAAAAAAGGAAGAGAAGCTAAACTGTTCCTGGTTCACAAGTTTCGTTCTTTCTTTCAGTTTCCTATCAATTTTCTTTTTGATTTGTTTCTATTTTTTAGTTTTTCCTGCATTTTTTTATTTTTGTATTTTTACTTTTGTCATGTTGTTCTTCTAAGTAGGAATTTTTTAATTATCTCACTTTGCACGCTTCGGCCCGGCCGCATGCGCTTCGGCGTCTTTTGCTACTGCTTCTTCTTCTTCTGTTACTGCTTCTTCTTCTTCTGTTACTGCTTCTTCTTCTTTTGTTACTGCTTCTTCTTCATTCTTATCTTTTCTCAGAGATGGCTACAAAAAACTAAAACTAAGAACGTTCTCCCGCTTTTATGGGAGCTTTCTGCTGAGCTGAATGTTCGCTGTGTTCCTGCTTAATTAGAATAAAATCACTCTTTTCTTTAAAAAAATTAACTACATATTTTGAACGCATAAAAAGCCGGCTGGACTTAGAAGAAGCATTTAAATTCCACGAGGGCACAATCGAAATAAAAGCGCTGTCTAGCGATGAAGAATCGCGGTGTGATGCATCAGTTTCCGGGAAGCGCAACCGAAGGTACACTCAATTAAAAGCTGTCCCGGAGCGTGGCGTTTTTTTCTAATTATTCATTATTTTACCCGGAATTTTCACTTAAAATTGCGGCTCAGATCTGTTGACAATGGAGATGAGTGAAAAGATTTTCTTTCATTGTCAATAATAAAATTTCATGGTTACTTTAATTAAATAAAACAGGAATGTAATAAAAGAAAAACTATCTTCTTTAATTTAACATTTTTTAGTCCAATTTTTATTTCTTTAGATCGAGATAAAAAGAATAATAAAAGAGTTTTTTGACTATAATACCCTTATTATTATATTAAAAATCGAATGCCATCTTTAGTCATTTAATAAGTATGTTAATCTATTCTTTATTCAAAATTAAGAGCAAAAAAAACTTTCTTAAATTATACTTCATCGGGCTGAACAAGCAGCGACTCTTCCAATTTATTGGCTTCCGTCGTGGGCGGTTGTGCAATAAAAACAACAAGATAAACAATGATTAAAGTTGATTAAAGTGAAGCGTGACAAGCGATTTAAAGTAGAGATCAGTTTGGAACAGAAGCGGGCAACAGGTTCAGCAGAAGCAACACGTGACTACTTCGCGGATCAAATCAACAGAATCAATAAACACAGATTAAACGATTTTAACGGATTGAACGGATGTAACGGATGGAACGTATTAATCTCAATTTTAATGTGAAAAAAGAATGCCGCTTCGAAATTAAGTATAACGGCTGTTGAATGCTTACAAAAATTCCTGTTTAATTCTTGAATAAAAATGCGAATATTTGTATATAGACACTTGTATATAAACATTGTGTATAAACATTGTACATAAACATGGAAAGTGATAATTTTAAAAATAAAATGTGTATAAACATAATTGAAACGCTTTTGCAAATGAAATAACAGCGAACTAAATTCATTTGACTTCTTTTGTATTTTTGATCTTCTTCTGTTCAGCTCAGAAACTTCAAAGATGATTAAAAACAGCTGCTTGAACTTCTGTTCACTCGCCGCCGAGCGCAGAAGCGATAGCGTACGCTTCACGCATTCCAAGGAAATTACTTAGCAACATGTTGCTAGCAGTAGGCGCCTGATGCAAGAGGTGTCTTTAATTGCGCGCCCTGCTCCTGCGTTGCCTACAACGTTTAATGGCCTGATTGCGGTCTCCAGATGCCAATCGGAGGGACGACACGGGCGAGTAGCTGTAGCAGCGTAACTTTAGCAGCATTGTTAACAACAGGAATTCGTGTGTTGGCAATAATTTTCACAAAAACAAATTGTAACATTTGCAAGGGACGACAAAGAAGAACACAACAAGAACAACAACAACAGCAGCGAGAGGAGTAGGAAAACAAACAACACGAACATGGAGAAATACACGTACAACAAGTACAACAAATACGAGTACAAGAAGGACAACAAAAACAACGACCCTTTTGACGACGATAACATCGATTGCCGCGAACGAAGCTGCACCGCAAAGGACACTGACTTCTAGCAAGTAGCATTGACTGCAGTTTTGCATTCGTAGGAGAGTAACGCTTCCGTTCGAGTGCGCGCTTTCGTCTTTCGTTATCAGCTGAGCTGCATCGTAGCGCGTCGCCGTTGGTCGCCGGTCTCTGGCGCTGGTCGCATGCGTGCAGCAGCTTGCTTGCACTGGTTGCAGCATTTGATTTGCTTGCTCCGATGGCGGCGGTGGTTCGTGCGTTGGTTTTTCAATTGCCCACAAAAGGGCGTGCGTGAAAATCGCACGATATGTGAGCCTGCAGTCGGCCCGGGCGGCCAACACGAAGGACAACGGAAAGTGCGCCCTGCCACGCGGCACGTGAACGAACGAGTTGCTCTGATTACGTAACCTAGCAAGTTAACCGACGTTAAGGAAGTTAGAAAGAATGCTTTCGCTTTCGCAACGAAAGCCGCATGCTTCGTTGTATAAAAAGAGGGAAGGACGGGAGAATGCGAAGCGTTCGGCTTCATGAAGTTTATTGGGAAGAGTGGGTGGTTGGGTTGTTGGGTGGTGGTTGGGCGGATCCTCTCGAAGGTGGAGCGTTTGTTTAGAGCGGTTTATCAACGCGACGCAATCATGCATTAAAGCAAGCAAAGCAGTAAGCGGCGCGTCGTGGCAGGCGTTCACTTTAGATGGACGCGAAGATGACGCTGCGCTGGAAACAATTTATTCCACAGCATTCGAACTTACTTCCTGGTGAAGAGCGCCGCGCTGCGCCTCTTTCAGAGTTCGATAAAACAACAACCGCGGGCTGCAGTTTAAACAATATAACTGTAAAGAACCTCCCATCTTCCATCGCCGAGCACAGCGAGAGATGGAAGCACTCGTCCGCAGCTGTCTCTGGATGCCACTCGTGTAGCACCGAATAACGTCGTTCAGTGGTTGAACAAATCAAATCAGTAGTCATTTTTTACGCTTGTCCAACTTCTTGGTTGTTTATTTTTCGGGTCCGTTCGGTGTTTAAAGCTCTTCAATCCCGCTTAGCTCTCGGCTGAAAAGTGACCCGATTAGACATCACCATCGAGTGGAGAAACTGTAACAAAACGACTAGAATAACAACGGCGAATAGATTTTATGTGTTGCATTAGACGGCAAACGGTTCGGAAGATTTCCATGTGCGGCTGCTGCTCCGTGACTCTCCAGGAAGCATTTCTTGTGTGTTTCTGTGTTGCTTCTCAACTGTGCTTCGAAATGTGTTAATTTCAGCGCTTGTCTCACTTAATTTAAGCACTTTAAAAGATTTTGGCAAACAGCTTTTTTCGGCTTAAATGATGCTGAGCTGGCTTCTTGGCTGCATCCAAGCTGTTCACCTCCGAGAAGGAGCCAACAATAACAACAAGAAACCGTCCAGAAGAAACTGCAAGACTGGAAAATATATATTTAAGAAATCCCCCGAAAATCACTCGTTTCGTTTAATGCGCTTTTGCCTGTGAGTGGCTGGTTCTCTGCTGCTCTCTGCTGCGCCTTCCTTCTGGTGGCTGCATATAAAAATTGCATATCGCGGAACGTGCATCTGCGCAGTCTAATTTTTGTGTTAGTTTATTTGCGACCATTAAATGTTGCTGTCTTCTTCTGCAGCCTCGTTTTGTTCCCGTTCTGGTTCTTGTCCTTCATCTGCTTCGTCTTCTTCGTGTGGTGAGTAGTTTTTCGTTCACTGCTGCTGCCGTCGCTTGTTGTGGCTGCGTTGACGCTCTTCTTAGCAGACTGCCTGCCTTGTTACCAGCCAAAACAGTCGAAAAATCGCAACTCTTCCGAATGTCCAACTAACGAACTTGGCGCTGGAAGTTCAAGAAACGTGTTAGATTAGAACATTTCTGTGTAGGTCCAGTCATTCGGTGCGATGTGGTTGTTGTTGAGGATGTGGCCGCCGTCCCATTCGGCTTTTGCATTCAGCCTCCGAGAACAATGCAATAAATGTTCATTTAAATGGTTCCAAAAGGTGCAATACAACTTCTTATCGCTCCGTCAGCGTTTGTTTATTTGTTGGTTTGTCCATTTCTATGTTTGTTAAGACTTCTATAAACCTGGCTTCCGTTCCTGCCGCCCTCGTATCTACTCCTATATTCAGGTACTCAATTGTTGTTGCAGTTGCTGTTGTTGTTGCTGCTGACGTGAATCCTTTTCATGTTTGGCCATATTTAGTTTGGCGTTTATAGATGAGTAGAACGTGTTACTGATTGTGGGTGGAGCACTGTACGGTACACTTCACTAAGGAACAGCATCAACATCTGCAACAACAACGTCAACAACATCTAACAACAGCACTCGTAATTCTGCCAAAATATACAGATTAAGTAGAAAAAATTAAGTATCAAAAATATTGAAAAAAACCAACAGTTGCTGGAAAGAGTCGGAAGAAAGCAATAAAAATGCGCTGAGTAAATAAATTTATAACCGGGTTTGCGGAATGTCGCGTGCTGATGAAAAAAGGCAACAACATTTTTGATAGCAACAAAGCAGAGGAAAAACAGCAGAAAAAACCTGGAAAACATTCAAGTATGAATAAAAGAGTGAGTTTGAAGGGTGTTTGAAGATTTTGTGCAACATTGTTGATGCCTTTCAGATATGAGGTGGTTCTCAACATGGAGAGCCACGATTTTCAAATGTAAAGAGATATTCTTGATATTTTAAAATTTGATATTTATATTTCTGAAACCTTGCATGAATTCAGTGAAGCCTTAAAACGTCTTCTAGATCTTTCTGAAACCGTCTAATGTAAAAAGAAATGTTCTAAAACCTTTTCGAAGGCTTTTATTAGCCTAGTAAAATCACTGAAAACGTTTCGAAGCCTTTTTCAATTCAGAAAAGCTCAGATGTTCATACAACTAAGGATTTGAACGAAATCAAGGATTATATTGTGTGGAACCTTGAAACATGAGCAAGGAATCCTTTCAAAAAGCTTTTCAGAAACTTAACAAAATAAACAAAAGTATCTTAATCCTTTAATTAATCCTCTGCTGAAAATGAAGAAGATTGAAAGGAGGAGGAAGACTGAATGGAGGAAGACAACCTTAAATTCCTTGAAATTTTAACGCCAACCACAAGAGTCAAATGTCAGCAAAACCTTAACGGCTTTAAGTGGACACAACAACAGTAACAGCAACATGAAGAGGCACCAACGATAGCTCAAGCTTGCTTCTAAGGAACATATCTCAATCAGTTCGCTTTTGGGCGCAAACCCAGACGCACACATAAACACACACTTCAAAAAAGCGCATGTTTGTAGCTTGCGTCGGGAGGGAGAGAAGACGAGGGAGGGCACGAACGGAAGGCGAACACGGGGGAAGGGACGAGAGGTTCATGCACCTAACTTGATGCCTCTGACAGCTCATGCATTTAACTTTGCGCACGCTACGCCAACCACTCGTTGACTATTTTTGGTGCGCTCAGGCGCTTCCGCCTCGCTGGCGCTTATCTAATCGCCATAAATTGCAGTTGAGTCAGTTGAAACCTGCTGAAATGCAGTAGAAACCCAAAAAGCAAATAGAAAATAAATAAAAACTAAACACACAGAAAATCGTCGAAAAAAACATGAAACAAGAAAAAAACACGTGCTGCTTTTTGCCGCGAACACCATGCAACATGTGGACAAGTGCGTTGCGGCACGGAATTGTTCAGTATCTTAGTGAGAATATTATAAAGGAACTGATCTCAGTGATAAAATAATGGGAAACTTTTCTATCTATCTTTACGATGCTCGAACTCGATGTAAAAAGTAATAAAAACCAACAAACAAATAATTTAATTGAAATAAATTACTTAATTCTTACCATAACACTAAGAAAGGAAAAAAGAATAAGCTTATAACAGTAAAAACAACGCATTCATCTGAACAGCATCAAAATCATCGCAACAAAGAAAAATTGATGATTAGTTTTATGCTGAACAAATGTGTATAAACATTTTTCTATGGAGTTCAGTTTAAATCATTAATATTTTAAAAATAGGTTTAACTGTCTCTTCAGTACTACTGCCTCAAAAATCATATATTTTTGAGTTGTTCTCGTGTTTTTGTTTTAAAAGGTTCCATTGCATACTTTTAGGCATGCGATAGAAATCGACGATTCAAACGAAAGACACGAGTTCGTGTCTTAAGTCTTCGGTTTTATTATGAAAATATTGTGCTAGAGTAGGATGCATACAGTATTATTTATTAATTGATTATTTATTTATTTATTTATTGATTTATTGCTTGTTTATTTCTTAACAATTGGATTTTTTATGTTTGTATTAAATCTTACTCAAACCTTTTAAGAGCGCATCTTAATGCAGGTATTTCTAAATCTAGAAATGCTCCTAATTCAAGATGGATTCTCCGTGTTTGTAGAACCTAACAGTTTATGTCACTGACCGAAAATTGACCCACATCTTTCGTATTTTGCCTGTAACAAGTATATTCTCAATCACACGTTGCAATCATTTTAAATTTCATTCATCACACACAAATGCATTCCAAACAATAATATTTGGATCAGTAGAATTCGGCTTGTAACGTAGATCCGATTAAGATCATGACCATAAATTATTCAGAGCAAAGTAGCAAACATAGCAACATCATCAGAACAAACAAAAAGCCAACAAAAATAAAAATCAAACATGAGATTGTGAGGTTGTTAATGCAAAGCAGCTGCTACATCATCGAGTCCACTCAAATCAGCTCCAACCCGTGACTGCAAGAATCTGCTGGCAACAGAAATCAAGAGAACTCTTTTATTTTTTGTTCGCATGAAATAGCAAAAGTTTTTCGCTGCGCACTGCCAAAAAATCAGCGCAGTATCTAATGTCTTCTGCTCCGTTTGTGTTTCCGCTTCGCTTTCCTTCTTCGTCGTGTTGCTGTTTGTTTACTGTCATTGTTAACGCTGCATTAAACATTAAAATGCAATTCAAACAGCTAACAAGTTTATTCTAAATCTGATTATCTTTAGTTTGTTATAAAAATTTGCCAAAAAAATTAAAAATTGCTACATGATGTTTAACGAATTAGAATATTTTAAAATAAACAATTATTATTTTAAAACCTTTAAATTAATATTTAAAAAATTATAATAAAAATGCTAGGAAATTTTAATTAATTAACAACTTAATTATTTTAGAATATTAATAGTGTTTTCAATGCTACAGATTTTTTAGTTCACTTTTCAATGAATTAAAATAGTAAAATGAATAAATATCTATCAAATTATTAACAGATTTAAGAGCAGTTAAATAAAAAATTTTATACTATACAACTTGAATTTAATTTTCAATGAACTTAAATTAATGCAAATTCAAATATATTACTTTATATAATACATTTTTATATTCTTTATTTTGTTAAATTATAATATATATTTTAATTTTATTGAAATTAAAAACTAATTATTCATAAATGATAAAAGATAGTAATATTCAAAAGTGAAGACCTAAAAATATGCATTCTTTTTTCTATCGTAGAATTTGAAATTCTTAGGTTTTGAAATAATTACGAATGTTTTTAATTTGAATTTGAATTTAATTCAACCTGAAACTAGAATTGCTCAGTATCGGAGTTTATTTCTTTAGATTTATTTGCGATGTTGATTTATTTTTATTGCTTTTATTAAATTTTAGTTTTTAAATGAGTTAAATAAAATATAAAATGCAATATAAGTAAATACAAATATAATATAATAATAAATAAATAAAATAATAGATCCAAGCTCTGTGCTCTTGTTTTTTACGAGTCGCAAGTCTTCTAAAGGAGAATATATACAAAAACTAGTTACTTGCTCGAAGAGATGCGGTTGGATAGATGAGATGAGTATTAAAGACTTTTCGAAACTCTCTCTTTCTCCTTCGACTTGATTTTTAATATAATCCGAAGATCGCTTCTAAGAGAAATCAATCGAGATGAGAGAGTGAGTTCCTTTCTCAAAAGTGTCTGAAGTCTATTCAATGGAGTGCAAAAAAGCTTCCTTTTATATTGCTTACGGAGAAGCTTTTAAGACATTCGACCTGTTTTAGTCACTTATTTGCTTTGACGAAGAGAAATTTGCTTGGAAAAGAGAAAAGATATCGGCGGCATGGAAAACATTTAGATTTAATATTAATCTGATCTAAATTTTATAGTTTAAACAGTTATATTTGTTCTTTTATTGCTGATTATAATGTCATATAAAATTATTTTAATAATCAATAATTTGCTTATATTAACGATATAAATTCATTGTAAACTTCTATATTTTTATAGAGTTGTTAAAAAAATGACTTGCTGTGTGTTGTAATTTCTATGTAGTGTAAATAAAAGTAACCTTTTTGTAGTATAAAAAAGTAACCTGATGATCCTTTAATTGAACTGCAAGAAGCCATTCCAAGATCATTCGATAACCACTACGAAATCATTCACTTCAGGGACACTAGACGGGCCTTTTTTTAAAAGAACTTCTTTACTCTCTTTAATCTGTCGAAAAAATATCAAAGACTCGTAACTTTCCCGATCAATAAAATGCAAAAATATCGGCGTTGAAGCCGAATCGCCTTCATACTCGTACGATGTCCTCTAACAGTAGCTCCAAATGACAGTGTTTTATAACATCAAGATTGCTACAATTTGACGAGCAATTTTGTCATAAAATAATAGCTACCGCAAACGAAGCTCTCTGTCTCTCCTTCTTCCCCTGTGCCCCTTTCCCAAACACCCTATTCGTACTCTCCCCTTCGCTTTCCCCACCCTCCCCTTCCCATGCCACACTCTTTCCATCATTCTCCATGTCCTCCTCTGTGATTTTCTGGCTTTTCTTGACTCAGTTGAGGTTGTACAAACTGCAGACAAATTAGACAAAGTAATCATCAGTTTTAGCATCAATAAACAGCAATAAAAAAGCATCCATAGCAGCAAAAACCATGCATGCGTAGTTTAGTGAACTCGAAGCCAGAGACGAGTTGGAAAAACAAGGAAGGAACCTAAATTAAAATGTATCCAGGAGTGAGGCTCGGCTGTCACACGCACCACCCGGCACAGAGCCGGAGCTCAATTATACTGAAATTAAAGAAAATTAATATGTTCACAAACCATTACCGACAGACCAATAATTGTAATGATTCCTTGATGCTGCTGCTGCTGCTGCTGCCATTAAAGAAATACTAATAAAATCAGTGCAACTGTCGAAGCAGTAGAAGTTATGTAAACGAAGTCTTAATACTAAATAGATTAACAGCATTTGCAGCTGCTGTTAGATACACTTTACGATGGCGACGCATCCAGAAGAGGACGCAGAATATAAAACAGTCGTATGCAGAGCAGAGCAGAGGAGATGACGGCTGTAGAGAATACGACAGACAGGAGGACAGAACGGCAAAAAAAATTAATATGGAGCCACAGAACTCATCGCACGAACTGAGTGCAGAACACGTTTGAGTGTGTTCACCTTCTCCATCACGAAGAAAGCACTTAGTAAATCTAATTACGAGTACTTCGAGCTGATGTGAACCACAGAGGCTGGTGCAGGGGCAACTAGACATCATTAATTATACACACTATAAATGGCGAATTATTATTAGAAAATGTATCGAACACTGATGATGGATGCAGCACACAGCGAGTGTGAATTAATTATGGACATCATGAGAAAAGTAAATTATTTGCTTGATGTAAAGCGTTCCGATCGGCCGGCTTCTGGAATTTTAGATCACAAGAATGGATAAAGAAAATGCTACGGGAACAGTGTTTCATTAGCATCACAGCAAAAGTGACAAAACATGTTCACAATAGATACACACAGCCACTCAGTCACATGCAACGAATGATCGATCGATCGATTAATCGATGGCCACTCAAATGAAGGAAGCGGACATGCATCGTGGTGTCGGTGAGGACAGAGAGCAGGGCATGGAGCTTCCTTTTTAGATACAATCTAAAGCAATCTAAAAATGTAAGAAGAAGGGAATTAAATTAAAGGATGTAAGAAAAGAATGGGCAAAGGGTTTTGTGTTGAGGGTTTTTCTTTCTGTTGTTTTATTGTTCCTTATAACGAGAAGTCGTTACATCGATAATTGTTACCTTGATTATAACCATTATAAAAGAAGGGCTCAAAGAGAGGTTGAAGAAATAAACTGCACAGCAACCGCCAAGCGAGTCATCATCGCCGCATACCCGACATTCGTGTCATGTCATCTCGTTCACATGCAATACAATTAAATGCAATGCATTAAATTCAGCTGCCCGCACCACGCTTGGGATTTGCATATCCTGGCTGAGCAGGAAGGCACCCGCAAAGAAGGAAACAGCCGCAGGTCCTGCGAATGTAAAACCGACTGACTGACTTCGAATCGTTGCAATAAAACCGATGGAAAGACAAAGACAATCCAGCTCTGGCAGCAACCATTTAAGTTATTATTGCTGTTTGCCGCTGCAACGTGACAAGTCAGGTTACACTGAACGTGACACTGAAAAATACAAATGATGCAAATATTAAGTTAGCTTTGTATTAAAGGTAAAAGGGGCACTCTTTTTTTATAGTCTCTCTCTTATTATCAATTCATAGGGGACTTCTCTTCTCTTTAATAATTTCTGATGTGAGTACTTTTTGAGTACATTTCTGAGTCCCTTTTCGATCTCTCTCTGATCTATCTTATTTTAATACCCACTGAAAATGATTATTTCTTTCTATGTATTGTTGTAGGGTCTTTTGTTCCATCTTCTTCTTGCTACCACCTTCCTTCCCCCCCTCCTTCCTGCCTTCCTTCTGTCTTCCATCTAAATTCTTTGTGAGGTGTCCTGTCTCGGTGAGGCCTGTTCAGTGGCATCTTTCTTTTATTGCACACGTACAGCACTGAAAGCCCCTAATTAAGATTCAATTACAGGTAATAATTTTTTGCGCTTCTCTCTTTAAATGTGTGATGATCTGTTGCAGCACAGTAGGGTACCCAGTCAACCCTACATACAGCCGACCCATGCAGAGAAGAGGGCTCAGTTTAGCTTACGACATACAATAACAAAGACAACAACAACAGGCGCAAAATTACAGTGTTGCAATTACAGATTCACAAACTGACACCGCCGCCGACACCAACACCGACACCAACGGCATCAGCATCAGCATCGACAAAGCAACCTTCGAGCGGCGCAGAGGATATGCTAAAGCATTTCAGGGCTTATTTGATGGTTTTTTTCTTGTTGTTGTTGCTAGTATTGTTGCTGGAATGGTTGGTGTTGCTGTGGCTTCATTAGAGCGAACAACATTCGCAGGACTTAGTTTGTAATTAGCAGCAACAACGTGCAACGAGCCGCTAATGCACGGCTCATGTTGCCGCTGCTGCTACTGAAGCTACTGCTTCTGCTGTTGCTGTTGTCGTTGATGCTGATGTTAATGCTGATGCCCCTGCAAGTCATGCAAAAATGTTGCAAGGACTTAAGTGTTGTTGGCTCTACTCTGATCTAATCCACTCTTCTCTGCTCTGCTCATCTTAAGTCTTCTTCTCCCCTCTGCTCTCGCCTGTCTCCCGGCTGTCTGTCTGTTCGGTGTACTTGAACTGTATACCATGAGGGTCGATCATGAGTGAACATTTTACGGAATTATGAACCTTGTTGCGTCACAAGGTCAGGACATCCCACAATCAGCTAATAAAGAAGAAGTCATTTCGTTTAGTATACACAGTATATAAGTACATATATAATAGTACAATATATGTATATATGCAAATTATATACAACAAAAATTACAATTTCTTATGAAGTTTGAAGATTGACTTTCAATTTACAACAATTTTAGTTTAATACTCATTTTTCCCTATTTTTCTCATGGTTTCTTATGATTTCTTTCTTATGATTCTAATGATTTCATATGATTACCCATTTCCTCATTTTAAATGAGGTTTTAGGGATTCCTTTTTTTCTATCATCTCTCATTTCATCAGCGACAATAAACCAATTTAGAGCAATTTAATGCATCAGGATATTTTATTATCTTTCAACAAGCTTCATTCAGTTGCCACTCAGGCGGCAAACGGGAAAAACGGGACAATTATTCGTAGTCGTAGGTAATCCACCTGGTTTTCTGGTCTTCTAGGGTGTCCACCATAAAATAGAGGCTGGCCGCACCAGCGCCGCATGAGAACCACATTAGACGCACATGATTTGTTGTAATGCACACATGTTGCGAGCTAGAAACATGTTGCCATTGCTACTCAAGTCATTACGCGACAACATGTCAGGCAGCAGAAACATTAAAAACATAGCGACAGATGGCGCTCGCGACTGACATGCAAAATTGTTCCTGTAAAAGGCGAGGTCCGATGCTGCCGAGCGGCTTCGCTTCATGTCGGCGGCATTTCAGCCGCATTATGACATCTGAATGAGCCGCAGCAGCACTGAAGCAGCAGCGCAACGTGCAGAGGCCACCGTCACTGGCCACTTGGCTGGTCACTGTTGGCGACTGCTGTTGCTCGTGTTGCTCTTGTTGGTGTTGTGTTGTTTTTTATCGATTTCAAAGGCTACCGTCGGACAAACATTGATGCTCACTCGCACGCACCGAAGGACTGATGGCTGCTCTCGGCGGTCGCTCGACGTTCAACTCGTTCTTCACTCGTTCTTCACTCGTTCTCGACTGATTTCGCTTAAAATGTTTGCCAATTTATACAGCATCTAATTAAAAGTTGGCAACTTGCATTAGACATTCTTTTATGAGGCATCATCATTTGCCGCATCATCCTGTCAGGTGCTGTTGGCCATCCAGCAGCATCCAGCGAAACGCTTTCGCATCAAAGCGAAATGAAATTGTATTGAAATGTATTTCTAAGCGTATATATTGCACTTTCGGTGCACGATCAGAGTGGTTGTTGTTGCTGCAGCTTCTTTTGTTGCTGTCAATCAATCAGGTTGAAACGCAGTCACTCAGTTAAACGGCTTCATGCGGCACGGCGCTCGAAATGCAAACTCATCGTTCAGTTTTAAGTTTTTAACACCAGCCATTATTCGATAATTAATTGGCCAACGAAAAAGAAGAGGAAGCATTTTAAGTTTATCGCTTTATAAGCAGCACTCATAAATATCTACATTTTAACACAAAAATTATCTGCATTGAAGAGGATGGAGGCAATTTTTTATTTCTTGCTTTGAAGTATTGAATTTTTAATGCTGATTTCTATTATTGCGGCGATGGCGGATGGCACTCCACCGCTTCAACGGATGAGAAGCGCTTCGATGTGCTGCGTTGCGTTGCGGTCACACTGACTTTCTTGCTTTGCCGTTTCACTGCTGCGTTGTGCGTTTGGGACTCGATGCATTGTATGCAAATGATTACAAGTTGTCTTTGTGTTCGGTATTAATAGGATGTCGGTAATTGGTTGGCAATAACTTAATGTGGTCAAGCGGTTCCTCCAGCAGCTAAATTTATGCCATATCATTAGTTGCTGGTGTCCGCTGGAATGTGTTGACCGACCCACTTACGTTTGTATGCTCAATTATTAGGCAAACACTGAAGCCATGAATTCACTAACACACACACACTTCACTTTGAAGATGTTGGCTCGATGTTTTGCCATCTCTTTCACTCCATCCCTCTCTTTCTACCGTCGTACCATCGATTTAAATGTGAAAGTCGTAGAATAATTCTCATGGAACCTAATAATAATCACCAGAGATTCAATAGAGTGGATTTCCAATTGATTTTAGCGATGTTGAAGTTGTCTTTATAATGCTTTATAATAAAAGGGGTCTATATAATATAATTTTCACCTTTTAAGCAATACTTCTTTATGATCCATTAAAACTTGAAAAGAAACGTCGATTTGTTTAGCGTTTTTCTTTCATTTCTTCTCAAACTTTTTTTGTAGTGATTTTACGATAAAAAATGTGATAAAAAATAACAACCGCAGCAACAGTAAAGTTATAAATAAGAAATAAAAAATTACAAATAATAATTTAAGTGTTTTAGACGTTTATTGATTTCTTGAATTTGTTGTTGTTACTTTTGTTCACAAAGATCAAAGATCACATAGAAAATAGCACATAATAAAATGAAGAAATAGAAAAAAAAGGAGGAAGAAGAACGGTCAACCGTTATTGAAATACATACACATATTATCAACTTCAGTTTGAGGTTGTAATAAAAATACAGACCACAAGACTTCATACAGACCTCCCAATAAACTAAAACTGAACCATAATTGATCCATGTAATCGTGCAAATTTTTGATTAATTTCTATCGTTCACAACGGATCCCGTGTTAAATCGTTCAATTAAACCGAAAACGCAGTATTTCTCGCTTATAATTTGATTATTTTTATTATTCACTGAGATTCGATGGAGGTGGCCGCAGCTGCGCTTGGGTGGATTTTGGGGTGGAGTTGAATGTTGCCAGCGGAATGTTGCTGCAACACAATCAGCTCGGTTCGTCGACTCGGTTGTGGAGGTTGTTCTTCGTTGTTGCCAGCGAGCGAGCGAGTGTTCAATCAATCGTATTTCCTGCAATTTACGCAATTAAATAGACAAAAAAATTATTAGCTTTTATTTTGAGATTCGATGTGCAATCTTGATGCTGGACGCAGAGGTTCTGCGAAGAATACAAGAATTTCAATTTCATTGATTGCTCAATTCAGAAGCGTGTCTGAGTTGCGTGTCTACAGCAACAAAACAAAAAAGAATGGAAGGAACACAAAGAAAAGTATTTTCAAATATTTGTTACCATGGAATGTGTTCAATTAATGCGATCCTTAGAATTGGAAAGTAATGCATCGTTTTCGAAATAAATACTAGGAATTATTATAAAAATCTATATACTATATACATGCATACATATAAAGGATATAAATATACAATATAATGAGTGTAATAATCATCTGATTTGATGTGGTATCAAAACTAATCTGAAGCTCTGAATTTTAACAAACTTATCGCAACTCTTGAAGCTCGCATCTCACTAAAATTTTAAGATTAACCAAGAAAAGTACGTAAAAAAGCCCCTCGCTCATTTAAATCAGGAAAAGCGACGCACTTATCTTCATTTTGCATGTTTAACTAACAGCAGAAGCAGGAGAAAAACGCCAGACTTTCATTTGATTTTAATTTTATTGGATTTTATTTCCGTTGCTTGCACGCTACGAACGTGGAGTTGGTCCTATAAACTTCAGTCTGAGTAGCAATAAAAAACACAGTAAAAGAGAAATCAACAACGCACTAAAACTAAAGTGAAGTGTTGGAACGCACGCGCAGCGGCTGCCTCTCAATCGTGCCGAGCGGCACGGAAAGTGCAACCTCTGACTGCTCTCCAGCTCGCCGTAGTTCGTGGTCCGGCCGCCAGGGAAGATTTAAATCAGCCACGCAGTTCAGCTTCCTGAAGGAGGACTCAACCTCCCGTTGAGATGAGGGGAGACCAACAACAACAACAACAACAACAGCAGCAGCAGCAAGTAAAACAAGAACAAGAACAAGGAAAGTAAGTATGATGGTGGCATCGCATGCGGCAGCAGGTGGATGGATGAGTGCTCAGCAGCAGCAGCAGCAGCAGCAGCCGAGAAGCAGCAACTTCATAAATATTGTGCAAATTTCAAAATAAATGGAAATGAAGTTGATGCCGATGCTGAGACTCAGACTGATGCTAAGACTGATGCTATGACTGCATGCATGCATGCATGAGCTGTTGTATAAAATAAAAAACAAGGAAAGAAGAATAACAGCAGGAATAAAACCAAAATCAAGCAGCTTCTTCACTTCTGCTGAGCAGGAAGGAGTACATGAAGAAGATGAAGAAAATATGATCCAGAAGCGACAAATGGTAAAAGTGAGTGATCTTATTTAAAGTGAAATTGAAGGGGCAACTGTTGCAGCATCATGTTGAGTAGTAAAGGTAGAGCATTCGGCAGAGCTTCTTGAAGAAGACAGAGGACAACGCAAAGATGGAGAGAGAGAGAGAGAGAGAGTGGGGGGAGGGGAGGGGAGGGGAGGAGAGCACGATGTGTGGCATTCAAGTGTGAATAAGGAAAGTTTTGAGTAATTATACTCGAAGGCGACATCCGCTCTGCTTCTTACCCCTCGCTGCACCTCGTTTTATAGACCGTTTGTTAATCGTTTTCATCATTCTCGGGGTTTCGGTGCATCCGTCGTTCTTTTCGATTTCCAGCGAATTTGTTTCGTGGATGATTTTAGCGTAAATGACACGTAAACTTCTGCATTCGGCCAGTTCACTTCTACTCATAAAGAGAACGAATAAACGGATAAATGGATGGCTTGTCGAAGGGTAGATTTCAAGTGTCAAGGGTTTCGCTTATTTTCTGGTGGATTTTAATGAACTCTTCTAGAAAAAACGCATTCTTTTCACTCGCTTTGTACGAGCTAAATGACTGGTATACATTTTTCTAAAGAAAACCAGATTTGAAGTGTCGTAAAGGTCACAGCTAATGATCATGTAACTTGGAAGGTGATTCGCTAAACTTTAAAGCGAAAGTTTCTTCAGAAACCAACGGAATGTTCTAAAAACAGACCCCAATCAGCAGAAACCAACGTAGAAAAGCAGAATCGATGGACTCTCAATTGTCATCGACTCTAACAAAACTACATATGAAAGTATGAGATGGCAGATGTCGCAGCTTCCATTTCTACGAGTGCAGCATCGACGACTTCCTACGAATCAGTGAGGCAACCTCAAAAAGCATCACATTCAAAGCAAAGGCAACAGTATCAGGAACAGCAACAGCAGCGGCAACAACAACAGCCCCGACATCAGCATCAGTCGCAGGAAAAGTCGCAAAAGCCAGTGCATCGGCAGAGGCAGTGGTTTCTAAGCATTTTTCATCATCCCGGAAGCGCATAAGTAGCCATCATGTAAACTGAAACCTGACATTTGGCATTTGGCATTCGCATCAGCATCAGCAGCATCAGCAGCGTCGACATCAGCAACGGCAACAACGGCAACGATTGCCATTTTGAAAGCACTGAAAGAATGACGGCGGCTGCGGCGCGGCACAACGAATGCTGGAATTAATATCACATCTGCTGATAGTTGTTGGTTGTTGGGCCAGCAACCAATTTGCAATCACCTCACAAATCATATGTAAGCAAATTGAACGGAATAACAACGAAAACAACAACAGCAGCAATGATTTCAGCGACCATAACTGCATCATCATTTAACCCAAAACCATCATCACCGCAGCAGGAATTTTTATTGCTCGACCACCTCAAAGTGAGGCTCGGATTCCTTCACGCGTTAAATTAAATTTAAATAATGTTGCCTTTCTGTGGTATTTTTTATATTTTTTCAACATAGCGTGGCTCAAGAGATTTGTTGCTTTGCGGAAAAACTGCCGAAGACAAGAGAAGACATCCTCTGATAAAATTTGATTTCATTTCGATTTTATTTCGTTCTTCTGCGCGTTCGGATTTCATTTTCACTCGCATTTCGTGTGGTTTCGCTCGCTGCATTGCATCGATTTCTCTTTTAAGCGCTTCCTTTTCATTTCTTCCTCCGTTTTCTCGCCATCTTTACCGTTGCACGCCACGAATCACTTCCTCAGCATCTGGATGCACATTTCGCCCCGCTAATGGCGAGGCCATAAATAATGCAGCTCCTTTCCTTAGCCAACCCAGCTCAGCTCAGCTCAGCTCATATCTCAATCAAAAGCGTTGCCCCTCCGCTCGCTTCGTTCGCCAGATAACAGAGTCTTCCGCGTCCGGAGGCAATTCCGGTTAGACACCGTTGGTTGTTGGGACCGCTGGACCAACAAAAGCGGAGAGCTGCGAGTCCTCCGCCATCGCACCGCCCCTCCCCCTCTTTGCTGGCTACGATGACGACTGCATTCGGCTATTCGGCAGGCGATCCATCCATCGAGTGTTCCTAACTGCAAAACAATTGATTTCATGATGAGGAATCGCCATCATTAATAGACATCGCCCGGCGACACGGAAAGGGCGTAGCGACGTTGCATCCTTTAGTTTGCACTTGCTGAAGAGTGCGCACCCGCCCACCACCACCCCCTCGGCCAGCTGGCGCTGTTGCTGTGTCCACGTTACGTCATCTGAGTTTGTTGGCCGACGAACGCGAACGCGAACGCAGCTGCACCAACGCTCAATCGTCCGCCCCGACGGACGGAGTTGCTCCTCGGGCCAGAGTCCTCATGGCGTTGATTATGATTAGATATGGTGCGGAATTCTAAATTCATTTTAAATAGACATTAGAACGAAACGGCGAATCATTCCATTTTTCATTTCCACAAGTGGACTCCAGCTCTCGAGCCATGTACTGGATCCGGGCCGGAGTGGACCGGACGCCGGCGTGGCAGTCGTGTGAAGCGCACGCATGCGCATTCTCTGAATGGAGTGCATCTAATTCGAATCAATTTAAGTCTTCCCTCAGCAATTCGTGTTCAGAGCGCGTTGTCCGCGAGCCATTAATAAACATCCGAACAACAGGCAATCGAAGCAGCAGCAGCGATGGTGGCGGCGGTGGCGGCGGTGGTGGGTAGAAGCGAATGGGCAGGAGCATCGCTTGGCTACAACTTGGAAACAAGCGTTCCGAATGGTTAAGTAATGTGATTCTGATTTTTTTATTTTTCATGCGCCTGGAAGCGACTACCGAACAGTGCATCATTTCAGGTACTTACACTGAAAAAAAGAGAAGGAGAGGAGGAGAAAGATAGAGAAAGAGAGAGAGCAGGAGAGAGGGGGAGATAGAGGAGGCAGAGAGACAGGGAAAAAAAAGATTGTCCCGGGTAGAATAAAGAAAGCTGAAGATATTCTTTTAAGGACATATTGAGGATAGTGTTAGGATATGTTTTAGGAAAGTTTCTCAACTGTGGTTGGTTAAGGATAAGTCAATTATGGGTTGAGTATAATTACGGGTACTTTTGCTTTTTAGAAGGATAAATTAGGTTAAGGTAACTTGAAGCGAATCTTAAGTTAGAATAGGTGGAGAAAATGATATAATATGTTAACTTAAGGTTTCGATAGGTTGAGATTAGGAAAGATTGGGTTACGATAGGTTAAGAGTTTTATGGTTTAAGTTTAGGATAGCTTAAGAATAGTTTTAGTATATGATAGCAAAGGTTAAGGACAGAATTAGGATAGCGTGTGTTGGATTAAAATAGCTTACTTCGTCAAGAAAGACGATAGAGAGGAAAGACTTCCTTTAATAAAGTTCTCTGCATCGTTTTCCGTTGAGTGATTAAACTTTATAGTGTAGAGTATTTTAGAGTGCTTTTTCTTTCTTTATTTCCAGTGTAATAAAAAACATTTGCATAAAGCACATTGACAAATGACCGTAATCGCCGGCAGGTGAAACTTAAACTGGTCCCGAAACCTTTACAGCTACACCAAGGATGCCAAGAAGACCATCTTTCATTGCAGCCACCATCACCGCAAACGTCACCGAAGTTGCACCACTTTAGGAAACACCAAAGATAGCGATGAGAGGAGCGTCGCGCTTATCGAAAGGAATCGAATACTGTTCAAAATTTATAAACCTTTTAAAATTCGTTTAATTGATTCAGCTATTTTAGCTGGCTTTATAACGTTTTCCTATTTTAAAAAACAATTAAATTTTGTTACTCCTTTTTTACCTTTAGTACTTTACTCATTGTCCATTTCTTACTTTACTCATTTGTGTTTGGAGAGCAGGGCCCACGAGTGCTTTTGACTATTAAAAAGTAACGCGGATAGAGTATCGCGGATAGTTTCGTTTTTCAATTGATAAATCTACATAATATATTTTTAAGGAATACTATTTTTCGTTGGCCTTCGAATTACATATCAAAGAGCTATAAAAAGGCTCACGGGTGATTTCTGAAGCGCAAGAAATCAAAAGGATGTTCGATTTTCTTTGTCTCATCTCTAAACGTCGCACATGAGGGAATTCCAAGTGATTGAGTACCCGCCAAGGAACTGAGTGAAGAAAATGAAATTTAATTAAATTGCATAAGAAATTGGCGAGGAGTGACTGTGACAGAGGATGTGTTTAGATACGTAGAATGTGCGAATGAGTGCAACTACCGACCATGATGCATTGGCCATGTTCGACCCACGACTTAAATAATAAAGTTGCACTTTCTCTTCATTAACATTATAGTAATTTACTCCTTGTTAATTCTTCGTCTGCTTCTTTGTCTTCTTCTTGTTGGTGTTGTTGATGTTGTTCCTTTTCCTCCACCGCCTCCTCTTCTCCTCCTTCAGTGTTTCTAATGGATCTTGTTTCGTTGTAGCTGAAGTAGCTTCACTACTTGAGTTGCTGCCTTTAAAAGAAGAATGTTTTCTTGTTGTTATATCAGCCGCTTGTGTAATCGTGTTTTCTTTCTTTTCCAAAAAATGTTTGCTTTTATTTAAAAGCAAAAGTAAAGGAAAAGCAAAAGCACAAGCAACTTAGTAACTTTTTGGACAGATTAAACGCTAGCAGTGCTTTCTTACTTTCTTTACACAGCCGCCACACACCGCCCCCTCACCCTGTATTACCGCACCCTCGCCTTGCAATCCATCCATTAAACGCCAGCCGTTGACATCGCTGCGGATGGTTGCTGGAAAGTAAAAATTAATTGCTTCTTAGTTGTTGTCGTCGTCGGTGTTGTTATCTGTTGTTGTTGTTGTTGTTGTTAGTTGTAGTTGTTGTTACTTGTAGTTGTCGTCGGTGTTTTACTTGTTGTTGTTTTGCTGTTGACGCTGTTGTTGCTTTAGACATGAAGTTGCAGTTGGTTGTTGTTTTTTTACTTGCTGGTTGTTGTTGTCTCGATCGTTCCTCTTCTTCTTCTTCTTCTCCATATTCTTCTTCTTCCATGAAGAACACCAACAACAAGCACGTTGCTGTGCTGTTTACGCAATTCGGACGTGCAGCTGCAATTAAATTAGTTTTTAATGCATTGCATGTTGAGTGCAATTAATTTTATTAACTAAAATTATTATAAAATGTAAAATATAAAAAAAGAGAAGGACGGAGAGAGAAAAAGAGAAACAACATAAAAATTATGACAGCATGTTTCAGGTTCAAAATTGGCTGGCATTCTTGTTTCCGGGGCGGGGCGGGACGGGCCAATCGCTCATCATGGAACCATTCAGGAAGTGATTATTTCTTTCTAACGGGTTCGAGGATACTTCGGCGGATGAATAATGACACTGATACAAAGTGACAGTGATTTAAAACACTCTAAAGATTCACTTAAGTTTCTATCAACATCAGTTGAGATCGCTTTTAATCGGATATGATCTCCAGTGTCACATCCTAATCTGTCCTCTCATCCAGGATCTGAAGTTACCACATGCTATCGATTTGGCATTTGGTCTAAGCCCAGATTAATTTGATTCTAGCTTCTTTGTCATGCTGAAGAATCACGTTTCGCTTCTCACGGATCTCACGGATCACATTTTGCACAGACCTGATTTCAAGTGCCTGATCTTGTCAAATCACTCGTAGGAAGAAAGCGCTTCACATGTCTAAGAGCATGAAAGTCACTCCACCCAACACAGCACCGCATCACATCACATCGCATCTCAGCTGTCGTAACAGGTTGTTATGTTTGATTGCTGCAACCGCATCGCTGAAGTGTACCAACAACTGGTAGAGCAGCACCACCGCCTACGTCACTCCTAGCTGGCAGCTGGCCGGCAAAACATCTCGATCATCGCAGGTAATTTAATTGAACGATAATTAATTTAAAATTAGATAAAAAATGATTAACTGCGATTAACCACGGATGTAGTTTTTGGACGCTTCTCTTTACTGGCGACCTGGTTAGTCAGTCAATTCGGTTTATTAGTTAGTTGCACTTCAGTCTACGTGGGAGAGGGGGGAGGGGAGGGGGTGTTTGTCCCAGGTGATCACTTGAAAGCTCCTGACGCAGTTCTGATCCTCGACTTCAAGCAGCAGCCGTGTAATTTTGAGTCAAAACAATCTACAATCAGGAAAGCGTTGAGATCGTCATGTTGGCTGTTGTTGTTGTTGTTGTTGCTGTTGTTGTTGTTGCTGTTGTTGTAGCCAAAGTTGTATCGCTTTGTTGCCGAGTTGATTGCTGTTGCTACTTCGAATGCTTCTGCTTCATCTGGTGTTTGAGGTTGCTGTCCAACATCAAATCGGAATTAATTGAATGCTATTTGTTTGTTCAGCATTAACGCGAGCGCGCGAAGTCTTCATTAGCCACAGTTTCGTCTTCGTTGTCGTCTTCTTCTTCTTCGGGTTCTTCTCGCTTCGATTTGATCCTGGAGCTTCACGGATAAACAGCAACAAGGCGAGGTGAGGCATTTATGTTGATTTGATCATGAGAACTGCAGGGAACTTGAGTTGGCTGTCACAACAAAAATTCTAGTAATGTTATGCAAAATTTAAAGTTTAACATATATAACTAAATAAGTAATAGAAGATATTTATATTATTATACGCTATAAAAGTAATTTCAGTACTAAGAATATAATTTAAAGGAGTATAAATAATGTACTTCAATAAAGAATGCTTCTAAAATCGACTTCATTTTAAAAAAGGGGGATATATAAAAGGTAATTAGGTATTTTTTATACGAATTTTTGGACACAACCGTAAAATGTTCTTGTTTTTGGTTCCTGGTTCCTTTTTTTAGTATTATTTCAAGACTCCGCTTTCAATCATTTATTTATGCATTCGTTTTCATTGATTTCATTCTAAACCAGTTCTAAATTCAGTTCTTGTTGCTGTTCTCAGTTGAGTTTTGCAGGTGCAGATATGAACTTGTAATCGCAAATTCAGCAAACAAGGATTTCGATTTTAAGAAGCGCCAAGCGTCTTGATTCCAACAACATGCGGAGAGACGGACTCCAGATCAGGACGGCTGCTGCTTAGGACTGTGATTGTAGCCGGACGATTGCATTTCCGAAACACGTGCATCGAGCTACGGAAAATTAATGTATCTGTGATTCTAAATCGATGCAGCAATTTTTGCCATTGATAACAATCGATGGGAGTAATTTTTATGATGCTCACGAAAATTACTTAATTCCGGAAACGCAAAGAGACAGAAAGAGAACACAAGCGAGGAGGAGAGAAGAAGTGGAAACGGAGCGGTCGGGTTGCTGGAGACGCAGGGGAGTCACGCAGATGTGAGCATAGAAACCATGATTTCAATGAATGAATAATCATCGAGTTGAATGGAGTTCGAAATCCTGTTCTTATTAAATCAGGTGGAATCTTTGCCTCATCGTCATCATCATTATCGCACCCAGCATCATCTCTTTTCGAGAACCTATTAAATCTTGAAAGAATTAACAAATTATTCATTATTAAAATGCTTTGAGCACAAATTGTACAGGAAACGTTTTCGTTTGAAACAATAAAAACCGTTCTTCAGTTGAATGAACCGCCTAGAGAAGGAGGAAGAGGAGGGGGAGGAGGAAAGTGAAAAACTAAATTTAGCAGGCCCTTATTTCGCAAGCCAGGGATTTGACAAGATTTCCTCAGCTGACATTGTAAAAGAAAAACTTGTGCGATGCGAACCGATGCCCGCGGTAGCTGCAACGGTGAACAATTGTTTCCGAACAACTGACAACATCACGTGCAGTGTACATGCAGCACCAACGCCAACACCGCCGGCAAGAACAACAGCAGCAAAATAAGAATAACAACAACAACAACAACAACAACAGCAACAGCGTGAGCAAGCAACAGTTGTTGCTGCCATCATCAAGTCCATCATCAGCAAACAGCTGTTCGCGGCAGCAAGTCAACAGTTTAAAAAAGAGTTCCATGAACTCAGCTATTATTATAGAATACATAAGTTGTTGTTGTTGTTGCTCTCGATGCTGTAGAGTGTTCTTGTTATTTCTGTTGTTGCTGTTGTTGTTGTTGTTGCTGTTGTTGTTGTTGTTGCTCTCACATCGGCCATATCGAGTGCATTTCATGTTAATAATTATTTGACGGATAATTGTTAAAGCCGCTTGTTTTTTTGCAATTCATTATATGTATATTGTAGTGGTTGTTGTTGCTGTTGTCGTTGTTGTCGTTGTTGTTGTCGTTGTTGTTGTCGTTGTTGTTGTCGTTGTTGTCATTTTTGTTGTACCTGAACTTAACCGTTCCGATTGCAACAACGAACCTGCTGTAACTCTGACTTGAGTATCTCTCGCCAACGGCGCATAGAATCTGATTGGGATTAAAATGAAGCACCACCGCGTCGAAGCAGCAGCGACCGAGCGGCGGCACGACAGCGGCACGACAGCGGCACGGTGCATTGTTAGCCGGTACACCTGCGCCGACATTTAATTTGAGGTACGCGCGCATGTTCCGTGAATATCTGTTTATTTTCACTGCTCCGGTGTATGTTTTCGATGCCAACGAGCCTTTATTAATCTCTGTGAACGAGAACGCGAACTCGAACGCGACCGAGTGATAAAATCTGCCCAGCGAAATCAGTGCAGCGCATCCGTCAAGTTGTTTGCAGATGGGCAGAGGACATGTGAACTTCTCCCAGCTGGATGCCGATGCACAGATAATCACGGGGTAACCAACGCGGAGGAACTCAGAGTAAAGTGTTGTGCTTGCATACGTACTTATATCTGAGTAGCTGTCTCTGTCTCTCTCTCTTTGCCTCTATCCCTGTGCCGGTTTACTGTTATAGTCGCTTTCCTGGAATGCAAATAATGACGGCGGCTTTTAGTTAATTAGATGCCACGTTACGTGGCAGTCACACGTATCTGCCGAGACACAATTTCTGACACGCTTGCAGCCGCAGCCGCAGCTCCATTTGTCTCATTAGAGGGCAAATAAATTGCCTGCCTTCCGATGTTATCGGTCCCATTAGACAGCCTGCACCGTAATCTCGGGTGCGCTCTCACTCAGTGATCAGAGTGCAATTTACTCGACTCAGCTGCCTGAAGGGAACGCATGATGATGATGATGATGATGATGATGATGATGATGATATTACGTAAGATGGTAGAATGGGACATCGAACTCTGGTCTTGAATTTCATGACATTGCACTCATGTTTGATTAATCTTTTAAATATTATTTGTGAATTAAAAATTCCTTAAAAGACTAAAGACGTTTCTTTCCAAAGAATCGAAAAAATTTAAGACACATGTTTAGAAGACTTAATTAACTAATTTACCTTCATTTCCTCTGAGAATGACTGATATATTTTCTGAATTATTATTTTCTCACTCACCCTAGCATTGCTTAAATAAACCATCCTACTAAAACCCAGTACTCGTGTCCATTCTGGGCGATTTTAATTAAGTAAACCCACTGGCGGCATCTCTTCTTTTCTTTCCGTCGCTTTTTCACTCATAATTTGTGGTCATTTTTATTTGTACAAGAATTATTATAATATAATACCTCACACTCGGTCACGTTTTGCAGGGTCCATTAATGGAAGCCCATTTAACCATTCAAATTGCATGCATGTTTCAATTTCGTTTCAACAAAACGATCGTTTACACTTCATATCTACGAGTCGGTCGATAATTACACACACACAGCAGCAGCGAGGACCATCTACCTCGCATCTATAAAATAGTACGATATACATACAATACACTCACACATGCATACATAGATACGTACCGATATCTGTCTGTCTGTCTGTCTGTTTGTCTGTCTGTCTGTTTGTTTGGCTGTTTCGCTTTGTTCGAACGATTTTCGTCGGCTTTTCGAAGAGTACAAAGCATTTCCCACTCGACATCAAAAACAACAACAATAACTGAAGTAATAATAACACCAGCAACAACAACAACAACAACAACAATAACAACATCAGTCATAATAATAATAACTACATACTATAATAATTACAACAACAAGCAAATTAACTGAATTTATGATAATCGCAAAATTTCGTGTCTACAATTTTAATATAATGAGCTCCGCAGGCGGTTCCCGAAGGAGTGGTGATTGTGTGGGTTGTGAGGGGGTCTGGTGACGCGTTGAGGAGTATAGGGAGCTTATAAAATTCTTTGGAAATTTTATTACTTAGTTAAAATGTTATTTAAACCATTCTTACATGCGATATAAAAATAAGGCGAGAAAGAAAAGGAAAAGAAAATCTAAAATAAGAACCATATTTTATATGAAGCATTTTTATAGACAACCAAATACAGTCTCTAGAAAATTTGTTCGGAATGTAATTCCTGAGAAATTCTGTTTTATTCTCTCTCTTGACTTGAACACGAAAAAGATTTTATTACTATTCTGAAATTATTATTATCCCGAAAGCCTTTGAATCGGCATTTAAGGAACTTCAAGAACTGAGCTCTTAGGTTTCATATACAGCCTCGAAAAAGAGGTTCGTTCCACTGTTGTGCTTCACGTTCCTGTTTATTCCTCTTTCTTGTTATCTGAAATAATAAGTTTATCTGAAGCTAAGCCTTTATAAAAGTAGAATAAAAATGTATTTAGTAACTTTTTAGGTTTGTTTGAAGTGAATAAAAAATAGAATAAAAATGTTGGCGATCGATTTGGAGCATTTTTCAAGCAGAAGATCGTCGCTCGAATTCTTGAAATTAAATTCTGTCTCCTGTCAATAGCAATTAGCAGTTATTGGCGACTCGCATTCTACGTGCGAGTTTGTATCGAATGCCAAAATGGGTATTTCAATCCTTTACAACGAATGGCCGGCCACACTGAACCACACTCACCCTTCGCTCTGCAGCATACTCTGATTCAGTCACACTGTATTGCTTTTATACCCCTCGTTTGTATTCCACTTCCTTTGCCCCACCGCCTCTCATCCCATCACCTCTCTCCCCTTCACCAACTCTTCAAATACCACTCTCTATCAAACTCGCTGTTCTGTAAACACTTCAGTTCACTCCATGACTGAGTCCCTCCGCTCTTCGCTCCTCTTCCCGGATCTTCTCACTCTGTTGGTAATTAGCGACCAACACCAATATCGGGCTCCGGCTGTTCCAGTTGCTGTCCAGTCGACGTGTCCAGCCCCACGTATGAATGAGCTCATGAGTGGCTAAAAATACATGTTCCTGTCGGTCTTCAGTTCGTTTGCTTGCTCGATCGTTGCTTTGTTCGTTGCTTTGTTCGTTCGTTTGTTCGTTTTGTTGTTCATTCGTTTATTCGCTTGTTCGCTTGTTGTTCGGTGGTGCCTCGATTAACGTAACGTTGCCAGGAGATCAAATCGGTAGCGATCTAAAAGGGTCTCCAATTGAAGGTCGTTCGTCGTTCTCACCGCTGCTTGTTGTTGCAATTGTTGCAATTGTTGTGTTTGTTGTATTTGTGGTATTTTTGTTGCTTGTTTGCTCGTTGGCTCGTTTGTTTGTTTGGCTTTATGATGAAATTTAATACAAATGGGTGCTGAGTTCCAGATCCAGCCACACTTTGGCATCTGATGAGACTGTCTACTTTGTTGTTGCTTTCTCTCTGTGCAATAATTCCATAGCATATGAGCATTTTTTGCATTTTTAACATTTTTGCATTAAAAGCCTCTAAGCTAAGATGGATGTAAGCAAATCCATGTAAGTAAAGAAATATTCAAACACATGAGCATGTGTATAGCGTGAAATACTATAGTACATAATTGGATGTATTCAAATAAAAATTAAGATTTAACTTGTAATCGAAATTAAATAAAAAAATTACTAAAATATGGGAATGGAATTGAATAATTAACAGTAATTAAAGTGAAACTAATACAAAAAGTCAACTGATAATAAATCAAAACAAACTTAAAATTAAATGAGAAGCGATTTTAAGTCAACTTATAATTTGCATTTAATTAAAACGATTACAATAAATCCCTTAATAACGATGAATAAAGAATTTTTAATTAATTTACACTGCTTAAAGGTTGCAATGTTATTTCCAATAAAATGATGAATCCTATTAAATGAGATTCCTTTCGAAGAACTTTCGAGAATCGCTCGAAAAAATGTTCCATAATCCGATTAAAAGTAGAGAGTCTTTAAAGATTCTGATTTAGTTTTCGACATTCGGAGGTGGACTCCGGACATGCAAAAAATGCTGTTCGAACGCGTGCCTGCGCCGTGGCTGGCCTTCTGTTGGTATTGCGTCGTCTCTCGTGTTTTCAGCTTATCACCTCAGCTGCTCGGCGTTATCGTAGTCGTTAAAAGCGACATCTATAAATAAACTCTTACCCACATATTTTTATCTTAATTCATTTCCGAACCGTCTGCACTCACAGACGCTTGTTGGCCAGCGCACACGCGTGACAGCGAAAGTGACGGGACGGCGGCGGCGGCGGTGGGGACAGGGAGCCCCCGAGCCCCTCCACGAGCTCGAGTTTCTGAAGCCTACTTCTATATTTAGCAGCTATAAAAATATCTTTTAATTCAAGGAGAGATCACAGAGCATCGATGGTGATTGAAAGAAACTGAAAACTATAAAAGTAAAAACTGCTATAAATAGAAGTTTTCTATGTCATCGAGTGTGTTTGTTTGTGTGTGGATTAACGTTTGACGACAGGAATTTTAATGGATCATGATGGATACCTCGTCCTTTTGTGCGGCATGAAAAACCAAACCCACAACCATCCCGCTGAATCTTGCATTATAAAGATTTCCACTTGTTGATGGTTGCTGCTGCGGCTTCTGTTGCTGCTTCTGAGGAGGAGCTGCTGTGGAATGCGCATCAGTTGAGGCCGCCTGTCGATATGCCAGCAGGAGCTCGACGTTTTATCTTGGTTTTTATCCATCCAGACGCGGCGGAAACAAGATAGCAGAATCAGCTTTGATGTTGCATACTCTTTCGGGGAATCGATAAAGGAAGCAAGAAAAAAGGAGGAGGAGAAAAAACAGCGCGAAAAGTAAAAAGAAGTACATAGACACTATGTAAAAAAAGGAAACGCAGCAAATTTCAGGGCAGTCTTTTCAAAGTAATGCCTTTTTAAGGAGCCTCTTCAGAGTGGCTGCCTCGCTGCAAATACCACTTGATTCATAGGTTTCAGTGGCACTGCGGCGCGTCGATTGCAAATGACGACTTTATTGGTTGGTGTGGATGGCTCTGTTGGTGCTGATTAGCATTGATGACTTCTTGAAAAATCAGCACTCGGTTTGAAACGATTCCAGAAACGAATGAACCCAGGACAAAACAACAGACACACAACCAGAGACTATTTTTGAAAATTGCATAATTTAGACTCCCCCTGTCCCCTCCCTCCAGCCAGTCCAGCAGCGTCCGCGTTTTTTGCGACTCTTTCAGTGCAGCCCAGTTTAGTTAAAACGCTTCATCGCAGCCTCATCAAATTTAATGCCCGCGTGCTTTTTACACCCAAAGATCTCAAAGAAAATTATTTATGTATATTAATTGTGCCCCTGCCCCGGAGCGAGAGCCCGTCCCCGGCATACTAATGATAGGTAATGAGTGCATATTTTAATTAGCTTCAAGGCTGCGTGCGGCGTTGATCTGTTGAGGGATCGATGCTAAGGCGATGCTGTGTGTCGCTGCTGAAATGCGCCAAGTTTGAGAGGACGATAGAGCCTCTCATTAATCTATGAGGCCTCTAGTCGAACCAAGCATTATTTTCAAGACTTCCGAAGGGCATAAAACAGCGTTTTATGTTCAATAAAGCTCTTAATTTATGATCTAAATTTATGCAGAGCTGCATAAATCGAAACAAACCTCGCTAACTGCTGGTACTGCTTCCATAATTGGAACGAGTATTTTTTAAAAATGAACATATAATATATACAAAGGGATATTAAAATCACAAACTCCACACGCGGCGTCATCGTGTAAAAAATGTAAAAATAATACCAAAATAATGCTATATAATTTGTTAAACCACTAAAAATATTAGAGTGAATTTCTGAATAAGTGCGAACTTAAGCTCAAAATTAGGTTCAATGCGAATAGATTTAATATGGTTCTGGAAATCAAGACACAAGGCCATCAAGTCCACTATTGGAGCCCTGGGCTTCCAGATATCAAAGTCCCAGAGTATTGATATGTTCCTGTAGTGATCACGGATTATTTTCTAATGACTTTATGTGGACCACAGCAAGTCTTTTGTTCGATCATCACTTTTAGTTCGCTCTGACCTCGTTAATTTATTAAAAGCATTAATTTAAGGAAAACAATAAAGATACTGAATGTCTAATTAACACCCCGCTAAGAGGCTACACTAACGATTTTAATATCCACTATATACTATACTATATAAGTTCAACAATAATAGCAACTCAACGCAGTCAAACGTAACTCAATTAACGCAAAGCGAATTGAATCCGCAAACTACGCTTTCTCTTTCCAACTCCTTCCCTCTCTTTCCCTCTCTCTTTCTTCTTCATAAGTGGCTACGATTACAAGTTCATTAGTTGTGGAAATCATGTTCAATCACAGGATGCCCTTAAAAACGCCGTCAGGATTTTCTGGAAACAAGTACAAGTAAAGGCGATCTCAAAGAAGCATTCCACCGCAAAATATACACATTTTTAATAATGCTATAAAAACTAACAATAATTTCGATTTAAAGACCCACCTGAGGCACATTTTGGAGTCTTCCTTTTTATGTGCAGCTAAAAAACCAGACCATGTTCTCGAGATCAGCAGAAGCATCATCATCCATCTGCGTTCGGGTTGTTATGAGACTCGCTGCCTGTGGGGGAAGTTTATTCCTCTTTTATGTTGGCGAAATATTCGGAAAATCCGGACGATTTAAAGTCAAACTCAGAAACGTAAGCGTAAAACATCAGTCGAAATCCTGAAAATGGTCTGCAGTTCTTCGAACACAAATCGACGAGGGAGATCTTCAGTTGACTGCGCTTTAGGACCATAAAAAATAATAATAAACACATTTAAGTCACTCTAAGTGCGAGTTAGGAGTAAAAAATATTATAGAGATATTTCTGCAATAATTAATATTGATTGCTTTTCCGAAATGCAAAACGGGAAACCTAACGGTTGGTCATGCAAACAAGTGGGACAGAAAAACAGATGGACAGAAGACAGACAGACAGATTGATTTTCCAGTACATGAACTAGACAAACATTTTGTCGGACTTCTCGTTCGGTTGGTTTTAAATTTTTATTAACAGCGCGTTAAAAATTTTATTTTACAAGAGCAATTAAGTAAATGACTTCTTTTGACTTCAAGAAAAAAAGAAAAATATACGTAGATGTTCTCGATATTCGACTTAATTTATTTTTTTATTTATTATGCAGAAAGTAGCGTTACTCAAACTAAACCGGGTGATTCCTAAGCAGTTTCCGTGGTCTAAGATTTCCAATAATATATAAAATACCACTCAAGCATCGACTGGCCCAACTTCCAAAAAAAGCCTAATGTTTTAACAATCCTTCCATCGTCTTGTGTGATCGGTTCTGAGTAAAATTTCATTAAAGTCTGGAATTGTTAGCTGCTGGTTAATTTTAACTACTTGTCTTTATTGAGTGGGCTTTCAACTATAAGCTGATTCGGAAACATGTCTAAGACATGCAGTCGTGAGTTGGTGCATCTCCTCGCTTAGTATTTAGAAGAAGAACAGCCACGAAAATGAAGCAAATGTTCACGATTCGTAACTATTTACTCACAGAACACATTATGACTTTATTTAAGTGGCTAGCAGGATCATGATTGCAATCGTTCGGTTTCTCCGCTTCGGGGGCGAGTTCAAGAGTCATTCATTATCACCTTCAATTTTTGTAAATCTTTTAGATTATTTACACAACAAGCTCGAGGAGCTCTCGAGGTTTGTGCCACGTTCTGAACTTCACGTTGTTAAAATAATTTCGCCGCATTTTAAATAATTTCCTCCCACTGTTCATTGGATTTTTAATAATTTTCAGTTATCTGGCGGCGTTGTTGATGTTGCTGCTGCTGTTTCTTGACTTCGGCGTCGGCTTGCTATTCGACTTCTTGGCGCATGCGTTTGCTCACGGGTTGTCGTCTATAACAGCTCAGACAGTCTGCAAAAACACAGATGCGTGGATTGGATGTAGCTACAGTGGTTTCCTGTCCAAAATCAACAACAACCTCAAAATCAAAAAGAACTTTTCCATTGTTTCGCATAAATCGATGCTTGTTGCTTGTTTGTATGTCTGTAAAAAGATGGAATAAAAATTGCCCACCCCTTTACACCTACACAGAACTCTCCTTCATTCCCTACTCTCCTCCTTGTGTCCATACTTCCTTCCATCTGGTTTTCCTTTCTCCCTCGTCTGCGTTTTCTTTCCCATGCTTTTGCTGGTTTTAGGCATATTTTCTGTTGTAGAAATTCGACTCTATCATAAAACAGATGCACCGTTAAACGATGGAACGTTTCATGTAGAACATGGCCAATGATGTTTTCTTCTTAACAAAAAAAAAAAAAAAACAAAACAAACAGAAACCCATTAAAACGAAACCAAAACAACCATAAAAAGTTTACATTAACTAAATCCCAAAAGGAACAGAAACCGAAAGAAAAACATTTCCAAACATGCACCTGACTCGCTCATTGACAGGCAACATGATTGAATTAATGAATGAATGTCTAACTAATGGACTCGGTGAACGTTCGATCCTAGAAAACTCTTTTCGGAGTTTTCAGTGTTGCATCTTTTTTTATCTTTGTTCTAGCGTTCGGTTGATTGGGTCATAAACAAACTTTAAAAATTAATTTTTGTGTCTTGAAAATAAAGCGATTTTTGTGCGCTGAAGTGATCTTGTAGGTTGTTGTTGGCCTGATTATTCCCAAATAGCTCCATTTGACCAATACAGCCCCTTCTTCCATTTGACCTTCTTCCATTTGACAGCTCTACTCCGCTTCTTCATCACCTAATTTCTGCTGAACTTCCTAATTCTGCAGAAAGAAAACACCACTTCATTGTATATCTGATCATATTTCTTTCTCTTTTCATTAAGAAAGTACGGCTGTTGAAATGTGGCATACAGTTTCTGCCGCCTGCATCTTATTTGCACCCGGAACCACAGATTCTAGTTACTTAAACCTTAATTTGCTGCTTTGTTCCCTCGAACATCGCTTTGTCAATTTTATTGTTGCGGTTTCTAGCATTTCTTCGAGTCTAATTGCGTCTTCGTCTTGTGAGACTCCTAATATTCTGTGTGTTTTCAGGTTCTATCCACTCGCTCTGTCTCTATCCTCAATTCAAATCTTAGACTCTGGTGGGCGTTACGAGCGCAAATAATTAATAATGGCTCGCAAGTGGTCGTTGCGGTGTTCCCGTGAGCGCCGACAGACGCGTTTTCTTGGGTAACTAGTTAAATATCAATTTTTCATATGCACATCAGCAACATCAATCATAGAAACACTTACCAACTCGGGAAGTTGAGCAACCTGAAGGCCTGCAGATTTAAGAGACTTAAAATACTTAAGATATTTCAGACTTCAGAATTAGCTGCAGGCTCTTAACGAGGAAAATCCAAACAATAGCAGGAAAAAAGGTAGTTGCCAATACAATCCTTTGTAAACAAACCCAGAGACGCCGTCTTCACACGTGGGAGGGTCTCGTGTGGGGGACATTTCTGGAGATCTATTGCATACTTGAATTTATTGTTTTTATAAGGATCACTGTTGTTTGTTTCTCTTAAAGGGTTCCGTTTTAAGTTGTGAAATGATAGCGTTGTTTTATACAAGTACATATACAATACCTGCATGACACCATCTGAAGGCGCCTCTGTGACTCTCTTCTCCTGTCCTGCGTTGTCTTGCTTTTCTCGAAAGGATGAAATTTAAATGCTGCCAGCGCAACGGAAGAGTTCAAAACACTCAAAGGTTCTTTGTTCATTCTGCTTAAATCGTTCTCTGATTGCATCCTTCCAATCAATTCATCATTATTATATGTTCCGCACTGACTAAATGACTGATTGAATGAATAACAGACTGTGCGACTGTCTGACTGACTGAAAGACCCTTCGTTTGACTTCCCGACTGGCCTGCCGTCTGTCTGCTTGCTGTGTTCAACGCTTAAAGTTTAACGTGCTGTTACATAAGTTCAGCCGCTCTCGAGCCGCTTGCGTTGTGCTTCAAAAGCAGGAAGCACACGCTGCCTGTCGGTACGTCTGCCTGTGTTCAGCCTACAACCAGCCTCCTCGGCAATCAGCATCCGCATATCTGCTCGTATTCATTTTCTCAGTGCGGCCTCCTTTTTGAGGCCTCCGTTTGGTGCTACCTGTTCGCACACGTGATTCGGCCATCAGCAACATCGCGCTGCCGCTGACTGACTTATTCCACGTACTCCGACTCCTTTTTGCCCATTTTTTGTGTTGCTTTCGCCATCGTTGCCGAACAGATCGATTTTGTGGAAGTCGTTCCACAGCGATTACCCGCGATGCGGAGGTTCTGCTTAAATTGTTGGCGCACCTCATTAGTTATGCTTAAGTGGCCGGGACGAGTCGGGCCGCTGCGTTGAGCTCTTTTGTGTCCTTTTCATGGTAGGTTGTTTCTTTTCCTTTTTTGCTAATGTTTCTGCGGTTGTTGTTCTTGTTATTCCGACTTCTGCTTTTATTATTGGCATCGAAGTTTTTGTTCTATAACCTCATCGACCGCATCGACCGCATCGAGGAAGTGTTGCGCCCTTCGTTGGGGCGCAATTTCAATTTCTTAGAAAACGTTCGCCATGCATTCTGTTGGTTTTTTCCTATTTTCTCTCCTTTCAGTTGCGTTCCATTCGATTCAAATGTCGCCCAACCAACTCGTTAGTTGAAAACGCTGACTTTTGATTTTCTAGCAAAATTCTTGAGTTCACAACAACATGATTTGTTGTCACTGATAAAGTCTTTATGTGTGTGTGTGTATACCGTTTGCTTAACAATTACTAATACAAATATTATTCCATCCGTTGCTTTGCAGTTCGACGCATTGCGGCTCAACTGTTGGCTGTTCGACGACCGCTTGACAGCCGCACATCCAAAAATCACTTTTGTTGCATTTCAGGAATTTGAATTTTCTTTTAATTTCTGTCAATTTAACTGATTTGTAGGAATTTGCAGTGTGTTCAAGTTGCTTCTCTTGTGTCCAAAGCGACACATTGTCACAAAGCCACGCAACCAGGAAAACGTCCGCTTAGATGTCATGTCGTGATCGGCGCACAAATTCAACCCAGTGCTCTGTGACGATCATTTAAATTATTCAGAAATTTTAGTGGAATTTGACTTCAGTGGACACCGTACAATAATTGTATTTTGTAAAGAGACTGTTCAAGGAGGACTCTGAACTTTCCCGGAACTGTTCAGGAGTCATTCTGTCCCTGTTAAAGAACTCTTAAGACACACAAGAACATAACATCTGTTCAGTAGCATGAATTAACAGCACATGATGAGAGTGGTTGAAATGACAGATTCTTAAATAAACTTTAAGGCTTTAGTCGTCTGCAGTATCTAAGGATATTGTATGTGCCTCGCATTTCTTCGGGGCTAACTTATTCCCGATTTCCAGATGGTCAGAATACATTCAGCTAACATCTTATTATGTCAATAATGTGGGAAACAAACGTGGTCATTTTGCTTCTCGGGCTAGAGTAATTTATCCCATGATGACTTCTTGAATAACGCAGATGACAGAGAAGATGGACGCTGATATGATGGCTAGTAGAGTATGATACGGGGTTGATACAAAATACCAATACGAAAGAGATGATAGGAATCTTGATATTGATGCGAAGGTGATACAGCGCCCGATACAGAAAAGGATATAGAAGATAACACGGAGTATACAAAAGAGGACACCGAAGATTGTAACGAAGACGATAGTGAACTCTGAACCGCAGAGTATACACAAGATAATACGTTGTCTGAAATGGATGATGATTTCTAGGTTGTAGGAATATAGGTATATAGAGTGATATATAACATGGAATATTATTGTGTGGAATGGACACGGATATTTATATATAATACGATGGGCAAACTGATGTAGAGGATACAGAAGGTGATACGGAACCGATAGCAAGTAAGGATTCTCCAGATACGGTGGTATGTACATATGTTTATATACATATGCATATATAACAGTAAATACTATAGCGTTCCATTGCGGTGTGTGGGAATTTAATTTGTACTTCACATTGTATCGTAGAATCTTAACTGCTACAATAGAAAATATTGTATTCTGATAGAAAATAAATGTCTATGAATAAATTATTCTTCCATAGAATGAAAGGATCGAGAGCTCGATGCACAGCATGACATCTTATAAAACTACATACTACATTACTTAATAGTTTTCTAATATGTATCTACCTCTGGATGTCTGCACGTGTGTGCACTGTGTGGCCATGTGCATTCGTGTACTTGTTCCTTAGCCCTGTCCATTGGCCCCTCACTCCTTTTTTGTATTTGCGCATGCGGCGCGCACTCAACTTGACGATTTATGACTTTCTTTCCGGCAAACAACTATTCGGACAGCTTCGCAGAAGACGACGACGCTCTGCGACGGTCTCTGCTCTGGCTCTCTCTCTCTGGAGGTACAAAGTAAAATTTATAGCTTCCGTATCGGTTTAACTCCAGCCAAAGAGTTCCATTTCAGGTAACAATGTGGATGATGTGCTACCATTAAAATTTATGGCGCCGCAGCATCTGAACCTCCTCGCGGCTGGCCAAGCGTGCATCATGCAGCGAGTTGTGCTAATAAGTGCGTTCATGTGCACACGGGCAGGAGCCGAAGCAGTGGCAGTGGCAGGAGCAGGAGCAGTCACTGGAAGATGTCATTGGCCAACACGGCACAAAAGCTGCCCTGCGTCGTGACAGGATAGCAGGCCCGGTGGGGCGTGTATCATATGTCAATCAGGCGACAAACTACGCGCACGTTGCACTGAAATTTGTTAGACAGTCGAGATTTTAATTCAAGGTGTCTTCGGGCTGTCATCAGCGGCTGCTGTTCCAAGTGCTTGGGCTAGGATTGCTTCGCTGGACGGAACAATTTCGTTGCTGAAGGTGTTGATTGAGCAATGTTGCGGCACTCCTTTGCTGGACACTCGATACCTTATCGCTGAAAAGGCAAACGTTTTGCCCACCAGACAGTGTCGGAATCGTCGGTGGCGAGTCGAAGGAGCTAGCCGCTGGCCCGATGGATCTGATGGCTGTATGGGATCTGAAACACAGGCGCTTACAATTTATCGCACTTTGAAACAAAGTTTCTCTGCCACTTCTCTTTGCTCAACTTGTCAAAGTTTTTATTTTGATAAATTGTTTAAACGAATACAACACTTTTTTTATATTTGCTCAGGAGAAATTTTTTATAGCTTTTTTATACATAACATAAATCAGGAGGAGGCAGAAATGACGGAACAGTATTTACAACACGACTTTATTGTTTTGACCGATCGCAGGTCGCTCTACACCCAGCTGAAGAGGCTCGTTGCTAGGGCCCAGGACATCGCCAACGACAGCCTGGTAAGCCGACGAAAGGAGCTGCAAAAAAAATTGGAATACGAAGACAAGATATACGAGGCCGAATTCGTCAACAAGGTCAAGTCGCGCATCGACGAGGACATCAAGGCCCGCAAGGAGACGCTGGTGAAGATAAAGGAGGCCAACGATAATACTTCGGGAGCATTTCTGGAAAACAAACGCATCCAGCAGTACATGAATTCGTGCTACGTAGTTCGCGAAGCCCTGCGTCGCAAGGAGCTGCACAATGCCAAGGAATGCTTGCTGGAGCAGATCGCAGAGAAGGAGCGCGCCGTTAAGCGCGAGAAGGAGCTCGACAGTTTCTGGATGAACGTGATGACAACCAACGCCGAACTGGAGAATCAAAGGTACGTGAACGAGAATTGTCTGCGCAAGAAGGTGGCCATGCGGACGCACAAAGTGCTCCAGCTTCAGTTGGAGGAGCGGGAGGAGAAGCTTGCGGAGGAGCGCAAGCTGAAGCAAGCGGAGATCGAGCACGTCGCCAAGGTTATAGAGGAGATCCGCCTTGAGGATTTCGACCAGAAGATGGCGAAAATTTCCCCCAAAGTTCTACAGTACCGCGACGAACTCCTCACTGCTGTCGAGCGGAAGCGTTGTGCGCGTCTCACTCAGCGCGAAGAGGAGGCGGACGAGCATCGAAAACTGATGGCCGAGATAAAGCGTTTGGATGCCGAAGATAAAGTGATCGCCATGGAAAAGAAACGCGCCGCTCACCACGCAACGCTCGAGTACATCGCGTACGTCAAGCGCATGAAGCAGCTGATGCAGCAGCAGCAAGACATGCGTGACGGCCGCATCGAGGAGTTGGGACGCGTCGATTTGTGCACCAAGAAGAACATACAGACAGAGATCCAGCGCAAGGCCGATGTCGCCGCCGCCAGCCACGCCACGCTGAAGCGGCAGTTATGCGAGCAGCTGGAGCGTCGTATGCGGGAGGAACTCGAGCGCCGCGAGGACAAATTGAACACGAATCCCTTCGGCAGGGCTGACGAGAGTCCCGACAAGATCTGGGAGAAGCGGCTAGCAATGCGTCGCGGCCTGGACGAGCAGATCGTCGAGATGAACCGACTTCGCCGCCTGGAGGAGGAAAAGTATGCTGCCGAACTGTTGCGCGCCCGCGACGACCAGGAGCTGTGTGAGGAGATCACCAATCGCGTCTTCACCGAAGGCTTGGACTACTTGCCGACGCATCCCGACTGGCAGATATTGCTTTGTCCCAGCGAGTGCTGCGACTACGTGCCAAAGGCGCTGCATGCGTATCCCGATTGTAGCGTGTTTCCTGAAGGCCGCCGTCCGGATCCGCTACTCTGCGGCTGCGAAAAGCGCTTCGAACAGCAGACTGCCGCAATCAAACGCATGGACAGAGAGGCGGCCAGATGCGCTCGTAAATGAGGTAACACGAATACTTCGAATCATAGAGGATGACATTTTCTATTTTTCTAAATTAAGCAATTTTGATCACATTAAAAATTTTAGCCCACACCAACGTTGTTCTTTGTGTTTCTGGGAAGTGACGTTAAAATGATTTGTCGGTTGTTTCTGGGAATTAATAGTGTTTGCGGTGTTTCTAAATACATGATCTCTTAGAGGAAGTTTTATGGAAAAATTTACTGGCTGTTGCGGATTTTTGTGGCATCGTAATCTACCTGGAAGCATCTAAGAAACCTGCCCGTACTTTTGCGGGTAGTTAGGTGGGAAGGGAAAATTAGTCAGGGTCATTGGCCGCGGCATCCGTTGTTATGCGGTTCGCGCCATGGTTCTGCTTGCTGTTGCAGTAATTATTATATTTGCTTAGTTTCGTGGCTGTTGCTAACCGCGGCTGTTGCTGTTGTTGTTGTTGCTGTCTAGGGAGCAACAAGTGTCGGCATTCATTAAAAAGACGAATCGGCTACCACAACAACCACTGCAGCGGTGGAGGACCGTCTGCTTTTATTTGTTGCTGTGCTCACTCGAATTAAGTTTAATTAAAACTAGAAAAATTTTGCACAGTAAATTGTTGCTTTTGTTTTTGTACGATGTGATGTGTCTGCTGATGGATGGAGGGCTTCTTTTTTGTTGTTTTTTTATTTTCACAGCTTGATGACGACACTCGCATGCTTGGAAGCCGTGAATGCAGTCCAAGTACCTCAGGCGAGTCTGTTCGCAGGAAACCCTTCGTTTAGCTTTGTAATTAAAACCAGTCAGTTAGTTTAACGACTCTATCGTGTACCTGATTGTGGTCTATTAATTAAAGTTACGGAGTCAGTGTTCCTGTGGGTTTTCTTAAATGGAAAGTCATTCCTTCTAAGATGAGAGACCCATTAATGCTCTTCGGAAATGTAATGAAACGGCCGAGGAAGTCGATGAAAAAGACAGAGTCCAAGATTCTATGCTATGGGTCTGAGTTTTCCTGAATTTCGGAAACAATTTACACGATTTTCTCACCTGAAGCTTCTGTAGTGCTTCCTGCTTTTTGGCAATTCATAGTCGAACGGTGCCATAATCTGAGGAAATCATTCAAGTTGTTTGAGTGAAAGTTGATGATCTTTCTAACTTACAAAAGGAGATTCGTAAGATCCCTGTGATCTCAAGTTCAAATGATCACATCAGTCGCTGTCTCAACTTAAACCGCATTCCCGCACCAGTTGAAGTGCCCCAAATATTGGACCACACCGAAAATCGAAACCTTTCTATAGTGAGGAACTCCTTGAACTGTGAAATGCCATAATCCAAACCGGAAAGTAGAGCAAACATATCCCGAAACCACTTCATCCAAACAATTATTTGCATTCTCAATTCATTTTCCATGTTTTCGTATAGCATCCGAAGTAGTTTTCGCCCGAAGGAAAAACTAGACAAACACGAACTCCAGAGATTCACTAAACCGTAACAGTTGAGTGCATCCAATCATTGAAAACAGTGTCACAAGACGAATTGGTGGCCATGACTGTGATGGGAGGGAAGGAATTTCGAGAGTATGTTGTTGTTGTTGTGCAGGAGTCGTATACTCCATTTTTGAATATTCTTGCTTTTAACATTTCGCCAAATTTAGTTCGGATTGCTTTCATTATAGATTCATATGTCAGGGAATCGTCTACCGTCTCCTCTAACCGCCTCACTCCCCCCCCCCCCATTCTCCCTCCTCTATTGCCGCGAACACATACAGAGTGTTCCAAGCGGCACCGTGGCTACTGTTGGCTTAATTCATGCTGTTAACATCGTTATGCAAAGTCTCGCTTACGGCTTTTTAATTCATATTCTTTGAATATACCAGCGCAGCTCGGCTTGTCACCACCCCACAGCGTCCGCCTTCCCGTGTTCATCGGATCGACGGTTGCATTTTGCATTTCAGTGCCGGTTTTCTTGGTGCCGGTGCCATGTTCTGTGTGTGTGCCGCGCTGAAAGCGATGAAGCATTTAATGTGAATCGTGGCTAGAATGGAAATTTGACACCAGCTCAGTTTAATTCATATGCCACCAAAAAAAGAGGCCAACCACAAGAGCCTCGCCAGTTGGATCGAATCAAAGCGCTTTTGTGGCTTTCCGAGGTAGCGATATTTTTTCAGCGGTATTTTCAAGCTCATATCATAATCGTTTGCTCAAATTCTCGGATCGACTCTGGGATGGGCTATATGATTTCAGTTTTTTATCAAGAATCTGGGTATAAAAAACATACATTGTTATAATAAAATTCTTCCGCTGTCTTCTTCCGGAATAGTTTTGTGAACTGCTAATCTAGAGAAATTAGTTTTTGAGGATAACAACATTTTACATGTGTTAAATTTTCTAGATGAAATTAGAAAAGTTTTTTCGAATCTAAGGACAATAATTGAACTGCGGTATATTCTGGAGGAGGTTCCTTGAATCTTCGAAGCCTTCCCTTCGAAAAAAGTCACAGATTTCGCTGGTGTTAAGAAAAAAGAAAGAGTTTTTCAAAACTCATCCACAGTTTTTACAGTTTCTTGAAACTTTATAAATAAGTCAATTTCTGCACGAAGTTTGAACTCACGTTTTGGCCACAATATGCAACAACATATTAGATCATAATATTCGCTCTCTCTTCCCTCTTTCTCTCTCTCTCTGACTCTCTGACTCTCTGAACTAGTGTCAGCTATCCAGGCCTAAGTTGCGAAACGTGCTTCGCCACGTCAGCGTGGAATTTTTAATTTTGGTCCGCAAAACAGCAGCGACAGCCGATTATAACTGAAACCGTTGCTGCTAATTGTTCTTAAGTAAGTAATCCACGATGTTTTTCAAGCTGATGCGATTACCATCGCGTGCTTATGAGTGATGTTGATGCCGTTGCCGTTGCTGTTGTCGCTACGGCTACTTAGAGTGACGTTAATGCGGTCTGCTCGTTTATCTGGCCCGGTTGTGGTCGTGGCCACTCTGGTGTCGTAGTTGATGGCGTCTCTAAAGATTTTCATTTAGAAATGGTAATGAAAATTGTGTTTCCAAGTGATTCCTACGTGATTTCAGGAACGACGACGACGGATGAGCGCGATATGGTTAACTGACACTTCGGATTTACTGAGTACTTTCAGTGATTACTGTTGGCGTTACAGTGGAAAATCTTAGCGACTAGTTTACTATAAAAGCAATTAAATTCCTTTTCTCCAGGGAAGAAATGCGCGTCATGAAATCCTCTTTCCAAATACAATGATGACGATGGCGATGACATTCATTTAACTGGATTGCGTTTTCTCTAAAGAAGAATGTAATCTTCTGCGTGAGGGAAATAATATCAATGGTCATCTGCGTACACATCGAGGAACAGCAGACCAATACGAAGGTTTCTATGGAAACTTGACTTTCCTGAAAAGATAGAAGTTTACATATCCTAAGCAGCTCTCCAACAACTTTTCTTTTAGCTCCATCGAAGTTCACTAATTTTTCAGTTATCAATGGAATGAAGAATGAAACTCCGCGCTTCCCTAAAGTTTTCATAATAATGGCTTTTAATCGAACAGGCGATACATCATTTCAACGGTTAAAAACTATAATGGAATCCAAATCCATGATGACTCAATCGATGCTTCAGATCGGGCATCGATTCCACACAACCTGCAACCGACTGTCGGGCAGCCACAACAACTGGCGGCGGCAGCGACTTCTACGAGTACATTCGAACCGTGTGCTACCCTTTAATTTGCACAACGTGAGCAGAAAATCGCCTTCCAACAGCATCGAGTACGAAGAAATATCAATTGCAACTGTTAGGATTTCCCACCAAACCAGTACGCCCCACCAAGGCGGAAAAAAGAAGAAGAGGAAGCACGAGCAGCAGTCCGAAACCCCGACGAAGGTGAAGACAAAGACCTCGGTGCATAGTTAGACGAGGTGGTGGTTAGGGGACGAAGACACAGACAATCCATAAATAATTTAAGCAAAATTGCAGCGGCATATAAGGCGCTCCATTTGGTCGACTCCTTAACTCGACACCATAACTTCTCATGCCGCATCTGGCTGCACATGGTCTCGCTTGCCTCCTGAACTTCGGTTCCGCCCCGTTGTTGGCTTGGTTCCGCGGCCACGCGTTCCATCCGAATGTGTGTGTGTGCCTGTGCGGCCGCTTCAGAGCCGCATTGTTTTGGCAACTTCGTTTTCATCCGCACCATTGTTAATTGCTAATTTTTTTTGCCGAGTCCCAGCGAACAATATTTCGTGACTTTGTCGTGACCATAGAAATATTCAGAAATGTGGCCCAAACAAAAAGCGCGACCATAAACCATGCCCAACCGGAGTCAAAGTCGCAGACCCAAAACTCCCAGCGACGATGTAGGCACTCAACTTGACCTGAAACGTAAATGGTTATGGTTGGCCACTTAGAGGATTCCCCGACGTAGGGGAAGGAACAGAGTATAACATCATTTTAACAACACAATTAAAAGTTCTCTGGCATGACGTCAAAATTATCATGTCAGCTTTATGAAATACATGAGTTGGACGTCTTCTTCTCCGGCGTGGTGCTACATTAACGCCACCTACAATCAGGTTACTGGGTCTTCTCAGAGGACGACGCTACGAAAAACTGTCTCATCATCGACACCGATGCGAGGGCATTTTTTCGGGCCAAAAGTTAAAGACTCAAATTAAGGTGTGTAACGATAGACTGAACTTACACGGTTTTGTGTTTGTATGGTTGTGGTGTGTGTGTGCCGTTGCGGGGTATGGGTATGGATGCTGTGCCACTAAGTAGATCTGGAGCCAGCGAATGAACTCATAAATTGAGGAGTTCCTTTAAAAGCCTCTTAAAACTCCATTGAAGCGTGATCATTGAATTGGATTTAAATTAATAGCAACTTTAGTTCGCCACTCAGCTGCTCGCCTCACTACCCCCCCCCCCTCTCTAGCTCTTCATAGTACTCTTCAATAGCATAGCGTAGACTTATTTTGTTTATCGCAGAGAGTAATCGGTGCTCAGACAAATCGTTACAAAAGCTGCACGTTTACAGCGGATTCATCTGAACTTTGACTGCCTTCCAATGGAATCTTCAGAGCACCCAAATAAGGAAACTTAAGTTAGAGAAGGACTATGGTAAGAAATACTGGATACTCTATACTGGGTGCTCAACTCGAACGGAAGTTCAACTGGATCTCGCAGCCGATTTGGTAAAAGTAGGCGATTTCAGAAAGAGGGCATTTGTAAAGCATTAAAAACTAAACTAATACTAATAATAACTTGAAGAAGTTCTCAAATGCATCTCGATGTAGTTATACGAGTAGTTATTTTTAGTATAGTATGTAGTAGTGTAGTATGTAGTTATTTTTTGCCAAGTTCTCGATGTAGTTATACGAGTAGTTATTTTTAGTATAGTATGTAGTAGTGTAGTATGTAGTTATTTTTTGCCAAGTTCTCGAAGGTAGAATTCAAAAATCGGTGAAAAACTTCAAGAACATTTTTTCGCAGCAGACATTCTTTAGTAATGACTTAATTTCTTCTGCTTCAAAGATTTTTTTAATCTTACTTTTAACACAGCTTTTAATTCAACCTCTTCGCCCTCCTTTCTCTCTCTATCTCTCTCTTTCTCACTTTCGCTACTCGTAGATTTCAGATTTCTTCTTTCATGGACTCAGTTTTGGTAGCGTGCGCTTTTCTTGTTCCCACTCACACGAGCAGCGTGATTGAAGGTCACTCGGGTTCAGTCAAACGCCAGCTAAATCCGTCCCTCTCTTCCCCTCTCTGTTCCAAAGACAGCAGCAACTGAAGAAATCGTAGAGAAGAATATGTTCGTTCCTTTCGTTGAATTTAACAACAACATGGCGATGTCCCAAAAGCATCGCTACAGGAACCAGCAGCAGCTGGCAACGAACTCTGGTGGCCGAAAACCGTTGCCCAAACAAGGCCCGCAGGCGTAGGCGTCGCCTTGAGCGCCGCTGTTTACACAAACGCGAAGCTGACAGCGGGGGGAAAACAATGGGGGGAAAATTTAACCCAGAGGCGATAAGAGAAAAAAGTAAATAAATGCAGGTGCCGCTGCTCGATCTCTCCTTCCCCCCATTTTCACCTCCGCCACCAGCCACCTTTCTGTAAAATCCACATGAGCACTGAACATCCGCTACTTGAGCCAACAATAAATTGAACAATAAATTTTATGCAAATACGAATCGGCGACGATAGCGTCCGAGCAGCATATGCAGCACTTTCTCTCCGTCGTTAGACCATCGCGCATGGAGCGAATAGCTTCCATTTTCACACAGTTGGCGTCAGCAACACAACGCGCATGAGTACAGGCAAGCGAGCACCTTGAAGGCCACCGCTTGACAAAGTGGCCCATCAGCAGATCCTTAAAGCGTTTATAAATCAATGATTTGCGGGGCAGGCTTTCAATCGCAGGCTGCTTAATGAGCAGTTGAGTCGAATATCAACCGCCTGGCCTGCTGCTCGATCGGTACATCGAACAGCAACGGTCCGCTTTCATTGCTGCTGGATGCTGGGTGCTGGCAGCGCCACCCGAAAGTAGCCAATGAATTGATTTCGTTACTTACGGAGCGGCAGGCAGGTAGGTAGGTGCGCTTCCAAATGACACGTCATTCATAAAGGCTTCCATTTAAATGGCCCCAGAACAGGCTACAGTGGATAGAGCACGGTCGCGATTGTGAAATTGTTCACATATGAACGCGATCTCAAGAAAATGAGGCGGCTTCTGGAACACGGAGAAGCAAGAAAAATGTGCTATGCAGAGAAATCGGTAATAATTTACAAAAATGGAGCGCAGCAATTTCTTCTCTCGTCTTTAGTTTTCCCAATTGCCAATTACTTCTTGAAATGTACTCTTCTTCTGGGGTTTCTGGTCTACTTACAATTCGTAGTGAGTATGTTTTTAATAATAATGTTGATAACTGCAATGATAAAAAATATTGTTATAATACTTTCGAGAGCTTTTCTTATTCGATTTCTAGTAATCGATAAGCTTGCGTGCAAAATGTTTGACGACAGCTTTATGATCTTTTATTTGATCGTCTTCTGATTGAAAATTACTTAGAATAGATATATCAAAAGGTACCTGGATCGCCCCATCGATAATAACCGGCTTCCAATCCATTTTATTCTCATATAAATGATGTGGCTCAGATAGTCGATGTTCCAAGGTACGAGTAGCTACCGAAATGCATTCCTGCGGCTGCCGTGCTTAAAGTGGCAGCTACATACGAGTTCGTACGAGCTTCTTTGCTCACTTATTGTGCGAATTACTAAATGCGAGATAATAAGAATTTATGATGCTGATAGCGAAGATTGATTCGCCCATATAAAGATTGCTGCATGGCGTAGCAGTGGCGCCTGCCTACCTGCATACCAGAGGCGTCTGATGAAGTTAGGGCTGGCGAGTGAAGATTGTTCTAGCACCAGCGTAGGACAGAATCATCGGCCAGTTTCATCGCATGTAGAGGCTTAGGCCAAACTAAAATAAAGCCAGCTTTAGCTGTCGAAGTGTTGCTGAAATTGATTCAGCTTCAGTTGGCCCGTATAATGCCCGTGTTGCGTTGAGGAGGTGTTCTGGCAGTAGTTGCTGTTGTTGTTGTTGAGCTGACGGAATGAAGTATGGTTGTGGAGTGTTGTTTGAAAAGTTGGTGTTGTTGTTTTTGTCCGTTAATGCTGCAAACTTTTGCGCATGCGTGCGCATTTCATTAAATCAAACACATTTTATGCGGCAAAAGCTGCTGTTATTTTGTCCGTAATTGTTGCTTCAAATTTGGAGCAGTATTTTATTCTTCTTTTACATTTTATTGCTGTGTTTTTATTTCTGTTGTTGCAAATATTTGTATGCGTTTCGCCGTCAGCAGCGGATGTGCGGCACAGTTATTGAGCTTAACACGATCCATTATTTACAACTATTTATGTAACGGTTCTTTAGACCTGCGGATAAGCGAGAATATTTATTTATTTCTTTTAATTAAGTAAAAAGAATGAATGATTGGAACATGAAAATCCGCAAGCAATTTAAGATATTCCATTGTACAATTTATAGTAAAGATAAAAATACTCTTTTATTATTATTATTACACAAAATAAAATCAACAGAACAATTTGTTTAAAAATCAAACTATGTATATAGAAAATTAGAAGTTATAAAGTAGATCTGTTAGTGTGTCCATCCATCCATCGGTTTCAGTGGCGATGAATACAGAATGAACCATGGAGCTATGAGCTAGCTAACTCGATCTTCTTCTCCGTCTTTGCAACAATCTACAACAACATTTTTTGCTCATTAACGAACATCATTCCTTGGTGAAACTTTGAAACTTTTTATAGCCTTTTTACGATTATGCAAGATTTCTCTAAGCTAGATTCGAATTTGTGCTGCTGGAATCCAGAGAATCGCCCCTTGAAAATATTCCAGTTCGAGCAAACTTTTAATATGCAACTTGTTCCTAACAACCTGGAAATGAAGAGGCTCGTAAATACAAATGAATTCTCGTAAAAGGTTTGATTGCTCAATGAAAGTTTTTGTATTCGGTACTTTTTTCAGTTACTTCTTGCGTACTTATTTACTTTTACTTACGAATTCATCTTTATACATAGTATATAAGGGGGGCCGCTAATTATTTGCGGTTTGTAGCTGATACGCTTTTTCGCCCACTCACAAGCCGGCATCCAGACATACCAATGAACAGATAAGTCCATCAGTCTATCAGTCCATCAGTATATCAGTCTATCAGTCGGTCTGTCGTTTCAACTCGATGATAATTGAATAAAACGCTCTTTCGTTTTCTTAACTTTATTGACTTTCAATGAATGCTTTTGTGAAGAACAAAATGGCTATAAAGTTTAGTACATAACTATATATATATGTATGTATATATGTATATATATGTTTCCACATATGTGCATATGTCTTTAATATTATTTTTGAATTTTAATTGTTATTGTTTTTACTGGTGTGGCTTAAAATGAGTGCAGACTTTAGAGCATTGAATGGGAATCAGTTGTTTTTTGAGTTGCTTACGATATTGAAATAATATATTTAAACTAGTACATGGATATACATATGTACTGGTATTTACTGGTATATAAATGTTAAAAAGTCGACGGCCAAATAGTATGTGAACAAAGTCGATGTTAATAGCATCGATATTAATTATTAAATTGATATACCACAAAAATAATGGAAAACATAAAACAGTGACAAGTTATTATTGGAAACTATGGATAAATATTTGCATTTAATGCGTGACTAAAATCAGTGTATTTAATTTTTATATTTAAAAAATGTAGTATAGATAAAACTATATTATATAAATAGAAGATCTTCCAAATTTCATAAATAAATTCGTCAATTTGAAGTTAAATAAATAGATTTTTTTCAAGATTTTAATTTTTTTAAAGGTTAAAATTGTTAATATTTAAAAATTCATGTTTTTCTTTAATAAAAAAATATTTAACATATTTAGTTGGATAATTTAAACACGCAATTACAGCAAATGACAGCAACGCCGATTTTGTGTTTAAATATAAATCGAAATCTTAAGCAGTGTTTTCAATTTGTTAGTTTTGAGTTTTAGTTGTTCTATTTTAACTATAAAATATATCAAACGATTGATTTTTATATTTTGTATGAGTTAAAAATTTATAATTATAAGTTTTTTGTTTCCAGTGTATAATCTTTGCTTTAACTGTTTGTTAATATGTTAATTTAACATATTTTTTATTTTAAATTTTTAATTTTAGGTTTTTTATAAAATTTTACTTTTTAATTTAAGTTTTTAGTTTTTATTTTTTATATTTAATTCTTTTTAATAAATAAATGTTTTTATTTTGTCTATTTTGCTGGTCTTCTTTACTTTAAATTGTAACGGAAATAATTTGTATAATTCACAAAGTAAAAATTTATTATATTATTAATGACAACATTATCTAGATACTTTAGATCTAGCATTAAATATAAAATCGCGTCTAGATATAAAAAAGTGAAAAGCAAGTGTAACGATATTCAAAAAATTTAGCATAATTTTAACAAATTTCTTCTTAAATATTAAAAATCCGACAGAATTATAAATCCATTCACACAATAATCATTACAATTAACTCTCTCTCTCTCTCTCTGTCTCGCTCACGCAAAAGTTGGCCCTCCAAATGACGCATTGTCGCATGACGTCGTCCACGACGGTTTGCTTCTCTTGACGCATTGACGCATGCCGTCGTCCACGACGGTTTGCTTCAGGCGTTTCTTTATCCATGCCGCAAGTAGATCTTCATTGTTGATGTTATTGTTGCTTGTGTTGTTCTTGTAGTGGTTGTTCGTGTTGTGCTTGTTGCTGCTGCTGCTGTTGTTGTTGTTGTTGTTAACGATGCCATAGGCTACGTATCGGTAAAGATGATGCAACGTTTACTCTTGCCAACAGAAGCTATCGCATTGCTGTGAGGGCTCCAAGTGACGGCGTTAACGGCAGAGCTGTGAAAAAAAGAGAAACCGGTACCAGAACTGTTAGGAAGGGGGAGGAAGAGAGAAAAGAGAGAAAAAGAACTTTTCGTGTGTGTGCGTATGAAGACGATAGAGTGTTGCTAGCAGGAGAATAGAACTGAAAGGATATACGATACATAGTAATGTATCTAGCTGTCCGAAGTTCGACTGAAATCTTCGACTGTATTTGTACCGAGTTATCAAGAAAGTATTTGATAATTGGTATGTAGTATTTTAAAGGACCATCCGTACATCTAAAGTAGGTTTTGGTTTTTACAGTGACAGAGTTTACCATCGAATTCCAGATTTGATTTTTATTTCTTAAGTTTAAGTTTAATTTAAGATGGATCCGATCACCAGAGCTTTAGATCACTTGAAGGATGGAGGCAATGCGATTATATTTTCCGAAACGATATCTTATCGTATTGTAAAGGAGAAGTGACTCCAACAGGGAGCTATTAAATAGCAAACAGAGAACCAGACACGATAGATTTATTATAACAGACGGGTTGTGATAAAATAGTCGCGATAAATGGACCACAATCCCCTGGATCATGTGGCCCTGAAAGTTTTGCAACTGTTTAGGTTTAATAATAAACAAATTAAGGCATGAAATTTATGTAGAAAACAGTCGAGATATGTAGGATAAATAGGACAAAAGTCACTCACGTGTGGCCCTTCAGAGTCCCTTCCAGTTTGCCGCCTATATTCCAAACGTATATCAATCCGTCTGCAGAGCCACAGGCGATTTTCGAGCCACTCATATTAAACGATGCCCTCGCCCAATCACAGCTTATTTTAAAGTTCTCATTGCTAGACAGGAAAAATCTCAATATTAAAATAACTCAATATTCAAGTGACAAAATCTCGAGTTACTTACGAAAATGAAGATATAATTATATTTTTGCGCAGATCCAAATATTTTATCGTATCATCTCGCACGGAACAAATGAGGTAATTGCAATCTATTCATCGTATATAAATATATGTATAAAGGAAGGAATGAAGTATAAAAGAGAGTCCAGAGAATGTTTTGCGAAAGTGACGAGAAAAAACTTTGTACAACCTTTAGACATGTCCAGGGAGGTGATCCGCGCGGGCAGGAGTATATCGTCAGCCTGCTTCTCGGTACGAATGTCCCAGAAGCGTATCTTTTTGTCGTAGTGACCGCTTATTATGGTCGAGCCGAGGCTGTCGGTGGTCACCAGGTCATTACAGCTGGACCCGGCGAATTTCGTCTCGATGCACGCTATACTACGCAGATCCCAGATTTTCAGAGTGCGGTCATAACTGCCGGTGATCACTTTAATGGGTTCCTGCAGATACTTTGCAGCCATCACTTTACCACTATGACCGGTGAGTGTATGCTAAAGAAAGAGAGAGAGAGCGATGACAGAGAAAAAACATAGATTATTCTTGTATAGATTATTTAAGGATATACAATTAAAGATATAGAGATATACAATACAATTATTATATATATATATAGAGATATATATAGAGAGATACAATTATAGATATATGAAAAATGTATTTAATTTAGAAAAGTTGTAAAACGAATGAGTTGCGTAATTTTGCAATCACGTAAAATTAGCCACAGAAAAATTGTTTTTTGACTGTGTTTGGAATCATCGTTGTCGTTAATTTTGCGGCATGCAAAACGGTCATAATGGTTAATTTGCTAGCTCAGCGGTACATAGATTAAATACTGCCCACAAACACACACACACACACACACACACACACAAGAAACCATACAAAAATTCGAATGAAATTAAAAGGATTAAATAAAATGGCGGCATGGCATAAAATGTGATACGGCATAGAATGCCGCCAACTCTACACGATTCTGCAGCGCTCAGTGCGAAAATAATAAAATCTAAATTGCACGTTTTTCGCAGCATGTGACAACTGAACTAGTTCTGCTTCTTCTTCATTTACATACACAGCTGCGAGTGCATATATAGTAGATGCCATTCGGCAGCTAATTCTTATGCAACTCGTCACTCGTTTGTACCGCTCTGTGCCGCATCAGGCTTGTATGATATTTTGACAGTGTTGCCAACATTATTGAAAAATAATATACAATCTAATTAAACGTTCTAAAGCGGCGTTGTTGTGTTCTTTGCCGTATTCAGCCGAGTGGTTGTGTAGGCGACTGAGCGCGGCGGTGTTTCCGTCGCTCAGACAACATCTCAGCAGCCGCAGCGACTTTAAAGCTACTTTATGAACTAGTCTCTTTCACTCTTGCAGCCTTGAGAAGAGTTCATGACCTCTTGTGACAGCTTATTTATGAATTTAATGCAACAACAGCAACAGCAACAGGAATATCAGCAACAACAGCTTAAAGAAACAACAATTGAGACAAACATTTCGGTGGCTTTTGCGTTGTCGTGACTAACTAGAATCAGTTATCTAAACTTTTGTCCTTCCTGCTGCTGCGAAACTCATGTGAAAATTAAGCGGCAACATCGGCTGCTGTTGAGCATCGCAGAAGTGGCAGTTGCGGCAGCCGGGCTAACAGCTTGTAATTCATACGATGACGCCGCACACTTGAGAATCAACACAGCAAACAGTGAAGACTGCGAAGAGAAGCTGGCGTGCCTCCAGCGCAACATCACTTATTTGTCCACTTAAGTATTCTGCGCTTTGTTCGGCAGCCGCTGACTCAGGCGCTCCATCTCAGCTGTCAACTCGAAGTCAGCACTCGTCACGATTGTGATGTCTTCCTTCGCAGCTTAGAAGGCACGCACTTGAGTTACAGCTGGCAGAAGTTTAACTCAGCCGATTTTCAATTTCTACGTCGCGCCAGCTTCGGACGGTTTAAATGGCTGTCGCAAAAAAACAAAAAAAAATCTCTATATGCTTCGGATCGATATTTCTTGATATGTATGTCGGATATTTTAGGGGTTTTTATGAAAGTGGTTCCTACGTTTACTATCGCCATGAAGGACGACCAAAATGGTCAAAAACCACACCTCAATAACTGAATTATTGACAAACTAAGTGTGAATTATAAGCACTTTCATGAGAGCAAAAATGTAAATTAACCTGAACGAGAATGAAGCAAGAGTAAGAAATTACGAAATGAAAAGCAAACAAATTTGTTATTTTTTTATAAACTTTCTCCCAGTCCTCTGTTTTCAGGTCTCTCCTGAAATAGGTACATATATAGTATAGCACCTCATACTGCACTCAACACACGGCTTGCACGCTTGCAAATAAATTGTGGAAATGGTATCCATCGCCATCTTTGAAAGTCGCACTAAATTCGCATAATTTTTGACATTCTTATGTGGGCCTTAACGTGAACCTTCGGGTTCGTGCGTCCGTGTTGTACACCGATTGCATTCAATGTTGTTGCGGCGATACAAAAACACACAAATAAACTTTGGTTTTTTATTTCTTTTTCTTTTTTTATGTGTTTACTTGTTTTTCGTTTCGATTTCCTACAGCAACTGCTGCAGTTAGTGAGAGATAAAATGAAATTTTAGTGCCAAAGATTTAAACTACTTCTATGATGGCATCTCAAAAAGTAATTGAGTCCAATTAAGCACGCAACCGTGTTGTTTTCTCTTCTTCTGTTTCTGGTCCTCGAGAAATTCGATACCAGTTTTCGTTCACTTTGCAAGGCTGGTTTCTGGTTTTTTGCTGCTTTGATTCGCTTACTTTTTTATATTGTCATTGTTTGAGGTGACGATGGCAGCGATGGTGCTATGCTCCAAAATAACGAAATTAAAATCTACGAAAAGCTAAGTGATGTAATAGCTGTACGGTGTTAGAGAGCAGAGTGGAGGAACAACTTATTAAGATAGAGAACCATTTTGTGCTCTGAATGGATTACAGTAAATCAGATGCATGTTAGTCAGCAATCTCTGAAAGTACGCCGCTGCCAATATACTGTGGTGACATTTGGTATAGAGTGCTGACAGACTTGGCGGTGTATTACCTCAAGGCGCCAATGGGTTAGTTGTCCGGGAGTGGACTCATGAACATTCTTGCATACATTTTATTGTCTAAGAACTCAGCAGATATTTTCCAGTTGTGTTCCAGTGCAGTTCCAGTTGCCCAGTTGTATCGGTCATTTAAAAAAATAGTTGGACACGCAGTGAGTTCGAGTATTTAATAGCTTTTATGTAAGCCTCACCAGCGACCACATCCAGCATTGATTGATGAATAGTTGTCTCAACAATATTGCTTAAAACCTTTTTGAAGAAACCATTTGTTCTCGAGGAACATGAGAAACAGTGGATCCTAAAAAATATGTATTGTAAATCGACTATAAACACTGTGACTCTTGGCAGGTCAGACATTAAAACAGATATGAACGTTTTTACGACAACAAACGACGACAATTCCTCTCACGACACTCTAATGAAAGGGATTTTTTGGAGTAGTAAAAGATTTGTTTGATTTGAACAAAGATAAGATTTCCAATTTTCACAAAAATGTACCAAAGAAAAGACAAGAAAATGCAACCATTTTAGTAGCTTTAAAAATCGAAAACATACTAAACTACATCAACTCAACTCCACACTGATTTACGATTCGTAGCAAGAAAAATTTTCCAACTCCTTAAAACATCTACATACTTCTACAAGGGGCAGGCTAGTACCACGCCTTCGGCTTTTCAGTGCAATCCTATGAATGTGCTTTGAGTGTCTCTCTATCCCATTGTTGCTCGTTTGATTGCGCTTTTATTACTGCTGCGTATTTATGGGTTGCCATTAGAGCAGGAAATGAATCAGTTCATAGGAAGGTGTTTGTAGTTGGAAACATAAAAAATACGCAGCAGTTGGCTTCCGTGCTTCGGAGTTCTGTCCAATGGTGCTAAGAAGAAAAGCAGCAACAGCAGCAGCAGCGGTGGCGGCGGTGGCTTGATTTTTGTGTCCATTGCTTCTTTGGTTCATTTATTATTTGGATTGTTATCGTTTGAAGTGTCGATGGCATCGATGGTGCTACGCTCCAGACAAACCACACTGGACAACGACGAATCAACGATCAGCGCCGCTAGTCGATTTACACAGAACAGCTGATTGTTGTTCTCCGATGCGTTTCTGAGTTGCTTTTTCCGGAAGGAATGACAAAGCAATGTACTGAAAAATCATATCGTAAAAGTTTAAGTTGAAGATTCGAATGGACGAGAGCATCAACAGATACATGTTTGCATGCGGTGAATCTTAATTTGATTACAATTCTGTGACCTACTTTTGGTGGTGAGGACATTTGAGATGATTGTGTGATGTTCAGCTCATGTTGGTGTTGATGGTATTGTTGTTGTTGGCGTTACAATTAACGCCTACGGACTGAGCGAATGAATTCCAACTACAGAGCTCTTAAACGCGGAATTACGATATTACGCTGTGTGAGCTGGTTGTAAAACTAAATACGAATATTAAAACGAAAGCATTAAAAAGTAGTAGAAACCAACAGGTGGCCACCCCCGCGATATGAAGTTATTTGAATGCTAACGGAATAACGGTACGCCTAGAAAAATTGTTGAAAAAATAAATAAGTCGTATAACTCTATTATATGCAGGACAGGACAGAAAATGGTATGAAAGGACAGGACATATTTCCTTAATTTTTCTATATCAAAAATAGACTTGATCAAATGGCGGCTTAGGTCTGGAGGGCGTTTTTGTAAAGAAGAAAGACACCACTACATGTGACAGGAGATCATGACGGTGCAGAGTACTTAAATTTCGGTACGTCCCGCGCTTTTACTGGTTTTTTACTCTGGATCTAATCGCATCCAGATGAAGTGAGTCCAGAGTGAAATAAAAATATCTCGCTGGAGCTGATGGATATTGAATCAGTCACTTGAGGGAACTTACATTCCAGCACTTTTTCTTTTTCTGTTTGGGTGAAACCGAACACATCTTCAATATATAAAATCTTGTTTAATTGCAGCTTTATTGTCGCATTTTTTATTACTCTCTTCTTTAATTAGTCGTTAAAAACGATACGATCGTACGAGTCTATAAATGTTGCGAGGACTAACGCAATGGAAGCTTTATGCGCGAAATGATGAAAAACACGGCGAAAACAAATTTAATTAACACGTTTGTGGAGGACGAAGAACTACTGATGCCCTGCTGGGTAGTGGCTTCGGTGGACTGTCTGGTGGCTTACCACTTTTTGCACCATATCATCATTTTGATACTGATTTTAATTATCATGGACAACGCGATAGAAAAACACAGGAAAAATAATTTGTGTAATGAGTTTTTGTTTGAGATCAACGGACAGGGCAACAAGAAGCTGTTTGAGTCTGCCACTTTTTGTGATTAATACGGAATGTTGCGATGGAGAGAGGGCAGGGCAGGCATGCGAGATGCGGAAAGGGAAGGGAGGGGAAGAAGGAGGTTTCTCAGACATCGGATTAAGAGAAAAAACTGAAATTGGAATTTATTAACTATTCTGTGATGGTCTGTTCCGGAAAGTGTTCGTTTTCGTAGACATGAAAAGATAAAAAGGGTTCCTCTGTTGATATTGTCGGGGTTTAATTCGTCGATTTATTAACATACGGAATTTATAAATATTTCGACGAGGTAGTTGAAGTATCTCTCTAAAAGAGGTTGGAAAGAAGATATAAATGATGCTTTGTCAAATTTAATAATGACTTTTGTGGAGATGTTTCCATCTCTTCATCTACACCCAGCCGCCCACACGCTCTTTGAATCCTAGAAGAAAGTATGTTAGGGGGATATAAGTCTTTGATTTGAAGTCTTTGCTGTTATTCTACTATGATTAAAAGCACAGATATTAACAACAAGAGCAACGGCTATGTGAGCAAACATCTTAATTTTCACTCACCGAATGACTTGACCATGGCATTTGGTAGAACGGTGGTGGTCATGGTCACTGAATTGTGTCTTGCTGAATAAGAATTTTAGATTAAGTATTCTTTTAAAGCCACATGCATGGAAGCGAGAACCTTATAAATCGTATACTATCGCTAACAAGGCAAGAAGGAAGGAAGAAAGGAAAGAAGCAAAAGAAAGGGGAAAAGAAGGCAGTGGAACAGATAACTCAAAAAGATAGACAGACAGAGTGTTACAGAAAGCACTTTGCTCTACTGTATGTAGGTGGAGGATATAAAGAAACTGCAACTGCAACTGCAACAGCAATAGCAACAAAAAGAAAGAAATTCCTAGCGTTCAAAGGTTTTATGCAGTCAGGTGGACAGACAGACAGGTAGACAGACAAACAGATGAATGGAAAAAAAGGAACTCGATGCGATAAAATTAAATTAATACTCATCACTAAATCACTTGCAGAAGTATAATAATGTAAAATAAGCGGCTTTTGTTGCTGTATTTTGCTGCAGTTAGATGATTGTTGCCTTTATTTTTTTATTGTTGTTGCGTCGTTTTTGTTTAACATTCAAATTGATTGTTCTTCGCAAACAGTGCGATTTCGATAAAGTAGAACCAAACAAAATTCCGTTACTGTCTACTGGACAAAGCAGCAGCAACAGCAACATCAACAATAGCAACAACAATAACAGCAACATGATTCGCAGTAGCAACGGCAGCAACGTTTTAAAACAGAACTTCGTCATTCACGGAGTAGGTGTGATTAATACCCACTTCGGATTTACGAGGAACCTACATTTAAAGGCCATCGAAAGGTATGACGGGAGGAGATGATGGTGGGGGTATTGGGAAAGTTGAACGTAAAGCGTAGCTACTTAGAAATGCATTTAAATCTTCGACTTTATAGGGAGGGAGGGAAACGACGTCTATCAGATAGCAGAAGATTTCCTTTCGACCTTCATTTCAATTGTTCCAGGGCTCTAAAATTCAATGGGGATAGTGGATTTCTATTTATAAGTTTACTATTCCAAATAAAAGCTTTGCAAACATCATTCGTCCTGACCTCGAAGAGTAAATAAAGTAGAGTAAAAATCATAAAAATAAATGGTGCAAAATAACACATTTCTAGCTAACTAACTTCAGAACTTATTCTCAGGCTAGATTCTGTTTATTTGTTTGTGGATTTGTAGTTGTAATCAACACCTCATAAGCTCTCCAATAGCTCTGTATTTCAAAAGTACCTCATCACTTTTAACTCCACCTCCTCATGATCATACCTCATCAGCAACAATAATGACTTCGTTTTGCTTTACTTATCAAAATCAACATCATAGATCATTAAACCGAAACAATACCGAGCTTAATACTCGAAAAAAACTGCTCGTTAGCATGATCTTCTGTTACAAAAACACGGATCCATGATCATCCGCATGCTGACCACTTCTTGACCTAAAAAAGTAATGGACTTTAAACATTAGAAATGAGGTTCATGCAAAAATTACGAGTAGAAATTAAACAAAGCGCGATAACGATTCATAAATAACGCGGAATTCTTTCTGTTAAGTGTTTGCTAAGTGCTCCAGAAGAAAAGATTAATTTTTCCCCCTCGTTAATTTACACATTGAGAAGTGACAAAATGGTACTTTTTTTGTCACTCATGTGAACTGTTTATGACGCTTTCGTGAACTTTTTTGTTCGCATTATTTGGGCTGGCTTGAGAATTATTTGTAAAACGATTCCGGCAACTTTATTTTTCCATTTCCATCTCTTTTCTTTTCTTCTCTTGTCCAAAAAGATTTTTATGGTAATTGATTTCAAATGAATGACTAAAGTATTCAGTTGCTGGTCTCATAGCTGGTTCGAGCGCAGCGAACGAAAACCAATCGATTTTTCTTAACAACACTTCAATGAAAATAAGTAACAACACGCCTCTGGTGGCTTTTATTTTCGGGCGCAAATTTACGGTGAACGTGTACTGTTTGTTGTTATAACGGCTCCACAATAAGGCTAAAAGTTAGCCGTTAAAAGTGAGCCAATTGATGATAAGGATGAACGCAATTTAAATCGAATGTATTTTGCGAATGACCAAGAATGTATTTCGCGGAAGGGGAAATGGCAGGATGGGGGATGGTTACGGAGAGAAATGGGGATTGAGGGAATCTAAATTAGAGTGCCGAATTTATTCACAGTTGTGGGCGATAAATGGGAAGAAATGGGAATGAGGTAGGTATGAGGCAGAATGGATCTACGAACTAGGATCAATGTTTCTGGGCTGGCTTATTTACAGGTTCGGGATTTAATGGTTCCCAAGTAGATGTTATAAATAGTAAACATTTCGGGTGATTTAATTAACTACACTAAATGAATACGTTTGTTTATTAAACCAATCTAACGATCCCGGAAGCCAACAGAGGTTAATTTCTCCAAATCGTGGTACATACTGCCAAGTTGTGACCAGTAAATGGTCAATATTTCTGGCCAAATCAAGTCGATAAAAGTCTGGTCAATATCTCAATAGTCGAGCATGTAGCATTATCCTATTGACATCGCATTTCGTCAAATCCATATCGTAAGATCCGAGGGAGTAAGAGAACTCTTCTCACTGGATATCGTAGATTATCAGAATGGGAATTTTAGATCCCACATCAACGATCGTGAGATAATATTTGACAGTAAGCTTTAGAGGCTAAAGAATCTCTTCCCAATTGACACTGTGATATGCGCGAGATCTCGCGAGAAATAAGCTTCAACGATCCAGACTAAAATTCGTTTCTTTTCTTTTTATAGAAATAATTATACGACCCTGGAACAACTAACTACGTATACCACCGCATAAGCTACGGAATGCATTCTAATTTCAAACCTCTAACAAAATGGAATGGAAGAGATGCGATCAAAGCATGCGAGTATCAATTAAAATAATTAAAAAGCGCTCGATTCCATACCGCGCTGTCAAATTAACATGTCAAACATTCTGCGGAAATAATTACACACCACATCATCAGACAGTTTCATTGGGTGCCATATAGTTTAGGGTATTTCTTATTTTCTTTCTTACTGTCAAGGGAAAAACAAGGAACAAGAAAGGAAAGTTAATGAATAGTGAGACGATAACTTAATAAAAAAAAGTAAATACATTAAAATCCGAAATATCAACAAATCGTTTGTTAATCAAAAATGGGCGGTGATGGTAATTATTTGATTTATGGGATGGCGCACGCATGATTCAGCCGAAGGGAAGACGCAGAAGAGGCGAATCCAGACAAGCGACGGAAACCAAAGAAAGAATTTTTGAAAGTGCACTCAAAGTGTTGCGTCGAACTGCACGAGGCAAGAAAAGCGGGACTTAAAAGGGGCGTAGCACTACCCCAGATACAGTTACAGATATAAGACCAACAAAATAATTAAATAAAATACAAATGAAAGAGAAAGTTGAAAACAGTCTGCTCCTTTCATTAAACAGTTATTATTCGTGAATATCAACAGGATGATATTTAACTTTGATGAAGATTTTTAAGAATAACAAAGTTTCCCAAATGAACACTCTGTTACTTTGTCTCTCTTTTCATCGCGCTCGCTCTCTCCGGTTCTCCTTCTCTCTCTTTCATTGCCTTATCAAACCATTCACACTTACATTTCATTTAACAAATCTTTCATATGGGTCACACGGGACCAGCGAAAAACGGTTCCCGCTTTTAATAAGTTCAAAACGACAGGCGGTTCACTGATCTCGGTAGCTGATAAGATCGGCCCCGATCGTCTCAGCATGATTTCGACAAGAGTCTGTCGACACTGAGCGTTAACATGTTTGTGTTAACATGATTTTGAACCCAAACAAAAAGAGGGTCCAAACAAAGAGAAGGAATGTAGGATAGGATGAGTAACTATAATAAAAATATACAATTTCTTAAGCTGTGCGGGTGAAGTTAGAGTTTTTCCAGGTGGTTAAAACTTAATTATTACAAATTAATTTATTAAGAATTCGCGATTGCAAAAAATACAATTTGCTTAACTTTTGAAGTAACTTTTCATCTGCAATCAAACGATTTTTGCCCGCAGAGATAACAAAGATTTTCTTGAGAATAAAGTTTAGATTCAGCCCATTTAAATTAACTTAAAAAATTCTTTCCCACTTAAAGAGATTTTCCTTAATATTCCGTTTACGGATTTTTATTTTCTGTGTGAATCTTTAAGATTTAAGAACTTGTTTTCTTATATTTCAACAATTTCCAGATTATTAAGAAAACCGTGTGGAAAATTATCAATTTTACGTTAAATTACACAACAAAACAAGAAAAAAATGTTGTGTAGAGTAGAAGAAGAATTTTTGGTTCTCAGATACTTAAAAAAGAAATGCGATGAAGAGAAGCTTTTAGAAAAGAAATTATATAACAATTAAAATGAACAATGGATATAATCGAATACGGATTCATATTTAAGAAATATATAGAATACAACCTGCTGATTATAGAAGTTTATTTCTCTGTCTCTCTCTTTCAAGTTGCGTAATAATAGGAAACAAGCAAAAATTATTATTTCATCTTCAAAAATTCCAATGTTTTTTATAATAAAAGGTCTTTGAATGAAGTAAAAGCAAATAATTGCTATTCTATGAAAGTAGAACGACGTCATTAAAGCGAATGAGTCTGTAAACATGGCCAATAGTTCTAGTTTTAAATGCTAAACAGTAAATCAAACAACTAAAATGTGGCTTTTCAGTCAACAGCTGCTCTAGAAAACAGCTAGAAAATATGTAAATGTTTGTGTTAAATATAAACTAATCAACAAATAGAGTAATTAGTAAAAATAAACCACAACTTCCAACGGTATTAAAAGCAAATAAAAATGTTAATTTAAGAATAACAACGGCAACTACTGAAACTAGAAACGTTGCAGAGGAACTCGAAAGAAGAGTAAAAACGCTAAACGATATTATGTTATATTTTGAGTTTAAAGATAAACTAAATCTATAATAAAAGTATTATTTTCGTATTTGTTTTCGTTCCAAATCAAGCTGGAATTTTCTTTAATTTCGACCACAATCCTTTTAATGCTTTAAGAGTACACTTAAGAGAGCTTAAAAAGAGTACACATTGCAGAAAAGCATTATTGATAAAAGCTTTCGCTCGAAATTTTGAATAAGAAACGATTTGAAAGTGGAACAAATGACAAAAGCTCCTTTTTCACTCGCGTATCTTCTCTTAATTGGAAAAATTATGTCTCTTTACTTGGGACATGTTTTTGTTTTTTATTTGATTTGCAAAACAACCGGAGATGCCAACGCAGCAATATTTTTATATAAATAATAGAGAGGGAAAAGCGACAGGGACAAGCATTAAAGAGACAGAAAATTGTTATTTTTTTAATCTAGGTATCTGTATTTAATCTATGTTGTTAATAATGTTTAGATTAAACAGAATTTTAAGTTGAATTAATTTTTAAAAATTGAAATCAAATGACAAGAGAGCTGTAGTTTGTTTTCTTGTGTATTTTGTTCAGTGTATCTTTTGAGGAGTCATTAAATAATTTATTTGATGAATGAGTAAAGAAATTTGTGGTAATATTTAAATAAATAAACAATAATAATAATAAATAATAAAAGAGTGTCAACGAAAAATGTCTGTTGATTGAAAGAAATGTGTCACAACTGAAAAAAAAGAACAAAATGTAGATAACCAAATAAAAGGTGTTTAATCCTTTACGACGTGTTTAATTCGAAGTCATGAATTATTTAAGCAAAACCAACAGAATTACTCACTGTACTCAATGACTCAAAGTACAGTTGATTTTAGGCAATTTTTTCTTCTTCCCTTTTGATTTTATTTACTGTTCAAGAATTTATTTAATGTTGTACAGTAAAGTGAACAGAATACAAAAGTAGAAATAATAACGTGTGACTGATTTACTGAGCTTTAGAGGACTGTAAAAGGGCATGGAGAAAGGAAGAGAAGAAGAGGAACAACGAGAGAGACGGGGAAAGGGGTCAGTTTAATGATAAACATATTTAAATTAATTGTAACAGTATTAAATTGAAATAAGATCAATCGAAGCACGTGATTTACATGAAGTGGTTGAGCTCACTATTATAAATTTTAAGCTGTCAGTTTTAACTTTTGAGAAAGAAAGAATAAAAATATAAAATCAAAAAAGGAAGCCTGATGAAGTTTTACATGAAGGAAAAAGCATTAAACCAAAATTGAGTATAATCAGGGTTTAAAAAACCGCGAAAAACCTTGACCAAAAAAGGTCAACCACTGAAACAGATAAATATATAATAAAGTACAGACAAAAAATATAATTAAAGAATGTAAGACAAAGCAGAAGCTATCAAGTGTGGAGGAAGGAAGTGTGGGAGGGAGAGACAGAAAAAGAGCGGGAGAGAGAACTAAGAAAAGAAATATGAATTCAATCTCCAGTGAAGCGTGTGAACGTTAAAATAGCTCACCTCAATCAGATTTTTGATGTGATTCGTGGTTTTCTTTTTCGGAACTCGCTAAATTCTTTTTTTTTTGATGTTGTTTTTAACAATTGTTTAATCTCAATCCATTAGCAATTCCTGGACGAATAAATGACTGAATAATGGCATGAGTAATAAAGTGGGGATAAAAACTTTTATTACATTTTGAGAAATTTAAGATGTGGCCTCAAAAATAAACACCCAAAAAAGCATTTAAATTTATTCGCATCGGAAGCGATGAAAACCACATTCACAAGAAATCGCACGCAATTTAACTGTCCATCGCCGATTTGTCCGACAGAAATCTTCGGAAATTTGTGTTCATTTTTTGATTCTCTTCCCATTTCGCAGCTGTATCTGTGTGATCGTTGTGGTTGTGTGTAGTGTTGCAATGAAAACCTGTCAAACGCTAAACGCGGTTGAGTGCGAGCGATTAAAACATTTTTTTGGTTGGGCGGCAGCGGAGTGGCGACTGGTTGGTGTGAATGCCAAAAGTTTATTGGCCAAGATCAAAAGTAACCGATCCAAACACATGACCGTAAAACCAACCAAATAATTTCCCAGCCAAGCAACTAATCGCTGGTCCGAATATCTGTAAACTTAATCGACCATCCAAGTCTGATCGTTCGATTAAACATCCGAAAAACCAACCGACTGCTCGACCACCCAAACAACTGATCAAGCAACTAAATATCTATAAAATCAACCATTCAATCGAACATCATAGCGACTGATCGACCCACTGCACATTCGAAAAACCGACAGACCGATCTACAATCCGATCGACCGTCAAAACGACTGACCAACTGACTCCAAACTATTAAGCGGCTGACCGTCCATTCAACCAACCGATCGACTGTTCTATGAAACTCAAAACTGCTGACATAATTTCGTATCCGGGTCCAAGTCGTTTACACCAACAACAACTTTAGCAGCTCCGAGAAAAATCAAAACAATCAAAATGAACATATAAAAAATTAAACAACCCAAAGAAACTTCTGCAAAGGCAACAAGAAAAACAACAAGACCGACAAATTTTTGTTATTCGATCTAAATGGGTCAAAAGAGATGTCGATATTATCTTGCAATTAATTGTCACCAATAAAATACGAGTATTAATAAATTTATTAGCAATTTACAACAAAAATACATGTAGTAGTAGTATGTACGAGTATTTCAAGATTTTCATTTGAAGATTTCAGATGTTAATATAAATTAGTAATAATAAATTAAAATCAGCTCTTAAAATAATAATTTAAGAAACTTTTAACGAAACTACTTTCTGTTTGATGTGAATGTAATATTAAAGAGAATTTGTTTTAAAATCGATATTAATTCCAAGAGAGATAATAAACAAACAATAATAAGAGCAATGAAGGCAAAGTAAGGAACGAGTTCATCGATTCACCTTCAAAAAAAGTAAACAGCACTTGAACTTGATTATTACATGAAATGAACAGAGGAAAACTTCAAGAGCTTTCAAAGTTCATCGGTGGTCAACTGCAATAACACAATATGGACAACAAAAGCAATGGAATTCCAACAATAGAAACATCATACAACTAGTATGAAGAACCCGATGTCCATGACCAACTTAAAGAAGTTAACGAAAGCGTTCACGATCATGGCCATCAACGTAAGAGAAGAGATCACTTAATGAAGAGATTTTAATGTGACAAGAATAAGCTTCAAAGAGAAGAAACTTAGCTCGACTGATCACAAGAAGTTCGAAAATCACAAAGAGTAAAAAGCTTTCTATCGAGAGAGAGAAAGGGAGAGAGAGAGAGTACAATGATCTTCTCCGAACAGAACACGCACGATCTCCGAAGAGAGTTGAATAGCTATGTTTTGCTTGCTTGACTTGTTGCTTGTGAGCGCCGTGGACGAAAACCGGCAAAAGCAAGCAACCAAATTAAGCTCAGCTTCGGTAGAGTTAGGTTAGGAAGAGCCACACAAAGTCGAAGAAACAGCAAGGAATTGATGAAGATCGAACCAAAATGTTCCTGGTTTGAAAGAATGCAGTGCGGCAGGAACATGTTCCGGGCTCTAAGGTTCTAATAAGAACAGGTACAGCGGGAGAGAAAGAAAGCTGATGTGAGAGAAAATGTAGGGATGAGAGAAAGAGTGAGAGTGAGAAGAGAAAGAGTGAAGAGAAAAAGAGTGGAGAGAGAAAGAGAGTAAGTGAACAAGAGAAATTAGAAATTCTGTGTAGACTTTTCGGATTGATAGCTGTTGAGAAAGTCTCCGGATCGCGATGTGGTAGCAATGAATTGTTGCTCTCTGCATGATGGTATGCTTCTGCTTCTTCTTCTTAGAGTAGTTCTTCACTGATGGAGTTCTTTGGCTGTTTCTTATCGGCTTTTATCTTGGCTTTATTTGGCTTTGGCGTTTTCTCTGAACTCGTTTGCTTTCATTGTTGCAAGTTCTCACAGAACCCACTGTTTGGCCTGGTAAATGGATGGATGGTTCGATGGTTGGCTGGTTGGTTGGTTGGTCTCGCTGGACTGTCTGTTTGGTTCGATGGTTGGCTGGTTGATCCGCTCGCTGAGAACTTGAGCTCGAGTTTGATGATGAACTACTTTGGCGCATGTTTGGTTACAGTTGCTGCTTCCTCCTCTTCTTGAAGTTGCCATTTCTTTCCTTCTTCTTCCCTCCCCGCCGCTGTGGTTCCCCTCCATCGCATGTAGAATTTCCAAGCACTTATCGGCACCGCAGCCGCTTCACTCTAGCGGCAACTGCGTCATCGGCTGCAAGAGATGTTTTCCACGAGGAAGAAGACTCTGTTTCTGCTCAGCTGCAACACCACACTCAGTTGATTTTGGAGATTCGCAGCGTCTTCGAGGCCAAATCATACCACAACATAGCCGAAGGAACCAGCAGCAGCAGCAGCAACAGCCGAAGCAGCACCAGCAACAGTAGAGACAGCAGCAGAGGTAAAAAGATAAAGAAGTCTTCTAACTTATATAACAACTCATTACTTTGGCCAAAGACTTTAGTTCTACGGCGACCTTACAACGGTCAAGTTCTCGTTTTTTGTTCGAGCAGCAACCACACTGTTGTTGTTGTTGCTTTTACTGAATTGCTTAAATTAGTAGTGTTTCCAAGAAATTCAAAGTTTCTTGCTTGGTTAAGTGTAATTTTTTTAAGTATATGCATTCTATTTGGATTTCAAGGAAGTGTTTCTGGGTAATTTTTCTTGGTGCCTAAAACAACAACGAGAACGACGAAGAAGTCGCACTTTTACAATAATATTTGTTGGCTTCAATTCTTGTAAAGTTTAAAATTGCGTTCAAAGAAGAAGGGAGGAAAACGGAGGGTTTTCCTTTAAATTTTCCAAAAGAATTCAAAGAATCAGAGTGAAGACAATAACCGAAGCACAACTTAATAAGTGCTGAATTTGTTATTTCAAAAACTTTGTCAATTCAGACGATTTGATTGGCTTGTTAATCGTGCTGAAAAATAAAAGGTAAATGAAATTAAATTAAATTAGAACTAAGTAAAAAATTAATTTTACTTTTCAGTTCAGTGAATTCAGAAAACTGGAAAGTAATAAGTTTAGATTTAGGTATAAATTTAAGATTTCTCTCAGTTTCATTTTAATCACCTTGATTTTTAGAATTCCTCAATTCATTAATTCAGGATTCAACAATTTAGGATTTATTATTAAATTAAATTGAAAATTACAATAAATATAAAATGAATCATTAAATAAAAAAAAACTCAAAATTAAATTAGAATTAAAAATTAAACATAACCTCAGAATTAAGTTAAATTAAACCACAAATTAAATTTAAAAAACAAGACAAACAACATTTGTTAGAAAATTTAAATTTTGAGTTATTTTATTATTGATTTAAATTATTATTCTGGTTTTTTCCGTGCAGAAAATGGAATACTTTCAAGGAAATTAATTTTAAAAATGTTCTAATATTTGTTTGCAGTTACATTTTAAATTTAAATAAAATTCCTATCAAAATAAATGTCTTGAAGTACATTTAATCATTGGACCCGAATAATTTTTTAAATTAATTTTTTAAAACAATTCAATTCACATAATACTTAATTATGTTAAATTCTTAAATATTTTTGAATATTTATAATTACATTTTACAACGTTTTTGCTATTAAGTAATAAAAAACAAAATATTTATTTTGAACTATTAAAATTTTTAGTTTAAACCATTTCAATTTTAAGTTTAAATTAAATAAAAAAGAATACAATAAATAAATTGGATTTTTCATTAAAATTCAAATATTTGTGATACTTAAAAATGTTTCGAATATTTCTTAAAATTTTATTTCAACTTGTTTCGTTATTTTTTTTTTATAAATTTATGTACATTTATTTTTGGTATAAATTTAATAAATATATAAAATATTTCAAAATTTCAATTTGGGATTCTTTAATTTTGAATTAAATTAAATAATTAATTTTTCATAGGTTTTTATAACGATTCTGGCTTTTTTAATGTAGATTTTAATTTGTTTTTAATTTTAATTTCGATATTTTTTATGTGGATTTTTTCAACAAACTTAATACAATTTATTTTTAATTATTTTTATAAAGATTTGCTTTTTTTTGTTTTTGTATAGACTTTGATTTTGTTGCTTAGTTTAGTTGAGTGCAGTTTCACTCCTAATTTTGCGCGTTCGTTGCTTAAGTCGTTTGATCTTGAACTCAAGTTGCACATGAATAAATTAAACTACGCACCATGTGAATACGAAACCGAAAAAGAAAACAAGAAGCCATATTTTTCACGCGTTTTTGCTTTAGAGAGTGAAAAGTGAATTCAATGGCATGCATTTGCATCCGTCAACAATTTGTTTTTTAGCCTTAAACAATTCTCAGAACGATTCTGCTTGAGTCATGCTGAGCAGAGCAAAAAATTGAAAAACTTATTTCACTCGGGTTAATAAATGTCTGCCTATAAATCATATTTATATGTATGTATGGTATATTTTTTGTTTGTCTGCTCTTAAAGGACTCGGACCTGAATGCGAAGCTGAGTGTGTGTTTATAATATTACTTCAGTCAGTTACAGAAAAAGAGGCTCTCAAAGTATGAAGAATATGTAAATAAAAAATGTAGAAAGCTTTAGCAAAGACTTTAACAAATAAAAATATTTACGAAATATAAATAACAATAAAAGTAACACAAAAACTGAAGAAGTCTATTTAGCTCCTGAAAAAATGCTAAAAACACTAAAAAGAATTTTAAAGTAATTTAAACCGAAGAAAACCCTTTTAAAACCTAAAACAGAACCTATAAAAGCACCTTAAAAGAACCTTAAGAGAACCTTAAAAGAAGTTGAAAAGAACTTAAAACAACAACCAATCTTTATGCAGAACAAGTGCAACATGAGCCACCACCAAAGAATAGTAAAAACCAAAAAAAAACAAAACCAGCAACGACAACAACAACATTAGCCAGCAACAACAACTCATTCAGATTTGTTGTGTCTGAGATGATAGCCGCTGATGATGGTGATGGTGATGGTGATGGGTAACTTGATGGGGCACCAGAGCATAAGCATCAGTTACCGTCTGAGCGTGTTTCCGAAGCGTATCATCGTCTATGACTTTAAAAGGTGCGATTTGTGTGACGTTTTCGCCTCAAGCGACAGCTAGAAAAATGCAAAAATACACTAACACACAGGAACACACCAACAACACATGCACACAAACACTTACATCTGCATGCAGACGTTCAGGTATTTTTACAGAGAAGTTCCGAGTTTAAAGAGTCCTGGTGTTTGAGTTGTTCTTTTATTATAAGCATTATTAAGTAAAGAAAAACTAAATCTTTGTAAGAATATAATTAAAGTCGTAAAATTAGGGGAAGAAAAAACATTTCTGTAGCAAAAGCACAATAAAAATATGTTTGTGTTACATAAAAACTATTTAGCGTTTGTATTATAAAGCTTATGCTTCTTTATGATGCTTTCATCCTTTGAATGAAGACATTCTGTTAATTTTTAACAAACAAACAGAGCTCTCTTGAAATACTCTGTTAATTTAGCAGCCTAAAATAAAAAACTGTCTAGAATAAAATAAAAAAAGTTGATGATATTTAATTATTATATAGATAAATGAATTTAAAGAAAATTGGAGACCAAAAAGTGAATAAATAAAACGATACCCATGGAAAAATGCGAAATAACAAATATAATTAAATTAGGAAACATAATAAAAAATCCAAAATGTATACATACGAATATAAAAGTATTTATAAATAACCAACAAATATGAAAATTTATAAATACATCATAGCAAAAGAGAGTTTCTTCCGGTCGTGTTTCCTCGACAGGTGCAACAACATCATCATGAGCTTATAAAGAAAAAAGTACAAAAACTACACCACTTTTTTTGTTTCGAAATGTTCAGTCTTCTGGCACAGCAACAGCAACTCGCTGTTTATCAAGATTGTAGCTTGTCGGCATGAACAGCAAAAAGAAAACGAAACCAAAATACAAAAAAGACCCAATACAAGCAGATAGATATTGTAGATAGATCCTTTAGAACGATAGACAGACAGACAGACAGACTGCGCCAAAGTGTTGAGCAAGGCATATCAGCATAAAAAGATTATTAGCAGCAACAACAATCGCAACAACGATAGCAGCAGCAACACTTTTGCACTGAGATTTTAAAAATAGTTAAGGAAAACGATGAGCTAAAAGTCAGAGAGAAGAGCGAGTAAGGGAGGTTGAGAGAGAGGGGGAGTTTGTCGTTGTTTTTGTTATTATTGATATTTCACTGTTCGAAGTGCGAGTGTGGAATTCTGCAGCACCACCGACATCACCATCATGATTCTGTTGGATGGCGAACCAAAGATTGACGAACCTAAGAAACAGAGAAGTCTTCAATTTTTTCCAGGTTATTTTAACGCGAAAGCGTTAAAGCGCTTAATTCATTAACGTATCAAGTTTGGCTTTTAACACATCATTTTAATAGAAATTGCAAGTGAAATTGGATTTATTTTTGCTTGATTTAGTTTTCCATTCGATTAATTAACTATTTGATTTATTATTAATTTCGATTTTCTTTGCTTTTAATATTAATCTGAGTATATTTTAGTTTCACTTGAATTAGTTTTAAGAGCGTATTTAATTGCGTAAGCAATAAAAAATTCGACTAGGTTTAAATGCAATAAAATGCAATAAAAATGTAGAAGTGCAACGAAGTTTTCACCAGCACCATAACAACAACCACGAAAGCAGTGTAGCTAAATTTCAAGTCATCAGTGTGAACCTTTTTAAAGATTAAAAAATTTCTTAAAGTCGAGGTAATAAAATTTAAATTAAAAACTCATAAGAATCAGAGTGCGAAAACGAAATGCATTCTTTCAGCTTCGAAGTCGTCGATCGTCCCTTTGAAACTAAGTGAAAAAAGAGCGAAGGAGGGGGCGGGGGGCGGGGATGTTTGAGAAGAGAAAAAAGGGAAGAGGAACGAGATAGAGTGTTAAGACGAATGACGACGGGGAGTAATAAAAATCACAAAAAAACAAGAAATGAAGGAGTTGTGGTAAAAACAACAGCAATAAAAACAAGAGCAAGATCAGGAACATCGAAACAAGAACAACATCAACTACAATAGCAATCAACACCTCAGAAATTAGCATAAAAGCGCTTCGTCACTGAACTGTGGTTATGGTGAGGTGAGGTGAGGTGAGGTGAGGTGGACTATGGTGAGCTGAGGTGAGCTGAGCTGAGTGATTTGAGATGCAGTGCGATCTACCCACTCGATTTATTGATGGTGTTGCTGGTGATGGTTTATTGTTTCGAAAGTTGTTGTTACTGCTTTTATTATTGTTACGAGTATTATTATTTTTTGCACTGAAGCAATCTACATATTGTTATAGTACTATAGTATTATATTGATATAGTAGTATAGTTGAGCGACGACGATGATACAATAACTATAGCAAAAAAGCTTTAAGGATTTGTTTCTCTTCGTGTCTGTTGATTCTTGTAAATAAAAAGATGGTCACATCACACATCAAACGTAAAGCATTCCGCTTTGTAATGTATTTCAATATGAGAATCGATTGATTGATTGCTTGATCACACCCAACTTTTCACATTATTATTCTTATCATAATTGTGCCTTAAGTAGAAATTATGTAAAGTTATTTTTTCATCCGATAAATAAATTTTACACTTTTTATGAGCTCAAATTCAGCAGAAGATGAGTCAAACATAGAAGAAGTTTTTTCGTAGACTAAAAAGATGTTTGGGAGAAAGAAGACATTAGAAACGAGAAAGCCAAAGAATACAGAAAGAGAACAGATAACTCTACAACGTTACAAGATTTTTCGTTAAGAAACAGAATTTTATTTAAGCAATTATCACGTTCTGAGTGCGTATTTTATACCGTATTTCTGAATAGATTTAAAACATCAACACCAATAACAACAAAGACAAAGAACAATAGCAGATTCTCCGTTACTTATTATGTAGGCAACAAATAAACGTCAAAATATTTTGACCATAGAAACAAATTATCACCGGCGTCATGGTATAAAAAATGCGTGCGATCATCATCATCACGATCATGATTATCAGGTCAAAGGCACAAGATAACAGAAAAAGAAAAAAAGAAGAAAAACAAAACAAGAAAAAAGCATTAAATGCACTTAAAAACAGACATTCAATCATTCGAGCCAATTCATCGAAGCATGTAGCATTTAACATCCAAACCAGCAGCAAACCAACCAACCAACCATTCAACCAACCAGCCAACCAACCAGCCAACCATCCATCCATCCATCCAACCATCCATCCATCCATCCCTCCATCCCTCCATCAATCCATCCAACCAACCATCTATCCTCCCATTCATTAAGAATCAAGAAAAACCCAGCCCCAAACAAGAAGAAAGAACCTCAAATAATGAACAATCGAAGAAATCTTTTATAGTTCTGTTTTCTTAACCCGAAAAATAAAAAAAAAATTATGGATTGGAATTTTTCTTTGTATTTTGTTTTTATAACAAGTGTTTTACACTTTTAAACGGCGGAGATGGATTTTCGGTTATTTTCCATTGCTTTCCTTTGGCTTTACTTTGTTTGACGCGTTCCGACAAAACTTTCTTTTAGAAAATGGAAAAACGGGAAGTAATTCAAAACTGAAGAAAGGATGAGAAGAAACAAGTTCATGTTTTCCTCGTTGTTGTTACTGTAATTTCACTTGTTGTTGTTATTATTATTATTTTTCTAAGTCTGCTGATAGTATTTTGGTATTTGTTAGTTTTGTTTTATTTTAATGATGTTATTTTTATTATTATCATTTTTATTATTATCACTATCATTATAAGTATTCTTGTGCTTATTACATTTGTATCTATAGCAATTTTTTGGCGGTTGTTGACTTTTCAACTTTTCACTTGATGTACTACAACGTATGTAATTGTTATTGTGTTTTTGTTGTAGTTGATGAGGCTTGCTTGGTTTTTCTTCTTGTTGTTGTTTATTATCAGGTACGAAATTATAAAAGAACGAATATCCTCGGAAGAACGCAAGACTTTTGAACCTTTTTAAAGTGAAGCACGTCCGCCCCTCCACCTCTTCACCCCCTCTCCACGTGCTAACCCACGTCGGTGTTTCTAACAGTTTGTCGATCTTTCTTTTGTGTCGAATCTTAGTTGGCGCTTCCCGGTCTTTTCATGGTATATTTTTGGTTCCTTTGTTGTTCATTTGAATTTCCAGAAATTGTTTTTTTTTCTTGCTGTTATTGTTGTTGCTGGTTCTGCTGTCGGACACACAACAATGACTTGGGCTGGGTCGGGTTGGTAGCATTGGAGCATTTTTATGCTCCATGAACTGCAAACATCAACGACTGACCTTCAACGACCGCCAGAACAGCGAACAACCGGGTACCGACCCGGGTACAAGAAGCAACAGTCAACAACTTTTGGTAAAAGAGAAACAACAATAACAACAACAGAAAACACACACACACACATACACAATTTTACATTATTTTAATATTTTTTAATATTTCTTTACTAAGTATTTTTTGCTTTGTTTCCTTTTTATTATATTTTTTTTCGGAAAAGTGACTTTTTTATTACTTCTTTTTTTGTTATTTATTCCTCTTTTTTTGGTATAATTTCGGGTTTTCTTACAACCAGCAGAAATACATTTAAAGGCGGTTTTTTTTTCCGGGGAATACAATTTTTCCGCTTTTTGTTGTAAGGAATTTTTGCACGATTATTATTTGCTTAGAAAAGAGAGAGACTACAGAAAAAGGAACAACAACTGAATATGTTATTAAAAAACTCCAGGAAAAAAATAAAAGGCAACAGCAACCATCAACAAGTGGCAGCACCTTTTTATGCTTCGCTGCTTCTGATTCGCCTTTGTTGCTAAGAGTGGTTGTTAGTTTTGCTGTTGCCGTTGTCTGTGATACGCTATTATTAACTTAACTTAAGCAAATAATGTTATTATAATGTTTGGTCATTAAAGCCGAGTTGTTACTTTGAATGTGTTGCCAAGAGCACAGCAGCAACACCAGCAACCAGCAATATTCACAAGCAACAGAATTTTGTAGCCAAAGCAATAATCGGAGTTGTTGTTGTTGTCGTCTGTGTCTGCGACTTCCGCGTCTGTTGCTGCTTAACATAAAATAAGTTAGTACCGAGCACCATGAAGAGTAGATAATATTTCTGTGTCTGATACATTTTATAGTTACTAAGCGAACAACCAACCAATCGATGGACCAAACAGTACTTGTGTCTATGGATCGGTAGCAACTCGCGTGAAGCTCGAGTGAGACAAAATAAGCACAACAACAGCGAGAAATGATTTGCTGCTTGTTAAGATTAATAAATCTAATTTTTAGGACTAAAAAAGCGGCATAATAAATATTAATATTGTACTTAATATTGGGTCATAAAAGTTCAACTGAAATTCTTAAACGAAACTAAAAGAGAACAAAACAAAATTAATAATAAATTCATCCGGAGTTAAATAAAAAAACATAAATTTAAAAAAAAACTAATCTGCTAAAACAAAGAACAGAAAAAAATAAAATTCGCAGAAGAATCACAGAACCAAATGGGAAAAATGTAAACATTTAAACGTTTGTACGAGTATACAAAACAAAAGACTTAAGCGACAAACTTGAGAACTTTTAAAAGTCCCCAAATAAATAAACAATAGAAAAAGTAAAAACAAGACGTTTTATTTTAACTTTAAAAACAACCTTAAGGCTATTAAATTAACAACAACATTAGTTCAAATTTTCCAGAAGAAAACCAACAAGAAAAAGGCAATTAAAAAGGTGTAAAAACCTTTGAATGATTCAAGGAACTTCACACAAAATACAAGTAAGTTAGGAAAAGAAAGAAAACCAAACAAACAAACGGAGCTTCACCTCACTTCACCGCGTGTGGTCCCTATCATCATCATCTGCGTTGCTGCTTTTTAATGATGATCATTAAAACTAAACTGAAACAAGACAAGAAGAGTCACCGAGATATGAACATTTGTGAAGAAATTAAATTCACATTTTAATCGGGAACCACGATTTTTTTAATTGTTGTTGTTATTTAATGGCACCAAATATTGTGAGCGTAAAAGCTTTAAAGAATGGATGCAGAAAAGTCAGGGTAGCCATAAAGAAAGACCAACAAAATGTGTTCTAAGAAGGCCATGTTTAATGTTTAATGTTTCGTATTTATTTAAATGAAGAATTTGTCATTTTAATGCATTCATTTGATGTTAATTCTGTGAAACTAATTTAATGTTAACTTTATTATGGGTTCCTTGAAAGTTTACTGAACCGAATGAATACGTTTTTCTTCAGTTTGTCTTAAACTAATTAAATATACTCTTAGATTAATTAATGGAATTGAAATATTTGAAGAATTCTTAACTATTTTGGTGAAAATAAAGAGATTAGAGGCGAAACTGAAAACGAATACAAATCCTCGGAAAGAAAGTTTTTGTTTTTACATTTTTTATCCTCAAAAATGAAATCATCTTCGAAACCTGTGTCTGTAACCGAAAATAAATGTGAGCAATAAATTAAGTGAAGAATTTAAAACAACAGCCACACAACCGATCCGAACCGCACCCAAAGCAAACCAGAGGCTGGTGAAAGTTCCGCAAACAAGAAGAAAACTTGAACTCTTAAACGTTGTTTGGTCAGATTGAGCGCAGAACTTTTTTGCAAGACAGCAGAAACACACTCATAGACGTACACGTACACACACACACACACATACACAATCACACACACTTATGTACTTGTACGCACATTAATTTTGCATACGTTCAACCGAGCAATACAATAAATTAAGGAAAAAAGAGAAAATGATAAGAAATCAACGCAAAATTAGAACAAAAAACCAACAACAACTTTCAGCTAGAAATTAGCTCATCTGTTTAAAATGCTCTTTAATATTAGTGAACATTCAACATAAGCATAATGGATGATGGAACATGAAATCACTATGGCGTCCGTGTGCTCAAAGAATGAGTCATAAATTAAAATTCTGAATGCCTTTTTTTCATTCATTCTGAGGTGGTGCACCTCAACGCTTTCGGTGTTGCGGAGACGAGGGACGCAGATGAATGACACTTCTTCGGAAAGAAACCTCTTCACGAGAAACTTCATTAAATCTCATTAAAACACGTTGGTTGATGGTTTCTTTTTTCTTTGCTGTAGAATTTTGCTTGTAAATTGAATTTTAAGGAATGACATTTATATGATTTTTAGCAGGTATGACACACACACATTCATACAACACGCATGACATTATGACTCATACATGAATGCGTGTGGATGAACACATTAAATGTTCAGAAAGAATTTTAACAGCTTTTACTGTTAGAATGTGGGTGTACAGTTACCTCCCTAAGTCCCTAAGTGTTGAATGCTTTTTTGTCTCTTTCCCGCTCGCGGAAGCTTAACTAAATAATAGCAAAAATGTTGATTGATAACTTAAGCAACAACGACGTTGATAATTTATGTGTATGAGTTGAGTGACACTTGGCACAGTGTGAAGGAGAAGCAAAGAGGGATGATGGAAGGAGGGAAGAAAGGACGGAGCACCCACATTAGCACAATGAATAATGGAGATGCTATGCAATAGACGCGTCTCACAGAGTAGCCGAATGGTGTCGCTGTGGGCGAGTCGTTGAGTGGTTTTTTCGAAAGAGAAAACTTGAGATAAAGGAAAAAGTTTGATGAAGCGATCATGAATGAGCTGCCGTGAGTTTGACACAAGAATGACAGCAGGTTTATGAACGCACAAGGGTTAATAAAATTAAGACATTAAAATTTCATCTAAGCCACAATAAAACAAGAAACATAAAACAAGACAAAACAGATTCCGCGATGATTTCATTTGTTTAAGGAATCTATTTCAGGTAACTGAACTTCTTTTGAATCAATATTTCTTGCAATTATGTATAACAACATTATGTCATCAACCTTCCTCTAATTTTTCAACATCTACCATCAACCATGAAATAAATTTTCCATCAAAAGTTAAACAATATTCACAGTGAGATCATAGAAACACATTTCATGAAGAGGTCAGAAGAAAACAGACTGAGAGAGAGATATAGAAAGAGAAAGAAAGAGAGAGAAAAACAGAGAGCTCGAGAAAGAGAGAAAAAGAGGTCAGCTGAGACTATCAACAAACCCTCGCTTGAAATGAAGCAATTTAAGCCGAAAAACACAAATCGGCAAAACAAATAAAATTAGTTTGAGTTGCCTCTTGATGCCTAGAACAAACATCAATTGAGCTTAATTGCAAATTTCCATAGAATTCGAAATTCGTGCACCTCGACATGAAGGACCGGACAAGGAGGAAAGTGCAGACAACGGGGATGAATCTCTCTCTCGGATGAAGCCCGTCGTTCGTTCAGTGCACAATAATGTGCAATAAAAATTTGCTTGTCTTCTTTAGCTGCGAGGTCAACGGAAAACAAGCGGCAAAGATAACCAGAGAAAAAGCAGACGCAGAGGCAGAAAAAGCAAACATCTGAGCAAGCTGATTAAAGTTCCAATATTATTGAAAGACTCTGATGAGGTTAGATTGCTGTATCTCTTCCTCGATAAGATGCTGTTGTCATTTATGGTACAACTGAGAGTTAGTCTTAAGTTTGTCAAGTTCGGTTACTTATGTTGTTGTTGTTCTTGATATTATTGCGGTCTTAGGAAGTTCTTTGATTAAAGTAAAAGCTATGCTATTTACTTCATGCTTTTGAATAGAAGAACACAGATTCAATGACGATCATCATGAATTGTGATCAATTTTCTAAAAGGACAAACACACACATGTTGGTCACCGTCATCATGATGCTATTTTCTTCTTTTTTTTCTCATGATGATCTTTTGTATCTTCCTCGGAATGATCATCAGCATGTTACCCTGTTACGGAGATGATCGTGTTCCTATTCCTCTAGAAGTTTTGATGCAATTTATGGTGATCGTCTTTATGATGAAATGATTGTTTTTTCATCCTCCTCAAGATGATGATAAGAACTATCATCATGTTTATCATAATGATCCTTTCTATATTCCATCTTCTCTTCATCTTCATCTGCGGCATAATGATCATTTCAGTGATCCTTCTAATGATCTTCCTCGAGATAATCATCATCTCTATCTTCTTCACTATCATAATTATCTTTGATACGATAGTTTTCATCTTCCCTTTGATGATCGTCTCCATGATTCCCATCCTGATCCTCGCCTTCCTCGCCTTCCTCGCGTTCCTCATAATCATCATCTTCAGTAAGTACCAGCAACATGTAGCTAACCATTTCGGCCAGCGAGCCAGTGATGTAGCCAGCTGTTGCTGCTGCTACTGCTGCTGTTGTTATTGTTGTTGTGGTTTCTGCAGAATGCAGTACTGCTACAACAAATATTTGTGCAAATTGAATTCGAATTTGTTCAAGCAATTTATGCGCCGCAACTTTCTATAGCACATTTTCAACACCAGTTAGTTTCCGGCGTTGTGTAGTATTTTGTATATTGTTGTTGTTGTTGTTGTGTATAGTTTTTCTGTTGTGTTTTGCTATTCGACTCTTTGTTTTTGCAGTGTTGTAGTGTTTTTTGGCCTGCATGCGTTTGAACTCTACCGAATACCACATATCGTGTGTACTCTATGCACCTATCGAGCTATCATCCACCATCCGCCTACCTACCTACTTCACTACACTTAACCACAATTGTTGGCACGCATATGAGGCTAAATATGCAACGCTGGGAATTAGTTTTGGGCCTCGCCGTCGCCGGGAATTGCACTGTTTCGTGCATTCGTGAAAACTAGGATAATAACATCACGAATGAATTGATTGCGGTTGATTAGATTCATTTGAGAAGTCTTTGAATTTTGATATTTTTATGAAAATTCAGGTGAATCGGTCGGTGGATTGGTCGAACGATGGGTTGGTCGCAATTCTATTGTTATTAGCGTTAATTATGCCCGTGAGAATGATCGAATTAGGAGATTTGTGAAGCTATGAAATCAGGTTCGTATCTTAAGTCTTTCGTTAGATTCTTTGAAATGATTAAATTTCGACAGAAGATCAAAACAGTTGACCCATATTTGATTGGAATTGTGGATTCCATCGATCGATTTTATCAAATATTGTAATATGTATACAGCTGATGCCACTTGTGTGGCTATCAACTTAAAAACTAAGAAAATTTGTTGTTTTCACTGAGTGGTTCAACGGGTTGACGTTGGCGAATCGATCCATTTTCTACCGGACCCAACCAGCTTCTGGACATGTAAAAACAACACATAACAATTAGTAGATGAAGAAACATTCACAGTTGTCGTAGTCGTTGCTGTTTCATGTATCATCTGTCAGCATTTTTCTCCGTTTCCATAAACTAAGCGTTTTATAAATGCTTGGGTATAGAAAAAGAGCGGCAAGAGAGGGCGATGAGATCTGTTTACAAACAGGGAAAACTAGTTGCACTTTACGGTCGTAGTCTGTGTGTTTTCGTGTTGTTGCTTTTTTGTTTGAAAGCCTCTAAATGTGTCTCTCGGGATGGACATCGACTGGCTTTTAACCAATATACAAACAATATTCAAATGCTTAGGTTTAAACTTGGCCTGAATAGTTGTTGAGGTGGTGGCTGTTGTTGCAGTTGCAAATCTTGTTGCTGTTGTTGTTGCTTGGAGTAGTATATCAACGTAGAACATCGGCAGCGGATTTCTTCTAACTGTAAAAGAATTTAATGCCATTCGAACTTCCTGGCGAACGTGGTGTTTGTCTTCGGCTTCATAAACACGCACAAACGCACACACGTAAAAAACAAGTGAGCTGTCAGGTTGATTTAAGTATACCACATTATCTTTGGACACCAACTGGTTCTTGAAGATTGATATTTCCAAACACTTAGCTGATGCTGCTAAATATCTATCTAAAAATCTTCTCTTCTTCTTGTTCTTATTTTCGCGCCTTTCATAATTCATTTATTTTAATCCTTCTTGTTTTTCAAAGCTATAGATTAAAACTGAACATTTTTCTAATAACGGCATAACATTTATTCAAACCGATGGATTTTTTTTATGTAAAAAAATAAAATAAACCTTGATGATAGACTTGCCAGATTATCTCAGATATAAATGACAAAAAAAGCGACAAAATAATTTGAACCTGATCCCTTTGACAGTTGCTCTTCTTATCAAAGGTTCTATAAGAATTATTTTTGCTTTAAAATGTTCTCTGTTCAAAGAAACCAATTTAATCATATTTTTTATATTCTAATAGTAAACGGAACCAATAATAAATAAATAATAACCGCTATACACCAATTTGATGACTTTTAAATCTCCACACTGTTTTTGTTTCGTGCTTTTGTTTAATCTACAATTTAACTCTTCCAATTTATGGAAATTATGGTTTATGAAATGACGAAAATCCATTCATTGAAATGATCGACCAACCACCTGACTTATTTTTTGTTGCTGTTGCTTTGCGCCTCTCTCTTTGTTCGTGTCTGCATCAATCAATGCTGACAACCGTAGCAATGAGTGAAACTGAGTTCAAACTGACAGCTGCGATCAGGTTGCCCTTCTTTTGCTTTCACAGTCCAGGGCACCACCCCGGAGCACAGAGTCGCCCGACCGAGAGCAGTTTAGTGGGTCAAAAATACTTCCTCCACCGGAGCCAGCCAAAGTTCAGCCAAGTGAATTTAGCTTCAGTCAGTCACGTGATCATTAGAGTGGCCCGCCAGCCGGTTGTCACTATTATTATTGTTATTGGTCACATGCTAATGTGAGTTTGAAATAAGTGACAGCTAGTGAAAAATGATGGTGATGCTGATGACAATGGCGATGATAACGATGATGGTAATGATGATGCTAGAGGAAAAACCACCATAATGATCTGCTGTTCTTTTTACTGTAGTTGTGAGCATCAATTCTTTGGCAAAAAAAGTTCTTGATGATGATGGTGGTGATGATGAAGTGACCAGCAATTCTGCTGTGGACACTACGTTGGTTGCTGTTGTGTTGGCGTCATTTCTTCTGTTTTTCTTGATTATAATGTAGTATTTTAATGGACGAGAGAGTGTAACCAAAGCAAGTTGCTTGGTTTCTTTGTTTTTGTGGCATTTCATTTCGTTTTGTTGTTGCTGTTGTTTTTGATTTGTTCGCTGGTTCGAAATTTTCCACACCTAATTTTTTTTGTTGCCTGCACGATTTGCATAGAATTGATTTCGACCATAAACTCGGAGAACAAAGTTGTCACGATAAATAATACAACCGCAGTAATAGTAATAATAACAATAATAATAATAATAGAAAAATTTAAATAAAATACTTGAAAATAGAAAACAAAATTTTAAATACTAAGCTTTGAAATGCTGTACTTCATTTGGTCTCATTTACGTATTAAAATTTTTCGGAAAATAAAAACCACTAAAGATTTTGATTATTTTAGCATTTTATTGTTTTTAAAAGTTTGATCAGGTATCGTTTTCTTTCTTTTTTGATAGCCAACAAACACTTTCAAAGTTTTCCCAATAAAAAGCAATAGGTTTTTTATTTTCTTTCTTTTTTATTTTATTTATAATCGCTTCACTTCACTTCACTTTTTCTTGCAAAGAAAACGGAAAAGATTCAGAAAACTAAAATATTTTCCAGTCACGAAGTTTACGTTAAACAGACATGCAACAGAATATTCGACGACACTCTGTCATCACGAAGACGAGGTTTGTTTTTGTCACTCGACGTTTGGATGAGTCAAGAAGCGTTGACTTCTTGACAGCAGCAAAAATGAACTGATGCTGAACAGAAGTAAACACTTAAGTAACAAACAAACAGACAACAACAACAAAAGAAAAAGGAGGATGGACAACAGAAACAACAACAACAAGAATAACAGGCACAGGACAATAACATCAGCAATGACATTAGAAATAACAGCAGCAAGAATAACAACAACAACACCATCAAAACAACAACTACAGCAACTAATGAACGCTGCTCATTGCATTTAATTAATGGTTGGAAAAATTGCTTTCATTGATTTTGCATGATATTATTATGCAGTAATTTAAATATTTTGCAATATGCAATTAAAATAGAAATTTAATTAAATTCACTTGTTTATGTTTTTGTTTATAGAAGGTTCTTATGCTTTAAGTATTTTCGTATGGTTTCTAAAATGCTATTATGATGTTTCTAAAAACTCCTGGATTCTTTTCGGTATAACCAACCAACATGGAATCGAGCCATCGAGTGGACCATCGTTGATGCTCATCATTATTTCTCAGCTCCACTAAAGCAACTCAAGAGCAAAACTTCGCCAACAAAGTGATTCTTCATATCAGTTTTATACAATCTCAACGGACTGAATGACACGTTGGTTGACAGACAGACACATAAGCACAACCAACAACAACAACAACATCAACAACTGGTTAGTAACAAACAACAAGTCACCCTCCGAGCAAATGAAACCATTTAAATGCAAAATCTTTTGTTGTGACGCTACTCATGGTACAAAACCAACAACAATAACAAAAACAACAACAGAAGACAACGAAGGGAAATGGACAACAACAACAACAACAACATGATACATAATCAGTGTAAAGCTAGTTTGCTTGCTACTTCATGCATGTTGATAGCTTGTAGCTTACAAGAGTCACACCAACGTCAACGTGACAGCAACAAGAGAATCACCAGCAACAACAACAATAATAGCAAATAAACGGATGAGACAACAACCAGTGAACATTATGGGAAAATACGTTGTTAGTTTGAAAAGCGAATTAGAATTGTGTTTAGCAGAAGCAGAGGAACAAGCACGAAGAACATAAAAAGAGGAGGAAGAAATAAAGAATAAAGGAAATAGAAAGGAAAAACAAAAAATAACAGAAATTAGAAAATCAAATGACAAATTAAATTAGTATATTATTATAAGAAATGAAATTTAAAACAGATAAATTAAAAATAAAATGAAATAAATAATAATATAATAACTAAAATTAATCAAATTAAAATAAATTCAGAAAAAATAAATTAAACTACATTAAAATAAAATGAATTAAAATTAATTAAATTATAATAAAATAAATCAAATTATTTTAGTTTATTAAATCATATTAAAACTTCAAACTTATTACTGAATATCATAATCAAAACAGAGTTGTTGAATGCTCCACCAAAATTCTTATTATTGGTTACGTTATGTTGTTGTTTTTGTTGTTCCCGTCATTGTGCTTTGTTGTTGTTGTTGTGAGTTATTGTTCAATCATCACTGTTTTCGAGCACATGTCTCAATAATCATCACCAAACTCATGGATTTTTTTTAGAATTCACCATGCAATGGATTTTCGATTTCGTTTGATTTTTATTTATGCTGTTTTTTCTTTGTTATCTGTTTTGTTTATATTTTTTTTTTTTTCCATACAAAGAGAAAAGATTTTTTTTCCTTCAAACATCGTGCATTCGAAAAACTGGCAGGAAAAGTTTTCCGCGGCACGTTTAGCGATCCAACGCTTAAGAATGTAATCGTGGTTTTACTACCTCCGACCGCCCTCACGCCCCCTCCACCGCCTTCCATTCATCCCTTTTCCTTTCCTTTTTTTTCCTTTCCTTCCTTTTCCGAACCATTTTTCATCGGTCATGAATATCGACAACAATTTCTTGTCGTATTCGGATTAAATCATGATTTTTAATTTTGCTTCTTTGATGGAAAAGTTTGTTGGTGGAAAATCATAAATATTCACAGCGCATTCATTTAACCAAAGACAATATAATACAAAGATGTCTCACTCAGTACGTTGAAAAATTTCAAAAAAATTTTGTGCTGATCTGATAGCTTTTGTGCTTTTGAGAAAGAGCTTTCAATTTTGTTGAGATGCGACGCACATTCTCTCTCGCCTTTTGCATGGGTACATAAAAATATAATTCGCGCTCAAAACACAGTGTACACAAACGAGAGAGAAGCGAATGTATGTTTTTGTAAAATAAATTTTTAGTTTGTACGAATGTGCAAGAATACCGCTCGCTCGACAACAAGTATATGAATGACGACAACAGCGTTCTTTACCGAACCAGAAACGAGATTTTTTGTGTTTTTATTTTTACTGATGTTTTAGCTCATTTTTGTGACTTGATTGATTTTTACTTTGGCTACTATTTTAATAGTGATTTTGGTTTTTTATTTGGATAATTTGGCAATTTATTTATTATTTATATTATAATCGGTAATTTGTAATTAATAATAATTAATTAATAATATATTATACAACAATGTATACATTGTACAAAACAAAGTCCAAATGCGCATCGGTTTGAGGAAAATAATAAATGTTATTCTCACAGGTTTAGTGTTTTAGATCGTTTGATAACCATAATACGCCGTAAGCATCGTTCTTGGTCATATTTTAAAAACAAACAATCAAAACTTTAAATACTGAATCATAAATAAATGTCATTTAATATTTGAAGATTTCATTTTTTATTGTTGTTTCTACTGATATAGGGCCTCTAAAAGTTTGTTATGCCACCACCCTTGGTTGTTATAATTAAAATAAGATGTTCTACATTCTGATGGCAACTGCTTTGATTCTTTACACTCATTTGTAGCAAACGCGCTCTCTTTTGTGCTCACTTTCTTGCAAGTTGCAGCTCTTACTCTCACAACTTCATCTATTACTCTCACAACTTGATCTCTCGCTCTCACAATATGTTCATTTTACTCTCCCAAAGCTTCAGATGGGATTTTCCGAAAATCCCAATTGAATTTTAGCTGCTCGGTTCTTTTGTATGGAGTGAGACATCTTTGTATTATATTGTCTTTGATTTAACTTTAAAGGATTCCACGGGGGAAGGGTTGGAAGCATGAAACTTGGAATAAATTAAGATCTTTAACAGAACTTGAAACCAAAGAAAAATCCAACCGAAAAACGAGATTCATTCGATTTGGTAACGTAAGATTATTTAATATTATTTATAAATATTTCATGATCGGAGTTTATTTGTTTTTCTTTTGGTTGTTGTTGAAAATTAATTGTAGTTACTTTTTGTTGATTATTATTGTTCTTTTGGATTTCATTTCATCTCATTCTTGTCTAATTTTACGATATATTTTAATATATTTCCTTCTTAGGTTGTCTGTTTTTTAATAATAGTATACTTTATTTTATGTTTTTTTCAATTTTTGTACATTTTTGTTTTTTATTCTGTGGTTTGCTAGAAGCAATGAAAGTTGCTGCTGCTGCCTTTTAAAGTACCAACAAACATCTCGACAGCATCATGACACGAATGTTTTCGTTTACTTTTCTTTTTCTAATTTGTTCGTTTTCTTTCGTTTTCACCGAAGAAGTCAGAAGTCGAATGTTTTTTCTTACATTTTTTTTCCTTTCGATCCTTTTTTGTCCTTTTTTGGCGTCACGTGCGGCTGCGCTGCAAAACTGTATGTTAATCATTTGCGCTTTTTATGGTCTAAAACGCCGTCTGACTTCCTCGTGCGGTGTAAAATCTTAGCCAGAATTTCGCAGATGGTGACCAACATGGTGAATATATTGACAAAGAATTCTCTTAAACTAGGTGCTGCTTTTTCGTTTTCCAGCCTTAAGCAAGGAGAATCAACACGATTTCGGGTTTGACTATAGTAAATCATGACAATCAAATTTCATGGGAAAGTTTTAGAAATGCCAAGAAGCAAGAATGAAGAATCAGAATCATCTGAAAATTCTGTTTATCTTTTTACTCAATTTTGTCCTGTTCGGGTGATTTTTGAGGTCATCGGTGTAAATTCGATGTGGTTTGTTCCCTCTCCGTCCTCTGTTGGTGACGAAGAGGGGAAAGAGACCAAAAGAGGGAGATAGAGGAAGTATTATTTTGCCAAGAGCGAAACGAATTACTGAAGGGGGAAAAGTGAATATTGAAAAATTGTTCATTGAAAGTTCGCTGAATCAGTTTTTCTTTTCATCATCATCGTCTTCAAGTAGAAGAAGAACAAGAAGGAGAACAAGATTACGAAGGAGAAGAACCAAAGTAAGAGCATCATAACCAGCAACCAGATTTCAAAAGTTCAACCATAAACCAACCTATTTTAGGGTTACTTACGGGTCTTTCCTCTACTTGACGCATTGTCAGTTATTTGCTTCTGGCGAAAGACGCCCGTAAAATTTTAGATTTAACCGTTAGCCGAAGATGAAATTATTATTGAATGAAATGCTTCAATTACCACGAAAAACCTGACACACATTCTTAACCAAATTATGTTTTCTCAGACCCAGCGCAAAAACTGAAGAATTTCCAATAATAATAATGATCTATTTCCGGTATATTTAAACAGAAATTATTAATAATGAATGAGTGAATGAGTATATGAATGAATGAGCATGAAGAATGTTCAGGAAAAAGTAACGAAGCCCAAAAGCAGGCAGAGATCAAGGAGGAACCCGATGTTTGTGTGTGGTTGTGGTATTCTATGACAGAAACAGGTCAACATTGACAAAGAAAAGAATTATAAGAATAATAATACAATAATAAAGATAGTACCAATAATAATAATAAATATACATAGTACTAAATATAATAATAAATATATAATAGTACTAATAATAATATTTTTGAAAAACACTTTAATAATTCATTTGCTAATTTGTTCATCTGTCAGTTTGTATGTCTAACGAATTTGATGAACTATCTGAATAAACGCAGAAGAGAAATAATTCAAGAAGAGGAAGATCAACAAAAACCACAAACAACAACGAAAATTTAGGTCATCGATTAATGATAAACGATTAACGAATTCCAGTGAAGTCAGTCAGCCAACAAGAAGGCGTTGATTAAAAGAACAACTGATTAAAGTAACAAGTGCGAAACAAGCAAGGGGATAGAAAGAGAGAGAGAGAGAGAGATACAGAGTGACAGCCATTAGACAGAATAAAACACAATTTGAATGGAAAAGTAATTGATTTTTGATTGACCTGGTTTCTTTCTCTTTAAAAGAGTAGTTATATCAAAGCAAAAGTGGTTGATCGGTTGAATGATTTGGCGATAAGTCGGTCAGTCTATCTGACGAACACTCGGTGTGGAAAAAAATTAAACTTCGACCAATTGAAATGTTTATAAAGGAAATACAGACCAAAGGACTTCCTGCTACAGAGAAAAACCTATTCCTTCAAGCTGAATGTGAACTATTCATGCTTAATTTATTTTCACTAATATCTGATTCATTACAACTAAATCTTTATATTTAAACCCCTTTAAATATTTTGTTACCTCAAAAACCCATTTCAACACCTCTGAAATTTATGCTTTATTGTATCTCGATAGTTATGACATTGACCAATTCGGAAAAACTATTCTTTATCTCATCTATAACTTTGCTAAACAACATGTCGTCAAAACATCCCACACAAATGGGTCGAATTCCAGTTGGTGCCAGTTCTGAACTCAACTCAAAGCACCTCTCAAGAGATCGCAAAGGAAACAGTTGTTTTTTCACTTTAAATAAAATTTATTAAATCCATAAAAAATAAGAAAATCCTCGCTATTTGACCCATAAATAGGAAAAAAACAGCGTACCAAATCGAAACTTTCTCGGTCACCAAAATCATCATCAGCGTCAGGCGAGGAAAATTCATTGACCACTAAAATAGAATTCCTAGCGAAAAAAGAGACACGAAAAAAGGTGGCTAAAATTGATAAAATCTTTCCGAAAGCAGTGTAGACAACAGATAATTTCATATCCCTGTACCGGGCTACCAGCTGATCATGAAGCTGATCATGAAGTAATAGAAGAAGACAAAGAAAAAGAGAAAGAATAAGAAGAAAATAAGTTAAAAAGCAGCTTTGGTTCAGCGACAACCAGATGTAAAAAAATTATTTGCTTTTTTTTGATAAGCATCTCGAAGATAATTCTTACAACAGTACCTCAAGATTGGAATACAGATGGATCAGAGGATGAACGGAGAGAAAATAAATTCCTTCCTTTGGTTTCAGAGTGTAGCAAGGGGGATCTGCTATCACTATATACGAGTATAATAAAACGAAGCCTTCGTCGTCGATCACCTTCATTAAAGTGTGACTCCTCTATTGAAAAAAATACTATAAATTATTCTCTGAGTTGTCTTGAATTATACACACCTCGAGATGGTAGAAAAAATCTTCAATAGAACCGAATTCAATTGTTATCAATTCAATTAGAACCAATCGCTCCTCCTTTCACTGTAGTTGTACATTTTAAAGCCTTTCAATTAATGCGTCAGAACTTAAAATGGAAATAACCCAAAAAGTATGGAATCAAAGAACAAAAATTTCTTTTCATTTTGAATGATTGTCTTTGTCATTAACTGTGGATAAAAGCTTTGTTCATATCATATTGAAGTACTCTCTTGATGTTGCTCAATGTTCACTGACTTATCATTTTATCAGACTTATTGAAATCTTAAAGAAAACCGAGTTCAATCGGTATCAGAGTACCGATTTTAATGCAAATTACTAGAAGTCACAGAATAACATCGCATAATAAAGTGTCACTGCTGTAGAGGTACATTTGTTGATGTATCTTATTCTCCCTCCCTCTCCCGATTTATCCAACTTTCTTTATTTCTTGTTATATTTTTTAAATATCCATAGAATAGAAAAATTAAAACTTTTTAGCTATAAATACTGTCCTTAATGGATCGATTTACATTAATGCGATTTCTCTTTTTCTTCAGCAAAAAATTAAATGAAATACAATAAAACTTCATGTCGCCAAGTATGACATTAAAATCTTTTTATGTGTCTGCTTAATGATGAGTTCATAACATCTACTCAATGATGAGATTAACTCTCGAGATCATCAAATCAAAGTGTTTGATTTCTTTTGAAAATCTGAATTTATAGCAATATTTTTTATAGTATTTAATGGTGTAATGGTTTGATGTTTCCTTCTATAAATTAAAATCTCAATTGAGATTTCTTCTCAAGTCCTCATTCCAAGATTAAAGATTAGTTTGAAGATGCTGAAGTTTTTCTCATGTGCTTTCAATTCGATTTGATTTGATTTCATTAAAAGACTGAGTATTTATTTGGATGTCAGACGGAATGAGTAAATCCATTAACATCATTTAGCACAAACAATGTTGCAAACTTGTTGTCAGTTACTCCGATGGTGTTGCGTCGATGCACTGCTTTTGTAGCTTGATGCAAATTGAAAGCATTTAAAAGCACCTGCTTTAAGCAAAGCAAAATTACGACAACTCGCGACGAATAAAGACGCATAGTCATTAAAAGCGACTGACTCGTCGTTCGCTCAACGAATGAATGACTGACTAAGTGACTGACTCTCCGAAGGACCGAATTGCAGACTGGTTCTTTGAATGAATGAATGAATGACTGGCAGTCTGATTGACTATTTAACTGACTGTTTGTCTGAATGTTTGGCCGACTGACTGATTAGCTTTAGCGAATTAACTTAAAATAAACAAAAACTAGGTAAGGCGATGAGCGGGGATTCAGAGCAGATACAAGAATTAGCATTAAGTTGCATAGTTAATGTCCAGAGATGTTCGTTGTTACACTTGAGCACCTCAAAATGGATGAAGCCGAGATGAAATTGAAGATGAGAATGAAGATGAAGATGAAGAGATCTCGTTGTCACTGATGTGGATGGAGGTAGTGTTTTTTGTAATACTCGTTGTTGTTGCTGCCTTTTGGATGCTGCTGCTGCCATCGAGTTGCTTAATGTTAACACGAGAAATAATAAAAATGCAAATGCTGCACTTATTTAAATAACTTGGCAACATGTTATTTTTAGAAAATTTATGATGATAACGACGATGATGGGTGTGTGTGAGAGAGAAGGAAAGAGTGAGATGGGTAACGAGAAAAGCACACAAATGCAATATAATGTTTCTTAGCAACGCAATTGCTTGGAAAATGCAAACTTTTAAGAGAAGCAACAACACAATCAAGTGGATACTAAAAACCAAAAGAATGCACACAGCAAACACCGTTGACACTAATAGATGCATAATAAAATCATAAATTAAAACGTAGCAGAACAAGCAGCATTGAATTCAACAACAGCAACAACAACAGAAATAGGCCAATAAATTTCAAAGAATAATTATTGAAAATAGGAAGAAAAATCATCTAAAAATAATGCTTCGTTGCTTCATGAATTGTTTGCTTAAGAAACGTGCTAAAAATTAGTTAATTTTCATGAATTTTTATGGATTGTTTAAGAATTAAAAAGCAACCAAATAATAATAGCAATAATAATAAGAATAATAATAAGAACATGAAAACTGCTGCTTCTTTTTCCTGCTTCTTCTGCTTTGAAAATGCAATTAGAACGTGTGAGAAAAGCATGAGAAATAAATAATAATAACAGCGAATGCAACAGAAGAGCAGCGACTAAAAGAATAACATTAAATTAACAGAGCAGCAGAGCGTCTAAAAGGAAGCTCTCTTTTTTATTTTTATTTTAGTTCATTTATGTTACTAGGAGAAAAAAAAGAAACACAATAAGCATGAAAGGAAGACAACAATAAAAAGCAAAAAAAAACACTGAAGAAAAAACACTGAGCACTGAATTTTATTCATGAGTTATTTAAATTTAATTAGTTTGCCCAAGTTCATTGAACACATGATAATTAGCAAGTTTTATTTATGAGCAGCAACAACAACAACAATAACAATAAAAGCCATAATAATAACAATAACACAATAATAAGGTGGATGTTATAAAAGCAGCCAAACAACGAACAACTTTAAAGCTGCGAGGTGAGAAAGCAATAAAAATCATTTCAACTTTGAGGAGAAAAAACGTGCTGAGAATAATTAAGCAATAATTGGGAACATTTAAATTCAATCGGAATTGGAATTTAAAGGAAAGTCAAGAACAAGCAACAATTTTTTAATGTGAGAAAATAATGCATAAAGAAAAAACACTAAAAAAAATAACATTTAATTTAAATTAATTAACAGATTATTATTGATCTTAAATTGAATTAATTCTGGCTTCCTGTTTTGTTTCATTTTGTTAATGCTAATCGTAACTCTTTCAAAAAGTAGTCTTGAACAATAAATAAATAAACGATTGATTTTTATAGCGAAAGTTCATTAAAATTCATCGAAAAGTGGTTTAAAATTTTCCTAATGTGTTTCTTTTTAGTTTATGAACTGTTTTTATTTATTTCTACTTCTTCATTGTTTGCATCCCTGTTTTGTACCTTTTATTAGATGTTTGCAATGTTTTTTGATTCTTTTTAAAGCTTTTTCTGTTTAATTTAATGTTGCTGTTGTTTCAGGAGAAACAGGAACAACTGACATTCTTATCATTTATTATTATTTCATTATAAATTGATTCGATGTCAAATTCAATCAAGTCGAACTTTCAAATCAATCAAATCAAATAATTTCAATTCGAACAAAGAAACTCGATCAGTTTCAAGAAACTTCAGATACTGTACTTTGATTAAATGCAAAGTATTTTTGCTCTCAGCGCGTTTGTGTATCAAATCTTTTGTTTTCTGTTGTTGTTGTTCCTTTTGCTGCATGAAAGGTTCAAGAAACTGAACCAGAAAATAGTAAAAAGTTCGGAGAAAAGTAAAAACCTAAATAAAACCCTTCACTTTTTAAAAACAACAAAAAATAAGGTAAATGGAAAGGAAAAGAAAACAAAATGTTTTCAGATAGAATAAAAATGTAAAAATAATAATAATAAATATACTAACAATAAATATAATAATAATAAATATAATAATAATAGAATAAACACATAAATATAAATATAATAATAACAAATAATAAGTAATAAAAACAGGACTGTTTTTTATTTTAGTTTTGCTTTTAATTACATTTAATTGATTTATTTAATTTGTTCATTCATCCATTTTAATTTGTTTTAAGTATTCAATGCTTCATTCATATTCTTTCACTAATAAAATAATTTCACTAAACTAGATTTCTAATAAAATAATTATTAAAATTGGTGTTTTTCGTTTTCTTTCATCTTTTTACAGTTAAACTGACGACGTTTGGTTTCTCTCTCGCTCGGACTCCTGCAAATTCCGCTGTTGTTGTCAATTTGAGGTAAATTTAATTATTCGACAATTAAAATTTAAATGCTGCCATTTTAATAACAGTTGTTGAATGCTTAGCAATAAAATGAAAGCAGACTCAAATAAAATCTGCTCACAACAGAAGCTGCTTTTAAATTTAAAAGCTGTTGAATTACAAGAGCTGCTGCCGTGTCTTCTTTTGCTGTTGTTGTTTTTCCCCAGATAAAAGTAGGTAACTCGGTTAAATTTTATGGATTTAAAAGTCGATAAATACTCTTCGACGACGTGTTTAGTTTAGGTTGTCTATGCAAGTGAGAGAGAACTGTTTTGTCACACGCAATATAATATATAGATAAAAATCATGCGTAACAAAGTACAACATAAAAATAACAAATTAATTCAAATGAAGTCATCATTTTTATGAGTCTCGCGAGAACAAAAAACACACCATTCAAAAACCTTCAACCAGGAAGCTTTCAAAACTTTCTTTACACAGTAATTCAGCCGCACAGATTCTGGAGACAGAATGAAAGCGGTGAAAATAAATTAATTCTGAAACACGTCACACGTGAAAAAATGCTGTTGGTCGTGCGTACAAAAAGTATTGAAGCTCTTAAATTATGCGTGCTGCTCGACTTAATGTTTGGTACGTGACCGAAATTCTGGTAGCTGCTAAGCGGTTGCTAAACGGTTCTTTTTCTCGCTGTTAGATTTGATCTGAACTCAACACGCGACGGAGGCAGGGAAGCGAGAAGATTCGGCTCCACGATAAGATGGGGAAAAAGTATAGAAAATTAAAATAAGAACGTGTTTTTTATTATACGCATTATTAAATAAAATAAAAATTAATAATTATATAAGAGAAGTACGATCATCTTATTTTAAAGCAAGTATAAAAGAAAGTAACACGTATTTTTGTAAACACGCGTTGGTTTTATCAAAAAAGCGGTCGTCATTAAATTTTAATTAAAACTTTCAATATTTTAACAAACTACAAGCATATGCACTTAAAATTGAAACGAATAAAAACAAAAACAACGTATGCCAATTATTGTTCAAAGATTTCGTAAAGCAGCGAGCACAAATCAGTCGATAAAAACTTATGACAGTCCGTGCAAATGTAATTCTGCCGACTACACGGATTCTACAAACAAAGTACGACTGAAATATCGAAAGCTGTACGACTGAAAGCTAAACGATTGAAATGACGAAAGCTGTACGACTGAAATGGCGGAAGCTGTACGACTGAAATGACGACAGCTACACGACTGAAAGGACGACAGGTACACGACTGAAATAACGAAAGCTATACGACTGAAAGGACCAAAGATAAACGACTGGAATGTCGAAATTCTGCCGACGGCACAGAGACTACACTGCGACTGAACCGAAGTGCTTCATAGTTGCATTAATATATAACGACTTCACTGTACGAAGGGATGACTGCATCGTAGTGTTCGTATTTTCCTTAACATATGACGAACTACGTACGAAGCTCGAACGATTCATACGACAGGGAGTTCTAATGATTTTTCATTTCGCAACAACAAATTAGATCAACATGCGTTAGCAGCGATGCGAAAACTTAATGATTATAATTCCTCCATAATATTAAACTACGTATGTATTTGTATTTTCTGTGTGTAAATAATTATTTTTTTTTCCGATTTTAGTTCGATTTTTTAGTGACTGTAGGTCAGTTTACTATGAAGTGGTGCTGCAGATACACTTAACGTCGTTGGGTTCAGCGCCACTCAGCATCAATGTGTGCTCAATTCTTGTTGTTTCTGTGATATTCTCCCTCCTGTTATTTTCGTGTAACTGATTTTGACAGATGCTTCACTATTTAATACGTTTCGCTGCGGCTGAAGTTTCCGTGGAGCCTCTTTTCTGGATCCGGTCTGCTTCTTTCTGTACCCGAGTGACTGATTGTCTGTCTGCCTGTCGGTCTGCCTTCTTGTTTCTGTTGTTGTTGTTGTTGCTGCAGTTGATGTTAAAGCTAATGATTTTCAGCATTGCCAACAATTTAAATTTTTCTCATCGTCATGATCCATCGTCATATCCATGAACATTCTCATCAACCATCATATCATCTGCATGATCATCCTTATCAACATCATAATCATCAGTATCATCATGCTCATCATGACTGCAATGAATATCCATCTGAGAACTCATCCTTCAGTGTGACGCGGTGAAAACAAGCGCATTCACAGCAGAACCCATTCTTTGAAGATGACCCAAATTCAGACAACAAGCAACTTGTTGAAATTTAATATTATTGGCGGGTGCGCTCTTCTCTTTTGGTTTGAATGCCTTCGACTCTTTTACTTTGTATCGTTTTCGTTAGTGTTTTCTTTTTATGTTGATGTTTGACTCAATTTTCAGTCATCAACATTGTAACAAAAGTGAATAATCTGTAGATAGAAATGCATGACAAGAGAAACAGATACAGGGGAGAAAGAGAGATAACGAGGGAGACATACAAATAGATAGAGAGAGAGGGAGTGAGACAAAACGAGGCATCGTAGTGTCGTAATTTTGTTTATTCAGCCAATGTTTATAACACTGCATTGTTGCTGTAATAAAAAAACTGAATGGTTGATTGGCTGGTGAGTTGATTGATTGGTTTGCTCTGTTGTTTATACTTCTGTTGGTGGGTTGTCAGAAAACCGACAGAAAGAGTACAGAGTTGCAGTAATCCTCATAATAATAGTAGTTATGGGAATTATAAGAAGTTGGCTCGGATTCAGACTTCTGATTGATTCGGACTCTTTTCCAAACATCTGACTCTGAGTCGGTCTCTTCCCAGTTAAAATTCTGGTTCTGCTTGTAATTCAGACTCTGATCGCATCTCCAAAACTTAGATTGCGTCTGTTTTTCTTCCTTTAATTCAACGGCTGGTTTTGCTTTCTCAGCCTGTCTTCGATGTTTACGTTGTTCTGATCCTAAAGCAGAAATTAAGTTTGGCTAAAACTAAGACAATCTTTCATCTTTTTTCCTTTAACATTTCCAACTTATAGACCATGAAGATTAACAAATTTTCTATTTGTTCTGAGGAGTTGTTCTGCGGCGATGTGGTATTCCATTCCATTCTTTTTGTGGACAATCGATGGCCACTGTTCTTGGCCATGTTGTGAATGAATATGATGAGTTTAAAAGGCTTACAGAGCTTGTAAGAGAACAACTTATAAGGATTTGCAGCTGTCGCACAACTCGTTGTGCCGCTTTGTAGCCCAAAATACAAAAAAGGCCGATTGACCGACCCACCGACCGACTGATTGACTAAGCAACCCGAATGCTTGACTAACTTGTTGGGTACCAAGCAACTTTAACGTGGTTATAGTATTTTTTCTCGGCTTTTGTTATTATTTGTGCTTGTATTTTTGTTGTTGTTGCATTTTTCTGATGACCCTCGCAAGATAAGCTTTGAAAATTTTAGTGTTACACGCTCCTGGCGAGTTTCAAACTTCTTCAAATTCTCCACTGTGGAAAATTATGCTTTGTGGCAGCGGCGGGAGAGGGCGGGTGCAGCGGCGGTGGCGACGTCTTCTTGCCATTGTTTGGTTTTCTATGAATTGTTTGGAAAATTTCACCATCAGCTGTATTAAGTTCTCGAAGAAGAAGATAGCCAAGAAGAAGAAAAGCCCAGATGATCTCAGATGAAAGTCGTGAAATTTTTCACTACTACCAAAAACAAGTAAAACCCAAAACATTTCAAAATGACCTCAAAAACATAGAAACTATACTATGAAGTCTGCATCCTGGAAATCTGCAAATAATCGCTTTTGGTAGCTCCATTTAAAAAGCAGTCGGTACGAGTAGATGATAATCGCAATCGCGATTGACGATCTTCTTTTCAAAATATTTAAACTTCAGCAGCACCAGCAAACAAAGCTTCTTAATCCACGGTTTTCTGGTCCCGAACACGCTTTTCGCCCAGCGGTGAAGGCGGCGAGATTCTTCTGAGATGTCTGTCAGTCCATCTGTCTGTTTGATAGGTCTTGTAATCTGTCAGGTGTTTTTACGCTTAACCCGCTCTTCCGTTCTGTTCGTCTATTCCTGGAGATGAGTTGAACATCAACAGGTTTTGATTGCTTGTGATTACATCCATGTTGTCTCTGATTGCGCTCTGCTTTTTCCGAAGGCAACAATTTATTTTAAATTGATACTATTTTCAGGCTTATCAGCAGCATAATCGCAAGCTGGTGGATATGATTGCGAGAGCTGCAGACGGAGTGGGAGAAATGTTGTCCACGTTTCAGTTCATTCAATTCTGCGTGGTTCTTGATATGGTCAAAAGTCGTCCTGATTAGGACGCGGCCCATATAAGCGGCCGAAGATGCTGCGGTGCGGTGCACTCGCTGGTGCCGTAATACGTACATCGCTCACCACAAAAAGTAGGTCCACAACCAAGAACAACAGCAACAATTCTTAAATTATACACACACTACAACTAAATAAACTGAACCTGTCGCTGGTTGCATTGCCGATGTTGTTGCTGCTGACGCTGCTGCTGCTGATGACGATGATGATGCTGATGCTGCAACATCATCGAACAACGGTATTCGAACGTATGCGAAGAGGCATCTGTGACCATAACTGAACTTCGTGTCTATGGAAAACATGTTCCGACTCTTGGTTTGCAGCGATAGACGACATCATCATCATCATCATCAGCAGCAATGGTTAAGTCGCAGCTACAACCACAGCTTCACCTTCAGCTTAAATATTATCAAAGTTATCCTTAGCGGTCAAGAGCGGTTACAGAACACCTTTTTCGCCCCTCTTCCTCTTCGCTCCCTCCTCTCAGTCTCTTCCATGCCTCTTTCAGTTGCTGTTGCCCACTCTGCTCCATTCTGCTCTGTTCATTCTGTAGAAATTGAAGACGCATTGCATTCCATGGCCATGGAATACGAATGCCAAACTTGATTTTCTAACAGTTCTTTAATGCGACTCCTTGAAATGTAAACCCGTGAGCCAGCAAGCGATCGGTTGAGCCCCAAACTTGCTATGTTTGTTGTTGTTATTGTTGTTGCGTGCTGCAATGATGATGATGATGACGATGGTGATGGCAGCGTTGCTGACGACGTAAGCTGCTTGTCTTAGTTGAAGCGCAAGATTTAGTTTTGTGTTCTACTTCTGAGGCCCCCCCCTGAACCTGATTCCACGCTCTGAGCGGCCATGGAAAAGCTGCGTGTAAAATGTTGTTGAGTTGATGCTGCTGCTGCACCAGAACTCAAATGAAAATTTATGTATTTTCAGTAGGTCGCCATTGTTCACCGCTTCCCCCTCTCAAATCCTGGTTCTTCTTTTTCCATGGTTTTTCTATAGATTTATTTATTAGTTGCGGCTAAATTTATTTATTAGGAAATCTTGCCACACTTTTGGAGTAAGAAAAAAAAAGAAATAAAAGCAACTGTTTGCATTTGCAACTAACAAAAGCGATGTTGTTAAACGGCTGAAGTGCGGGGCGGGGAGGGAGAATGAAAGAAGTTAAGCTCGACAGAAAATTAGCACAAATTTAAAAAGTGGAACAAGTGTTTTGAGTCTCTATTTTGAGGTCAAGAATTATGGGTTGAACATTTCAAGACGAAAGAGAGAGGGCGACAGAGAGACTAATATGAAAATCTTTGACCATGGAAAAGAGGTTTCAATGATAATTCATTTAAAATTAATTCGCGTTCACTTATTGGATCTCTTTTTTTCACCTCTTGCAATATCTCTCTCACTCTCAATCATCCTTTGTATCATCCTGATCTCTGTCACGCCTTCCCTCTCGTTCTCATTCCCATCTTTTCATCCAGACTTCTTTCTTCTGAAACTCATTTCAATCGCTTCTCTCACAAAGAATACCCAGAACACATTTGATTAAGCCCCCCCCCCCCCCCCATTGGATTTTTCTTTCTAAAAGGGATGGTGATTTTTTGTTGTTTTCTGAGAGATTCGATGAGTAATTGCTTTAAATCTATACTGGTTCATAATTTATGTGTGAACTACAAAAAAATTCTTCCATGTTTCGGGAAAATTTGAAATTCTTTACAAAATAAATCATTACATGAACCATTCTGGTTTGTGAGGCACACCCACTTTTTTCCTTGACCACAACATTCAACAGTTACAATGGCAGTTATGATTATAAGGTGAAGTAGAAGAAGAAGACGGATAAAACGAAGAAATTTCAGAAAACATACATCAGAGCTTAAGTAATTAACTGTAAACTTTAGTAGAGTGATTTTAAGTTATCATTTTCATCGTGGGGGGAAAAAGAACTACGGTTAAGGAAGAAGAAAGCCGAAAGGAATAAGAGAAGAATAACAATATGAAATATAAGATGAACATAACATGACAAAGAAGATGAATAACATGACAAAGAAGATGAATAACATGACAAAGAAGATGAATAACATGACCAAGAATATGAATAACATGACCAAGAATATAAATAACATAACCAAGAAACCGAATAAGATAATCAAAGAAAAAAAGGGGCGAAACAAATAAAATTATGTAGCCCACGCTCACCTACTCAACGACGTAGGGTAATGCGTCGATTTGAAACCCGAAACGAAAGAGTATTTAAGAGGGAGATACTCATGGCTAGAGGCAGATACTCATTTATTATGAGCTCTGTAATAGAAACCAGCTGATTTATGACTGTTTTTCCCCTCATAAAATATATCTGAATATCTTGTTTTATTGTTATTACCTACCTACTAATAGACTCATCTTCCCTAAACAAGTTTTTCCATTTTTTTTGTTGTCGCTTTCTTGTCCCCCTCCGGGACTGTCGCGTGTTTTAGTTTTGGTTACAGTGTAATAAATATTTTACAGAATACATGAATGAAAAGTTGATAGTAATCTTTTGAATGAAGATTATTTTAATGAAGACTTCATCTGGGATTCATTGATATTCAGGTGTTAATATTTGTCAGGGGATGAGCCATTATATTAAATTTCGTTTTCGTGATTGACATCAATTATGATTTTAATAAATCCTATGGAAATGAGTGTCTATCGTGTACGTTTCGTATATCGTCTAATATTGCCAGATGTTAAAAAGATGTACTTGTGTCTGTACGAAATTCATTAAGGAAGCGTTCTTAGATGACAAGTTATTTTTATGCAGATTAAACACTAGACACTCTATGGTCTATATTTCGACAGATATCGCATGCTATATATACAGATAAAGTCAATTCGTTAGACAGATGTTTTATGTGTGTCAGATTCTAAATTTGATGTCCTCCTTTTTTTATGCTATATTTAGTCAGAAGATAAATTATTTCGGTTAACGATCATGTTTCTTGTGGCGCTAAAGAGCGTTTAGCGGCAGAAAAGGAACAGCCAAAAACAGCAGCAATCAAACCAATGAAAAGTTGTAATTCTTGTTAGGAAATCAGAAAATACAACCATCTAAGATTTCCAACTACGATTACGTTAGAAGCTGTTCCATGGAGAATAGCCACTCAGCATGCGTACGATCGACCGTGCGTAAGATGATTCTTATTCTCTTCGTGCTACTCTTCAGTCGCTCTGTTTTTCTCTTTTTCTTCTTCATGTTGTCATTCAGCTACTCCCTCCTTGACACCTCTTTGCTTCAGCTCCATCCTCGATAAAAGTGGCACCTGTTTCTCAATGCAATGTTACTCTTGGATGTTGAGGACGATGTTGTCGTACTTGTTGTCGTCTTCATCTTTATTTCTTTTTCTCCCTCGTTTTCTTGTTCTTTTTCCTTTTTCTTCTTCTAGTCGTACAGTTTGCCATGTTAATAATTTTCTCTTATCGTCTTTATGTTCCTCTTCCGTCTTGATTCTTTTGAGGATTTATTTATTCCAGGCGTTGCCAGTGTTTCCAATAAATTTCCACATACATCAAATAACTGTTATTTCGAAAGCAAGTCGTCGTCGCCATCGTTAACGCCGTCGCCTTTCGCTGTTGGTGTTGTTTCTGTATTTACGCTGTCGGCGATATGTTTTCTATAATCACTCTACGTGCGGCACCGTTTCTATGCAACGTCGTGGATCTGGGCCACGATAATATTTCGCAAAACTGTTGTCAGAAAATCATCAATAAACAAAATTATATAATCTGGATGCAGGAGCCAAAATTAACAGATCGCCATTTAAATGAATAACGGTTACATCAGAACATTCTTTTCTAACGGTTGCTTTTTGAGGCTTAATAAAGCATTCAATAAAATATGTACCCATGTCCCCAGTTTTGAGTTTTATTTTCATATCTGAAATCAAAGTTTTAAGTTTTGAAGTTTTTGAGAATTTCTTCGTTTTGTTTTGATTTCACGTATTCGGTTTCATTCGGCTTCATTCTTTGAAGTTTTAGCACCTCAGCTGATGTGCAACAACTTCTTATCTTATCTTCTTATCTTCTTTATCATTGTTGCTTGTTGCTGTTGTTGTTGAGGATGCTGATGCCGCTGTAACTTTTAGAACTCGTCCTATATCTAGTTTTTACAAAATCCATGTTCTTGTGGTTGGCAGCCTCTGTTCATACGATAGGAAGAGAGGATTGGAGTAGGTACACGATTACGAGACTCGAACAGTCGTTGCTACTGCATCATGCATTCCTGCATACTTGCAGGAGCTCCCAAAACTGGCTGCGACAACAAGTTTGTTGCTTGCTGCTCAAATGAATCGGCTGCGGTTGTTGTTGATTCTTAATATTAAGTCATGGTGATCAATTTTGTTCATATTCTGGATGTTCTATTCATTAAAAAAGACACCGATTCATATCTTCATAGCTTCCTCAATCCCAACTTATATTCTAACCAAACCTTATATTCTTATCCTAACTTCCTGAAAATTCTCAAAAAAATCATTATCGTCATCATCAAAATTATTATCTTCATCATCTTTGTGGCCTTATTATAACTTACTCCTCGTTATCTTTATGGTCCCGTTATCATATCATCCTCATTAATCTTTATAGCCTTGATTCATCCTCAACAATCATCCCAAGAAAGATCGATTCATTGTAGTCTACAATTTAAAGTTCCTATAAATTACATTGACCTTTAATAGCCTCTTGATATTTTTACATCAGCGTAATGTTGAAACATTGACATTATGTAACCATTTAATTGAAAATGAGCCTCATTAACGATTCGGTTTGATGTCGACTGATGGTTTGGCTTCAATTTCTGTGTCAGCTGGATTCTCTCGTAAGAACTCTGATGAAAATCTGTAAACAATGATAGCTAATTCAGGTTGACAGAGTGCCTGTCAACAACACTGTCTGTTAATGATAAACTGATAATAGAATTATTTCGTAAGAAGTAAGAAGACTTTCTTTTCTTGACAGAACAAAGAGTTTACTTTTTATAACCTCCTATGGAGTTGCCTATTTTATATCAGATGAGTATTTAAAATCTTTATTTCAGATGTTGAGTTGTTTCTTTAATGACTTTTCATTCAATGACGATATATAGTACTCATCACCATAATCATACACTTCTTCTTCAATAATAAAGAAATCTGTGACACTTTTTACTATAACCGTAGCTCACTTTCCATTTTATTTTCTTTTCACACTTTCTGTTTTATACCAAAAAAAAAATTCAAAAAATCGGTCCAATCTTAGCAATTATTCGACGACATGTACCATCCTTGACTTGGTTGGTTAATTTTATTTTCAGCTCTCTGTTATTTTCCTCAGCTTTAATTATTTAATTATGTAGTTTTGATCTTTAGATTTTTGAAGAGATTAGTGTTGCTGTATTTATTCTTATACATTATTACTTACGGTGTTTAGAGAAAGTGGAGTTATTTTGAGCTCCAGTACAGAGCGAGAGAGACGGAGAGAAGAATGCAATAATTTCCATTTCACTTACCTGAAAATAAGAAAGAGAACAATTTATAGTGAGACTTTTAGACATAAGAGATATAAAGAGAAAGCATTTTGTATAAGATTTTGGTAGATAATGTTGGTTTTCAATACTTTTTCATGAAAAATCATTTACGAATTATATGACAATAGATAAACACGTCATTTAAATAAGAGTAAGAACTTTTACAGACATCAGTAAAATCCATTACATTTAAAGTGTTAGTTTAACTATTTTCTTCTTATACTTTCTAAGTTTTTCTTTTTTTCTTACGCCGTAGTGATAAAATTCCTACACAGTTCAAGAACATTTTAATGCAATTCACTTTAATTAAAAAAAAATACCTGTTCATTCATAGTAAACAGTTAAAATTGAAAACCATATTCTTTGTATGTGTTAAACGAAGCTTAACTTCGGAGCTCGTCTGCAAACAACAGAATCCATTTAATTTAGTGGAGCTCACTAAATGAAGTGCAGTTAGAAGCTGTTAAGTAACCACAAAAGATCGCACTTGATGGACTTCGTTCCATGCATGAATACGAGTAACGTCAGTTGAGAACCTGGTCTGCAGTGTGCGGCTTCGATGAGAGGCTCTCGAGGCTGCCACTCGATCGTTACAGTTAAGAATAACTGCGGCGGCGGGAAGAACTCGCCATAGTGCAAGTATAAAATTGTACTTAATTTATTTTAATTTAATTTAATGAGCTAATTTTGCAGAAATTAAATTTTAACTAAGCAACAGGAAAAAAGACTAGAACTAAAATTGAAAAATAGCAGAATAGGGAATTCATTTTTATCTGGTTTACTTTTCAAATGAAAAAATCGCCTGGCGTTACGCTTGAGGTAAGTGAGGCCTTTAAACTTTGTTTTAAGTTTCTTGCCCAGCAACGATTCACACTTCAGCGAGCACTTCACACTTCTTTTAGCAGAAGAGTAAATCAATACTTAAATACAGGAGATATTTAAATCAATCAAACTTTTCAAAAATTTATCGTAATTGAAAAACTCAAAATTAATTATATTAAATTCAAATTTTTATCTATGATATTTTTGGCGATGATGGTTTTTTTCCATGATTGCGAATATTTTTTCCCACTCACTCTTCCAGTCCTAATTATTCAATCAGTCACTTATTCTTTCCTGGGCCATCATCAACTAATTAAGCTGTCTCTCGTCACTGTATAAAGCTGTGATGTGTAAAAGATAACTTCAGATGAGGTTTGTTATTACTGTTGTTGTTTCAATGTTCGTGGGACTTTCAATGTTCTAACGAAAGCTTTACATCTTTGTAACGTTGGTCTTTTTTTACGTAATACGTACATTATTCCCTTTTGTATCATATTTTCTTTGTAAAACAACATGATAAAGTACTCATAGAGTGATAGAAAATAATACAAAAGAAAGTACAGAAAATTCATGAAAGAAAATTCAGTACAATCGTAGTACATACCTTTTCCGTACATTTTTTTGCATAACTTTTTGCGTAAGATTTATTACCAAAACTTATTATTATGATGAGAGAAACAAGACTTAAAGAAAAATGAGAGAATAGAATTCAATAAGAAATGCTTCATGCATGTATGAAAGCATGTGCATATATCGTGTGTGTCTTTTAAGCGTGGGAAGTTCGAGTGTAATCTGCTTGGAAATGATGATGACTTGTTTTGTAGAGTTGCCAACATCACACAACATTAAATCGAGTGCGCGATAAGATCTCGCTAATGAAATATTTTTTCACGTCGTTTTTATTCAGAGAACGTCAGAGATAATAACGCACTCGTCATGCAGAGTGACAACAGCGGCGCGTAGAGTACTTAACGCTCACTTAACCCAGATATGACGTTCATTAAACTGACGTATACAGTGCCAGAGACTCACGGAGACTCACTTAAATTATTTCCAAGCAGAGGCGAGGGTTGTTTGGTTGTGTTAACGTTTCGATTTCAATGTGGTTTTTTGTGCTGAAGGTGTTTTGTAATTTTTTTATATTCATCGTAGTTCATCGTTATTCTCATACGTCAGAAAACATCTGACAGCTGAGCGCAAGCTTCGAATGTCAAGTAACAAGAGGACGGGAGAACTGAAGAACTGGTGGATGGACGGATGGATGGAAGGAAGGTTGAATGACTGATTGGTTGTTTGGAACGATGGAGGGGGGAGGGGGGTGGGAGTGAGGGATGCATGGCTAATTAGCTGATTGGTTGATTGGAAGACTGATTTTTATGACTGACTGGATGCTTGATTAAATCTTTCAACTCTCTCCTCTCTCTTTCGAAGTTGACCAATTAATTTCGTTGTCCATCCTACTTCATTAGCAGCCAAACTAATTAGTTTTGGTTAAGTTTACCTTGCGGCAGGCATACAGACAGACAGACAGACAGACACGAAGTTGAGGAACAAGAAAGAAATGAGTCGAACAATTAAAACAAGTTTATTAGGTTTGCCACACGCTTGAATTGATTGCAGACCAGATTCACAAGCAGTTGCTCTCGAATCCCCGGACAGACACCCTTCATTAATTCGTTCTACCGTTTTTCCCATAAGCAGTCTGAAGTCGTTGCAATTGCTGCTGTTGCTGTTGCTGATGCCGCGACTTTAATCCGAATCGAAAACGCGAAGTACGCGCCTCGCAACATGGTTTGCGTGCCGATTCAACTGAACGACACCCTGAGAGACCGAAGCCAGAGTTGTTCGCGGTTGTTGTTGATTGTTGTTGATTGTTGTTGTTGTGAACGAACGGTATTTTCTGCATATTTAACTGGAGCCATTGCGATTAGCGCCCCATGCGACGATGCGCGACGATCGGGCGGCTCCATAGCGGCACATACTGTTTCTGTTCACTATCGTTGTTGTTTTGCTGATTGTTGTGGTGGTGGTGGTGGTTGTTGTTGTTATTCTCGGTGCTGCGGGCCTCCTTCCAAAGTATCTGGTGTTGCAAAAAAAAATATACGAGCAACGAGCAACGAATGCAAAATATTTTGATGCCTCGACTCCTCGTCTTCTCCTCGCCCCTATCCAGCCCTCCCCTCCTCAACCACTGCGTCATCGATGAGACGTGCATGGAAGCAATTGCAAGTGGAATTAAAGGCGGCTTTAAATAGACTTCAAATGGAGGCCAACGAATGAATGTTTGGATGCATGCATGTTTTGCAATCTATGAATTCAGTGGATAGAATTCTTTTGGGCGTTTACAGCGGAAGCTATCGAGGTAACAACAAACATAACAACAACAGCAGCAACAAGAACGACAACAGAAGTAGCAGCAGCAAGGATGGTTCCTTAAGTAACTTTATAAACCGTCAGATGTCATGCGTCAGCTGTCAGTTTTCATTCTGTCATGTGTTGTGTTGTGTTGCATTGCGTACGGTAGCGTAGTGTTTACCACAGCATTTCCAACAACAAATCCAGTTGTGATCTCTTCTCTCTTTTTTTCAATTTTTTTTTTTGGATTCAATAGCAATTGGATAAAAAAAGTTGGTCCTGAGTTTTGTGTGGCTTTCAGTTGACACTGCAAACGCACAATCAAGAGAAAAAACCCTTTTAGAAACTACGAAAAGAGAGTTGAATTTAAGGTCAAAATAAGGTTTTATTTTTACTGATCGTAAAGAAAAATTATGCCCAATTTTCAAGTCCCTCTGAATAGTTTGTTTCCTTCTTTTAATAAAGATTCTCTTATTTTTTAACACCCGATATCTATGACTTCGGTGACTCTCTGTTACAACCTTGCAAATACATTACACAGAAAAAGGAATAACAAGAGAATCATCATGCTCATTAGCATCATCATCATCGCGATCAGCACCATCATCATTCACCATCACCATCATCACTTCTACATCGTCAACATCATTAAGATCAGCAACAACGACATCTGAACTTAATGCCTCTGAGTACAGCAGGTTTTCATCATAATTGAAATGACTACAAATGATTATTGTCTTCAGATACTGCTTCTGCTTCTTCTTGTTCTTCCTTTACCTTCCTTCGCCTTCTACAGCTTTTCCACCATCTGCTGCTGCTGCTGCTGCTGCTGCTGCTGTTCGAGATATCATATTATTTTGTTGTCAACGTATTCTTGATTAACATCGATTACATGAGCGAAAATTGCATTGCACAGTGTTGATGTTGATGCTGTTGCTCGTGCGTACCAAAAACAAATCAACGTTACAAAATTACCAACAACAAGAACAACAAATTGCCAAGTCATTCTATTGAATTTCCAAGAGATGCAGAGAGATTCTTCTTTCAGGTTTTATGGCAAGACATTTAGTAGCATGGTGAGCAAGGCTGAATAAAAGAGGAGGATTTCTGGACTGGTACAGTGGTAGAGGGGAGAGTAGATGGGCTGTAAGATGGGGGTAAGGGGTAGAAGGGGCCTTGAAAACCAACTTTATGGCGGAGGAAGAACAAAACGTAACCAAATAAAAATCAGGAAGAATTTTGAAATTTATGACATTTTATAGTTGAGTTACGGATGAAGATTATATTGACAATATACTGCTTGAGCGAATGCGCAGCAGCAGTGAGCAGGGGAAAGATAAACAAACAGGCAGGAAGGCAGACAGCCAGCCAGGTAGGCAGTAAATAAAGCAAAGAAGCATTCAAGGCGAAGGTTGCCAGGCTTCCAAGATATAAAAATAAAGTTTATTGCAGAATTTTACGATGATGCATCAGTCATTATGTGTGTGTGTCTCTGTGTGTATGGTATACATGCCGCCATTGTGTCTGGTTTTTACTAAAAGCCTTTAACAGATTTACTTCGATTTTTCTTTCATTCCTCTTCTGATTACTTCTACTAATATACGTTGTTGTTATTGTTGTTTGCCCTTCCAACAATTTGTTCAGCTTAAGCTTATAAAGACAGAGTACCTCTCCGTAATACGCTCTATCTATCTTTCGCTTTGATTTGCTTCTTTACTATCGCTTTTGACTATTTAACCAGTAGCACCTTCTTGAAAATAAGCATAAGAAAAATACAATATTATCGACTTCAAACTTCAACCTCAAACATCTTAAATGTGGTATTCGACAAAGTTTAATAGAGGCGTTTAAATATAATTTATGATTACATGAAACTAATCCAGTGAATCTAACATTAAACATCATTAGCAATAATGTTGACGCCTCTCTCCGTCGTTCCATCATTCCATCATTCATCGGAACAGATCAATTAAGAAGCTTAAGCTTTATTATTAGATATTTTCTTCGTTCTCTTTGTTCTTAATGAGTTGCTTTGAAACACTTTGTTCGCAAAGATTGCCAATAAGTTTAGTCGTAGAATAGAAGCAACAATTAACTTTAGACAATATCTTTGTATTGATTAATTGAGGTAATAATTGATTGATGGATGGGCGCTAGTTTCCACCGAGACTAAATAGAGTGAAACGCCTTTGATTCGTCGAGAATGCTTGATTGAAATGTTCAGCGAGTTTGTTTCTTAAGTCTATTGTAGCTACTGTCTACTGAACTCGACAGAAAGAGCGAGATAGAGCCAAAAAAAGAATTGAAAAAATAGAAAGGGTTAAGATAAATAATATAAAAATGACAGTATTTAGAAACCCAGAAGCGAATTTTATTAAAATTCTTTTATAAACTTGAAGTTAAGCTGATTCTTAGTTACTTGAAATTGTATTCATTCTTCAGCTGCCCGATCTTATAGCAAAAATGCTCCACATGCCAAAATTTAAGTCACATTAACACAGCACGAGATCAGAGATCACACAAGAAATATTTTATCCCTAACTGGTGATTAATATTTCATGTGTTCCTTCTCTGTTCAATTTCACGAGAGAGAATAGAAATAAAAATAGACACGTTTGTTGATTTTGGATGTTAAGTTCTATTTTTAGTTAATGTATTTTTAACAAAAAAAAAAGTAAAAGAAAAACCAGCAGAAGCTTAAAGTTCGCCGACTTAAACTAAGTGAATGAATGAAGTTTCACTGTGTGAATGATTGTGGAGAGGAGGAGATGAGAAAAAAAATTGGAGGACGCCCATAAATAATTACGGAAAATAAACATCAATAAACTCAAAGAAAGAGAGAAGAGAGAAAAACAATTAAGAAAAATGCAATGTAAAAAAATGTGCATCTAAAATTCTGCATCTAAAAACTTTTTTCCACAGCTTCTCTTTTGTTCGTGATGATGAAGTGATGATATTTTCACATTCTTTGCTGTTGTTTTGTTTATCTTCTCAGAAGACCTTCGAAAGAGAGCCGCGTTCAGTCCTCTTTGTTGGTCACCAGGAACAAAACAAAAAGAACGCCAAGAAATGTCAAATCATTAAAAACCATGTTTATGGCATTCATTAAAAAAATGGAATTATGTTAAAAATGCAAGAATACAAGAAAGAAAAATTTATAAGAAAGAGAAACAAAGAAAAATAAAAACAAGGAAAAGAAGTTGCTTAAATGATGGCTGGATTTAATAATGTTTTCATAGTTCTAGAGACGTAAGGAGAAGAGGGATGAAGGCTGGGAGGGAGAGATATTAAAAGAAATGATAATTCAACATTCTGATTTGTTTGGTTTTTAAATTATGCAAATAAACGCAGTCAAATCAAACACTTAAACACACACAAACTGTTGACACGAATGCACTCAACTAAACACGCATACAGACACATATACAAATACTCAAGACAGAGGATAGAGGAATAATTGATATTTCTGTTCTGATCAAAGAAAGAAGGAAAATGCATCAACAACAACATAAATATGCATACATACATAAGTAACGCATGTGTGCGTATATATGTTATCATAACTGTGTGTTCGTATATCTCCTAACCGTATAAATACATTGTGTATTGTGCATGTTTCTCTTGAATCACCTGATCACCATCTGAAGGTCATCACCAACGGAGATGGTGTCCAATGTTAGTATGTCTCATAGCAACATTGTTTATCACTGGAATCTTTAAGAGATGGAGAAAAAGATTGCAAAGAAAATATTTCTGCATTAAAAACTGCGTATGGCATGTTTTCTGTCATGTGCGGACTCATGCAGTGTCACTAATATTGTGCTTCTGAGACGCATGCATTCAAATGCCGCAGTTGATGGTGCTTGTGTACTTGTGGTTTTTGTTGCACTAATGTAAAAGACCTGATGACATAACCTCTGTACTTTAAATTAAGATGCGGTGAGCGGTGAGAAACGGAACAATCGTCATCGAAGAGGGTTAAAAGAAGGGAGAGAAAAAAACAGCAAGATAAACAGAGATAAAAGACCCCAGGAAGGAGACAGACACTACTTCAAAGAGGCAATCAAGTTTCTCCTCGTCTGGCTTCGTCATTTTGGGCCCTAAACCCGCCTGGGACTGTCACTATTAATCACAGATATGACTGTAATAATAATGCAATTGTTATTAGTCGTCGATTTATCAAAGGATTCTTCTTTCTTTAGACAAAACAAAAAATTATGGAAAACTACTTTAAAATCTTTTAAAATTTTTAATGAAATGTCCTTAAAATTGTTTAATAGTTTCTACAAAATATTTTTTGAATACAAGTTGTCTTTCAAGTTTGTTTCTTAAGTCTTTGGTTTCAAATTTGCTATCAGCTTCTAATTGCAATAATTTCATTATTATAAAAGACCATCATTTAAATTATTTTTCCTTTTTATCTTTTACAGCAAAACAATAATTTTAATAAATATTAAGGTAAGTCAATTTTTCAAAATCCTACATTTTACAACATTTTCAGCGATTAAAAGAAATCTAAAATCTTCATTCAATAAAACCTCGAAATTATTAACAAACAAAAATTCCAAATATTATGAACTGAATTTTTCTAGATTTTCCTTCATTAAAATTCTTCTTTGAATTTCAATGTTTCTTGTTTTGTGTTTTATTTCTTAAAACGGAATAATGAAGTTGTTTGTGTTGAGATAAGATAAGGTCTTTCCCCTGCCCAACTTCATTGCCTTTTTATTAAAGTAATCATATTATTTGTTTTTCCTCTCTGCAAAAGAATTAATGTTTACACAATACACAACAACAGTTAATCGTTGATGAAGAGGCATAATATTATGCCGAACGTGCTGCCAAAGAAGAGTCGCTAATAATTCTGCCACTATTCTGGATGCTGCCAGTGCCGGTGCCGTAGCTGGTGCTGCTGCTATGTTTGCTTTGATAACAAGTTGCGTGCTAATTATAGAGCAACGTAGCAATTTACGTTATCCACAGACAACTCGGTAAAACTGTACCGCACAAGCAACAGTGGCCCTGGCAGGCAGGGTGGTCAGAGGCGGCAGGCCCAACCCAGACATCAGTTTAAACAGTGAAACAGCTTTAATTACGCTGTCATATTTGCGAAACTGACGCAGCAAGCAATACTGCTGGTCTTTAAATCTGACTTTGATACTGAAAAACAATAAAGTTCAGGGCGAGAGGAGGGATACGAGGGTGGTATCACGACAGGGTGTGAGCGGGTGTGTCCGGCCGTTGGAATGATTTCTCAACAATTGCAGTGTGCTAATTATAGAGTACAGAGAAACTCAGCGAGCAACATGTTCTTTACGCTTGTGAAACATGTTGCTATAATAAACATGTTGCAAATCTGATCAGATCGAATCACTTCCGAGTAGAGTAAATTTCAAAATATTATAAAAAATTACAGACATGATTTAATTTAATTGCTAGTTGTTAGTTGATTCTCTTGTTGTTTCCTAAGACTTCAATGCATTTTATAAGAGATACAAAGTAGCAAAAAAACAATTATTTACACAATACAAATAAACAATTGCAATCAAATGCATGGTAACATTGGCATGTTACGCCCCATGTTGCAGTTGTTCAGAGCTTATAAGTTAAAGTTTATAAGTTACTCGTTCAGTTGCTTTTAACATGATTTGGATTAGTTTAGTTAACAACACAGAACAGAAAAGCACAGAGCAGAAGAATTACAGGCTGAAGATCTGAAAATGCAGAGTAAACCACGTAATCGTCCCGTAAGAGTCACGTAACGCATATCAAATTTCTAACAAGCAAAAATATGATCCTCTCTGCATGAGAGGATCACTCCTCCAACCCCTGGCCATGGTTGAAATCGAGCCAGTCGAGGTTGGATGCTTTGCAACAGACTGAAACACGTAATTAAGTCATAAAATAGGGTTAAATTAATATAATTGAGCCTGGCCGATCCGATCGGAGCCGGTGGTGGATGAAGAGTCGATTCAGATGGTATTAGAAACGGCGGAGAAACATAAACGCAATCAAAGACACTCAGTCACTCACTCGTGCAAGCATCCGCGTCGATCATCATCAGCTTCAATACAACAACAATGTGAACCTTAAATGATGATGATAGTAACATTTTCATGATAGTTTTTCCCCCTGAAGTTCGTTGTTTTTGCATCATGGGTTTGGGTTGGGTTGGGTCGCGACAGAGTCCATCTCCATTCCTTCGTCTACAAGTGCACAAGAGCTCGGTGGAAAAATACCTCCATTTGCTACACTAAGTTGATGATTCCTTGCTCAGACTGTTGTTTGCTTGATCGCTTGGCTGTTTTTTCTTGTTTACCATGTTTGTTCTTTCATGTCTTTGGAGTTCCCATCACCTGCGGCGGCTGTTCAGAGAGAGATCTTCTTATTTAACTTAAAAACTAAACAAATAATCGCGGTGTTTCGCTGAAACTCGCATAACTTATCGGAAACCCAAAACAACAACAACCAGGAAAATAGAATAAAAAAAATAAAGGTGCAACAAATGGAGCCACTCTGAGAAAATCAACATTATAAAGAATACCTCGGAAAACCACGACGTATCGCGATCCTCGCTTGATCCTTACTTCCGCGAACTGAAAGTCAACTATTTAAATATTTGTGAAGTAGAGTTGCCACACAGAGAGTGACAGTGAAAGCAAGAGAGGGGGAGAAGGAGAGGGAGGCAGAAAGGAAAGTTCATTGATTTCCGTTTTCAACAACTACTACGTACAAAATTACTGAGGAATCGACTGCAAGAAACTACTGACCACAGAGGTTGGGTGGATGCCGCTTGATTTACTCTGATTTACTCTAAAGTACGAGTTGATTTTCCTTGAGTTCACTTGATTCTTATGAAGTTAGTTGTTGGGTTGTCCGATGTATTAGATTCTGTTCACTCACGGTGTCAATAAGTTAGCCAAGATCTAAACTTAAGAATAACTTGTTGAACAAGTTAATGTTCTTTGTTTTTGTTTGGTTTTTCTTTCGTTTGTTTTTTTTTTCATGTCAAAGGTTATACTTATGAAATGTTCATTAATTTAAAGTTAATAAATCAGCGAAGAAACAATGTTTAAAACACAACCAAATAAAAAAATCTACGAATAAGTTTCGAAGCAATGATCAGATCTGAGTTTCTAAACAATGTTCAGAGACATCATAAATTTGAAAACGTATAAAGACATTGATGACGATAATAATGAAGATGTCAGAGGCTTCATCTCATTTGTTTTAAGTCAAGTTTCGACCTCCTCTGGTGTTTTTGACCAGCTGTTTAAAGTGTCTTCTTGAGTGATTCTGTGATGCGCCCAGCTCCGTGAAAGGCACAGTAACAAAAGACGAAAACGTGTATCGCAAGCACTCGTATAAAAAGCTACTTCTTTTTTGTTCTAGACCGATTTCCGTTTGTCAAGAGTGATTAATTCCTGGCAACTTTTTACATAACGATTGAATGACTGCTGCAGAGACGATGCAGAGCCACGAGGAGGACAGATGAGATGAGGACATATCGTGACAGTAGAGTTCTTTACGGAAGAGTAGAAATAGAAAAGATGTTGTTTCAACTTACGATTTCTTTGCACCAACAACAAGACAGAAAATTTAATCTCCAGTAAAATTTATTTAATATGGCATCCAGGTTGGCCAAAAGGCATAAACGCGAGATGGCAAGCAGAGCGAGACACAAAAGAAAGGGTTAGAGAGGGAAGGAGGGAGGGAGAGAGGGAGGGAGAGTAAAAAAATTTTTGAATTACAGAACAGGGTATCCCCATGATGACGATGATGCCGAATAACTCGATCCGCACGACCTTCTCGACTCTCTACATCATCGTATTCAAGCACCGCGTGCTTTTGACACATGACACTTTTACTCTTTTCCAAGCATCACTGTTTCCAACGTCCATCGACCATCACCACCACAATGATCAGCATGATAGTTATAATCATAGCCATCGACGACATGGAAAACACTCGTTCGCACTTTGAGACCCGCATTCTAAACTCTTTAAACTCTCAATCTCCTTCCGCTTCTCCTCCTCTCCTGCTTCTCATTTTCCCCTCCTCCTGTTCTGTGGAACCCTTCAAATCCCACGATCAGAGCTTCTCATGGACGACAACGTGAGTTTCACTCCGTGTTCAGTGCCCATTATCGAGACATCGTTCATTGAACTGGTGATGATGATGGTACCTGAATAAGTGAATTCTTTGACGTCTGTTATTGGTTATTGTACACAGTTACATATGTATGTACAGACATGTAAGAGTAAGTACGTGTGTATTCATGACTTAAGTCATGGTTCAATAAGGTTCTCTTAAACAACAATGACAACAATAACTTCAGTGGTACCAGAATAAACATCATTGATGGCAGGTCTTACTTTTGCTATTATATAATCATCAGTCATTATTTCTAATACGCATTTTCATATTGGCTTTGGTATCTTATTTGGCTTTGGTTTAGTTCCTTTCTTAAGTCTTTTGTCGATACTTTCAAAAAGTGTTTCCATGTTTCTTTTAATTTGCAAGTTTTTAGAACACACTATTTATACGAGTATTTAGTGTAATTTGTGAATTGTTTTTAAAGTATAATTAATTATATTCTAATGATTAATTCTAATGATCTATTTACATCAATGATCTGTAATTTTTTCTACATTGTTTGTGGTAATTTTTATTTTATCTGAAATGCAACTGAAATTGTTTGCTGTTGTTGTTGTTGTCATTACCAGAACTGTCAATGAGTGCATTTAACTGGAGCATATCGATTTTTCGTTGCTTGTTCTTAAAACTGCTTTTGCTTCCGTGGTTGATTTGGATTTTTTATTCGTTGTTCCTTTTTTGGATTCCTTTTTATTTTTTATTTTCTCCTTTTTGGTTGTATTTGTTGCGCGTTTTCAGTTGGATTGCTTTTAAATCTTGTGCTTCTCCTTATTTTTATTGAATGTGTTCTTCCTTCTGTTAGATTTGTTCTTCTTTCTGTTAGATTTGTTCTTATTTCTGTTGAATTTCTTTTTATTTACTTGGTTTTTGTAACTTTTTGTGTAGTTTTGTTCATGCTTCTTGCTTGCTATTTTTTCATCGTCTTTATTGCTCCTTCACAAGGCTTTTCCCAGGCCGGTGTTGTTGGGGGAGGCGGCGGAGGAGATACAGCAACCGCTTCTGTGGTACACTGATGTTCATCGCTTTGCAAATATTTGGACTAGCAACAGTTAAGAGACAGTTGACAGTTGTTGTTGTTGTCATTGCAAACAACCAATTCTTTCTGTATTTCTCTGGTATATTTCTGTTCCTGTTTGTTTGTCCGAACAACTGTCAACTGCATTTATTTGCATAGAGCCATTTTAAGTGTGTAATTTTTTATTTTTTTTTTTTTGTTAAAGAAAAAACACTACTTTAAACTTTACTTGAACTTAACTCATTGCTAATTCTCAGATCTCTCGGTTGTTTTTGGTCGATTGTTTTTTCACTTTTTAAATATTTTTCTCTTTTACTATTTTTTCTATATTTTATTTGCTTTGTTTTGTTTTCTTTGTGCGCTTTGTTTGCTTTCATTTGTTTGTTTTTCTTCTTCTCTAAGGAATTGAAGTCACTCAAAGAATGTGCTTGTGAGCAGTAACGGTAAATGTAAGGTGACTGAAGGGGCAAGAAAGAAAAAAAAACAGCAACTGTCGAACGTTATGTTCATTTGTCACTAGTTGCGTGACATTATCAAGAATAGGAAAAAGGAATCTAAATTCATGTCTTTATTTTTTACATCAATAAATAAATCAATACACAAAATAAATCAAGGATAAGCTAAACTATAAAATAAACTAAAATACTTGAAGGAAAATAAATTAATTCAAATAGAATACAATTTCGTTGGTTGGCTTTAATCAGTTGATGGTGAAAAATACAACACATACTCCTCTGTGTCTCTCTCTCTCCCTCTCTCTCGTCTCTCTACGATAGAGAACTTCACAAAACAGAAATAACAACCAAATTACACACCCCTCCTGCATCCTCCTCCCACCAAATATCTATCATTCAATTCTGAAGTGATCCAAAGTTGAATATCATCGACTCTTATTTGCTAAATGAATGGAAAAAATTAACAGGAGAAAGACAACAAAAAGTGGCAGAGTAATCAATGCAGCCACCATAAAAATGTGTTAACATGTGGTTGGGATAGAAAAACAGATCAGCTGATGTCTATGTCTACTGAAATCTCCTGACTCTACTCTGATTTTATCACAAATTATGAGTGCTTCTTCAATTTTTCAGTTAATGGCATAAAATGACCAACTGAAATGACACCATGCCATGATATGTTGTACTGTGATCATAATTATAACGAAGGTGATAATGATGATGGTGATAATGATGATAACGATAATTATGTTGATGCTGTACAGAGTAGAAGATCTGCAAATGAAGATGAAGACTCCTTCGCACTCCACTCTGTCCGTTACTCACCCTCTCAACGTCAGTCCGCTCAACACAAATAAAAAGAAAAAATTTCATACAAGAAAAGGTAAATAAATACTCGTACAATAAAAAGAGCAAGACAAGGAAACTAGAAACATTAAAACAAATTGTAAACCAGCAACGATAGCTGTAGTTGTTTGCTTTCAGTTAATAGCTTTTGGCATGCGACCAACTAAGTACAAAAACAATAGCAACAACATAACACAAGCAACAGTAACAACAACCTGCCACCAGCAACCAAAACAACAATAATAAAAAACAACAACAACGCTCTATCAACCTCAAAACGTTTAATACTGCAACCATTTAAAGAAAATGATGACCCTCGAAGTTGTTGAAGTTACAACATTTGGCAAGCAGCAGTAGAAGAAGAAGAAGAAGAAGAAGAAGAAGAGGCAGCGAACGCAACATGAACAGCAGCCAAAGTAGTTAGTTAGCAGTTAGCAACAACTACTTGTTGCTGCTGCTGTTGCTTGTTGTTGAAAATTGCAGCTGACATCTTAATCACAAATTTTATACCTTGAACCACAGCATTTATATTCCATCTCCCTCTCTCTCTCTCTGTTGTGTCTCAGAGAAATTCATTTAAATTAAAAGATAGGAAAATAAAATAAAAGGATAATAAAAATAAAACTTGTAAAATTTGTTGTTAAAAAATTAATAGTATCTGTTGTCGATATTATTAGTAATCAAAGAGGTTTTTTGTAGGGGTTCTTGCAGTTGTTGTTGTAGTGGATGTGCTACATCCTCCTTCTTCTGTTTTTTAAATATCTTCCGCCTTGAATTTTCTTCAATTTTAGTTGAATGCACTAAAAATTGCACTCGCCTGTTATATAATAATAGAAAAATTTTCCTGTCAATTAAAATTACAGTGAATTGCAATTAATTATGATTGCAATCACGAGTAAGTAACAGAGCTCCATAACAACAACACCAGAACCACTACTACCACAACAACAACATTTTATGTTATTTTGTATTTAAGATCTGTCAAATGTTGCAAGTGAAATGTTGGAAGCAGATATGCAATAACAGCGTGTTTATTTTTCTTGTTGTTATTTTTTTTATTAGATTTTATATTCCATTTAGTTCACATTAAGTTTTATTTGCATTTATTTCTCTATCAGGTTTTGGACTTTACTTTTATACTTTATTAATTTCATTTATTTTGCTATCACGTTTTATGTTCATTTTGTATGCGCTTATAATTCATAATATAATAAGTTATTCCAGTAGTTTTATTTTCTTTTTTGTAATTCACTTATAATTCATAATAAGTTTACAACGGAAAATTGCAAAAGATAACAATTATTCACTAAGAATATGACAAAAAGGATGTGTTGTTCAACCAATCAAACTTCTTATATTTGACATAAAATGAAATTTACTTTAAAATTTTTATCTTCTGATTTTATTGATATTTTATGATCTGATGATTTTTTTAACATATTAGATAAGGATCACCAAAGAACCATCGTTTATTGTCCATCGATCCGTCTCTCGGTCGTCGATCGATCGATGTTGTTCGTCTATCGTTTGCTGGCTGCTATTTGTTGAGCAAAGTAGAAATTTGTTATTGTTATTATTTTCCTTTAAAATATAAAGGCATGGTTGTTGTTATTGTTGTTCTTAGTCTCCAGACTGTAACGTTGCTAACGTTGGCGCCAATTGGTGGCTGGCTGATGGCTGCTGGCTGGTTGTTTTTGTTGCTATTCTGTGCTTGGGCTTGAAAGACAGGAAAACTTAGAAGACATGCACGCAGGAAAAGCTCTCTGGATGACTGTAGCAAACATAATAAAATTTAACTGTAAAGCAGAACAGCGACGTGAAACGAAGGATCGTAGAAGTGGAAGTGGAAAGGAAATCGAGGTGGGTAGGCGGTCGGTGGGTAGGTGGTGCATATAGCAATTTAATATCACTTTTCAATAATGGAAAGTTAAAGGTGAGGTGTAAATAATGCAGAGCCAACCACAGAGCAAAGAAAACGAAATGCTCCTCTTCTGGGGAAAGGAAAGAACCGTACAGAGGTATTGGTAACTAACTGTACGTTGAGGTGGAATGTATAAAATACCTGAAGCATCATTCACATCCTCAACATCAACGTCATGGGTGGGAGGGAGCGGAACAAAGGGAAGCTAAGCCAAAGGTTGTATAATATCGCTTTTAGATTGAACAAGATTGCCGAAGATCTCCAGCGATTTCTGAGGAAATTACAGTAGATTTTGATAGACTAGAAGAGGTCAAGGGGTCCACACCAATTGCAAAATAATAATAAGCAAGACCAATTCATCGTAAGTAGGCACTCGTACACAAAATGTGAAAGTGCTTGATGCAACCTTGTTAGATTCTATCCACCTTTCATAACTAACCAAAAAAAACAACCCAACGAAACCAAACTAATAAAATGATAAGAGTATAATAAAAAAAATAATCAAAACAGCACGGAAGAAGGAAAAATTTGGTGCTTAAAATAAAAATGTGAGAAAAGCAAAAAAGCTAGAAATGCTTTTAAAAGGTTAACGCAAGAGGTTAAGAAATTATTTTTAAAATCAAACTATACACGGGTAAAGGAGCAAAGCAGGTATAAGAGAGAGGGAGAGAGAGAGAATATACATGAAAATAGAGATCTTACACCCACCTCAATTATTTAAGAGCACAAAATAACTAAATTTTATACCAGGTTTCAAAAGTCTAGATTTCAAAAAGGACTAAAAAAGATAAGGAGTCCACAGAAAGATAGCTTAAGGGTGAGGTGAAGAGAGGAAAAGGGGCAGCGAGAGAGAGAAAGAGAGAGCGAGCAAACCAAGCATGAGCATTAAAGCGACGTGTTACTCTGTGGAAATCATGTTTAAATTTCACACTCTAGAGACAAGTGGAGGTGATGCTCCTCCAGTCACGGATGTTCACAGAAATGAAAGCAATTTAAAAGCAGAACATCAAAAGCAGCCAGCAGCATTATTTACAGCTTCAACAAATTGCTTCAACAATGATTTTAATTTGAATTCGAATTTGAATTTTTATTTTGGTTTTCTTCTGAGAAGCATTCTTCTTCAGTTCCCCCACCCCCTCTCTCTCTCTCACACTCTCTCTCTCTCTCACACTCTCTCTCTCTCTCACACTCTCTCTCTCTCTCTGGCGTTTTTTTTATCGTTCTACTCACGTGTTTTTATTCATGCTACATTTTTAATTTATAGCATTCATTAAGAATATGCTATTCATACCAATCATGAATCAAAGCTTTATTCAAAGCGCAAATAATTGCTGTTTGTTTGATTGTATTTATTGTCTTCTTTTTCAACTTGAACGCCAAACTAGGCTACCCAAGAAGAAGAAAAGAAGAAGGGGGAAAAAAGAAGAAGTTTGAAAGCATCAAGCATCAAGCATCAGACTATTCGGACTCTTAGGATTTCCTGGAATTAAAGCGAGTGCTTTTTAACACTGTTTTTTCTTCTTTAAAATAGCTGAAGGTGGTATAAATTCCACAGCCCATTCGGTTGGCCCAGCGGTGCGATGCGACTCCTGCGATGCGCGTTGCATTCATGCACCACGGATCGCCTGGAGCATGCAAGATAATAACAACAACAACAAATTTTGTGGAGATAATAAAAAACCAAAAAAAAAAGAGAAATCAAAAGAGCAAAAATATAGACAAACACGAATATCTTCTTCGTTCGGTTCTGTTATTCCGGAAGCCGCATGAAAAAAGAAGTCTTCATAAAAATTAATTACTTTTACAGAAATCAGGTCAACACGCGGCGGTGGTTCTAGAAAATGTACATATGTACCATATCTGTGTGTACAAAACTAAAAATGCACATTTTATTGCTATTTAATGCAAGGAAAGAGGAGGGAGTGAGTGAGAAAGACAGAGAGTGAGACATAGAGACGAGAAGAAAAATATAAACGGGAATGAAACTGACAAAAAAGCAAACAACAGGTTTCACATTCTATGTTGAAAGCCCTAAAAAAACAGAAAAAAATCAAGAAGGATGATAGATTGTCCTGGGTGAAGGATGAAATCAGGTTAATGAATTATTTCGGGTTTCTTTCATTGAGTGAAGTCATATTTTAAAAGAGACAATCAAAAGCAAAGAGATGCAAATGACGCTTTTAACAAATTTTTTTCAACATTTTTTCTACTGAGAGACAAAACAAAAGATAAAAACGCAATTCTTCACAATGAAGTCAAAATGATCAACTCTTCAATTCATCCAGCATCCCACACGCCCCCCACAGAAGGTTTCTTTGAATATATCGCCATTCAGAAGCTCCTCATCGCCATCGTCATCAAATCGGGTTGACTGTATAAAATCTCAATAAAAAATAACGAACGAAAGGTTTTTCTCGTGATCAAGAATTGATTGACTACATTGCAGAAATGCATAAATAAACACACAATGGAATTGAATGAAATACATAAAATGAAAAAAGCACATTTGTATGCAAACTTTTTGTATCAAAAGGAAATGATTAGGAAAAGAAATCAAAATAAAGGACAATAGGATTGTATAATAAGAAAATCAAATAATTCAAACTAACAATAAAAAGTTATATAATATTTTAGTTTCTCTGATTTTCTTTCTTATTATTTATCCTTAATTAAATCATTATTTATTATTAATTAATATACTATAAAAACAGTTGCAAATAAATCCCATGCGGAATAATTAATCATTTAACCGGAATAATTAACCAAGAAAAAAACGAAAACAAAAATGAATGAAGAACTTTCTCTAAATTGAACCAGAAAGAGCGTTCGATCTTTGGCCTGGTCGAAGCTCAGATACTTTACACACCCGTAGGATAAATTTATAGTTGAATTCAGTGGACGAACCCCGACCATTTCTAGGAGTATATTTTAATCTGAGACCGTGTACTCGGGAACAAACTGACCGTGAATTCTGAGTTAAACGCAAGAAATTGCCGCAAAATGTATTCTAAGTGAAATAATAAAGCAGAAGAAAAACAATTGAAAAGGATTTTAAAGGAGTTTAGTGATCCATGGATAATGCACTTGGTCATGCGATTAAAAGTCCACTGAAACATATCTAGGAACCGTCTGAGACTCTCTAAGAGCGTACCCGATTTCGCTGCCTGACTTAAATTAGTAGCCCGGCTCTGACTAAATGTGGAAGACACGCTCTGGTTTAACTGCTGACTGTTTCACTGGTTCTGTTTGGCTCTTTCGCTAGCTTGCTGTCTTGACTGACTACCGCCTCGTCTTTTTCTGTCTCTTTCAACTTTTGCATGCCTCAAAGAAATAAACGCTAAAATTTACGAGTTTAAAACGTTTTGCGTTTTCTTTTCGGCTTCCTATTTTTATTTTTTTTGTTTATGTCAGGTTTTTTAAATGACAGCCGTCTTCTTTCGAAGTTTGCTTTAAAGAATTCAATATTTTATTGAAATTTCACAACCTTTTCATAGGCTACGAAACTTTTTTGAATACAAAAAAATGGTGAGTAATAAAAACGTAAACAAAACTATTCAAAGTAAATTGTTTTTCTTTTCGTCACATAAAATCGAAACTTCCGGTGAAACACAGACAAACACACGCACACACATACACATCCGTGTACAGTAAGCACTCTGCACAGACACAGACAGGCAAGCAGGCGCACGCACGATTCCACACACTCGCGATACACCGACAGCACCCTTTCGTTCTTCCTTTTAAGCCAAAAGAATTGCTTTGAAAATCGACTGCCACTTGAGCTTCGTTGGCCATTTATTTTAACCTACACGTAATTGCAGGTAACCTCTGCCATGCAGCATTCAGCAAGCGGCAAGCAGCTGCAACATGCTACTTGCTACTCTTGCAGCTTACGTCTTCAACGTCTCAACGGTTGGCTTACGACTTACGCTCTCGCTCTGCACTTTATTTAATAATTTACGAAGGCTTTTGCACTCCGTCTGGCTAACTTTGTGTATGAATGTGAATATCTGTGTATGAATGTATGTGTGTGCGTGTGCTTGAGTGTGTTTGTGTTAAGGAATAACTTTTGACGTGCCAAAGTGAATTGTGAGTTTTTTGAACCAGCTCCACGAAAGGTGCGAAGAGCTCAGACACCATAAAAATAAAAACAATTTCAATATATTAGATGAAGTAGAAGGAAAGAGAAGAAAAAGAAGCAGAAGCAGAAAAAGACTAGATTTTTGCGAACTGATAAAATTTCTTTAATGCATTTTTTTAACACCAATTGTTAAGTTTGCGTGAAATAGTGGCGGATATTTTTTCCTTTTATTTTTTGCCATAAACGGTTCTGAGCTTTCAACAAGCAAGTGAAGTTCAGTTAAAGTCTTCAAAGAATTTTTGTTTATCCAATTAAATTTAATGTTTATGGGTTTTTAAAATCTTTACAGTTAAAGTGGAAGAACACACAAAAGATAATCAATTTTCCATAAGCGATGTTAAAATAACAACAGCGCCACATGCAAAGAACAAACCTAAAATGATTATAAATGTTATTTATTTAACCTTACAGCTTAAAAAGTAATTCATTTTAATTTGAACTCATTAATTTAATCACCGTTTAGTTAAAAGCAGATAAAAAAGCTCATGATATGGAGCATCTTTGAAGCGTAGCTTAATTCACTTAACATCTACACAGATCAGCCCGAAGGTTTCGTGGTAACTTTGGTTAGCACAGTGGTCAGATGATCAGTGAGTGGAGAGAAGAGGAGGAGAGGGAGGGGAGGAAATGAAAGAAGATTAACTAACAGGTGGCCTTCGTGGAGGTACCGTGATGACGACCTTGATGACGATGATGATGCTTGATCATTGATCCTTTTGACTGCATTGAAAACAACAACAGTTCTTATGATGTATCTGCTTTTATTGTTTCGACTTCACTTTATTTCCATGTCCATTTGACCAGCCACATATCAGCGATCATTTTTCACTTCTTTTTTTAATACTTTAGTTACCAACCATACTGATCCTTGACTGAACTGATCGAAACTGAACCGAACTGTAACATAAAACTGAGTGAATAGCAAAAGGAATCGACTTGATTATTTGGTATGCAAAACAAGCTCTATAAGTTTGTGGATGCACATTTAATGCTTCGATGTTATGGTTGATAGACTTCGGCTGGAGGTGGACTCAACTGAACTTGGACTTGGGCGAGGACGAGATCAACCACTATACCGGGAGAATGTAAGACCCCACCTACTGCTTGACTGTCCGGATGGATGACTGACCTGCTTGTTTGTTGGCTGACTGACTGACTGAGCGACTGATCGATGGGTTGGTGAAGCGATTGTGAATGTGGTTGTTTACCTTTTTCACCTGGCTTTTATGCACTTTAGTTACTTTAAACAATTTCCGATATTTTCTTACAGATATCTGCCATATTTGCGGACGTGCAGTGTACACCCGGAAGATATGTCCAGAAAAGGAGTCTATTGTTTGACTAACACAAGTTTTTATAGCTCTAAGACGATAGATTTTATTGCCTTGATTTATAATTTGTAAATCAATAGTGAATTAAAACTAAACACTTTGTGAGAATTTCTTCTTTCCATCTTATAGAAACTTTTTCCACCTTATACCACACTTAAAACAACACAACAATGTACAACACTCGTTAAAATCCAATCATTTAGAATGACATCAATCCCAAAACATCCTGTTCCCCAAGATAAGTATATGATACTCTTAATATACGAGTATCATCATATTCCGGATTTCTACAATCTTTAAAAGCCAAACCAAGGAATTCTCTCAAGTGACCTCTCCCTTCTCTTTCTCTCCTTCCTCTCCTTCTTGCAGAGCCTATAATATTTATTTTAGCAGGTGAAGCATTGTAATTTAATCTGAAGTCAAATAACTGATCAAGTTTTTGGGATTGAGTATAAATGTGAAGTAAAGAAATTTGATATTCTAGGAAATATTATTGCGGCCGAAGTGAGCAATAAAATCTGACAAATCGGCAAATAAAAGAGCAAGGAAGAAAGAAAGAAGAAAAAACTGTCATCTTTCAAGCATGTTAGGTTTGCAAGAATTTCTCAATTACAAGGAGTTGGAAAGCAACCCACACATTCGCTGGACAGAAACTAAAAACAAACAAACCGTTTGTGAACACTTCTTTGTATGGATATAAAAAGCAGCGAAAGCATCCCACGTAGATCTTCCTTAGTCTTTATCGTAGCTCTATATATATATAGATCCCCTCTCCTCCTCTCTTTCTTAACCACTCCTCCTTCAACACCTTTTAAATAATAATGAAACAGATCTTCAACAGCATCTGATCATCGTCATCATCAACATCATCGTCAGCTTAGAATCGTGTTACTGCTAGCAGGCTGGTCGAATCAACCCGATTCAACTGATCTGTGATATCATGTTCGGTGTCCTTGGGTTTCCTGTTGTTGTTCCTGTAATTTACGATCATCCAACGTCGATATTGAAGTTGGTACATGTACAGTTCTAGTGCGATGCTCTGGCAAACCAGCTCAGTAGACTTCAGTGCCGACTTAGACTCGTTGTGAAGATCATTGTCACTTTTTTCTACCGTCGATGGGGCCCCGCTATTGCCGCTTTTGATTGCAATATCATTCTTTTTTTCGGCTGCGTATGTGTAACATGTACCACGCCCACGCATTACGTGACTCTGCTTTACTTTAGTTCTTGTTTCGTTGCCTGCACATGCTGTGTTGTGGTTTATTGTGCAGCCGAAACTTAGGTGGGTGGCTAGCGAACAAGTGGTAAAATGGTCGGCTGGTTATTCGGTCGGTGGGTTTGCATCTGCAGGTCGGCGGCAGACAAACCGCTCCGATGCTCATATTCGCGCCAGGACAGCGCATACGATATTCATACGGCTTCGAGGTCTACAGACGGCAAATGGAAGCTGTTGCATAGGCGGATCGTCCGCGGCATGATTGGTTTGTTGCTCATGTCCTCATAATGAATGATAATTTATTGTTGAGGGATGCAGGGTGGGAGGAGGACGTACGAGCAGAAAGATTTATTCATGAGAAAGATCCACACATGAGAAGGATTCATTCGATTTCAATAGTACGAAGCTAGAGATGCAAACTATTTTATAGTTTCAACTTTTGGCTGTGTTTTAATTATTAATGTTAGCTAATGAAACGAATGACCCTGAATGATTTGCTCAACAAATTAAGAGTTCCTAAAATCAAGTCCTGTTTTTATATTTGTTCTAATTAAGTATCACTCAAAACAGCAACACCAACAGCAAGAATACACAAATACGAACAACGCGTCGATCATTGATCGTGTCGTTGTCAATCATCTCAAGTGCTTCCACTTATTTTTCATTATTAAATTGCTTCTCTTTGTGGTTTATTTGCAGAGTGCACAACATCAGCAACAACAATAGTCGTGTCGGCCGTGGTGCTATGCGTAAAACAAAAGCAAAAATTACACCAACAACAATGCCGCCGCTACCACACATGCTACTGCTAGTTTGTCTGTTTGCCACAGCGGCAACTGCAGCACGTCGATCGCGAATAGATCTGGCAGCATCATCAACGACTGCCGCTGTCCCTGCCCCTGCCTCGGCCTCTGCCAACAATGACAATTTGGGAAACACTGCTAGCGCCGAACTGGTTCAAATTGCTGTCCAAGCACCTCCGGCACCAAGTCCATCACCAGCCAGTCCAACACCAGCCACTCAACAGCAGCAACAAGCAGCGATAATAACAGCAGCAGCATCATCAGGAGCTACAGCGGGACCGGCAGCACAGCCAGCGGCCGCTGCTGCTGATGACTCGAAATTAGAAGCTTTAAAGCCTGATCAATCAACAATTGAAGCCGCCGAGTTAAAGAGTGCCACAGAAAAAGAAGCAGCAACATTAGAACAACAGCCACTGCAGCCAAACATACAGACCGATCTCTCCTCATCAGCATCATCACCATCATCGTCATCTTCGGCAGTCGCCTCTGCCGATCCACTCAAGGCGCAACTCTCTGCCGATCAATTACCAAAGGAACAGAAGCAATCGCCGTTGGTAGATAGCGTGGAGGACATCGACATCAGTAATCACACCGCCAGTGAGCTCGTCGCTGCGGGACAGGGTGGCAACACTGGTGGGGAAGAATGCGATCCGGATATGATGGGTTTCGAGATTGTCACAGGGTGAGTAGTCGATGACAATGTTGTGACTCTTTTAGTACCTGATTACTGTTTCGGAAGCCTCATAATGAATCCCTTAAGAACACTTATCGAAACCCTTCCTCTGGAGATTAATTACATTTTAAAGCCTTAAATTCAAAAGCATGTTTCTATGTTACATCTGTCGCTACAAACAGTCTGGACTCTTTTGGGTCCAACAATATATCTTTCTTGTTGATTTATGCTGAGTCTGTAAAAGAGAACCTACGGAAATTTCGTCTCCCAACATTTCCTCGTAACACCGAGATTAAATCAGGCATTGAATAACGCATTCCTATAGAATTGATACGTGAACTCTGCTTTGACATTTTTTATTCGACGATGAACTGCAACTTTGCTTTAAATTCTGTTTTCAGGCAACGACCTCTATAGAACTCCATAGCTTTTGTCATGCTTCATTTTTTCCTACTGTTCTTGAGCATCTTTAAGTTTCTTCAAGCATTTTTAAGTTTCTTGAAGGCGATGCTTCAAAGTAATCTATAAAAGCAATAACACAACAATGACCATTACAACAGCACCAATGGTGCACCATTAACATCAACAACAACAATAATAACAATTGTCATTGCGACATCCACTTCGGTTTCGGAATTATAACCTAGCAATAAATTGTTTGCGACTTTGTTATGTAATTTTCTGACTTTAATTCCGACTTTAAGCGGCCTTAGCGACTGCTGTGTTGTGTGTCTGTCATGTTACACGAGGAGTCGCAAATATTTACAACATTCTTTCTGGCTTTTCACTACACTTTGTTACGTTTGCGAATTCCTACCGTTAGATAGTCGTACCACGTACATAATTGTGGTTGGCAGGTACTCGTACTTTAGAGAAGAATTTCAGGTATGTTTAAATTACTCAGTTGGGCAATCTTTGGGCTTGTTCTATCTTTTGTGTATTTGTTTCACTTTTACAAAATGTGCTCTGAATGCCTCTAATGTAATTGGTTGTCTTAATGGTCCCTCGCCAATAGATGTGGTTGCTTCGGAATGATTATTATGGAATTTACAACACGCCTCACAAGTCTGCTAGGAAAGTCCTCAGGATTATTACAGTGTCACGCTTACAAATGTATTTTTATAGCTCCTTCTTCTTTATCCCTCCTCTCCTTCTTCCCTTTCTAATCTATATTTCTTTTATCAAAGAATTTTGTAGAAGTGTTAATTCCTGTTTTTATCTAAAGCTTCGTTTTTCTTGAATTCTTCTCAACGGCTCACCAGAGCGTCTTCGCGTTATTCGTCTTTGACTCAATTTTAAAAAATACTCTAACCACTGCTTCTGCAGTGTCAATTGTTTGTGTCTGGACTGCTTTGAAGGTTGCAAACTTTTGAAGAATCACCGTCACCGTCACCATCATTATTGTCATTGCTCTCTCTAGGCTTTTTGTGTTTTCATTTAAGGAATGTTGATTGCAGACTACATTGTTTCTAATAATGTTAGCAGGAAATGGTATCTACTCGCCTTATTTAACCATTTTAAATGACAGATGAATGTTCGAGGAAGAAATGTCAAATGGTTGCATTACTTCGATGTAAATTCTTCAATGAACACTCAATAAGGAGCAAGGGAACTTAATATTGTCTCAAGAAGTCTTGAGAGATCTGAAAGTTAGGTTAGGTAAATCTACCTACCTCAGACCTGTCCATAGTGATGGTTTGTTGTACGGGTTGTATTCTAGAAATATACACCAGATACAGTATCAGGCTTCAGTTATGTTGCATGATGAGAAGTTAGAAATCGTCAGTGTAGTAGAAGACGGCGCAGAAAGAGTAGAGACCGCAGAATAATTAAATTAAAGTTTTCTTATGCATACATTTAAATCTTAAAGCTTTATGGCCAAGCATTTAGCAGAAAATTATTTAAATTAACAAACCTTTGGAAGCATCCTTAACTCATACAGAATGATGGTTACTATGAAGAAGTTAGCCTTTAGAATAAAATATAGAAAACTACCATCAGAGACCCTCTAAAATATCATTGAATATATTTTCTTATCTCTCCTCATATTCCAATTTTAGCATCTATTAAATTCTGTTGTTCTGTTTTGTATTTTTACAGTTACGTCTTCTCAGCCCCGGGTCGATTATTGGATTCGCTGCCTGGGACTTTAATGTTGACCGACTGTTTGGAGGCCTGTCAGAGCAACGAAACGTGCCATTCGGTCAACTATGAGACAGGTCTCTGTGTGCTTTTCTCCGCGAATGCCGATAAGTTGCCAGGTAAGAATGAAGAAGTCAACACAAATAATAAACTAAACAAAAATTATAAAATTAACAGAATTGAAAGTCTGTCTCAGGAATTTAATGACTACATTTATTTTAAAGATTTAATTTAATCGAATTAATTTCCATTTCAATCTTAATTTAACACCAACTCGTTTTACTCTTACTGTTTTTTTTTAAATCCAACGACGGAGGAACGGCGTGATTTAACATGAGCACAGACAATATTTATAACCAAAGAAAATTAATAACCGAGCAACGCCTGTTAAAAGACATAAAGAAACAAAGAGCTAGAAATGTAAGCTAAAAAAAGATATCAAACAAGGTTGAGAATAATAATAAAAATAATTACAAACAAAACGAAGGAAGAGATTTAAAGAGACCAACAAGTTTCCAATTAAAAAAGCGTATGAATCAAGCTTGTTACATTCTATTGGGACGTCTCTCAACTCATGCAGTGCGTGGAAGGGATACCAACAGCCACAATAAAAAGGTGGTCATATAACTCTCAAGTTCTAAATTGTTTTTCTGCTTTTTGCTTCTTTTCTGAGCTTCAATTTAGCAGCAATGAATGGTTTATAGAGCACAATTTCAACAAGATGATTGCGCACAATCAACAAATCTGCCCACTTTAAATGGTTGAAAGCGTTTTTAAAGCGCTTCAAAACCCGCCCAAAATCGCTAAAGTTTTATCAAGATCATTATAACTTGCGTAACTTTGTAGAAATCAACTCGGGTTCTTTTTATGTTACTCGTGATCAGTATATCGTTGTGTTTTACCATAATTTTGTAGGCGGAAACTACAAAATACAGAAATTTGCAAAAAATTAGCGTGAAAATATGAAACTTAAAAAATTTAATGTTGAAATCATTCTGATAGTTGAGATAATCAAAGCACAAAGCGTAATTATTTTGTCAAAAACGGTTTCTTTGATTTATGATTTTAAATTTCACTAAACTTGAGTCAAGAAGCTTAGCTTTAAAAAAGAACACCGTAAAACTGTTGTTGTTATAAAATCTCTTAATAAAACGAACAAAGATGTATAATTTGCATTAAAAACATCTCACATCTGAGAAGTGATGAGTGATAAGTTTTATAAGAGAATATAAACAGGCAAAACAAGCAAAACAGAAGAGCAACTCGGACAGAGACGATCAAGCAGCAAGCAATTTTGTTGCTATCAATATAAAATATAATATTGTTGCACGCAACAAAGTAGTTTCTCAACAATAAGTTTCATGCAACAAGCTTTTCTAGCAAGAAATTGCTATTGGCATCAAATATTCTCAACATTTAAGATCTTTAGCATTAAAAAATATCATCATTGTCATTACAATCATCGTTATTATCATCATAATCACCACTATCATCTTCACGACCAACATCACCACAACTACGAACATAAAAACAATACAAAAAAGTAATAGAAAGTAACAAGTACAACAACGGACAGGAACAGGAAGAATAACAAGAGTAACAATAGAAACAACAACAGCAACAACGAAAATAAAAAGAAGAAGCACAACAATAACAACCTCAACAAACAACACACCAAACAATAATAATATTAACAACAACTATAATAAATATTTATTTTTCTTCAATACTTGTATTCTTACTAAGTTTTTCTTTCTATTTTTTTTTCTAGTATTTTTCTACTTCTTATTCTTGTTTTCCATTGTGTGCTTCGTTTTGGTTTTCATTTTCGTTTCCATTTCAATCTATTCCCACAGGAGCTCTGACCAAGTCGCAGTTCCCGGTCTTTACAATTTATGCACAGAAATCATGCCTCGGAGTTCGCCCGTGCGCACGTGCCTGGTGCGTCGATCGTGTCCAGGGATACAAACTGAGCGGACATGCAAAACGCTCGGTGCCAGTGACATCGAGACGTGATTGTTTAGAACTATGTTTGGGCGAAGCGGAGTTCACGTGCAGGTGAGTGCATCAGTCAGAGAAATAGAGAGAGTGAAAAGAGTGAAAAAAGGTACTGAGTCCCCAGAGTTCCATAAGCATGAAGCACAGAAAAGAACTACAACAAAAATAAAAATAATGGAAGAGCATTCAATTGATTATACCTGCATTTTGTTGGTATTTGTCTTATAACAGTTCATTATTTTACACTAATTTTTCACATAATTATTTTTATGGTTTTATTGTTTTAAGTTTGAACCCGACATTTGAATAGTTTCTCAGATTTTTATTTTGTTTTATATGATTCCTTAAAGCAACAGGAAACGTATTTTCATTGCACCAAATTAACGTTTAAAGTGTTCCCAAGACAATATAAACAGGTCTTAAAAAACACCCAACAGACAACAAAAAACAACAACTACAGATCAGTCATGAGAAAAATCAACACCAACAACAACTGCATCTCATAAAACATGAGGTTTGGTTTATAAAACCTCGTCATTGTAAATTTTTAATAAAAAAAAAAATTAAAAAAATAAAAACAACAAGAACAAGTACACAACCCAACCACCAAGCAACCGAACAAACTTTACAAGTGATAAACTCGTAAAACTTTATAACAAGTTGCAGAAAAAACCGGCAGAAATTTTTAGTAGAGCAAAACAAAAAAAGTGAGTTGATTTTTAAGGCGTTGTGGAACGAACGAATAAATGAATGAATGAATGAATGAATGAGTGAGTGCCTTGCGTGTTGTGCGGCACCAAAGAGAAGAATCACTATCAACACTTAAAAGTTACAGATGAAGACATTATAATTGCCACTTGCAGCAGAAGGCTTAAATTGCAGTTGTTGTTTTTGTTGTTTACCTTGTAACTGTTGTTGTACATTTACTTCAACGGAAGCATCGTGAAACATCTGCTTATAAATTGCAGAGCAAAAAATAATAAGAAAAAAGCGAAACAAACTCGATTTCATAAAAAATGCCATAAATAACAAAAAAGCATTCATTAAAATTTAAATGATTTTATAAGAGTATTCAACTTCGATGTATCCTAGAATCCCAAATGACCACAAGTTTAAAAATCACTCTGGAACTCTTACAATCTTTTCGCAAGTTTGAGTAACTTTTCAAAGCATCAAAAGAAATTTTTCTCGGGGTTTCTTTGATTTGATTTGACTCTCATTAAAAATAAATTCTTTATTTTCGTTCATTAAATGGAATTCACGTTATCAAATCTGAATTTTTTATCTGAAGTGGCTTTTTGTGGGCACCACAGTCACGTTGTATGTATGTAAAACGGTTGCGTACAATGATGCATTTTGAACTCTATCACGGTTGCTATTGATTTCTGTACCAGCAACAACAACAACAACAACAACCACAAGCAACGCATTTACAATAATATTTCAAGTATTTCAAGCAACTGCTGCTCAGACATGGTGTACGTAAGTAATGCGTAAGCAGAGAGAGAGAGACAGAGGAAGAGAGAGAGAGTGAGGTGAAGAGGGTCTAAGAAAAAGAGGCAGAAGGAGATGGAAAGAAAAAGAAGAAAAGCCATAAACAACACAACAGAAACAAGAATAAAATCGCTGTTAGGATTAAAAAATAGTCTCGTTCAAAAGCACAGAATCAAAGAATTAAAAAAGAGAATAATACAACAGAAAGCAAAAACAAAATGTACAAAAATATTTCTGTTCATGTTGCAAGATGTTCTTTTAATGCACCGGCGAAATTTTCTGCAAGTGTTATTGATTGATTTAGCAGACGAGCAGCAGTAACAACAACAGCATCTCAGAATAACGAAAGAAAAACAAAACTACAAACATGGGGAGGGAGGAAATAAAGAACAAAAGAAGAACAGTTTCAATAGCAGAAGCAGTTGCATCTATTATTACAGCAACCAGCAACAGTTGTGACTGCGAGGTGTTGAAAAACAGTACCAATCCAAGCATAATTTAGCGGAGTGTTTTGTGTTGTTCTAGTTATTTATTGTTATTTGTTGTAGTATTAATTGTTTTTATTAAAGCAACAACAGCAACAAACACAACATCAGTAGAATTTATGGAATGATATCCACATTTTTTTATGAAATCATTTTCTTGTCGGTCACTCACAGTTGAAAACTCTTGGAAGTAATGATAAAAGCAGAAAAGAACAAGTAGAACAGAAACCGAAAGATTCCAGAACAAAACACAATAAAAAAAGCACAAAATACAATAAAAACCATAAGAAACAATAAAACCGATTACAATAAATTCCAATTCTGCTAACATCAAACAGAGCGCAACAAAAGAAGGAGAGAGGGAGACAGAGAGACGGAGAGGAACAGCGCTTGAGAGCGTGTAAGAAACATCGGCAGTGACACACAACAAAAGCTTTAATTTTCCACATAAATTTGATTCTTGAGGAGGAGTCTGCATCTCTTCACCTCCTCTCACCAACAACTACCATCTTGAATCCAAAAATCATCGTCTTAGAATCATCTTCCGATTATAATTCAGATTCGCAGCATGTCGAGTGCACTGATCTTTGTTGTTTTTGTTGTGTGTGTGTGAGTGTGCTTTTTTGTGCTGTTTTTAATTAACTAATAACTGCACTTTTTAATAGCATTCATAGCATTGCATAACTTCAGCTTCAGTAACTAACATTGTCTGCATATTAATTCGGAGAGAGAAAGGAAGAAGAGAAACATCAGTCAAATTATTCGCTCCAACTCTTCTGATAAACTCTATTATTCTCCTCTTCTCTTCTCATGTCTCATGAATTGATAATGCGTTTTTAGGGCTACATAATGGCGCAAAATATTGACATTATTGACATAAAATTATACTTAAAATTTTTCACAATACGTTTATAACAAGAAAAAAGAATAAATTGAAAGCCATAATTTCAAATTATTACTAACAGTCAAATCTGTTAGTTAATTAAAGGTAAAAAACCACCATCGTTTCTAGCAATTTTTAATAATTTGCCATTATTTCTTTAAACTCGAGTATCCATGAAAGAAACTTCAAAACAAAAGACTTAAGCAACAAACGAATACAAATTCAAACAACAACAAAACAAGGAGCACACGAGCGTTTATATTCTTTGCACACAGCAGATGGTATAAACATACTATAAATCATGGTTCGTCTCTATCGTTGTTTTGGGAGAAAGCTCTAGAGATTACTATAGGTTGGCTTCCTTACAAGGATGTTCGCTGAATTGGATCGTTCGCTGCTGTCCTCATCATTCAACGAACATTTAAATTAATTATAGGAATTTAAAGCGATCACAAAAGATGCTGGCCACCTCAAATACATTCATTCGCACTTAATTCAACATGCAGAACAACAACAAAAATGTATAGACCAAGTGGAGGAAGCTAGAGACCAACTGGGTGAAGCTGAAGACCAACAAGAACAACAACAAATACAAGAAAATAAATAAAAATTATCAGGAAAACTAGCAAACAAGAGTATAGACTTAGTTCACAACAGAATAAAATAATATTCGTTGATGTTGCTGCTGTTGTTAGTGTATTTTGTACTTTTACTAGATTATTTTAAAAGAAATAATATTATTATAGTGGTTACTTTACCCTATATCCTTTTTATACTATATGTTTGCGTGTGTGTGCGAGTCGGTGGGGGTGTTCGAGTTGCTCGATAGCAACCCTTTTGAGTACCTTAAAGAACTCCAGCATCATAATTTCGAGCAGCAACAACAACGCTCTCAAGCTAATTAGAATTTCATTTCACTGGTATATAGTATTATATATACATGGATGTTCAGCACCATCTGGCGGCAGAACTTTTCTACAATCACATGAAGCATTGCTGTTGAATTACTTGAATTATCAGTCAGCTTTTCTACTCACTTCGAAGTTACGAGCAACAGCAGCTACTTATTTGCATGCATTTTAATATGTGGGTAACAACAACAACAAAAGCACAAAGACTGAGTGTGCAGCACACTTGAGGCGCGAAAATTATACCCAAAGTCGGTCATTAGTTTAAAGCGTTGTTGCCGCGGCTGTTTCAGTTGCTGCTGCTTCTGTTGCTGTTGCCGGGATTTTGTAGTGATCAAGCAACCAGCCAGACACTCAGCCATCCAAGCAACCAACCGACCAGCCTCTTGAAGTATGCTTTGGCACCTGAATAGTGTGAAGTGCAGTGAAGTGATGCGTTGGTTGTCGGTTGGTCGATGCCGACGCTTGATTGTTGAATGCTTGCTCTTGCTGATTAGCTCTCATGCCTGACTTCCTTATGTTATCGAAATCGATTCTCAATATATGCGGCAACAGGTTTACGTGACGACTTCCCGGTTACTAGATAGATATCGATTGTATTTAAAAACGCTTCATGATTGCATAAATTAAGCCTCATGAGAAAAGCAGTTTAAAAAAAACACCTCCCACAAAATAGGATCGTAGTTTAAAAATTGCATTTTCTTTTTTTTCATATAACTAAATGTAACCCAGGAAACTTTAAAACGACTTCTGATCAGATTTTAAATTTGATTTTTCATTTATTCTCATTTTAATAGTTTTTTAAGATTAACGCATGATTCTGCATTACGAATGAACTTGTATCAATTTGGCAATCATTAATTTAGAGCTGACAACAATCGTAAAACGTCAAACGTGTTTCCAAGTTAATTTTTACCCCATGAATTAAAATTGTATTTACATCATCCTATGTAATAAATTTGATGTACTGAACTCTCTGAAAAAACCCAACTCTTTTTTCACAAAATACTCTTAAAAGCTTAAAATGCAGATGTTGCCAAGAGAGCAAAAGAAAACTAGGAGAAGCAAAACCAAGCATTATTCAACAATGAAATTCACAGTTATTTATTGTTGGATTACTATTACAGCTACAGTGGCAGCAAGTAACCGAAAGAACAACAACAACATTTGTAGCATTACATGTGCCTCAAGAGCTTCTTAATGCTTGATTTCGTATGAAATCCCAGCCAAATGCGTTGGTGGTGTTCTCTAGAAAGAACGAAGCGAAGCAATGAGACATAGCAATCGCATGTCGGACTCGCTTATTACTTAGCTTGCCTTATGGAGTCCCATTGGCCCATATAAACTACTGGCTATGCGGAGCAGCACGATGTGGCACGGAGCAGCAACTCGACTGAAACCGCAAGCCGAAAAACTTTCAAAAAATTGCTAGCGTATGTTTTTGGCTTACAACGGATGAGGTGTTTAATGATAACTGTATGTGGTGGCAGCTTTCATGCTGCTCGTGCTGATTATTGTTACCACTGGTTGTTGGTGATGGCGTTGTTGTTGTTTTTGTTTTCGGTGTTGGTGTAGTCCTTTGGAGCCACCTATCTGCGTACAATCGAAAATCGCCTGACGTCGCGATTTTAGTGCAAGACAAGTGGTAAAAACCGAATCAGCTTAGATTTTCAGTCCAAGAAGGGGAAGCGGGAAGGTTGGAGTGAGATAGATAGTGAGAAAGACAGAAAGAAAGAGAGAGAGAGACAGAGAGAGAGAGAGAGAGAGAGATAGACAAGCTTAGCCCCCGGTCAGTAAGAGGAAATAAATTAGATTTACCGATTGTATCATCATTTTGAGCACATTTGTGGCTCTTACTGTTAATTTTTCTTGTTGTAGTATTGTTGTTGTGTTTGTTGCTGTCTGATTTGATTTGATTGAATTTATAGCGTTGGATTGCCACACGATGTTGTTGATGTGAGAGCGACTCGAGTCGCGTTGGTAGCAATTCACTGCATTAAGAAGCAGATAACGTAATTCGCGAATAATTTTATCTATAATAAAGGCATAATTTGTGGCATTAACAGGATGAAAGTGTTGAGCAAGATGTTTTGATTGCCCTCAATGAATGATGATTACTCAGTTGCTTGAGAATCATACTGTAACGAAGAAAAAGAAGAAGAATAGGAAGAAGAAAAGGCGCCAACTTTTACATTCAACGATCTGCTCTAGATCCAAACTAAATAAAGAATCATGTTTATGCGTCTTGTTTGATCCACTAAGAAACAAAATAGCAACGCATTACATATTGAATTAAAAACCTCATCTTTGAAGTTCCGAGTATGTTTTCTCTGCATGTCCACGAAAACCGAACACCTGCCTCTATTATAGCATCAATAAATTTAGTCACATGCTTGCTTCCAATAAATCCAGCCGCAGAAGTGCATTAAATGTATCTGCTCAGAAAATCATCCATAAACATTTCGTGCAGCGCATAAATAATCTCCATTCAGGCTTCAAACTTCAAGGCTGTATCGCCAAGAGCTGGTCAGGTTCCGCTCGGGTGCAGCACTTGACCAGCACCGCCACCATCACCTCGATTGGCATTAACAAAAAACCAATTAAGCCGTAGCCATTATTTATTAGAAAAATTCACCACGAAAATCATGCACCACGTTGAGTAATGGAAACGAAGAAGAACACAAAGTAGAAGAAGACAAAGTAGAAGAAGCAAGAGAGGAACAAGAAGAAGACTAGCTGACTCATTACTCATTACAACAACAATGTGAACGAGGTTCTACGCCGAGGATGCGCCGTTAACCCTTTCATTACTAAACAACGATATAATAAATCAATTATAAACTAGATTCTCTAGAAGAGTAAAAACGAATTCAGGGTGAGAAAGGAGGGGGACAGAAGGGGAGAGGTAGGAAGAGGTCTGTTTTATACAACATTTCAAGCTTTCACTTTAGAAATGAAGTTGAATTAAAAGAACAGAAGCATTTACGAAGGAAATAAGATCAGAAAAATTATAAATACGTTCATTGATCGAGAGACAACATTTTAAATATTATTAACCTAATATACGAGTCAAATATTCGGAAGAGAGGAAACGGAGAGGGAAGTAAGGTGGATAGGGAATGAGTACAAACTACATAGGTTTCGGGAACTTAAAAGTCAACAACCTCCACATGGAAGAGGTGCTCGGAAAACAATAGAATGTTATAAGAATAACCACACAAAACACTCCAAAAACATTCCATCGGTATTCAATACAAACAGAAAATCGAAGACGAGGAAGCAATACTCAATTTTTGAAACTATGTATATAAACAAAACATCGATAGCTTAACAGCTGATTAAAGTGAAGCTATCAAACTTGACCCAGGAAACAGATGCGGAAAAAATTTAAACAAATATTTGCATCGAGTCTAATTAATGACGTTCCAAGCAATGCGAAGAATAAACAAACGAAACAAACGTGAACATAAAATAGAAAAACAATTCAAACTACTGACAGCTGAAAGTCTGAAGAGAAGCTGAAGCTTTAGCTGAAGAAAAGCCATCTGACATAAAGTCACATTTTTAAGAACTAACAGTGGAAAAGAAAGAAACAAAGGAAAGGAAATAAAAAAACAAATGGAAAGACGTAAAGACAAATAAAAACTCTTGAAGGAAAACAAAACAAACTTAAAGTAAAGACTTCATATAACTCAAAAGTTAGCAAAAACAAAGAGCTGCAAGAGAAGCAGCAATTTCCAGTAGTAGAATAAAGAGACAGCAGAAAAACAATGCAGCAGTTAAGAAATAACTTAGTTAGAAAAACTTCCGCCGATTGCACAAAAGACTGGGTTAATAAAGAATAAAGAATAAACCGAACAGCAGCAGCATCTCAACATGGGGGCAGCCTCTCGTTTCAAAGCCAAGTCGGAGAAGCACAAAACAGAGGGGCCAACATCCAAGAAACTCTGCAAAGAATTCTATAAATGCTGCAAATCAACAAAGAAGAGAAACAAAAACAAAACATAGTGAAAATATTAGCAAAAAAATGATCGTAGTATAAATAAAATCAGCGATCAACTAAGCTAAGTAAACAGTGAGGCGGCGCCGTTGAAGAAAAAAGAAAAGCAGTACGAAAGGTGGACCTGGAGCTACTCACTCTGCAACACTGCAAAAAAGCAAAACCTCCAGTTGCAACCATAACAACAACCACAACAATAATAATAATAAAAATAATAACAACAACAACAAGCAATAGCAATAACAACACGTCATACAGTTTTATCCGTTAACTGCATATGTACATAAAGGTCATTCGCTGTTTGCATAATTAAAGTTGGCAACGACGATCGATCGGTTGCAGCAGATATTATTTGAGAGAGGAATGAAAAGTTGTTCGTCGCCGCTAACTAAATATTGCACCATCATATCGTTGCTGTCACGTCACCATCACCGTCTCCGTCACCGTAAGATGATGAATGATGACAAGTTGTTGTTGCTGTTGCTTTAAATTCTATTCGAATTCGAGGTTACAATCTGTATCCAGTTAATGAAGCTTATGAAGCAGACACAGCATGTGATACGGATCGTGTTGCTGTTGGTGTTGTTACTAGAGCCATATTTTTCTAATATTAGGTTTAGCAAAAGAGGTGTGGGGTAAACGGGAGACAGAGAGAGAAAGAAAAATATCGTAATACTTAAGCCGATTAATGAGAGATTTAAATTTTAAGCTGAGATGCTGAATGCAACAAAATATGATTCAATGTAAAAAAACTGCACCAAGAATAATCTTCTAGTTAGTAATAATAAAATAGCAGAGCGAAGGAGAGAGTATAGGGAAGAGAGAGGCGAGATAAAGAGAACAGAAAGGATAGCATGGAATATCACATAGATATGAAACGATGATACGTACTTTATCACTATTAAGTTTAGCAAACTAATCAAGATCAACTGAATCAACAAAACTCAAGCCTAACTGAATGGAATGAATTTATGACCATGAACAGACTGTGATCCACTGCTTATGGAAAGAAATATTTAAATTAGCCACTCTAAAAGTGACCCGATAGCGTCCTGAAGGCTTTCACACTTGATTCTCTTTTTTATACACAGTTTCTTGATCTATTTTTAGCCACTCATATTCAAAAAAGTTTTAAAATAGATGTCACTCATACTTGACTTTAATTAAACTTGCCATTTATCACTTTCAATATAAGAGGGTAGAAAAATACGTACCCGTTTGTCGTTCGTATCGTTCGATATCGCAAAAACGATATTCATTAATTAGCTTTGTATATGTGTTCATATGTATATAGACTTATTATATAGCTGCACATTGCAAGATTATCATATCAAATCTCTCCCTATCAAGCGTTGCCTTAGTGCCATCTTTTTTTCTAATTAGTGTCTCATGTTTTCTTTGATGTCACTTTTTTCAAACGTCTTTTATACAGATAACATACACTTCCAGTTCTCATAATGCAACTTTTCCTGTCTTTTCCATAAAGTTTGCCATCCAATGTAAATATTATTGATGTTGTTGTAGTTGTAGTTGTTATTTTTACTGCGCCAGCAATAAATCAACTAAATTACTTATCAAATTGCAGCAATACTCGTACTTCAAATATCACAGCAACAAGTTGTGTATGGATTATCTTCTCTTGTTGCTGTGTTGTGATGTTCTGTCGATACATTTCCCTGAGCAGCTATTATTCGCTCGCAAATCGCTTTTCCCGAATGCCAAACATTGCAAACAGGCACTTAACGTGTCTTCTTAGATTCCCTCGGGCCTTGCAGCTGCCGCACACACGCATCCATACGTATGTACATCAATTGGTACACATACGCCCGTGTAGCCTTGCATACATGTTAAATAACTCACAGAGCCCAGCTGTCGCTGTCGCTCTTCCTGTCGCTGTTGCTCTTCCTGTTACTCTGGCTCCTGCTCCAGCTGATGCTGTCACCTTGCAAACTCTTGAAGCAACATTCAGCCGCTTTTAGCCAGCCTCTTTTCCTTCCCAGCAGCCACCAATATTTTTGCATTAATGTCACAATCAAAGCCACTTGTTTGTTCTGGGGCCATTAGAGGCCCCAGCCAAACCTTTTCCACACATCAGCCACTGGCTGAAATGGTAACTAAGCCGCCTGAACCGAACAGCTTGGCAGGACACACGTGTTTAGGGTGATGTTGGCGGAACTCTGCCCCGGCCTGTCATGCACATCATAAAAATGTGCATGCATCCAACACCAAAATCGCTGCAAGTTATGAATTTTGCGTTGATTTAAAACAAGCAACTCGTGCTTGTTGTTGTGTTACTCGTAAATACGTGGAACGCATGCGTGCTTGTGTTGCATCATCGCTGCAGTGATCTGTGAGGTGGCCTGTGAAGCGACCTCGGCGATGTAACATGGTACAGTTAATTAATTTCCCATCTAAACTGGTAGGCATCGGAGCGTTGCTCTGGCTGTCCAGTGACGTCTAACGTGCGCCAAGACGACCGGCCGACCAACCGACTATCGGCGACGACGATGGCGATGATGATGATGTCCACTAACTAGTTGAATAAATAATTACTTCTAAGAAGTTGCAAGGGATCAGGTGCGTTGCGAGCAGGGACGTGGAATGCCGCAGAAGGAAGAGCAAGCTTTGCGTTCGCGTCATTTGACAGCCAGTTAAGCTGACGTCTACTTGTTGTTGCAGACCTCGTTTAGATCCCGGCTTTTGGCACAGCATGAGCTGGTTGCTAATCCTGCTAATGAAGCTGCAGGCTAACGCAAAGCCTGATCGGTGGCAGGGCGGAGCAGCAGCAACATTTTTGCGAAGGCAGCAACAATACTCGAAGCAACGAACACGTTTTGACAGCTGAGTAGAGAGAAGAGCACAACAAATGTAGAGCTATACAACAAAAATTATGCCGAATAAAACACAAATTTATCAGAGATGTCTGTCTGTCCATTTCTCCGTGGAACATTGTTTGAACAAATTACGAACAGAGACTTCATTGATTTAAATTGAAGAAAAACCCCCACAATTAATAATCTTGGCAAAAGGATTTATCGGTTGTTTGAGTACGAAAATAATTAATTTGGTTTAAACCATTCAAATATTTTGATGCATTGGATGCAGTTCTCTAAGGACAAAAGGTTTTTATTTTGACTTGGGTGAGTGACAGTTGTAAACAATGGTTTGGTGTGAGAGGTTTAGAAGTTATAAGATTTAGAAGATTAGAACCCAATTTACACGAAAGTTTCTGTTTTTTATTTAGCTTCGGATTAAAATTTATAATAAGGTTTTCTTTCTTATAGATATAAATGAAATTAAAGTATGTATGAAGAACATTCATGCCATGCATTAACTACTGTCTGAAATGACACTTTACACACTCTTTAGGACAGGACTTTATCTTAAATCATAAAGTAAAAGACTATATATTTTCTCTCCTTGTCGCTCTCAAATCTTTTCAAGTGACAAATCGTTAATTCCTCCAGTTGTTTAGGGTTGTCAAATTCTTTAATTTGACAAGCAATTTAATTGCGTTGGAGTCATGTCACAGAACCGACGATGTCTCCGTAGACGACGACTTGCTTTAACGACTGAAACCAAAAGCTTTTTTCTGCATTTTTGTGCCTTGACGCTAGCTGAAAATAGTTTGTTTACCATCGAATTCGACAGAAGATTCGTGCGAAAAAACGTGACTTTAAAAATTGACAATCGTTGTTTGCTTTGTTGTTATTTTTGTTGTTTATTTCCTTCTTGTTATGGTCCACACTGGCGCTGGTTAATGTTGCTATCGCTGTTGTAGTTTCCAAGCAACTGTTTTGGTAGAAAGGAAGCCAAGTTTTCGTTTTCCTCCTTATTGTTTACTTCCAACTCTTTAATTTTTCGAAATTGATTTCTTGTTAGAAAAAAGATCTTGCAACGACTTCTCAGTCTTTATCTAGTCAAACATCCAGGCAGTCAACTTGCTTGCCAACTTGGCCACTAGATTGCCGCTAGATTGCGCGGGTGTTTAAGGCGCTGTGATGGTGCTGTGCTTTAATTGTGTTTTTATTGTAGAGTCAAATGTTATCCATCCTCAGCTGGCTGTGGGTGGCTCAATTACGTCCTCGATTCTTGTAGATAACACGAACTCGATCAGAAATTCAATTAAAATGCAATTAAAACATGTCCGAAATGGTTTTGTTGATTTATCGTTTAAATACTCTATACGAAAGGTTTATGGTATAGCTGTATATAGCTCATTTTATCGAAAAATGGGCACTTGTTGTGTTTTTATAATATTCACAATTTCTTCATTAAGCTATGTTGTGAGTTATGGACTACATGCTGCACCGAAATTACCTGTAATTTACTGTAATTTTCTGTTCTTTAAAACACTATTCTATTCTATTGTATACTCGGTACGTTCCTGAAGTTCTTTAACCTTATTGAAGAAGTTCTTTAGCCACCAACAGCACCAAAAAATCACTCCTTTTAATGAAATGATGAACGGAAGTGTTTTTAGGTGCTTTTAAACTCTTAAGTGATCGTCATAAATTCTTCTTATCATCTTCGGAATTTTAAGAAACTTATCCTGAAGACAATCAAATAAAATTGTTCAATAAAAATACGCCTACTTTTTACCCAAGAAATGTCTCATTATGGATTGTTCTTCTTCTCCTTCACAAAACGAAATGCATTACAAACCTCAGAGAAAAGTATGAGGAGAGAAAAATTCATATAAATTTTAGTTATAAAAGGATTCGGTTACGGTAACTAATAATCAAAAAATACCAAACATATTAAAGCACTAACAATAATGTAGGTACTCAGCAATTCAAGGAGTATCAAGAAGGCAATACCGAAAGAAAAATTGACAAGAAGAAAGAAATAAGAAATTACTAAAGACCAAGAGAAAAGAAAGAACGAAAGAAAGCAATTTAAGGAAGCAGCTAAACAAAAAAAGCGATCAAAGGAACCTTTGAGAAATTACTTCAATAAAAGAACAACCATTGAACGATAATTTATTTGATGTTCTTTTTTCTCTTCTTCTTCTTCAAATCAATGATTCTTGCCAAGTCGAGTCGAACCTTGCTTTATAAAAGAACCTCTTCGAAGGAAAGCTAAGCATTTTACCTTCGACAACATAACTGATAATTTATGTCATTAAAAGACTTCCAGCTCTCCGAAAAGAAGAAGCCAAAAAAAGGGTTCCTCGCCAAAAACTGAAAGAATTGAAAACAAAGAAAAAAACAACACACAAACTTGAAAAGGAACCTTTAAAAGTTACCAAAAAGTACAAGCAATGCTTGTGAGAAAAGTAGAAAGCTCTGTAGCTTGTTGAAGATTCTTTTGGCTAAAAAAGACATTAAGTTTCGCACGTAGACCCAGAAGGTTGCAGCACTAATTTGGCCAACAAACAAGCAGCCAAAAAGGAACATTGAGCGCAGAGAACACTTAAATCAGCCGCGACGTGCAGGTTCAATGCACGTTTTTGGGCAAATTATGGCTTAATGGGACGAAGAAAAAATCGCAAAAAACAACCAGAACAAGAAATAAAAAAGAGTTCCATACAGTAGTAAAAAGGTCTTTTAGTTCCTTTTCTCTCCTCGGTTCGGATACAAGCCAACATAACTGCTTATTTGGACGATGAGCTTCGTTAAATAAAAGGATGTGCTGAGGTGATCAGGTGAAATTCTGTGAAAAGAATTAACGATCAACGATCTGAGGATCTTTTCTCTGTCTTTTTACTCGTCTTTTAGCATTTCGTACCTTTTGGATTTAATTTGTTTTCATGTTTATAAGCGGGATGGCAGGGATGCTTTAAAAGAAACTAATTAAAGCTTTATAATTAGCGAAAGGAATTCCTCGAAATAGTTGTAAAACATGTTAAACAAACTGCAATTTTATGGTGTTAACTTGGTCTTAACTTTACAAATACGGATACTTAATGCCATTTAAAAAACACGCAACAAAGCTTCAGCTTTAATTTTTGTGCATTCAAATTGGTCAGTTTAATCTATTGTTTGATCGTGGGTTTTGCATTGTCCATTCACGTATATTCTGTCCATTAAGAGTGATCCATTTTTACTTATTTTGGTATATTTCTGTTCTGTTCGACTTTTCCTAAGGTATATTTATATAGAAATCAGTTCTGTTCAGTTCATTCAGACTGATCTGCAGATATCCACTTTATCCATTCAGAATCTTTCTTGTCTATCAACTTTCACTGAAAATAAGGTTCTTTAGAACATTCAAATTCTTATCTTTCAGTCCCTTTAAGACTGATCTGATCTATTTTCTTAAATTTTCACTGATCCTTAGGATTATTTTGAAAATTTAGACTTTTACTGAGGTTTATTTGATACGCTTAACCTTCATTTCGTTCTTTAAATTCAAACTGAACTCGGTGCTTATTTTATCCTTTCAGACTAAACAATTACGATGACGAGAAAATAGTTTTCAAGTGCATACAACTAAAATTACGACAAAATCACTTTGAAAATTGCACAAACTTAATTTTATTGCTTTTTTGTTGTCTTGACATTACAATTTAATCTCTTACGAAAGTCAATCCAATTCAGTTCTGCTCCAATCCAATTCAAGCCATTTTCAGAACATCAATTTTAGTTCTTTAGCTCATAGAAGAACGATCACTCAACACCGTTATAACGCTGCATTTTAAATGACTGGCGCTGTCGAAAATTGGTCTAAAAGGAATAGTCATCGTCGTTATCGTCATCATCGTTGTCTGCGTTATTATTATGGGTCTTCTTGTTTTTATTGTTACAGTTGTTGTTGTTGCTGAGTACTCTCGTCCCGAATGGCAAACATAGATTTTCTACAATAACCGTTGAGGTTAGATAAGCAATAAAAAAACCCCCAACATAAATTAGGGCTTAAGAAGCCATAACGGAACATTATTCATCTGTAAAATTTGTAGCTGCCAACAAATGAATGAAGTGAAGAAAAGTTAATTTGGTAAATTGCAAAAAATTTCGTGGGCAAAAAAAATTGCCGAATAACCGGGTGGAATAGGCTAGAAGAGGAGGCGAAATGGGCCGAGAGTAGAAAGAGTGCAAGAAGGAGCGTAGGCGTGGAGGCTCAAACAGAATTAGTCAAGATTTATTACCTTTTACAGTATTTTTGAGGAGACAAAAGAAACTAAATGAGATGAGATGAAAGGAAAAACAACTGGAATTCGAGTAAAAGAAAGAATGGCACATAGTTAATAAATATAATTTTGAGTGTTAAATGTTTTTGTTGTAACCATAATAAATCAAACCGTTAATGAAGAGATGAGACAAATAAAAGAATCGAAGGAAGCCAAAGTTGCTTAAATGAAGAGTGGTGATTTAAGTTGATGTCTCGATTTTTGTTGTCGTTCTATCTGTACTTTTGTTCTGTTGTTCTTCTTGGCATTTTTCTAATTTTTTTTTTTTAATTATTGCCCAGAAAAAAGAACGTGCAGTAAAAACCAATGCAATCCTCCTCGCGAAGAGGAATCAATAAATCATTTCAACACATTTAATTTTAAAGCCATCAAAGCAATTACACGAACAACAACAACATCAGGCACACTTTTTTTCATATTTCCTATATGATCCCTTTTTACTTCCTTGCTATATGCATAAAATAAATATGATTTACAATTGAATTTGAAGCATGGCAGATTAATATAACTCCAGGCAACACTGTAAAAAGCAACAACAACTACGTACTCGACAATCAATAATAGCAACAACTACAATATGTTTTTTCCTCATAGTCCATTCCTTTACAGGATTTTTTTTAAAAAAAAAGGCTAAAAATGTTGCGACAAGAGTCAGCAAAATACTTTGAATCCGAACGACCCACGAGCCATAAAATAATTTATTGATTGCTTTATGCTGCATTCAGAATACGAGCAAAACATTGCTTGCCACAGAGCTTGCCTTCGCTAGCCCGAGGTTACGTGGTGTTAAAATATTGTATTTGTAAACATCTTTCGAGTCGGACTAACAGGTGTAGTCGGTCCCTTACGTGATGATGACGATGATGATTACAAAGTGCACGCAATAAAGAGGTGCAATTCTTAAGGAATGGATAAAGGAAAAGAAACCAGGGTATATCAAGTGGGAAAGCATCAGCAGCATCACTGATGCTTTGCAACAAAGTTTCAGCAACTCAACAGAAGCAGCAGCAGCAGCAGCATCGACAGCATTCATAAATTAAGACGACGCAGATAATCTACGAATACGATGCTTTTTTATTATCTTAATACGAGTCCTACGTGTACAATATTAACTGAAGCAGTAAAAAAAGATTGTAGATAGCATGTACGAGTATTTAAAAACAGCAATCAAAGGAAAAAATATTAAAAAAGGCGTGTGAAAAGAATACAGATTGAACTGGAAACAGTATTGATACACAAAAGTTGATAAACAAAAAGAAGATCAAAAACTGCTCACCAAGTTGAATAGTTAAAGGATTTTAGACATTTTTGAATATATTAAATTTATCTCTTACTAATTTCTGAAGTTGTTCCATACAAGACACACAAGAAAGGATGAGAAAATCTTTTCCCACTGATGGACCCTTCATCAAAGATTTGCTTTTACTTTCAAACCACGCAGCAGCACCTGATTTGCATAATTCAAATGCTTGAACGACGCTTCGAAGGAACAGCTTCAGATTCTAGGAAATGCAATACGCGGTCAGTCGGCACGTCTTGCGTCTTATATACGAAGAAGGAAACGAACTGGAAATAACGCACTTTATGAGAAAAAAGGGTGCAGAAAACAGTAGAAATCCTTACATAGTAGAGCTGCCGTCAAGCGGATTCGTGTCGCACGCGGCTTGCACAAGCCGAGCAGGGCAGCCAGCGATCCGCCGACCAACCAACTAAATAACTAACTTCGCTTAGTGAATCATGTGAAGCTACTGCTGAAGTAGCTAAAGCGATAAAATCGCAGCGTAGCAAAATAAATGACTTGCAATCTAATCTAATTAAGCTGCAAAGAATGAAACGAATTCGTATTAAGCTGAACAGCTGAACAGAGCTGAACTGATAGATGCAAAAATGATTGCGATTTCAACACAAAGCAGCACGTCTGCGTGGTTCCTGGGCATGCGCGCTGCGTCGAACGCGTTTGTTATGCGAATCTAACATGAAACACGAAACCCACTCGTTGATAAATAGACGAACAGGCGTAGATAAACAGGTAGATGGATCGATGGACTCGCAGTTGAACGAGAGAAAGTCACGAGAACGGAAGAGAAAAACATACCAGATGGACAAACAAATAAAGAAACAAACAAACAAAGAGACAAGCATACTAATAAACTGTCCGACAAACAGAGAGTCAAATATCCCGATAAATACATAAAAACAATCAGTTGAAAGGAAGCGAAAATCTGCCTGAACCACGCAACGGACGCCGATGAAGTCTTAGATTTATTCCACCATACAAAATACGCTCTTCTATCGACGGATGTTGTTAAAAGAACAACAAAAGCTCAGAATTTCATCGCATTACTGCTGTTTTTATGATGATCGCTGCTGTTGTAGTTTATTGCGTGCACGAACGCAACAGGCAACGCTCACGAACGAGCACAGATTCCACTGCGATTTAAATGCTGCTCTTGCACCACTTAAATCGACAACAAAGTCTACCAACACACTAACTGTTACTATTTCCATCAGCTCCTAACTACTATACGCTAAACTATTACTATTTTTACGCCTCTCTCTGACTTAATTTGGTCAATCAAGTTATGTAATTTTTGCTCCAACACCAAATGGGACGAGGGCTCGTAAAAACGGCGCATTTTTGTAGTGGCAGTTGTTATAGCACGAGGAAGTGTTGAAGTTGCTTTACGCAGAATCCAGCGTTGAAGGTGCGCGTACATTTTTGCGTGTGAACTCGATCTACTGAGCGTATAAAGAACCATAAATGTGGACAGCTTCAGATGCAGTTTTGTTGGTGTTGCTGTTTTTTTGAACCAGTTCTAATAATAATATAAAATTATGCGGTTTTCATAGATTTAAAGCCGGTTCAAAGACTATCGATGGGGAGGAGAATCAGCTCATCAAATACTTTACTAATTTTAATCGTTGCAGCAGCAAAAATATGTACATGTATGCAGTAGATGAGGAACAATATAGTAACCGAATTCCCACGACTCCGATGAACTTATGGAAGGTAATCGATTGATCTCAAATCGCTAACATTTACGACCAACATTAAACATTAAGGATCATTACAAATCAATGTCCATAAATCTGTATCCTAAAATGTGAACCGGATGTCAGAGATGTCAAGGCATTTAACAAACGTCAACAGATCAGCCACAAACATCAGCCTGCTTTCGAAACAAATCAAGAGAGAAAAAGAGAAAAAAATTTTAACGTACGATACTCGAAGCTGCTAGAACCTCTTTATTTCTGCTAGAAATTTGCCGTTGTCGGATTTTCCTCCATTTTTCAGCAGTGCCAAAGAAAAAAGTGTTGTCCAAAATTCAACAAAATCTTGGTTCTGTTTTTCTCTGCGTTCGACTTTTCGCGCCGATACGAAAATACAAATGAAATAAAATTTTATTGCTCCAGGGACAGGACTACAAATGTTAGCATTAGCTTATGAATATGTATGCTGCTGCCAAATTCGACGATATCCGCATAATTGTCGGTTAAGAATAATACAGAGAAAAGTATGCCAAGTGTACCGAATCGTATTCGTACGAAGCCAACAATTTCGTATGTAGGTGTATCGAACACCGAAAAACCAGGAAGCAATACAAACACACACCGCACAAGCTTGAAGTGGTGACATTTTTATTTTTTGTTTGCATTACTTCTTGATTTTTCGCCTGTATTTTCTTGTTTTCAATTGAAGATACCATCAAATGTAAAGAGAGGATCGACATGACCACACGGAAACTACTAACAACTTACTGATTCAGCTAACCACTTAACCATCTAACTAACTAACCAACTAACTGAGTAGCTTACTAACTAACTGGACCATTGTTCGTATCGGTTCGGTTCGATTCGGACTGCGTAAAGAGCACTTTAATCTACCGAATGAAATGCTATCAATTGCAAATAATGTGAAAATCAAGAGCAAATAATACTTAAAATAATAAATAATTGACATGGTATCTATAAATTTGTGCTACAATGCGTACCATGTAAGGAGAGAACAACGACAAGGACAACGACGAGGAATACGGCGACGGTATGTTAGAAGATTTAGTGAAACGATCTGAGTCAGTGACAAAATTAATGCTCCAAACGGCAAAACGTTGGTATAAATCAGACACAGATGGACGTCCTTGTAATGTAGTACAGTAGTTGTAGTTGAAGTTGTTGCTGTAGTTTCAGTTGTTGTAGTGTAGTTTTTGTAGTACTAGTTATTGTAGTAACAAACAACCTATAACTTAAGTCGAAGTTGAAGAAACTTATTTGAGGTTACATTGTTTTTTATGCTTGTACTAATTTTGAACAACAAAAAATTATTATTATAATAAATATCGAAAACACAAGAAAAAGATAAGAAAACTAACAGAAAACTGTAAATACCAGAATTTTATCGGCAAGAGTACATTTATAAGAATGAAGTATCAAACATTATTACAGTCTAATGAATTTTCAATTCTTTGAATAATTGTTATTTATTTAGACTCTCTGAAAGCACTCTAAAAGGAGTTGTTATCATTTCAGGTATTTTAATGTTTCATTAAGTAAAAAAATAAATACAAAAAATACAATTTTGAAGAGATATAAAATAGCCTTACAAACTAATATAATTAGGTTCTGAAATCCCTAATGTTTTGTTCAAAAGTGCTTCTCTCAGGTCATGAGATCTTCATTCTTAACTCCAGATATATCTATCTTATTATTATCTCTAATATATCATACTTATAAGACTAAATGGGAACTCTATTCCTGATTAATTTTTGAATTGAAACGTAACAAGAAAGATTCAAACCGATTATCAACCGAGATTTCGCAAGAACAACGCGAATAAACATAACACCTGAGATTTACCTTCGTAGTGTTGGTGTGAATAAGCATTTCTAATACTGTGTCTGCAGATAGACGTACTCGTACACTGATAAGTTACTAAGATTGAAAACCACTGATCATAGAGAACATCGAGCGATGATCTCCACTCAGCAATATGCAAACCACAGAGAGAAACAGATCGAAATTCGTAAGCTTGTTAGATGATGTTTGCTGTAATGTGAAAATCCACAACCTCTCCATCTAAGCTATCTAAGTATAACAGAATGCAAAACACAAAAAAAAAAACAAACTCAAAAATGGTGCACATACCACCGAAAAGCAATTTAGTTTGTATATCGTAGCATATCTATGAGTGTACAAGTTCTCCTTGGCCAACCACAAACTGTAACATTTCCTGTATAAGTACTATGCTAAGCAAGTAGTTGCTGAGTCGATCGAGCTAAGATGGCTACACTTGATCTGGTGGCAAGTATAGCACAAGAGGTTAGCGAAGGTTGAATTGGGAGGGCAGGGGATCGACTGGGGATTCAGAAACCATAGGAATTTAATTGAATTTTTCAATCGAAATGTTTGACATTTAAATGCAATCTCGAGAACACGAATATTCATACTTCTTCAACTACTTTAGTCTTTCAACAAGAACCGATCGCTTTCTTTTATTTTCATCTCTTCTCTTTTCAATTCAATTCAACAGATCGGCCAACTATTATCGCGCCAGCAATAATTGTGAACTCTCCGAAATGGACCGCATTACCTTGGCCGGTACGAGTGCATTCCAACCGCACGATGGCATCGATTATCTGGAGAATAACTGCGCCGAGGAACCCAATAAATTGTGCGAATTCAAACGTCTGTCCGGGAGAATTTTGAAGACTGTCGATTCCGTTTATCAGGATGTTGGCAGCATTGATGAATGCCGTGATCTGTGCCTGAATTCGCCGTATAGGTAAGTTGAATACAACAATCGCAAAAGTAGTTAGTAGTGATCGATGAACTGGAAAGGATGAACAGTACGATTGTGAGAGGAGGAGGAAAAGAGTAACTACATAGGTAGCGGATAGGAGTGAATGTTTCCAATGTTGGTAGTTAGAATTAAGAAACCAGCAACAAGAAGAACAGCACCATCAACATCTCAAAGGAGATTGCTTATGCGGGAGAGGGTGATGACGGAATGAGACGAACAATTTTATTGCTGTTGCTGTTGCTGCTGTCATGGGCAGCAAGTTAAGCCTCAAACAAGTCATAATTCAAGTGGGATATAAAACCTGTTGGTGATAATTAGTAACGCCACTGTTGTTGACTTTGGTAGTGTTATTTTGGCTTTAATGCAACAGCTGGCGACTGTCAATTCATAAACATGTCACGCAAGTGGTAATAACTCGGTGTTTACAGCTGAATTTTTAGGGTTGTCTCTGGGTTGTCATCTGTTTTAATTTCGTCCTCGGAAGATCCAAAGCAAGCTGAACACCACTTCGATGGGCTCAACACGAAATTCGAGTAAAAATTGTTGTTATTCATGTCACTAATGCTTTCTCTGGAATAAGTTCATTCAACGGTGTTGCCAACAACTACTATAAAGATTGTGATTTGTTGAAGAAAACCAAGATGGGGAGCTAATCATTTTCCCCAAGAAACGATGCACCAGCAGAAACGACTACAAGAAGGAAATGTTACCGATAAGATAAGATGTGGGTATTGAGCGCACTTAACAGTTTGAGTTGTCGTTGCTGCAGTGCGATCATGTTCTTGCTTAAAAGGTAAATTGTTTTGTGCATCAAGCAGTCAGAGAAAAACGTTCAGATGAGATGATGTTATGAAAAATATGTTAATTAATTTCAATATTGCTGGCTTTGTTTCTTGCTGTTGTTGATGAGCATCTCTGTCTCACTAACCGGCAGGTTTACATAGCGGTTAACCTCGTCGTCGCATCTGATGTCCGCTTCCAAGACGAGAGGCCTTGATTAATGGTGAAAACACATTAAAGGTGATGAAGGCTAAGTAGAACAGCCGTTGTTACCGTCACCGTCACCGTCACCGTCACCGTCACCGTCACCGTCATCGTCATCGTCACCATAACCATCACAGTTCACAAAAACTGTTGGTTACACATCCACTTGAGTAGAACTAATTGATTGAAGCCTAACTGATGACAGCAGAATGTGTGGATATTTAATGATCGGTATTTTTGACGAAAGATCAACAAAGATTAATGCAAAAAATACACAGCCTATGAAAATCTATGACGGCGAAATCGCGGTTTTAAAACTGAGAAATTAATTGCACGAATTCTATTCGGAAATCAATTTCTTCAAATTTCACATCACTTCAAAGTGATTTTGAGCAGGCAAATCTTAAAGATCTTGTACGATAATCTGTACATGAACATTCTCTTGCAGTATTATTTTTCATTTTTTTAATTCGTCGCATTCTCGTTCTGTTCTCAGATGTCACTCTTACGACTTCGGAGACACCGGCGACATGGTTTGTCGGCTCTCGCACCACAGCCGCGCTACACTCTCAGATGTACAGGATCCCTATTTAGAAGTACCCGAAGCTGCCACCTACGAACTCTCCTCCTGCTACAACGTGACCGTGGAATGCGGTGCCGGTGACATGGTCGCACGCATACGAACCTCCAAACTGTTCGATGGCAAAGTCTACGCCAAGGGTGCTCCGAAATCCTGCTCCTTCGACGTGACAAATGCACTCGATTTCGAATTACGCATGGCTTATCATGACCTCGAATGTAATGTGCGTCAAAGCGGCTCTGGACGGTACATGAATGACGTCGTTATCCAGCATCATGATACCATTGTCACATCATCCGATCTGGGTCTGGCAGTATCATGTCAGTACGATTTAACGAATAAGTCTGTGTCGAATGAGGTTGATCTAGGCGTTAAAGGCGACATTGAACCGGCGTTGTCCGAAGAGGTTATTGTCGATTCACCGAATGTCATCATGAAGATCACATCACGTGACGGTTCAGATGTTATGCGCTCCGCTGAGGTTGGCGATCCCCTGGCACTGAAGTTCGAAATCCTTGATGAACAGAGTCCCTACGAGATCTTTGTACGCGAACTGGTTGCCATGGATGGTGGCGATAATGCTGAGATTACACTGATCGATTCGAATGGCTGTCCCACGGATCACTTCATTATGGGTCCCATCTATAAGAACTCGCTGTCGGGCAAGATTCTGCTGTCACACTTCGATGCGTTCAAGTTCCCATCGTCGGAGATCGTACAGTTCCGTGCTTTGGTTACGCCTTGTATGCCGTCATGTGAGCCGGTGCAGTGTAACCAGGAGGACATGAGCGGAGAGCTTAAGTCGCTGAAGTCGTACGGACGCCGAAGGAGAAGGTCATTGAATGGAACAGGTGAGTTAGAATAATGAAGAAAAACAGAAATAATAGTCAGAGTTGTCGGCGGTTCGAAAAGAAAAGAAACCAGAACAGTGGTCAACTGAATTGGACATCATTTGTTTCGGGACAGGGTGAAGATCTACTATAGACCATCACTAACTCGGTCAACTTGTGCTATCTGTTGAACACAGTTAAATAGAGGGACTCTCCCTGTATTGAGAGTTCTAAGCAACAGAACCTTCATGAATCTCTGGTCATGCTTAGCTAATTTCTGTGTCTCGAATACGCCGTCGACAGTAATGATGACGTTTGTTTTGTGTCTTCATCTGCCACATAAGAGCCCTTTGATGATCTTTTTATTCTTTAACATTATGTTGTTCTTTTCTTTATTAATATTTTTTTGTTTTGTTCATATTCTTTCAGCAACCATCTTCACTGCCAGCCACGAGAGACGTACACGTCGTGAGACAACCAAAAAACCCAGTCAAGAGGATATGCTTTTGGTACAATCAATTCAGATCACTGACACATTCGGCTTCGATAAACAACAACAAACAAAGTCCAACAACGGATACGAAAGCAATGAGACGGTATTCATTTCAGGCGATGCAACCCAAGGATTCTGTGTTAATGCAATTGGTAAGTAGAAGTCAATTTGTGTACCTTTTACGGTTGTTGCTGTCTGTTCGATATGTGGGTTTTTATAACCAACATGTTGCAGAACATATTGGCAAGTGATTAAACGTTCTAGTGATCTTGGTCCATGATTTTGTAGAGTGGGTTTTGCGAAGGTGTGCAATCAGGCGTAAAGAACCCGACGTAATTGTTTTTGTTATTATTTAAGCGTATCGTTTATATGAGATCATACAATAGAGATAAGATGTGAATAGAGAAAGGGAGAGTGAGTGTGCGAGAGGTAGAGAGATAGACAGGGGCTAAGAGAAGAGATGAGAGGAAAGTATGAAAGGAAGAAGTGAACCCGATTCCACTAAGAAACAAAATAGTATGTGAAGAGGAACTTATTTGTAGGTTGCTACACCCAGAGAAAAACGCAGAACAACAGAAGAGAAGTTGTAACGAGAGAAGTTTGATAAAGGATTTGATTTGGAGTCTACCAAGAAATTTGGTGTAAATTCATTACGATAAGATATCAATATGGATAACAGACAGAATGAAAATAGACGATGTAAAAGTCATAATTTTGAATATTCCGTTTTTGGATTGAATTGTCCAATTACTTCGCCTAAAACTCATTATAACTTTTGCAGTGTTGGAATAATTCGCTTAGAATTCATAATACCTTTCGGTTTTTTCTCTAACTTTAATGAACTCTCTAACTTTTCTCTTTCTTCTTATTCTTTCAAAGAAAGTATTTTCGTTTCTCTGTCTGTTGTATAAAGCGCTTGACAAATTGTGAAGTACAGAAAGTGATAAACGAGCTCCAACGACAGTCATCGAGCCAAAGAATAGCAGAGACACGAGTGAGAAAAGTGATTTATGAGCCAATCTTTAGCGAGAGTTCAAGCAGAAAACAAATGCAATTCCTTTAGAAAGTGCTTTTGTTTTTTTTTTGGTTTTTTTAAATTATATACAAATATAGAGAATTTTGGAAAATTATTTACAAAAAGGTGATTGTTCATAACTAAACATATCCTTCCTATTCTTCTCTCCTCTTCTATCAGGTCTCATTGTTGCTGGTACCGTTTTCCTGCTGGCTCAACTGGCCGTCATATCGATCTGGACCTATCTGTACCAACGTCGCCGAAAGCAGCTGGCCTACGCCAGCGAGGGAGCCATTAGTACAGCCTCTAGCTATGGAGGTGTTCACAGCGGCTCATCGGCCAGTTCAACAATGGTAACGAGTGTCCCGAATGCGAGATCCGAATCCTTATGTAAGCTCTACGAAAGCGGTTTTGGAGGCCGACATGGACGTCAATTTTAGACATTTTAAACGACAGAAACGGAAGGTGAATGATAGAGACAGCAACAGAGACAGAGAAAAGACGAACGCTAAAAAAATAATAAGACCTTAAAACCACTTTATTTTTGCAATCTTGCCGAAAACGTGGAAAATTCTGGGAATATTGAAATTGAAAAAAACAGCCATCAGACAGAAGAGAAGAAGTAACAAAGTTGGGTATATTAAAAAAAAACGAAGACGGAACAACATAAAATCACAAAAACAGTGAAAACATGGTGCCGATTTTTAAAATAAAGGGCAGGATAGATTAAAAATAAAAGAATTACTTTAAACAAATAGCTTATTTTTGTGCTGAAAGCAGAAAAATGAGAGCATTTTTAGCTTAGCAGAAACCAGAGAGGGAGACAGAAAGATAGAGAAAAATAACAAATAATTAATAATAAAAAATAGTCTAAAACTAGTGAATTAAGTTTAATAAAACTTTAAAATTAAGCTTCGAAAAACTTTAATCATAAAAACAATTAAGTTTATTGCAATTTTCATAGAAGGGATAAACTTTTGAAGGTTTATAGTTTTTTATTAAAGAAACTCGATTTTAAAAACATTTCAGTTTAAATGTAAACATTTAAATTAAAAAAAATACATAAACATTAAACTTTAAAGCAACATTGAAATTTAAAAATTTTTTTATTAATATTTTAACTAAAAAGTTTAACATATTTTTAGCAATTATTTGGAAAAAAGGACGACTGAGAGATATATATTTACAATAAAATATACATATGTTTATATATATTTTATATTTGTAATAAATTTATAATAAATCAAAAATATAAAAACAAAAATTATAAAGATCTGCAAACAAATGAAAGAAAAAGTAATAAACTTCATTAGGTTTATATAAAAATAAAGTATTTATTAGGATAATTATGAAATACGTTATAGAAAAGTAAAGTACTTTAAAAGAAAAAAGAACTGCATTTAAAATTAAAGAAATATTTTTCACACGAAACGATTTGTTTTTTTATATACAACTCGTCTAAAGAATATGAATCGAATGCAATATAATTTTAATTGTTTAATTATAATGTTTAGTTTTACGTTTTTTTTTTCATAGGAAAAAAAAAATTAATATAATATTCACTTGTCCTTTTTTCTAAAGCTTCGCCAGGTTCTCTTTAAACTGCGTGATAAACTTCTTTAAAGAAAAATTGTACACCTTAAATTTTAGTTGATTTAAACAGTTTATTTTATTTTTATTATTTTATTTTAGTTATTTTTATTTTATTTTAGTTATTTATTTTTATAACTAAAGGTCTATTGAATTGAAATTCATTTTTTTTTTTTGTTTTTTGATTAAATTTTATTTTTCTTAATTTCCTAAATATTTTTATGGATACTTGCTGGATGATGTTGCTGTTACACAATAAAATAATAAAAAAATTTAATCATAGACGAATTTTGTCCGTTTTGTAGTAATTACATTTAAAATATTCTAATATTATTTTCTCTAATAATCAAAACAATAATACAAATAATATATCTTAATGTGCAACATACGAACGTAAACAAAATAAAATGTAATAAAATAAAATAAAATAAAATATTTTTATATTGTACTTTTCTTTGATACACAGAATAAAGAAATAAAATAATTAAATTTATTTGTTTTATTTTATGAGAATAACAATTTGACCCAAAAGCTAAGGACGCAAATTCTAAAGATTCAAAATTATATATAATAAATTGCTATCCTATCCATTAAAGGTTTAAAGAGTCATATACTACATGTATAGAATCTTTCAATAGAGTTGTGAGAATTTTACAGCTGCTGCCGCCAAGTGTTTTTTTTTTAATACATGATTTGATTATATTGAAAATGAAAGATGTGGATGAAACTGTTGGAAAAATCAATTGTGATCAATTCAATGAAATCACAACACTTTTTCTAGAAGAAGAGATCTAAGATCTTTCATTAAAAATACCCATCATCTCCACACCACCTCTAATCAAGCTCTCTGTCTTTGCCAATAAACGAAGTAAAAGTTCAATAAATTTCAATCACAGAATAAACAACAATAAACTCTTCAAATTAGGCTCTAGGATCTCAAATCAATTAAATTTGAATCTGCCGCAAGGTTTTAAAGTTTAATTAAAAACCACTTTGAATGCAATATAATCCAGTAGTTAACCACTACTACTACTGGCAGCCTGTGTAAACATTGTATAAAAACGAACGCGATCTATGAGAGTAGAATTCCTGCAGCAGGATTATGGAACGTATTCGCGATTCTAAATGTAAATGCAATTTTTCCATCTACGATGTACTATATTTAGATTCGTATAGCGCGAGTGTACAAAACTCAGCGACGAGAAGCATGAAATGCAGCTTCATTATCAACACAAACAACGGGGTAAGAACGATCTTTATCCTTGGCGTCATCAACATCGTCATGAGGATCGTGCTCATCATCACTTACCCTTAATCGATTGTCCGCCACCGTCCAAACACGTGCCCCATAATCGTTGGATGTTCCCAGTATATAGGAGCCGGTCGAATCGAAGTCGACCGAATTGATGCCAGCACTGCTGCCGCCAAGCACTGCCCGAGGCTCTATTGATCCTGGCGAACCGTCATGATGAGAGCAGATCAGATCAGTGCAGATCATAGTTGAAGTCGTACAGCAGCGGGCAAAATAAAGGAGATTCAAAAAAGAGAAAAAGAAACAAAATTAATAAAGAATTAAAAGAAGGTATAGGAGAAGGATAACAAGAAGGAGAAGATGAAGAAGAAGTTAGAGATTGGAACACATTAGCCAGAATTGGATGTAATAAAAGTCATGAAAACTTGAGCAAAGCGCGCAAACGCTATAAATTGGCGCGCGGTAATAAAAAGTACATCCGACGGCCATCACTTTCAATTAAGGAATATTAATGGACCTCATGTAGCTGTGGCCTGCTTGCTTGGGTTCCTGTGTAGCTCATAAGATAAAATGAATTATTATGCAGCCAATTAATTAGAAAAAAAAAACGTAAAAACACCAAAACAAACCACTAAAAATTAAGCCATTCTTTTAGCCAGTTTCTTTTTTACTATTAGCACTTTTATTCCCGCAAAAATAGATAAACCCCTGGCGCCCTTTTCCTACCGGTCGCTTACCTTTGCCGATGTCCCACAGCTTGACTTTGCGATCAGCACCGCCCGTGGCCAATAAGCGCTCCACCGGACTCCAACGCACAGCGTGCGATTCCGTTTCGTGCGCTTCAAATTTCATGAAGATGTTGGTAGGGCATGCGGAATGGTTGTAACCCGTGCCGAAGGTCTCTCCGATAGGGGGAAACATATCACCCAGCTGTTCGCCGCCACCAGCAACACCCGCTCCGCTGTTACTGCTGGGAAAAAAGCTTCCGCCCGCGTCACCGCCGTCTGCGATTGCGTCTGAATTGATTGGACTGCTGGAGTTTCGCTGTGCGGAGGAATTGGATGTTTCGCGTACGGCGTCTTCAAGGTCACGCTTTAATTTGTCCGAACGTTTTCTGAAAAGTGACGGCAGTCTTTTTCTAAATATTTAAAAATGGATGCATTTTGAGTTCAAAATAAAAAGAGACAGAAATATAAAGTAACAGACAGAGTGAGAGATTGTGAGACAGTAAGAGAGAGAGAGAGAGAGAGTAAGAGAACGAGGGAGAAAGCGAAGGAAAGAAAATAACGAACTGAAGCAAATAAAAGGTTTTCAAATTCTTTCAATTTTCTTTTCGGGTTGTTAATTAAAACCTTTCAAGCCGTTAGTTCTGTTGAACGTATGAAGGAACAGAAGCAAAAATGAATGTATTGGACATATGAATGACGTAAAATAGGTGTGAATATAGAAAGGCTTCAACAGTTACGAAGTCTTCGATGTATTCCATGAACAAAATGCAGGAAAGTCAGACAGATGAAGGATGCATTTATAATTCGAACGTGAACTTGATTGCCAAATGCCGTTTTAGAATGTGTCAAAGTCACAACGTTATAATCATTAACGTTATTGTCATTATAATGATTATTTTCAGTATAGTGTAGAAAAAAATTAGTTTTTCTATTTTTGCTTTTCATTTCTTATACATAAATATTTTTTAAAAAAATATGTTATATATTCTTCAATACATTTTCATATATTATTATAGAAACTAACACTTCGTTCACATATTTCCAAAGTTTCTAGAATTATCAATTTGTTTCATATTAACTTAAAGCGTTATTCAAAAGCGAAAATTGTTTATAGCACATTTTTTAAAGAACAGTAAGTATTAGCATAAAAGTAAAGTAAAGCATAAAAAACAGCACAAGCACGAAGTCAATGAAAATTGTGTTTTAAAAGAATTGTTCTATATTAAGCATGATGTTTCAATTTGAATAAAAAATATGGTATTAGTAATGTAAAAATTATTAATGTGTTAAAATCTAAAACCATAAAAAGGAGGAAATGCTTTTTTAATATCACCAGACCAAAAATAATAATGATGAAATTTTGATGAAATTTAGAACTGAAATATTAAATAATTTTATTTCTTTTAAAATTCACATAACAATGCTAAATTGAATTATTCAAGTGTAATAGGGCAAAGAATTTTATAAAAATTAATACAATATACCAATAAAAATAAAATGAAAATGTAAATAAAGTATAAAATATAAAATAAAAAACAAAGCAATTTTTAATAAAAATAGCATAAAACATTCCATAACAATATACAATATTATTCACCAAATTCAGAAAAATAAATCGAAACAATGATCGGAAACCATATAAACCAAAGTTTAATCATGTTGGAATTAAAAGTAAATAAAAAGAGGAAAAACAGAAATTGCACACAATCACAAGCTAAACAAAGTCACCCAAAACAAGTTGTGAGAAACTGAAAAACTTACTTTAGGAAAGTCTCGTTCTCTTCATTCAGCTTATCAGCATCCTTTGATTTGTAGCGCATCAACCGGTCCAATAAGCTGCGGTTTTCGTCCTGCAAACAAACAATATTAAAACTCGTGATATTTTAACAGGATGTTCACTAACTAACAAGAGTGACTAACTACTTTAGTTGTCGGTGATCGAATGATTTGAAATGAATACTTTTTCCTTCGTGACACACAATGTGAACCACGCAAAAAGTGCTTAGGGTGTGAAAGCCTTGAGAGCTGGGTGCATTTTACAAAGCAACACTTCTCTCCACCTCATTCAAATGTAATGATTCAATATCGATGAGTACAGTGACGGTACATGATTAACAGACAAACTAACTATTAATGCTGAGAACACTTTTGTATTGAACTTAATTAAATTCATTAAAATCAACTACAATTACATTAGACTATAGAAATCAATTATTGAATCAAATATCAGAACGAATTATTAGCATCGCCACTGAGCTACTTTAAAAAATTAAGAAGCCTTCGCTGTCCACCTACGACAGGGTCTATTAAAAGCATTGCAAAGTATTGAATGGCAAATGCATACACAACTATTCGCCATTGCCACTCCCTCAAGAACCAGAAAAAAGAAGCCAAGTGCCAATAGTCAAGAAGTCGAGAGTGAAAAATTTAACTCAGTAACCATTACTGACACTACAACAACAACAATAACATGAAGCATCACCGCGGAGGGGAGAAGCCCTTTAAAGCTCTTGAAAGAAGAGTTCATTCCGTCCGTAAGCAAACAGTTCAGTTGCCCGTCCTAATTTAGAATTCTTGCTCACACGAGAAATGATTAATGAGCAGTGGTTTAGCCTTAACTTACAACAGCATTCTGAAGAATTGAGCGCCGGGCGTTTGAAGCGTTGCTCCAGTTTTTATTGTCCAGGTTTTATTTAGGATTTCTCCTTTTTTTTAGTTGTTTTCCATTCACTCGCGCATTTGTCAAGAATTATCATGGCTATAAAATAAGTAGATACGCTCAAAGTACAAACGCAATAGAGTAGAAGAACGAACGCGTGCTCAACAGAACTTGATCTGCATTCAGCTAGAACTCGAAAGAACTTTAGCAAAGAAGGCTAAAATAACGACACAGAGAAAAATGTGGCCGCAGGACAAATGCGATTAACTGCAACATTATTCAGAATTATAACGCAATATTGAACAGAATGAGGAGGAATATGAGGGAGGAGGGAAAGGAGAAGAGCAACAGCATGAGATCCTGTCATGTGTTGTGTGTTTCATTCCATTAAAAACATTTGAGTGTATCGCGGCTGAATGAATGAATGAATGGCGACTACAAACTAATATCAACGACTGAGCGAACGAGTCGTTCAGTTGCCAACAGCGAAATGTTGGCGGCGTGCCAACGGTTGTTTATTTATTTAATTTTAATTTTCGTTCTTATTTTGGTCTTTGTCTTGTTTATTGAGAGCGAATTAATTCGATCGAACTGCAAAACTGTGCTTGATTTCCTTCATCTCACTTCAATTAATTTCATGCTCAGCTATAAGTTCAAGTTTAGTGGATTAGAACACTGACCTGCACAATGAAAGACCAAAACTAATAAGAAAACAGTCACGGAAAGAAATACAATCTTCAATCTCAAAATAAGGAAATTTTTAGTAAATAAATATCATAGTAAAAATATTTGCATAAACAACAATAAATATTTAATCAACAATAAAAATAAGTATCAGTGACATTAAAATAAATATAAGAGAAAAACAAAACGAAGAAATAATATTAATAAAAAATGAGATGAAAATAGTTCCTGATCTTATTTACTGATTACATGAGTTGATTACATTTAATCAACAATAATAATAAGTATCAGTGACATTAAAATAAATATAAGAGAAAAACAAGACGAAGAAATATTATTAATAAAAAATGAGATGAAAATAGTTCCTGATCTTATTTACTGATTACATGAGAGAAATGTAACACATTTCTTTTTAAAGACGTTCGTTATAAACTCAAGGAAAGAACTTAAAAACAAGAAATCGAAACAAGAGTTCATTGAAGAAAGAGGTCATGGAAACAGGAGTTCATTGAATCTATTTTAAGGATTTTTCTCCTATAGAAGAATAAAAGAAATACTTAACTTGACCGTGGCTCTTTTCTGTTCAATTGAACACAGCTAAAAGGTAAGAAACCTTTAAACCTTAGTTTACACATTAAGCTCAGTAAAACTAGAATTAGGCTATCAATAGAAAATAAGCCAATCGATCATAATTGGTTGTAATAATGTACTCGATCATTAGCTATAAATAAACATTCAATTAGTATATAATTCAAGCTGAGTGATAGTGACACAGTTACAACAGCAGCATACACAGCCCTGCTCCCCTCCCCCTCCCGACCCAGCAACTAAAATTCAACTGATAAACGATTAATTAAAATTCAACTGAAATAAGACTCTGAATTTATGTTGATAGGGTTTTGGTTGTTATCGATATTAATTTCGTTTTGTTTTTGTTCTTGTTTTCACTGTTTTTATTTTTTTTTATTTGTTCTACTTACCTACAATTATTATTTTTATTATTATCGTATATATTAATCCTTTAATATTGTATCAATTGTAGAACATATACATTTATATAAGTACGTACATACACATATAAATATACCTATTTAAGATAGATCGATGATTCGTGCACAATTATGTGAATGTTGTTGATGTTATTGTGGACAAAAGTTCCAATTTTGCTAATTAAGTTTATGTGATTAAATATTACGAATTTTGCCGCGATAAACTAGAATTTTATAATATAAACTTCTATAATTTGTTTCTAATCATTTTGTGAAAAATTGTTTTATCAAATCAATTGAACACGTAAATTTTTATAGAAAGCCGAAAAACTGAAAACTAAACAAAAAAAGCCGAGCATTTATTTAATGATTGAAAAATCTTTTCTTATACAAACGATGTTTTTTCAAATACATGAGTGACAAAGTTCATAAAACGTTTTGGAATTGATACAAAAAAAAACTCAAAAGAAAATAAATAAAAAGGAAAGGAAAATGTTTTGATAAATTTTGATGCAGATGTTAAAAAAGCAATTGATGTAAAGATTAGAAAAAAAAAACATTTCTTTTGGATTCTATGACAAACGATTGTGTTGTATTTGGATTTGAGTTGATAAAGAATAAAATGGAACGATGATGGAAATGATTCATTATGCAAAATCATCAACGAGAATAGAAATAAATGTATTTGTCTTTTTTAAGAACAACATCGAATAGAAAGACTTGAAAATAAATAAAACAAATTTTGACTTCAAATCTAAAATTTCTGAGACCGTCAATAGACTCTTGACGTCATGATTACCTCGTCAACACTTACCTGCACCCCGCGCAGTTTCTCTTCGAGAGAACTAAAGACCAGTTGCAGTGCTGTGTGTTCATCCAGCAACGTTGTGTTTAGTTTTTTCAACTCCTCTAGACTAGATTTCAAAAGCTGAACCTCTGCACGAAGGCTCTGATTGGTAGATCGCTGTTCCGCAAGACTGAAAAGAAACCAATTTGTTAGCATTTCAAAAACAGACAATCGCATTCTTCTCCATCGTTCTCATCGGCATACTTATTTTCTTTTTCCGTAATGATTTTCTTTTGTTTCTCCACTTTCAGGTTGAGATCCACGATCAACTGTGAGTTCTCACCCTTGCGTTTATGAAGGTCTGTCAACTCCTCCTGTTGAGTGAGGAGCTTCTTCTCGAGTGAAGCTATAGCAAGCTGAGCACCACCCACATCCTTTCCGCCTGTTGAACAAACGGCCATACGCAGTTGCTCATTCTCCACAGAAATCCTTAAATTGTCGGCTTTAAGCTGATCCACCTGATCGATCAGACGAGTATCTGCAATGGAGTCAGAGGAATTGAGCAAAGGGTAGGGAGAAAGCATAAGAGTGATGTTGTGAACTCGCACTTACTTTGTTGTATGATTTCTTGGAAGTTGGACTGTCGGCGATTCCTCTCAAGCAGCTGCGTTATAATACTTTGGCGCCATTCAGGCTCTTCCGCTGACATTTTGGGACCACAATCGTCAGTGCCGTCGGTTTCGACTGCTGTTTCTTTTTTCAGTTTTTATTTAACTTTGTCTTTGTATTACGTATTATTGGAATTCATATATAATGAATCAGTAGCTAAGATTGCACTCAATACAAAATCTTGATAATTTTTGTAAATAACTTGCCTCAAACGCAACAAAAACACACGAATCGCCAAAGTGAAACGCGATTTCTTTGCTGTTTGATTGTTTTGGATATTTTGACAGTCAGCAGGTGAACAGTGTTGCTAACCGATACAAAAATTATCGTAGCCAACAAGTGACATGTGCGCATTTAAGAACTGCCACTGAGTATGTTTATTAAGTACTAGAAACATTTTTTTTTATACAAAGATTACCGAATAGGATACCCTTATAGACTGGTTCCATAAAAATATTTAATCCGGTTCAGGTGTTTGAAAATCGATCAGCTGATCTAGTGTTTCCATACATAATCCGGTCCGGGCTGTCAACCCGAAAAGAGGAAATAAACAGCGGTTGTTTTGTGTTTGTTTATTTACGCAGCTATTTTTAAACTTGTGCATCGCTTTAATTTATAATACAATGAATAAAATAACAATAAAATTCAAAATTGTTGAAATGGACCATATCCGCCGCCATTTCCTATATATATGAACCGTTTTGCGGAGTTCGCGCAGGCCGTCAATGATTTCTTGCCAGAGGTCCAGCATTAATTCCGCCCTCATCGACCACAAAGTTCTCTCTGTTGATTTCTGCATCTGAAATAGTTAAATATTTGTTATTTATTAGATATTATACTTATTTAAATAAACATTTTACTTACGACATAAAACGCTAACATTTGTTTTGACATTTGGCAGAATAGTTTGGTGGCACTGTCTCTTTATCTCTTTCTAACTTATTGGCACTAGAAAAGGAGAAAGATAGTGCGTCTGCAATTCCGAACTTCGATACAGACTTGCAAATTAAAAACTGAGGCTAAAAACCAAAGGCATTTTGGTTTAGCGTTGGAATCGCAACAACAATTTCAAGGGAGTTAAAACAGTTTATTCCAAATACCTGGAAAAACCATTTTATGGAAACACCATATAAGGCATGATTAGTCGTACTTAGAACTTATAAGTTTCGTAGAGCTTGGTTGTGTACAGGTTGCAGGAGGTACCGGCACTTCTAGTGTAGCCACTAGTTGACCTAATGTTCGAAATTGGATATTTTTTTGGTTTTGTGGGATTTTATTTGATTAAATATAGATTGCAATTGCCTTCGATTGCAATCAGAATCAAAATTTCAGTATTTATATTTACATTATTTATATTATTATGGTATTTTGTTATAACAGAGATGATTTCGTATAAATTAATTGTTCAAAGAATATTATATTGAAATCCCATTAAACTATAAATTCGGCAAGCAAAGACGACATCTTCGAAATTAGCGTCAAGTTCGATCTGGCCACGCGTTTTTGCTGTCACTTGGTTCGAACTTAGCAAAATATCAAAATCGATTTGATATTCCCCTTGTAAGTATACTTGTAAGTACTTATAAGTACGACTGATCGGATACACATGTTTCCATAAGCTAGAAGTCGATTTTGACAGCACGTCAAGTTCTTCGAAGTGTTTATAAGAAAAAGCACTTAAAAGGATCTGTTTAATACTTAGTTCAGAAATATTATTTCTAGAAATCTACTATAAATATTTTAATATGAGGTTTACTAAAAATGTACTCAGAAAACTTATAGCTAAATCAATATTAATCTCAAAAAACCAGAGATTTTCATTTTAATATAAAAGCAAAGATTTTTTCCCTACATTTAATTGCTTTAATTTGTGGCAACGCTGCAGCACAAAAAAATGAGTTGCAACAATGTGAAACTAAAAAGTAGATACACACACTTTTCTCTTTTCTTAGTAAAAAGCAAAGACTACAAGACTGGAAACTCCTCTTATTTCGTGAGAGAGCTCAAAAAAATGTCCGTCCGCGTGTTCACATACAGTGTATGTGAATTTTATGGTGAAATTGCCGACTTGTTACAAGCTAAAACAGGCTATCACAAAGCATGATATCTGAAAAGGTAAACCGTTTTGCTTTGTTACCACACCGCCACAAAATGATGGGGTGAGTTAGTGGCAGGGATACCAATGACACAGCTTTATTTCTAATTATTTTTTTGGGTTTTAAGTAAACATTAATAGAAAAACTACTTTCCATTTATAAGTTCTAGAGGTTTTGACGATTTCTAAGCTGTTTGGAAATATTAAAAAGTAATGTAAACTTATTTATTTTTGTAATTTTTCATTTCTCTTTTATTTAAATTAAAATGTGTTAACACAAATAAATTTACAATTCATTTATTTAAATTAAAATTAATTAAACATAAACAAATTCTCAATTCATGCATTTTAAATTAAATTCGTTTAAATTAAAGACCAAAAGAACTAAAGTCACAATTCAGTAAATATTAAACTAAATCAAAGATCAATATTCAACAAAACATGTTGAATACGTTGGCATCTCTTTCGGCGAAAAATACGCGTGGTAGGTTAAAAACAGCTGACTAAATTTGTGAAATGAGTAATTTTTATGAATTTTAACTTCGTTTTACTTGCAAAATATTCAATATTGTGCAACTATAAGACTTAAAAAGATTTCATGTACATTTCTAGAAGCGTGCGTTGCTTTTCAAACTGGCTCCTTGGTCTTTTTTACGTATTAGAAAAATCATATTTCTGGCTTATTGCTGTGAAGAAGAACAAGAGTGGCATTCCTCTCTCAAAATATTTTGTAAACAAATTCCCGGACTGTCAAAATTTGTTCCCGAACTGTCAAAATTACATGCGTTTTGTTTTTGTAATCTACGACACCCAAGCCTGATTTCACCAACACATTCAAAGCGAAAAAAGAGTTTCCAGTCTTGTAGTCTTTGGTAAAAAGACATACACACTTCACGTCTTTGCTTTTTATTGATAAAATTCGTATTGTAATTTATATTAAATGTTTTTTATGTTATAATTAAAACTCATTAGTATGGTGGTGTAATCTATTAAATAAATAATATTACAACCCCACATATTCAATTGCTTTTAATTGTTTACACTAAAAATACAAATTATAAGAAAAAGTTATAGTTTTAAGTCATTTCATCAGTTAATAAATATCTTAAAATCAATGTTTAATATACATGTCTTGTAATACAATTAAGAGATTTTTAAAATCAATTAAAAAATAAAATTAATAATAAATATAAACGAATATAAAGGAGGGAAATAATATAATTGAATCAGAACGAAGAATTCAAGAACCAGAAAGAGTGTTGACTTCCGCCTGGCCGAAGTTCATATACCCTACAAACGTTTACTTAAAAATTAGGCGTGGCAATGGCCTAATTTTTTTCCTTTTCAATCTCAAATATCCTGTGATGACAGAGAATATTCGTGCCAAATTGGATGAAAATATCTCTATAAGTTCTCCTGTAATGGAGTTTTATTTAATTAGTGGGTGACCACGCCCATTTTTTGTGATCTGTTTTCATCAGAGACAGTTAACTTCTGGACAAAATTTCAACCGCAAATTCGTTCTACAAGCTGAGAAATTGAGCTATAAGCATGGATTAATTTATATTCAGTATAAAAAGTACCCTCATCACTTCGTGTGTAGGGTATAAAAACATAAACAAACAACATAATAAAATAAATCGATCTTGACGCTATTTTCGAAGATGTCGTCTTTGCTTTCCGAATTTATAATTTAATGGCATTTCAAAATGATATTCTTTAAACAATTAACAATAATAAAAAATATTTCATTAACATATAATACATTTAAGTGGTACAAATTTAAGTGGTAACCAGATGCGTATATTGAATACTTGAATACGCAGTAACGCCTACGCAGCAATTGGTACAATCGAAATTTAAAATTAATAAAGACAAGGCATGAAGACATAAGTTTCATTACCCCATTTCCTACCAGCGTTCGTTTAATCGAACAGCAAATTTGAGGTTTTTCTGGAACAATGGGTAGTGTATCCAGAAGATAATAGATAGTGTATCCAAAGAAAACCTCAAATTTGCTGTTCGAATAATCAAACGCTGGTAGGAAATGGGTTAATGTTATTTTCATTTTGTGGCTATTTTAAAAAACTTATGTCTTCCAGCTTTGCATTCAAGAATTCAGCAAACAAATTTTCAAGCTGTAGCTTGTGCTTATCAGAACATTTGGCATTTTCCAGCCTCTTGGCCATAACAAGGAAATGTTGCTGCGTAGGCGTTACTGCGTACGCATCAACCTGTTGAGAGCTTTTGTCGACCAAATCTTCTTTTTTTTTTCTTCAATTCAGCTAACGTGTCCTTTGGTGTAGTAATTTCCGCACTACTTGCTGTGTTGCTGATGATTCTATAATGTAAAAAGCAAAACATAATTTATTTTTCCAATAAAAATTAAAACTTACCGTCTTCTATTTCTTGCAGAGTCGAGAAACGACAAACGACCCCAAAACTCCCATTTTGGGGCCGGCGGCCCCGCACTTCCTGATGGAAGTCTTTGCTGTTTTGATTGGTACTTTCTATACGTATCGCGCATGTTTTTAAATTTAGTTTTTGCTAGTCTTCCTAAAAATAAAAAAAGAAAATATTTCTAATATTTGTTCCTGATTTTTTTTATACAAATAAGATCTAAGTTTCAGCCTATGGTTGCAACTAATGCAACATTCCTTATTTTATTACCTTTCTTTAACAAAGATAAAGAAAATTATATTAGATCTTGGGTTTTTCCAAATTTATAGCGGAAATCGTGCTGCCGGCCAACCCTTTTCTTTTTTCTTAAAGATGTTTTTTTCCGCTAGAGGCTATAGGGATCAAATAATATAAAAAAAATAAAATCTTGCAGGTAGCTTTCCTTTTTTTTATTAAATTTTGCATGAGTAATGAAATTCTACTAGTGCGGCTTTTTTTGGCCATGGGTGTATATTGCTCTATTTTCGACCACGGCTACTTTTATAAGGTACCTAACAGCGCTCTCCTAGGCAATCTTGGTTTCCCCCCAATTCAGGACCGAGCCCTTTCCGGATCGCGTCAAACCGACGTAGACCTTTGGTACACACAAAACTGCATAAATGTACATATAAAGGAAAATACAATTATTACTAATGTTTCTAAATGTAAATCTATAAGGCTACATATACTCGTATGTATATATTACACTTATGACTATACAGATATACATAGTAGTAGTTTTATTTTTATAAAGATTAATATTTAGGCAATTCACAGTTCACCCTCATAAGTTATGAAATACTAAATTATGACTTCGAACTGTGAACAGTCGCTTTATAAAGTGTTAAAAATTTTCCTAATACATACCTGCGAGTGTTGTAATCGTGCTAACATAGTTTTTCGTACAAAACAACAAAAAATTTCTTATGACAGTCATAAACTGTTTTAAGTTATGACAACTTATGACTTATGACGACTTATGAAGGTAACTGTGAATTGCCTAATTGTTTTTTTTATATAAAAACATTTAAATTGGCAGATTTTCTTATATTATATATGCTCACGTTCTGCTTCTGTGTACTTGCTTGGGATTCTTTTCTCCGTGAATCTCATGCGTAAATATCTTGTTTGTAAATGTAATTTGGTTCATGTTCCTGCTGTAGGACTGATTGGTGTCTGAGAACTCTTCAGTTCTCCACCTCAGGTTGTCGCCGCTGCTACTGCGAAAATTCATAAACAGGCCCAACAGGCGCAGGTTTGCAGTACAAACAAGATATTTGTTCCACAAAAATTTGTTCTCGTTTTTTTCACAAAAAGTAAGCTGTGAGGAATGCAAAAGACACTGCACGGCGTTAAATGAAAGAATGGAAAAATTTTATGTATAAAGATTTATGTACTCTATGTTGTACAAAAAATAGATTAGAAGTGATTACTAATAGATTAAGAAGAAAGCGGAATCGAAAACGTAAATTTAATTTATCGTTTAAATGAAAACGTTCACAAACACACTCTCAAGCTGTTACACGTGCATGGATTTTAGGGCGGCATCATTATTTGTCGTGTGCTAGTGAGTAACTTTATCGGTTTTTACTTAATACGACATCATGATGCACCGTGTGTCTATCTACACTGAGTGCAGAATTTTCCGGCGAGAAAAGAAAACGCTTTAAGTAATTGAAAAATGCCGTCAATTTGAAAGTCGTTTATTTCTTGGATTTTGATATTTGACCTTTATGAACTTTAAACATGTTAACATGGAAATTTTAAAAACGCATTTTCTACGTATGTACATGAATTTCTATGAATTTTACCGTTTTCTAAATTATTTTGCAGTTAAACAATTTAAATACTTTTACATTTACTTTATTTAATTTTTTTACTAAATAAGTACAAAGAAAGGTAGTTTTATTTACAGATACATAGTAAATATTTTAATTAGTGTATCGGTTTAATTTCTAGTTTGAGATATATTCATAGACGGTCACAATTTAATTTATTGAATCCCACAGATTTTCCAGCCCACGCTCACGGCTCCCGCTAAAATCGTTGCTTGCCTTATTATTTCTATTCACTTTATAAACGGAACAAAAATATTTCCGTTCGACTGATGAATACATTATAAAAAAACGACGACTTCTAAATCTATATGCGTATCTAATACACGAAATAAACACGTAAATCAACAAACGGGTGACGGTACTTCGTCTGAGACCGAGAACAACACGTTAAGAAATATTTTTTTTTTTTTCTACTTGATTTCTTTGATGTGTTTTTGACTGATGACTAAAAATAGATGAAAACATCAGAAAGACGTATATGTATGTAAAACATTTAGAAAAAGCTGATTCATGGCATGAGAAAAAGACAGACGGTTCTCATCTCTGAATCTCACGCACTAAAATCAATCTAAATAAAATGTGAGCAAATAAGGTGAAGCGAAGGCTCAGATTTGGAGGCTTAAAACGTGTTGTCCGAACGTAGGTGTTGCTAACAACTAAGAAATCCGTATACGATTGGAAAGAGAGAGAGAGAGCGAGAGAGAGGAAGCAGCGAGTTTTAGAAGTGAGCGGAAAAAAAATAAATAACGTCATCGTGTTGTTAGCTCAGAGCTCGACTTAAGATCAGAATTCGCAACAGCCAAGCAGCCAGCGAGAAGGCTGAGTTTATTAATATTTAATAAAAAGATTGCTCGTTCAAAAATAGTTCAGTCAGGTTTTGAAACTCGGTAGTGCTACACGTATTCCAAAAAAAAAAACAAAAAAAAATAAATCAACATCGACATTTCTCGACTATGTAAAAGTAACGGATTAAAATAAAAATCCTAACTAAGATCGTCTCTCGTGAAAATCGTATCGAAACAGTTGGTCGAAAATGCCTCTAAAGAAGTCTATTCGGCGCGATGAGGACGAATATATACCCATCAAGTGTGAGGGATGGAACGGGAAATTCGCGTACAACCATAGCGGCGACGTCGGTGCGGTTGGCGACATCTCCCGGGTTCGTCGATATAATCAAAACATCACCAACTCCTCGAACTTCTATGGGATCAACACGGAGCCCATCATTTTGCCGCCCAGCTGGGATGGAACATTCCAGAGAAGTGGCGAGACCTACATGAAACCCGAACGCAATCGTTCCGATGACTCCGAATACTATAAATACAATACGGAGCCGACAGTGTTGCCGACCACATGGAATGGCGAATTCCAACTTGACCCGAATGATGTACGCATCAAGCAGGAGCGCAATTTCTCGGATGCACGCGACTTTGCTGAGGCGAAAAGATTCCGGATGGTCAGCAACTAGGAAAGGGCGACAGGTTAGGGAAGCGACGGACACGGAGGCCGAAGTAACGACTTAATAGCTATCGTCAAGGATAATGATTCAGGATCACACGAATTTTTTCTTCTTCCTTAAATTTTTTTTAAAACTCATGCAAAAATAAGCATGTTTTAACCGAGTTACTTACTAATGATATAACTAAAACTAACTAAAATCCTTTTATAAGTGTAATGAAAAGTAAAGTAGGAGAAGGTTAATAGAGGTCACATAAATTTACACATACATACATATATAAAGATGCTACACACATGGATATGATTTTTTACATATATATGTATCTTTTAATATAACATTTATTGTTGTATTATGTCAATCAAAGAATTATTTGTATTCAAAAGTGTTGCAAAATAATAAAGAGTTTTCGTGAAACAAAACTTGTGTTTCGATTGTTTTTTAATCGATTTCTATTTTACTGAACTTCAAGCAGTTCGGAAATTCATCGAAGTTGATACAAAAACAATGCATCAACACGTCGATGTCATCGCCACACAGCAACTCGGTGACTGTGTGGGCGGCAGTTGGGTTTGTTGTTGTTGTTATTTTTCTAGTGACAACCGTATTTCTACTTACATTTATTTAGCATTTATAAATAATGGGGGCCTGAAGCAGTGTCTACACACCTGTGTTTGTCCAGAAAAGCAGCTTTATTATTCTATGCACTCTCTTCGTCTACCTTCGTCACTCTTCGAGTATCTTTGCGAATTGCTTTCACTAAATATAGCTTATTCTGTTTTGTTTCAACCCATTTTAAGAAACATCTTTATTATTATTATTATCGACGTCTTTATTATTTCAACTACGTCTTTCTTAAATGCAATAAATAATCCTTATGACTTCAAATTTCTTTGCAGCTACAATGATAAAACAAAGTTAAGAAAACAACGAAAATACTGAAATTGAGAGTAAAACAACAATAAGTATAATAATAATTCAAAAATAATATTCACATTAAATATTACCACTCAAACTTTTATCTTTATATAATTAAGAGCTCTTTAATGAGTTCTTTAATCAGTTCCTCCAATAATTCTTCCTTTCACCCTCTTTGCAAGTAGATAACTCTTAATATTAATGCAATTCTCTCTTTTTCTCCCTCCCTCTCCGCCTTTCTATGTCCCTCTCTCTCTCTCGGGAATTAATAACCGAATTTTTTCAACAATTTCGTGCTGAAACTGAAAAACCTTGGACCCAGGTGCTTTAAATAAGTGCCGGAAAAAAGTTCTGCACTTCGTTTCTACGCAAAATTTAATTATAGACTCACCTGAAATAAAATAATGATTAAAGAGAAGGCAAGTGAGACAAAATACAACAACATGAGCCACTAAAACAAATCGTTAGACAAATTATTTGATAACAGTTTAAAGATTACGACATCGATTATGTAAAAACCAAGAAAAAAACTAAAGTGAAATATTATAATTTTTATTGTTTGAAAAGTAAATAGAACTCAAGGAAAAAATATGAAATAAAGAAATAATATTTATTCTAACACTCGTATTATAGAAACTAATGTTTGCTTCGGAATCGCCTCTGTGGAGACCTTCAAGGAATCGGCGATTTGTTGGCAATAAATCAGAAATTTATTCAAATCCTGGGTTTATTCAAGTGCACGTCCGCAGATAACGGTAGTTCTAGAAAAATTATTCATATCAGCTACAAACGAATTCAAATGAGGAACACTTGGAAAAATTCTCAACTGCTTGGCGGTCTTTTTTGCCATCTTTAGAATGGCCTCCACTCCTCTTCCTCTTCTACGTAATAAATTTCGCGAATCACTTGACTGCTGAGTAACCTCGATTTCTTATCAGACGTTTTATTGAGCGTTATGTAAACATCGCTGAGTGAATCCCGGTAAAAAATTGTTTCTTGAAATACGGCGTTGATCAGTAAAGAAAATAGAGACAGAGAATGAATGTGTGTGTGTGAGAGAGAGAGAGAGTGAGAGAGTGAGTTCTTTGGACTTTCGCGAAACATTCTCCCACAATGTTGGCGCTCAGTAGGAAGTTCTTTCGAACAAAAAATAGAGCATGAAAAAACTCCACTGTACCCAGAATAACTCTCCAAGAGTAATCTTTATAGTACAATAGAATTTTTTTTAGATAATAAGTAAGTTTTTTTGTTGAACCGCGATAAAAATTGTGTATAAAATGCAAAAGATCAGGCCGAAAATGTGTCAGTTGATCTTGAAAATACAAACGAGCGAAATGACTACAAAGTGGACGCTGACAGTCGTCGTTCTGTGCTGCTACTCGCTGGCAGGAATTAAGGTAGGTAACCCGTAATTGGCAACCGGCAGCCCGTAACCAGCTCCACAAGAACTTAGGAACTTTATAATGAATCTCAAGGACTCTCAAGCAATCGTAGCTTCCTTAATTTTAGGCTCAAAACGCCATCGCCCTGGCCTCTGTGGGAGACAACCAGAATCTCACTTTTACCTCAGCCATCGACGATTATGTGATCCAAAATCAGCGCCAGTACGCCGCCAACATTCTCGCGATGGAAGCTGCGTTGGCCGCATACAAGTCGAACTACGAGAAGCAGCTCGCAGTCATGCAACAACAGTCGGATCTCCTCGAAGCCAACATGCTGGAGGTCGACAGGCGCCTGGTTCCTCTCGAGACGATAAACGAAGTTACCAAACACTGCGTACAGAAGTACAAAGGAACACTCACTACGGTTGCTAGTGTGAAGTCCGGCATCGCCAACTGTGTAGCCTCGGCGAACAACGCCTACGCTAGCATCGTGTCGCCCGCCACCACCACAAAAATCAACCTCAACAACTGGTACAACATTCAGCTGGTCTCTTTGATCAGCGAGTGCAAACGCAAGAATGCTAACTCACAGCTGAACTACACCATCTGTATAACGCAAACGGTAAACAGCAGTTCAAAGCATTTCTCCCTTTTCCCCGAAGAACTGCTCCCAAGATTCATTCTATTTTTCCCGAATTCGTAGATTGCTACAGCGGACTCTGTCACCATATCAAATCAGAAGACTTTCAACTCGCAGATGCAGTCGACGACCTGCACAGGGGACAGTCGCACCAGCCAGGCTCTGGATTGTACCTACACTATCGTCTATAACACTGTCTCGCGGATCGGAGAGGTGAATCGCTTGATTGACAACTGCAATCAGGGCAAAGAGTTCTGTCCAATATGTCCCCCACCCCCTCCTCCAACAAGCGTGCCAGACAAGAGCAATTTCTGCGCAAATAAAATTTCCTTGGATGACACTTCGGACATTTTTGCAAATGAAACCATCAAGAATCCTTTCTACGGATTGAACGCTACAGTGCCTTGTGTACTCGTGGACTTTACACTTTAAACTTAATTTTAGTTAACTAGCATATTGATTTTTCTTTGACGTATTCTGAGTTATAAGATTCTTCATATAAAATATTAAATGAAAACTTGTTCTTTGATGCAATTCTAGCAAAATAATTTTACGGATATCCTATTACCTAGCTTTTAGCGCTACTCCTAAAAATATGCAGCACATGTTTAAGTGAAGTCGGAATTCATAAAAATCACATCGAAAGTAGAAACGTAAAATTGAAGGGAAAACCCATGTGCTTTTATTTTATATTATGGATATGGGAGTCCTCCCGATATGGGAGTCTTAATTGAGGGGCTGCGAAATTCATGTATGACACACATCCAATATGCTGAAACTATAATGCTATACATATCCCTAACTCAAATAATTTACTATAATAAAAACGTTTTTCCAGGAATGAATCAATTAACCAAATCAATATATTAAAAATGCGAGACATTAAATTAGTCCCATGGAAATCTAACTCGAATCAATAAGTAATCCGATTTCTTATCGAACTTTTTATTGAAGGTGCTCTATAAGAACGCGTTATCGAATTTATTACGCACACGCGATGGTAACACAATTAGAAAAAACACCATGTTACCACTATTGTCATGCTGCCAAGAATAACTACTCAATAGTAATCCTTTTGATTGATTTATTATATAATAAATAATATTTTTATCTCTAAAAAAAGTTTTCTATAAAATGTGGAGAATGGGGCTAAAATGTATTAGTTTAACTTTAAAATGCAAACAAACACAGCAACTATGAAGTGGGCTCTGTCAGTTGTCGTTTTGTGCTGCTACTCGCTGGCAGTGATTAAGGTAGGTAACCGGATTCCGGTAACCAGTCGTTGGCCAAATCTCAACAACTCTCATGAGATGGATCCTTCTTGATAATTAGGCAAAAAGCACCGGATCCCTGGGTAACAAATCGCATGTCGATGACTACGTGAAGCGGAACCAGCGTCAGTATGCGGCCAACATTCTCGCGATGGAAGCTGAGTTGGATGCATTCAAGTTAAACTACGAAACACAGCTCCAAATTATGGAGCTACAGTCGAAGCTCCTGGAGGATAACATGCAAGAGGTCAATAAAAACCTACAAATCTTCAGCCCAATGAGCGAACTGATCGGAGACTGCGTACATAAGTACGACAACGAACTTGCCACTGTTTATAGTGTGAAGTCCGACATCGCCGGATGTGTAGCCTCGAGGAACAGAATCTTCGACAACATCGTGACTTCCGCTAATACCACCATAGCAAGTCTCGAATTCTGGTACAAGGGTAATCTGTCCTCTGAGATTGACCAATGCTATAGTAATAATTACACCGCGTCGCAGGACATGGCCATCTGTATAACCTCAACGGTAGGGAACACTTTCGGGCTTTCGCTCTCCCACACTAACTATGTTTTGTTTTGTCTTCGCAGATTGCAACAGCGGATTCTGTCACCGATTCCCATCAGAAGGCTTTCAACTTCCAGATGAATGCGATGAATTGTGAAAATGGCAATGAACTTCTGGACTGTATCTACACCATCTTCTACAAAACCGTCTCCCGGATCGGAGAGGTGACGCAGAAAATTGACAACTGCAGTCAGGGCAACGAGTTAACGTACAAAAGCAACTCTTGCGAGTTTACAAGTTCGTGGAATGGATCTTCCTTGACATTTTTTGGAAATAAAACACTCAAAAGCCCATTCAACCCGAGCAAACCAGTTCCTTGCCTTCTCCTGAAGTTTGATTCTTAATAGAGGGTTAAATTGAGTATTAAATTAAATTGTATGTGTATTTTTAAAGGACATGTTAATAAAAAGATATTCAAATTTTATTCAATGGTTTAAGAATTTCCTCAATCTCAAATAAATGAAATAAATTCAAGTCTCCATTGTTGAATATAATTAGAGTTTTTTTATATACTAATTTCAATAAAATATGATTTTAATTAATCTGGAAATATTAATAAAATTAAACCCTTTGATTTATTTCTATAGCAGAAATATAATAAAACCGCGCTCTTATTAAAAATGTTCTTTAATAGAGTTTCTTAAATTTAAGAAAAATTATTAGTGAAATTTTAATTACGATGTTTTATAGAACTATAATTTAATTTTAACTTTTTTTATATTTTTAAAGTTTTTTATATTATAATATAAAGTTGACATTTCAAACAAAAGTTTAATTCAGGCGACAATCTGTTCAGGTGACAGTCAAACCAGCCATTCCCTAGATTGCACCTTCAGCATCGTCTCCGACACCGTCTCGCGGATCGGCGTGGTTACTCGTCTGATTAACAACTGCATTGAGGGAAAAGAGTTTTGACCAGTCTGTCCTCCGGCAGACGTGGAACATCTTCAGGAATGTGACAGTGTTCGCTTTGCGAATCCTTTTTTGGGTACCCATAAGTTTCTTGCAAGACTTCCTCGATCACTCCTACCAGGGAGGATTCGTCAAAGTCAACCGGATTAATGAAATCCGACCCGGGAAAGAACTTGTTTCGCTTGACTCTTCAATGTTACTAATATTACCAAAGTTTCTTGAACTATTCTCTGATATTGGACGGAATTCAAGAAGTAAGCCCACTTATTTTGAAGTGAAATAAAATAAAAAAAAACATAATTTTGACAGTGTGATATTATATAATAGTTTTTAAAAATGAACCCGTATATTTAAGAAGAAACTCAACCGATTTGTTTATTGTCTTGTTTTCGATAGTTTTAAGAATTTCTAGATCTCAAAAACACAAATCTTCTGTATAGAAACACAAAATCTCCAAGAAAAAATCGATTATGGATGATGTATGTGTATCGGAAGAAGACAATCCCTAGCAGAATAAATAACATGCATACATGAAAAACTAATATACATTGAGCGACATTAACGTATGTCGAAAAGCCTTTCTACATAGATCCTGATTTGTAAGTAATCATGATCCCCCATTCCAGAAATGACATCACTCCTTCACTAACCATTTCCCTACCCCTTCTCTTCCTAGAGAACCTTTAAACAATATTGCTCTATCTCTACATAAATTATAATTTACTATTATAAAAACATTTTTCAAGGAATAAATCAATAAACCAAAGCAATAAATTAAAAATACGAGAGATAAAATTAGACACATAGAAATCATATTAACTTCGAATTCAAACGAATTCACTTCTGCACGTCCGTCCTTCGTTGCTAACTGGAATCAATGAGTAATCCGATTTCTTGTCGAACTTTTAATTTAAGGTGCTCTAAAAGAACGCGTTATCAATTTTATTACGCACTCGCGAAAGTAACATGTTACCATGAAAAACACCATGTTACCACGATAATCAGCTACCAAGAATAACTATTCAAGAGTAATCCTTTTGATTGACTTATTAGATAATAAGTAATTTTTTATCTCTATTAAAATTTTCTATAAAATGTGGAGAATGGGGCTAAAATGTATTAGTCAAACTTTAAAATGCAAACAACTATGAAGTGGGCTCTGACAATCATCGTTTTGTGCTGCTACTCGGTGGCAGTGATTAAGGTAGGTAACCGGATGCCGGTAACCAGTCGTTCATCAATCTTAAGAACTTTTATGAAACGAGTCCTTCTTAATTATTAGGCAACAAGCCCTAGATCTGTTGCCGCTGTGAAGTATATTCAGAACCTTGAGAATACCTCGCACATCGAAGACTACGTGATCCACAATCAGCGTCAATATGCGGCCAACATACTAGCGATGGAAGCTGAGTTGAACGCATTCAAGTTGTACCACGACAAGCAGCTCGAAATCATGGAACTACAGTCGAAGCTCCTGGAGGATAACATGCAAAAGGTTAATAAAAGCCTAGAAAAGCGCAAGGTAGTAAGTAACTTGATCAAAGGCTGCATACAGAAATACAAAACACAACTCGCCACGGTTGATAGTGTGAAGTCCGACATTGCCAGATGTGTAGCCTCGGCGAACAGCACCTTCGACAGTGTCGTGGCTCCCGCTAAGTTAACCAAAATAAGTCTCGAAAAATTTTACAATAATGAGCTGACCTCTATGATCAGAGATTGCAAACGTCAGAAGGTTAATGAGCTGAACTACACTTCCTGTGTGACAGAAACGGTAAGTAGCAGTTTACCCTTTCGTCCTGAAGTACTCCTTCCAAAACTAATGTTTTGTTTTGTTCTGACTTTGTAGATCGCCAGAGCGGATTCTTTCACCACTTTGTATCAGAAGATTTTCAAGACCGAGATGGAAGAGATCTACGCCGCTGAAAGCCAATCTAAGAGCTGCAGCTTCTCCGACGTACATAAAACTGCATATAACACTATGCTGCGGATCGGCGAGGTGACGCAAAAAATGGACAACTGCAGTCGTGGAAAAGAGGCACACAAGAGCAACATTTGCCAATATAAACATACCAGTAAAGTATCTTCAGATTTTTACAAAAAGAAAACAATCGAGAATCCCTTCTACGGTATCAAAAATTCAATTCCTTGTTTACTCTTGACGTTTGAGAATTCCTGAAAATAATCAATACTTTTCAATTAAATTGCACGTTCTTCAAATAAAATATCAATTTATAAAATACTAAAAATATATTCGTTACCATTACTAATGCTGACGAAGTACCTAAAACTATTCCCTGGTGTTTTTAAGAGCAGATATAGCTTTATTTTTTTACAAACATCGATCTTATTGGATCAATTATATAAAAATAGTGTTAATAATTCAGTGTCTATTCTATATGTTTGTACCTTATATATAATAGATTTATCTTTAATTTAAAATGACAAAATATCTAAGATAACAAATATAAAGAAGTTACCTTATATTAGTTCGTCCCGTCGCTGTTGACAGGTGCGTTTGCTTCTACGACTACCAAATTTGTCTTATTGGGCTTTTTTCCATTCTCTCTCACTCTTCTCCGCGGAGAGAATGTTGGGAGAGAATGGAACTATTATGTCCTGTATCTGAATGAAATAATATTTTAATAATAAGTCCTTATATTATAATATAAAATATTTTACTTGTATTTATTTTTCATTCAAACCAAATTTAATCATCAACTTTCAATATTCAGTTGAATGACTTTTCAAGAAATTCCATCATTATCAGTCTTCTGAAATATTAAGTTTTCGTTCTTTATGCGAAAACAAATGAAAACAATAACATTGAATTGTAAAATTAGATAAAATATTAACACAAATCGTAAAAACATTAACCTGGCTCCGGGTTTACTCGAGTACACACTAGAGATAATACTTGCTAAAGAAAAGTTACTCATATCAACTCTTAATTGAAACGAAAGAGGGTGAAAGAGAGAGAGAGAGAGAGAGAGAGAGAAAGAACGAGTATTAACTTTAGCGCGAAAATGCTTCAGATTTAAAAATGCATTCGGTCCTCAGCAGGAAGTTCTTCCGGCTAACAAATAAAGAAGATTAAACTTAACCGTACCACGAAAACTCTCCGAGAATAAGCTTTTTAGTATATTTTTAAGATAATAAGTGATTTCTTTACAAATCCTCGATAAAAGTTTCGTATAAAATGCGAATGATGAAGCCTAAATTGTTTCAGTTGAACTTTAAAATGCGAAGGAGCGAAATGACTACGAAGTGGGCGCTGGCGGCCATCGTTCTATGCTGCTATTCGGTGGCAAGAATTAAGGTATGTAACTCGTAGCCGGTTCAAGGATTAGGAAATTCCCAAGAAATCGCCACTTATTGAACTCTAGGCTCAAAGCGCTATCGCCACGTCCTCCATGTGGGCCGACCAGAATCTCACCATCACCTCTCGCGTCGACGACTACGTCATCCACCATCAACGTCAGTACGCGGCCAACATTCACGCGATGGAAGTTCAGTTGGACGGATTCAAGTTGAGCTACGAAAAGCAGTTAGCAATCATGGAACAGCAATCGGAGCTCCTCGAGACTAAAATCCTGGAGTTTGATAGGCACATGATGCCGCTGGAGATGCTGGACGATGTAAACAAGCATTGCGTGCAGAAGTACAAAGCGGAAGTCGCTACGCTTACTACGGTTTCGACGGTGAAGACCTCCATCGCCGAGTGTGTGGCAACGGCAAGCCAAGCTTACCGACGCATCGCCTCGAACGCTATCGAAACTAAGTACGACCTCCACAATTGGTACAACAAACAGTTGAATTCCTTCATCAATGAGTGCAAATGTAATCATCCCGACTCACAGCTGAACTACACCATCTGTGTAACGCAAGTGGTAAGGAGCGTTTTAAAGAATTTTACACTTCTTCCCACTTACACTCCATCTGAGTCTCATTCTGTTATCTCTGATATATATTGTTCATACATCTTAGATTGCTAGAGCGGATTCTATCACCGCAGCAAACCAGAAGACGTTCAACGCACAGATGCAGGCGACAATCTGTTCAGGTGACAGTCAAACCAGCCAGTCCCTAGACTGCACCTTCTCCATCGTAACCGATACCGTCTCGCGGATCGGCGTGGTTACTCGTCTCATTGACGACTGCATTGAGGGAAAAGAGTTTTGTCCAGTCTGTCATCCGCCACCAAGCATGCCAGACATGAGCAACTTCTGCGAAACTAAGATTTCCTTGGATGTCGCTTCGGACATGTTTGAAAATGAAACCATCGTTAATATTTTCCATGGTTTGAACGCTTCAGTTCCTTGCGTACTCGTAGATTTCTCTTTTTACGATTAGTATATCGAAGAATAAGTTATAAATTTTATATTGAAAGTGTTCTTGGGAGATAAGAAATATAAATTTCATATAAAGAAAATACAGAAAGCTTCTTATTTAATGTGAGGTGGTCGAATAACTAGCGATAAGTTGAGATTAGCTGTACCAGTCTCTCCAGTCTCTAAGCTGAGGATGGATTAAGAATGAAGATGCATTAAGATTCTAAAGTATTCTATATTCATTGATTTGGAATACGTTATCATCTCCAAGGAAGATATTTTGGAAGATCGAAATGCCATTTCACAGTATTCGCTGCGCGAACCTTTTTGAAGCCTCCATAACTTCCTTGCTTCGTCATAGTCAACCGGATTAATTAAGTCCGACCAGGGAAAATAATGTATTTAGCTGCACTCTTTGATGTTACTAATATAACAAAAGATCCTAAAACGATGCTCTGTTATTGGGCGGAACATAAAACGAAAACCCTAAATATATGCATAAGAAAATATAATTTTCAAAATTAAGTTATTCATATTGAGGAGGAAAGCGAATTTTTTACATTTAAAAGGAAACTAAGAATCGATTTCTCATGTTTTGTTCGTTCAGTAAAAGTTAATACAAAAACGTAAAACTTATCAGTAGTTTTAGAATTTCTAAATTTGAGAATCTTTAAAAGACAACAATTAAATAAAATAGATTATTTATTATATACTATAAAACGGAAGAAAACAATTATAAATATCATTCTAAACAACAAACATTTAGTAAACAAAGAAAGCTAACTAAAAGCTGATTGATTGGAAGTGTAGAGAAGATAAAAAGTCAAGAGAATTATAGAGAGTTAAAGAGAGAGAGAGAGAAAGAGAATGAGAGATGTCCCGTAGTACTGTAGCAGTTTCCACCGTTATTTAAACGGTTGATTGCTGATTATAGTGTTGTTGGATGTGTGTTTTTGTGTACTACAACAGCAATCAATGGTTAGCCATCATTGTGCTTAGTTAGCATTTGACGCATTCTGTTTGAAATATTTAAAAAAAACCGGCTCAAACAATGGACGGTACCAGTGTTGCTTGTATGCCTTAAAAGCAAATACGAATCTTTTCATTACTGTGTTTTGCTGGCAGAGCAACACTAAACTTGTGATGAAGTAAAGGAAGAATAATGGGCGTGGCAGCGACGAAACAAGTTGATAACGAGTACGTTTTACATACACACGAAAAATGTATGCATTCGCTTCGTAAAAAATAAAAACAACTACTCGGGTAGAAGATTAAAAATAATAAATATATATTAGAAGACTAAAAAATCAATCAAATAAGAAAATAACAATAATAGTTGTAATCATCATTGAAATGCTGTAATTTGTTTCAATAACGATCTGTTTAAAATGCTATTTTGGCCTCATTGTACTGTGGACCCGTCTTCACGGTGGCGGGTCTGAAGAAAAGCTTCAGAAATTTAAAGAGAAGCTTCATTGAAATTCGAATTTCAAGATTGGCGCCTGGGCTAAAATTACACATTAGACTAAATTTGATCATAGATAGCGATGTACTCCTACAATAAAAGTAATAAGAGTAAAATTGAGAAGAACATTCAGAGAAATACGGAGCCACTGCGGGGCAAAAACGTTTCTTTTTATTCGTGTTAGTGTCGCACCTTTTTGATGATGGCATACTCTGTTTTTAGGTTTGCTGGACATTTCGCTGAACATTTCGACGTTTGAATGATAAGAAAACGAATGAATTTTAATGATACATAATTTCGTATAGCATTATAGGATAAACCTTCATTTGGCAATTCAGTTAAAGGCTAGTGAATGACTGATATCCTTAGATATACGTATGCAATTTCATGAAATAATATATTACAGAAATATAAATAATCCCCCGTTCTATATCTTCTGCTCTTCTCTACCCCTCTCTCCTGCTCTCTCTTCCATTCCCGTTACCTTTACAGTCCTTCCATCGAGTAAGCTTGGAGGGTAATTCTTCAAATGGCACCGACGCCATCTTGCTTGTTGTTGTTCTCCTTTCATGTCTATGTTGCTGTCTCCAGTCAACTGACAATTTTATGGGCCAAATGAGTTTTGTGTGCCGTTATTAACATCCCACGTCTCTCTTATAGTACTGCTTAGTTTAACATGTAGCAGGTTTTGTATGTTGGCAGCACTGTCATCCAATCATTATTCCAAAGATGGCAGCTTTACGCTGCGACACGATGAAAAAGAAACGCTTATTTCTTTGTTTGATTTTGACATTTTTTTCTGACAAAAACAGAGAATTTCAGTGGATTTTTTTAGCTTGGTGACACTTTCGTAAAACTTTAGCACTTTTATATTGTCTATCTTAAAATATCTGCTAAGGAATTGTAAAGAAGAGACAAAAATTATACGTAAATGTTGACACATTCATTTAAAACCTGTCGATCATTATATTAATTAGTCCCTAACCTAGATCCTACGTACGCGTGATCTTGTTAAGTTTTTATTCTTATATGTATACAGAGTTTCTATTATTATACATAACATATCTACATACATTTCAGTGATGATATTGAACCAACACTTTTCCTACTGGGTCAATTATATCACCGTCCTGGACGTCATCTCTACGGCGATCGCGATCATTCGTTTGGTAGCTCACCACATCGTGTGACCGAGGCTGCTCATTTAACCTCTAATTGGCTTAATTAACACCTGTCAATCGGTAGATTGCCTGTCTGGTCCGTCTGTCTCCTGATTAGTCCGCAGTTAAGTTGGTTGGACTTCTTTAAATGTGGTCAAAATTTATTGATGACTAATACAATCGTAATCAACTCAACCTAGAAAATTTAACTGAGGACAAAATATACTACGACGACAATTTAACAATAATAATGTTCGAGCCTGGGGAGAATAATGTTAGTGAAAGAGAGAAATAAAGATGGCCAAACATATCGTTAAACACTCCTTAAGTTAAACAATTGTTCGTGTATGAAAAAATGTTGTTACTTCACGCTGCTTTTAATAAGGAAGCAACTGTTGCTGTTGTTCCAGTTGCTATTGTTTTTGTGTTTATTTTTGGTCTTGTCGCTGCTGTTGTTGTTACTATGGTGGTTCTTGCTGCTATACTACAATTTAAATTGCACAACAGACCCTCCTCCGGTTGGCATGAAAGGAACAAAGAATTCCTTTGAAATGTCTACAACTTCGGTTGTATTTTATTGATTTTTTAGTTTTCATTTGCGTACTTTTTCACTTTTTTCCATTTTCTGCTTTTTATTTTATTTGCATTTTATTTTTCCACCTTTATTACTATTCTATTCTATACATTACTTGTCTTTATATTGTATTGTACTCAAATCCCTTTGATGCTCGGCCGCAAATGAGATGATCTGGAAGCTGGATATTCTACAGACATGCATATATACATATAATGCGGATATATGTATATATACCAGCGAATATCTGCCCAGATATGAATACGAGTGTAATAAAAAAGGAATTCCGATGTCGAAACACATGATTCAAGGAGCTCTAAAACTAAATATTTGATAGTAAAAGTCATTAATTGCATAGGTTATTTTATACGCTCGTAACTGAGGTTTATTGCTTAAATATATATTATATAAAGTCCAACATAAAAAGATATGAGAAACTGCAAGTTCTAAATTGATTGTTGAGTTGTATTTTATGGAAAAGTCAAATATAATTATTATCTATTCTTAAATCTAATTAAGGTACGTTTTGAACTGACTTAATAAATTAATACTAAAACTAAAATTAAACTAATATTTAATAAAAGTTCTCTCAGCGAAAGAGAAAAGAGAGAGATATAAAATACATATCAATTAAATTCATATCACTTAAAACTGGCTGTTGATTATCACTGTTAAGCTTCAAACTATTTTTTTTAGCTTTTGAGTTCATCTTAAATATGAGTTTTTGTATCTTTTCTGCTGCTTGGAGTTTCAGTTTACCTCTACAGTAAAAGATAAGAGTGAATAAGAAAATAATTCGTACTCACTGATTCTCCCTGACACTCGTTTAAGATTAGTTCCCCTTTAATTTCTCCTTTAAGTATCTCCACACAAGAATCAGATGCTTTACTTTACTTGTATTCGTATATATTTTTTTATTTATTTCTTTATTGTTCTATTTTTCCGAGGAAATTTGTTCTCGTAGGAATTAATGGTCAGTGATACTGCTTTTCTACTAATTAAAAACGCAACAACATCGACAACAGCAACACTTGCACTGAGTTGTGGAAGAAGGACTTGCGTGTCACGCCCGACAGCTAACAACGACTGACATTCCAATACTTCCGAACCATTCGAGCTACGAATGCACGAAACTGCGCCGCATCCATTCGATCCTCGTTCGATCCATAATGCATGATGTACGCGTAGAGTCGAGATTTAGTTCGTGATTAAAATTAACATGATGTATGGACGGCCGGACCACATAAACACCAGCCTGCAGACTAGCAGAGGAGGTGTTCGCGTACCCAACATGCGATTACAGAAAGCCGCCGAATATGTAACTCGTTCTCCTGCTCCTGATCCTCCGTGCCGCCCTTCCTTCCACTGACTATAAGACTAAAACCCATCCGCTTCGATTTGCCACAGTTTCTCTAATTTTATTTCTTAAGGTATTTCATAAACACATATAGCTATATTGTGCATAGATATAACTTTCTAGATCTCTTTTTGGTTTTAGTATTTTTTGTTGTTGTCATATTTTCTTTGTTTAATTTTCAAACACCGCATATAAAAACCATTTTAAAGGTTGCGCCCTTGCAAACATGAAAAGCGAATCATGTTCTCCGACCTGCTTATCTTGTTTAAAGTGGGAGGCGGTGTCGGCGGTTGCCACGCAAAGACACCAGCTTCTTCAAAGCTAGCGAGCTTCAGGGTATCCTGTTGCTGTGTTTTGTGTTTTTATGCTGCTCGTGTTGTGGCTTTTGTAGTTGGTGTTGTTTTGGCCACAGCCTTTTGTTGTAATTATATCCAGGAACATAATTCCACGTCTGGTAATGCATTATTTATGTAGAATACTCAGGCGAAAATTGATGTCTATCGTTGTGGTTGCTGATGTTCGTCTGGATGCAGTTTGGTTTTTCTGTTCTGGTGCAACATATTGGCGTGGTCATTAAACACATTAGCACATCAACTGATGCTTCATCGTCATCGTCAGCATCATCACCATCAATGTCAAGATCAAGATCAATGCCAGGATCAAAATCAACATCACAGCCAACCGTAACATCGATATAACCAGCAACATAATAATAGAAAAATTAACAACGTGGCATACTTTTAGGATTAATAATTATTTCCTAATACCAAATATTTTCTAATAATAATCAAAATATAACTTAATTTAATAAACATTATAGAAGCATGGCATAAATTAACTAAATAATTGTTGGTTATAAAAGAAATAAATACAATACACACACCCTGATCTTAACCTACACGACTACGTGTCACGTTACACTTCTGAAGACGAGTCAAATAAATATTTTTCTCAAAGCGTTTACAATTCCAGCGTTTGAGGGCTGCACCTGTAGTTGTTGATAGCTAGCTACAGCAAGTGCCAACAGCAACTGCCACTAATAACTGCCATCAAAGACCAACAACAACAGTGCTTCCGCAGCAACTATCACTGCAAATGAAACCCAAAGGAGTAAGAAACCCAAACGAGCTCAGAAACAGTCGCTTCTACGATGACAACAACGATGGCGGCTTCTAAATTAGCAGCATATTCGAACAATCCCAACAACGAACACCCGCGAACTGCACCGACAATCGAACGGCCTCGGTTGAGCGCTACGAACAGCAGCCGGACAGGTTATAAAAATTTCATCAATTGGAATTTAGCTCCTACGAGTAGCAACTTCGATTGTTGCTGAAGGAAACCATTTAGCGAGGCTTCCAACAAGCTGAACGCAAGCTCAACGCAGCAGCCTGCGAGAAGCCAGCGAGTGCAGTGAGCTGTTGCCACACGCAAGGTGCTGGCAGACTGGCCACAATTGTTGCTGGTAACTGCTGCTGTCGCTGTTGTTGTTGATGTCGCTGTTGTTGTTGCTGTTTCTGTTGCTGTCGCTGTTGTTTCTGCTGGACTGCGCGGCTTACTTCGTTGATACCACCACCAGTCAGCATCTCTTTGTAACCAACCTGACAGCGGCGACTGTTTAGTCGTCGACGTTGTCGTTATTGTTCTTGTAGTTGCTGTTATTTCTGTGGATCGATTTTTCATTAAGTTTTCGATAACTGCAGTGCGATTGTGTTGCTGCTCAGTGATATCATGGAGCTGGCTGAAGGAGTCTCTGTCTATGCTTTTTCCCCCTATTATTTTTTCGGTTGTATTTCTATCTCAACGAACGACGAGTCGCATGTCTATTAAGTAATTTTAATTGCCTTTGCGTGTTTGCTGAACTTTAACACGCTCGGGGAATGCTGCGCATGCGTAGTGAAGAAGTCGAGAGCATGTGTTGGCGACAGCGAATCTCGGATGAAATGGAGCAAGCAGCTTAGCGTGCCACGGACTTGAAGCGAAACTCCAAGTCAATTAAATGAAAATTATAATTAAATGAAAAGTATCGATAGAACGAGGATTTATGTTATAAAACCACAGATAAACGGCATACTTTCAGGCTGTCTCGATAATAGATATATTATAATAATATAGCTGTGGAAACACAACGCTGCCTTATAATTCCCTGTCAGTTTATATAAACGTACATTGATCAGCACTCAGCTTCGATAAACTCGTCATCCTGCCGACGTTGAGCAACAGCTGGAGAACAAGTATGAAGTTTAAGTTCAATACTACGAGTTTACGGGATGATTTCCATCTACTTTTACATTTCCATCTCTTTGATTTTCCAACTGAAACCTAATTTCAATACTTAGGAATTGCGAGATTAAGCCAACTTAATTCTGTAGCGACTGGGACTCAGTACAACCTTCTACACATGTCAGGCCGTCAAAGGAATTACAACTACTCTGTCACACCGACACAAAGTGGACGCGTCCGACAACGCTTAAAAGAAGCCAAATATTTTCATGAGGAACAACCACTTGTCACGCGCCTTTTCACGACATGGAAATGCAGACAAATATGTCGTCAATGACGCACAGACAGACGTACCGACCGTCAACCAGTCGGGACCACTCTGCACTCTCCAACATCCACTTAGTTAAGCAATCATGGCAGAAATTCCAACAGTTGTTCCTAATGAATGCGAACTTTATTCGAGTAAGCTCAAGAAGAAGCGGCTGAGAGATGGTTGAGGTTTCTTAAATGGATGGTTTTGGGTTTGCTTGGTTTGTTGATCGGTTGATCGGGTGCTTTGCTGATGTTTGTCAAGCTTGTCCGCTTGACTGCGGTGCGCTGACGGATGACGTTGTCAATGGCTCTAGTGTAGTCGCCGTCAGCTGCCATTAGATGGCGTTGGTGTTTACTTTGCGTTTAAATTGCGAATATTTTGAGTGATGTAAAATAAAATTAAAAAAGGTCGATTGGAGTGAAATCAAAGTGAATGACAACAACAACAGCGGGACAGCAACGAGAGAGCGACAACAACATTCCAGTGTTGTTGCTACAGAGTGAGTCTCTGGAGAACTTAAGAGTGAAGGAAAAAACAAATAAATAACAAGAGACAGACGTACATACACACAGCAGATAAGCGGACAGACAGGTACTCAACTTGGCGCAAAATACTGCGTTTTCTATGTTGTACCGATTCTGATATGAAAGACATTCTTGTTGTTGCTGCCTTTATTATTGATACGGTTGTTGTTCTGACAACAGAAGTGATTTGTCACGACATGAATTAAAACGCTTTGCTTGCTACTTTGCACACGATGCTTGGTAGTCAGCCAGCCGGCAAGCAGCCCGCAACCAGCCAGCGTCAGAGCCAGAATTAGAATCAGCCGGAGCCAGTCAAAGCCAATCAGAGTCAACCAGCCAGGAATCACTTGTATAATGTCAATAAAACATTAAAAAATTGGCATTCGACTGAAGAAAAGGGCGCGGCAAACAAAATCAATGCTCAGACTTCAATTCATACATGATTTAAAAGGATTTTTCTGCTGGATTCAGCTGATTGCGCATGTGCAACGTTTAGAAGTGGCACTCATCGTGTCTACAAGGTATCTGCAACCACAATTTTGTCACTGTTTTTATTGCTGTTGTTGAAGCAGAAAATTCCCCATTCAGCAACTTTTGAAAATATGTTGATCTTATTTGCTGTTATTACGTTTAAATGTACTCCATTATTTTGGTGGAAACACGAAGCCGCCTACTAAAATAATTCAATTAAGCAACGACTATTGAATACAACAACACCAAAAATATGTGTACAAAAAAAAAGAATTCAGCAAACAACAATACAGACAACCTGCTTTGCCAAAAACCACAAGCAATCTGCGTCGAGTTATAAGCACAAAAAAGCACACTTGACAGTCTAAAAAATTGGATATCAATTAATTTGTTCCGTGGGCAGTAAACATTTAAATCCATTGATATTGTATATAATGTACATAAATAAATATGTTGCAACTTTATTTGTCTGCGGCAATAATTTTGTCTTGTTTGTTATCTCTTTGCTCTTCCCTGCGGTGGAGAGAGCGAGAGTATTTAACCCATTAAGCATCAGTAGCTTATGAGTTGCTTTCGAAAGACGCTGGCAGGCGCGGCAAATCTTTGATTACCGGTACAGGTATCAACAGGTACTTCGGTTACTCCAACAACAACAACAACAACAAGAAAAATCCCCCGAAGTTATCTCTATGTTATTCATGAATGTTCAAAATGACGATCATCACATTAAATAGACGCTTGCAGTGCCGATGTGGTCACCCAGCCGCGTATCTGTGAAAATCTTTTGATTCCCGGCGCAAATCATTTTCACCAGAGAAACACTGCATTCAATTTATTGGCTCATTTGGGAGGAAAATCGTCGATCCGACGGTTGGCTGACGACAGTAACTGCGTAGTTTTTGTTGTACTTCTTCTTTGTGGTTTTTTCGCCTTCTGTCGCTACTTGAAAAATGCAGTTCTTTTATTTTCCTTTCTTCTGGATAGTTTTTTCTGCTAGCTGGTGGAAATAATTTGCATACTCGCCAGAGGATGGATACTCGATACTTTTACCATTTCGATCGTCATAAAAGTGACCATTTAAGTGATCAGCTGGATACCGCGAAACAAATCGCTGGACTTGTCGCTCGGTGATCTCTTCGATTGTTAACACCTGAGGCTTGAGATATTTCTACCGTTTCTGTGGTTTTGGCGATTGTATTTTTAAGAAAAGTCTTCAGCATCTCATCATCAGTAGCATAGTTTAGTTTAATGATGATGATTATGATTTGCATCAAAGAGTGACTACAGAAGTTATTATTTGAGATAACATTTCATCGCAGTTCGGAGGTTACACGATATACCGCGAATTCCATTAGCGATTATCAAATTATTATATGATTATCTAGAGTTCAAATAAGACGTACTTCGAATTGTCCATCCTGTTAAACAAGACTTCTTTTAGTGTCTCTGCTAACTGTTTCCCATGATCCGCCTTCCTTGATATGGTTGCCTTGTACGAAATCCTAAAATTTAACGTCGTTTCTTACACCTACTCTAAATACCCAGAATATTCCGAATGTACTGTATTATTCTTTAGCCACTCTTATATCTTGAGAATTCAGGGACTTTTCTTTCCATCCCGTTCAACCGTCATCAAGTTCAAATTCAATTCTCTACGATTTTAATTCCTTCATTTAGAATTTTAATTGCCTCCCATGTCACTGATAGAGATTCACAGACAGCAGAACACACTAAGAACTCAACACAGCATACGACGGCGCAAACCCTCAGACTCCACTCTCCGGAGATGGTAGTGTATTGATAAATCATACAGACGCAGTCGGTTTCAAATTTAAATAGACTTGTCGATCGTGTGCGCCTAGATAAGATGTAAGTAGGTAGGAAGGTCGGTGGATATCCATTATTCTCGACCGTATCCTGCAATAGTAAAAGTGACTAAGTGTCACGTCTCGTTTTCAGTCCAACTGCAAGATTTTAAACATCGCGAGGCGAACCCTGCGGAATAAGCGTAGTTTTCTCCTAGGAAATACCAAAAATATAGGTATTTTAAACTACTTCTCAGTATGTCAGGGAAACAGCGGTCCTGCTGCGGATAACGAGTCCAATCACTGTGTTGCTTAAGAAACGACAGAATAAGTATTATCATTGAGTATAATTCCATGGTATAAAAGCATCTCTGATTTTGGTCTGGGGTACACGCGGCCCCCAAATATCCCACCTTTGCCAGGTCAGTGGTGGCCAGAATTTGGACTTCCAGTTCCATGCACCACACACATTCATACATATGCATGTACGCCCCACATACAGCCGAACGACCAAGGAACGGATGACGGACGGATACGATGCAACAGTCGCAGATGCAAATCGCCTAATAAAGCGAGGATTGCTGGCGACAGCAGGAGACCATTCATTGCAGTGCCAAGAATAATTGACTTGTCGGATCAGGATTTCGTAAGGCACCATTGATGAGATCGTATGTCAAAAGTAGAAGTGAAAGAAGCAATCGTAGACAGACACTGGCAAAATTTAAGAGCGCCACAGTAACAAGTGCCAGAAATTAAGACAAAGATCTATCTAAGCGCCTTTCTACGGAGAAACCTTTCTAAAAACCTGAAACACGATCTGGTCTGATCTAAGAAGCTACAAGAACGAAGCCGGAAAAGCTTAATAAGTTGATCCTTATGCTCCCAGTGATCGCTCCAAATTTTTCCTGCGCTTGAATAAAGAACAAATCCGAATTCCGAGAGTGTAGGCAGATCGTGTTGCTTGTGCTCGGTTGAGATCGTTGGCTATGCTTGTTCTGCCGAGGAGTGTCAATCGCCGATCCGTGTTCGACCGGCCACAAGTGAGAGGCTTTAACCGCAAACCCGAAGTCAGCGAAACTCTTGAACTCTATGCGACGCTATTGAAGATCAAGCCGTCCATCGACCGATCGATTCAATCCAATCGAAACGATGCGATGCGACGCGACGCGATGATGTTTATTTTCACCGCATGCGACGACGACGACGTCGACGTCATTTGAGCTTCATTGACGGATGATAAAATAGAGTCGTTAAACACTTGAATTGGTCTCAGGTTTCCGATCAGTTTGGCTGCGAAAGAGCCACGCCAGGTCGCCAGATGAGCCGCCGCTGAAGGATCTGCCGTCTAACGACATGTCGACGACATAAAATCGACCACAATTTAACGTAAAAGAAAAGAAAAGTTAGCAGTAATAAGAAGTTAGCGTATATGCGATTTAATTGCAATTGGGCAGCACTGTCGGGAGGCGCTCCCAGTCCTGCCGGCCGGCAGATTGCGGTCTTTTATTGTTGCTTACCTGCCGACTTGCATTTAATTTTATGCATGGTACCGAAGGACGCGACTCCACACATGATCACCGCTCGATCCATGGGTGGTATGCATGCACCTACGAGCGGCTTCCCAGGGCGAGCGGCTTCTTCGGAGTTTAGCTGCCTCATGGATTGGAAGCGAACTAAACTCAAAATTAAATTGAAATGAATGAATAATCGCGAGTCTTGGTTACAAATGCGGCTCATTATCTTTGCATTCGATCTGATTCAATTAAGCTACCATTAAAATGGGCGCTTCGTTTGTTGAGGGGGACCACCACAATGAGGCCGGTCGAAACTGGCTGCTCGATTGGCGGGCTGCCATTGAGCTGCCATTTAAGATCGATCTCGAATGGGTTCCAATTGAAAACCGCTTTCGGTCAATCGAAAACATGGCAGTTCGACTCTGCCGCAGAGTCACAGTCACAGAGGAATCGCTTCCAGTAACATGGCCAGCGAATGTAGCAATTAAATTTAAAGCTATCTGTGGGATGCAGCAAACTGAATGCAGGGTGGCCCGGAGAGCGTGAACCCGAACCGATTCCCGAGCGAGAGCCTTGATAATCACATCCATGAATTTTCAGCTCTCAGTCTTTTGATCTCATTGGCTGTGAAAAGCCGTTATACCAAAATACAACCTGTTCAGGATTTGTACAATATTAATTAAAAAAGCGATCAAAAATTAATCTACTTTCCGTTTTAGTAACTCACGTTAGTTTAGACAGACATTTAGTCCACAAGAGTCTACAATTCCACTGAACTTCTTCACCGGATGTTAAGAATACAAGACGCTGAGTATCGTGTATCGTGTTCTGTATTCTAATCGAATTAGCGTTTATTTTAAATAAATTAAATCGATGATGAAGTGCTTTATTTCATATTACTCTTGTTTTTTCGTTATTCGTTCTCTGCCATTTAAACATCTAGCCACGTATTGCCACAACGTCACTTGGAACCGTCACGTAGAACCATCATTTGAACTCGATGTCCAACTGTTTGGAGTGATTAATAGAAAGACATCAGCTCAGAACTACACCCAGCAGCGTCCTGTACTCAGTATGAGCCCCATTCGGTGTGCACTCAGCGTGAAGCGAACAGAATAATCCGCTTAAAGTCAGCGATCGAATGCGCCACCGACTTCCGCAAGCGAAACTTCCTGGCGGAGGTGCTGGCGGCAGGCGTCCTCCAGACGTTTACTTTTGGAGCCTCCGAAAAAATTTCAATATTAATAAAATCGTTAAAAGTTTGAAAGGCAAGCATTAGAATGTATTTTATTATTAAACATTTCTCGTAAAAATTTGTTTGCTTCAACTTCTGTTGGCTGCTGTTCCTGTTGCTACTTCTTATTACGTTGCTACTTCTGATTACGTTGCTACTTCTGATTATGTTGCTTCTTTTGATTACGTTGCTTCTTCTGATTATGTTGCTTCTTCTGATTATGTTGCTATGTTATTGTAGCTGCGTTATTGCTGCTGTTTTTGTCGGTTCTGTTATTGATTTTGTGAATGGCCCTGTTATCGTTGTTGTTTCTGTTATTGTTCCTGATGTTATTGTTGTTATTGTTGTTGTTGTTACTGCTGCAGGACGTCCAACGAAACCCTTTCCTTTGCCAACACCAATTATCAGCACAGAATCATTATTGATGATCATTTAAAGTCGATCCGGTCGCTAAAGGCTGCGATTTAATGCCCACCGCTTGTGGCTCCTTCGAGCTGTTAATTTAATATTTTTAATTTAAACCTGGATTAACCAATCGTTAGCACTTCGCACTACCGAAGATAGATGAGAAGGTCTGAAAACTCTTAGAAGTAATCAATTCCATTTCCGACTGATCGAAGGAGATTATATCTCTCGCAGCGTTGCCAGCTTTAATTAAAATTCTATTGCGCTTAGCTGTGAGTAGGTGAGAAAGACAAATCACTGGTAGGTGGCAGTAACACAACAGCAACAGCAACAACAGCAGCAGCAGCAGGTGTTGCTCTGTGCCTATCGTCCACAGATAAATCTTGCTTTTCACAAAGTCGAACAAGTTTTTAAGGCACAGCTTTTTCACTTTTGGTTGCAAAGTAGTGGACAAGGAGCGGGAGGAAGGAGAGAGGGATGATTAGAATTGTGTATATATATGTTTGTATATATAAGTGAATGTGAGTTGTAAATCATCGAGTTGTTATCATTATTCATTTAACGAGCGAAGACGTCAAACATTACAATATTAAAATATACACAATTATTTGTATAAACTCTCGGAAAGCTCCATGTGTTCATCGTAAAAAATAAAGTGTTATAATAAGAATAGATACAACATTAGTGCATCTAATGGAACGACCAAAGTTTTCAGCATAAAATAACAACTGTTTTTCTTATCAAACACACATGATTTTAAGATTATTTTTTTTTTAATTTCAGTTTAAGGTTAAGATTTGAAAATATATTATATGTACTATGCTCAATTTCTTCAATGTTTTCTTTATAATTGTGTTTATTCTTATGATTATTGGATTATGCTTTAAATAAATTAGAAGCAGTCAAATCATTTTCCTAAATCGATTCATCATTCATTCGACGTGATCATGTGACGTGATAAACTGATCTGCATGACACACGAAACTGGACGAACTGGACGAAAATATGTGGAAATTATTTCGTCAAATTAAATCCATATAAAGTCATTGAATTCCGATAATTGTGACAACATTTTTCACATCGACAATCGACGGCAAAACAATTTATTATCGTTTTTCCACCAGCCAGAAAAAACAACGAGAACAACCGAAAAACTGACGGTTTTTCGAACAACTACAACAATAACAAGACTAACCACTACAAAAAGTATGAAACCAAGCAACAGACGTTAACAACAGTTTCAACAGCATGAAAAAGATAACGAAAAAAAATCAATTTTATTTTTTTTTCTTCATCATATTATTGCTATTATTATTGTTTTTATTTTCTAAACCAGATTAAATGAATTTTCAAATCTTGTCCCACGGAAATGCAGTCAACAAATATAATGAATGAAATCACTTTTAAGACAACATTAAAAATTCAATTGAAAGCCACAATAAAAAAAGCACACACGCAACAACAACGACACGAGTCACAGGCAAACAAACCTCTAGCCAGATTTTTTCAATTTATAAATCATGCCGATTTATGACAAGAGTAAGAGTCAAATATTATTATTGTATATGAGTTTGTATCTATGAATAAAGTATCTGTACTCGGGGGTAATAATGCATCAAAGACAACCGAGAAGCAAACACAAAAAACAACGCATTCAACAAGTCAGCCAGCAACACAACAACAAAAACAGGCCGTCGCAAAGGAGTCGTTACAGGTACCAAAAAAAATGTCATTCAAATGTTGCAAGGCATGAAAATTGTAACAGAAATGAGAGATACATTTTTAATGAGACCAAACAAAAAAGTGTGATGAGGACAAACGAGAGGAGGAAGGAGAGGGAGAAAAGCACACACACAACGAGAAAGGGGAAGAGAGGGAGAGGGAGGAAGAAGAGAGCACAGGCAGAAAATATTGCAAGTATGAAGGATAAAAACAATAGCAATAGCAACAGCAAGAAAACAAAAATATAAGAAATTATTGTATTTATAAAAAATTCTTTAAGAGTGACAATTATTCCAATCCGATTAAAATCAGGGCCAATTTTCGGAGAGAAACGATATCATGATCCGTTTGAAAAATAGCACGATCTGTGATCCAAAACTAAGACTCAGCCAATTGATGGACACTTTCGCATGATGCGGATGCAAGATGTTGCACATACAGCGACCATTCAGAGACCGAGTCCATCGACTTGTTATCAAAAAGATGCGAATTTATAAAATCTAATCTTTAATCTTACTTCCTCGAGGTTCTTCGATATCAGAGGTTTCTTAGAATCGAGAGAAGAGTACCTCCGCTCCCCCCACCAATGGAGCCTCAACGAAGGGTACAAATGAAGCTAATAAAACGCCAGCCAAGCGAGACTGGTTCCATGTACGCTATGCCGAATCGTGCTGCGTATAGCCGAATACCGCCGCTTCGATGTCTAACCAACATTTCTCAGCGTGTGTACCGAATGTCCAGAATTACTTATGCACTTGTTTGGCACAAATGAACCGATTTGTTGGCGCACCGCGGGGTTCGGCAAATAAACATGCAGATGCTTGTCTGATTAAGTGGCACAGATACCAGAGCGCATGCGACACGGCTTAAGATGCATTATTGAATAATTATATGCAATGAGCACAGAGCTGACTTGGACTCGATCCGAGCAGCTTCCAATCTAACGCAGGATAAATGGATTTTTTGGAAATTAAAGTTCCGCCTTCGGACAGCAGTGCAAATAATTAGAAGACAAGAAGAAGAAACAAAGATACAAGACATGAAAAGATCTATAAACAAAAAGCAAACCAAATTAAAAGAAATTCAAAAGAGAACATCAAGTGGAAAGATTGGAAAATTATCGATATAATCATCAATGTTGGACTCGAAGATTGCAAAAGCCGGCATAAATTTAGTGCTGAGTGCGTTGAACTGACACTCAAATCAACACTCGTCAAATACGCTTCCAATTAACATTTAATAGCTGCATGAACGGGAAAAAAGATGCAGCAACTGCAGCTGTTGCGAGTGAATCGCATCGGCTGCTGCTGAAGTCGCTGCTTCTTCTGCTGGAGATCGTGCAACAACAATCACTTGAAGATTTCGCAACATTTCCAGTTGTGAAGTGCGTACAGTATGTTGCAGTTGCAGTTGTTGTTGTTCTTTCTGTTATTCAACCCATCATGAGGTCGCGCTCATGTTTTTGGCGGGGCATCGATGATGCTGTCAGCTGCAGAGATAAGATTTTCATTGAAGGTTTTTTGGATTTCTTTTGAATCTTTATTTCGTTGATTTTCTATTGTTTTTAAGTTTGAGTTGTTGTTGTTATGTTATGCAACAACTTTAGTGATTTAAAAGTTGATGATTAAAAAATAAAAGAACATCAACATTAATCCTTCCCTCGGCTTACGTGTTTATAGCTCGGCTTTACGATGATGATGATGATTACAAATCCATCGATTGACCAATCGATTAAAGCAAATTTCACATTCGTAGCGATGTCATGAAAAATCTGGCTTTATTAAGGAAATAAGTTTTAAAGACGGTTGGATGGTTTTTTCGCATTTCTAACATTTTAATTACTGCTCTTTCTCCGAGAAGCAATTAAAATTAACCGCTTAGCAACAGATTGCGTTTTTAAGTCCTCAAGACGATGTTGATAAGCATCCGATTTCAGATTTTCTATTTTTATCAGATCTCCTTTTGTAACTGGTATTCAATAAAAACTTAATGATACTTTCTTTTCGAAGTCTTCATTAAGAAAACATCAAAAAGACAGAATATAAGTAATAATAAAGTATAGCTAACTTTAAAATAATAGAAGTGGAAGAAAATGAAAATCTTGTTTGTATTTTTATTTATTTAATTCTTATTTTATTCTTATTTATTTGAAAAGATTTTTATAGTCTTACGATGATAAAATTTTAATAAATTTATTAATTTTTCATTATATTTTTTTGTCAGCTTAAAAGTTGGGTTTTAAAAATTATAAACTTTAAACTTCTGTCGAAATAACGACGAGTTTTCTTCATTCATTCTTCATTTTTTACATCGAGTTTGTTTCTTCAGTCTTTCGATTTTTTTAGGCATCCTGCAAATAGTTCAATGAAATCAAAAGTATTCAACATGTCAACTTCGATTTCAACTCAAGCTTTTATTTTCACTTTTGATACTGTTATTCTGCTTTCCAAAGACAAATAAAAAAGCAAATAATTTGCAATCATAAATTTTCTTCAATACAAAAGCAAAATGAATAAGAATCATTACGTGATCGGCATAAAAGCATGGGAATCTTACGATACTCATACAAATGCACATCACATACACACAGACACACACACACATATACATGCAACCAAATAGTTTTGTATGAAATGCATTTTTGCAACTTCAGACAACGAAAAGCAAAAATGTTGGGTTGCGAAATTCGTCAAAATGATTTACGAGTACAAAGTGTAAAGTTTTCAGTTTGCTGTTTCGAGTGTTCATCGAAAGCACTCCATCAAACACAAATTCATAGTCACCCATACAAACTCGAACCTACTCAGAGGTGTGTAAATTTGAAGCTAAATAAAATGATGCCACGATTCAATGTAATAAATGAAAATCAGACGTCGGTTTTTCTTTTCTCATCGCTGCCATGGTTACCATGTGTTTCTTAACTGCTTCTTTGGTGCTGGCTGAGTTATTGAGCTCTGTTTATTTATAATCACGCTAGAGATACCGATGCCACAGACACGCCGACAATGTTGCTCAAACTGAATACAAATTTGCTTCATAATCTCTCAGTTTAGAACATTACATTATATTTTTACACAGATGAAATCACATCATCGCATTGGAACCTTCAGAACCCTCCGTTTTGGTACTAATACCGCATTCTTCAAAAGCTGATGGAAAACCTACGAAGCTGCTTTAAGGAATCGAGGCCCAAACTGGCGCAGTTGAACCATTCTTGCTACGAACCAATTGCAGCAAATTGAAAGTCAGCAACATTTCTTCGGCAGAAAAACGCATCTCAAGCCATCCTCACTTTCATCTGAGCTCATCTCGAAGCATCTCAGAGTTCTTCAGCTCATCTCGAAGCATTTCACAGTTCTTCAGCGCATCTCAGCGTTCCTAAGCGCATCATATCGGACCGCAGTGCAACGCATTGCGACGCACCACATCGGGAGCGGCTCAGAAGAGTTGCCATATGTTGCCAATTTAATTAGCAATTTTGTCTGAGAACGGACACGCTGCCAAAGCAAATCTATTGATTTTCTCCTTACATATCGTATGTGCTTGTCTAGTGTTTACTTGGGAGTTCGTCCCAGAGTCTCTTTGTCTCTATTGCCTCTATGCCTCTGTGTCTCTATAGCTCTGTGTCCCCAAGTCGCTATGAGTGTGTGTATGGATCAATAGTGTATTTGTTAGAATTGCATCCGCATTTTTTGCTAATTGCGTTGATTCTACGCGGTGAAGCCTGCCTTCAATCGTCCGTCCAACCGTCGAATACACGTTGGAATTTTATAAGCTGTTTATACTGTTCACTTTTAGCGTTTTGTTGCTCCTGCTGATGCTGTTCTTTTTGTTGTGGCACTTTATTGCTGCTGCGACTTTGTGTTCACAACACTTTTGGTCATTTCCATCCTGTTGGCAGGAAATTCTTCGCAGATTTGGTGATCAATCGGATAAAATTTGCACTACGATGCACCGCGAGAGTCTTTCATGTTACCGTTGAATTTCATGGTAATTCTTTTACACTTCCTTTTTTATTTTACTTTAATTCGTACATATTTAATGAGACAAATGTTAAGTCTTAAAGTATTCAGAGTTGGAGAGAAAAGAGCAATAAAAATTAATTCAATATTCAATAATTTCAGTTGGAATTGAAGACTTTATTGAATGAACTAATGGGTGACCTGACTGGTGGGTGACTCCAGTTGACGAAAAACATAAAAAGTAACTGATATATTGAGCGTCTGAATAGCGTCTTGATTGACGATTTGACTGCCAACTTGACTGACTTTAAACGCGGCGAATAAACCGAGAAAAGTCATCATAACTCCGATATTATTACCTCCGACCATTTTTTGCGGTCACCACCGCGAGCACAAGAGCATTAAAGATATGCTGTCAAAAAGTATTCACCTAAAACTGACAACTTCACGTTGAAGATAAAAAGAAGGACGAAAATAAATAAAAAGACTAAAATAAAATATTCCCTAAAGTCATAATTTTCGCATAGATGCTTACATTTTTCAAAGTTTCTTCTTGTTTTCCATCTATTCTCCGTTTTATTATTATTATTTTTATTTTCTTGTTCATCGTTTGCGGTTGTCTGTTGTTTTCCCCCTTCTTAGTCGTAGGATGCTTGTTCTTTGCCCCTCTCTGAAGCAAGACTGCGCATCTCTCAGATCAGACGAATACGTCAGCAACAACCTTAAATTATGCCATCAAATAATCCCAGAAACCCTGAACAAGCAATATTTTTAACACTTCAAATCCAAATCCTGCTCCTGCTCCTGATGCAACACATCGGCTCATCTTATTTATGAACAATAGAATTTTATGCACTTGTGTTGTGGCTGCCTTATTTTATTTTCTGTTTTTAGTTGTCGGTACGTGTTACTTAATGGTTCTGAGGCGGCAAAACATCGTGGTGCAGAGTGGAAGAAGGGTAGAGAGGGCGAAAAGCAGCCTCCGGGGCTGTTATGCATACAGCACGTGAAAAAGCCAAACAACTCCTAGAAAAGAAGTGCCGCAGAATGAAGCAAAATCAATGCCAAGCAAGAAAAAGATGGAAGCAGCAACTCAATGGAACATCGCAGGATAATCGAAAAAGAAAAACAAAAAAAAACCAAAGATTTAATAACTAAGAGGCCATGAGAAATTCTTTAAGAGCATCAATTTTAAATGATGTTTTTATGAATGTAGAAAGCGAGTCGGAAACAATTCAAATCACGGCGAATTTACATTATATAGAAATCCTTCTTTTTTGTAATAATCTTTTCTTGTAATATTAAGCGTTAGTTTTTCGCTGCAACTAATCGTCATCTCCTGAATGATCTCTACGATAGACTGATATACAGTCGTTGCTTCAAGCACCTGGTTTTAATGATGAACTAATCAACAGGCTCTGTAAAAAGAGAACAAAAAAGCGATCAGAAGAAAGGATTAGAAGGAAAACTAAAACGAAAACAACAACCAAAATAAATGTACTTGTATGTTGCATCTCTCTGTGAAGCTATTATAAATAGAGATGAAAATAATTTGAGGCTGTTGATGGCCAAAGTATATGTAAGGATAGAAGAAGAAGACGAAAAGATGAAGAAGAAAACACAAAAAATAGGCGGGTTTTGTGGCAAATAAATTTTGCGATGATTTGTTAATGCGTTCATAGCTCAAGCGAACGACGGAGGAAAAACAACCGCAACAACCAAAATAACAGCAACAACAACGAGGAAAATAGCAACAACAATAACGAAATAACACAACAACAACACCAACCAAACTCACATTTTTATGTTGTTGCTGCTTCTGTTCTTTTCTTATTGTTTCTACTTGTTGCTGTTGTTGTTGCAGAGCTTATGATTTAAAATTGTTTATGTAACACGTTGCGGCATCATCGATCGCTGCTGCTGCTGCTGCTGCTGCTGCTGCTGGCTTAAATAACTTTCAGCTTCAATCGTATAATAAAAGATGGCGCTGTTGCTCGCACCTGAGGCAAACCATCAGCAATAGAAACAAACATCATCTCAAGAAGATGAAGAAGGAAACAAGAAGAGGCAGTGGAAGAACGAGCAATAAAAAGAGGAAGAAGACACACGTAGCAATGAAGCACATCGAACTGCCTCAAAGCGTAAATCTACTGAAGGGAACTTCTTAAAGGCTGCTGTTAAAAATCATACTTCGCCATCACTAAATAGCGCTCAACGACGGTCGGTAATTGCGCACCACGAGAACCCAAACATTGTGGTGGTGGTGATGGTGATGGTGATGATGTTGATGGTGAAAAAAGAACGAGACCCTCTACTCATTTGTTTGGATTCAGCACGGAAACCGTATCAAGTCCAAATCTATGTTGAAGCAGAAATCTACTAAAAAATAGACGTATTTTTCACACTACTCACTGTGATTCTTTTGCGATTCTCCCTGCGATTTTCAGTTATTCTCTGAAAACGTGTGTTCTGCGTTGTTGTTGGTGTTGGCACTTGCACTGTTGTTGCTATTGTTGTAGCCTCCTCTTTCATGTTGTATTGTTGTTGTTGCGCCGTTGCGGCTCCATGTGATTCTTCAGCACCTGCGTACGTCTTAAATGCTTTTATTGTTGTAATTGTTGTTGTAATTGTTGTTGTAATTGTTGTTGTTGTTGTTGATGTTATTATTATTGTAGTCGTTGTTGTTGTTTTAATTCTTTTACGAAAAGCGTAACGTGATCTATTATTTGTTGAAAGATTTATTAAGCAATAACATCAATTTAGGGAGAGTGCGAGAAAGAGAGAGACAGAGAGAGAGAGTGAAAGGGGCAGAAAGTCAGGAAAGAAATGGAGTCAATTTTTAGCGCTCTATAAAAACGGCGAATAGATGAAGTTACGGTGATTTCCAAAGAAGACCAGGAAACAAAACCAACGTCTGAAAACTGCAATAAATAAAGTTAATAGTAATAATAATCAAGAAGAAAAGGAAAGGAAAGTATGGAAAACGCAGTAAAATGTAGAGTGTAGATAGTTTAGACATCAGTAAGGATAGAAAAACTAGTTTCCCTGATAAGCAGCGATTACTTTTGTATTCATTCTTTTAGCCAACCGATGAACATTGAATATTTTTGTATAAACATCTTTTATTTTATTTCTTAAACGATTTGACGGACTTCTAATGAAGATTCCTAAAGTCTTTCGTAGTGCTGATTAAAGCCACAATCTATAAAATTTACTAGGTTATCACTTTTTTACCAACGCCCTGGAAATGTGGAGCAAATCAGCGGAAATGAACGACATTCGTATTGAAATTCGAAACGATTTCTGGCGAAATCAAAACACTTAACGCAATATCAAAAAAAAAATATAATAAATGTTTAAATTGTTTAAAAGAGCATAAATTAAATGAGGTTCGCTGGTGAAATACGACACCGACTTCTGGGCAAAAAAAAAAAACCGCGGCACGCTGAAAAACAGCAGACAGACCAAAAATTAGCCAAAGAAAAAAGTTGACGCATCAGAAAAATTAATATAGTGTCCGTAAATGAGGAGAAGCACTTGAAGACCCGCTTTGAAATCGCATATTCAATGCACACGCAGCATGACATCGATTGTGACAGCGATTGTAACAGCGACGGGAACAGCGACACGGAAACACAACAACACAGCAGCAACTGCAACAACTTTAAGAGCAATAATAATTATCGAGAAATGTTTCTCGATGATTTCTGTTGTTGTTTACACATGTTGCACGCTGTTGTTGTTGCTGTTGTTGTTGCTGTTGTTGTTGCCATGTCCATGTGTCATGTTGCTGCTTGTCAAACACGAGGCTCAATTTTTCGATTTTATTTAAAGCACCATTTTTGATGCGTCTTGATTGATACGCTGACTAAGTTGGCAATACAACATAATACAATGAAATAATAATAACAACAACAAAAACAACAGATAAGTAAAACAGACATAGAAATCAAACTATGAAACTGCAAGCAACAAGCGACACGAAGCAGCAACCAGCAACAACATTTAAGCATGTGCTGCTCGAATTGAATGCACCAGCAGCAGAACACAGACAACATGTTGTCATGTTGTTGGTGTTGTTGCGGTTGTTTCTCTCATTGTTGTTGCTGTATTGCAGCGCTGCACTTCAGCTGCCGCTCAAAACTTTGTCAATCACACGCTACTGAATGCTTTAATACTCGTATTATTGCCGAAGATTGTTTATTTGACAAGCAGTTTTTCCTTAAGCACTCTTCAACCTGACGCTGTTGGTCGATTGGTCGATCGGTCGATCGGTTGGTTGGTTGGTTGGTCGCCTGTTGCTGCGATTGTTGTTCCACCGGCTGCAGCTGGTGCCGTTGTCGCTGTCGGTTGCGGCTTTAGGCCGGTCGCTTCCGCTTCGCCGTGCGGATGACTGCGAAATGTCGTGCGACTGCTTGAAGTTTATGATAAACCTCGAGGATGTGTCATTCCAGTGCTTCTAATGAATAAATTATCCGATTTTACGATGAGCAGCGCGGCGATGTTGTGCCGCTTTCAAAATGTTGTCTGTACTTTGACATTTTTGAGTGGTTTTTAAATTTGATGATATAATCTGCTACCTACAACAACCAGCAATAGCAACAAAAAACCTACATGAAGTCGGATGAGAGTTTTTATTATTAGTATTAGTTATTATTATTATTATTATTATTATAATTATTATTATTATTATTGTTTGCTCTTTAAAACATCGCCATCGCCATCGCCGTCCTTTCAAGCAGCCTCTGAAAAGCAAGACGAAGAAGAGAGAAAAACTCATTGAAAACTTGTAGAAAACCTCCAGAAAAAAGCTCACCCATCCTAATCCGAGAGGTCAAACTTGTGTTCGTCTTTCAACTTTCACTCGCTGCGCCTCTAAACTGCAGTTAATTCAGCAAACTTAATCCATGAAAAGCAGATGCGGCAACTTTTCCCTGCTCTTTGTTGCACTTTTCTTTGCTTACCCATTGAATACATTTCCGGCATATTATTTGCACAAAATAACCCTCATCAATAATTTTTCTACTTTTTACAGCTGACGTTAATTTTAAGGCTCAGGAAATGGAGATAAAATAAGATTACAACAAATCAAATATATTCGAATAGACTAATGAAGTTATATGAAATTATTGAATGGACTATTGTATGTAGTATTTGTACTATATAATAAAATAAAACGGAGCTAATTACAGAAACAACTCCGTTGCAACTGCAGCTGATTTCGATTGCGATCGAACGAGAGCGAAAATCGATCAAAACAGCAGCCGAACAGCGGCCACTCGACTCAAGCAACGGGCAAAATTTATGCGCCTGCGTGCAAACGTTGAACAGATCCACGTACGGGTTTGTAATGCAGATAGCTGGGTCTGGGTTTGGGTTTGGGGCGGGTTTGTTGCTCCGATTTCACTTGTCGCGGTTGCTCTCGGCTGCTGCTGCTGGTTGGGCAGCGACAATAACGACGGCCCGACAAGATTTGTCACCTGTCAGGTTAAGAAATACACGCAAAAATAAATAAAAATTAAGAAAACTATGAGGAGAAAAAGTAATGAATCAAATAAAAGTAAGGAAAATAAAAACCATAAATAAATGAAAAGAAAAGAAAAGAGACGAAAAACTTTGTACATAGAAATAAATAATAAAATTCGAACTCCGGCCAAACTCTGTGAAAAATCCAGCAGACGCGGCAGACGAAGCGTAGACAGGTACACGCGTCAAAACGCACTTTGAGCAAGCGTTGCGAGTCGCGTTTCGCATTACGAGAGCCTTCCCAACAAATCAAACCATCGACAAGCCGGTTCTGTTCGCCATCTCAATCGACGGTAACTGCGATAGCTCGGGCGCTACTCTACGCCGCTGCGACGCGACGCGACGGCGGTGCGACAGATCTCGCTTGTAGCGTGCAGCAGGCGGCCGGGCCGACAAACTGTGCGAGCAGCAGCGGCTTATCGCACGCTTTAATCTCGCATTTTTCCTCATTAACAAGTGGAAACGCGGGATTTTTCCAGACGTCAAACGATCGCGTTTGAGTTATTTTTATGTTGCATTTGAATTTTTTTCCTTCGCTGGTGATTTTTTGGTGGCGAGTTTATGCAGGTGTAGCGGTTAATTGCGAAACAACTTTGGGCGAGTTCGGGTGAGCTGGGTAACCACAACAACAACAACAACAACAGCAGCAAGAAAAACAACAGTAATAGCAACAACAACAACCAGCTTCATGTCCAACTGTGAATTTCTGTAACGTAATTCTTTTTCGTTCTATCTCGATGCTTGTCTCTCTCTCCTTCTCTTTATGTCTCTCTCTATTTTTTTTCTACCTTTGTTTCTCTTCCTCTTTTCTATGACTATTTTTTGTTGTTTTCTTCTGTCTGCTTCTATAAATGTTTCAAATGCCGGCACAGCGGTTGCCAGAAGTTGTGCAAAATGTTGTCACCCAAAAGTGTCACCCCAGAGTGTCACCGCATACGGTTTAAAAGATTTTAATTATCTGCACTAATTTGCGGAGTGCGTTTGCGAGCGCATTCGGCGAGTTACAATTACGATGGTGATTTCCAAAAAAGTGCCGCACTGGCGACATTAAATAGTCACCAAAATCAACAAGAAAATCAACAAGAAAACCAACAATAAAACCAACAACAAAACCAACAACAAAGCCAATAAAGAAAGAGTAAAAATTGGTAGAAATTTTGCTGCTTTTTCTTTGCTTTTAAGAACTTTTAAGAAGATTCATTTCACATAATTTTTGATTTGATTTAGATGCTGAAGCATAGATTATTCTATTCTTATTCTCATTCTTTTAGAATTTGAACCTATTTTAGAATCATTATATTTGGGATCATAAGCTTCTTTGGATTTCTTGTGCTGTTTAAAGTTTAGATTTTGTTTCAAATTCAATCAAAGTGAAGGTTTAAAAACATTTACTAACTTTGACAGAATATCAGAGGCGGATATTCTGTCATATGGACAGAATTTGCTGGAATCTATGAGCAATACAATATTATTAACAGCTCATAAATCACAGTGAAGCAAAACAATCATTTTGCTGATTTTTATGAAGTATTTCTTTAGGAACACGCAACGAAAAATTCGCCATGGAAGATGACGATGGTGATGATGAAATGAGCAACATGGCGAAATTTTAGAGAGACGTGAAAAATGATGATTGATTAATTGACAGTTTTATTAACAAGTTTTTCCATGTGTTGTTGTTGTGAATGTTGCACGCCAAATGAATGAAATGAAATGAAATTAATTACTACGATGAGGTAGATGATGATGGGGATGATGATGATGAGGATGATGATGAGGATGATGATGAGGACGATGATGAGAATGATGGACTGACGACTATAATGACAGTTATGCTTAATATGATTATGATAAGGATGATATTGACAAAGATGGTGATGACACTGATGATAATCATGATAATTATTATAGTGACGATGATGGTGATCATAATGATATAGATGGTAATGATAAAGGAGACGTTTTCAAGAGTGTATCGAAATAGTTTCTTGCCTCGTGCTGCTATCGATAGTTTTTTTATCACTGCAATAAATTAAAATAACTGCCACTTATCGTGGCATTTTAAATATCATTATCCTTATCCCTATCATCATCATCATTATCAACGCCATTGTCAACGTTGGCGATAAGATAAAAACTAAATCGAAGACAGTTTATAAGATTAAAAAATATTTAATTGCTGAGTGCTGAAAACTCCTGTTTGACAACAACAACAACAAAGACAACAGTAAGAACAACAACAAAGACAATTATAATATCAACAACTACAACAACACCGCCTTTTCTGCTCCAGTTCCACGGCGAATTCAAATCGAACGAACGTTCAAATGCAAATGAATAAAATTCCATGCCCCGTCGTGTAGCGTTGCGTCGCGTCGCGTCGCGTCGTGCGGCACCGATTCGTGTTGCATTGCAAAGTATTTAATGATATTTCATGACATTTCATTGCAGTGCATTTAATTCGTTCGCCATTAATGCTCAACTAATGTCTGCAATTCAAATGAAATTATCACTCAATTTGTTATCGATTTATTTTCGGCTGCGCGGTACCAGAAACGCTACAAGAACAAGCACACAGTGGCAAACAAACAGCAACAAAAAACACAGCAACAACAATATCATCATAAGAACAACATAAACAACAACAACAAGAACTGTTTAGGAGCAACAGCAACGCAATAACAGCAATAAAAACTAAACTAAAGTAATTCGAACAGCTGTTTTTATTAACTTGGTTCACACGCGTTCGACGCAGTGCAGTTGTTCTGTAGTTTTCCGTTGTTGTTGTTGTTGTTGTTGTTATTATTGTTGTTGCTGTTTATGTTGTTGTTGTTGTTGTTGCTGCTTGTGTTACTGCTTTTGTTGTCGCTGATTTCGTTGCTGTTGCCGCGATTTTAGTTACCTTTTATTTTACGATCGCGGTTGAAATGAATTCAGTTCAGTTGTTGTTGTTGTTGTTGTTACTATTACCATTAGCATTGCTGTTACTTGTATTGTGTGCTATTTACTAACTTAAAACGTGGCAACAAATTTATTTTCTTAATCATTTTTTTATCTTTGCCCACAATTAATGCCACAAAACGTTCGAAGTATTTTTATTTTGCACAAATTATTTAAATTAGTTTCGAAGAACAACACGAAAAGCAACAACAACAACAACCACTGAAAGATCTGTCTAAGTAAACAACAATAATATTCAAGAGCATTTTTCTCTTGTTGTTGTTGTTGGTGTTGACAATATGACTATAACGGTAACTGTAACTGTAGCGGCAGCAATTCGCACAAACATCACTAAAGACACACACATACACACGAACTCTCACGCATACTTTTGTGACTTTTATTGCCCATAAATAGAAGGTTAAAAAAAGGCGTTCGAATGGGATTTTCTATCCTTTCGTTTTTATTCTGTTCTGTTTAATTGAATTGTTGTTGTTGTTGTTGTTGTTGTTGTTCTCCTTGTTGTTCTTCTCTTTCCTGTTCTTCCCATTGTCGTTGTTGTTGCTTCCATGATTGGTACCATTTCAGGTGATTCACTTTTATCGCCTTTGAAGTGATAAGTTTCAATTGTTACTTTGTTGACTATTGTTGTTGTTGTTGTTGCAGTTTATCGAGCAGTCTTTCTCAAATTTCTTGTTCCTCCACTTCTTCCTTATATATATTCTGCTGCTTCGTCCATTTCCTGCTTCTGATTGTTGCTACCTTTCGACGTTTCTCTTCAATTTTACTACTATTTGAAGCTCTTGAGCTACTATTTGAAGCTCTAAAATAGTAGTGAGTCATAAAACAATCTGTTTTCAATAAAATTGAGAGCAGATCGTCGTCATCGTTGTCGTTAATTTTCGCTGCTGCAAAATTGACCTTAAAAGCTGTCGCTGTTGATTTTTATTCTTTCTGTTGTTCTTGTTGATTGTTTCTTGTTTCCTGCTTGTTGCAACAACAAATTGTAATCTGTTTCTGGCAGCACAAAACTACAACAACGAAAATAGTTTTAATTTACAATCCTATCCGACTGCAGCGATGGTTGGTTGGTTGCTTTTAAGCCAACTTTTAAGTGTTCAAGAGGAGTTCTTTTTTTGGTTTGTCAATCAATCGAATTTTTTAACTTTAACGCTTACAACATTTTTTCCCAAAAAAGGTTTTGAGTGTCGTCGTAAAATTAACTAAAGTGAACTCGGCTTAAATAACAACTGAATTCATATGATATTCGCTCTTTCTTCATCACTTTATCACGCTTTCTCTCTCTTTTTCTTCTCTCTCTTTCTCATCTCTCTCTTTTTTCCTCTCATTTTCTATCCTCGAGAAAATTTAATTGCTGCTTACTTCGGCTGTAATTACAATGAATTAAGTTTCGCCGTTTGTGTCTTTAACTCTTTTCAGACTTGGTTACGCCTGTCGTCTGCTGCATCAGGAGTCAAATCCACGTGATGACACACGACGATGGCAACGATGAAGAGAGCGATGACTGTGGAAACGATGACGATGATGAAGACGACGATGAGGAGGACGTCGACGACTATGAACACGCTGCCGCCTGTCGAGAGCTCAGTAATGAGGCAGAAAATTACTTCGATCTCTTCCGATGACGTAAAAACTCGGTGCCTCCACAGATGAATCCACAAAGATTCGTTCTGGATCCGTCTGCAAACTTAAAGACACGAAATGAATTTTGCTTGAAATTGAATAACAAATTTTGTAAAAAAAGATGGGTAGAAAAATCAAAAACAGAAACAGAGAAAAAGAGCGAAAGAGAGATGATTACGAGTATTAAATCCATTTTATGTCCATCTGCCCCTCCTGGAGTCCTTAAAGGACCACTCTTTTGTGTTATGTGAAGGAGGACAAAAAAATGTCATCTAGAAAGACACTAAAAGTTCCATCTTGTGTGTGTAACATTTTCAATTTAAAAGCACTTAAAATGAGCGGAAAGAAACGAAAAGGAGAGAACAAGATGGGGATGGATGGAGAAGAAGAAGCAGTGAAAGTGGAAGAAGTGGACACTAGAAGTTAATTAAATCAACGACCACCATCGAAAGTGCGCTCCGAGATTCGCTCACGGATAACGCAACGCAACGTAACGCAAACGCACAGAAGAAGAGCGTAAAAATCAATCAATTTTTAAGTATCGAATAATAATTAATTAATTGTTAATTGCTTGGGTTGTGATGCAATCGAAAGTCTGACTTAAAAATGAGAAACATGAGTAACGAAGGAAAATCGAAAGACTTAAGAAACAAACTTGAATGCGTGAAGCAAGAGCGAAACACCTGCAAGTAAAACTTTTGATGGCTGGTGAAGAAACTTCAATGAAAGCAGTTGCATTAAAGATGAGAAGAAAAAGAAGAGGAAGAGGTATAAGAAGGTGAAGAAGAATGTGCAGAAGAAAGGGGGAGGAGAAGGAGAAGCAGGCGTATAATAAAATGGCAACAGTTTTGCCAGCGAAAGAACAACAACAACAAATGAATTTAAAGCATTCAACAGTCAAGAGAAAAACTAACGGCGATGAAAAAATCACCACCAACCACGACCAAGCAACAACAACATCAGCAGCAGCAGCAACAACAACAACAACAACCAACGTTTTTAATTACTTTTGGCGTCTTTGTGTCTCTTGCGCTTTGTGTGCATTTATTTAGCTATTTTTCACATTTTTTTAAAATTATCTTGTGGATTTTTTCCTGCTGATAATTTTATTCCAACAAAGACTTTAATTAAAAATAAAAATGAAAAAAACATGCCGCATAAATTGCTGCTTACAATTCCATTTCCATTTTTTTCCATTTTTTTTTTTGCAATTTACGTGTGACGCATTTCTTAGTTTTTTTGAGTTTTTTTATTTACGTTTCCGGATTTGCGTCGTTTGAAAGCTTTTAAAAACTCATTCAGTCCATGATTTTAATTAAATTAAGTGCTTTGTTTAAGTAACCAAGACCAATTAATCGAAGTTTCAATTTAAAGTTTATTTATTCTATCTCGGCTTTTCTGTTTTTTTTTCTCGTAATTTTGGTTGCACTAATTTTTCTTTCATTGCTCGAAAACGTATAAATTTGGAAACTAAAATAAATTGAAAATTAAATTAATATTAGAAATCATCTCAATTCAATTGATGATCAATTAACTGTCAATTGATTTTAGGATGTATTTCATTCATATTATTGACAACATTTGGCAACACTTGTTATCACTTTTCCGGCAACATGTTGCTCTCAACATCATAAACATTTTGCAGGATTCTCGAAACGGTTTTAAAAGATTTCGATTTCATCTAATTTTTTCCATAAAAGCAACAACAACGAGAAATTTTATATTTCCAACGACATCATCAATAATTAAAGCAAAACAACAACAACTTAAAAAGGGAGACCACTTTGCTTTCACTGTGATTCAGCTTCAATCATTACTCTGTCCTCACCGGGTTCTGTTTGGTCCGCAGTTTTGGTCCAGGCTGTGATTCCGTCTCTCGCCTTGGCTTGGCTCTGGCTCTTTGCTAGCGATAGCTTATCTGTTGCAGCAACAAATTGCTCATTTGCTGCAACAACAACAGCAACCGCGCAGCACCAAGCAGTGAGCCATCCAGTCAGCCAGTCAACCAGCCACTCAACCACTCAGTCACTCAGCGAAATTGTATGAGGAAGTAATTTTCTAGTTTTATGCGAGGTTCTGGGCCTCAGCTGCGCCAGTCGCTGATATGAGCGAAGTAGTTAGAATATAAATCCGCATATAATCCGGTGCTAGCAAAAATAACTGAACGAATCTTGCAGCAGCCAGCGAACAACAACAACAGCAGCGTCAAAAGCATACTACGGCCAGAAGCGAGTGCGAACAGGGTGCAGCACAGATGCAGCAAATGATACTGCTTAAATAACTGGTCCGGGTTCGATCAAAGATCAGTGATCATGAGACAGAAAAACAGCAAATAAAACGGTGGTTTGATTTTGATATTGATTGGAGCATCGAGAGAATCGTAGAGATCAACCACAAGAACAACAGCAACAACAACAACACGATGACAGCTCTTGTATATAAAGTATGCCCGTAATACAATGAAAGAGCTGCTTCCAGAGTTAGCACCCTGTATGTGTGTGGTTGTGGGCATTTCTATAAATACAATAAGTGTATGTGTGTTTGTATATGCCTCTCTGTATGTGTATATGTGTGTATGAGAAGGAATTCCAACTCATGATCAAGTTTTTCCTAATTTTGACTCAACTGAAGCATTTTTCATGTGTTTATTAAGGTTTTTCTTCTTCTACTTCTTGTTGCGTATTCTTTTATTGTACTTCGATCCCTCTTTGACCCTCCTCTGTCCACAATCCAACTACGCCCTCTGTTCTTTGGCTCTGGCTGTTAAACGTTGGCTGCTGTTTCTGCTGCGTTTGCGCGCTGAACAATGAGCAAACGCAGTGACGCTTTGTGCGGCCTCTCACTGTTGTTGTTGCGGTTGTTGTTGTTGTTTAATTCCTGTTCTTTTAATATTCTTCCGTTCTTCTCGTTGTTGCTTTTGCTGTTGCTGTTGTAATTGTTGCATCTTTCCTTCAGAATGAGGCACACGTGCAGCTTTTTCCAGTATCTTTCACTTTGCGATGGTGAAATTTACTGCTTCTCTTATTCTTGTTCTCCTTCTTATTTCCTACGTCTGTCTATTTTTTGCATACATTCAAATCTTCCTGGGAGTGAGCAGAAAAAGAGCTCCGCTCAATATTTGTTGGTTTTTTGTTTGTTTGCTTGCGGTTTTTTATTATTTTTTTCCGATTGCGATATCTTAAGTCATGGTTTTGTGAGAGCTCTCAGAATTTAACTGTTCTTAAGTTGAGTCATTCGGTAGAGAAGCGAATAGTTTTGCGACAAACACACACACACACACACACACGAACACTCACACATACGCACATACGAAACCACTTTATAGCCGTTTTTTATTCGCCTTGATAGGAATTTTATTGACTTTTCGAATAGTCAACTAAGAAAATCGATTAGGAACGTTTTTTCTTATTTAGCTATAAAATTATTTTTTATTACTTATAAGTAAAACTTTCGAGTGGATAAAATAGAAAAAAATCAGTTTTATTCTATGCAGAAAAATGCACTCTACTAGAATTAATGATATCTTAATTTTTACTGAACTCAGGTTGCAGAAAAATTGCATTCACTTCAGTTCACTTGACTTGCCAACTCTCGGCGTTTCAATGGGAAGCAAATTTATTGAATTGCCTGCTAAAATCGGCAGCAATTCTGCTTCGCTTCGACTCCCCGACTTTGACTCTGAACTCGAGTTTTCATCGTCTGCTTGACTGGCTGACAGATTGATTGGCTGGCATTCGTGGGAGGGTGTCTTAAATGAAATGCCTCAAGCTGGTTAAAATTATGACGCTATTAAAATTAATATCACATTGTTTGTTAATGAAAAACGAAATGAAATTCGAGCTGAATTCACATCGGAAGAATTCACGGCTGAGTGATGTTGGTTAAAAACAGAAAGAAACGAAGAACTACAGGATATAAAAGAACACCAACGTACAGCATTTATTCTTAATTTGAATGGATTTTAATTGAAATTGAATTTAATTTTCTATAGAAAAATATTTAAAAACAGAAAAAATGTATCAAAAAATATAAAACAAGTTCGTGTCTTAAGTCTTTGGTTCTCAAAGAGTAAATAGAATTGAATGCATTGGAAATCTTAACAGAGCGCAATGAATTAATAAATAAAATTAAATTTTTCGGAAAACCGAACATTTAGAATGAATCACTTTTTCACCTTTACTGAAAATAAAATTATATTTATCACCAAATAAACGCTGCTTTTTACGCAAATCATTGAGCAACATTTTGAGGTCCAGCAACCTTCGATTTACCCATCGCATTCACTCTACACTCTGCCAGTGCATTTATTCAAAATATGCTACAACAACAAAAAGCCCATAAAAACGACATGTTTCATCACGACGCGGCACGGCTCTTTATCAACGAACGAGAGTCGCCACGAGAGCCACCGCTGCCGTATTTATGACTCAATTAAACTTTTATTTCTATTCATATTGCTTTTGGTTTAATTTTGTTGCTGTTGCGGTGTTCTATTTTGTTTTTTTTTTTGTATTAAGCACCCAACAGTGGAAAGAACAGCGCCACTATAAGCAGTAGCAGCAAATGCTAAACAGCGCGCTGCGTCGTCTCGTCGTAGCGACAACCTGACGAGCAACAAAGTATTTCAGTGCAATTTTAACGGAAAATAACTGCTGCTGACAAGGCGAGTGCTGCTGCTGCTGTTGTCATCGAAGAGACTCGCTCTAGCGATCCACGAAAGTGCAACAACTAAAGTGGCTGACTCTAATCGTGTTAATAGTTTGCCGCGTGGCCTTTTAGGGCGAGGACAAGTCATCCAAGCAGTCAGCATTGTTTATTTGTGACATTCTTATTATTTTTCTTCTTTGTTCCTTCTGTTTTAGTTCTTTCAGAGAAGAAAAAGCATCTTCAATGCTTGCCAAATAAGCTCAAAGCTGGAAAGTCTCTATTTTTGTCCTTTACTTAAAATTCTTGCCGCAACATCTTATAAATCGATTCAGGCTTTTTTTGTTTATCTGAACCAATAAAAATATAGTAATGCTGCTAAAAGAGACCGTGTTTTGAAATTTCGATCGTTTAATTTTCACCCTCATCAGAGCGATGCGGCTGCGATGAATGCGCAGCTTCCTCATCACGCGATTTGGCTTGAAATCCTAGTTAACAATATTAAATAAGATCGTAAAAAGAGTTTCAGAGGAGGTCGTTAAAAGTTTTATAAGCAACTATCCATAAGCAACTGACGGCTGCAGCGCGCGACGTGAGTAAACGCTGGTGGGTGAGCCGCGCGACATGAGATTAGCTCATCCCTCACTGCGAAAGCTTCTGCCGGTACCTTTATTGACTCTTTAATTCAACAGATATTTTTATGGCTTTCTTGATTTGAATTTGAATTATGAAATAAATGAATCTTGTGATATGATAAACTTTTCTTCTTAAGTTTCTTGAACTTCTCTTGTTTTGCTCTTCGTCTCTTGTGTTTTAAGCAAAGATACACAATTTATTGATTAATTGATGGACCAGCATGTGACCTTATAAATGATAAAAATACGTCAAAATCTGTTCTGCTTTTGATGGGAAAAGTATTGGATTTTAAAATAAAAGCAGCTTCCTCGGGTTATCATTGAATATTCTTCAATTCGCCAGCAGCTGAAACTGTAGAGTTGCCGCTTTAGTATTCTGTGTGGCATGCACATCGTAAAGCAATTGATTGCCCCCCCCCATGAAAATTAAACGAAAAAAGATGCTATTCGAACGAGCAGCTTTAATTTTTCTGATTGTCATTTTTGTCGTAAAACTTGTCAACGCTCGCATACTGCATCCATTTGCAAGCGACATCATAAAATTATAATTTCACATAAAAATCGGTGATAAAAATTAAACGTTCGGTTCATTACACTGCACGAGACGACGGTCGATGATATTGCTTGTTCTTCTTCTACATTTTCCTCTTCTTCATCCCTTTCTAGCCATGAGAGCCATTCTAGCCATCTTTTAAAATGGTTTCGAGAATATTTGCTGTACATTTCGAATGCTTTACGTTCCATGTGTCTAAAGATTTGTGTATCTAAACACGTGTGTGTATACTTCTATACTTTTGTGTCTGTACGATTTTTTGTTTCTATACTTTTGCGTATCTAAGGTTGGATGTCTCCCCGATTTTCCAAGCTTCTCCCCACCCTCCGTCTATGCCTCTTTCTCCCTCAGTCTCTCTATTGTTTGCCCCTCTCTCTCTCTGTCTTTTAATGAATCTGTTTTAACAGCATCACGCATCTTTTGTTAATTTCAACAACAAAAGCACTTCCTTTACATCTTAAGATCTTATAAACTGTAGTTCTCTCGAAGGTTTTTCGTAATTAAGTCATAAATTCTCACCTAATAATACGCATAGAGAATAAGTTGAATAAATTGACCACTTTATTTGAAAGGCGTCTCATATTTTAATGCATTCACAGCTCCAACAGGTTGAATGAGATTAAAAATGATTTGTTTGGTTCACAGAACACAAAAACGTACCTCATTAAAGCTTATCTTACAGTTTTTTGACCCTTCTGCTGGCTTCATTTCATGTTGGTTTCATGTTGCTAATGAAGCATAAAATTTCGATGTAGAAAAACGATGGTAAAGAAAGAAGTGAGCCACAAGCGAAATGGAAAAAAAACCCAGGAAAGGTGACAGAATTGACAGCGACCCAATAATAAATTCCGAATAATAAATTTTATTGATCAACAAACAATAAAACAACAACAGCAATAAAAAGTGCTGTAAGACGAATTTTTTTCAGGGCAGCAACGAAACTGTTTTGTAATCGAAATGTTTTAAAAAACATTTTCTTTTAACAAAAAAATCTTTAATGAAATGCAAACTCATTTAATATCCGAAAGAGAACACAAAAATACAAATAAATGAAATAAAAAAACCATAAGAAAAAAAAACAGAGTTAAAAAGAATACAAAATCGAGGTGGACAAAAAAGAATCCAACAACACTGAAGCTTATTCTAAAAAACTGATTAGTGACTGCAAAAAAAATGTTGGCGAAGTCGTCTTTGTTGCTGCTGTTGTTGTTGTAGTTGTTGTAGGCATTTAAAGGCAGTCTTTAAAAACAGATTCGCTTCGGGCAGACTTTAGAATGATTTCAGTTTCTGTGAACTAGCGCAAAAGTCATCAGATGTGTCGTGTTAATGAGACCGCACCCAGTTTTTGAAGTCAAATCAGCTGCTGTGTTTCGCAATTTGAAGAGGTTCTCAAAATTTGGACAACTGAAAACCAAAATATAACTAAATCGGACTCGAAACGAGGCGAATAAACCAGAATTATTTCAGTTTGGAATTTCAATTCCTTTGGAATCGTCTTGTTTTCTCATTTCGCTTTCTTTTCCTCATATTTTAGATTTATTTAACATTTTAAGAACTGTCATGTTGCCTGTCCTTTTTTTTATTGCCCTATTCAGTACTTTTCTCATCTTCACCTCGATACTCACCTGTTTTTTCAAGATTTTTATCTCCTTTTGACCGGTTTTTTCTTTCTTTTTCCTCCCTTAAACCTTTTTTATTCCCATGACTGAAGTTGACATCCCAGAATTGTTTCACGGTGGATATTAAAAATAAGAACAAAAATACATGGAACAGGAAAAAGATAATACAAAAATAATGAGAAGCAAAGATATCGAAGTAGAAGTCTCCAGGGCGGGGTGAAGGAGTGATTGGGGGCAGGGGGAGAGTGAGGGTGAGGGGTGAACTCACTGTTGATAAAATCTTTTGTTTAATAAAATAAAAGTGCCGCCAGAGAGACTTCCTTTGATAGCTTCACCTCTCTTTCATAGTTAAGTGACATTAGTTTCCCTCGAAACTACAAGCTTACATGCATTCATTCAGTCCTGCATTCGTTCAGTCATCTACTCATTCAGTCATCTAGTGATTCAGTCATTCTTTCACTCATTCATTCTTTCAATCTTCGTTTTATTCTTTCGGTGTGAACATTCCTTTGGTCCTGTTGGATTCATCTGTTCTTATGTGTATATTCCATGAATATTGCAACAGAAAGATCAACAACAACATTCGAACTCTGTTCGTGCTCATCATCCATGCACCATCCACTGTACGATGGACATGACTTCTTTTGTATGTTGGAGTGATGAACATGACTTTGAGGGAATATCAACCCACTAATTTTACGCATCTCTTTCACTCTCTTTCACTGTGTTTCGTCGCATGTGACTTGTTTGTGACTTTTCCCGATTTACCCAACATCTGTGTCATTTATCGGCTTTCGTGAACAAAAGGAAAGCGTTTCTTTTGAGGAATTTTTGGAATTTCTTCCCATTTTATGGATGCATTTTTCAATGTCTCTGGATTTTCCTTCATTCTCTGATCTCAGGGTTTGTCTCTTTGTTGCTTTGTTCTTTCCTCTTTGCTGTTCTTGTTTTTGTCACCTTTCTTTCGGACATGTTTTGAGTTTTCCCATCAACGGGATGTGTTCCATGTTCTGCTTTGCCCTCATATACATCAATTAAAGATGAAGGTTTTCCTTAAGTATCCTTGTAAATGTTGGGTTTTCAGGTATTTTATTCAGATCACGTATTTTTCACACCTCTGTTGAACATGTGTTGTTTGTTTTTCTATCAGGAGGAAATATTCCATCGTGTTCTGGATGTTCTTCATTAAAATAACCTGATGCTGCTTTTTGTCTTTTACTTCTGCTGATCTGGAGTTCCATGTATTTTATTGCTTTGCTTATTTTAATGTTCTCAACTAAATAAATAAATTAAACTTCAAGTTACTATAATAAAATGAACTCCTTCTACATAATTACTAAATCAACAAAACTCGTAGCTTTTAAAACGAATAAAAACAAATTCTTAATGTAAGCATTTCCAGTGATTTTCTTTATTTATTATTATTATTGATATTCATTGTTGTTGCTTTGACTAAACCTGTTTCTGTGTGTGTATGTGTGTTTTTCTCTGAATTCGGCGAGAAGAGAGCCAAGCTGCGTGTTTGTAGCTCAATCGTTTCAATGTCACAGAGTTCCGCCATCTGTTAGTTTAACAGCCGCTGCTCGATTAACAGTCCACTGTTAGCTAGCATTTCTTTCCTCGGTTGCTCTCAATTCTTGTTGCTGCTCTCGCACACGTTTTGCACCTGCAATCAGCTGTTGTCCGTCCCTCCGTCCGTTTTTGCTGTCTGTCCGTCTGCGAGCCTGACCTGCGACCGGTTTTTCTTTGCCATTTCGAAGCTGGACTTCGTTTTGCTTGCTTTGTTCTTCCGATTTCGCCTGCCCACTTCAAGCAAGTGTTTCCAGTGTCTCACTTTCCACGCGTTTCCACGTTCCATTCTCGCGCCATCCCTCGACGGCACTGCAGCTCATTGAGCTCGCTGATCGTTGCGGCGCAGTTCGTTCGATCAGTTCTGAGCGGTGTTTTGTTGCGATTCGTCCGATTCCGCGGTGCATTCGAATTAGTTTTTTTTGTTTGTGCACTCGTCGAAATGTGTTTTGGTTTTTTTTTGTGTATAAACAAATTTTGTCTGCAATTTTTTGTACCGTCGAGCGTTTGATGCTCGGAGCAAAGCGCGGTCCGGATTTCTTCTGATTGCTTGCGATGGAGTTCTGGTGAGCGAAGTTGGAGCGCTTTTCTACAGCAACAGGTGCATTTTTTAAACCCTTGCAAAATTGTGACAACAAAAACAAAATAAACGGAAAGAAAAGTAATAAAAATGAAAGGAGTTACAAATAAAAGTTAACGCTTCATAAAAAACCGGATGATCTACTCCAAAATCAATTTAAAGATTTGCTGAATAGTTTTAATGACTTCTAAGTACAACTAAAGTACTTGACAGTCTTGGCAGTCTTAGCCTTAGCACTTCAAAAATAGTTGAGTTACTTGTGTTGACATTCGAGTTACAATCGAATTATTCTGAAGACCCTTTCGAGACCCCTTCAAGACCCTTCCTAGTAATGAAAAGCTCCTTAATAACCTCAATTATGCGATCATTTCTGCAACCAAAGCTGTTTCTTCAAAATGAGTTCTTCTGCTTTTTTCCAAACTTTCATTTGACATTCATTATAATTTATGTATCTGAATACTCGTAAATTTGCAGCTTAAATATTTGTCACTCCTCCCCTCTCTCTCTCTCTCTCTCACTCACTCGGTCTCTCTTTCTTTGTGTCTGCCTGTCTACCTAATTTTTTGAAGAGGCCATAAAACCGCTTACATTTAATTTTATCTGCATGCTAACGAAATGATTTCCGAACGAACAACGACGAGCCTCCGTTCTCGCTCCTTCTCCACCCCTCGACCCACTCCCACTCCTCTTCGCCCTCCGGTTATTTACGCCTTTCACAAAGCATCTTCACTTCTGAGGAAAAGTTTTCTCTCCGGCGGCGACATCTTTGTTAATGCAATAAAACTGCAACTAAACTGAACAACTGACTTTCAACTCGCTGTGGCATGTTTTCTATACATGTAACTGTGTGTGTGTGTGTGTGTGTGTGTGTGTGTATGTATAGTGTATGATGCTGAAGCAAATGAGGGGGACGGAGGGGGGAGGGGGAACAAATACTCCATAATACTCGTGCTTACTTAAGTATCTTCTTACGTTTACTTTCCAATATTTGCAGCACGTTTCAACAACAGCAACACTCGGGACAAAAAAGGAACAACAACAGCAAGGAATCAATAAATAAGAACAAGCAGCAGTTAAACAAAAGCAGTTAGACAAAAGTTAAAAAAAAGAATCCACCAGTGCTTCTTTTTGTTGTTGCTTGTTACTTTTACCGTCAGCGTTTCGTATTGTTATGGTTGTTGTTGTTGTTGTTGTTTCATGAGCCTGTTAGTTGACCTCAATTCTGAGCCATGCAGCCGGTTCGCTGTTGCAGCAGTTGGCCGCTTTAGCAACAGTCGATGCTGTGGCTCTCTTTTGATTCTGTTGTTGTTGTTGTTGTTGTTGTTGTTGTTGTCGGCTTCGTTCAGTTGCAATTTCATGAAGCTTCATGATGCTGCCGCTGCTGCTGCTGTTGGGCTGCAGATTTCTCAAAGCCTCTGATTGTCTGATGATCCGACGAGTGGAGCGATGAATGAGGTCACACATGTAATTATTATGGCGTTTGTGGGTAACGCAGGGATTCCAGAAATAACAGCAACAACAAGTGTGCTCAATTGCTTTGATTTATCAAGATTTTTAGGAAAAAAGATTTGATTTATTTGAATATATGTATATTTTCAAAAACAAGGAGGTGTCAATTTTAATTACTAAAGAAAACGAGAAGGAAAACGACAGAGAATAAAGTGTGAGTGAGTAGAGAGTGAGTGAAAAGGAGGTAAGGGACATTAAAGACAAGGAAACAATCAAAAAACCAGAAGAAAAAACAAGCAAAGAGAACAAAAGAAGTGAAATTTGAGCTGCACTATTTTTGTAGATGACGATGATGTTAGTTTTGTTGTTATTATGCTTAAAACGAAAAGGGGAGAAAAATTGACAAAGACATTAATTTTCGAAAACAAACAAAGACTAAAAACAATCCTTTTCTTTCAGTTTCATAAACCTTAAGAAGCTTTAAGAAAGATTTAAAATAAATTTTAACTCAACAAAAGGTTGAGTTAACAAAGAAAAAAGAACCTTCCGACAGATCGTCGAATCTTTTCACTTACAACAACAAAGAAAAACCCGATATTTAACCCTTCATTTTGTTTTTCTTGCTGTCTCTTTTCAGGGATCAATTTATGACCAAACCTAAAGAGAAGATTTAAATAAAAAGAATCAGAATAGAAATAAAAATTAATGCAAAGTGCTTGAAGTGTACAAGAAAATCCAGGGATAAAATATAGTAAATAATATTACAAAATTATTTGAGAAGAAAGAACGAAAAGAAAAGAAAGAAAAACAAACACAAAGTAAATTTTACCAAAAGATAAAACAAAATTAAATCATACTCGTATTTAGAACAACAAAATCGTTTAACAGACATCATCAAAAATCATAAAAAATAAGTAATTCTTTAAATGAAACGCAATAACTAAATAAATGGGAGAAAAAACAAACAATTCTAGATAAATAAATCAAAGAAAACTCACAAATAAATGCATAAACAACAAAAGTGGAAAAAATTTCAAATCTTGTGGATAAAAAAGAATGATTAATCAATTGTACACTAAAAAATACAAATCAGAAAATAAAAAGAAAAATTTAAATACTAAATAAAAGTGCAATAAAAACAAATTTCAAAAAGAAAGAATTCAATAAGCTTTTGAATTGAAAAGAGACATTTTAAAAAATAAATTAATATCTATAAATTTTTATGACAAAGTACAATGAAAATCACTTAAAAACTCCTTCGTAATGAAAATCATCAGCTTTTTCATGCAACAACGTTTTGATCTGTGATCCTGCTTCTTTAAAAATTCTTCTTAAAAAAATCCTTCGACGGAAAACACAAGGATGTGTGACAATTTTTGTTCGTGATATTTTCAATGTTCGTGTTGTTCTGTTGACAATAAATTCTGGAATATTTTTTCGACCATTTACGATTTTAGAATAATTTATTTGGATTTAAAACAACTAAAGACTGAATCCGTTCCAACTGTTGACTGATGATGATGATCTTCTTTTGAAACTTGGCCTGGATGCTTAAAGGTATGTTTTTTCTTCAATCTTTTTTAATACTTTAAATTATTAGCTTTCTCGTTTTCTTATTTTGTTCGTCTTTTGAGAGAAATTAAGGAGGTTTATTAAAGAATTTTAAAGAAAAACTTCCAACTCTTCATTAATATGGAAAAAATAGATCTCAAATATTTTTCTGTACCATTTCGAAATAAATACATGAGAGTCTTTGAACTTTTCTGTAATTCTTGAAGGTGTTTTGTAAGATTTGTTTTGGGTTTTAATTTAAATTTAATTAATTTCAGTTAATGATCGTGATTTTATTTGATTTTCAAACCAAACACCAAAATATTGAACTTAAAATCCACAGATCAAAAGATAGAACCAAACAAAAACCGGTCCAAGAACGGGCCTAAATTAATTCTCTCGCTCTCTCTCTCTCTCTCTCTCTATCGCGCGCTCTCTCTTTGCCTTTGATGATAATCACAGAATCTTGGATAGCAAGAAATTCAGAGGAATGGACAGAGCAGACCTTATCAGCTAACCTGTTGGTACAGAAGCACCTGCTGTACATCAGATTAACGAGTTGCTGCTTCTTCGCTCCTCTCTAATTCAGTCTGACTTTTTAAATATCCCACATACAAACATATTATTAAATAATGATGTGGTTGTTGCTGTTCTTGTAACATTTCTCCCTTCTTTCTTTCGGAAAAGTTGCGTGTCTATGGAAAGAATAACGAAACATAAAGAAAAGCAAAAATTAAAAGGACGTGCTTATTATAGCGTGTCCGAAATACTTTCGAGACCTCATGGGTGGTAGAATTTATTCGGAGAAGAATACTTAACATGCGTGTCTGTGGATTACAAGTTCTTATTTATTTCATTCTTGTTAAATATGTAAAACGTGCTGATAAAATAAAAGTACTTAAAAGTACTCTAAGAATGCTTTTAAATTTATCTTAAAATGATATAAACAATAATTTAAGAGAACTCTTAAATTCTGGAACAAAATATTCTTTAAACTATGCTTATGTCGGTATTCTACGTTGGTATCTATTCTGAGGTTGAGGATCATTCGAATTCACACTCAGTCGAAAGATCATCCAAGCGCAATTTGGCGATTATTTGAAGTTAGTTTGGGATCCTGATTTGACGATCATTTAAACTAAGTTTTACGATCGTTCAATCTCACTTTGAAGATCATTTAAACGCTGACTGACAGAACGACTGACTGACTGACAGTTGTAACTCCGCGGGACGTCACTTTAGCCATCACTGTATTGTGAATACTCACTCGTAATAACTGAACGGGTTTTCCGTTTGGAATATCAAGCAATCAAGTAATCAACAATTTGAATGTGCTGCCAGCGATTTAAATTTTGTTGAAGGCTTCACATATCGCCACGCAAGCATCATCACCAGCAACGTCACTGTCACCGGTTGCTTAATTTAATGCATGCGTTTTCTTTAACTGTCAATAAAAGCTTTTGACCGAAAATCGAACTGATGAGGAGATGTCATTAAAACGCAGCAAGAAAACAAACCATAAAAAATATGTCAAAACTGACAATCAACCTGAACGAGTGTACAATTAAACTTTTAATGGGAATCCAAATCAGCATCGACGACTTCTACAAGCGCTCACACTCGATGGCATCATGAAAAGCGAACCGAATGGAATCGAATCGAAGCTGACGGCGCCTGCTTAAAGCCAGTTTTCCACTTTAAGTGCTGCAGAGAAATCAAAAGTGTCGAATTCAATTTGCTTTTGTTACAAATTAGAATTAGGAAAGAAATAAAAAAAAGAAAAAAGAAAAGAAACCAAAAGGGAAAAGATAAGAAAACCAAAAGGGAAAAGAAAACCAAATGGGAAAAGAAAAGAAAACAAAATGGGAACAGAAAAAGCAGTGAAAAAGTGTTTCTTTATAGAAAAATGTATCAACTCACGCTGTTTCTCACTTTGTCGCTCTTTCGTTTTTGATAAAATTGAAAATATTTGTGAGTTCTTAAAAAAAAAGATGTGAAACTCGATGATCATCAAAGCGGATTAACAACGGCACGAATCGTGGCCACAAAACTGCTTTCTAAGGCGTCAAACGGGAGCAGTTTGTTTATGAAATTCAAGACTTGAGTCGCCCACTTTGGATGGGACGACGGTTTCCAGAGGGTTAACGAGTTGACGGGCTGACTTCTTCGCCGATTCTCCGGTTGGCTGAATAGACGACTGGTTTTGCTTTTGTTGCTTTTCTACCGGCTAAAGCCAAATTGAGTTATCATCTTCTCCTGCTTATTCTTGTCTTTTCTTGGAATTAGAAAAGATTATGAATGCATTACTTAAGAGCTGTTCATTTAATGGCGCCTAATTAGTTGCCCAGATATGAGCATTTTTATGTGGACTTCAAGCTGATGCTTCGATAGTAAGCTAAGCTTAGAAAACTTGAAATTTGATTTGATTATAGTTCATTTGTCTACAATAAAACTAAGTCGATTAAAAGACTGATGTAAATTGAGATGAAAGTGATTGTATTGTTGAGTCTTAAGTGATGATATTTTAGAGTAATAAATGATCGTAATTTCGTGTATTAACTCTGCTTAAATCATCCTTCAAGCAAGTTTTATTTTCCAAAACCTAAAACAGAGTGAATCTAGCGCTAAATGTGTCCAGAGTCTGAATTTGAATGTACTTAAAATCGAATCTTTGAGCAATCGATTAACTTGAAATCCTAAAGAATATAAAAGACTTAAGCAACAAACTTGAGCTCGTTTAAAATTCAATAAAATTTTACTTACTTATTTCTTCATTGCAAACAGGAGTTTTTATTGTTGTTTATTGCATTTTTTATTGTTGTGTTTATTTGTTGCAAAAGCACTTCAATTTGATCGCTAAAAAACAAAAGATTTCGCTTTCTGCTGTGAGCAGCAAGAAAATCTTTAAACAAAACGATGCTCCATTATAAAAGACCTGCTCGGAGTTACGACAGACAGACAGATTTCGACCTCTGACATCTACGATGTTGTGCCTAAAAATCCACAAAAGCTGATGTCACGTCGCTGAAATCTTCTTCGTCTTCGTTAAAAGCAACAAACATGGCGATCCAAACCTTAAGCATCTCAACAAACAAGCAAAAAGAAAAGAAGACTTGACAAAAGTAAACCACCTGAGAAGAAGAACAAGCAGAGAAACAAAAACGAGAGCCAATTTGGGCAAAAACCATAGATTGAAAAAACAACTCGTAACTTTTAAACAATAAAAGTTCAACACGTACGAAAGCAACAATTACAATGGTTTTTTTAAAGAATTGAAGAAAGATTGAAAGGGTTTTTGGAGGTTTTTTTTTTGGTTTTTCTTGTTTTTGGAAATATAAAAATATTTCAACGTAGTTGTTGTTATTGCATTGAAATGGGGAAAAGCATAAAATTCAACAGGAGCAACAACAACGATAGAAACAACAATAAAATCAATGATAATATAACATCATCTTAACAACATCATCATCACCAGAAGCAACAACATCACCAGAAGCAACAACAACAACAAAAAGGTTTTCCATGAATACGCGAGGCCAAAAAAGTTCAGAAAGTGCAATGGAACGAATTATTTTCAGTTTTTTTATTTTCTTAATTTTTATTCGTTTACTTTTCATTTCTTTCATTAAATTTGCGGTCACTCGTTTCTCATTTTCATCATTATTTGCATTATTAGTTGCATCATCATTTGCATCATCATTTGCATCATCGTTTTCATCATAATTTTCATCGTAATTTTAGTTTTTCATTTTTGAATACTAACGAAAATAAACTAATAAAAAACGAGTACCAAATCTGATGTGAAACTGCAAGCGACAACCTGCCACGTTGGCCAGACAGTCACCAATCAGATGCGCAGCGACACAAAGACTTCAAAATGATTTCAACATAAGTTCGTAGTGACGTGAAGTGACAGACATGTTCCACATGCATGTCTGGTGCTTGTGGATGAAATGTTTAATGCTACTTCAGCTGACAGTCGTTTGAAATTCTTATGGCAACTTAAATCTTAGAGATCAAGTTGGTGCCACAGCAGCAGCAGCAACAGCAGCAGATTGCATATAAAAACTTAGAAAAAAAAAACTACGGTTAATTAAATAAACACGTGGTTTTTTAACCAATAGAGGAAATCACTAAAGTAAAATTTAATAACAAGAATATGTAAATTTTTTTCATAAATAATGTTATTTGTATGCTACTGACAGAGTTTGTTGTTGTTGGTGGTGGTGGTGGTGTCGTTTTGATTACTCTTGTTGTTGCCTTTTTTTGTTGTCTCTTATTAATTGACAATCAGAACGAAAAAAAATAACATTCAAGCAGCTTGAAGGCCAACTTAACCAGTCTTCAATAAAGCAATAAAAATACACTTAAGAATGGAAAAAAAACGACTAACAATAAAAATCGCTTGCTGTGTTATCCAAACAACAACAAATATAACTGTACTCATGACGAATGCGTTTTTATTTCCTTAACGTGCTTGTAGAGTGATTATTTGATGGTGATTTTTTGTTGTTGTTCTCCCTCTCTCTCTCACTCTCTATCTCTCCCTCCCCTCCTTTAGTTGTTCTCTCCTTCTTTACTGTCTCTCTGAGTCTCTGTCTATTTTTCTTTATTATTTTTTTTGCGTCTTATCGTTGTATCGACACTCGTTTGATTATTTTGACATTTAAGCTGTTTATTATACTTCTGCTGCTTCTTCTTCTTCTTCTTCTTCTTCTTCTTCTTCTTCTTCTTCTTCTTCTTCTACTTCTTCTACTTCTTTATTCAAATTAGGACCGTCCATCAAAAAGCGTTTCTTCTGAAAGATGATAGGAATATTAACAAAAGAAGAATAATAAATAATTTAAAGTTGAAAACTAACATTTTTGTTTATTAACTTTACTCATAAAGAGTTGGAAACCTAAAAAGATTTACTTACTAATTTTGTTTTCTTAATTTTTTCTACTAGTTTTCTTCTATGAATTTGTAATCTTAATATTTTTCTAGTAATTTTTTTCCTCTATTTTTTGGTCATTCTTTTATTTCTCTTTTTTTTCTTCTTATTTTGTTTTACTATTTTTTCTCTAAATATTTTCTACTAATTTGTTTTATCTAATACTTTTAATGTTCTTTACTAATGGTTTTAGTTTTGTTTCTACTTAAATTTGCTTTGCTTCGTTTTTTCTTTTTGTTTACTAATATTTTTGTAACAATTAATAATGGAATCAAGCTGTTCTTGTTACCGACCACATGCTGTTGTTGTTATAATGTTAACGATGCAGTTAATATTTCTATTATTACTATTAATAGTATTATTATTATTAGTATTATTAGCATTACTGTATTTTGTAGTTGTTTTTGTATACTTTTGCTTTTAAACAATATTAATGCCATTGGGTCATTTATAACAATATATTGACGGTTAGACAGAATGACAAACACACGGACTACAAGAATTGAAATCGGCACGAGTTCCAAACAAAAACAACAACAACAAAGAAATAAATACATGAAACAACAACGAGGACGCCGATCCAACAACAATAACAAACACAGTTCTTTGGTCAATAAATACGCATTCATTTCTATACCCGGTCTGGTCTGACATTTCAAGGAGTGATGAAGTGGGGGGGAGCTGAAAGGAAGAAAGAAGAAAACGACGTTGCGAAGCGATTACGACGTCAGCGCAAAATTAATTATAAACTTTTTGATAGAAATGCTAAAAGTTGTCGGTTGCTCCGCTCGTTCATTCATTCGTCTCATCGTTTTGCTTCGCTTATTGTTGTTGCTGTTGTTGCTATGGTTGTTGTTGTTGCTGTTGCTGTTGCTGTAATGATTATCGAACATGGCTCAAAAAACTTTGCATGCGCAACAGGATCGAATCGAATGGAATCACAGCGCTATGTATCGAATCGGATGGGATTGTAATGCATCTGGTAAAGTTGAACCCAACTTTTGAAAGCTGAAAATGTTATTTTTTTCGAATTTAAAAATTAGGCAGGAAAAACTTTTCAGAAAAAGTCTTATCTTCTTTCCTGAGATGATGATCACATACGAACAACGATGTTCGTCTCATTTCTAATCAACTAAAAGAAGATGATTTAAGTTAAAAGAAAGATTAAACTTGGTTTATGTTTGAATTAAATTTTTTCTCTAAAGACAATGTAAAGATCCAAAAAATACGACTGCAGTTCGATGATATGCAAATGATTATACTAAAAATCCACTTGAACCGTAGGCGGTGAAAAAATATTTCTGTCAGGTGAAGAAACACACAAACACACACACAGAGATGCACACAGCCACAGAGATGGACACACACACACCTGCACAGTCGCTCTTTTGCTCCACAGCTTGACTTCGTTGGTAGAATTCCTTTGATCTGAATGAATTGTTGATCAAAACCGAGTCTTGCATTTTTGTTGTTGAGATTTTTATATCGCATCGTATCGTAACTTATTTTTATTTTATTTTTTCTACCATAAAAATCACCTACACTTCAACAACGCCAGCAAACAATAACAACAACAACAACAACATAAGCAGCAATAACACCCTCTCACATTCACACAACCAACTCTTGTTTCTTTACAAATGCACCGGATTAAAAAATGTTCACCTGTCAGAATCGATGAAAACAAAAGCACACGCCGAAAAACAAAACCAAAACGAATTCAAATCGAATGGCATTTTGAGGTCAATTAGAAGTGGATGCAAAATGCTCGGTAGGTAGCTCGAAGGTTTAACCGCCTGAAATACAACCACATCATAGAATAAAAATCAGAAAAAACAAATAAAAAACCATCTCATGCTGTGATCTGTGGTTAATAATAATAATAAAAATAACACCGGCGGAACTTAGAACAACAACAACAACAACAACTGTTGCTCATTTGTTTGCGGAATTTTGCAGCACGAAAACATTTGATACAACAACAAAATAAAAGTGTAATAAATTCAAAACTAAAAACTGAAGCCATAAATTATCAGGTCTCTAAAAATGATAAAAATATAGAAGTAAACAACCAAAAAATACAACAACAACACTAAAAAAGAGGAGAAAAAATGTGCACACATTTTATATATTCTCATAGTTTTCTTTTGATAATTATTTTATATATTGAAATTCTTCCCCTCATTTGTTTAATGTTTCATATATTTTTAGGGTCTCTTAATTATTATTACTGTAGTTATTATAATTATAAGAGTTCTTATAATTATTATTAATATTATAATTATTAGTATTATTTCTATTATTAATTATTATTATTATATGATTTTATTATAATTATTATTATTTCTTCTATATTATGATCATTTGTACTATTGATTTTATTACAATATTATTAGTATATTTTAATTACTATTGGAATTGGTTTTCATTATCGTTTTCATATTTTTTTCTTTTTAAATCTTATTCCTGCATATCTTTAGTACTCTTAATTTATTTCTTTTGTGTGCTATTATTATTAATATTATTGCTATTTTTGTTTGTTTCTTTTTTTTGTTGAATACCGAAACAATTTCCGGTGAATTTTTTTTACTTACTTGATATGGCAACTTTTATTGTCCAATTGATTTTACACAAACAAATAATATGGAAAAAATAAGGAGCAAATATTAAAACTGAAAGACCTCAAAGGTTCAAAAACCTGTCTGTTTTTTTCGAATTTGTTTTGTTTTTCTATGAAATCTTTATATAAAGAAATATAAAGAAATCGTATAACGTCATCGTCTTGTATCGTGTTATTTTTTCCTAAAATTATTATGATCCGTTGCGGAGCCGCATTGTTGTTGTTTTAACTAACATGATTTCCTGTGATTATTATTATTTCTGTTTTTATTTTGTTACCATATTTTGGTTTTTTTCATTATTCTTGACTTTCTCACGATTCTAAAAGTTTGTTACACTTAATTTAAATATCAAAGAATATCGAAGAAGATCACAAATAGATTGTTTTATTATTATTATGTTGATTTACTATTGCTAAACTTTGTCTTTGATAAATTTTGTAGTTATTAAAATTGTTATTTAAAATTATTATAAAAAACCCACTTCTATTTGTTTAAGTTTATTTATTTACTGTTTTTGTGTTTCTTTTTTGTTAAAAGTATTTTCTTGTTCCTTTGTTTTCACCTTTATTTTAAGTAAATATGCTAAAAAATGTTGCCTAATTCATCAGTTCAACATCGTTAATCGCTTTGAAGTAAAATTATTTAGTTTTTAGTCTCTTATTTCCATTCGTTATTTTTTTGTTGGTTGTTTTTTTTCTTTTTTCTTGGAACTCATGAATGAGTCACTGAAGCTTAAGAATCGCGTATTCATTAATAATCTCTTTTTATTTGTGTCAATTATTAAAATACTTTTCTCAAACAATATTGAGCTCTTGTTTGACTGACGATTGATGAGAATTTCTCACTTTTCTCAGCTGGTTTTTGAACTTTTAATGGACTTTTTTTTCTCTGGCTAATTTTTTGTGGCTTTCCTCTGGGAAACAAACATTTTCTCTCATCTCTCATCATTGTTATTCATGAACGGCTTAAACAAACACAACAAAAATACCACAAAAACGTGCGGTACAAAAAAAGATGCAAACTTTTTTATTTTTTGCTCGTTTTCGAAAAAGATGTTGAAAAAATTACTAAAAACTATTTTATGGCTTTATAACACGCAAAGAAAAAAGCTTTCTGTTTTTAGTTGTTTTGTTTATTTGTTGTTTTTTCATCTTTATTTTTCTGCTCCATGAGAAACTTATTAAATTTGTCAGTTTTTCTCAGCGTCTCAGCTGAGAAACCAAGCAAACACGAATCAATGACTTCAAACATCTCAGCTTCAAAGGAGTTTATGAAGGGTTTTTTTTTGATAGATCCCATTTTTAACATGCGACATCTTCGAAAGTTTTCAGTTTTCTTTTAATTCATACAAATTATGAATATTATTCAAATAATAAATTATTAAATTTAGAGAAAAAATAGTGTTTTAAGGATTTTTTGCTGTATTTATTATATTTTTATTGCAGCAAAATTAAAATCAAAGCTTATTGTGAGTTATCATGGGAATTTTGTGCACTTTCGCGAGTCAAGTGAAGCTACATGAAGACCCACGTGAATCCTGTAAAGCATTTGAACCCTTTAAAGCCTCTTTATAACCTCTTCAACTTCAGTGCATTTCTTCCACTTCTTCTTACAGCTTCTAAGTCATTCAATTCAGCTGTGAAGAACTCTTAACGACTCTCGAAGTCTAATGGACTATTTTTTTAGTTAATATTTGACCCTCAAGTGACTAGTAAACCTTTAAAAGATCTCTCTGGGTCTCACGGATTCACTAGCGTCTTTTTAACACTTTATAGACCCTTTGTAAACTTGGACTTTTGATATTTAATGCGGACCTACTTTGAATGTACTCTCTACCACTTCATTTCGATCAAAAGTCACTTTTCTCACTTCCAACGTCACGTCACGTTGTTGACGTAACTTCTTCTCACCGCATTTAAACTTTAACTGCATTTAAAGTACATAATATGTAAATTTAGACGTTACGTTATACGAACAGCATGAATGTGTCAGTGTGTGTGTGTCTGTGTGTGTGTGTGTGTGTGTGTGTGTGTGTCCGTGTAATCGCGTGTATGTGATTTGTTTGCAGAGCGATGGCGCTGAGCTGCATTCAAATTTGTCACAATTTTTTGTATATTAATGATGATGGAACAGATTTCAATATCAGGTTCGCCTTGTAGTAATTCTTGTTCTTCTTCGTCGTCGTCATCGTCATCATCGTTGCGGCTGCATTAATTTTTATGGTGACTGATTGAAATATCAAAACAAACCAAAAGTTGAGTTGAGTAACTTGAGCAGATTAACAATGATAACAACAACAACAACAACAACAACACAAGAACAACAACATCAAAGGAGCCCAGAATGCGTCTGCTGTCATCCATTCAGCCATTCAGCCATTCAGCGAGCCAGACAAACGGACGTGCAACGAATATTGAATACGATCCACATTAAAGAAGACAACAACAACGCAACAACAACATAACAGCGCAGCATAAATAAACAATGTAAAGCAGAGTCCACGTCCAGAAGAAAGGGTTCAACGCATATTCATAAAAAAAGCCAACCAGCCAACACAACAACAACAACAACAACAACAGAAGCAGCAGCAATAAATGGCTAAAAAGGCAATAAGAACAAAAAAAAGGCCAACAACATTTAAAATTTTATGTTTGAGCTTTTTTTTTTGAAAAAAGACGAGACGATGATGGTGATGACAACTACAAGTAAAACAACAATAACAACCACACTAACGAGAACAGAAACTGATCAACAACCGCCGATCAACAACTACAACAACAACGATACCAACAACAACAACAACGTTACCAACAACAACAAAAATCACAAAGCAGACCTTAAAAACCTGAAAATGAATTTTAAAATTTGTAGGTTGCTTTGAAAATAAAAGCCACTAATAAAACAGCTGAACAAAACAACAACTACAACAATAATCGAAACAACTAAGGACATGAGTGGAAAAGTAACAACAACAACACTTGACTTTTGTTCTTTTTTTGCTGCCGCAGTGACGACGACGACGGCGGCGGCGGCGGTGACTATAAAAGCCACAATCAATAAGCAAATAAATTGGTCGGTCGGTTGGTCGGTCGGTTGGTTGGTTAGTCGCTGCTGGTGTGGCTCACAAGTTCAGTGCCTTTCACGCAACAACAACAACAACCACCTGATTACAAGCGAACACAGAATTTAGCACAAACACACACACACACCAACTAAATGGGACAACGTAGACAACAGAAGGAATAACAACAACAACAGCAAATTCACAGAAATTGGAAAAAACCTAAAAGAGAACCTGCCAATTTAAAGCCGACCAGAGTACCACTTTTTTAAGCATTACATATCTTGAAATCTTAGAGATCAGTTTTTCAAGCCGAAAGCGGATGAAGCCAGTCTTCAAGGTTTTATTGAACTCTCATAAAAAGACTTCAAGAGTTAAAATGAAACTTCAAAAGACTTTCAAGGGCTTAAATTCTTCATACGAAACCTAAAGCTCTCTTCTAATTTAATAAAAGTATTATAGTCAATGAATTCGATTAAGTTACAGAGGCAAAAGAGTCTTAAAAGTAAAAGTAAAAAGAAGTTCAAAGCTTCATTAACTTCTTTAAAGTGCTCGAAATGTTTTCAAAATTATTCCCGAAAGTTCTAAGAACTTCAATGAGTTCATTAAAAGCTTCAAAAAGGCTTTAAACAAGCTCCAACACTTTATAGAGCTCATGAAAATGTACGAAAATACTTTACAGGATCTTCTTATTGTCCGATGTATTTAAGGAAACCTTCAAGAAATCCTTCAATCTTCTTAGAAAAGGCCTCAAATAGATTTCTAACTTTTCATAAACTCGTAAAATGTTTCATTTAACTCATAAAAGGATTAAATTGCATTTATTTATGACACAATCTTCTAAACTATTTTGTTGATCCTGTTATTGTAATTTATACTATGATCACTTTCTTTTTGTTGTTGTTATTATTATTATCGTTACCTTTACTATTACTGTTACCATTACCGTTATTAATACTGCTTTTATTATTGTCTTTCTTGAGTTTCTTTTCTCTCCTGCGGCATACTTAAATTATTGAGCTCAATTTGGCCTCAATCTTTGTGCTGCTTATTCCTCTTCCTATTAGTGTTGTTGTTTTTCAGTTCCTTTTTCCGCCTTCCCCCTCTCCCTCCCTCCGGCTTCAGCATGTGCAATTTTGACATTTAAAGTGTCATTTTATTGTGATTTTTGTGTAATTTTGTCAAATTACAAACGTGACTGAAACGACAGCCTGTCTATCAACCATGAAATGAAATGTTCCAATCGCTGTTGTTGTTGTAGTTTTATATTTCTAATATTATTTTGTTGGAGTTTTTTTATTGTTGGTGTTTTTATTTTTGTTGGTGTTTTTGTTGTTGTTGTTGTTCTCTTTTAGGTCAATCAACTTGGTGTTGGATTTTCATTGTCTGTGGCTAAGCTTACGTTTATTTGTGAATTTTTTATGTTTACACCACTGAAGTATAAAATCCTTCTTTTTCTTTATTTTTCATTTTTTTTCTTTTATTTGCGTGGGCCTCAAGTGCCAAGAAAACTTATTTCGAATTTAAGTAGGTCAAAAATTCACGACGAGTATTTTACAGTCAGATTTTCAAGTCTTTTAAAACCATATAATTTTTAAAAACTAAAATTGTCGTTGCTCAGTCTAAGATTTTGAGTGTACAATAAACGGTCAGTGGATGTTTAAAGCCGCTTGAGTAACACAAAAACCGCTCCTTGTTTCAAACTTCAAACACGAGACTGTTTGCTTCCTTCTCCTTGCTCTTCGAAGTTGCTATATTTTTCTGGGGTTTATTATGATTTTATTTCGCTTTTTTTAAAGTCCATTTTCAATCACTTCCTTTCACAAGTTGTTGCTGCTGACCCTCACATAAGCAGCCAAGCCATGATGTTTGAAGCCCTCGTAAGTTGGAAACCCGACCCAACCTTAATAATTTTTCACAATTTAGCAGCTACTCTCGTGGTGGTTGTTGTTGTCAGTGTTTCTTGTCTGCTTATTTTAATAACATGCTTTAACTCATGAATCGCATGAATCACACACTCAACAGCTCTGGACGATCGACGATCAACGCTCAACGTTAAACCTCTCCGAGTTCAGCATCGCGCCGAGGTTCTCGACGTACGTGTGAGTTCATGAACAACTAATGACAGGTAGTTAATAAACAGTACCATTTAAACGGTTTCAGTCGAAACAAAACGAAATCGAAATAAACTCAAAAGCGGAGCAAAACCTAAAAAACAAAATCTCCATAAATTGCATTCTTTAAAGCGGATTACATAATCGACTGCAAGTCTGTGTGTTATGTTATCTTATGTTATGAATGTGTTTCTGGCAGCAGGTCTTTAAAGAGGTGTTCGTAACACTCTCCGTACAATTAACATGGACCATTTTTCATTGCGAAGTAACGACGAAGTGTGGAAGAAAACACGTTTTCACGCCGTCGTGGCTGTCTGCTCTCTCAACAGCCACATCTCACACTCAGTCTGAAGGAAAACATTCGAGGCCTCATTAATTTTCATCTCCATAAATTTTGAAAACAAGGAGGAAGAAAAAACCCACCCGTATTTGCGAAAATATGATGCAAAGTGAAATTGAACCGTTTTTACAGCCTCAACGAATAAATTTACACCAAACTTTCTTAACCATTATAATCCGAATACTCTCCGATTCCCCTCTCGCCGTATTACTCACTCTCTCTTGCTTTCTCTCCTCCTTTAGATAGCAGACTTTTATTAAGTGATTTTTATACATGTTATGCTGAAAAAATCCTTCCAGAAATTAATCGAAATGAAATGTCGTAAAGCGAACGTCGTAAAAATTGAGTTTCTGTTACTGACGCTCTGTTGCTGTTGTTGTTGCTGCTATAATTTTAACAGCATCTACGTACATAAACTGCATCTCATTCTGGACTGGACCCATTCTAACTGTAAACTATTTAATATTTTTATTGTAGCTTTTCAGATTCTTGAGTTTTTTAGAGAAAGAAAAAGAAATGCAATGATTTAATCCGTAGCAAAAGAGATGGCAGGGGGAGGGAGGGGACTATGAGGCGGTAAACGAACAAAAGCACAAAAAAGCAACAAACAGTTAGGAATTCAACACAACGGTACTCGATTCACGATTTATAGCCGAAAATCCACGGGAATCGAATTGATAGTTTTTTCATTTAAGAAAACTTCGAAAGGAAACTTTTTCACAATAAATGAGTTTGTTTAAGATCGAAAAAGTTGTGTGCTTTATTTTGAGAAAAATATTATCGATTACATCGATAAAGACTAATCGATTTACATAGAGTTCTTTTCTAGATATTTATGCAATACAATATTTAGAATTGATATTTTATTCCATCACCGCTGAACTCGTTAAAGTTCACTTCAAATTAAAATTACTTTAACGAGAATTAAAAATTTCTCTTAGAAATCAAAGTTTTTTTATCTCTTGAATTAAATCTCGTTGTGAAAAGCTTTAGCTCTCAAATGGTTTTAATTCTTTAAAAAGAAAATAAATCTCCAGAGACAACTTTAGTCATCGTTACCGATTTCTAACCACTTCCTGGTGGTCATAAAATATACGTTAGACTATCTATTAACTGGAACAGTACTTAGAATGCACAAGAAAAGCAACAACAACCTGGCCATTCACCGTTTCACTATCGGTGCAGAGATGATGTATAAAAACATCACCGCGAAGGATTTCAAACAAATGGCCCACCTGCAGTCGAAGTTTATGAAGCCCATCAGTGAGTCAGTTCATCAGTGAGTCAGTTCATCAGTCAGTCAGTTTGTCAGTTGTTAGCTTGTCAGTCGCTTGGACAAACATCCCGAGACAGACATCATTAGTGCGGCAACAGATCGAAACTGCATAAATATTTTATGCAAGCCTCGTCGATGAAATCAAATTCAACTTCCACTTCGACGGTAGGTCGAGCGCCCCGACTCTGCCCGGTTGCATGGCTCGTAACACTCGCTAGAAACAGCACAGGAACCTAATCAGTGACTTCCAATTAACTTGGCAACCCATCTGGCCAACGATAAACGGTTAATAAATGAATGCCATCACTGTACACAGCGTGGTATCTCGAAAATGCGCCTGCGTCGTCGCAGAGTCAGATGCGGCGAATTAATACGATTCGTAGTTAATTTTATTGATAAAGCACTCTTATTGCTAAAAAGTGAAGCTTTTGGAAGAAACGGAAGGAAAGAGAGAGAGAAAGAGAGCAAGAGAAAGAGAAAGATAGACAAAGAGAAAGAGCAGACAAGAGAAGAATTGAGGGGAGAGGAGAGAAAGATTACACAGAAACAACGACGACTCCTTTGAACTTCCTTGTGGCAAAAGTCATTCATAATTTCCTTTGGTTTCCCTTCTGTGGTTTCTATACAAGTTTCTTCTTCTCCGCCTCCGTCTGAGTCGCTCCTCGTCTAAGCGTCTCATCTTCTTTTCCTCCTGATACACGTAGCATTCCGAAATCAACGCGACTCGATTGCAACTTCGGTTGCTTCACCGCAGTTTTGAGTTATAAACACAAGGGTTAAAGGTCGCGACGGATATTTAATGGCAGACAGGAAACTATTTACAGAAAAACTAAGCAGAAAAAACTACTTAAGACCTGCTGTAAAAAGCCGTAAAAGACCCATCCAAGCGTGGTTGCGAAAGGGTGAAACTGCTCTCCGAAGCCGCAAAGGTTAACGAAATGAAAAATACCCAATGAAATTGGCTCCAACCGACGACTGATTACCAAGCTTAAGCAGACTTCAACGACAAAGTTGTATCGGCCTTAGATTGCAATGACTTCGGACAGAGTTGAAGGGTTTCGCAGCGAAAGTGAAGACTGAAGAGAGTGGAGATGAAGCGGAAGAAGAACAAGGACAAGAGGAGCCAAGCCAAAAAGGTCGGCAGGAAGAAGAACAAGTTTTAAGTATTACAAAAAGAGAATCCTTTAGAAAGCGAATTTAAAAGTTGAAAAAAAAGCCAGCTTCTTATCAAACTGCGTGATTGATACCTCTGTGGGAACTGAGGACCATTGAGTTACCTCAGCAACTGATTTCTTTACTTATTTCTCTAAACTCAGATCGATATATTTGCATGGAAGAAAAAATGTTGAATGTTTAAGTACAAAATCTTCAATATTTAAGTCAGTGATAATATTTAAGTGTCATAATCATGTAGAGTGTCCACACATCTCTCGTATCTTCTAGCATCTTCATTCATCTTCTCTCATCTTCTCATATCCTGGAACTCTCCATACATCTGTCTCAAATATCGCATTTCTTTAAATAGCTGTACACATTTCATCGTTTCCCATTCATCTCCCGATATATTCACATTCTCCCTTGGTGCATCTCTTAGATACAGACCCATGACTACATACCATCTTCATCTTCTTTTCTTTACTTCTGCTTCTTCTATTTTCGAGAACAGAAAATAGAATCAGTGTCTCACTGCCTCAGAGATCGACTGACTGTACTCATGTGATCCATTGCAGCATCGTTTCCTGCTTTTTCCCCTCTCCTTTATGTCGTTAAACAACTCGTGTGAAAACAACAAAGATGTATGATTAAAAAGATCTTCGGCGAAAGTAGAAAGATCTCTCCCAAAATCGTGAACTTCCGAGAAAAAACTGGAAAAGTGATGTTCCAATGGTTTCATTCCCAAACGTGGTTGCTTTCGCTGGAACTCGAAGAGATTCCGAGGAACTGTAAACAAGATTTAATAGTAGCCACCAGAGCAAGTGAAACTGCATTCTGCATAATCTACAGTTAATTTCGCTTTTAATTTGATCAAATATTTCCTTCCTATATCAAATATTATATAGACAATCATAGAAACGTATTATTTCTTGAATTAATTTACACTGAGTGTCAGTAGAATCTCATTAGGAGTCACAGAAGTCATCAGGAGTCATCAGAAATCACAGGTGATCATCGGCTATTTTAGTTATTAATTGGAACCGGTTACCTTTCAATCTGGTTTCCTTTTCAGAAGAGAGAAGCTCCTCATCACCACAACATACTCGATAATGTTGACTGTATATCCCACTGCAATATCTCACTCTAGAGTATACCAACTTTAGAATATATCAAGTACCATCTTTCCCACTCTCTCCCTCACTTTCTCCATTTCTCTTTCTCTCTCTGTGTGTGTCTTGGTCGCTATATTCATCTTTAAAGCTAGACTCATATTTTAGCCTAAACAAACGATTTGTAACTATTTCAAGATATGAATGAAGTTTGAGTTTACTCAACAATAAAGAAATTAATCTGCGTCCGTGTGTAGTAGTTTTTCCTTAAGTTGGGGGGGGTGGATAAGGGCAGAGAGAGGGGAGAAAAAGAGAAGCTGTTTACACTACAAAAACAACACGGAATGAATGATGCTTTCATCGAAGTGAAAAGATGCAATGCAACAGGTACATTAACAGGATGAACTCAAGAAAAATAGAAGAAGAATAACAACAACAAAAACAGTACCCATGTGCAACAAGTGTGGCGGTTGCTGCAGCAACAACACCAACAACACCAGCAACAAAAAAGGGCTGCTTCAACAACAGCCTTAATGAGTTGTTGTTTGTCATTTATTTTGGCATTGGATGTGTTTTTGTTGGTTTCAGTTTCGTTGTTTCGTTCGTTGTTAATGTTGGTGGGTTTCAGATGTTGTTCTTGTTGTTGTTGTCAATGGTTCTCCCTTCGTTGTTGCTGTAGTTGTTGTCGACATTATGCACACATAACATGTTCAACTTGTTGCATGCGATGACAAACATTAGTTTGCCCACGTCTCTGGACTCAGTTGATTCTGTCTGCCTGTTTTTCCATCTCCTTCTCATTCCATGGTGTTTATGTCGTTGAATTGTCTGGCTATTTGGTGGGTTGGTCGGTTGTTTGGTCGCTTGATCGATCTGTTTTTCCGTCTTTTTGTGTGCTTTTCTTTTTTGGTTGTCTTACTGTTTGTCTTTCTGTCGGTCCTTCTATCCTTTATTTATCTTACCTCTTCAGTCCATGATAAACTGTTGCTTGCAGCTCCTGAGGCGTACTTTATGCTGCATGCATGCTCATTGCGTGCGCTATGCTCAGTTTTCACAACTAACTTGGCAGCACTTCTTTCCATTTACATACACTTATACACACATTGTACGAGAATCAAGAAAAAGGTTGGCATTGTTAATGTTTCTCCAGGTTCGGCTGAGACTCAGAGTGATTTATACACGATACTCGACTCACTCAAGCTCCAGTCGAGTCGAAATTAATTAGTTTTTCTTGGAAACAGTTTAAGGTCCGAAATCAGCATTGACAATAACTCGAAAGGGACACGAAGAAACTGCTAAAATATTTCCGATATAATAAAAGATCTGAATTCAAAAAACAAAATCAATTTAAAAGAATCGTAAAACAGTGCTTGAATAAATAATTTTTATTTTTGACGAAATAACTTATTTAACATAACAATAGTATTATCTTTATGCATATCCTTCAGAGTCTTGTATGTTTTCTTTCTCCCCTCTTCATTTTAAATTAATAAACAATATTATTAAAGTTCACTGACTTAACGAGCTGCTGATTGCTGTGTTGCACGGATCGCGATAAGTGCTTTGTTCATGTCTCTGGAAGATAATCTCACGGGTTTCACCATATCCACATTCCGATGCACCCAACCCAGCACCCTCTTCAACCGATCACCTCCCCTCTGCTATTCTTACGTGTTTCTGTCAGACAGATAAAATCAGGTGTTTAAAAGTACGTGATGCACAAAAAAATGTTTTAGTTTGTATTTTTTGTGATGTCTTCATTAAAACTTTAAAAGTTTTCGTACTCAAATAAAATCAGTCACATTTTTAATACATCTTCGTTCATTTTAATATAATCGCAAAAATTTAGCTTTGTTGCTATCCTTGAAAGTTGGTTTTCTACCTCATTTCAGGTGTTTCTGTATATCTTCTATGTTTTTTGAGATTTTAAAATACTGACATAATTATTAAAGCACTCATTAAAATGTAAATATTTTTAATAGCCACTTCTCGATAATTTATGGGCAATGATTAACATTTGATATTCAATGGAAATGTTATCATCTTCTTCTCTTTTTGGCTTCCTCCTCTTCTTCTTATAATATATTAAAATATTGAGTGAAATTTGTTTGTCAATTTGAGACAATCGCGCTATGATTATTGAAGGTGCTTCAAGCGAATATTAAATCTTATTTCGAGAGGATTTAAAATTCAAATTTATGTACACACAACACATATTAACACCGAATTTAAGTGGTTTTCGGATTTGCTCAATGATGAGTTTCCGTGCGTTGTTATTCAGTTCACTTTACGAAAGCGTGAGAAGCTTCAAGGGTTTCGCTTCAGCACAGATTTCAGAGCAGAAACGTTTAAACGCCGGAACCCTGTATATTCGACTCGTATTTATTCTTCATTACCATATATACTATTTTCACACTCTCTTTGATCAGAAAAATAATTGATAAAACACAAAAATAAGTCGATCACAGGAAGCAATCAACATTAAAAACCTCTTCCTTTCTTCGTTCATTTTTCTTTCTGTTCTCTGTAAAAACTTAATTAAATTGCTGCCACTTCAAGGACCATCAAATGTCGCCCTAATTAATGTTGAATGGAGCAATTAAATTATAATTGGCGCGGTCGCCTTCATCTGGTATGTAAGAAAGTCGTCGATTCTCGTGGCTGAGTGGCATTTCATGAGGTTTCCTACTCTTTACGCTCCTCTCTCTGCACTCTTTGGCAATCTGCGAGGACCAGAGGGGGGGGGGGGGGGGAAACAACATTGTTGCCAACAGTCCGCCGCTTGGTCCTCCTTCTCTGCTCCCTTCGGTGGTGTTGTTGTTGGGGCTGCAACACTTCTCACACTTTTATTGCACGTTTCAGGCTTTATTTTTAGCCACACTTTTTGTGCAATCAAAGTCGATATGCAAAAAATGCAACCCGACCCTCGGCAGCGGAATGGAAAATCGACAGTAAGTAAAACAGACAGGCACACAGAAGGACAGACAGACACACGGACAGATAGACAGGCATACGGACAGACAGACGGACGGACGGTTAAAGCATGATTACGTTGCTCATTATAAAAATTTATTACGTGTGGCTGACGTTGACGCCAAAGTCGAGGCCAAGAGTTGAGTTGACTGCACCGTAAACCGCAACAACAACGACCACTGACCAGCAAATTATGAACAAAGTGCAAAATTGCAGCCAACCGAAGAAGAGGCTGCATTTTTTCTGAATACTCGTTGCTTTGATTTTCATGACTTCCAAAAGCTCAATAAAAGTGCGCTTGTATTATTATTCTCTCGTAGGATTGCTGTACAATAATAACAATCACCATCATATTAACCATCTCCTTATCCAGCCATCCAACCGTCCAACTCCTCTTTCGTCCATCCGTCCAGCCATCAATCACAGGTTGAATTTGCATAAATCAAAGCATTTCATACACTCGGCCTGAAATTGGACCAGCCTCCGAGTGAGTGGAGCTCCGACGTCGTTGTTGCTGTGTTGTTGGGTAATCTGAGGCTCGGTCGATCTCCGTCCGGATGGTGTTCATCACCGAGATGGCGGTGGTGTCTCAGGTGGTTTTATGCGCACAAACCTTAAAGCAAGAGCAACAGTCCTTGATTAGCATCGAGAACATTTTGCGCCGATAATCATGATCATCAACAACGCAGTGTCGAAGGGAAGCCATTAAAAGCATTAAGCATTCGATGCGAGTTCAGCGAAAGCGAAAGAGACGGAGACAGAGACACGTAGAGAGGGAGATCGAGTGAATGAGATGAGGATGGGGCGATTGCTGTGGTTGTAGAGGAGCAATAAAGGTCGGCAGCATCTTCTAGTTTTGAGCGATAAATTTAACTCAAATGGACACTGAAAGGAAGTCGCTGAGAGGCACGGTTTGAATAAAATAAAAAGAAATACAAAATTTAAAACCGCACAGAAGAAGTATGGGGGGAAAAAGTCACTAAATTAAATTGTAACTATTTTTGTAGCAGTACAAAGAGACAGCATGCGATGGTGCAGATAGAGTTGGGTTCATTTATAAGCTAAAAATTTTTAAAAATCTTAAAAATGTTCCTTTAATCAATCAAAAATCATTCATTTTTCTTTTACATTATAATTCACTTGAAATTTTCTCCCACAAAACGGCAAGAATTCCTTGAGAATTAATTTACATAATCGTATAATCTACATAATTGAATTTTTGCCCTCGTTTTCCGACTATGCTTCTTGTTCTTCTTCTACTTCTTTCTAAATGCATTCGTTGGCAGCACTTTTGTGTTGCTTTGCTGCTTTCTTTGCACCTTTCAAACAACATTCAAACACGTCGACATTCGCTGAAAAATTTATGGCCGCACTTCCGAAGCTTGTGCAACTCGTGTAACTTCAACTAACACTTTAACACCAAACGATCAGAGCAACAACAACAACAACAACAACAATAACACCAAAAACAAAACCGAAAACAAATCAAATCACTTGCATGCAACGCAAAGGAACAACGCTACACAACATTTGTGTGGCACGTTTCGAGTTTTGAGCAGCAGCCGACTGACAACGAAATCCTGACTTCGATTTGTGGCTGCCAGAAGTTGTTGCGTAGGTTGGCCGGCTGAATGGCCGACTAGCGGACTCTGGATGTGCGGCAGAATGTGTTTAAATGCGCTCAGGATTTATTGAAGAATTTCGTAGTAAATTCAAATCGCTGTACAACATTTCAAGAGTCACCACACACGATCGGCTTCCTTCGAAGCTCGCCGAAGCACTTCCTGCAAAGCAGAACATCGTAGGAAATTCTTATGTTACAGCGAAAAATTAAATGGAAAAACAACAAAAAGAACAAAGTAGAGCACAGTGAAATGTTGAAAGAAGAGATTTTCTTAAGCGTATAATTTTCAAAAGCCTTTTGATGGAACTGGTTTTAATTTTCCACCGCAAACTTGTCGTGTATAAAATTACAAACGAGGCAACGAAGGAAGAATAGCAGAGCATCTACAAATACAAATAAAGAGAGCGCACCGAAAGAGGTGACAGAATCGAAATAAACAGAAGGGGGGAGGGGGAGGGGGGAAAAGAATGTGCAACATTCGAAGCCTTCACTGCGGTTGGAGGCAGAGTGGCACAGAGACCTGCAAACGAGCGCAATCAGAATCAACCTACGTACAACGCAGGCCGCAAGTTTTCAATGACAGACAGACAGGCAGACAGACAGACAGACAGAAATTGTTTTATGAACAAAAAATTGCTAAAATTCAATTTAGTATGTACTCAAATTCAAGTTAAAAGAAATGCTGAAAGTAGCGTACTAAAGTTATCGAATCGAATTGAGACTAAGGCTGGGACTAAGATTGAGACTTGAGATGTTTGGCAGATAAAAATAAAAAATCCCAACAACAAAGTTTCAAAAACAATCATTACTTTTTTCATATTTGTACTTTTTATGTACTTCAATTTTCAGCAATTTATAATTTATTTATCACATTCCAATTTATTTAATATATAATATGAATTTAATAATTATTGAATAATCTTGTTTAATTTATTCAATTAATTCAAATCTCTACTGAGTGGATTTTCCACGTGGAGCGAACGTGTTTTCGTGACAAACAATCGTCGCCTTTCAACCAAAACCTGAGAGAAGACATTAAAATGCAAATAAGTTCATTAGAGCAAACTGATATAATCAAAGCCATCATCATTTACATCATCATCATCGGTATCATCTTCATTGGAAGCTGGAAACATAATAAAAACATAACAAAAACCATTAAGTGGAATACTTAAGCGAACCCAGAAGATAGATAAACAATAGTTACACATTTCTATTGATTTCACTTAAACGAAAATGTTTTTATGCAAATCCCAATCAAATAAAAATAAAATCGCTTAAAATACACCGTCTCAGTAATTAAATGGGTTTCTTGGGTTTCCCTTTACTTCTTTTCGTCCTTATACTCTCTTCACAAAAATTTAATAAACTTAACTTTTGAGTGAAGCTATCCTTGTTGTTGTTGTTGCTTTTGCTATTGTTGTAATAACTATCGCTTTCTGCCCACTGTGCTGCCATATTTGGTACAAGACAACGCAACCCATCGCCATGCGACGCACTGCACCACAACGCATCGCATCGCCTCGCAACGCATCCCATCGCATGCCATCATCGTGCCGCCAAGCCTACATACGTTCGGTCCACTGATGGTCGTCCAATGATAGCTCATGTTTTGTACCGAGCATAGCGAAGGCTGCCTTTTAAGGCTGCTTATCTTGGCGAACAAATCAATAGTTTGTCGGCCGTGGTACTATTTTTGTAGTTGCTACATAAGCGACAGACAACGTCGACTTGTCTGCGATGCAATGTGGCACGGCTGCAGCTGCAGCTTCCGTTGAAGATGCGGTTGAAGAAGTTGGTGAGGTGGTTAAACTGCCGCTGCTCCTGGTGAAGCTGGTTCTGCGTCTCTGCCGCTTTTCTCGATGCTGAAGATGCTTCCGATATAGCTGCTCCGATGTTTGTCTGCTGCTGATGATGATGAAGCAAAATCTGTAACACTTTGCATAGTTGATTTGTTGCATTTACAGAAATTGTACCTTGTGTGCAAAGCAGACTCCTAAAATGGAACAACAAAAATAAATAATACGAAATCAATAAATAAAATAAAATAAAGCACAGCTAAATGATCGATAAGGAAGTTCATAAAAAACAGTTCATAATCCACAACGAGTTTTTAAGTTTGTTGCTTAAGTCTTTTGTTTGCCCAGTCGAAGGAGCAACACTAAAAACCACGTGAATGAACGATTCATTTTTCATTACAAATACGTGGCTTATTTTAAGGCACTTTTTATTTTTATTTTATTATTTTCTCTTTCAGTTTCTTAACGTCTGCTTTAATTAAAATTAATTAAAGCAAATCAATTCGCTTCAGCTACTAGACAGTAAATAACCTGTACTTAAGACTTATCTACCACGAAAAATACCTGTTTTTCGTTCCATATTTTATGAACTTAATTTCCAAGAATTATTGAGAAAACTTCTGAGTTCCACTGAAATCGAAATTTGAGACAGTTCAAACAATCCACCATAACACAGAAAAATAGCCACCAAATCAATAACACAGAAGCCGATCGAGCGATTTATAACACAGAAACGGATTAATGCGTCCCTCGCTCTCCTTCTCCTTGCTCCTTGCCGCATGCAACCAGTTGCCTTTATTATTAGCTAAAATCAAATCGAGATAATTAACAATCGATCCCACGTTTCTTTCTTAAACGTATCGGAAAAAATAACGTTCATTCTTGTTGTTGGGCTTCAACGACGCTTGCTTAAACTCGATTGCATAAATGAAAGAACTTGTCTTTGGATATGAAAAAATTAAAATAGAAAAACAAAATATAGAAAAAAATGACAGCAAGAAATAAAACCAAAGTAAATCCAACTGAAACTGTAACAAAATCAAGTTTCAAATAAAGTCTGATATTCAAACGAACCAAAAGAACAGCAGCAACTACAACAACAGGCAGTCAGTCAGTCACAAGTGGCCAACCGGTACCAATTTAATACGCTCACCGACTAACAGACTCATTTCAATTTTGCGCTGATTCGCTGTTGTTGTTGCTGTTGTTCAGATCTCACTTAAGTTGTTCGGGGTCCAGCTCCACTTGAGTTCAGATCAGTTCCATTGGAACCGTTGAAGTCTCCGTGTGTGTCTCTGTGGTTGTGTGTCTGTGAACGTGTGTGGCGCAGACGTGACACGCGTTGTCGTCGTTTTGGGGCGGTCAAGCTCCCACAATTTGGCCCGAACCACACCACCAAATCGTTGGTATTTCGGAGCGGAGTCCGTGGCTCGGTCGGACCGACCGCATTCATTTGAATTCATGGTTAACCAGTACGAGCTCGAAGTAGAATCGACAATATGAAGAAAAGTCGAAATATATTCGTTGTAACAAACGCCCGATATGTTTATCAATCGTAACTAACAAAATTTAAATTAAAATTCAGAACTAAGAAGGAGTTCGATTTAAGAATCTTCTCGAGAAAATCTTCTTTAGCGAAGATAAACTCTTCCTTCTTTAAAATTATATTAAAATGTTCTCCAAAGTTACCTCTAAAATATTCTTCGTAGTCTTCTCTTTGATAGCTTCGCTAGGTTCATTGCTAAAATATTATCTGGAATCTCTTTTATAAAAATTGCCTCTCCTCTTAAATTCTTTTTGAATCCGCCTATTTTTCTTGTCTTCTTTCATTCTCTCACAACTTATCCATGTTTATCGAACTTTCTCTGCACTTCTTCGGTGTCTTTTTCTGTCACCTCTTTTTATCGCTCATCGCTGCTCTCATTTTTGGTCCGTGTCCTTTTCTTTCACTCATCCGTTTTCATTTCTTTAGCAAACATGTTAAACTTCAATTCTTTTGGCACACAACATGATGGCCATGTTTAAAAAAACAACAACAACCAAAAAATAGAGTACGAAAATCCTAACAACAACAAGTAAAGAACATGTGACGTTCCACGCACGTAAGCGTTACAACGTGAAACAAAAACAGGAAAAGACGCACAAAATTAATAAACAGCAGCAGGGAAGAAAGGCAAACTCAACAACAACCAGCAAAATAAATGTCATAATCTGCTGAATCTGTAGCAAACAAGCAAGAAGCTGTGCTGACATTTTCAACGCACGTTGGCAACGCGGAGCGAGTGTATGTGTCTGTGTCCAATGAATAGCAAGAACCAGAAGTGAAAGAAGAGCAGCAGCATGAATAATATGAACATAATGAAGAAGAGTAAGAAGAAGAATAACATGATGCTGAAGAAGAGGAAGCTTTACAACAGCAACTGTTGCAATGAGAACAGATGCTACATCAACAACAGCGACATCAGCAACATTGGCAGAAGCTGTGGGCAACAATTTGTTTGTCTCTGATATCAGAACAAGCAAAGCAACAACAAAAACAACCGAATATAGTTGCAACATTTTTTTCTCCCTCTATCTGTCTTCTCTCTCCCTCTGACTGGAATATTAACACTGAACACACACTTTGACATTTTTGTGTTGTTTATTTATCGATGTTGTTCTGCTTTTGACTTCAGTTTTGGTTTTTTTATTTTTTTGTCTGCTTTTGTCCGTCTTATTATCCTTAACGACATGCCTACAAAATTGAAAACCAACCCAGAAAAGGGGAATAAACACAAAAACCGATTATGTAACAATGTTGCACTCTCAACTGAATGTCCTTGAACTAAAAGTATGTATAATGAAAAGAAACTCATCAACCTTAATTGCAAGGTTCACATTAATTTTTCGGTGTTCTTTCTTTTCCTAAAGAGTTCCTAGAAATTGTTTCGTTGGATTACGTTTTTAGCATCGTTTTTATGCCGTAAGTTGTCCACTTTAGAACCTTTGTTGCTCTCTCCCTCTCTCTCTCTCTCTCTCTCTGTAGATGGACCACTGTGCTAGCAGCAATGACCATAAATATGTTTGCAGCTGACACCTGCTGCTGCTGTCGCTCTGGCTGCCACACCAACGAACACCAAACAAATGCCGCTGGCCGCCAACTCATTTGCATTTCAACCCAGCCACTGAGTGGTTCATATGTCGGTCTCTGTTTGTCTGTCTGTCTGTCTCTCTGTGTGTCTGTCAATTTGTCCGTCCGTCTGTCTGATTGTCTATTTCTCGCTCGCATCGCAGGTGCATTTGCATATCTTGCACTTTGTTGTTTTATGGTATTTTATTTTATTTTTTATTCTCTTCTCTGGAAATTCTATGAATTTTCTTCACTTCTGTTGTGAAGAATTTTGCTGTGTTTTATTGTTCCCATTTCAATGTGCAAATGATGCATGTTTGCTGTCAATTTCGTAAAAATTTATTATAACATTCTATTCACTCAGTAGTGCCATGAATGTTTCACTATTTTTCCCCTTCATGACACAACGTTTGCAAATTAGTAGGAATTTCATTATATGGTAGATATTATAAAAGAATTAGATTTCCTCGAAACTAATCTTGAGTAATTTTTTACATAAAAAATTGTTACAATTTTTTATAAGAATTCACTTTGCAATTTATTTCCATGCTGGGAATTTGTGGAATTTATTTCCATGTTATTTTTTGTTACTTAAGCCCGTTTATACACGTTTGTTTTCAAGAAAATTATAGACAACATTTCTAGACTTTAATACTAGTTTTATTTCACTTTCACCTTTTTTTCTGTATCTTAAAAAGTTTCAAAACCATGGAAAAAAAGAGTTTAATAATCTTGAATTTAGTGTCGAATTTCAAATTATTTTGTTTTTTTTTTCATTTTTTAGATTTCGTGTATTTTCTTCATTTAAAAAATCTATCTATCTCATCTACTCAATATTTCCCCCTATTTACTCATAATTTTTTCCCAATTATATTTTATTGATGGGAAATATTTTTATGTGCATATACAATATTTAAATGATTTGAAATTTTTTTCATTTGTACATAAAGTATGAATTTTTATTATCGACTGTATACTTTGTGCTGCATTTTAAAGGTCAGTCAGTCTACCTCATCGATCCACAACAACAACAAAAGAAATCACTTAATTCGGCCCACCATCATAACCACAAAATAACGGCGGCTGTCACCTAAATAACGAAAACAACAAAAACAACACAAAATTCATTCGCTCACTAAACGAAATGTCAAGCGAAAATTTCAAATCCTAAGATTTGTGTCTACTTAATAACCCGATTTAATAAGATTTTAAAAACCATGAACGACCACACAACTTAAGTCAACGATATCGATAAGCGATGGATTTTTCAAGACACGAAGGAAAGTTTTTGAAGAAAGAGAAAACGTGTGACAGAAGACATGACACAATAGACAGGGTACAGGAGCCAAGAGACTGAAAACTAGAGACCATATACTAGACAATAGAGATAACATACCAGAGACACTAGCGGTTAATAACAGTAGAGACCAGAGGAACTATAGGCCAGAGAGCACAAAGAAGATGGGCCAAAGGAACTATAGGACAGAGAGCACAAAGAAGATGGGCCAGAGAGACTAGAGAGAGAGACTTGAGACCAGGGATATTAGACTCCAGAAAGAGTAGAGACCAATCATAATTGATACCAGGGATATTGTAGTCTCCAGAAAGAGTAGAACTACCGACCAGAGACCGGAGACCAGACTCCAGAGATTAGAGACCACTGTCTAGAGGCTAAAAAAACTAGAAAGAATTCAGTGACTGAGGCCGAAGACTAGACAAAGAAATAAAATAAAAAAAAAAGTACGAACAAATCCAAAAAAGGCAGAAAGACAGGAGAGGGAAAAAACCGGCATCGATCGCCATGGATTGAGTGGGTTCAGTTGGTGATTTCGTAAAACATGTTCGGTCCTCGATACTGTAAGACACTTAGGCCGAATGTATCTTATAGATACTTATATATAGTTTTATTTGCATACTATACATTATCTAGATAACACTTATTGACTTAAATTGAAATTTTATCTTGTAATAATTTGGGTGTCTCTATTTTATTTCATTGCAGACTCCGCACACACACACAGCAATACGTACAACAAAAGCTACTGCTGCAATAACAATAGCAAAACCAACACCAACACCAACACAAACCACCAAGAAAAGAAGTCGCAGTGACCACCGTGAGCACCACGATTATTTTCGAGAATTTGTGTTTCCTGCCATGCATAACCATAAAAGCCATGCAAAAACAAAAAACTGCCTCGTTTGATGGCTCCGGTGATTGTGTTGAAAAGTGAAAACGATAACGATAACCTAGCGAGCAACGATAATCATAATTCGGCTCGATAATCGCTGCGGTTGACCGGAGCCGGAATTTATTCCAAAGGCGTTGCCACAGAATAAAAGTGAATCTGGTAAATGTTCCGTGTGTCGCGTTCAGAATGTGTTAATGACCGAGTTCATATCGTATGTTGCTCGTATAAGAGAGCCAAAAGAATTGCATTTAATAGTCTTTTAATTTCGTTCATTGATTGCGAACGATAAACTTAAAAAATTACCTACGCATACATTCTACGTTCCAACGTTGCCTACGATTGCAGCTTGATTTCTGTTTATGTTTCATTACTCAGACCCTTGTTGAAGATCGTCTGCGATCGGTGCTCGTTCAGTTACTCGATTGATCGCGATCGCGAGCCTGCATTGAGCTGGTGTCTGGTTTTCGAGATATCGTGCGTGTAAATTGCATGTAAATCGTTTGTACGTAAATCAATCCGATCGGAGCCGATCCGAGACGAGACAAGGGACGTTTTTGTTGTTGTTGGCGGTGTGATCGGTATTAATAGTGCGTGGTTTTTGCCGCAGGACGCACTCCTGCGTGAACGTGTGAACCTTCTTTTATGCTTCACTTCAGACTTCGATTTGCAGTCTACGGAATCGCCCCAGTCTACGCACGGAGTCCACTCACGCTCTTCCCCTCTCCTTGCACCACAGCTTTCGCGTGGCTCCTATCCGTGGTTCGCGTATCCGTGTTCGTGAACGATTTTGAGTGCGTGCATGCTTTGTGCCGTCTTCGCATATTTTGTTCTTTTGTTTTCGTTTTTGTTGTGTTCTCCTTATTTGACTCACGGTGCCAAAGTGGTTCTTCACGTACCTCCTTATACACAGTTTTTTCTCGACCTTTAAAGGCGTTCGTTGCTCTGGACTACATTACGTCGTTCGCACCCTCTTCGCCGCCCCCGCCGCACGTCAGACTTCACCGATCATCGTATTGATTGCATGGAATTATAATTTTAAATTATTTTGGATAAACGGTAAGTGAAGAAAGACCAAGAAGAAGAAAGAGACTGCTCTTTTATGTTTTATAAGCTGTTAAAAATTTTACATTCTCGACATGTTTTGCTACTTTTCAAAAATTTAAAAAAAATGAACAAAATAGCGGCCAATTTAAGTTGTTAACAACTACTATTATCGATCGATTCCGGATGTTCTTTTCCGAAAATTATATTTAAATTTTCCATGTAATGAATGCGAATTAATTAAACATTGGGACATTTTAACAGCCATTTATTAAGGGGAATATGTATATGTACCATATATAGTACTTATGTATAAATATATACAATTCTGTCACCACGTTTGTCGCAATCTTTGCTCTTTTCTTGAAATGGTACCCAATCAAAGTGGCAAGGTGCGCCCTACACGAGATCACTTCAAACCCCACCTAATTTAGCGGGTTTATTTTTGAGTATATTTGATTTTAGCTGCTGCCCCGTTGATATTCACACTTTAATGCGTGAAGTTTGACTTCAGTTTTATGGGCAGTGGTTCATAAAAACATTCCGCCGTAAACCACAATCAGAGGGTTTGTAGCTCTCTTTTGAGGTGTATTCAAAAGACCTTTCGTAAAGGAACCCAACCAACGGCAAACAGGTTATTTTCAAGTGCTTTCGGTGCCTGGCATTTTGATGGCCTTCAAGGTGAGGCACAAGTCAGAAGTGTGCCCGGAGTTCTACATCTCGACTTACCGACTGAATGACTGACCGAGTGAGTGGCTAACTTTTACATGCAAGTGTTAAGAACAACAAACCGAGCTCGAAGGTCAACTCAAATGCACTCATAAACACCGGCCTCATAAGAACCTTGAGTTAAAAGTTCAAAACAGCAACAGTGATGTTTAGATTGTAATCTACATGAAATACAGCTGCTTGGCATTAATGCGGCTTTATGATGAACTGAGGTAATTAAGGAGCAGATACATTTTAACAGTACTCAAATATGAACACTGACGGTAGAACATCGCGTCGTCTGCTAAAAATCTTTAACCCATTAGCGAAACTTCTTTAAAATAAGGCAACACTTCTTTAAAACCTTCGTAACCTTCTCAAATCTCTTCAAAAACAACTCAACCACTTTTCGTTAAACTTATTTAGGACACATAAAGAATTAAATCTTTTAAATCCGTCATTTAGACTTCATATAAAGTAAAATTTAAAGAATTTAGAAGAAAATTACATCGTTCTAAATAAAATTATAAATTTTTGAAACCTTTAAACCTATTTAGAACTTCTATAAATCTTTGTAAAGACCACTTGAACTTTGTTTCCTTTCGAAAACCCTTATAAAACCTCCTTGAAGAAGTTTTCAATGTCTTTTTTCCACCTTTTTTATTTGGACCTACATTTTTCACCTCTTTTAAACTATTTTCTTTCACAACTTTCTGCGTAAACCTCTTTAAATATAATTAAAAAGTAATAATAACTTGGTAAATGTTCTTAAGCCCTTCTCAAACCTTAGTAAATGAATTTTTACTTATTTAAGGGCTCCTTAAACCCTAATAAACTTCTTTACAACCCCGTTGAGCCTTCTTAAACTCTTTTAAACCATTTCAAACACGCATTAAGCCTCTTTGAACCCTATTGCAAAGACTTTTAAACCCTTTTAAGATCGTAAAACCTGGTACTAAAATGAAATGAAATGACGTGAAGATGGTTTGGTTTTTGTTTCGGTTTTCTTGAATGATACATGCAACTTTAATATTAATGTTGTATTATTTACTCTTTAAATTCACGATCATCTCCGAAGTATGTATGTAGCATTATGTGGTTTTTTTGCTGTTGTTGTCCTGATCATTATTGCCATCCATTCGGTATTTCTTCTGTAGAATTTTGCTTAAGGATTTGTTTGTCTTTTTAAGGACTGGACTGCATTCAGCAACAAATTGGAACAGAAAACGGAACGGCTCTCAGCCCACAGGCCTAAGTTGACATACATGGAGAGGGAGAAGGAGATAGAGAGAGAGACAGAGAGGTTGCGACGGAACCTGTAATTGGAGTCAGAGTCACTAGAGACCGAGTCACTATCCTAATCATAGTCAGAGTCGCAGTCAGTTAGTAGACCATATTAAATGATCGGCATTCGCTGTATTCCTTCAATTTATTGTTGTTGTTGTTTTTGTCTTGCCTTTTGTTGTCCATTAACAATGAGTTCGCTGTTGGTGTGGCCACTCTTCGTTATTTATGCATCTACGGCTTGAATGTGCATCGGGTGTGTCTCGTTGGTGGAGATCTCTTCCTTTTCCTCTCCTTTCCGTACTCTATACAAGTTATTGTATAGGAGTTTCTTTATTTGTAATGATGGCATTAAAAATCTATAAAATCCAATTGAATTCATGTTCGCTGGTTGATGCTGCTTCTGCTTCTTCTGCAGCCATTAAATTGAATAAATTATTTCATTGCGTGTTGGGCGTCAATGCATTAAAAATACACCGATTGCGACAGGGTTTTATTTTAGGTTTTATTTTTTATGATGTCATTTTTTCAGTAAAAGTATGATTTTTTTTTACTTTTAAGTTTCTTATTTTTTGTGTATATACATAAATCATATAGACAAAATATTTTTGAAACATGTTTATATACATATGTACATAAGGTTTATAAACATATGTTGCTCACATCTTCTAGTCTTTCAGTATCTCATCAGAACTTGAAGCTGAATTATCACAAAAGTTCTCAAAGCAACTGTGAATGCTTTTTCCCTCATTTCGAAGAACATTCTTTGTCATTCATAATGGAAACTACTTAATAGTGATACATCTCATAATTGAATACGCCAACTGAATCCATTCCACCAGCCAGCGATTATTTCGTAAATTAAAATTAAATAAACTAAAAGTTACATAAATTCGCCTTCCCTCGATAAAAGTTATGGTGAAATAATTACATGATCTGTTGACTGGCCAGTCAACAGGATGTCGAGTGGAGATCAGTGAGATCTCTGCGTTTATTAATTTCTTCTACTGCTTCCATCCTCTTTTGAAGACTTCCCCCAGCATCATAATTTACGCTATACTCCGTTAGCTACTTGAACACTAGTTAAGCTTAATTTCATAGATACGACTGACTATCGCAGGCAGCGGATTCATCGGAGCCATCGGATTCATCGGAGGCGTTATAATTCGGCTATAAATTTGCAGCTTTTAAAGAGCATCTCCGCAACGCGACGACGCCCTCTATCGTTAGTTAAATTAATAAAGCTTCTTCTAATGTCTTCATACGTACGAGTATGTGTGAAGAAAAAGAAAACCACAACAGAGACGACCAAACCGACGGAGACATCGTAGGTGCAGTAACGTCCAACAACAACAATCAGCAAAGATATCGAAAAATCTAACAGCGATGAAGTTAAACAAGCGGATCAATTTTTTGGTCGCTTCGGATGCATGCAGCGCCGTCAAACGCATGCAACGCGACGACGTGCTGTCGCAACAACAACTGCAATAACAACAATAACAACAACTGCAATAACAACAACAACAGACAGCAATAACAACAATAATAACAACAAGAAGCATCTTAAGTACTTCATTTTGTATTTTATTAGAAATCGTAATAATATTTTAATGCACTCTTTGAAAAAAAATAATAACAGACGATTAATAAAGATTTTAACAGGCGATTATTTTAAAGGTTATTTATAACAAATTATGTTTTATTTTTAATATTTATAAACATCTTCCATCGAGTGATCGAGTGATTTATATATTTTTCTTGATTTTTCTTTGTTTTGCATAAAAAATTGCATTCCAATTAATCAGACAAAAATCAGCAGCAGTTTTAAATATTTTTTATAAATTTTGTTTATTATTTTGTGTTTTTTTACTATGTGCGGATTTTCTTTATCCGGAAACTTTCACTTTCGCTTGTTTGCTTATGGCGTTGTTCAGGTGTTGCTCTTGTAGTTGTTGTTGTTGTTGTTGCTGCTATTATTAAGTTAATCTTTTGAATTGTGTGCAGTTCATTAAGCTTAAGGAGGGGAAAAAATATTTATTACTCACGCTCATTAACGCGTGCTTGCGATGGCGATGGCGATGGCGATGGTGACGTCGATGGTGGACGGTTTCAGTAACTCGAAACACGTTAAATTTAACTTCGGGGCATTTAAAAGCCAGAATTTCGAATTATTTACACTTATTAACAAATCAAGTATACGTTCGTTTGTGTTCGTGTTTGTTGTGTTGTTTCTTTTTCATTTATTATTATTATTTATGTCTGTCTTTTTTTTTGCTCGTTGCACTTATTTTAATGGTTCCTCCTTGACAGGTTGTTGTTGTGACTGTTGTTGCGTGCCGCAAGGAAGCCACAACCAGCCACAGCAACAACATCAGCGTTAAAATAACAACAGTAATATTTTTCTTTACGGTTCACAAAACGAATGGACACAAACATCGACAGCCAAACGGACATTTGGCACATAACAACAACAACAAAAAACAGCAACAACAATAAAAAGCGGCAAACGGCAACTTTTTACTGTTGGATGCAGTATGCAAGCAAGTGTTCGGCGATCAACAACAACAACAACGGCAACACCACAGACAACAACAACACCAGCGGCAACAACAACAACACCGGCAACAACAACAACAACGACACCGGCAACAACAACAACGACACCGGCAAAAATAACAACAACAACGACGCGAGAGCAACAACTCTCTGTAATATAAAATGAATGAAGCCATTAAATCGCGTATCTGTTTCCATGCGTCGACATTCTTTTTTCCGCCAACAACAACAACTACAAATACAATAATAACAACAATAACAATACTAACAATAACAACAAACACACTAACAATGACAACAACAACAACAACATGATACTCTACCTGCAGCTAACTGATTTTATGCTCTGTTGTTGTTATTGTTTTTCTTTCGTTGTTCCTTCTTTTTTTCTTCTCCGGAGGGGGGTCAATTGAATGGACTCAATAATAACTGTTATATACTGTTACTTCGCATAACAACTACATTCGGAAATGGCCAAATCTAATTCAATATCATTCAATGGCTTCGTTAACGGAAGCTGCTGAAGTTGTGGCAGCCCAGCGGCGATCGCCTCTCGTTTTTCGGAGCGGCCGGTGAATTTTTATGAATGTTGCTGCAATTTATTTAGTTGTCGTCGCCGTCGAACTCGTTGTCCTCCTTGGGTGATGTTGCTGGGTGCCTCCCCAAAGAATATTTTCCGGTTGTCCATGTTTCATTTCAGTCAGCTTTGAATGCAACTTAAAGCTTGGAGCAGCGCCTTAATCAGGTTTCTTTTTTGTAGTATTAAAAACAGTATCAAGGTTTACCACCTGCTGAACCAAATGAATTGGAATTCATTCGATTTCACGTTCAGAATTCTATAGATTTTTGGCAAAAGTCTTAAGAATTCTTCAAACTTTTTTACTTTTTTAAATGTTCGATGAATTTGATTATTATTATTAGTCTCATTATTATTATTTTTATTATGGTTTTCATTATGGTTCTTATTATTATTTTTCTTATTGTTTTAATTATTGTTTCTATTATCAATATCTCATTATTAATACACGTTTTAACATTACTAAATAATATTACTTTATTATTAAGGTTTGCATTAATTTCGGTATTAATTTATTTTACTTTCTTGAGTATTACTTGAACCATTCGTGATTTATGCTTATCGTCATCACCATCGGGATCATCGTCATCATCGGTGTTGTTCTTCTCTTCATTTGTTCTCTTTACTACACGAGTTCGTCGCCATTATAGTTAAAAAATTGAGCTCTTCATTGATTGACACTCGCCCAGAGCAACACCCAAAGTCAAACCCAAAAATATAAAGCGAATATAAACAGTATCGTTCTGTATCTCTCACAGACAGATAAATAGATATATTGGCATGGAGATAAAAAAACGACCTCGTTTCAAAACGTGACACCAGAATATCGAATTCGGATTAAAATGCAGATGCGTAGATTTTGATCTGTGAATCGCGGTTTATTTATTGCGATACAACTTAAATTTGTTAAAAAACAAAAGAACAAAAAAATATAAAAATAATGGAACAAAAAGCAAATAAAAGTAAATAAGAAAACCAATTAAAAGTGTAAAAACTGACGCGTAATTTTATTCCAAAGTACTTTAAAATATGAATTGTTTGTTGGAATTCATGAACAAAAACAGCAACAACTCGCGTGTTCCATCTTTACTCTTCTCTTTGCTGGTTACTTTTTTTGTAAATTTATTTTCGAGAGCGTTTTTTAGTTTTGAAATCGTTTCTTCTATATTTTTTCGTTTTCTTCAAAATGTTTAAAGTTCTGAAAGTTTTATTGTTTATAGTTTAGTTTTATTGTTATGTGAAAAGAAACCAAAACGTTTGCGGTCATTACTATGTGGCCAAATCGTATTCGTATCATAAAATGTGCTTTGAATGTTAAATTCTATTATATTTTTTCTCTTCTTCCTTATGTCAAGTGTAGAAGGTGTGTCCAGAGATTTCAGCAACGTGAGTCCTCAACATTCACAACATGTCGCTGTTAGTTTCGTATTTTTGCTTAATGCTGAATTACGAACGAATGAATAATGAATTCTTGATCATTCATGATTGATTCTTGTTCTGGAAATTTATTGAAGTCACACTTTAAACATTGTCAATAAATTAAGTATTTCAAATCATTTGAGTTATTTATGCAATTAATGTTAAAGTAATTTATAGCAGCTTCGGCTGTAGTAACGTCGCTTATAGCAATCAAACGTTTAGAATATTTAACCAAATTCTAACGAAAAATTAATAATATTACATAAACTTGAAGAACGAAAATAAAAGGGGAAAAAATCATCTGTATGCTTTTTCATTTGACTTTTGTTTGTCTTTTCATTTCTTCTGCAGAGGATTTTGTGGTCAGAAACCTTCAACTTTAGTGACCACATTCAACTTTATGAGCAACATAATTAAAATAAGATTTATGCTGGGTTTTTTCTTAATTTCCAAGTGTATCCAACAAAAGGTTCGCAGCTGGGCTGGACCTCAATTTGTACCCAGCATCAGCACCGACTATAAATGGTTTTGTTGGTTGTTTCCCCCCCCCCCTTTTTTAATAGTAGAGTAAATAGAAGAGTAGAGGAGCACGAGATCAACATAAGCATAAATTATGTTGATGTACTGCAAAAGCGACAACGACAACTTTTATTGTTACTATTATCATTATTATTATTGTAACTCTTTTTTGTTACTCTTTTTATTGTTACTCTTTTTGTTGTTACCCTTTTTGCTGTTACTCTTTTTTGTTGTCACAGCTTCTCTTTTTGCTCTTTTAATTCTGTTTAATTTAATGTTGCTTCAAGTTTACGCCAGACTAAAGTTAAATTTACTTAAATGCATCGGACAACTGATGGTGCTGATAACAGCAAAAACCTGTATAAAACCAACTCAGCTCCGGACAAAAAGAAAGCATCCAGGACCACTTTAAGTGGTGCAGAAGAAGTGAAGCAAAAAAGTGGTCCCTGCTTTCGCTCCACTTTAATTAACATGTCCACAAATTGGACTGCAATTTTTCCCATCTGTTGTTTCAATCTTGATTGAGTCAAAGGCAACTTTAAATCACTGTGTTAAAAACATTCATTTCTGTATATAAACTTTCTCCGATTCCATTGAATTCGCAGCAAAATTTATTTTTATTGAATGCAAAAATAAGTGCAATTAATTTTAAAAATCAAGCAGAGTAAAAAAAGAAAGAATGGGCCATTTATGGAAAAGTTTGATAAACAAAAGAGCGGGACAGACAGCTGGACCATCAACCACCAGAGCAGGCCAGAACAGGGAGACAGACATAAACACACTCACCCACAGATGCAGAGAAATCAACATTGCATTATAATCAGCTGTCTGTCGCCATTCAATCGATCGCGAGCCATGCATGCATCGAAAGTTAACCTCTCTCACTCTCTCCTTCTCTCAACCGATGGCAATTTCGCAATTTGAGCTGCACTACATTCTAATTACCAGCGCTGGAAATAAAAAGTGTTGCCAACTGCAGCGATTACATCTTCAAAGCAGCGCAACTCCACTCAACTTCACTGTACTCCGATGTACAGACGATGCACGCGTTGATGTGGTTCCTGGGGCTGGTAGACTGCCTTCTGTCTGCCCTGCAAACCGACTGCCTGTCGACTGATGATCTGTCTGCCGACTTCAATCTGTGGCCGACGTGGAGTGCAGTGTCGATTATTTTGTTGTGTTCGCTTCAGTTTTTCTTTGCATCGGTTTTCCCCCATTTGAATTCATTTAGCGTGCAACTGGCCAAAATAACTCGTGTAAGCGCCAGAAACATCTTGTCTGTAGGCTACCGAGTTACCGAGCACCATTGTTGTTGTTGTAGTTGTTGTTGTTGCTATGGTTGTTGTTGCTATAGTTGTTGTTGCAGCGATTTGAAACGACCAACGCGATTTAATATAGCAACCCCTCCGCAGTCCAAGTTTGGCTCATTCAGGGAACAATAATAAACTACAAAGGATATATTTTTATTTTGTTTCTGTTGTTGTTGATTTTATTGTGGTTCTTCAGTGAAGTCTGCCTCGTTTTCATATTATTTGATTTGTTTTCGTTTCAATTCGTGTCGATTGAAGTTGATTAAAGCCACCCCCACAAAATTTGCTCAGCTTCGATTCGATTGAACAGCAAAAATTACTGAACAGAAGATGATTGAGTGAATCAGTCAGTGAGTCAGGAAGAAGGAAAGTAATTTAGTTATATTAAATTAACGGTAAACTTATTAGGTTCCAACATCTGTTTCCTGTTTCCCATTTTCACCCACTTCATAACCTTCAACCAAAGAGTAGAAAAGAGTACGGAAGATTAGTCTTCTTTGGACAAATGCAGCATCTCTTTTTACATATAATACATAAAATAACAACAACAAAGTCGCAGATTTGTTCCACTATACTGCGTAGTGTGCACTGTAATAGAAAGTCCTTTTGGTCTCCCGATTATCCACTTGAAAGCTTCAAGTTGTTGTTGGGTTTTCGCAAAATCATCCAACAGACAAATAAAACATTCAGCAATAACAACAACAATAATCAAATCATCATCATCACAGCTGCCGCTATTGTTATATCCACTCTTTGTCTGTCTCTGTCCATCTTACAACGAATCCTTAGTACTTTATTCCTCCTCTTTTTGTTGTTTTCTTTTGTTACTCTTGCATTTGACCCATTTTCTCCGGAGCCCCTTCAAGAAATCGCAAAACTTCGCAGCCTCTGCTAACAAAACACAAACCGGCGACCATATTTTAATGAGTTGACCTCAATAAATAAACCAGTCAGTCAGTGAGTCGTTCAGTCAGTCAGTCGTTCAGTCAGTCAGTCAGTCGGTCAGTCAGTCTATGAGTGAGTTAGTCAGTCGGTCAACCAATGCTGTGGATTGGTAAAAGTCACAGCAGCACCTTCAGTCGAAGCACGCATTCGATAAGTTCATAGAAATCATATTTAGAGTACATTTTAATGTTGCTGTTTTTGGTTCTGTTACTGTTGTTGTTGCTATTTCTATTGCTGTTGCTGTTACTTCTTTAAACCCAGCAAATTAAACAAGGAATGCGGTGCACTTTTCAAGACTTCGAAGTTGGTTGCTATGGTTGCCCACAAGAAAGAGCTTTTAAATGATTTATTGAGCATTTAATTTTATCTTTTTTTGGGTAGAAAAACTAATCTCTGAGCTCTGAACAAACAATAATAAACTTAAAATAAATAAACTTTGGACTATAAAAAATATTAATCGCCAATAAAATGATTTAAGAATCGTGACTGCGATTTGGTTTTATGAAGCTATTAAAAATTTATTTAAAAATGAATTCAAAAATTGACTTAAAAATAGATTTAAAAATTGACTTAAAAATGGATTAAAAAATGGACTTAAAAATGTATTTAAAAATTGACTTAAAATTAGATTTAAAAATGAACTTAAACATGTATTTAAAAATTAAAAACTAACTTCAAAAACTTCCTGTTTCTTTTTTTCACTATAGTTTTAAGTGTCGACGACGGCGTTTACAATTAGTTACGATTTGTTATGCAAATATTCCGTATACAAAAAAGAGAGATTTAATAAACTAATCAGATTGGCTGGCTGTTGTTGTTGTACCGTTTATACATCGCTACCGTAAGCAGTAAATTGAAGCCAAGCAATTAACAGACACTCCTGCCTTTAAATCAGGTTAAAAGCGCTCTGTATTTATTTTTGGCATTACATAAGAGGAGGAAAAATCCGTGTAGAGCATGTCGACTATTTGCGTGTGTGTATGCGTGTGTATATGGCTGTATTTCTGCTTTATTCCGTGTATCAGTTTACATGTTTTAATAATAAAATATTGCAGTGAAATCGTAGACCTTCTGAATGTCGCTGCAGCAGTTTTCCTGAATCTGTTAAACACCAAAAATAAACGCCTTTAGAAGTGAAATGTGTCCAGTTTCAATCTGGACCATATTCATTAATAAAACCCACATAATTTGTTTAATAATTTTTCGATAGCTTCAAATATTCTTTTAAAGGAAATATTAATAAAAAAAGGCTATTAAATTTTCGAATTATATTTAAGCAATGAAATTTATTGAAATCAGTGTTCACAAGTGATATAAGAGTCCTAAAGAAATGCGAAACTATCAGCAACTCCTCTTCAGCAGCTTCTGCTTCGTTGCTGCTTTTTTAACATTTCTTCGCCATCGCTTTATAACTTGAATTGAGGTTAGCAGACGTTAATGATTACTAAAACGCAGCTCTTCAAAACGAGTGTTGAAACAGGTTCGCATCTAATTTCCAGTTTTTTCTTATTCACTGCTGCTGTCAAACACAACAAAACATCCCACGTAATTAATAATGCCGAAAATGTTGCCAATTCGATGCTCAAGCAAATAATCTTCAATCAACGTTTGCCTTCGTTTATCGTATTTAGCAAACATGTTAAAATGTTAATGGTTCATGTTTTGTGCACATTTTTTATACTGGATTCCATTTGTTGTTTGGCTTTATTAATTGATGAGCAAAAAACAAATTTTTAAAAACTTTCATTCATGGTTTTTTTATTTGCGGCTTTTAACATTTACTTTATGTTGAAATAATATTAAAAATAAATTACAAAAACAAACAAAATTATAAAAGCAATTAAAAAACCATTACTTAAAATTTTTTTACATTTATAATTTATCTTGTTATATAATTTATTCCATCGTAGTTGACTTTAAAGAAGCCAGAAGAAATTCACGGAAGCAGGTTTGTTTCTTAAGTCTTTTATATGCTTTGGTTGGTTTTAATTTATCATGAATATTTACTATATATTAAAGGCAATACTATTATTATAAAATATTAAAATTTATTTTTTATTTCTTATATCATTTGTTTTAACAAATATAATTTTAGTTTTAATAACTTGTACAATTAATGTTTTTTATTTTTTATTCGTTAATCATTAATTATTTATTACTTACGAGTAAATAACCTCAACATGGCACCGAAGCAACTCATTTTTTATAGCGCATTAAGAAATCAGCAGCAACCATTAAATGCAATCAATAGTTTAATTGATTTTTCGGATTTCTCGGCTTTCACGATTTTCTCGCCGTATGTTGAAAATATTCACGGTCAATTTTCTGTTTATTTATCAACTTGAGCGTTAATCAAACTCAAATTTATTGCCTGCGCCCTGCATTGTACTTGATTGCACTAGCAACACTAGCAACTGTTTTGAGACCTTAAAACCCAATCCAACGATTACTCGATTTCCACTGACACTTGAGCTGCAGACAGAAGCGTAGAGTTGAACACAACCAGCAAATCAGCCGTGCAGCCAAATAATCCACCCACCAGCGATCTCGGCAACCAGCTGAAACCCGTTAAAGAGACATGATTTACCCGACACGATACTCTATAAAGCAAGACAGCACTGCGACCGGCAGCTGCCACACCCACACTACGGCAGCCGCAGGCTGAACACGCCGAATGATATTCGATACTTTTGACATTTTCGTAGTCAAATTGTTTGCTATAAAACGACAACAACAACAACGAAAAAAACGACATTGGATCTTTAAACAACATAAAAAAGAAACTATTTATTCGAAATATTCAAAGAAAAGCTCACATGAAATGAAATAATTCACTTTTCGAATTATAAAAGCATATAAAAGAAAATACGTCCTCCTCCTCAACCTTCCCCCCCCCCCCCCACAGCCTTCTCAAACTCAATGCAACATTTGTTGATGCTGTTTTTAATGTTGTAGAACGCACAAAGTTATTCTTTCTATCGAACTCGATTCCTCAACTTGCTCTCCTCCCTTCCCGGCCCTCTTCCTGCTGCACCAATACCACGTAACATTAATAATCTTATGACCAACACATGTGTGGACAACATAATCATCATCGTCTCCATCATCAACATCAGCCCGATGATCTTCAGCGTCGTCTTAATCCGGCTGCAATAATTTACCAAATCTAATGGCGGCTTTCTGAGCACTCGACCACAGCAGCCCATCTGTTGCACGTCTCCAACTCGCCGTCGTATTGACAGTTAAATTGCTGCACACACACACACACACGAACACGAACACACACACACACAAACAAAAACATGGCGGCTGGCTGCTCCTCCTTGCAACGCCTTTCGAGTGCATGTCATCGCATCGCACGCGGCGTGCTGTTGAGACAGAGACTGAAACTGTTGCTGCTGGCTGTTGCTGTTGCTGTCTCCGTTGCTGTTGGTGTTGCTTCGGTTGTTGTTCCGTTGGTTGTTGTTCCGTTGGTTGTTGTTGCTTCGGTTGTTGTTGTTGTTGCGTTGGATGGCAGCACGTCGCCTGTCGATAGCTTTTCTTTTGGTTTTTTTTGTTCTTCCTTCTTTTTTCGCGATTGTTTTTCAATCTAATGCTGAGTAAGTGATAATTTTATCATCGGATTTTATTGCATTGCATTTCATCTCGATGTGATGCGGCGAGAAACGAACAGCTGCTGCTGCTGGAGGTAAGCGATCCGTTGTGTTGCCAGTGAAATGTTAATTGAACGTTACTCAGATTGATATCGTTAAGTAAAACAGACGATCTGCTTGAAAAACATGTTCATTAGCAGGGCAGATACACGCCTCCTGAGAAACCGAGAGAGGAAAACACACACGCACGCACACACAAGATCGAGAAGTCGTAAATTCTGACCTACAAAAAAGTTGTCGATGATTATCAACATCAGCGATCGTAGACGATCGTAATTTCGACGGGTTTTGTTCAATTAAAGAAATTAGATAAAACTTAGAGTAGCGAGCAGAGTAACTCTGGCAACGAGTTGGTATGGAAATTAATTGAGCCGCATCTCAACGATTTATTATCATCTCTAAAAACAGAGAGAATGTATTCTATTGAAGGAAATAAAGAACTGTTACCAAATATAAATCAAGTCTTAAAATAACAAAATACTGTCTTCCTTCAGAATCATCATTTGAAGATGACAACTTAAGAAATTCTTTTTACTTCTTTAAATGTATTGTTTGGAATCCTCTTCTTATTTAACACTCCGTTTGAGCTTCTCCTTATTTCTCGTCATGATTTCGGTAACGTTTTCTAGTCATTTGTTGATTTTATTTCTCCTTTCTGTTGACTCTTCCGCGAAGACTTCACCGCTGAGCTACGCAGACTTTATTCAGGAGCAAAAAATTATTGCTGTGCCCCTCGGCGACACTCCCAGTGAAATGACGCCGCCATTTTTATGCTGTCGTCTTTCTGTGGACTTTCGATGCTACAATTAGCCACCACTGAGCTTCTGGGGTACTTGTTGTTGGTGGTCCTCTCCTTCTTCCTCTTCTTACTCTGCCAACATTTAATGTTTGTCCATCAGACTTTCGCGTAGTCATCGACACGCTGTTTCTGTCTTGTGTTTGCTTAAAAAGTTAACGGATGTCACTGAACTCACTGAAGTCCATGAATTCAATTAACAAGCAAACGCGAAACTAAATAATTACTTAAGAATGTTGTAGAAATAATTTAGCATCGAGGTCTTGTCAAGTTTCTTTTAAAATACACAAAAATTAAATTCGAAGTAAACTTTTAACTGTAAACTATTTTTCAGTAAATTAAAAAAATTAAAATAAAATACAATATAATCGGAAATTAATATCGATTGAACCCCAAACAAAATTCTACCGAAATTAATTAAAATAAATAAAATTAACTAAATTAAAGCTACAGCCACACACTACATCAGTAAAGTTGTTCGAAAGCAAGCAGAAGCAAACCACAAATAAAACGAGATCGTGACCAAGTCGAATCTGGTGAAACTTTTTGATCACAAAATCAGTTCGCAGGCAAAAAAGCATCATAATAAGCAGAGGTTTTGATTTCTTCTTGTTTTCTCATGTGTTGGTTTAAAGCTCCATGTATTCATGTAAGATTTCTCATCAACAAAAAACGAACACGCTTGCAATTAAATAACGCTTAAAGTGAGCTTCAAAACGGAGCCGAGAAGAGCCGCCATCCACTTCACCGCCGCCAAACTGATTTACTGACCAAAAAAAGGCAACAACAACATCAGGGCGAAAATGATGATTGCTTGTGAAGAAGCAAAAGAAGAAGCAGAGAAGAAAAGAGCGATAATGTAATGAGAAAAAGGAGTTTTTTTTGAGAGAGAATCGCGTTTTAATGAGTCATGTGTTGGGTACAAAAATTCAGCTCAACAACAACAACATCTTTACACAAAACATTAAGCTTAAACAAACAAAAAATAAGCTTACTTTTATTATTACGTTAAAATCATTTTTTTTCTTATACTCTGCTTCTTCTTTCAACTTCTTGCAATTGAGTACAACAGATAACACAAAAATACTTCATCATTGAAAAAAATCTGTCGGATTCGTTGGATTTTCGGTACTTCGTGGTTTTTTTCTCATATTTTTTAACTCAGTATTTGACGAGTGGAGACTTTTTCGTTGGCGAATCCGTTGGCTTTTGATGGAAGAGTTGCTTTTCTAGTACAAGATTATTTTTTAATACGTTTTTTGTTGGTTTAGTGAAAGGCGAAAATCTCTTTTGTGATGAAATAGCAAAAAACATAATAATCATAAAAATAACAATAACAAATACACTAACAAATAACGATAACAACAACAATAACAGCAATAATACTTACAAAGTATTATTGAACATGCTAATCTTAAGAAATCATTTATTTTACCAACAGATCCAATGCTGAACATTTTAAGACCACAACAAACTTTATACGAAAAAAAGTATTACGAAAATCTTAATAAGCTCGCTGAAGTGAAGAAAATTAGGTTAATCAGCAAAAAATCTATTTTTAATTTTATGTAATTCTTTGATTGTTTCTTGTTTTTAAGTTAAATTGCAAATTCAGTTTTAATTACAAACAGAAGCAACTAAATTGATACTCATATGAAATACAACAAAGAATAGAACTGTATTAGAACTGTAATACTCTAAAAACTTAGAAAAATCATTAAAAGACCCACGAAAAGAGAGAGATTTGCCATTCAGTACGAGTTCACAGGGAACACTTCAAGAAACGCATTTCAACGAAAGACTTAAGGCACAAACTCGAATCATTTACAACGCAAAATTTCGCAATTTTTATATAGAATCCTTAGAAGAAGTAAAAACCCAAATAAAAACAACAATTTTATGCATTTTAATATAATTTAAGAAAACGTTTCGATTTCAAAAACCAAGAAAAACATTAAAAGAGTTACATGTACTAGTTTATTTATTCTTAGCAGCTTCTGGTCTTCTTCTTCGTCTGCTGCTGGACAAAGGATGCTTCTTCTCCTACGTCTTCTTCTTCTGGAATTTCTTGTTCTTTTCTTGACCGCTTTTGTGTGTCACTCATGGCTATAAAATATCAAAGAAACGGATTCGATAAAAATCTGCCTCCATCACAGAGTCAATTATGCACCAATAAGTGAGATGGCGAAAGAGAGGACAGATACACAAACACAAAGCAAGAAAGAGAAGGAGAGAGAACGAGAAAACGCAAGAGAAAAGAAATACTATCAGAACGACGTCCAAAGAAACGGCAAAAACAACAAAAATTTCCACTGGAGGTTGCAAAAAGTGGTCAGAAAAACCGGCTTCAGTTTGTTTGCGGCTGCTGCACTTTCTCAATCGTCGGGCAGCAGCAGCAACGCCGCCATTGATATCGACATCAACCGCATCGACAGGACGGAGATATCGTTGATAATCATATTCAATGTTGTTGCTGCTTTTATTAACAACAAAGCTGTGGTTGTTGGTCTTTGCTTTGCTTTGGACTTAAGAAAAGTAGTACATTTTTAAAAAAACTGGAGGAAAATAAAACAACAAATACTCCAAATGCCAATTTAAATCAAATGCTTAAAATAATGGTAGCAACAATAACAACAATAACATTTCTAGTAAAACAAAACATACACAAAATCAAATGCCTTTGGGCCATGTTTAGCACTAGTATGAGCCACTGTTGGAGCAACAACAATACGAACAACAACAACAGATGCAGCACCAAGATCAACAGCATCAACATCAGCAGCAGCAGCAGCAGCAGCAGCCTAAGCAACAACAACACTAAACAGTTAAAAGCAGTTAATGCCAAAAAAAAGAAAAACAAAGCAAAAATTCTACCGCATTTTTGAGACTGCAAAAATATTTGCGTATAATTTATGCAAAACACAAGCAAAGAAGTGCCAGAAAATCCATGAAGCGCGGGTGGAGGAAGGCGATAAACGGATGGTAAGCAGCAGGATGGCAGCGACCGGCAGAGACGCAGGCCGCCGTCATATGAAGCACTCCAAAATAACACCAACAACAACAACAACAATAATAACACCAACAACAACAACAAAATCAAAACCAATTGCAGCACAACGAATCACAAACAAGCCACTTCGAATGCTCGTCATGCAGCGTTACACATTATAAAGCCGCAGCTCAGCCTCGTTTTGGGATCTTATTTAAGAAACCACGTTTAAAGGCTTTTCCCGGGGTTTTTACTTTTTTTCTTTTATTAACTGTTTGCTTCTCTTTTTTGTTTTTCTGATTTGTGTTGAAAATTATTACCTACTGCGTTTCGTTGCTGTATTGTTTTCATTTTTCGGCTTTCAAGTGTAGCAAACGTTTTTCAAAAATAAAAACAAAAGGAATTCATAACTGTTGCAACATAATAATAAAATCTGATATTATAAATCATTATTGAATTTACGAAGCTAAGGAATTTGCGATGTCGAGATATTTTCTTGGTTTTTCTATTGAAAAGAATAGCAATAAACGGGCCACGCTTGAGTGATTGGGGTAAAAAAACAAAAACAAAGAGCAACAAAAACAGCACGAAATTTTTTAATTAATTGTAATTAAGTTTTTTTTTATATTGAAAATTCCATGAAATTAAATTACTACATTTTTTGAGAATAAGTATACTGAAAAACTTACACACGTGAATAATCATGGTGGTTTAATGTTGTTGCTGTAATGCTGTTGAAAAGATTAATTATTTAGCTTCACCCAGTGACCCAGAAAAACGCCAAAGAAATCAAAACTAAAAACAAAAGCAAGTGTAACGAAATGCACTCGAGTACTTTCAATTTTACTGCGATACCTTTTAGAAAGTCGAAGCCAGCACACAGAAAACCACACAAAAACAATGGCTGAACTTCTCCTTATCGAGAGCACTTTAAATCACTCCTTCTGACTCCTGACTTTCCCCCGATCTGACTTCGCCGATGGATCTTTCATAAATCATAAATTATGTGGAACATCAAAATAAATCGAGCAACAACGGCAACAAACTGACGCTGCATAAAAAGCGGCCGACGAAGGAAAAACAAAGGAAACAGTAAATAAACACACAACAACACCTTCCAGCAGTCATGCAGTCATCATCATCATCATCATCGCGCGGTGGGTTAAAGAAAGGCTGGAATCCTGGAGCTGGGAATCTCGGTTAATTTGTGGGTAGAAAAAATGGAGTCGCATCATCATCATTCGATGCAACAAACAAACAAGCAAAAATGCAAGCAGAAGCATAAAGAAACAGACAGAAGAACAAACGAACAAATAGAAATAAAAGAAGCAAATAAGTAGAAAGACATACAAACAAAGAAAAAGATTATACAAACAGAGAAGAAAACAAACAAACAACAAGAAAAAATAGAAGCAAAAACACTAGAAACGGAAAAACAATCTTATGCGATACTAAAACAAGCAAACATTCCACTTAAAGAGGTCAAGTAACCAGCATATAAAATGTTTGAATAAGTTTATTTTACTCTCTAATTGTTGCCTCTTTTAATTTGTTGTTGTTGTTGTTGTCTGCTTATTGACTATCTCAATGCTCTTTATATGTGATACTTTCAATACTACTACTTTAAATGTTCTGTTGGTTTGTGATACTATTTACTTGTATAAATCTCTTTTTCTGTCTCCGAGTTTTTTGTTTTGGCGCTTAAATTGTTCATCAATCATTCATCATGCAGCTCAGCGGGTGATTTCAATATCTTTGACCATATTTTGTTAGGACAACTGAACTGAACTCGAGTTGAACAACTCATGGCAACAACCGTGTGATTGCATTATCAAGTTCTGCATTTAAATCAAATATTTTTGCTATTTCCTTTTTCTACTTTTTTCGTTAAGTTCAGTTTTTGATTTTCTCACATCTTTGAACAAAATTACAGACATTGAATTACTTTTTGGCTATTTAAAAGTTGTTTTCGCCAAATTGTGACTTGTTATGGGATTTTGATAGATCAATGTTGTTAGCATTGTTGTTGCTGTTGTTGTTGTTGTTGCGGTTGTTGGTGTTGTTATTGTTGTTGTTGCTGTTGTTGTTGTTGTTGTGGTGGTGGTGTCTTATTTGCCCATATCTGTCATTTTAGGTCAGATGCTGCGGGTGAAACAATCTAACAACCAACTGATCGTATTTGTAAAGTTCAAGAACAACAAAGTTATTGTTGTTGTTGCATGAAAAACTGTTGTTGTAAAAATAAATAACGTTTAAGGAGTATTTTTTCTAAAATGTTCTTCCTCAAAACTGCAGAATTTTGGATTTCTTTCTGTTTATTCGTTAAAAGTCGATTCAGAGAAAATCAAGTTTGTGTCCTAAGTCTTTCATGTTTTCTTAAATTTTTTTATAGTAACAAAGAGAAATCGATTTTTTATTCTAATTTTCAAAAAGTCGAAACTAAGCTTTTAAAAAATACATCCAAAATATAATATCAGCATGTAAGCAAGAAGTTTTTACTGTTATTTATCACTTCAATTTTTCACTTCAACTGCATGCATTCGGCAATAATTAAAGCAGCCGGCTCATTTCGAAGAATCAGTTCACTTTAAGTACCTCTGGACTATGAAATATTAAGCAATTTATTTTAATTATGATGGACTCGCAGACGCAAAATAAGAACAAGAAGCAAACCAACAAAAGAACGATAAACAGAAAACAAGAAACAATACAAGAATTAAGAGAGGGGCAACGAACGCCCACCAAAGTTGGCTGAAAGAGTTCTCGTACTCGTTTAGTTTCCCTCAAGAACTTGAGTCTTTTTATGACCAAATGATCCACAAAATTGATGTCTACCAGCAGATAGAATGCTTGCTTTTCTTCAATTATTACTTAATTACTTTCAGCCTTAACTAAGTGTATTAAAAGCGTTAGGTTTGCTGTCAATTGATGTCTGATATAAATTGGGTTCCTGCAGATTCAACAATCGTTCTCATTATCATCATCGTCATTAGCTTTTAATCCTCTTTCGCTATCAAAGAGTTTCTTCATTTCCATGTTTTTTAAGGTATCCCTTTTTTATAAATGAATTGTTTCAACTTCTTGAGCAAAAACCAAGGTTTCCACCTCATTTGCTCACAATAACAAGCAACACAGACTGAGTTCAAGACAAGTTGGCCAACGCTGCGACTGAAGCAGCAGCTACTGAAGTTGCTACCAATAAAAATTGCAAATAAGAAAAATTAAAACCAATACAAATTCGAAAACCAACCCATCTCGCGTAGAGGCTCGATCACTTGTTTACTTTTCGACTCGCTGTCGGTCTTTTTTGCTTCCAATCGATGTAAGTTTATTGTCAAAGCAACTCAGAGAAGTAGAAGAAGAAAAAAAGAAGTGAAAGGTTACAATTATTTATATAAACAAAAAATGAAATAAAAGAAAAGAAAATAATAACAAAAAAAATACAAAATAAACATAAAATAAAGGATAGAAAAGCAACCTTAAAGGCAACACCAAGCACATCAAAGACCAGCAACAACAACAGTCTTCATGACCGCAGCAATATGAAGAATTTTTCTATTTTTTCTTCTTTTTTATAGTGAAATCAAAATTGTTGCTTGCATGTGAGTGTGCTTTTGTGCGAATTGACATTAAAGCAAACTCAAAAGCAGACTGAAAAGTTTGGAGTAGCACAAAAGTCAACAAAAGAAGCAGCATTACAACACCACGGCCACAACAACAGCAACTGCAGCTGCCACGAAGCGATCGCTTTTTTATTTTTGAAGAAACAAGTTTTTAACTTATTCGAAATCAAATGAAAGGAATAAAAAATTGCTGCTTGTTGTGCGCGGGTGCCATATCGATGCTGTTGCCGTTGTTGTTGTTGTTCTGTTGTCGTTGCTGTTATTGGTTTGTTATTGTTTTCTTATTGCTTAGATTGTTGTTGGTGGTGCTGCTGTCTCTACAAAGCTTGTTCTGAACAACAAAAGTAGCAGCAGCAGTAGTTTCGGAGCTAATAACTGCTGCTGCTGCTGGTTTTACTGTTGCTGCTGCTGTTTCAAACTGCTGCTGTTATTGCTTTTCGCTATAAATACGCTGCATGTGATGACGACATGATGTAGACTCGTTCCCTGGCTGCTTAAATTGAAAGGAATTTCTTGACATTTTCTGTTCTTTTTTATATCCATGGCTAAACACTGGTTGCGCTAGAAAATTCAATTGTTACAAGTGTATTCAAGTGGTTTTGGTCATTCTGTTGTTGTTGTTATTGTTGTTGTCATCATAACTCTTGTCTGAGAACATTTAATGCAAGTACTTGCACGAGAATTTCATAAAAGCATGTTTTTATTACAATATCGTTAAAGAATCTGGTTCATTTTTCAGTAGTGCATCAATCACGTTCGTTGCTTAAGTCTTTGGATTTTTCCCCTGTTAAATTGAAGACTTTCGCTTTTTCTTAATTTTTTAAAGAGAATCAGTTAAAAATGTTTACTGTATTTGTTTTTTCTTTATCACGTAATTATTTCTATGAAATTAAGTCAAATTTTTATTTTTTCGTTGTTGAAAATTTGGTCGACTAAAAAAGATATTCGAATTTATTCGCTTCCCACTTAATATGCGTTAACAAATGGCCTTAAGCTACACTCCCGCTTAAAAGTCATCGCCTCCCACCAACTCCAATAACTCAGAGACCCCGAGACATCAACAGCCCCGAGAAGGACGCCCCAAGAGAGCTCGGTTGGCACCACCTTGAGCACCACCAACAATAACTGAGCACAAAATATTGCTGTCGGCTGCTTGAATACTTGAAGCGTTCATTTCACACTTTTAGTTCCTTTTGAATCACTTTGAAGTCCTGTGAAAAGGTGCAAAATTTATTTACTAATCGCATGCTTTAAACTGATATTAAAATGAACGTTCGAGTTGAAGTTTTTTTGCTATTTTTACTTGTACTATATTCTGCAGTCTTTGTTGTAGTTTTTGTTTTCCAATCTCTCAATAGTATCTACAATATTAATAAATTTATTCATTTTCACTTTAGCCTCGCCTTTCTTTGCTTTTGTTGTTGTCCTTAATTTATTAATTTTTTTCATAACTCTCACGTATTTTACACCAAACAAAAGTGGGAGGGTGCCGAGGAAAAGAGAAAAGGGTGGGGAGAGAGGTCAGTTCGAGGAGGAGGATGGAGGTATATCGTAGGATCAGAAAAAAAGATTGAAATGCGAAAGTGAGTGGAGTCGAGTCGAGTCGAGTTGAGTCGAGTTCCGATCATTGCTTAAAACAACAACAAATTTCGGTGTATTTTGGTCTTCAGGACTCCGAGAAGTTGTTGTTGTTCTTCGAGTTGTTGTTCCTCTGCACGATTGAGGTGTGAATATGAATAATTTATAATGTGCAACCCTTTTTTATGAGTTTTGTTCTTCGTTGTTTCCCCTTCAGTGGAAATCGTGTCCATTTTTTTTTGGATTTGCCACACTCAACCTCAACAGAGCCAACATGTGGGTTGAGTGCAGAGCTCGAGGACGCTTCTTCACTGGGTCAATAGGATGTCACGTTGAACTCTTTAGTGGCAACATAAGCAAAACACAACAACAACTCTAGAAAAGCTACAAAAGAAACAGGAAAAAAAGGTTGCATGTTAAAATCTATGCTATGCTGCTGCTTGACACGGTATTTCTTGCATAAATCAATTCTAATTACTCGCTTGCGGTTTAACTTAAAGTCACCACCGTCACCATCGAAGCATCGTAGCTGGTGCAGTCACAACGCTCGCCAGATGCAGATGTGGACTTTAATATACGTAATGGCAACTGTTGCTTACTCATCCAACCACTCAGCCACTCATTTACTCATTCATTCATTCATTTATTCACTTATGCTGGCTTTGTCAGTCATTCACTTGGTTACTGTGGCACACAAAAAGTTCACGAAGGTCACGAAGTCGTAGTGACTCGACTGAAGTGTTTTCTGACAGAGCGAGCGAACGAACGAGCTGTTGACTTAAAAGATTGTCTTTTGACATATTTAGCATTTTTTGCTTATGAGTTTATTATTTTTATTATTCCGCTAAGATGCACACTTGATACCCGAGCAGCTTTTGACATGGGAAACAGCTTCGTTGGCCAACGAACATGGCCAAAAATACTTGCAGGAAAGCCTGACTGTTTGGCTGCTTGTTATGCATCTGAAGTATTCTCAGCCCCCTCTCTCTCTCACTATCGTTTTTTCTCTGTTTTTCGTGAATGCAAAACATTTGAAGAAGATCTACAAAACGATATTCGCTGACCTTCCAGCAGCTCACGTCTTTGGCTCTAATAAAATCGGCTACGAAGCTTGTAAGACGCGTCATTGAAAAACACGATTTCACCAGTTTTTCAGAACAAGTAGAACGCAAGATTGCTCCTTCTATTCATCTTTTTTCTTTTTCTTCGTATTCTTTTTCTCTTGAGAAGCTGCAACATTAAATCTCTGTAAACTAAACAACTAAAAATTCCAAGCAAATTTTATTTAAATTTCAAATTCATTTCAATACTCGACAACAAGTCAGAAATGTTTAAAGAACCAAAACAACCGCAACAAAAACAAAGGAAATTACAATAAAAGTAATAAAAAATGCAAAAAATACCGCGCTAATAAAACAACAGCCACAACATAATTCGTGAGACGTGTCTGAAGATCAGCCCGGAGCTTAATAAATACACGAGAATCCGCTGTTTATTTAAAATAATGTCGCCGAACATAAAAGTTCTTCTGTCCGTCTGTCCGTCTGTTCGTCTGTCCGTCTCTCTTAAGTCCGTTAGATAATTTCGACAGCTGAAGCCACTGCTGTTGGTGCTCCCGATGCTGCTGTTGTTAGTGTGTTGTTGGTGTTGTTATTGTTGTTGGTGTTGTTGGTGCTGCTGATGTCGCTGCTGCAGCGGCGGATGTTGATTATGCTGCACCTGCTTTTAGCTTAACATAGAAACGCTTTAAGTGAAACACAAGATTAGCATTAAAACTCTTTTGAAGACCTCCCAAAGCAGCTGATGCTGCTGCTTCCTCTAACACAAAAGAACCCAGCAAAAACTCCAGAGTCAAATCTTCAGTAAAAACCTTCGCCGGAGACTCAAGGACTTTATTATGTTCCTAATTAATATTGAGTTAATTAGTTTTTATATAAGTTTATAAAAGTTTTAATCTAACGAAAGTATTGTAAACGAAAAATGAATTCGTGCTGTTTTCCAAAAAGAAACCTTTCGAAATTTTAGTTTTCTTTCCTTTTGTTTCTTTCTTGTTGCCAAAATTTTAGATGTGGTTATAAAAGATAGAAAAATTTCAGTAGGATGGAAAAATTACTCAGTTGCATGCTTTCATGTTTTCTGTGCTTGAAGCGTCCACAGTTTCGGCCGGGTTGCAATCGCTGCAGAGCGTGGAAGCTCAGGACAATAAATCTGCGGAGTTCAACGGGGAAAAATAAATAACAAGCGCATCTGCTGGCGTTACATGCAGTCAAATTAACTTGACGTGTTCCGCGAGAGGCGGTGCGGGCGCTCAGAGGGGCGCAGGCAACGCTTCGTGATGAAAGACTCGCATGAACTTTCGGCTAAACGAGCGGCTTGGAGTTGGATCCAAGCGCAGCGCTTCTTCGTCGCTAGAATGGTTGGAGTTCAGATATTTAATTGTCTAAACGATTATGGGTAAAGCAGTTTCCCCCAGCAGCCATAAGTAAGTGCTTTTTCGGACTTTTCAGCTTAAATACTAACCTTAAGCTTAAAATATGAGTGACTGCAACGCAACGCAACCGGCTTTTCTTGAGGTGCCTTAATAAATGAACCGTAATTTTAAACTATTAATATTTGATCTGTTATTTGATTTTAACAGCTTAATTTACATTCTTCGCTCTGCTTGTGAAAAAGTCCTGAATATGTTTAAGCTTTTTACAAAAGAATGCTCAAAAATGCTCATTAAATCATTGGAGGACTGGAAAAACAACACCCTCTGATGAGGTTTTTCCCCAGCTTCTTCTAGCTTTCGCTCAGATTATTTGCAAGCCTCCAAGAAGCATTCACACCAAAGAAATAACCACTTCAACCGCATTAAACACCGCAAAAAATAATTCTTCTCATCACCTCGCTCGAGAAGTGCCAAGAATTAGAAACCCCAAAACGGTACACCAGGGCAAAGCTAACAATATAATCATGTTAAAAAAGAATTACCTCAGAGAAAGAGCTCGTTGCGCACGCCCAACAAGCGCTGAGACACAAACGCCAGGGTTTTATTCAAGCCGGGGAGGAGGAGAAAGATGTGGAGAAGGGAAGGAGGATGGAAGGAGAACCTGAGACGCTGCGACGCTAGAAAGTGCCGGAGCTTCAAGTTTAACTTAAAGAGCAGCACATAACTAAATAATAATAAGTTGACTGGCTGCACTGAGCCACGTTAAGTGATCCAGATCAACGCTAACCACAATAACAACAACAACAACGACAACCATCGTTAGCAATCTTGCACAACGACAACAACAACAATAACAAAACAAAAACAAGTGAAGCAAAGCCAAGTTAACGCCAAGAATGCAATCATAACATAACGGATCTCAATCAGCATCCATGAGCCACTCAACTCAATGAGCCACTCGTCGTCGTCGTCGTCATCGTCTCCGGTTTCTGCAGCTTGTTTGCCCGGCTGCTTTCCTTCCTCGTTAGCAGCGGCCGCGCCGCGCAGCAACCCGCAATCAAAGTGAAGCAAAGAAAAAACCACCGACCAAGCATTCATTTTATACGCTGTTCAGATGCTTTCAGCTGATCTAATTTTTTCTAAGAATTAAGTCACCTTCAGCATCAGCATCATTCTTGATCATGACGTTGCGGTTCCTTAAACCGTTCCAGAGCGCTCCGGTGTTGCTCCAGTCGCTGCTGCTGCTTCTCCTTCCGCTTCTAACACGCTTTTATTATTAGCGCTGCCCGGCGTTTGACTCGACTTCGACTTCGACTTCGAGTTCTAGATACACAATGATTTGGAGCTGCGCTGCAGACTTTGCGCCGAAGTGTGCAAAATAAATGATTGCTATTTTCCTGGCAGAGGTGACCGCGGTAATGAGTTTTTTAATGGCGTCTACACGCCGATGCCGGGGAATGCGCACCGGCACCACTGCAGCAACACCGCTGAATGAGCTGCCGAGTGGATTTGCTGAGCGGCTGAACAACACGAGGTTGTGCTCAAGAAGGAGGGAAAACGAAATCCCAACAACAACCAACGCTACTCTTATTTTCTTGTTCGAAGTGATTTGAAGCCAGGGCGAAATCGACCGGAAAATAGCGGAAAATTTGAACAATTTAGCAGCGAGTGGGTGTCGATTTTATGGTCCATTGTGAGGTGAGCCTCCACCAGGCGAGGCGCGGCGAGACGTGAGAGATTCTAATCAGCATGTAGCACTTCCTTAATGCGAATTTATTTAAATGATTTCTAAACAAATCAAATGTGAACCCTTTTTGGACTACGAACATCGGGAAGGAGTGGATATGGAGGAAAACCTTCAGAGAAATAATCATAAATTTGAATATCTTATCGCAGATATTTCGAGATTATTTCAGATGATGATGACGACTAGGGGAAGAGTGACCAGAGACGTCTTCGTCACGCTTCAACGCGGCTGCAAAAGTCACACACTTCAAATATAACGATGAATCACTTGTTGCTCTCTTCCGAATGCTTTGTGACTCTTTTCCTCTTCTTTCTCTTCTTCTTCCTCCTCTTTTTGTGATCCTCTTCTTTTGCTTATTCTTCTCCTTACAGTCACAGTGATAATTGTAAACCAAAAACCCATTTCAAATGCTTTAAACGTTCGTTAGTCTAAACTTAAGAGTGTAATAATTTTTATGAAAACTATTTCTCACCACTCGAATGATGGGAGCTGAAAAGAGATGAAAGAAAATAAAAAAGAGACACCTAACAAGGTGTCAGTGATTGTTTTTTGTTCCTTAAATTTCACGAAACCACGCGGAGCTGAGTTACCATTAAGCATCACCTTAAAACGGTTCCTTAGCCTGACACTAAAGTTTCTTGCGGTTAGCGTCGCGGAAGAACTGAGATAATAAGTTGAAGAAGAGGAAGAAGTAGGAGTAGAAGAAGAAGAAGAAGAAGAGGTGTCCAATCTTGCACACCGTCAACAACAAACAACAGCAGAAGCAGCAGCAGCAGAAGCAGCAGCAGCGTCAAGAAGAACAGCAACATTTTAAGATGTTGAATTAAATACAACACACAAAAAACAACAACACCACGATTACTTAACAAGCATTAGAAGGCACCTGAATTTTTCTACTTTTCTTCTTCTTCTTCCCCGTCTTCTTCTTTGTAATCCACTGCTTCTTCTTCTATGCTGCGCTCCTCTTCTTTTCCGTGTTGTATTTGTTGATCATCTTATTCGTCCTCGTAGTTATTTCAAAGCTTTTCATAGCGCTTGTTCAGCGCAACAATCGTTGGTCGTTGTTACTGATTTCATTGTTGTTGTCATTGTTGTTGTTTCGTTGTTGTTGTTCATTCTAATTGCAATCAATGAACACTTCAACACCTCAAAACCATTTCCACATCGTCATGCGGCATGAATGCCAAATACCGAGCTGTACTTCACGGTAATGATTACCAAAGCATGCGCAAAATTTTCTATATAAATCGTAGAAGAAGAAGCTGTGAGTTAACTGTCAAAAGGTGGACAAAACATTGACAGATGTTCGGCTGAATTTCAGTTTAAAAAAAGGCACAAGTATGAAGTTGGTCCCAACTCCTGCAAAGTTTGGTCGATTTTTAACACAGAAGGCTTGTTTGAAAGAATCACCCAACCCCACCCCCCCACCTCCAATCGCTCCCCTTCATCCGATTAAAAGAACTTCCCTTATAATGTCTTAAGATTTTTTGCCGCTGTTGCTTGTTGTTGCTGCAGCTCGATTCGCCGCTTCTGCCGCGCGACGCACTCAACCCAATCGATTAGAATCGACGACCCCAAACAACAAAAAAGAATCCGTTAGTCCAATAAACACAACAACAAACTGCAACAATCTACTATAACAGCAACGACAATAACACATAAAAGAAATACCAGCAACAATATCAAGCATCAGGAAAACGCTTGAAAAACGCTTACACTTGTTTATGTTGCTGGTCGTTCGATTATCAGCTTCAAATTGAACGCGAGCAACTGAACACTTCAAGCGATGGCAATCGTACGACGCTTTCCTCGGCTAACTCAGCAACTGTTGCCGTTGCTGCTTTTACACTTTTTTGGATGTCGTGCTGCCAACATATTAAAGCTGAGATGTTAGAAAAACGTAACATTTTTGTTTTTCTTTTAAATTCTTACACCAAAGTTGGCAATGAAGCCAACTCATTGAATAGAAAAAAAATTAGGGGGAAAACACAAGAGCATTAAATGAAAGCAATGGAAATAAAAACATCCTGCTCGCGTTGTTCTTTGCAGAAAATTCTTCAATTCTTCTGCGCCAACAACAGCAACTGAATTTAACTGTTCTCGAGGATGGTCGTCTGTCTGTCTGACTGTCAGCTTGGTGTGTCTGTCCAGTTGTCTGTCGATTTGTTTGTCTGTTTATCTGTTTGCTCGTATGCCATCCTGTTGTTTTTAAGTGCTCCGGATGCTTTTATTTAAGTACGAACAGCAGCAACAGCAAAGAGAAAAGCTGACTGCTGACCAGGAAAAAGAACAGACACAATGATGAAGAAAGAGTAACAAAAAAGAGGCAAAATCTGTGGTACACCTGATTCAGGCAACAACAACAATAACAACACTCACGAGTATATCGAGGAGCCAACAAAAAGTCGCGGCGTCGATGAAGTACGCTCGATGTTGATGAGGCGCACGAGCAGCAACGTTCTACTTTTTTGCAGTTGCTGTTATTGTTGTTCCTCTTCTTCACCTTGCTTTTTTCGAAATTAAAGAAGGAAGACTTTTGTTGTCATTGGTTGTTGTTGCTCCTGCTGGACCCCGTTGAAGTCTGGTGGCGTGGCACGTTTGTCTAGCGCTGTGGTGTTGACGCTAAGCGAAGCCTTGCTTCCAGCCACATCTTCTTTTCTCTTTCCTCTCAGTTTTAATAACAGTACTGAAATATTTATTTGTTGGCCAGAGAAGGTTTTTTGAGAGTTATTTTTATTTGAGTTATTTTTATGAGCTCTTCCTTTCATTTATTTATTTATTTTACTTTCAAATAAAAATATGACATTCCTAAAGTTGCAGAAAATTTATAGTTGCCATTTTTTGGGTGCGGCTTGGTTTGGATTTCAATGTTTTATTTGTTTTGCTCTTCGCTAAACTTTGAAGCAATTCTTTGATATTCTCTGGAAAGAAGTGATAAAAAAATATCGCTTGAAAGCTTTACATTTCCTCTCACACGTAACATGATACAAACTTATAGAATATCGACTAATAATATCGATAAATTGAAATCACATGCTTCTTTCTATTTATCATTTGTCTTCTAACAGCTGCATACGCATCGAGTTCGCTTCTTAAGTCTTTCGATGAATGGCAAGGAATTCTTCTAAGCCATTGAAAGCACTCGAAGTCACATTGTTATTGCTTTTGGGTGTGTTCTACCGATACCATGACATTGACTTTTTTAGGTTTGGCCAATAAATCTTTCGTCTATCGCAGTGCTCAAATCTAAGAAGGAGAAACACTCAAAACCTTGTCACATGCAATAAAGCCAAATAAGTACTTCTTTATTATTATTTTTATTACAATTTTATTCTACACATCTACTGTTATTTTTATATATACTTTTGCTAAGGAAAAACCAGGAAAAGCAAAACAAAGAAAGAAATAAACTCAAACTACTCTATGCGAATCATGACTCGAATCATCATTAATTTCATCCGGTCATCATCATCTTCATCTGCTGTGGCAGTAGCAAATTTTGTTGCCCAAATTTGTATGAATTCGCAGTTACAGTGGCTGCTGCTCCTTACCACTTTTATAGCTTCTCTTCAGCTTTTATGCAATCCGTTTTTGTGGCCGCATTTGTTTATAGATGCTTCCCTTAAATGGTGCCTTAATGGATGCAACTACAATAAAAGAATGAAAATTTTAACTCTCGGTGGACTCAATTTGAATACGCGAGAATGTGGCTTGCGACCAAAGGAAAAAACAAACCACAGCCGCTTAAAGAACCACTCTCTCGGGATGAAGTGCGGAAGCGTGGTTCTTTTCCTCTTGTGTTGCACCTTCACACACATCGTGGCACGAGTTCTGCGTGTTTGTTGTGTGGGTAACATGGGAAGGTTTAGAAACAGATACCGTAAAGTGTCTAGAGAAGAGTTTACCTTTCAAGTAGTTTTCGAAGCTTGGAAGAAAACCCACTTGATTTTTATTCTACTCTTTCTTCTTCATATGGTTTTCTTGTTGCTGTTCTACCTACAAACTCAGAGGCTCTCCTGGTGACTCATGCACCAGATTGCGTGACACTGAAAGAAGCTAGGGACCGTAAAAGGCAGCAGTCTCTGCAGTCACGTCATCGCCATCGATATCGACATATGTTAAAGATACGAGTACTCGTACGAATTAAAAATTATCTCTTAATTGATGCTGTTGCAGCAAAGACCACCACAACCACGTTTTAACTTGTCTTAAAACATTGCTTCCGCGAGGTGGTAATTTTCTCCGACAGGTTATTATTAAAACTTGACAGGAAAGCCATAAAAAAGTGGTGTCCTTCATTGGGGAAAAACTTAAGTAAACCATTCAACGGTCGATCGGAAAATTAATTGACTTTAGAAAATAAATAAACGAGTTGCAGCAGCTAATTTTATGCACTTTTAATTGAGTCTACGCAAAAAAATTATCTGTGAACGAGTTTTATTACGGTAAACAAAACAAACTCGATACTGACGCAATTAATTTTACACAAATTATTACGATCATTTTTTGTAGAAGGAAAAACAAGCTCAGTGACAATTAAATTATGACAATTAAAACATAACGGCACAGAAGAGTCATTAAACTCTTTGAATGTTCATTTATTAGTAATTAAAATCATAAATTTATTTGATAACACATACCATTTAGTTTTACATCTTTTTTTTGTCTCTTTTAGCTTGGAAATTTACGATGACTCCAACTCAAAGCTTGCTGATAGGCTGGATGCTGTGGCTGCTCTTTATCCAAAATGTGGCCAGAACTGCGGCCAAATCACAACTCTGCGAAGTGGAAACGGGACAAACAAATATAATTCTCGACATCGAGGAGAGTCGCGGCAGCTGTAAGTAGAACCATTCAAAAAATGAACATTTATGGAATTATTTAAGAAATGACTTGCTTGAGGTTCGTTGCTTAAGTCTTTCATATCACGCATTGTTTCAAGCAACATTTGTAAAACAATTAAACGTCATGCATTCAATTCTAAACTTTGCAAGCTTTAAAGAGTACCTGTAGACTCCTGACACTTGTGAATTTGTCTACTGTCTTCATTTAAAGGGCCATCATCTGTGAAGAATAGAGGAAAAAATGTTTGAATGAATAATTAACACAATTAATTTAATTTATTTAAAGCTGATTTGTTGATGAGAGCCGGGGAGGGAGAGGAAGAAGAAGAAGATGAGAAATAAGAAGCAGATGCAACAATGCTGTGTTCTTTCTTCGTTTCATGATCAGCCACTTAAAAGAAAAGCTACTCTATTCAACTGAAGTGAAGTTGTTCTCGTGCTCCTCTTCTTCTCCTTCTTCCTCTTCACCTTCTTCTTTTTTTTGTCATATTTAACATATACTATATACATACTCACATCATTCTTTTTAACGACTCACGCATGCGCCGTTTTTATGCATTCATTAATCATCGATCGAAATCTCTTCGTTGGCTGGCTGACTGACTTTGACTCTGACTACGACGGGATGCAGAGTTCAAATATGGGTTTAGATTAAGCATGAACGAAACGCTACGCTGCGGATACGCTGCGTTGCGAGTCCATGCAGTCAACTTTTCAAAGCGATCACGCCTCAGCAGCAACGTTATCAGCGTATCAACGGGCTCATCAGTTAAAACGCACTTAAAGCGCAGACATGAGCGAACGTCAAAGGAGTAGAAGGAGAAAAAGAAGAAGCAGCAGCAGCAGCAGGAGTAATTTTGCAGAAGTGGCTCTGCAAAAAATTAAGTTATCAATAATGAAGATCAGCGAGGAAAATAAATAAGAATACAATTTTAAAAAATATTGAAATAACAACTGAAATACGTGAGCAAAAACTGAGGACTGAAGATAAACGAGTGTTGTTTTTGGTTAAATAGGTTGTTATGAAGCACAAACACACACCCAGAAAGACAGCCAGACATACATACAAAGTAGACATACACACATGTGGACATACATGATGTATTTTTGTCGTTTTTTCTTGTTCAATTTTATTATCTACAAAGCAATAAATGAATCAACGCTGCAACGCTTATTCTGTTGTTGTCGTCAGCTTGCAAAACTGAACACTTGGACTTCAGGTCCCATTAAGTTGGGAATCAAGGCGTTGAAAGGCTGCCTACTCACGAGGGGCATGTTGTCGAGCGCAACTAAAAAACCTGACGCCATTTAAAGGAGTCTAGAGTTTCAGGGGAAACAAGAAAACAATAAAATAGTCGAGCAGAAGATAGCATGAACTGCAGCACAGACACACACCTTAAAATTCATTATCATCATTAGTATCGTAATAGAATGCTTACGAATCCACGCGGAGTGAATGTCAATGGAAGTAGAAAAGAAGCAGAAAATGGACAGAAAACAAGCAGATAATACGAGTACGTGAAAAACTAATAGAAACCCATTCAACGTGCTACTAATTTACAGTTCGATTATAATGATGACGTGCTGATGAGCTGATGCACCGTGGAGTCTACGTGCTGGTTTATTTTCTATGGAATCGGGTGCCGACCAACAACAGAATTGGGACAACAACTCAGTAATAATAATAATAATAATAATGCAATAATAAAACATGTAATTATAAATGAGTAGACTTCAGTAGAATAGTTAACAAATATACTATCAACAAAATACTATGAAAAAACTTGAGAAATAACGAATGATTCACTTTTTACTCATTGAATCGAATTACAAGCTTTCTTGTGTGCCGCGGGTGCAAATCGATCTCCTAAAGAAAGAAGCCATTTAAAGAAAAACGAAATGTTTGTTTATTTATGTACTATACATAAATATATACAATGTACATATGTCTGTGTATGTGCGTGAGTACGGGGACTTGGCTCTCAATCTCTGTTTGTGATTGCATTCGTTTATTCTCAAGTGTTCATGTTTTAAAGTTGACCGTTTTTGCTAACATGCGCACGTGAGCGTTCCTTCGCTTTCGGCGATTCGTTTTCCTTTGTTTTGTCTGCTTCGATATCACGATATCATTCTCGTCGTTTTCATAGACAAGTAAATTTTTGGGGTCCTCCTTGTTTGTTACTCTTTCTGTTGGTCTATCTTGCTGTCTGTCGATGAATCGTTGCAGTGTAATCAAAGTGATCGAGAAAATTACAATTGAATTTACGCCGCCGGGCAGGAAAAGCCAAGCAAGGGGCCGGGCGGGTGGTTGGAGGGTGGGTCAGGTAGGCAGGAAGGAAGACTGGCAGGAAGATTGGCAGGCAGGCAGACAGGCAGGGAACCAGCAGGTTGGCAGGCGAACTCACACGCAACCAGACACCGAGCAGTTGTTGCAAAATGTTTGCACGCTTTTACTGCATTCTTGAGAGTCGACTCGATTGAACAACGGCAATAAAATCACTTTACCAATATAATCACTTTACCAATAAAAAGAATGTAATAATATTTTATCATTTAAAAAAAATATCGTACTATTTTTCTATTGATTATGCGATGCATTCAAAATTGAATTTCTTCTTTTATTCTGAGATCGAATTGATTAAAATACAACAGATTTAATAACAAACAACGATTAGGCTCTTTTCTTCTCTCTCTCGCTCTCTCTCTCTCTCCGCTGTTTCTCTTCTTAACTCAGACATCATCAATTTTATGCACATTAATCCCAAAACAATGGGCAACTTTACTTTTGTTTGTTTCTGTTCGTATTTTATGAGATTTTTTGATGAAATTTATTTGCCTGCCTCTCACAATGAATCATAATTTAATATGGAGGAAACTAATGCGATTTTCGAGCGATTCGGTCGCTGCACCCATCAACAACATCCAGCAGGCAACAAAGCAATGCTGCTGAGTGCCAGCTGAAGCAGCAAAGCAGTCACATCAATAAAATCTAAGCGTATCAAATCAAATCAAAGCTTGAACCAAACCCTAACGTATGCCGCACTCGGCGCATGGCGCACAGGGCCACCAACAACAACAACAACAACAATAAGTTGCAGTTGTGCAGCATCAACAGCAGCGGCAGCAGCAGCAGCGCGTCCGCTCGACTCAAGCACAATAATTTAATGCCGACAGCAATCAGCATTTCAATTTCACAATTCATTTGTGAAAGGTTACAACAACAACAAAAACAACAACAACAGCAACAAGCGAAACAGGAACAGAAACAGGAATCGCAACAACAACAACAACAAAAACAATAGGAGGAGCATAAGCAGCATCAGCAGCAGAGACTCAGCAGCAGCCTCAACCTTAAAGCTTGATTTCTGCCGGACATTCTTGATTTTTAGCGCTGTTCAGTGACTGACTGACTGACTGAGTGACTAACTGAACCGATGCCAAGTGACTCTCTCCCTCTCCCTCTCTCGCTTTCTCTCCTTCTCTCTCTTTCTTTCTCTGCATGATCCATTAAAGTCATTCAACTGCATGTTGCACAGAGATGTGTTGTTGTTGCTACTTCAAGATTAGCTGCTTTGCAGTGAAAGAACACAAATGCAACAACAACAGCAACAAAAGCAAATTGAAATAAAACACCGAATGCATCACATTAATTTGCCCTTCGGTAATCTTTTCAGTTTCCTGACTTTGAGTTGATTTCGAGTTCGAGTTCCAGTTTGTTTTTTTTTCTGGGAGCTTTTTCCAATTGCAAAAGATTTGCGGTTAGCAGCAGAGCGCAATACAACAAAAACACTCACAGACACACCGAACGCTGAACTCGCCAGCAATAAGAACTCAAGCAACATTATTACTGTTGTTGTTGCTGTTGCTGCTCTAGCTTGTCTATTATTAAATATTTTATTCTATTTGCAACTTCTTGCAATGATTTCTGTAACTATTAAAACTGCTTGCAGCAAACGGTTGCATGTTACCGATGCTGATGTTGTTGATGATGTTTTTTCTATTTTATTTCACTTTGTTTGAGTGGCGCCCCGTCAAACGCCTGCGGTTTTTTACGACGAGTACAAAAGCATCGAAATCTATAGGAAAATATAAACCAAGTTCTTGTTCAATTCTCGGTAAAAAAATAATGTTTAAAAAACTAAAACAAACTTTAATAATATAAGTACTAAAACTAAACTGTGAGAATTCCAGACAGTTTTTTCCAATAAATTTTTACATTACTTTTGTAATGTGTAAAGTAAAAGTGTAAAGTAAAAATTTGCAATAATTTTTCAGACAGTGTTTCTTTCTCATCCACTCTACCCAAGCAACATCCCATGCAACTTCCAACGCAACACGAGAAGCAACACAAGTTGCAATCTAATCAGCAACACGCATTCTAACAAATTCTACAAATCCAATCAAATGATATCTTAAAATGTGCTTTGCATCGAAGGATGATAGACACAACATCAACAGCATCACCATCGTCATTATGGAAGAGTTCAAGTTTCATTGGAAACTCCAGCAATCGGCGGCCATTGAATTTATTGCAGCAAATCGGCGCAGCTCTCCGAAAGCTTGAATACAAGCAGCTTCAATTAAGTGCACTACAAGGAAATGGCTTCGAGCAGCATCTATAAAAATGCGAGACGGAGAAGCGAAACATTCAACCTGAACCGCCGATCGGGCAACATACTATATATAAATCATATGCAGCCTTAGCAATTGATCAGGGAGCGAGTACTGAATTTAGTGCAGTTTATGGACCCTTTTCTTAAAATGCACCGCGCTGAAATGCACTCGTAAGAAGATTAAAGTTAAAATATAGTCAAATTAGAATGTTGCGCTTCATGCTGACGGACATCGAAGAACACATTAGCAACAAAGATGCAGCAACAAAGCATCCACTCAGAAGCATCATCCGTGCCAAGAGCAGACGTCGTCGGCTGCTGCTGCAGTTAATGCAGCTGCTCGTGCACCAACCACCGCTGCTTGCATCCTGGCTGTCGTCCTGGACAATCATGCATGGCAGAGAGCAATGCTAATTTAAAATAATTACCATTAATTGTTAATCTGTCTGACCAACGCAAAGTGACGGCCCTCAGCGCACGCAAGCAGCACGTCCTGTTGGGTCGCTTCTCTGCGGCTGCTTCCACTCACTCCGGCGTCTGCCGGACAGCAGCTACTCAAGTGGCCACTCCACTCCGAAGCTGAGTCATTGAATTTGAAGTCTTGGTTTACGTCTTAGTTTCTGCTGCAACTTGTTTTGTTTGTTTGCTTCTTTGCTGGTTGTTGTGTGTCTTTATCCGTCTCTCTCTGTTACTCTCTCCTGTCTTTTTTATTGCTTCTTTTTTATTGCTTCTTCTTACCGGCTCCGCTGGCGTGCATAACTTTTGCGTAGCCGCATTAGTTTTGTACAGTTTTGCGTCCATCTCCTGGCTGCTGCGGGTTGCCGTGCGACGCCGTGCAGCGCGGTTCCGAGCCGCTCCGTCAAGTCGTTAATTCTCATTAAATGTTCCAGCGTTGATTTCTCGCTGCAGCGTCTCTTCGCAGACAGTTTTACAAGTTTATTTGCTGCGCTTTGCTCATAACGTGGTCGTTCTTCGTATTTTCTACGCTTGCTTTACGTACGCAACAGGCTCGTATATCGTCGTATAGCCGGCTCAAAATACATTGTGTCGTCTTACGGTTGACGTATTTAGAATTCGTGCCACTGCCGGACTTCATTAGGATTTATACGCAGCTCAATTTACTCCACAGCAGCTGAGAGTAGCTGAGAGTAGCTGAAGAACAACAAATAAGAAGGAAGAGAATTCCTCTGTCTTGAATTTGATTCAAAATCAATATCAGAATTGGGATAAATGAAAAAATATTCTCAAAATGTCGATTTTCCTTTCTGGATTATCATTTTATGAGTGTTTCAACTCAACTTTAATGAGTTGTGTCGCTTTAATGAGTCAAGACAACTCTTCAGCTTGCCTTTGATGAAGTATACTCGTCTCCCAGCATAAAAATCACTTTACAATCTCAGTAACTTGAATTGCATTCTATTCTGGCAAATAAAAATGTTCTACTACGGATGTTGTTACTGTTGTTGCGCTTGCTGTCGTTGCTGCTGCTTCGCACCTCATAAATTATCTGCGTTCGAGCGTCATCGTAATTTATGCATCTCAGACAGAGGACTGGGAGGGTGATTTACATCAAGACACTCTTCATTTAACTTAAGTATTCAATGCAACCACTTCCATGGCCACTATCACGGCAAAACTACGTCCGAGTCCGAATTTGAATCCGAGTACGAATGCGAATGCGATTCTGCGTCTGCGTCTGTGTCTGCGTTTGTATTCGCGTTTGCGTCTGAGTCCTGTCGTCCTGTTGATGAGGTCTGCAACGCTGATTTATTACTCTACAACGTGAAGGTGTTTATTTCCATCGGGAGCCATCGCTTCGACTGAGCACTCAATTCGCTGTAAGAAACCAGAGAAGGAACCAATATAAACATATAATAAAAACAAAGAAAAAAAACCGAAAACCAAAACATATGTGAAGCAATTGAATTCAAAAACTGTCAGAAAGCTTAAACGATTGAACTATCTGAAGAACTCAGCGAGGATCTGCTAACAACAACAAAGTCAACAATAAAAAAAACTACATCAAGAACAGAGGACGCTTTATAGAAACTGGTCGGTCCTCAAACAGCTGCAACTGCCTGTAAAAGAAGAGCATTAATTATGCTTCAGCAACATGCTATGGACATGCTGCATCCTGAGTCAGCAGACGACTCCGGCAGCTGAGACTCTAATCTACACAGAGAGAAATATTTAGCAGTATGTACACTTTTAGATGTATGAAAATTTCAAGAGCAAATCTGTGAGAGCAAATTTAAATTTTAATGAATTGTTTAATATTTTTTAGATTTTTGTCCATCTTTCTTGTTGTATAGAACAAAAATGAAGACAATTATTCCTCTTAGTGTAGGCAGGAAGATCGACGGTCCACGTCATCAAGACCGGATCCTTTTCTTGTCTATTATTAGTTGCACATCAACAAACATTTAAATAATAATAGGAAACTATTTGCAAATAGTGCAACATGAACAACAGCAACGAGGACAACGACATTATCATCACTATAATGATCATTCTCACTAATCTAAATGCATCAGCAGCATGCAACGATTATTGTGTTGTGGTTGGTAGCTGCTGCTGCTGCTGTCTTTAGTTGGTGTTAACTCTGTGTTCAACACCAAAAGAAAAACACAAGGCTTTGTCGATGATGCTGTTGATGTCTTGGTTGTTGTTATTGATGTTGTGGATGGTGGATGGTGGTAGTGTTGTTGTTGTTGTTATTACTACTTCGCCAAAGCATCTTAATACATGATGTTACCACTTTTTTCTTCGATTTTTTGCGTTGTTTTCATTTAAATGATTATTTGAAGATCAAAGGCAGTAAGCAGCAACAACAGCAGCAGCATTAACAGCAATGAAAGAGTCTAAATTACTGTTCTCGCCGAACATGCTAACATATTCGTGCTGAAAACCATCTTGTAATTTAATTAACATTTCGTTTTTGTACAGCATCCAGTGAATTATTTGGTTGCTGATGTTGCTGTTGCTACTTGTACTGCTTAATGTTGCTGTTATTGCTGTTATTCTGTTTGTTGTCTTATGTTGCCGCTTATTAATTTCATGTCGATTATTAAAAGTATTTCCTGCCAAAAAGTTGAGTTCAAAAGACTTAAGAAACAAACTTGGAACATGTCTTCTGTAGATATGAACTCTTTGTACTCATGTAGCATATTGTTCAGTTCAGAAAGTTAAAGCGTTGAATAGAAAAAGTTCCTGCAGCAGAACTTTCAAAATCAGTGTCCATCAGTGTCCATTAATACAAGTATTTTAGATATGAAAACAAACATAATATAATTTACACAGCGGATAGATAAACGCTTAGTACGAGTAGCTTCTGCTGCTCTTCCACTTGACATCCGAACCAACCCAACAACAAGAAACGCTGACCAACCGATCGATCCAATCGACTTTCCTGTTTGCGATTTTATAATTATTTTTCACTCCATACGATCCAAATGCGCGCATGGAGCCGCGAACACACATCAACTACTCTCTGATAAGGTTGCGAATTACGCGTTCAGGCGCTTTCTGCCACCGATCCTTGAGCTGTGCGCTGCGCTTTCAAAGCTCGGCCGGTCGGCTGAATGGCTGAGTTTCTGGTCCTGTTTATGGTTCTTGTGAATTTTCGCCGTTTTCTTTTTATTGTCAGTTGTTGTTTGCTTTACTCTTCGCTTTGTGGCCATAAAATTGGATGTTCCAATCGACATGATTGCTGTCATTATATATGGAGCGAATTTATAAAAGCTTCTGCTTATTATCGTGCAGTCGATTTATCTTTCTCTCCTTCTCTCCTCTCTCTCCGTCGCTCTTTCAACGCCTCTTCCTTCGTCGTCAAGTCTTGTCTTAAGTGTGTGTCTGTTTTATTGATAACCATTGACCTTAATGCAAAGCAAGCTGTGGACTTGTTTAACTTAATTTTGCATCACTCTTTAAATACATTCTTCTAAATTTAATAAGTATTCGAAAGGTAATTATTACTTAAGTAACTAATTGCTTACTTAATTAAGTTAAAAAACGAATTTAATTAGTTTAACTTCCCCAACTAGTGTTTTATAAAGCAATAAACAAAAGACTTAGGAAACGAACTCAATGATATGCCATTTGATTCAAAGTGAAGGATTGGAATTAAATTAAATTTTAAAGTAAATCAGAAACCATATTGAATAATCAACAACTTAATCATTTCAAAATTCATTTAAATAAAAACTTAGAATTGAAGGCACTCTTTAAACCGCAATTTTTCCCTATTTCCATATTTTCACAGACATTGGCCAGCAGACGGTGCCACCCGAACTGCCGATATCCGGCGATCCGTACACGGAAATTGCACTGGATCTCGTCTTCCCCAAGGGTAATGCGATCTTTCTGCTGGACGGCAAGAAGCTGAAGCTACTGCAGCCGCTCGATCGCGATGAAGAGAATTTAAGTCACATTGTATTTCAAGTAAGAGTTGGTATTGGTGTTGATGTTGATAGAGGTGTTGGTGTTGGTGTTGGTGTTCATGACTGTGTTGGTGTTGGTCAGGAAGAAGAGAGTCTCTGTGTGTTGTCGCTATCAGCGTTGCTGCTTCTAAGCGTTGTGTTGCGTTGTGTTAATAAAGAAATTTTACAATTTCCTGCTTTTATGAGGCGTGCATAAATTCTAATAAAAGGGGAACCATTAAAAAAGGGAGGAAGTGGGTGAAGGCTTCACTAATTGGCGCTGCTGTGTTTGTCTGTGTGTATTTTTTTATTAATGCAAAAAGAACAAAAAAGAACAACTTTTCCAGTCTAATTAAAGCAACTTAAGAAGCAGCGACGAACGACTAAAAATATTTTACACACCTCTGCAAAAGTATGCAGAAATTCTTATTCAGTATTCTTTTCAAGGCTTCACACAGCTCAGTGTTGGTTTTTTTATTATTATTATTATTACCTTCTTTGTATCTTATCTTCTTTTATTTTATTTTTATTCTCTTCACTCATTTTCTTTGCTTTCAGGTGTCCTGCACCACTCGACCGCCGGGCAAAAAGCGCAACATTCCGATCATAGTTCGCGTCTCTGATGTCAACGACAACGCGCCACGCTTCATGAACACACCTTATGAGGTCACCGTCCCCGAGGTACGTTGAGCACAATTAATTAAGGAACCCAGCAGAAAATCATAGCAAACATGAAAGTAAATAAAATCACTGGCGGCACTCTTATCTTGAAACTCTTATCGCCGCAAGTGATGTGAATGAGTACATGATTGAGTACAGAAGTGAGTGAGTGTGTGTATAATTTGTATGGTTTTCCTTTTTAGCTTTTGAGCTCACTATTAACCTAACTAAATAGCAATTAATAGTTAATCGTTCTCTGGTAGCTACTCGTACTTCTCAATGAATAAAATTGCAAGTGTGGGTGGATTCGGTGGGTGGCTCTTTGAGTTATTTTTTTGTTGTTGTTTGTTTTATTAAATTGCATTCAATGATTCTAATTTTTCTTCTACTTTAAATACTGCCGCAGATTCGCCCACATATTTTTGTTGTTGTATCACATGGTTTTGTGTTTGCTCTGGTTGTGCGATTCGTTTCGTCCCTGTTGTTGCTGTTGTTGTTGTTATTGCTACTGCAGTAATAACTGATCCAATTAACCTGTTGTTGGCTTTTATAGTTATTAGCAAGTAAAGCTGAAGGCTGTCTCATTATCTGTCAGATTAAATTAAGCAGGCAAAAATAACTATATTCGTATATCAAAAATAATTCGTTTGGCTGTAATAAAACTCTGGATCATAACAGATGATGGTTATTTTTTGTATTTTCTTCCATAGCTCTCATTTATGCTCTTTTCCATGTAATCTTCGTTTTAAATCAAGTCAATTGTTTCAATTATTTTTTTATATTTTGTGTTCTCCTTAAAAATATCACTAAACTCAAATTAAAATTTCTTCAGTTCACCTTCGATTATCAAACAAAAAGTAATTATCGATCAATTGATCAATTTTTGTGTCACTTCAAGTTTAAAATTTAACAAAAAAAGAAAATACATTCCAAAAAAGTACTCAAAAGTAAAAAAAGTACATACTCAATCATTGTAATTGATATCAAGGTTAAAAAATGAAAAAGTTACGAAAAATCAAAAAAGCTACGTTGCTCAAGAGCTTTTAATTTCTATGAAACAGGTTGGGAAGCAATAATCGATAATTTCATGACCTTCAACCGTACATTTGTAATATCTTCAAACATGGCGCGACGAATCAATTCAAACTATTCACTTCAGCATCCAACAATGAAATTAAGTCGAAGAAATCGATCGGCGAAACTCAAAAACCTGCCAATATTTCGCCCAATTTATCGTCTTCAATACTTGCTTTAATAATTGATCATTTTTAACTGACTGTCAGAATGTAAAAGATAATCAATTAATAATTTTATATTCTCAGCGGATGATCGAAATTTTTGATTTATTTTTGTTTTTTTTTTTGGAGTTTTAATGATTTAATTCGAAGTTTGATAAGTTTAACCCGGGTTTTTATAGCTCCAAATCTAATAAATATTTAATCTCTTTCCTCTACTGTATGGTAATAAAATTCTCCAATTATTTATTATTTTTTTCTTTACTTCTCCTTCAATTTTTATTACTTCATAGTAACTAAAGTAATTGATTTTGAAGTTGTTGTTGTTGTAATTGTGGTGGCAACGAAATACGGCTCTCATGAGTTAGACTGAGCGGAAGAGGGGAGGAAAAGTGTTATTTTTAAAAAAGAAACACTTTGAAATAACTTGTTGTTGCCTTGTTTGTTGTTGCTTTTATATTGATTACGGTGCACAACAGGTTCAGAAAAAAAGAAGAAGAGAAAAAGCAAAAACTCAAAAATTATTGATTACAAAACATGTCTTGTTGTGTGTTTTGTTGTTTGTCTTGTTGTTTGACTTGTTGTTTGTCTTGTAATTTGTCATGTCATTTCCACAACGGCGATTTCTTGTTCATTCTGTTCGTTCGCCGTTTATTCTTTTATTCATTTATTTCGTGCTCATAAATTTTATTGATTATATTGAAATACGCGAAAAATATTTCTTAAAGTTTCTTCCTTAAGTCTTTTGTTATATCGGACTCTGTACGAATTATTATACACTATTTAAAACGAAAATAACAAATATTCACATATATGAACACAGGTTGAGGTAGCTTAGTGTACAATATGAATGAATTGACTTGACTTTTATAAACGAAAATAGCAAAGAATAAAAGATTAAAGATACTCTAAGATCTTTTGTGGCCCGTCATATAACCTGCCATTCGTTTTCTTATGCAAGGTTACGGAAGCTCAGAGCATTCAATTTATATAAAATTTAAGAAAAAATTATAACAACACAGCTAAAAACAATATCGTAGTCATTAAAACTGATTAAACTAAAAGCGTATTAATATAAACGTGATGCAATTAGCAAAAAGGTGTATTTTGCAGACCTTTTAACTAATTGCAAGAAAAAGACAGACAAAAAATTCCAAAATACTCAATTTATTGCATGAAAGTGTTTTTGCCCGATCGTGTTAAATGAAACCTTGAGGAATACCTTCGAATAATCAGAGAATTGGACGAAGGAGGTGAATAAACAGTATTTAGTGGGTGCTGCTGCGCTTTCAAATCAATGCAATTTGAAATAAGAGTTGAAGAGAGGGAAAGAGAGGCAGGCACAAACCATGACAAAGACAGAGACAACAAGAGACAAAGACAAAGCAAGATCAAGTGTAAAAACGAACCGCAATATACGATTTAAATACTTTACAATACTTCAAAGTCAACATAGTGAATAAAACAAAATTAAAAATGTCATGATGAAAAATGTATCCACTCGACCGATCTCGATGAACGTTTGGCTGACACAAACCCGATCCAGATGTGAATAGACGCATATATATAATATGTTCGTAAGATCGAGCCAACAGCGAGCACTGGTAAAGTGAAACAATTTTGGACTTTGATTAAGTGCTTGATTATATGATACTAACAACAGAAACAACAGCGACAACAACTGACTCCATTATTTAAGTCTCAATTCGGACGGCCCACCGACGTACTTCCAGAGTATATTTGATTTAACGATGGTGGTTGTTAGTTTTGTTGTTATTACTGCTTATCTGTTGCTGTTGTTGCAATTGTTGTTGCCGTTCCTTTTATTGTTGTTGTTGGGTTTGGAATAATATACATTTTCGCTAATAATTCGCGAATAATAACGGATTTGTTATAACCATTAATTTAATTCCGCTGAAGTTATGTGGAATTTCTGAATCGTTGGCGTGATTAACTAACATTGTTGTTGTTGTTGCTGTTAGATTAGATTCACTTAAGCTTTTTAAATAACTTAATTAGTAACAATTACAACCTCTGCATCACTTTATCTGAAGCAACTAACGTCGAAATCTTTGTACATATAATTTTAAAGTTTATAATCACATACGAAATGACTATTGAAATAAAAACCAATAAAATAGACAATTAAAACGTAATCAAAATATTGAATTTTTTTGCTTTTTTTTTTGTTCTAATGCAATCACTTCCAACATGTTTTCCGTTAGTTTGCATTCATTCACGCATCAGATCAGAAAAGCAATAAAAATTATGTTATGACTGCAAACCAACCAATCGAATTCGGTCACAAATTGTGCTATTTTTTTTATGATTGTCTAATCAATCAAAGCTGACTGATTAACTAACCGATTGACTGTCTAGCGGACTGAATGACAGCCAGACAGTTTGTCTACGTGACTTCATTTGTAACATTTTCGCAACTAATCACTTCATTTATATTTTTCCTTGCTGCATTTTTTTAATTGCTTTCATAATGATTATTAAACGCAAGCTATTTTCACCGAGTGCCGCGAGTGACGTCAGATTGATTGCTAATTAAGTAACCGATTGCGAGATATCCATCGATATTAATCAGCTTCCGCATTTTGCACTGCTGGTTCTGCTGTGGTTTCTCTTCGACTCCTGCTATTCGCTTTGAGAAACAAGAAATGCTTTCTACGCCACCAGAGAGAACCTTAACAAGCAGTCGCGCAGTTGCTCCAACGGTTTCTCCATCGACATCAATCAGAATTTGTGCCACTTTTGAAGCAGCTCCTCGCGCGGTCGCCTCTCGACATCCTTTGACAAATGAGGCATTAATGATGCTTAGAAGAAGTAATAAAAATGGAAAAAAGGCCTTCAAGAAGTTGAAGAAGTAGTAGCAAAACATGTTCATTAATTTATTTAATAAAACGACGCAGTAGAATTGCAGCCGCAGCGTTTGCAAAATTGATGATGAGCAACGCAAACTTTATAATAACCACAATTTCAAAACAACAAGTGAACAAGAAATGAACAACAACTGAACAACACCTGAATAGCAGCAACTAAGCAGTGACAGCAGCAGCAACAGCATCATCGTCAGAAATCCAATCAGTAGCTTAGTTGAAAATATTTTCAAAGGAGCTCGCGTTAAAGTCACTCGTTCACCTTTAAATTCATGAAATTCTTGAAAAATAATACTATCGAAGGTTAAACATTTGTGATGGTGAAGAGATGATAAAAAAAACAACGACAACAATAATTATTTACAATAACAAATTCAAAAAACCGCCATTTTTAGATGTTTACTAAAGTAAACTTAAAGAATTATTAGCAACTCTTTTAATTGACTCATTATGTTAGATTCAATGTTGTTGTTTCTGCCAAAGCGTTTAATATGAAATTTCTTCTTTGTTTTTGCAGTTTACTTTTGTTTTCATATAAAACATGTAATTAATTAGTTTTAACATGTGTATATCTGAATTTTAAATTAAAGTTTTTATATTTAAATATTAAAGCTGCAATTTATAATCCCGTTATTAAGCAAAACCGGAGAAAACTTGTATTGTTGCAACACCTGCTGGCCATAGAAATTAATGGAACTGCAAAATACCAGCAACAACAACAGCGGCAACGACAACTTCACCATCTCCTCAGTTGAAGTGACCGTTCGACTTTATTGATCAGCAGTAAAAATAAACGAATTACGTGCTCCGTCACTATGCGCTGCATGTGTTGTCAATATTATTGCTGTTTTCTTGCTTGTTTATAAGCATCTTGTGAGCAACATGTTGCACTAACATCAGTCATTCCGTCACTAAAAATTAAGGCAACTCTTTCATTAAAATTGAAAAACAGCAAATAAAAAAGCGTACTGAAGTGACAACAATTGTTGTTTAGTTGCTGTTTATTATTACTAGTATTATTATTAATATTATTATTATATTGCTATTATTTTATTGTTTATTTTATTGTTGCTGTTGTTGAGATTTTTTTATTACTTTTCTGATTCTTTTCTGTGTCATTTTATTAATAAAATATTATGTCAACCATGTTTAAATGATTACTAAACTGAAGTGTAATGCAATGAAGTGGAAAAGAGCGACGGCAGCCACTGCAACACCGATTGAATGCAATCGAAATGAGTTTTCTAAGTCTCAGCTCTGCAACAGGAAATAATGTCACATTAACAGTCGACGAGAGTCCGTTCGTTTGCCAGCCATTCATTTATTTTTCCATCAATGAATTTTAGTTGCTGGCTCTTTTTTATTATTGATTTTCATTGATTAGTGTGCAATACAACAACAGCAGCCATCGATTGCTTTTGCAACTCTTTGGTTTGATTCGGTTCTGCTTTAGTTTGAGTTTTATTTGTGTGATTGTTGTTGCTGTTGGTTTTTGTAGTCGTTGGTGCTTGTTTCTGTTGTCACCAACTGAGTGACAACTGTTCACTTCACTTTGCAAGTCCGTCGCAATCGAGCTGCAATTAATTAGATTGTCTTAAAATGTTGCCGTTGCAGTTAAAATTTAAGCTAAAGTTACGCGTAGCAACGACATAAAAGCTCAAAATAATTATTCTTATTTAAGCAACAGCAACAATCTTCATTGCTGTCTAAACTGTTGATGGTTTTGCTACACTTGTTGCTGTTTTTGTTGTTGCGATGGTTTAAATAGGTCGCTGGTGATGGTGCTGCTGCTGCTGCTCTTTCTACTCTGCAGCTCTTCAAATAGTTTTGCTGTACAATCGCTCTTGGATGATGTTGTTGCTCTTACCGCTGTTGTTTTTGTTGTTGTTGCTGCTGGTGCCGGTGGTGTTCGTTCACAATGTTGTCAACAGTCATCTAAACGAACGACAATCAATTAAAAAATACCACTGCAAGTGATGTTGTTGTTATTGTTGCTGTTTTGTGTCTTGTGGTTTCTGTTGTCTTTGTATCTGATCCTCTTTGTCATGTTGTTGTTGTTGTTGCTATGACTGCTTTCTGGCTTCTATGACTGTAAATGTTTCTTTTTATGTTGCTGCTGTTGCTGTTGATGGATTGTCGCACTAACAACGGTTGCTGTTGATTTTAATTGCTCCGTTTGAGTGATGTTTTGAGTTGTTGTTATCTTAGAACCTCTCTCAATCAGCGGCAATGATTTATGGTAGTGAAAGGAACGCGAACCTTGCCGATGATGATGATGCTGTTGATTCTCTTATTTTCGTTATTGTTGCTGTAGTTAAAAAGTATCACACGCTGCTGTCATCGAGTCTCAGTTCAACATGAGACAGATATTATATATTCTTTTGGTTTATATAACAGTTTTTCTCAGTGTGTCAGGTGATTAAAAGTAATCGAAATCTTTAATATTTAATTTTTTCTTCACTAAAAAATCGCATGTTTTCAATAATTTTATTTTAATTTTATTTTTCACTACATGCTGCAGTTTTAGTGATTTTCTTTTGAAGCAATTCCTGTAAATTTAGTTTCAGTTGTTTCCAAACTTAATCTAATGTGACGTAAAACTCGATATCGAGCATTTGAATCACGTCGTCACTTGCGTAAGTCGTTTTACTCGCCACCTGCTGAAAAAATCCTCGACTAATTTAACCGCCGTAATCAACAAAAATCACACACACACACAAACACACACACACACCAACACACACATACAGATACTCAGCACGCTGCTCTGCGGTGGGGATTGAAATGAATACAACGCGACTGAGTTGAAGTATTTAAAAATTACTTTGAATCGAAATACCGCAGCATCAAACATCGTTTGCTATAAAAGTAACCATAATAAAGAAAATAACGCCAACAGAAACAACAGCAGCATATCAAATCACTGCGAACAGCGAATTACGAGCAACAACAACGATTTTAAATCCAATAACGGCAACAGATTGAATGAATGAATGAATGACGTGGTTGGGGGATTGAATGAATGCTGCTCATTTCCATATTTGGTCAATGTGAGAAAATAAACCACAACAATAACAACAACAACAATAAAAAGGCAACAGAACATTATATTGCTTAAAATCCAAACACAAAATGATAAAAAAGGAAACAAAAGGAAATCAAAGAAATTCATTTTGTTATAAAATAACAAAAACTAAAAGGAAACAAATTCCTAGTAATTTTATGGATGTTGTTTGTTTGTTTAAGGAAGCTTTTCCGACAAGTTGCCCAGTTTCTAGTTTTCTATTTTCTTTTGCGTATCCATTTCGTTTGCTATCTCTTTTCAACTGACACAAGACTCTCTGACTCTCTCTCAGTCACTCTGCTGGTCCCGAGACAAATTTTGTTTTCAAATCCGACCAAAGTGGAAAAAATTGGGGAAAAGTTTACGAAAAAAGCGATTGACAACCTAAAAAAAAGTCCAATTTTCTTAGCCATCACTGTGAGTGGAATCGAGGCGAAATGCTTTGAAAAATAACCACAACAATTTAGAAAATAACAACAACAACAACGAAAACAACACCTTTAAAGTTATTTCAAATATTTTCTCCTTGCGAATTTTGTTGTTGTAATGGTTGTTGTTATTTTTATTGTACTCGCATCATGGAAATCGTAGAAATCATGCAGCATTCGTAGCTGCTGCTGCTGCTGCTGCTGTTGCCACTGCGATTGTGATATCATTTTATTAGTCATCTGCAAGCATTTCCGCTGCTTGCATCTTTAACAACATCGATAGCAACATTGTTTCCATTAAAACAACAGCAGTAAAAGAAAAAACAGCAACCTTGTCACAGCAGCTGATCGAAGGCTCGCAACAGCAAGTGTTTAAAGCAAAGTGTTCATAAAAATTGAAATTGTTGAAATTGAAACAAAAAGACAATATTTTAGAAAACTAATAACAGTTTAAGACTTAATAAAATAAAATAATATTTAAAACTAAACAACAAACATTCAATTTATAGTAATGAAATAGTATACACTTGAATATATTCACGAAATTTGCACCCTTTATGTATGAGATGCTATATTTTTGCCTCTGGAGGTGGTTCAACTTTCGATGTCTGTCACTCAGAAGAAGTGAAAGTGACCGAAAAATCACCGCAAATGCATTAAATGCAATTTTGAACTCTTCTTTTTTTCGACTGTTTTTCATTATTTATTTGTCGATTGTGTTGTTGTAGTTGTTGCTGTTGCTCAGGCGATTACTTTCACTGAAAAAAAACTGCTCACTGATCATTTTTCTTCATCTCACGATAAAATATTGACATTGACTGTGTTGAGCTTAATTTTTAGGTTTTAAGTTTCTTTATTTTCCTTTATTTCTGCTTTTATTTTCCTACTCAACAAAAGAGAGTCGATTTCTTTTTATTCATTTGGCTTCATCTAGTTTTTTAAGTAGGATTTCAACTCCTTCGTTCTTTATTGTTGATGTAATCCTTCGAAGTTCTCACGAAGAATGTAGTAATGAAAGAAGATGGAAGAAAAAATGGTCAACGATCACAGGAACGAACAGGTGCATAAATTCATATAAATCATCGACAAGCATGTCGAAAGGCGGCAGTTTTTTCTCCCAAACCCGCCACGCCTTCGTGAGTGCTGCCAAACGAAAGAGCAAAAATGCGACTTCACGGAAGTCCAAAAATCCTGGATAAATCACTCATAAATACGCATAAAAATACACTAAACAGGTTTTCCATTCTTTTTGAAATATTTGTATTTCTTTATTATTTTTTCTTCTTCTTGTTTTATTACTTTTATTCCCTCCTTCAATAAAAACCTAAAAAGGAAAATCTTTAGATTCAGACAAATTTGCATGCTTGTCACACATACACACGCATCCAAACACACACACACACACTCTTTAACACACTTTAATACTTCTACACTCAAAAGCACTGCGCTAAGCTTCTGCTCATCATTCTGCCCATCAAACTCTGGAAAGAGTCGATTTCGTAGAATGGCGAAAAAGATAGAAAAAACTGCGCCACTGAAGCGTGGAGGGCCTCCGATGTCCACCGTCGCTGCCTTTTCGAACAAAGCAACAAAAACAACAACGACACTACTCTCAGCATGACGGACAAGCAGAGAGACGGTCGGTGCGGCGCGACAGACGAACGACAGCCCGCACATAATTTGAATAATTTGTGGCATAAGTTGTGAGGTCCGAAATTTGTCTCCTCGGCGTAATCCTCAACGGGATGGGAAACGTTTCAGTTGCCATGTTGGAAGGAAAGGTAGAAAGAGAAGGAAGCGATGACTGAGACTGAGACTAAGACTGAGACTGAGACTGAGACAGAAAGACAAGCAGTCTTCTGGTCGATATTTTTTTGGTTTTGTTACGTTTGACAACGCGTTCAAGATCGATGTGACAGAAGGACAGCAGCAGAACAACAACAACAAAAAACAACAGCTAAACTAACAACAACAACAACAATAACAACAATAAAATGCACAACTAATTTGAATGCAATGCGATGCGAGGCAACGCGACTCGATTCAATCCGATGCGATGCGATGCGCGGCGCTGCGCTGCTCTGCTCTGCGAAGTTACGCCGAAGAGGATTCAGTCCATAAATAATTCATAAATTATAAGCGATTATTTGTGCTTTTTTGCCATTTTATGTTTTTTTTAAACCACCAACCAAAGCAGCAGCTGAGCTCATCGCTGTCGCTTGACTCTTGCGCAATGTAAAAAACGTATCTGCGGTTACTTTTTTGTTGCGCCGCGTTCCAGCAGCTTATTTTACTGCATTTTTGTTGTTCTCATCGGTTGTTGTCCTTCTTCTTCTCGCCATTCGGCAAAACGGGTTGATTTTGTGTTTTAACTTCGCACAGATGAATATCAACACCGAAACACAGACCGAACAACAAACGAGGACGATGGCGACAACAACTACAACAACAACGCATCCTCATATGAATATCAGTTGAAAATAAGTAAACCGGCAGATCCAGCGACTTAAAGCTTTTTTAGGCTTAGAACGCGGTGACGCTCTTATCTGTCCATTTGTCTGTCTGTTTGTCTGTCTTCTCAGTCTGTCGGTCCACCTTTTAGGCATAATTTTTTGCTTTATGCACCTCAGCCAAAAATAGCTTCTTCTTTTCGTTTTTGTAATGACTGCTTTTGTTTGGCCAGCAACAAGAACCGCCACAAAATTGAAGACGACGACCGAAACGCGACGACGACGCGACATTGCCGCCATAATGGCTGGATGTCGCATCGAGCACTGCTTTAATAGCCTGTCTCTATACGAGTATCTGTAATAAACCAAAAGAGCTTCCAGCAACGATTTATTAGCAGCAGCTAAGAAGGCAAGAAGCAGCAACAGCAACAGCAACAGAACACGCTGTCAGTGGCTGTGGTTCAACATTTGCCGCTGCAGTTCAATTGTAGGTGATGATGTCATGACACACTGAGCAGGGAGGGAGTGGCAGACGGAGGGATAAAGGAAGAGCGGAGGTCTCCACATCGCTTCTTTGCACTGATACAGAAGCTGCCCGTAAAAACAGGAAAATCAACAATTGATCAATTTAAACATTTTGACAAATTCGAACAATCGGCATAGCAATTCGAGGAAAAACGAATCGAGTTACGCACTCAGCGGCATCGAGACACGGCGACAGTAGCATCGCGATATGGACCCAGTGGACTCTTCACTACGATTATGCAACTCGAGAAACTGTCAAAATATTTAAGTGTTTAATAATAAATAAGGAATGAAATAAGGAATTAAAGTCCGTTGGAATCTGCCATCTCTGACAATAAAGAATCTCTGAAAGAAAGAAGCTTTCTTTGTAGAAAACTGTAGTGGAACTTTTTATGGATCCAATAGAGATCGTACTATATCATAAATTCGACCACAACATGGATCAGTTAAAATGAATTCAGTTGCTGTGATTTTTTGCTTGAGCCTAAATGCCGAATATCTTTACGAATAATCCTCTTTTCTATTGTGCCAGAAAGAATACCATTTTCTCTTTTGAACACTCGTATCTGTGAAATCCTCCAACCAAGCCCAAAAATGAGACCAACTTCGAATGGAAACCAAAAAATAAGACACAGAAAGCGAAACATAAAAACAACTGATATGGATTTTCATAAAAGAAAGTAACTGTTCATGGCACCGACCACCAAAGGAACGGGCGTACCTCTAAAAAGAATACAAAAAATTAAACTTAAATGGACGAGAGGAAAAATAAACGTTATCATTCCGCAATGTCTCTGCAGAGAGGCTGCATCGCCTGCTTTAAAATCAACATTTGGAGCCATTTGTTCGTTGGCCAACTCTTAATCCAGTTACAGGGAACAGCCACGGCGTTTATGTACACCGGGACCACTTCTTTTCGGGAGGACATACAGATACAGATTCGTTGCGGCCAGACAGACGGAAGAAGTGCAGTTATGTTGTAGACCCAGCCGACGAACGAACGATCGTCTACAGCTGCTGATGCTGAACTGCATTTCTTGCATCGTAACTGAACTGCATTCTACCGTAAAACGTTTCATTTGCTTTTATTTCGTTGATGAAGTTGTTGATCTGGTTGTTGATTTCTGGCCACAAAAGTCCAGTGAGCCACTCGCCCTAAAAGCTACGCCGAAACATGTATGCAACTCAAAGTCTTCGTTCATTTGCTCTAGAATTCAGTTTTCCTATCAGTCGATCTTTCCTTCTATCGAACGGTCAGTTGGTCGATCTATCTCTTTGTTGGTCTTCTCTCAATCCGTCGGTTGGTGTCTCGATCAGTTGACCTCTCGAGAAGTTGGTCTCTCTATCTGTTGACCTCTCGAGCAGTTAGTGTCTCCATCAGTTGGCCTCTGGATGGTTTCTTGTTAGATTTGTCTATCGATTAGTTGGATCCTGACTTGTGGCCTTCTGATCTATTTCGTTGTAGACAGTGTATTCTATCGACCTATTCTGTTCGTGAACCGAGAGACCCTTCCCTCTCTTTCATGATCCAATTTTCTCTGTCAATATTACGATCGCTCTATTAAAACGTATGTACTGTACATGTCTCCTAATTATCAGTAATCATTAGCCGATGTCTTGTTTTTGAACTCATAAATGGGTATATTAACGGTCTTTTCATGAGTGATGCTTTTTAGTCTTTTAGTCTCTTGGACTTTCTTTGTGGTTCACCTCATATTCAGTCTATCCGTGGACGATCTTTCATTTGGTCAGCCATTTTATCTGTGATTTTGCCAGTCTCTTTGTTTTAATTTTTCCTTGTAGTCACTCTTGAAGTCTTAATTGCGTCCAAAATGGTTAACCACGATTTTTTTTCACACCTTCTCCTCTTCCGACATTTCTATTTCCGTAAAAGTATCTTCGTTCTTAAAATTGAGGTAGGTGAAGTGAACCAGAAGTGGTGCTAGTACACTAGAGTTCACGCGGGGTGGACAGAAGATCTTCGCATTTGTAAAAGGAGAAACCATCGCTAAAATCTGGTGCTTTTTATTCTTTATTTTTATCTGTCTGGGTCAGTTTTCTCGACCCGCAGAGGGTGTTAGTTATGCGGTTATATGTCAGTGAAACACCAACAACGGCACTTGTACCTTTGGCCACATTACAGCCAGTTACCATAACAACAACAACGGCTAAGCAGTGTCAATTGCCGCCGCCACCGCACCGCACCGCACCGCCACATAGCAGGTCAAAGTTCAATCAATGCTGCTGCTGCCGCTGCTGCTCCTCGAAGCTGTTTACTTCTCTTCTTATCTCTTTCATTTTATTTCTGCGCTTTGGACCATCCTTTGTTTGTAATTGGAACTCGTTGAACTCTTGAGCTCCGGCAAAGGTTCCTCCTCGCCAAGTGTGGGAGAAAAGCAGCGCCAAACTTTCAGCTTTGAAGAACTTTATCAGTCGGAGATAGCAACATGTTGCTGTTGTTATTGTTGCTGTTGTTGGTAGTGCTAGTTTGTTGGGTTTATTTTTCAGAGCTGACGGTTAAGAGTGATAAACATTTGGTTAGAAGAATTCGTGAATCAGGTTGTACATCGTTATTGTAGTTGTTGTTGTTGTTGTTGCTGCTTTTGTTGGTTTCTTTGTTGGTTGATTTCTCTGTTTTTCCTGCTTTGTGGCCTAAAGTGATAATATACGAGCATGCTTTAGCTTTGCATGGAACGTGATAGAAGCGCGCTAAGCTCACACACACAGAATGAGGAGGAAGAGGAGGGGAGATGAAACAAGGATACGTTTCCGAACGCCAACGAAGAATGCCGGCAGAAAAAAGTCCCAAAAAGTATACATACATTCATCTCAAGAAAAGAGAAAGAAAACGGAAAACTAACCCTCTGAGAGATGTTATCTGGCAACACGAAATTATTTGCTTTTTGCATACATGCTGTGGAGATTTTCTTTCGTATTTAGTTAGATGAAGAAATAAACATAAAATATTTTTACAAACAAACAAACAATCAAGAAACGAACATAAAGCAGAACCTCCGGAGTCATTGACAATAAAACGGAAGAAAAAATCTCCTAATGCTCTGAGGTTAATCTGTGACTTTAGGAGAACAAATCTGTTGACCGACTAAATGCCGTTAGGGTAAAAATTATCTACTCATTTCAACGTATTCCATAGTAAAGCATGCAATTATAATCAGCTTTTTTTGTGAATGTATGTTCCCCTAAACTTCTTTAACTGAGTATTGCACTACCACTGCTCCGGACCTCATTAATGAATTCAATAATTAAGAGTAGGGACTAAGACTTCTTCGGAAATTAAAGTGTTGAAGAATACTCCCACAAACACCCCGACTTTACTATGATTTATAATTTCATTAAGATGATAATTATATAATTTCCCAAGAGACGTTCAACTTAAATGGACCTTAATTAACTCTGCTCTTGAAACGAACTGGAACTAAAACCGAACTCTTCTCAATAGATTTCTGCATAGATTAAAAGTAGGTCTGAACTATGGACTACATTCCACACTACAGAGAGTAATAAGTCTCATAGAAGCATGTGTCAACTTAGAGCATAAAGACTAAGACTTTCCCGAGGCATGGCGAAAAACCGTGGACTTTAACCGTGGATCTAGGCAGAAACTCTCGACATCTAAAGACCCCACAAGGCATAAACTACTTTGCACTGAGCCGGAAGAGTTTCGCGATCATTTCCTGAATAGTTTCCCTTTCGATCTTCGCTGGTGGTTCAGCCAATCTTTACGATTAACCTACCTTAAATGAATTATGAATGGAAATTATTGAAAATTGAATCGAGAAAGCTTTGCATATGGTGTGAAGCGACGTTGAAAGAGTGAAGGAGAGAAAATAATTAGAAAGGATGTAATTGATATGCCAACGATGATGAACCCGATTCGGATCGATATGGTCTCAGAATTGCTTGCATCTTCTTTTCATATTCTCCGGAAACACATCTTAAGATGGCTCTTCTACAGCAAAGATGGAAAACTAAGAAAAGAAGCTATAATCTTTGGGAACGCTTGAGTTGTATCGATTTCAGAAACAATTCAAAGTATCGATTCCCATTCAATGTTGCCGTTGCTGTTGCTGCCACAATTATTGTTCTTCTTATTGCTGTTGCCGCTGCCACAATTGTTGTTCTGGCATTGTTGCTGGTACTCATGTTGGTGCCTTTGTTATTGCTGCAGACCACATTTTTGCTGGATGTAGTATTTTAATTGGCTCCGGCTTTGGTGCTTCCAGGAATCTCATTTCGCATTGCGTTGACGTGGTTGGAACACTCTTCGGGCCGAATCGGTGCGCTGCTTCATGACAGCCGCTGAGGCAGTGAAGAAGCCGGTCCCGGAGGAAATGTTGTTCGAGCTTATGTTGTTGTTGATATTGCTGTTGTCGACTTTGTTGTCGTTATTCGATTTGTTTTATTTGTTTTAAGTTGTACTGAAATAGTTGAATTGTTAATTTTTACCAACCGCGCCATGTTGAGACTCATGTTTATTTATTATGTTGGCAACAAGAAAGTAGCAAGAAACACATGTTGACTGCAGTGTCATGCGATTGTTTTTGTTCGCGTATGCGTTGCAGTTACAAATAATTCTTAGCTGTTTTTGGTCAAGAATCGATATTTAATTTAACACATAATTAAGCCAAGTTTGGTCACGAACACGGAATTGCTACAGCAGAAAATTAACTCCCATTCAGCTCGAATGATAGATACACTGCTTATTAATGGGATTTTAACAAGTGCAATGAAAAACGAATTAATTCCACGTCCAAACAAAGTATTTCGGATAATGTTTTTATATCTGACATGAAATAAATCGGAAATTCGGAGAATTTCGGAAATTATTTGATTCAATTTCAGTGTTAATTTTTAGGTTAAAGATTACGGAATCCGAATGCGTTTATGGCGAATGGAATTTAGAATTAATCTGTATGAAATTCCTGACTTGTTTACACTTAGTCCACAAGAGCGGAACTTATACCCAAAAGTAGATCCATTTAATTCTGAGATCTAAGTTGACAATCTGAGAGAAAAAACTTTTCTACTGCAGGATTTCATCTCTCCTTTTTATCTCGGCTTTATTATCATTATTATTTCTCAAGTTCCGGCTGGATTTCGGTATTGAGCATGGTCCACAAACAGAGGGAAAGTACAAATCTCGTATCTGTTGATTCACATCTTTGTTAAGCATCTCCTAGAAGAAATATTTTAAAAATAAACACAAACAACTTAAAGAAGAAGAAATGAAGATGAAATATGTTCAAGATGAAATAATAAACTCCTAATCATAAGGTTTTCCTTCAACTGTCCTTCAGCATAAAAGAAAGCTCATTGAGAATATTCTTTGATTGGTTGAAAAATAATCCGACCTCCCTACTTTCTGTCGATACTCGTTTATTAAATGAGCGTTACTAATTCTCATACATGAAGTTCGCTCAGTGTAGTGTGTGTATGTGTGTGTGTGTGTGTGTGTGTGTGTGTGTGTGTGTGTGTGTGTGTCTATATCATGATGCATCATAACTCTTCACTAAGATTTATGCCGTTGGCCAGTCAGTTTCATTCCATGCAACCCAACACCTTCCATTCCGCAACGCATTCTGATCGCGGCGGAATGAACGCAGCGCGTCTATAATACAGATGCGTCCAAAGCGTCCGTCAACTGATTAATATTTATAATGACGTTTAAGCCGACCGACCGACATGTCTCCCAACCTGAAGGCTTCGATGCAGCTGAGGCTGCAACTGCAATTCCTGCCTCTGCTGTATCCATTGAAGTACCTTCTGCATCTGCTTCTGCTGCAGCTGAACCTGAAGCCGAAGCGGCCTCTTCTGCTGTCTCTGATGCGGCCTCTGATGCCTGTCATGGTGTCTCTTAGGCTGTCTCCGTGCCGCTTCTATATGGACCACATTCCAGCTCTTAAGGCTGTGGCTTGTTTTGGTTTTAATTTATGGAAAACGCTTGAGCACCACTTTATTGCTCTTCGGCAGTCATTGTTTAGGCAACCGCGGCTACTGCTTGCCCCTCAATTTCTGTGAAATTTGAACGCATGTAAGGACTTAAGTAGTTGTCAGGCAGTCAGTGAGTCAGTCAGTCAGTCATTCAGACTGTCAGTCGGTCGCTGATCGGCGATCATTCGCCGCGTTGATTATTTTGCCGTTTTTGTAACTCTGAAAACTTGTCGTCACTTTGATTAATGCTTGATTTAGTTACTTTTTCCATAGACGAGTACTCACACCAGCTATTTATTTTCTCTCTCTCTCCTCTTCTCTCGTTCGTATCTTCCTTTCATCCTTTTATAGAGCACGCCAGTCGGCACCACGATCTTCCGCAACATCCAGGCGCTGGATAAGGACGCCGGTGTTAATGGGCTGGTCGAGTACTTCATCGTCGAGGGCAGCACTAATTCGACGGAGGACGAGAAGATGACCATCGCCGACGGCTACAACACATTCGCGATATCATTTCCACATCAGGGACAGGTAAGGAAATTAAGAGCATCTGCAAGAGGTGATCGATCAAAATTAATTCGCAATAAAAATCATTTTTCATTTCGCACGGAAATAAAACAACAACAAAATGATAAGAGATACAAAACCCTACGTAGTAGAAATAAATCATGCCACGAAGTCAAAACGGCAGTCGACAGCTTCGACTGCAGCGGCTACCAAGATCACGAGGCCTGTCTACATCCATACCTCACTACATAGCCTTCCAAACTCCTCCCCCCCCCCCCCTCCCCGCCCTGAACTATTGAATGTAGGAGTCATTATGGGCACCGCGGTTGGCTTCTTCTTAAATCACGATTGCAACCGCAGAAGATTGATTTCACTTGTCGCTGTCGCTCCTGTCGTCTCTGCGTGGTTGCCAACCAGCGACAGTTGCTGCGCTTTACCAACATAATCACTCAGAATCAATCTCATTTGGATTAAATGTTGTCCATAAATTTGTACGGAAAGCTGAAAAAGCAAACGCTGCAATCGAGCGGGCGCCCCGCCGTCAGTGCTGCCGAATGCGTTGGAGGCTGCTGCCGCTTGGCGACATTATTTTTGCTTGTCATTCCACGTTGGCTCTCTGTTTATCCGTCCGTCTGTCTTCTCCACTCCTTGGTTTGGAAATCCATCTCTTCCATCAATCAATCAATGCAGCAAAACATCAGCGTTCATGTTTGTTTGTATACGTAATGCGCACCACAATTTTACGAAGTGACTGATTTGCAACGGCATAGAAATGAAAATTGAACAATTAATTTCGAAAAGAGGAATCAAATACGAAACGATCACGGATTGGAGCACGATACGATCTTGAAAAAGCTGCACTCGAGGAATGCGATGAAATCGTGTCATAAACTCAAATAATTTATATAATTGTCAAAAAATATCTATGAATTGTAAGTTAATCTCGACGATGGATGGCAATTTTACGATGACGAATGATTAATGAGTAGAAAAGTCAGCAGCGCTTTTGGAATTTCATGCATTTTGCAGGTGATGATGATGATGCCGTTGTTAATGTCACTGATCTGAAGTGAGCCTCCCTCTCTGCTCATTCAGGAGTCAGACTTCCTCCCATTCGGGAATCTGTTCGGAAACTAATCTAGCCCAAGTGACTTCATAGATTCCTTTACTTGCGGTATAAATTACACGGATATTTAATCTTAAAACTCGGGTGAATCATGTACGCATGACAACCGCTAAAACTCATTCCACCAAAGCAGCTTTTGTTTTAGTGACCGAATTAAAATAAAAGACATAAAATTGTGGTGAACAAATAAATATCAAGAAACAGTAGTAATAAAATTAAAAAACAATCGAACAAAAAAATACCGCAATGACTTCATCATAAATTCTAGAATCAACGATTTTTATTGCAAATTTTGAGCATAAATTTTATGTTACACATAAATTTTTACATATGTACATATATTTGTTTCTTGTATAATAAAGAAATAAAATCCAGGAATTAATCTTTAATATCTTCCATCTTTCTCTCGTTCTCTCTCTCTCTCTCTTTTTCTCTCTTACAGGTGACCATCGCCAAGACGTTGGATTATGAGAAAATTCAACGCTTTTATCTGACGATTGTGGCTTCGGTAAGTCGGCAGTTTATATTCGACATTCCATAGACAGATGCATACAATAAACTTTAAGAATAAAACAAAAAATAGTAAAATCAAAAGCTATAGAAAAAAGTAGTCTGAGCAGAACCGCGAAATGTTCTGTTCCTTTGGTCAACAGATTAACAACAACTTGACAATATGCAGAAAGACAAACAGATCAACAACGTTGGCGACAGAGTTGTCGTAATATACTAGATAAAGCTTGGCACTTCCTGGATTTAATTCACCGTGATGCTTAATTTAAGCTGAGGACATAAACGTCCACTGTGAACGCTACTATATTCTGTAGCTTCTTATATCCACTGCGCTTCGTATGAAAAACGAAGAGTTTCTTGTTGAGTTGGCAGAATGTCGCATTTCCCTGTTGCGGGTATGTATTAGCAACAACAACAACAATAAAAGCGACGTGAAGAAAGAGTGCTACAACAACAGCAGCGGCTCTGGTGACTTTCATAGAATTATTTATTCAAAACGCCTCGAAACATATGTCGATGCATGTCCAACTGTTCTGTCAGAGTGACTGAAATTCATTCCATCTCGTTCTCGCTCTCTCTTTCTACCTCCTTCTCCCTCCCCATTCTCATTATCTGTTTCTCCGTTTCCCTGGTAGTTTATACGACTGTCAGTTGGTTCGTCTTCGGTTGATCCGTTTCATTGTTTGTCCATTTTTTCACCTGACTGTTGATTCTTCTTCAGTATAACTTGTATACATTTCTATCGGTCTGTCTGTCTGTAGGTCTGTCGATCTGTAAATCTGTCTGTCTGTTTGTCTGTCTGTCTGTTCTACTCGTTTGCCTGTCGACTTGTTTTCCGACCATGCGTTTGTTCCTTCTTATGTCTGTTTATTTGGTGGTCAACTTCTTGAACATGCTTCGCTTTAGCGCCTTTGTATGCATTCTCAATATGGACAAGCAATTGACAAGGATCGACGCTTTGCTCCGTATGCGGCGAATCGCAGTGAAGTGCTGCCAAAACATTTCCTGAATTAGTTTGCATCAGCATCATCTGATTGTAGGTCTGACTCTCTCTCTCCTTTCTGTCTCTCCGTGTGTTGTCCATCTCTTGTGTTTTACCATCTGTCCGCCTGACTGACATTCTGTCTGTTGTCGTTGCTGCTTCACTTGCGTCGATTGTCGGCGGCTCTGTTGATAAAAATTCTTCCTGTGCGACAAGGCAATAAATCCTTGACAGCTGCTGGGTATATATTAATGTCGTCAAAGTCTGCCATCACTTCGAAGATGTTATGAATTCTGTAACATGTTTTAAACTACCTTCTTTAAGAGAAAAATAATAAAATAGACTTTAGAACTGAATGCGAAGATCGTTTTTCACCTCTCTTTTCACCTCTCGACTGACACAATTTTGCTCACCGCTACTTTTCCACTTCTCACCAGGTTGATTACAACTTCCTCCTCTCTCCTGTCGCCTCCCCCCCCCCCCTCAAGTAACATAGATGTCAAGTTCTCAAATGTCAAGCTCAAATATAGCTTTCCTGCTCTGAAGCAGCAAAAAATCTCCAAACCATCGCGTAACGTTTGCACCTGCGATTATAGTTTATACTAAACGCTGCCATTATTTTCCCATTATTGACGCTAAACGTCAGCAGAAAGCAACAACAACAAAATAAATGATATTGTAAAATTCGTCGCCTCGAGTGACGAAGCACAACGATCCACAGCAGCCGCCACTGACACGAATAAACGCTCAATTTGACGTTTCTAATGAACTCTGAAAAAATGTTGCAAAACTATAGCAGCAGCAGCCGCCGTTCGCACCACCACTCTTAAATGAACTCTCATCAACATCAACGTCATCATCGTCGTGATGACTCGTGATGGATCCGAGTAACATTTCGCTGAGGTATTTGTTTTTAATGTCAGCCAAGCAACCAACCATCCAATCTACCAGGAAGACAGGTAGACAAAAAACCTCATAAGGAATGCCTGCGGAGTTACGAGAAAATTTGCCTTTCTTTCTTCTGGAAGCCTTTTCTTCTTTCTATTCGGATATTTTATTTGGCGAAGAGGGGTTTCGAATGCTTAGATGGTTATCTGATTGGTAGGACTCCTCTTTCCTTAATAATTCGAATGTCTTTTGCTCTTTAGTATCTTTTCTCTTTTATTTCCCAGTAACTCTCTTTCTTTGTTAGACGTGATATTAATTCAACACTTTTAGGATGGATGAATGTCATTAATGATGTCTGGATGGTTATCATTATCGTTGTTGTTGTTGTTGCTATTGTTCCTTATTGTATTTTTTCTTTGCTTGTTCTTGATGATGATTATAATGATGATGGCTTCCTTGTCTTCTTCTGTTTTAATGGCACCGTTTCTTAGCCTCCGTAGTGGCAGGTATAAAATTATTTTCTCATCGTTTTTCAGTGAGTGTCATATGATTAATGAACTTGACATCTTAAACTTAAGTCGCAAGACATCACGTCATCCGAAAGAATCGAGATAACAGCAGATACTAAAACATACTGTAACTCGAACTTGATTTATAATTTCATGGGAAATTCTTTCTTTCAAAATGACGGAATGTTTTCTTAAAAATAAAACGAAAAATTATTCTAATCCTCAAATTAATTATGTATATATTCATAATGCATACACATGCACTTGTTGTGATGATTTTAAGATTAGATTTTAACCAACAGAGTTGGTTGTGGTATTTCTTTCATTTTATATCAAACAATCGCCGATTATTATGAATATTAGTTATAAAAAATCTGTTGTTGTTTTTGTTCGTATTTCAAAAATGCTGTAAATTTTGTTAGCAATCTTTAAAGTTAGTAGAAACGTTCGATCGTCTCAGGATTGAATCCATCGCGATCAGGTTGTGTTGATCGCAGGAGGCAACAACAACTGCTATCGCCAAATCACAGGGTTTTTTATATTTTAGCTGTTTTTATTGTTGTTGTTGTAAGTAATAACATAGAACAAGAGAAAGAAAAACCACGAATGCAATCACGTCGAGTTTTTTAGAGCTCAGCACGTTTGATCTAATTTGCAATCCAACTTTTTGTCTTTAACTTTATTTGTAACAAAAACAAGTTTAAAAATCTATACACAAGAATCTGAGACGAAATCTAAGAGATTTTTTAATATATTTTGTTCAATTCTTACTGATTCAATGGCTGAGTTTTTAGGCCAGAGCTTGAATTACAAAAAGTAACCAAAAGAAACCAAAAGAAGTCAGAAAATCAAAGAAACCAAAGTTGTATGGTTTCACCTGATTTTGCACAATAGAGGGCGATGTTGCTGCTATAATTTGCAATAATTAGCGACAATTTATTGGCCATTATTTTTGAGTTTATGGGAGAGCCGCAACGAATTTGATTTGAAATTTTTGTTTCTTTTTTTAAAAATTACAGCAAACTGAGGCATAAATTCTGATAAAATTAATCAATTTAGAAAGAAGCAATCGCGAGATCAGGAGAGAAGAGTGAAGAGACGGAGCAGCGGTTAGCCGCCAGCAACATTGTTGCTTTGGCATTCAGCAGCAACATCAGAAGCTTTGTCTGAGTTTCTTAGAACCGGCTCCACATAAAACACATCAAACCGCTTTGTGATGTTTTTATGCCGGAAATTTAACGTTAATTGAATCGATGCGTTTTCCTTTCTCGATTTCAATTCATTCTGATATCCTTTGTTAGCGCTGAACGAGCGATTATGAACGATTTCTGGTGCAATTATTGCTGTTCTCTTTCTGTTCTACAGGAGCTCGTAACTCCTTCACAATAGTAGCACGATTGGTTTTAGAATTATGGCCATCGTCGACTGATAAATATTACTTTAGGAATTCTATAAACTAATGAAATAAAATATAAACGCGTCTACTCTTGGAACGCATTTTTAACTACTCTACTTTAAAGGACTTTAAGGAAAACAAGAACAACTTCAGCATCATTTTTGTATCGTTATATCGAAACAACGCACTCTTCGGCTTCTTCTTAAAACTGCTGAGTTCTCTTTTCTTCTTATTATTTTTATTATTACTCTTCTTGTTGCTATTCTTTTATTCTCTTGCTTTTCACAAGGTGACCAACTCTACTCTAGTCTTAAACTGAGTGCGAATCGATTAATTTTTTTTTCACTTACAATCGCGATTTCAATTAATCTTTACGGAAAATTAAATGTTGCTTTTTCATCTGTGATTTTAATAGAATTTCATTTAACGGAGGCGATTTTTAAAAACAGCCCGAAAGCCTCGCTTGTTTATGAATTCGAATGTTGTTGTTGTTGCTGTCGTTGTTGTTGCTGTTGCTGTCGTTGTTGTTGCTGTTGCTGTTGTTGCTGTTGCCACTTCTACCAATTTAAACCTTAAAGCGACATTAACAAGTAAAGCAACATTGCATCGCATTGGCAACACCTTTTAACTGTTTTTAATTGCCGTTGTTATTGTTGCCGATGTTGTTGTTGTTGCCGATGTTGTTGTTGATGTTGTTGTTGCTGTCGTTACTACTTTTGTTGCTCTTGTTTTCGCGTCGTGTTGGTGTTCGATTTATGATTAAATAATAAAATTCAATGCTTGCTTTTAAATCCCAAAGAAAAAACAAAGAAAACTGAGAAGAGTTCTTTTTTACTGAAGCTTCGTTAAGATGCGCTGATTGAAAATCGATCGAATTAATAGAAGATACTCACACTTAACTAATCCAAAGAATGAAAAGAGATGATCACAAATTATATTTGCACCCTGTAGTGAACACCAACGCTAACCAGCAAAGCACGCCTTTCAAAGGCAAGCAAATAATTCATTTTCCTCAAAAGATATCACAGATATCACAGTACGGGTACAAACTATAAGATGTACACATAAGATATCGTATAAGCGACGATAGAGTTAACCTCACTCCACGTGTTCCGACGAAAACTCATCGGACAAATAATAATATATTCGTGATGTGATAAAATACCTTGTAATAGCAGACGAATACTACAATAAAAACAAAAAATGGAAATAAAAAATACCACACAAAAACCAAATCTAAAAGAAGCAGAATTTTCAAAGATAACAAACCAGATAAGAAAAGAAAAGAATGGAATTTTAAATGGAAAAGACATGGAATTAAATGGAAATTAAATAAAAGGCAAACATCAAAAGAAAAAGATGAAGAAAACCACCAAAACTGTTCTACAAACAAAAGATTAGAACATTTTTTAAGCAAGTTTGTCTCCATATGAAATGAAAGCGCAGATGCGCCCCCATCTCCATGACATCTACCCCGCACCCCTCCGCCCCCCCCACCCCTCCGTCACAATCACCACCTTCGCTCTTCCAACCATCTCGTGTTCATGCATGATTTTATTGTTGTTACTGTTGTTGTGCCTGTTATTTGTGTTGCTGGCATTATTTTATCGCACGTAGTTGGCAACACCGAATCGTGCCGCATGCCGCATGCCGAATGGTGTATTTCTTGCATAAACTGCAGCAAAACAAAGAAACACAACAGCAACAAACAACGAGAAGCAACAACAGAAACCTTTAAAAGAATTCGCCGCGCATGCGTTACCAATTTCGCTCTAGTTTTTGTTGTTGTTGTAGATGTTGTCATTTTTGTTGCTGGTGCTTTTCTCCTTCCTTTTTTTGTTGCCAGGATTAGAAGAAGAAGAAGAAAAAAGAAATTCGATTTGCAGTGGAATTTAAATGGGAAAAAACCATCAAATAGAAATACAGGGTGATCTAAATATAATATGATGCGGTGTGTGTTGCTCTTGGTGTTTGTATGTGTGTGTGTGTGTGTATGTGTTGGCATGTGTGTGTCTGTGTGTCTCTGTGTGTGGGTTTGTTTCTGTCAGTTCAGGTTGGCATTCAACGTTAATCTAACATCCACGAGGTGGGATTTTTTGTGTGGTCGTCATGGAGATTAAATTGTGCTTTTTCCCCATATTTATTTATATTTTTGTGTCTTTTCCTCATTTGAACATGATGAGGAAATAATTTAAACCCCGGTAGAACGAATTTCGAATGCTAAACATGACAAACATGACAAAAATATGTGTGACCCTCCGATATACGGATGAGTCAAAGAAATCAATACTTTTGAAAACTGTATCGAAGTCACTAAAGCACGGCGCATCGCGTCATCATGTCAACTATTTAATTCCAGAGAAAAATGGAGAATCATTTGAACAAGCACAACTAAAGCAGGAACGAAAGGGGATAAAAACAAGAGACGGAGAGGCGTAGAGACAAGGGTGGAGGGTGGTGATGGGGGGCTGGTACAAGGCGATAGATAGAGTAGAGCATGCAGAGAAGATCACGCGCACGTGGTTTTCTAGAGACTTCAGACACTACAGACGAGTTATTCTGTGTTTATGATGGTGGTCAAATTAAGTTACGGACCGTCCAAGCAGAACATCTGCACAGGAACCTCCTGACGAGAGGACACACGAAGCCAGGCAGGGAGGGACGCAGGAAGCGAGGGACAGGATAAAGGGACTCACAAGAGCCTTCCATGCAAGCAGCTGAAAAAGCTTGTAGCCACGCTTGCTCGCTTACTTACTTGCTTGCATGCAGAAGCCAGTCGCGCCGGCGGTAACTCGGTACCCGGGCACTCGAGCGACATGACGGCGAATCTGTGAATTCATTCTCAAAATCATTTATCAATTTAATATTAATTTTCATGCTGCTGTCGATGCTGTTGTTGTTATTTTGGATTTTTATTTATAATCCTTCTTTGTGATGCTCTTTTTATTATGATTGTTACAAGCGCACGAGAGAAATGATTGTCGTTGCTTTTAATAATAATACTAAAACAACTACCAGCAACGGCAACATGAACAGCAGCAAAAAGTTGCCAACAATGCGTCGTTGCTGCTGTTTATCCTTGTTGATTATAGTAACCGGCAGCAGCATCGCTTGTTGTTGTTGGTTTTGTGTTGCAAAAAATCCATCGATCGATCTCCTAGACAGTAAAATAAACAATAACAATAAACAAGAACAATAACAGCAACAAAAACATGCAGCAGCCCTTTTTTGTGGTTTCTGTTTCATAGGAGTACAAACAATCTTCAGGGCTGAGTTGGCGGAGGAGAGAAGAGGAGTGGAGGAAGGGAGGAGGAGGAGGAGGAGGAGAAGGAGGAGGCGGTAGTATAACCTCTTTACACGAGCCGTGCGAGTAAAGGAAAAGATTTCATGTTTTTCTTAACCACACACGGCGCCATTTCGTGAGGGCGATGAAAACTACTAGTCAACTAGTCAAATAGTTCAGTTCACTTTTCGTCGATATGACGTTTAGTTTGTCGTCATGCTGTATACTTGTTCCAGAGAAAGAATGAAGGAGTTTCTGTACCGAATCTATTCTGAACCGACTTCTATACGTTGAAACCTCACTTCGATCCGCTTAAAGAATGTCTTTGGCAAGACTCTTGTCACTATTCGACTGATTGAGTGACTCAGAGACTGAGAACAAGGACCACAACGTTTCTATATTCTTCTTCAAGGTTTCTGTAGTACAAAAAAGCGTTTCTTTGCTGTATTTTGTTTTAAATATATATTAGTTTAATCCTATCACTTTGATCTCATTTACTGATTATAATTTATTTATAAATCTTATAATTTATCGTAGTGTTAATAGCATAAAAGGCAAAACGCATCTAAGGCAACATAAAACAACTACACTGTAATAGTTTAGTGGCTCTTTTCTTCATTATCCATCCTTCCCCCCCCCCCTTTCCTGGACTTAATCGTTTCAATGCACTGAATTTTATTTGAAACTTTCTCTCTTCAGCAGCAAAATCACACAAAAAAAGAAGGAAACTTAAGTCCATTATATTCAAAACTAGAAGAAACTCTGCCATCCTCTCCCCTCCCCTCCCACTCTTCTCACCCTCACCCATTTCCCTTCCCTTCGAAAAGCATAAATAACAGCTGATATCTCTGAATCAGCAATCTTTCGCCGACAAAGCAAGAAATCTGCAGCGAGTTACACTTTGCGTCAAATTTTAAAGTCAACACCGCAGGATAAAAAACCAAACAAAAAAATACAATAAATAAAGCAAGGAATAAATAAAATTATAAAACAAAGAAAAGGAGAAAAAAGGAGCAGAAAAGGGAAACAAAAATAAAGCAAACGTCGGTTATACTCTAAAATATGAAAAGTTTTCCTTTTTACTGAACAAAGTTTTCGATCTCCGTTTTGATGATGATGATATTTAAATGTTTTTTGTTTCCTTAGTTTTTTCATTTTCTGATGCTTTATTTTCTTTGTTGGTTTTGTGTTTTGTTTACTTTTTTCTCTTCTTTCTCTATTTTGATTTTTATTTCTTGTTGATATCATTATTCTGCCTCGAACACGATTATTTATCACTCGCTGTAGCTGCAAATTATTTGAATTACGACCAACGGCGGAAAAACAACAAAAATATGAAATCTCGAATACTTCAGCGGAGTTTGTGTTGTTTTTGTTTTTTCATTTTATTTATTTTCATTCAGCTTCTATTTTGTCTCAATTTTGTTTTTCTCCATCATTTTCCATGCTTAAAATCTTTTAGTCAGCCTTCTTTTTTAGTTTTTATTGTTTACTATTTTTATTGTTGTTGTTGTTGTTGCTGTTCTCGTTGTTGTTGTTTATTTTCATTATTTTTTTTTTAAGAGCAAAAGATTGCAGTTTTGTACTAAAAACTTCGTAGTTGTTGACTGTAAAATGATCTTGTTTTAAAAAATCGCCTCAAACAACAACAGTAATAATAGTAGCAACAAATATAATAACAACATTATCATCGTCATCGCCATCGTCATCATCAGCATCTTCATCATCATCATCGTCATCGTGAACAGCATCAATAATGTGCTCAAGTGTAACTTGAAGCTGTAATTGAAGCATGGAGTGTTTTTTTCGTGTTCGGTGTGGCTTCGCGTCAGAGTCTTGTTACAGCTTTTGTAGTTGCTCTCTCTCGTCCTTCTGACGCCAGCCCACACACCTGCCCCATCCTCTGTCCCGTCGCCACGCCCCTTTTCATCATTATCATGCACCATTCAAGTGCGACTTCTGATGTTCACTTCATTTCTCTTCTTTCCGGGATTTGTGATCTCTTCCTCCTCCCCTACATCCTTCTCCTTCCCCTTCATCGTCTTCTCAGTTCCTCCTCTTCCGACTTCTTCTTTCTGCTTCTTCTCGTACAACTTAAAAGAAATAGTAAACCCAAAAAGCAAAAAACTAATAATTTACAAGTGTAGATCGCGTATTTTTATGGGCTTCCTTACGATCTTAAATTTGACTTAAAAACCATGTTGCAACAGTTTATTTTATTGATGCCAATCGCCAAGAAAAGCCACAAATTTAAGAGAATGATCTATAAAATTGATTTTAACGGTTGCGAGGCGGTTGTCTGCAGTTTTCTGTGCGGAAACTCAACCGATCTACAACACTTAATTGCTACCTTGGTTGGCAACCCTGCTGGTGCATTGGCAACCCTAAAACTGGCCGGCATTTCTAACCAATGCATTAAATTTATAGATCAACAATCACTGAGCAGCACTGATCACAAGCATTTAAGTGAGCGAACGACTTTGATAACTCGTAAACCATTCAGTAAACAAGCAACAGCAACAACAAAAGTAAGAACAACAACAACAACCACAAGCACCTGATCTAACTACACAGAGATCAAAAATATTGACAATCTAAATCAATCGGTCAGTCAGTCAGTCAGTTCTTCTGTTCTGTCAATTCCTCATTCAGTCGATGCAGCAATATTTTAGTGTGTTTGCCAGATGCTGAGAACGAACAAAAACGAGTGCATTCGGGGTTAAGCACGAGTGAGCAAAGCGTTAAAGATATCAATCGGCAAAGCACAGCAAAGTAGACTGTTTCACAATAACAACAATAGACAACCGACAACCAACAACAACAGCAAACCTCCTCCACCTGACAGCACCAACGAATAACAACAATGCGATCAAAAATCTCGTCCATATTAATTTATGTTAATCACTCAACTCGGTTGATCAATTTTATGATACAACATTTTGCAAGCCTACTACAATACATGTAATAATGCAAAAAAAACAACAACTGCAACAACGATAATAAGTGCAGCAAATCCACACACAACAACAACAACTTCACAACAATAACAATAAGCTATACATATACTCTTACTTAAAAATATTGCTTAAGGATTTCGTAGTGTTAACGACATCAACAACAACAGAGTTCATTTGTTTTTGCTTTTGTTGTTGTTGTTGTTGTCGTTGTTCTTGTTGTTGTTGTTATGTTGTGGTTAATAAATATGTTTGCCATCAGTCACCGTGTTGTGAAAACATGTAAAAATGTCCCACACTTGTTTATTTTTTTGCTGTTTTGTTGTCTACTTTCGGGCGCTGCAATATCTGAAATATTATCCGTTCCTATACAGAAAGATTTACAGATTATTTACACGAGTTGAACATTTAAACAATGAAGACATCATTTAAACTCAATATGAAAGAATAAAAGAGGTTCTTCGAGAGGTTTCTAAGAGGTTCTAAGGGACTATTAGGCTGAAATAGGCTCATTGAAAGTAGGAGGATGTTCCAAAAAGGGTAAAACGTTTCCAGAAAGCGTAAACGGTTCCAAGAATGGTGGGAAGTATTTCCAGTTAGCTTTAGCATGGAAGGAGTGAACCTAACGTTTAAGGAAGGTTCCATGAAATGTCCATAAAGGTTCCAAAAGAAGGTGGGAACAATTTAAAACGAAGTGCTACTTTGAAGAAAGCTCTTTAAAAGTACAATAATGTTCCACAAAAGTTACAAACGTTTCCACAAAAATTGGAAGAGTTTCCATGAGTGGTTTGGAAATTCCCGAGGTTTCACAAAGTATTGGAATTTATGTGTCTTGAATTCAATCAGAGCGTGGATAATTCCAAGGATTAGTAAAAATACAAAACCTAAAAATATTTCCGACTAAATAAAAGTTGGATGCAATTATTTTTGAGCAGCGTATCTGAAGCAATGACATGATGCAACAGCATAAAAAACTCTCTTAAAATTGCGTGGGTGCTGAATTTAATTCCACAGGCTTCATTAGACACGAAAGGTAGCAACTACAACAACAACAACTAAAGTCACGTGTTGCACAAAATTACGTGAAACACGAAAGCACTTCACAGCAACAGCTACAGCAACATCTACAGCAACAGCAACAAAAGCAACTCGTACACTAATTTAATGAATGAATCCCCTCCCCCACCATCGTTTCTCCTTTCGACCCGCTCACTCTTCATCCAAACTAATGTTAAAATGAGAAACGCAACAATTTATTTCAATACGTGTAACATTTCTTCACCTCTCGCCGCGGCTTCTCCTCACCTCACCTCTCCATCATCAACCACAACAGATGATTTGAATGCATTCGTCGTTGCTGTTGCTGCATAAAATTACAACAACAATTAGCAACTTGATAGCAGAAGAGAGAGAGAAAAAAGCGAATGATCAAACCAACAGACAACAACAATGAAAGTCATCAAAATGCAAATCGTGCGTTTCACAGCGCAGAATTTTTGTGCATTTTTTAATTGTTTTTTTCCCATTAAATTAGTGTGGTGATTTAATGGTTGCAATTGAACAGCAATTAACGATAGTAACAGCAAAAAAGGGACACTAGAAAAAAGCAATCGCAAAAACTACGAGAAGTTGAAAGCATTCAAAGCTTTTGCTGGAAATTTGGACAAAATTAGCAAAGGAAATCACAGTCACAAAGGATCACGTGTCAGGTCGGACAAGAACAACAACAACAGCAACAGCAACAAGAACAACAACAACAGCAACATGATCAGCGGCAGCAGCATCAGCGAAAAGCTGCTCTAGCTTAAATAATTCACGCGGAAATTGAAAGTGTTTTGACTGATTTTCTGTTGCTTTAGCGACTGTTAAACGCTTTGTTGTTGTTTTTTAAACACTTCTTGTTTGTGGTCGAAGCTTGGTTTGTTGTTGGTTTGGCATTTTTTCGTAATTACAAAACGTGTAAAGAAAACAGAGTTGTTGCTATACATAAGTAAACACAGAAAAAAGGGGGAAAATAAAAAAATCAAAAATCAATCGATTTGCATTGAAAATCGAAACGTTTTCCGCAACTAATTTTTATTCAACCATTTTATTGTCTAATTTCAAAGTTGTTGTTGATGCCTTGTTAGATTTTCTTTTATTAGTTTTTTTTTTTATTGGTTTTTCTTTTATTGGATTTTCTTTTAGTTTTTTCTTGGTTTTCCTTGAGGGTGTTTTGTTGTTGTTGCTGGTAGTGGGTGTTGGTTGTTGCTTTCATTTGTAACTTCCTTCAATGAGATCAATGATCGTCCATGGAAGTCTCTCGGATATGTTTTCGATATAGTTTTCTTCTTTTTTATTGCTTTAATTGTTATTTTTTAAGTGCTTTCCTCTAAAGATTATTTTGTTTTTAATTTAATGTTTATTTTAATTCCTTTTCTGTTTATTTTTCTTTCACGAGTTCGCAGTGTTTCTTTATTAAAGGTTTTTCTATTTTTTGCTTGTTATTTAAATATTTGGTCTTCTTTTTGTATATTTCTGTTTTTATTTTATTATTTCTCTTTATACTATATTACTTTTCTCCTTATTATATTATTTCTCTCCTTATTATATTATTTCTCTCCTTATTATATTATTTTTCTTCTTATTATATTTGATTTTACGATTTAAAACTTTTCCGTGTGGGTTTCGTCGATTGTTGAATCGCCGCATCGATTGCAATCAAGAAATGTTTTCCTTTGCATTTATTGAAGTTTGTTTTTCTTTTTTTATTGACCCACTGAATGGCTAAGACGTGGCTAACCTCGTAGCCATTGCCGTTAATTCGAATCTGTTTTTTAATTGATTAAGCGAACGCAACGATCTCGCATGGATTTACGAATTAAACACAAGCAATTCAAATCAAATAAAACCGCATTTCATAGACACTCATTTAATTGCAATGGAAGTGAAGAAAAAACCCAGAGTTTGGGAAACTCTTTTAGTATTAAAGTAGTATCAAGCACTTAAAATAAAAAACTTTAATCTTGAGACAACTCTTCTGATGGTTAACTGATTAATTTACTTCATTTATTCCAACTTCAAATCAGCTTAACTTAAAATTTAAGACATTTTGCAATTCACAAACTCAGAATTAATTATTTTGGCGTTTGCTTGTTTTTATTTGTCGGCAGTTCATTGATCTAACATCAGGGTTGGCTTAGAGTCCGATGTGAAGACAACTTTTGCGTCATTCCGAAGACTTCAGGCACAATGTGTCTAAACATATTAGCGTCTAAACATTTTTCATAGTGTAGCGGAACTTTCGAGCTCAGTTTTAATTGTGTCTTGCAGCAACCTCTCGATATGATGAAACATATGATATGTTCTACAAAAACTTACAAGGAGTTTCAAAAGAAGGGCAAAATATCGAAATAGACGAGAATAAATACAAAAGTTAAAAAACCAAATTAATACTAAATGAACAGAAATACAAATAAAATAAAAATAATAAATACTTGCACTCAATCGCCATCGCGTGCTCCGTTATCTGCAATCAAGATCTTTTTATTTATGCACGCCTCCTTTCTCAGTTGTTGTGGTATGTAGCAGCGATGTTGGCATCGACAACTGCAGCAGCGATGTTGGCATCGACAGCAGCCGCAGCGATGTTGGCATCGACAGCAGCGTTGACGGCAAACTCGCGCTGACTACTTTTGGTCCTAATGGAAGACATTTCACAGCCTGTTCCTTGGCTTGCCGAATATTTTCACGTATGCAGAATGCTGTCCATGTAAACGTTGTTCGTGTTGTGTTTTGCGTACGGTTTCGTTCACTCTGCCTCTGAGAGCAGCCACAAACACGCCACCTGCTTCTCGGCCCCTCCGTGTCTCCCCACACCACCCTCACGCCTCTCATTCGAGCCTCCTGATTGTGACAGCATCGGCCACTAATGAATCTCGCGCTTCAATGCGATGCAATTTAAAAACTTTTCGTCAATTAATTTATGCGTTTTCCTTCGCATGCTCACGTTGGACAAACGAACCAACGAACGAGCGAACGCCCCTTGCATGTGTGTGTGATACATGCCACGCCTCGTATTGCGTGTTAATTAAAAATATTGTGATTGCTGTGCAGTAATCGGTGGTTAGAAACTACAGTTAATAGGTGTTAACAACTCGTAGGTTAATTTAATTGCGGTTTTTATTCTTTTGGCACCTCGAAAAATGTTCGTATTTTCTTGTGTTTTCTTTCTTTGGTATCCTTCTATAAAAACTGCTGAAAATATCCACACAATTACATTTGTTGCTGCTTTTTTAGAGGGTACGGAAAATTTTTGACTATTTTAATTGGTTTTATTATTATTATTATTATTCATTCTGTTGTCCTTTAAGCTGCTTTAATACTCAACATAATTTCGCCAAACGTGCTGGCAATAATTGCACTTTAACTACAACAGTAACAACAACGACACTACCACCAGTGATATCAACAACAACAACAAGCAATCGCTTCATCCACAACAACAACAACAACAACAACAAAAGTCAACTTAATTCTATGCTCACGTTTTAGCAATTTTTCGCGCGCAACACTTAACGACAACACTTTAAGCCGTGCAGCTTTTTTCAGGCAGGCGCTTTAATTAAATTGTCTCGTTGTTTTGTTTGTGCACCAGAATTCAGAAGAATTCAATTAAAAATCTCAATTCGAAGTGGCACAAGTGCCCAAATTTGGGGGCACTTCTAATAGCGAGTGCCCGTTTTAGCTTCAGTGTCAAAATGATTTAAAAATTCCTTCTTCCTAAAAAATTACTCTTACTCAATTGCAACTCAATCAATGTGTTGTGATTGTTGTTGTTGATTTTGGGCAAATTGTTGCTGTTTTTGTTATCGAAATTATACCGCGCTCTGGTTTGTGTTTTTTGGTAACCTTCTCGTACTTGTTTTGCCATAAGCAGCAAATAACAGAGAGCTCAGTGAATTTAGTTAATTTTATAACTAAAAGAAACTACAAAAAATGCGATGACTAAAAATAGGCGTCCGTTCCATCGAATACGCAAAGAATCATGCAGAAGTAAGCACGTTAGTTTACGTTTAATGACAGAAAAGAAACCAAACCAAAGACAGCCAGAATCATTGACATTTTATCGTAGTAGCCTTTTAGAAGCTTCTGCTGCAATTAAATTAAGAGTACATTTGAATGATTTTTACTTAAAACACATTAAAAAGCGTACAGAAAACTTATTCAATCAGAATATTTAAGTTGCTCTTTTATATTTTAATCTGTAGCATTAATAGAGTGAGTTTACTATTTTTTGTTGATTTTTTTAATCTAATTAAATCGCGTTTTCTATACCAACGAACATTTATTCAAAGATCGAACGATTTGTGTACCTCCAAACGAAAGACTTAAGAAACATACTTGCAATTTGTTATCAAGTCTTTTTAATAAAATACGTAAAGTATTCGCTATTTAGGCCATTCAGGAAAGCAAAACATATCCAATCGAATGTTATGTGTTTATTAGTGTTTGTTGTTGTTGCCTGCAGCTGTCATTTTAAACTGCGGGACGCATTTAATTGCAATCAAACGTTGTTAGCAATGCAAGTAAAGTGAGCGAATGCGAAACCAATCAGGTTGCGTGTGTTTTTTATAAATGTGGCAGCAGATAGTTTTGTTAACGCTTTATGGCCAAAAAGTGTCAACAAGTTCGCATTACTTTAGCCACCTTAATTTTTATGACTTTATTTCTAAGCTTGCAAAATCGATAACCATTTAATTTTATTCCTTCTCCGTCTTCTCTCTTCTCTCTCTCTGTACTCATTTATTCACACTGTGTTTTTTGCGCTTTCAGGACCGCGCTCGCAACACTACTGAACGCCTCTCTTCGACCACCACTCTGACCGTCAACATCGCCGATTCCGATGATCTGGATCCTTCGTTTATTTATCGCGGTTGCGTCCTTCTCGACGGCGCCTGCATCAATCCGGAGTACTCCGCTTCGGTGCCCGCCGGCTCGCTGCAGGGCGTTCTGACCGTTATCCCGGAACGCATTCAAGCCGTCGATCTGGACACGATCAGCGCGCCCATCCGTTACTCTTTCGACAGAGGGATGCCCGGCAACTACGCCGACTACTTCGAGATCGACGAGCAGACTGGCGTCCTGAAGCAAATCAAAGCGGTGGACACCTCAACCGCCAAGAAGTACGACATCGTCGTGAAAGCCGAGGAAGCCTCGCAAGCGCAGCGCTTCACCACCGCCAAACTGAGCATCACTGTCAAACCCGTCGACGCCAATCCGCCCGTCATCTCGGCTAGCAGCGTTGAAGGTCACGTCGATGAGAACTCGGCCGTGGGCACCAAAGTGCTCGACGTCACCGGGCGGCCCATCTCCTTCAAGACCACCGACGCCGACCTGGGCGAGGACGATCCCAAGCCAGAATACATCTATGAGCTGACGACGCCTTCTTTCGCTGTCACCAAGGACGGAATACTGGTGGTCAATGAGGAAGGTCTCGACCGCGATCCTCCCTCGCCTGGACGCTTCAAGTTTCAAGTGGTCGCCCGCGAACCACGCTCCAATGCCGCCAGCGCCCCGCTCAGTTTGGCCGTTGTACTGCACGATGTCAATGACAACCCGCCCAAGTTAACCATGGTGCCGCCCATTTCCATCACTGCCGGCGATGGCAAGCGTCTGGTCGCTCAGGTCGCTGCCACGGACAACGACGAGGGCCCCAATGCCGTCGTCAGCTATTCCATTTACCATGTCTCCAACAACGGGCTGCAGAAATTCGCCATCGACGAGCACAGCGGCGAGCTGGAGACGCGCGGCCGCCTGCTGGCTGGGGAGCAGTACAGCATCACGGTGCAGGCCAGCGATGTGGGCGGGCTCTCGTCGCAGGCCATAGTGGAGGTGTCAGTGACGCCGGGCCCCAACACGAAGCCGCCACGTTTCGTGAAGCAGGTCTACGAGGTGCAGGTCAGCGAGGGGGCCGAAATAAACTCGACAGTTACTGTGGTGCATGCAGAAGACCCCGAAAACGATCCCGTTGTCTATTCGATAGTGTCGGGCAACGACTTGCGCCAGTTTTCAGTGGGTCAGGAGAACGGCGTCATTGTGGTCATCCGAAAACTGGACCGAGAGAGTCTGACTCGCTACCAACTCACCATCAAGGCAGAGGACAACGGCGGCCTGTCCAGCAGCGCCACTGTAAACATCAAGGTGACCGACATCAACGACAAGAACCCCGAGTTTGACGAGTCCACGCTGCCCTATGTGTTTAGGGTGGATGAAGGCGTTCGGGACGCTTTTGTGGGCGTCGTGCACGCCAACGACGCGGACGAAGGAATTAATGCACAGATCACCTACTCGCTTCCGGCAGACATTCCGTTTGCCATTAACGGCCAGACGGGCGAGATACGCACTAGCGCACAACTGGACTTCGAAAGCCAGAACGAGTATCGTTTTGTGGTGACCGCCAAAGACGGGGCGCCGGATGCGCGGCTTGGCACAGCCAGCGTTGCGGTAATGGTGAACGACCTTCAAGACGAGGTTCCGAAATTCGTAGACTCGCGGATTGATGTACACGTTCCCGAGAACATGCCCGATCTTCTTGTTGCTACGGTGCAGGCGATTGACCCCGACACGGAGCCCGAGATCACGTATGTCCTGCGCAAGGGCTCCACCGAACTATTCAAAGTGGGCGCCCATACAGGAGAGATACGAACCGTCAAGGGTCTGGACTACGAAAAGCAAAAACAGCACGAGCTGATCGTGGGCACGTTGGAAAACGATGGCAATGGGTCAGGAGACACCATAAGATTTATGATCGAGGTCGACGATCGCAACGATGTTCGTCCTGTGTTTGTGTCGGTGCCGGAACCGGTGACGGTCAACGATGATCAGCCGATCGGAGCTCTGATCGCAAGTATGCCGGCCATAGACAGCGATGGGACGTCGCCTGGAAATGTGGTGCGCTACGAGCTTGTAGGCCGCGGTAAGGCCCTCAAGTACTTCCAAGTTGATCCGGACACAGGCGCAGTGCGCATACGCGACGAGCTCCGCAAGGAAGAAGACACGGAATATCAGGTTGATGTGCGAGCCTACGACATGGGCGAACCACAGCTGAGTTCAGTCGCCACATTACCGGTGTACGTCAGACACCTGCTAACCGACCCGAACGAGGAGAACTTGATGCAGGGAAAGATGGACAGCGGCGTCATTTTGAGCCCAGAGAGTCTGGGCCTAGCTTTCAGTGACGACAGCTACACGACAGGGTTGCCGGAAACCACTCCCATTAACGCCACCGTCAAACTAATCCAAATCATCAACTCCAAGCGAGCGGCGACGCGTAGCAATCCGGGCTTCAAGTGCGAAATCGTCAGCGGCAACGAGCTGGGCATGTTCGAGGTAACAATCGAAGAACACGGCTGCGGCGTGCAGTTGCTGAAGCATCTAGACTACGAGAACAAGACGGCGTACTCGCTGGAACTGCAGTTGGTGTCGCACAAGTACTTCATCAACCCGCAGAAGAGCGCGACGACGGTGAAGGTGATCGTGCAGGACGAGAACGACAACGCCCCGGAATTCGTGTTCAATCGGCTGCGGGGAAGCAAGGAGACCTTTTATGTGGTGGTGGCACCAGAGGTCGATATAGACACGCCCATCCTGCAGGTGAGGGCCACCGATCGGGACTCAGGGAAGTATGGCATGGTCCGGTACACGATCTACGATGAGGACAACAACAACATAAGCGACGATAATTTGGTAAGTTTGAAGAAGTTTAAGTAAACGGTACGTTTTAACCCTTTCTTTCTTTTTCCCTCATCTCTGCTCAGCCCACCACCTTCTTCGTGATGAACGAGGAATCCGGCATCCTGCGGACTGCGAAACTCTTCACAGCCGACATCGTTTTCCCGATGAAGTTCTACGTGGAGGCACGGGACAACGACGGCCGCGAGATGGGTTCACACCGCACTCGCGCACGCATCGTAGTTAACCAGATCACAGACGCCAATCGCATGTCGCTCGCCTTCTCCGACTCCGGGCCCAACGAGATCCGAAACCACTACGCCGCTCTGGAGGAGTTGTTGGAGGAGAAGACGAACGGGCTATTAAGTGGTATCGAGCGATTCAGCAACCGCAAAGTGGTCACGTCAAATGGCAGTGTGGTGGAGTTGCCCTCGGCCACCGACGTCTGGTTCTACCTGATCGACCCCAAAACCGAGCTGATACTGCGACGTAATGACAGCGTCGTGAAGCAGCTGTTGCTGGAGCCAACGGCGAAGTCGGAGCTAAACTTCGCCGCTTCGGGAGTGGCGCGGGCGACGGCGGATGGCATCTATGCCCCGATCGAAATGAAGCAGCAGGTACACAAGGTAAGCAGACGGGCGCACGAATGCAGTTACTTGGCTTTTTCACTTTTAATTTCCCAATTGGAATTTTTAACCTTCTTTTGATCACTTGCCTGCTTTTGCTTAGGTCAAAGCTGCCATCGCTATCAACGATGAGGTCTTCCCATACGCCTTGATCGCCATTTCCATCATTATTCTAATATTGGGCACCATAGGAATCATATACATCTGCATCTCCTGGTCCAGGTGAGTACGACGGAAAAGAGCCACGGCAAATTCAACTTAATTGTGCGCTGTTTCTTCATTTTGTCCACAGATACAAGAACTTCAAACAACGCATGCGTCAGTATTCCGCCCCCAGTCCATCGCGATACGATCCCGTTATCGTCAACTCGCAGGCTTCGAATGCGGCTGACGCGGTCGCAAATCTCAAGGAATATGAAACGCAGGTGCTCGCTATGGCGGTGCCGCCAGATGGCGACGATGACCTGCAGATCGACTTCAGCGCCAAGAACCACGCCTTCAGCCTGGACAACGTCAGCTACATCACGCACAAGGAGCAAAACGGCAGCGCTGGCGGAGGTGGCCAGGCGAGTCCCTCGCATTCAGACGCCACAACAGCAACGATCGCTACGCTGCGCCGTAACAACAACAATACAAACAACAACAATTTGAATAACATGTCAGCTCAGAACAACAACAACAGCGGCAACAATCAGCATGGCCTGCTCAACGCCATGAACAATCGTAACCAGAACAATACGTTCAACCGCACGCTCGAGATGAACTCGCGCAACAATGCGAATCCTCTGGCGGCGGGCACTCTTCCAGGCACCCTGACGCTGGGGCGCATTAAGCACCAGAACGCGCCGCAGAACCACTACCAGAATGGCGGCTACAAGCTGGCGGACACCGTCAGCCGCAACAACTTGGCCAACTTGCAGAATAACGCGTACAGCACTATGGGCCGGCGGGGGAACACTTTTGGGGGACAGACCGGGCTGCACGGCCTGAACGGCAGCGTGGGGAATGGATTGGGTCAAAGTGGAGGCGGCGGTAGCAGTGGCAGTGGCGAGCAAGGAAGTTTGAGTGCGGCTGGTGAGCTGATGACGAATACGTTGGGACGCAACAATCACCGTTCATATGCCGATGTACCAATAACGAATCCTCTGTTTCAAAGGTAGATCAAGAAATTCAAATTCTCCGATGATTTATTAAAACGTTTGTCAATGTTAAATTCAGGTCCAGTGGCGATCTAAGCCACATCAGCGCCACGAATGAAAACGTCACCTTCGGCAAGCGCGATTACGGACAAATGGGCTTTTCGTACCTCAACGATTTGGACCGCTCTGAGGTTGAGACTACCACCGAATTATAAGTGAAAACAACATGAAGTCAGCGAATTAAACAACAACACGAAAATAGGAAAAGAAGTAAAGAACAAATTAAAATCGAAACATGCCAAACACAAAGAATGAAAAGATCTTTCTGTAAATACATATGTACATTGTACTCGTATAATATTTCTTCTATTATTTAATTGTAAATGTTGCCATTAAATTAAGCTTTTCTATCTCAGATTAAAATTAAAAGAATTGGCTAACGAAGTGATGAACATTTCAAGTGTAAATAAAAGCTATAATTCTAGGATTGAAAAATTATGTCATCTACTCGTAATGTAATCAATATAAAGTGTAATTTAATTTCGGAATCGGTTATAAAAACAAAAATAAAGGTACTCAGTCATTAGAGTAATGAAATTATATCTAGGTTTAAATAAAGGGGAAGTAATTTTAAATATTTTATTATTATAATAGTATTTAACAAATAATACACGAAATATTATGATAAAATTAAATACATTTTCCATGTGATTTAAAAGAATTTAAAAAAGTAGGTTGTTTATTTTTGCAGCAAGCTTTCTGCTTTTGGAAGATTAGAATTTCTATTAGATTTTAATTCTAAAAACTTCGATTGTTGAAATCAATTTGTTTAAATTTATATTAATTATTGTAATTATAAAAACTCAGCCAATAGTTGTATTTCATTAAATATATTTAATTAGAATATAAAATAAAAATAGTCTTTTAAATTAAGTAAGGGTTATGAAAGTAAGCGATTTATATTATGTATTTTATTAGTAATAAAAGTAAAACAAATCTTAGTGAATTTGTCATACTTTGTACGGACTTTTTTACGTGTACTTATTTAGGAAGCCGAAATTCTATTTGAATAAAACAAATAAATAAAATTAAATGAAATTGAATGAGTTTGTTTCGTTAATATATTAATATTCGAGATATAATATTAGATATTGATCCAATTTGTGTAAGTGTAAGTTTATTTATTCAGAATATTATAAAATTAACAATGCCACTTATTTTTTAATATTAATATTAATATTTCAAATTAGGATGAATATTTTTTTAAGAAATGAATGAATGCATCGTGAATATTCATTTGTGTTTATGCCGTTACGTATAGATGTATGCCTTTTCTTTGATACGAAATCTCTCCTATTGGGTCACTTTATTGTTGTGTATTTCACGAAATCCACTTCACTTTTAATAAAATAATTACAATTTTTTTAACCAGCAATTTTGAAATGAAAAACTGAACCGATAACAACAACCGACCTACAACAATCACAAAGAATAACGGTGCCTGCGTCTCTTAGAATTTGGATGAAGCAACTTTACAGCTTTTTTTGAGGCCGGCCTCTGGAACCAATTGTGGCATGGACCAAACATTGTTTTTATTACGTTTTTAAAAGTCTGTTATCAACAACAACAAACGTCAAAAATAGAGAATTCATATTTCTTCAGAACAGAATTCATATTTCGACAACAATACGTTTAAACAAATCAAGCAGGAAAATATTTAGGACTCTAATTAGCCGAAATCTACACTGCACAATCAGAAAAGGAAAAGCAAAAAGGTAGGTGATATATAAAAACAAATGCAAGTGGATGTGTAAACAAATGTAAAGTCAAAACAGGGTAAATACAAAAATATAAATAGAATAATATCGAAATTCATTGCAAGTTTAAAACCCGAAACGAATGGGTGGGATATTAACTGACTGAACAACAACAATGGAACCAGCAAGAGGAGGTCAAGTTCATCGCTTTCTCTGATGTTTTGATTTCAGATGTTCATTAATTTATTTGGGTTGTTTCCTTATTGTTCTATTCTCTTCTCATTCCGCTCCAGAGAACGAAAGTACCACAACCTTTTATTCCTGCGAAATGGCAAAGTTGGATGAGAAGATCGGCTTCATTGGTGGTGGCAACATGGGCTTCGCGATCGGCTCGGGACTCATATCGGGTGGAATTGTAAAAGCCGGTCAGGTGATGGCTTCCGGGCCGCACATTGAGAATTTACATCGCTGGCGCAAAATTGGAGTAGAAGTTACGGAGGACAATTACGAGGTGCTCGATAAGAGCGACATTATCTTCATCTGCGTGAAGCCGCAAGTCCTCGCCCCCTGTGTCCAGCTTTTGAGAAGCCAGCACGTGCCGACTGTGAAGGACAAGGAGAAACTTTTCGTATCTGTGTTGGCTGGAGTCAATTTGAAATTGTTGGAAGAGGTAAATTGAAAGCGAAAGAGTCGGGCATCTGAATTGAAATAATCCATTTCTACAGAGCTTCTCGTTCATTAACAATTTAAAAATGATCCGCACCATGCCGAACACCTCCGTGGAAGTGGGCGAGGGTTGCACCGTCTACGCTGCCGGCTCGTACGTGAAGCAGCAGGATTTAGAAAAGGTTCACTTGATGCTTAACTCAGTCGGCATCGCCCAACAGGTGCCGGAGAGTATGATCGACGCGATTACCGGACTGTCCGGCTGTGGCCCAGCCTATATTTATACAGTTATAGAGGCTCTGGCAGATGGTGCTGTCAAACAAGGTGTTCCCAGGCAGATGGCCCTGAAGTTTGCTGCACAAACGATGTTGGGAGCTGCTAAAACGGTGCTTTTGACGGGCACACATCCAGCAGTGCTGAGGGATGAGGTGGGTGCTTGCTTTAAAATAAGGATTTGCTTTTAATAAACATTACTACCAGGTTTGCTCGCCCGGAGGTGCCACTATAGTAGGCGTTCATGAACTTGAGAAGGGAAACTTGAGGTCAGTTGTTATACAGAAATATTTTGATAAAATTTTCTATTGATTTTATTTATTTGTTTAGAGCTACTCTAATGAATGCAGTGGAGAAGTCGTCACAGCGCTCAATGGAATTGGGCAAAAAATAAATGTTGCTTCAATACAATACATAATTTAAAATATTAATAAAAACTATTAGATGGCGAAATAAATTAAACTGAAAACAGAAAATCTACTTCAACTGAACTTGTTTACTACGAATTTTTATCTCCAGTCCATTCGATTTCAATCGCGTTCCTTTTTTGCCACATATTCAACACATTTAGACGGATCCGTTGGGAAGTACTCTTGGCACTTGGTCATGAGACGTTTTAGTCCCTGTATATATTTTCGCTGCGTTTCGTCGTTCATGACGTGCGCAACATTTTTGGAGAAGATTTTCTCGCGTCCTGTACGCGCATGGATACCCACCATGGTGACACCAATGGGCCAAGGCGCATTGCCAATGGCCATCTCCAGATACGCGTCACTCGCCGTGATATAATTACGGTTGAGCAGATGCTTGCAGATATCTCTCAAGCTGTCCAAAATATCCTCGGGCAATGTGTGATGCTTCAGCTTCCGAAACAACGGCTTCACGTACTCCTTGGTTTGTGTGTAGATGACGCGCGCCATCTTAGTTTTGGTGGACATTTTCTCCTGCTTCGAGTAGGAAGCGATCTGATCGTTCCACAGCTTCAGCAGAAAAGTGAGCAGCGTTATAATGACGTCCATGTCATAATCTTTATTTCCACGCCCCATTTTCTGAGCCATGACTTGTATACTCTCCCACGACACCGTCTCGTCCAATTCGGCCAGATCGGACTTGTTCTCTTCCTTGGAGGTGGGGGCGTTTGCGAACATTTCCTGTAGATATGCTTGATCGACTTGCTCCAGAGCCTCCTGGAAGTCATTGCGGAAACCACGGTTAGTCTCGGGTTGTGTGATTTCGCACTCGCGCAGTCTATGAAAAGCTTCTTCTTCTGTTTCGCCAAAGAGTAGAATGGGTTCTCCACGTTCGCGTAAGCGTCGCATTGCCTCGGCCCTAGGAAGGACATTTTGTCCATCGCTTACGTAGTTATCTATAGGAGCAGAGTCAAAATAAGATTGATTGTATTCTTCTACTATTTTGGTACCCACATCCGCCTTCCTGGGTGTGATCACGTGATTCTTTTTTCTCGTGTATTTTGTAGCCAACCTTTTCCAGGATCTCTTGCGTATTCTTGGCATTCAAATCGCCGCGTTTGAAGTACTTTTTCTTGACGTCCTGCAAGCATGTATATATTATATTGGAGTTCTAAATCTTAACAATATACTATAATTCCTATTTACCACCAGTTGCTTTTCTTCCAGCAACTTTCTTTTTCTGGCTATTTCTGCTTTTAATATATCCATAATTATTAAGTGAAGAAAACAAAACAAGTAACTTTTCACGGTAGTCTTTTGTAATTTATTTAGTAAACAGGGGAGGTCTCCACAATCATATGATTTTGTAGCTGCGTTTACACAAATTTCTTGTTATAACATAAGTGTCTACCATAACACCAAACTACGTAACATGGCTTGTCAGCTGCTTGAAATCGTAACGCAACGTTCGAACTTATTGAACTTTGGTCTCTCTTATGTTATTCTCACGTTCTCTCACAACAGTAATATGCACTCTCCTAATGCTTCCTATATAGAAGCTATAGGATAGAGCGCGATAGCTATATAGGTCTTTTACTCGATAGCACAGCTCTTACCGATATGCTCTATATTGTGTAAATGATGATATGTTGACATATAATTCCTGTTTCTATTCTGACCGAGATTAACTATTCGTCACGACGCATCGGTCAGATACGTTCACACTCAACGTTACGCTACTTGTCGACTAAACGAACCTTTAGTACTTTGTTGTAATACTTCAACAGTTTAAAATTCGTATCTGATTTACCGACATTCATTAATTTCAATTAAAAACTACAAATGGCACTCCCCGACATTTATTTATTTAACACAATATTTAATTTTTCTTTATTTCTCATATTTAATTTCATTATACGTAAATACATATTGTTGCCATCCCTGAAATACTTAAAATTTTGTTTTCTTCATTTTTCACTTCAAATGGTGAGTTTGGAACAAATGTCAAACATTTTTTCATTCTCAAATCGTAGTCAATTTTACCAAAATCTGCATTACAAATTCTAAATTTCAATTATTTCTCTAAAATAAATGCTGATAAATATTCAGTCTTAATTGCGAAGATTGCAACGTAAAGATGCCAAAGAAGAACGGAATTAACACAAAGGCTGTGGAGGCGCGCGAACGTAAGCAAGCTACGAAAAAGGCCAGCCAGGAGCGAGTTGCTCAGGAAGCAGAGGATCAGCTGTGGAAGGATGACGACAAAATGTTGGCGAAGAAGCAACAACGCAAAGAAGAAGAGGAGCGTAAACGCGCCGAGGCAGCACGACGCAGAGCCGAAGCTAGGGAGTTGCTAGATCGGGAAATGGATAGTATTAAAACCCAAGGTAAGCAACCGCTGGCGAAGATCAGTCATCAGCAGGTGCTGGAGGAGATGGAAAAGAAACAACGTGCCTTGGAGACGCTAAGTGCGAAGAAACATGCACCTTCAAAGGTGATTTTACCGGAGCCGGTGCTGGAGGAGAATCTCAACCGCGCACTGGCCGATACTATAGTAGCATCCAATGTTGATCAAGCTCTGGCGGTGCTTAGGTAAGACGATGACTCCTATGACTTCTCAGATTTAAGCAAAAATGTTTTTTTTATAGTGTCAAGGACGATGACGAGGACAAGCATCCGGAGAAACGCATGAGAGCCGCATACAAAACATTCGAAGCTTCCAACCTGCCACGCATAAAAGCAGAGAATCCCAGTTTGCGCTTGTCACAGTGGAAGCAGTTGCTTATGAAGGAGTGGAACAAGTCACCAGAGAATCCATTCAACCAAGCTCGTTAAGACGAAGATCACGTGTTTCTCTTGTTTTCTCTGAATTTAGTAGTTGTGTGTCATTATGTTCCAAATGAAAATAATAATTTTTAGAAACATGTATGCTCAACATTGATTGTTCGCTTTTGTTCAAAAACATCCAGCAACTTTAAAAATGTTTAAATCTTTAATAAAAATGTCGATTTTTTTTAAGAATGTATTTAATTACTTTAATAATGATTTGTCCTAAATTAGATCGTCAGTTGTATACTTCCTGTCTTTTGTAAGTTTTTTAAGTGTCCCTAGAATACGTAAATAAAACAAAATAATTACATCTATCAAATAGCATGGAAAAGCTCGTACAAAAGTTACTTTTTTTATTTTATTTATTATTTTATTTTTTTTTTGGCCACTCGACGATTTCTATCAAAACTATCAACTGGGTGATAATAATATAATAATAAGCCAGCCATTTATCGTTTTTATAAGGTACAATTATTCATACTTCTTTCATAAAATCTGTTTCAAATCTAACAAACATTCTTTATTCAATTATTTTATAATTATTAATTATATCTTTACCCTTCATTATTTCCATTAATGTGTTGCTTGTTCATACAAGAAAAATTTGTAAGAGGAATAGGGTTACAAATCGGGTTTGGGAGTTGAGAAAAATTGAGAATCGCTAAGTACGCATCCTCGAAACTGAACAAATTATTTAATGTTGCATAAAATTAATTAAAAACTTACACTAGTTAAATACTAAAAAATTATAAAATTTAAATGAAATAAACTAAAAAAATAAATTAATAAAATAAATAAATAAATTTAATATACTAAATAAAAGTAATAAAATGTTGGGTTGCAAATTGGTATGGACGTTGTTACAATTACTCAACGAGCTAAACTCAAACCAAATACAAGCACACAGCTCATCATATGACTCCACACACCGTCAACAGCGGCAAAGCAAAGCAAAGCGTGGTAAGTAAAAATTGTGCTTTCTTTTTAATAAAAATTTCTTTTGCCACTTCTCAAGTTTCATTCAGTGAGCAGCCTTCGCTTCGAACGAATGTCGGTGGTCTTTCAAAAGAATATCGACGCAGAGTTGTTCTGCTGTTACAGCAACATTAACAACACAACAACAAAACAGCAGACTCGAAGTAGCAACGATAACGACAACAAATTGAATTTGCATTTAATTAGCAACACTGGCGAAACGGTTGTTCAGACGGTAGTTTAAAAGATTTGAAACGGTTTCAAACGCGTTCTTTGTTGTTCTTCATTCTTTTTTTTCCTTACGATCTACGAGTGTCGAGTGTTTAAAATAATAAGAAAATACAAGAAACACATTAAAAGTAAGAAACAACGCCAGAAAGTGACAAAGTTTTGAATACGAGTGTAAAGAAAATAATCAAATTTCTGGGTCTTGCTTAAGAAAAAATTTGAGAAAGTTTCTTACGAAGAAAGAAATCAAAACCACGGATTTTAAACGATAAAAAATAATAGTAAACTACGACATAAAAAAGGAAACAGTTAAAGTCTTTGAAAGGATTTTAAAGTTGTCGCCAACTTGGATAAAATTTTGGACCAAGCTTAAAAATTTTTACGAAGCAACTTTGGAGAAAAATTTAGGAAAAAACGGTTGGTAACGCGTTTTTTTATTTACTAAAATTTTTTAATTTAGGTTTTTCTGTTTTGTTCACAACAGTTGTTGTTGTGGCCCGTAAATAAGGTCAGAAGTTTCTATGCTGTTGTCTGCATAGCATTCTGCTTCCTCTTATCTTCTCCTTCGTCCAATTCTTGTTCTTCTTCTTCTTTATCGTCTTTGGCCTCTTCTTCTTCTTCTTCTGCTTGATAGCATTCATCGTCGGTAGCTTTTTTCATGCTGCACATAACAGTTCAATTATTAATCATCACAAAAGGTTGTTATTGTAATTTGTTGCTGTTGTAATTCTGGTTGTTGTTGTTATTTATTTCTTTCATATTTTATCCCTATTTATTCCCACGAGTACTTTCAATCAAATAAAATTTAAGTCCATGCTACGAAACTTCATTTATAATTGTAACAATGTCCAAGTTGCGTTCTTAAGTCTTTTGTTTCGTCTCCTTTAACTCGTTTAATTTCGGACAACGCAATAAAACCGAAAATCGCTGTCTGTTTTGTTAACTTGGCTAACATCATTATTCATTATTTTTTTCAATCATTTTTCTTTTTAAACTATAAAACTTTTTCAAAACGAATTATTATTTAAATTATTTCCGATTCTTTGAAAGCTTTAAACTTATGAAACCTGAAATGAAGTTATTCTTTGAGGTGACCTAAAAAAAGTTGGCCATTCAAAGCATCAACATTTGTTGTGAAGTGTGAATAAAGCTTCACTCTTTCGCCGTAGCATGTTAAAATAATTAATTGATGTGTTAACAACACATGCCTACAATTTAACATGCTGCCCTAATTTTTGCCGTACAGCTGAAGAATAACTGAGAACTGTTAATGTTCATAAATAGAGCAGCAGCAACCACAACAACGAGGAAGCTCGTCTGTGTTGTGTTAAGTCAGCCGATTTAATGGTCTCTTGGATAGCCACCGAGTTTATTTGCAACAGCTTCATAGTCAATGACCAGAGCACGAATAGTTTGGCTGATGAAGAAGGAGGTTGAGGTGAAAAGAGGGGGTAAATAATTTGCATTGGATATCCAAAGCAGGCGAAAGAATGCGCTCCGTGTGTTTCTTTGTCTCTTTTTCTCTCTTTCTCTCTTTATGCTCGTGATAACTCTCGTGTTGTTTGTATATGTAACTGTTTTCCATCGCTTATGATTGCATAAAATTTAGATTAATTAAATAATTCATTTTAAACAAGGAAATTTAATGTTATTCAATGCGATGGATTTTATTGGAGAAATTTAATTATTGGAATTATTATACAACATTGAATTGAATGGCTTATTAGATTACATTGAAGTATTTCGCAAGTCACGAACTGAAAAGAGATACTTTTTCTTTAAAGAATCATTAATGTCACTATACTTTCGTTAACCTTTTTTGTCAGCATCAACACCTTTGAAATTACCAACACTTTTTAAGTAGCAAATTTGAAAATATTTAAACTGACCTGGCATCATCTTTGACCCACTTTCGCAACTCGTCTATACCAAAGACCCTAAAGCAATACCTGCTGGTGTTGTAGAAATGAAAACCGACCAACCCAATTCTCATTGACCATACTTATCAGTACCTCATTCGTGTGTACCTTAAATGGAATCCGAAGAATTTCATTCAACCGCCGCATCTAAATCCACATCCGATTGACGCCTGCCTACGAAATCATTTCACATAAAATAAAATTGAAAAATAATTCGTATAGTTTTGTAGTAATTGTATTCAAAGCACGAAATTGGCAAAGAATACCAAACGTTTTAATTACCGCCACATTCCTGGGTCAAAAGAAAGAGACGGTGATCGAGAGACGGAGCGCAGCCAAGCAAGCAAGCGAAACGTCTTCCTGTCGAAAGTGTGTCGGCGGCAGGTGATGCCGATGAGCCGCTGTCCGGCTCAATGTTTAAATGAAGAGAAATTTTCGAATTCAAATTCAAATAAAAGTCAAAGTTTTTTCTTCTTCTTCTTCCTCTTATTCTTCTTCTTCTTCTTCCTCTTCTTCTTCTACCACTTCTTACCTTGCGTCTTCATCCTAATTTTTGCTCTTAGCTTAAATAAGCTCACTCAATAAACTGTTATTAAATGAAGGCAGCAACAATGAGAGAAACAAAGCTAATAACAACAACAACAACAAAATAAAAAGGGGAACATAATAAAGATCAGGTACAAAACGTGGAACAGCTGCAACATCAGCCACAACAACGAACTTAATAATAGATAAACAACAACAAAATCAACAGTAAAATAAAAAAGGAAAGTGCTAAAAGATCGTCGTTGCTGTCATAAGCAGAAGAGCGGCTGTTGTTGTTGTTGATGTTATTTAAAAGAAAAAAGAAACAAAAACAAAGCTAAGACTAAAACTATAACTAAAAATTCCACATAATAAGAAATACGAGCAATTTTCTCTGAGTTTTTGTATTAAAGATAAACAAACTTGTCTCAGTAAGAAACAAACGCACATATATTATAACACACGCACACACTCACACACACACATACACACACACTTAATACAATTATGAGTGACAACAAGTTGCAGCTGGTTCATTTTATTTTAACATTAAAACTTCAAACAGATCATCAGTTCAGTATTTTTTAACATTTTCCTTTTTCTCGTCTTCTTATTTTTATTTTTTATCTCTCTTTTAAGAGATCCTGCTTCAAATGAGCTTTGAAACTATTCGAGAGAGATAATTAAAATGAGTTAATTAATTAGATTTGCATTTTAAATAAAAGCTTGACGAAAGAAATGAAAGACTTAAGACACAAACAGTGTCGAAATACTGAATAATTTAAATGAAGAAGATATTCAAACTATTTAAATATACATATGTATAAATTTTATTGTTTTAAAAATATTTATTTATTATTTTAAAAATATTTAAAATGGAAATTAAATAACATGTTCATTGAATTTTCTGAATTTTTAACTTTCTTTTATGGTTGAATTAAGAATGAATAAATGCAAAGCTTTGGCTTATTGTTTATGGTTTTTTATAAAAAATTATTACATATTTAACAAGCATGAAAAACCAATTTAATTTTTTTATTCCCTCCCGAAAAAACAAAAATTGAAAATCAGGCTGTCAATCAAAAAAATTGGGTCACTCTGTACAGTGAAATTGATAGACGTCGATGCAGCTTAATTTGTTTTGGCGCAAGTAAACGGTTCTTTTACTATTTTTAGACAAGGAAAGCACACACATACACACATATTAATCAAGCCATGTCCAAAATTAAAATCAATCTTTTTAACAATCAACATGTGCTCAAAAGTCAAACGACCGTAAAGAAAATAATTCTGATTAATAATTCTTGTTGCTGCTTTTGGAATAATAAAATAGCTCCATGCAGACGTGCTTCAGTTCTTGCATTTATAAGGAACAAACACAAAAACAACCATAAAAGTAAAGGAAAAAAATGTAAAAAGAAAATTCCTAAGATTTCCAAATTACGAAGAAGCTTACGAATTATGATCGTAATTGGGTAAAAAATAGAGAACAGAAGCAAAAACGAATACCAAAAATAAAAACAAAGGAAATCCTAAAAAAATTATAGCAGAAAAGAAAATTTTAACTGTAAAACTAACGACCATGAAGCACTTGAAACCTCTTGAAATCGCTGTGAATCTTGGAGCATATTTTATCCACTGCTCGACCATAAAACCGAACGATCAACCGCCAATTTTTTTGTTTTGTGTTCTTAGACAAGCATGGAACATTTATTAAAGCGAGGAAGAAGTTGTTCGAAACTGGAGACAACAGCAACAACAACCAGAACATCGACTACCAGACACACACAACTTTTAGGAAGTCACACTTTTCGATCAAAAATAGTTTTGCTGGTTATTCTTTTAAAATTGCATTGCGTTTTCTTATTTTTTCTTTTGGTAGTCGCAGTGCAATTGGATGGCGCACCAAGTTTGCGGCATGACACACTTTTTTGTGGCAGAATTTAGAATAATTTATGAGTGCCTTTTTTAGCGATTTTTCTTGCGATTGCGACTTAATTAAGTTTTCACGAACGGTTGGAAAGCCAAAAAAGAACAGGGAAATCATGAAGAAATACAAAAAAATAACTCTTTTTTAGGAGCATCACTAAAACAACCAACGAATTCCATGCAGGCTGCGAAGTAAACCGAGTAAACGTAGTCAACTGATTAACAAAAACATCAATTCAACTAAATATTCTATAGAAAATAATAAAAATAATAAACTATTAAACTAAATTAGAAAAGTTTCCCCAGTTATTTTGCGGTTGCTTTTTCTATGCGCTAAGTACGAATAATAAAGCAAATAATAATATCTAAACAAAAGCAAACCATAAAATAAAATTGCTCTATGGTTGGAAATTATTAACTCGAGCATAACCTGGGTTATAATAATTTTATCGCTATTTTTACGACAGTAATATTCGTTTTTTAAGTTCAATTATTTTTGCGATTTTCAAATATTTCAGTGTTCTATTTAAATTATATATACAATTCTATACAATTCCATGTATAAAATATATTTAAATTTGTTTCGATAACATCATAGATACAATTTCAATTTAATATTTCTTCTAATCTTTTCTTTCGACATGTTTTCTCTATTATTTCATAGAAGAGGAGAAGGTTTGGCTATTCTTGGTGTTTTTATTCTCGTCTTTTACTTTATTTAGTTTACTTTATTACATGATTACTTCTTCTTTGTTTACTCTTTTACTTTACTTTTTCTTTCATCTTGTTTTATTTTTTTTTATTTGTCTTGAATTCTTCGCCTTCCTCTTTACTTCTTCTTCCAGTTCCTTGATACTTTTCATAATTATTATTCATTTGTTAATCACATTATATTAACTTGACTTATATTATTTATCTTCGTCTGTGGTTTTTCTTGTTATTATTATTAATTCTCCTCTTTTTCGTATTCTTCTTGATGTTATTCTTTTCTTCTAATTCTTTTTCTCTTCACTTGCTACAAGTAAAGCTTCGAAGAAGTTTCGATCGTTAAAATATTAAGTGCATTTGTGTGGGTGCTGAACTTTCAATGTGTGTGTGTGTGTGTGTCTTCATATTTGTGGTTCATATTATTATAAACTTTACAGATTCAAACTTTCACTTTTGTCGGTCACAAAATTTATTCGCCGCTTCTTCTTACGTTGCTTTGCTTTACTTCGCTTTGCTTTGCTCTGTTGTCGGCTGTTTTGTATTCCTTGCTGTTGTTATTGCTCATGAAAGAATTATTTATTGCTTTATAAATACACAAACTTCACCTTCCACCATGCAGCCAACCATCAAAAGCAGCCGATGTCAAGAAAAATCCAGAAAGAAAAAACAATAACAACAGCAGTAGGAAGGAGAAGAAGAAGAAGAATACGGAGACGAAGAAAGGAAGAAAAAGAAAAGGAATTCTTAAACTGGTTCCTCATTTCATCATGTTTTCATCAAGTTTTTAACATCTTACAACCCCGAATTTATTTCTTTATTTAAATTCATTGAGCTTTCTTTCTGTTCTTGAAATTATTTCAGAATTCTTTGAAAAAGTACTTGGTTATTTAATTAAATTCAATTTCGATAAAAGTGAAAGAGAGAAATTAAAATATATTACAGGTTTATTAATCAAATCTCAATAATAATTTCTGATGATGATGATAATGATGATGAAGGAATGAATTCAATCGAATCTTCTTTCATCGCCATAACGATTTGATTAACATTTTGCTACAATATTTAATCCAAAGATTTTAACCACAAAACGACAAACAATTTCAGAGTTTTATATATAGTATGTGTGTGGCTTTTGTCGCATTTTGTAGCCCAAAATAACAGCAAATTTTTACAAATGACTCATCAGAAGGCGTCGCAAAATGGTTTCGTTTTTATTGTTGTAAATTTCTTTTTTGCTTATTTACATACAACAACTGAAGAACTGGAGAATTTCACTTATTAAACTTTTGAGTAAACAAGAGTTTCAACTCATTTATTATGCGTCACACGAGTTCAGAGGTTGCAGCGTGATTCATGATTCATTTTGTTGCAACGTTAATCATTAAAATAAATCATTGATGCGGGTACAAAGCTTAATTAATTTATAATCACTTAATTATTATTTTGAATAAGAAATGCAAATTCTAATTATTAGTTAAATTTAACTCTTATTATTATATTTTTTAGTTGATTTCTAAAACAACTTTTGTTACAATGTAAGAAAATATATTATAATATCTACTATGAAATATAAGAAAACTTAATTGAGTCTTATGAATTAACAAAAAATACTTCAATAATTAATAATAGCAGTTAATTTAGAGTTTAAATAAGGGAATTTTTGTTGCTGTGGTTGTTTTAAAATCTTTCTTTCATTAATTATTCAAAAAGTGTTATTTTTACCCTAATAAATTATGGAGTTATTTTATTATCATTATTATTTAAATTATTTGTCTTCTTTCTTTTTTTTCTCCAATGAAAGTGAATTTTTCTCTCTCGGAATCGAAAGTGTTACATAAGATAAGATTTTCCGACAATAATATTGCATCTAAAATCTTTAGTTCCTTCTTTATGGTATTGTTTCCGTTAAACATCTATAAATGTTCAAATCACTTTCATTCTTTAATTAAAGAAATGAAATTTATTCAAAATGAAGACGATTTCTATTGTTACGAAGTTGAATGGAAAAAATCGAATTCACTTTTAGTGTTGCATTGAAAACGTGTGATGATTGAAAACGTATGCTAATCAGCAGGCAGCAGCAACAACAATCGGATCAACAGCATCAGCAACAGCAACGGCAGCAACAGCAACAACAGAAAAAAAAGCAGTTCACCGAATTTCACATGATCTTTGAATTTTTGTATTCGTTTCTTTGTGTTACTTTTGAAAAGAAACAAAAATGAAAGTATTCAATATCTTTCAATTCAAATCTTTTTAGAAATTCATAAAAATTTTTATATTGTTTTAAAATGCATTTGAAATGCATTTAGTTGTTGATTTCTGTGCATTATTATTGTGTTGTTGCCGCGATAACAAAGGTTGATGATGTATTTAACTGTAGCACGGAAATAAGTGAAAATCGGAGAAGGAGCAAGAGCGATAGCGAAAGAGACAGAAATATACAAGTCTGTAGGTCGTCTTGACTGCGTATGAGTACCCTACATGATTGTAAATATATTCATATGTCTGTGTGTGTGTTGACTGTACAGTACTCAGAGGGAAAAAATACTTTCTCTGCTTTAAGTTCTTTCTTCTTTGACTTCAAATGTGAAATTGCTAGCTTTTTTTTTTTGCTTGCTTACCATTAAGACAACAATAAAAAAATTCGTAAACTTATACAGTGTTCAGCTCTGTTAGTCATCGAAAAAAAAGAAGAAAGATGATGTGAAAATACATGAATTCTGTATTCCATTCACTGACATTTTATTCATTCAATTCATTTCAATTCGCATTTAATTCATTCTTTTAATGAGTTCAAACAGTAATAAAAACAAACATCATTTCCGAATCCACTTAAAACTAAAAACTTCTTTGCTCAACTGGTTTCTAGATTTCCGACTTCTGTTTGATTTAGTTACCCAATTCGTTTACTCTAAATTTTAAACCAGTTAAAATTAACTGTAAAATGCTTCATGTACATCAACCAGAGCTCATTCAAGTACTTCTATTCATTATACACACACACACACACTCCAGATGTATGTGGATATAAAAATGGATGAAAATTACGTATACGAGTACCTCAGAATAGATTCCAATGAGGCCAAATCTTCACCAAAGAAACCAGAGTCGAGATCTAAAGACGATTTATCAAAATTGGTGGAACTTCATCATCATCCTCATTATCATTACGATCATCATCATCATCAAACTTCAGTCATGTTGTGTGGGTTTTCTGGTTGTTGCTGTTGTCATTTGTTCCGCATATTCACACAATTTCGCACTTGTTTCGTTACATTTGCCTCCGTCGTCGTTCTTGTTTATGTACTCTTATCGTTGTCTTTACTTTTCATTTCATATCTTTTTTTCAATATTCAGTTATGGTTCTTGTAGCTTTTCGAATTTTCGTTTTGCTCTTTTTTGTCATAATCTTTATTGTGGTTTTTTCTCCACTTGAACTCACTTCTGTCGAGTAATATAGAAAATTCCTGAAAAATGTTTGTTGTTGTGGTTGGTGATGGTTGCTGTCTTGTGAATTAGTTTCGGTTTGTTTTTGTTTTCTGATGGTGATGTAGCAATGTTGTTAATGTTGTTGTTGTGCCTGTTGTTGTTATATTCTCGCACATGTTCTCCCCACATTCCACGCAAATGAACACAAGACAAAACATGAAACTCTCCTTAATATCGATTAACATACACAAGAATGTTAACATACATACACAAGAGTAAGAACAAAAGAAGCACAGAGAGCGAGAGAGAAAGAGGCACAAATAACTTGTTTCCTAAACTGATGACCCATTTCCCTAGTTTGCGTCTTAAGTCTTTCGTTTTCATTGCCGAAGTCGGTGTCGATGGCGTTGTTGAGAGACAACCTAAGTACATGAGAGCATGTGAGTTTGCGTGTGTGTTTGTGTGTATATATTAAGGCAGATATGTTAATGCGATGTGTGTGTGTGTGTGTGCTTTGGGTTGGCTTGTAACGAAGTCAATACGATTTCTGTCGATTGAAATCATTAATTAAAACATCATGCAGATGAGGATGATCGTAATGCTGATGATGATGAAAACATCACTTGTATACATAAAAAATAATGAAATTTATAACGATGAAAATCATATACTAATGAACGATGAAAATAGAGGAAATACTGATGAAGAATGTGAAGATAACGTTGAACATATCAAAGATGTTGATGTTCGTAAAGTAGATGAGAATGTTGCACACTGGAAAACGAGGATGATGCAAGTGAGGATAATGAATGATAACGATAAAGTTGATTAGAATTATGAGGACTTTTTAAATCATTATATTGATATTAATAACTATGACGATGGTGAATATTATGGTTCCAATGATTCTAATAAGTATCATGAGGACGCTGATGATAATACTAACGATGATGATAATACTGACACCAATGATGACAATACTGACGATAATGATGACACTACTGACGATAATGATGACGATGATTATGATGACGATACTGATGACGATGCTGGTGATGATCATTTAGCCATATAAAATGAAAGTTGCACTCCTACATTCCGAGCTCAAATTAGTTGTTGTCATTTAACAGTGTGATGTGGCTTTTTATTTATCTATTGTTGTTGCCTCTGCTCCTGTCAGTTGTGTTTCTGTTTTCTTCCATTCGTCAATGCAACAACATGAAATAACAACCAAGACAACAGCGAGTACAACAAAACACACAGAAACACTGACCACAGCACTTCAAACTATTCAGCAGATCTGCAAGAGTAACAAGAAGATGTTAAAAGAAACAGAGAGAAAGAAAGAAAGAAAGAAGGATGGAAAAAACTGTCTACAAGCTTTGACGCACTTTCGTTTGAAATTCTTAGGAGCCAACAACATCAATAAAATGCCTCAAATACGATCCATAAGAAAAGACGTGCATCGTGCAAAAACTAAACTTGGTGAAGGGGCTTGTGGGGGGAATGTTGTAGTGGGGGGGGGGGGGGTTAGAGGAGACAAAATAAGCAATAACTGCAATTGTTGCTGCTCCGATATGGCAACGCCGCGGGGTCGATGGGAGGTCCGCATGAAGAAGCAGCGATGCTGTCATTTATTCTTCTCTTCTGTTGCACCACAGAATGCGTGGAATTCTTTTTTCTCCACTCGCTTGCGTAAGTTTCGTCTTCCTTACCTTCTTCTTCTTCCTTTTCTTGCAGTTATGCAAGAATTCTTCATAATTCTACGTTGACAGAAATGGTTTAAGTGATTCCATTAGAGCCCGGGTGGTCCTCACGATGGTGATGATGACGACGCTGATGTTGATGTTGATTAAGTTGCTTTCAGAAGAACTCATAAAATACTTAAAATGAATGCGTGAATGACAGAAAGCTTACTTTTAAAAAACTACACCGCATTTATACAATATTAACTAAATAATCAACCATTAAATTGTTGTTTGTGACACGAAGATTTAAGAAATGTTTCAATATTTAAATACATACAATTTTTTTTACATTTAATTTTAATTTAATTTTAGAAAGCTATCATTTTTCTCTTAAATTAAACACTTTAAATCGAAAGGCAGATCGAAAGTAATTCAAGAAACATTATTAAAAAACAACATCAACAACATTCAGATTCAGTCATTCAATTTAATTGAGCATCACTAAACGATGTTTAAATTCATGAAATTCTTGAATTCATTAAATTTCTTAATTAATTTCAAAGACATTTGAAAGTGAGAAGCGAAATGCATTCAAAATCGAATGTGATCAGACAAAACTTTCATTCGTTTAAAGGAAACTCTGAAAAAAACCAATAATTAAATAATAAACACATAATAACTATTAAATACATAATAATTACATACTAATTATATAAATAATAATAATAAAAAAGTATTTAAAATAATTGTGAGTGAGACAAACTGAAGACGATAGAAAAATGCACGATTAAAAGTGTTTTAAAGGACTTTGAAAAGTCAGGGAACCAACACATGCACTTATATACACATACACGCACAAATACACAAACACACACAGACACACACATAAACAACTTGTTAAACAGCAGCAGAGTAGCATTTAAACTGACATCAAACGCATGCGCAGCCGACGTGAATGAGAATGAAAAAGAGTGATCAACTCTTCAGCGTCAGCGGCTGTCAGTTTGTTTGAATGTCTGTCTGAGTCGCTGACAGCTTCTCTGCTTGCGCTGTCCGTTTATCTGTCTATCTATCCATCTGTCTGTCTCGCTGTCTGTATACGTTCAGCCGTCTCTTTAACTCTGCGCCTGTTTTTAAAAAGCAAAAGTTTTGTAAGACTTTGCAACTTTTTTGTTGCTGATGATCTGATGTTGCTGTTATCGTTGTTGATGCTATTTTTTTCATGTTTTTATAATCTGTCAAGATGGCGCTACTCTTGCTCTTCTTCTACTACTATTTATCTTCTTATTGCATTTGAAACTGACAATTAATCAAAAACTTTTCAAGTGAAAATAAAATTAAATTGTTGCTGATGTTACTCGTATTATTTATAAATTTTTTTCTGTATTTCTGCTGCTGCTCCTGGTGCAAAGAGTTCAAAATTCTTTACTCAGTGGCTAAAATTCGCTTTGTGGTCAGGTGTCGCGTTGGTCTCCGTGGTTTGTGTTAATATTTCACACCGACTGACTTTCATCTTTCTTTAGTTTGTGCCGCCAGCCACTCAAAATTTCACAGCAACAAAATAAAACTGCGAAAAATATTTGAGCAATTTATTGTGTAGCTTGTAGTTTTGTTATTGTATTGTAGTATAGTATATACTGATTGCATAAAACCGATTGGATTTCGATAATGTTTCTCCAACGAATATAGCAAAGTTTGAGGGGCTTCAGTGTTGCTCTTGCTGATTCTACAGTTTGAAACGCACTGCATTGGAAATCACTTTCGCCGGCTGACAAACGATGGAATTATTTTGTCAACTATGCGCTACGACGATTTAGGAAACTGCAACCGAAGTGTTTAAAAATTACACGCACTCCTTTTGATGGGACAGGGTTCGCCGCAATCGCTTACCACGTACCATTTACCACATGGCTTAAAATGGCAAGAAAATGGCAACAATATTAAATGCTTCGTTGGTCTTCAGCTCGAACGGACAACCAAATGAAGTGCACTCCGTAGACTATTGTTGTTGTTGTTGTTGCTGGTGTTTTTCTAGTTGTTACTGTTGTTGTTGTTGTTTCGGTAGTTGTTTTTGTTTAAGACCAACATTTATCAGCATTTTATAGTAGTTAATAAAAATGTCATTTGAAGCTAGTTAATTGAGAATGATATCAACAAAGACAACAACAAAAACAAGTATAATAGAAACAACAAAACAATGCATTCAATAAAAGTATCAACAACATTAATAATAACAGTAACTCCAACAACAACAACATGTTGTCCAGAGTTGTAACCTGAATACAATGCAATTTCAATTACACGAAACGAGGGCGTAGCTGATGAGCGTGAATGAGGGCGTCCATGTGGGCGTGTTCTGCTTAGATAAGTAGATAAGCTCCATTTAAAGAAATCTTCTTTCTGTGGTGCTTTTGTTTGGTTTGCACAATGATCTTCACACAGCAAAAACCTTCGAAAAATTATGAATTCTTCTATACAAACTTCAGTTACAATGCTTGCTGGTGACAAATTATGTTGCCGTTATTTCTAAGTGACAACAAAGCAATAACCATACAACAAGCACCATAAACAACTAACATGACAAGCATGATACGACAGACATGAATCCAGTCGGGCAGCCAGCCAGTCGTCGGAGAGCGATCTATAAACACTTCACGGACTGCAGAGCTGGTGGCCAGAAAAGGCGAACCTCTCCAAAGTTGTTATAATTTTTGTTGGCTTCATTAATAATGCCACCGATATGCCTCGGAGTCTCTATTTTTAGAGTCTAAATTAATAAATAATAACCAATAATGAATATCATCGCAAATTTTAAATGCTTTTCCACAAGTTGTCAAAGCATCTCTTTCAATTTGAAGAGTTCGACTACAGAAGGATCACATTATTGAATAACCGAATAAATTGTTCAATTAATCGCCAGGAATCATTAAGAATCAAAGAAACAAATCTCAAGAACGAAAAACTATCAAAGAGCTTGAAGCAATTGAAATGTACAAAAAGCAGTAATGAAGTTAGATTTATTTTAATTTTATTATTCAACTTGCATACTCGCTAAATATTTGGTAATTACAGTTTTTCTATTTCCTTTTCAGCCTTTTCGAAAATGATTGCAATAAAATTGAAACACCTGATTTTGGTTGCCATCATTGCCAGCTCTCTCGTACACTGTATTGCTGCAGCGGAGTCCACTGATTCATTGCCGTCAGCCGACCTCCCTCTTGAAGCACGTGATGCTGATAGCAGCTCCCAGGAGGAGGACCTCATCTCCACCAGCTATGTTCTGCCCAACCAGATTTTCAACGATGGCAAACCTTACTATGCCAGCAAAGATCCTGTCTCGGGACAGCCCGACTTTAACGCCAAGAAACCGGCCGGCATTGAAACGGCTGCAAACGAAGTATTCGACCCGAAGGAGAAAATCGTCCTGAGCAGTTCTTCGCCCAACATACACGATTATCTGAATCTGCCGGTGAAGTACTCCTCCTCGAAGTTTGTTTATCCGCTTGTGTCGAGCTCATATGCCAACCTCAAGTATCAGGGCAGTAACAAGAACTATATAACCAACAAGAAACCGACCTCCATCGCAGCTCCCATAACGCCCCCGCCCAGCTATCATTCGCAGCACAATAGTGGCCACAATTACTACACGGTGCCCACGACCAAACTGATGGCGGTGCTACCAACAGGGGCCACGAGTGCCAACATCACTCCGAAAGTCCAACCCAACACAACTACCCCAACCTCAACCTCGACCATGACGACCACAACAACTACGACTACAACACCGGCCAGCACATCGTCGAAATACACTACCACTTCTAGGAAACCTACGACGGTCACCACAACAACATTCGCACCACGAACCAGTACAACTCGAAAGAAGTTTATTCCTACCAAAAAATACAGTTCTACGACAGCAGCGATCACGACGCTGGCCACTGCATCCACGCCGTTGCGTTTCTCTAACCAAGCAGCTATAAGCCGACCAACAACAACAACAACAACAGCGACAACTACAACCCGTCAACCTGCAGTACACACTCACCCACAATCGCACCCTCAATTCAGTGACCCCAACACAGCAAAGCCCAGCAGCACGCACCCCATCATCTTCACGGAGGGTCCTTCTCACCACCCCTCATTCAGCCCACTGCCAATCAGCACCACTCGTCCGCCCCGCGTTCCCGATATGGATCCCGCTGATATTTACCAAACTTTGGGCCAGAAACATAATCAGGAATTCGTACAAAAGCCCTCCACGACACTGGCTGATCTTTTCAACAGCTTGGCAGAAGAAGAATCCGCAGTTTTGTCTCACAACCAGGGCAGTCAGGGCTTCGATGCGCAGGGGAACCTTATGCAACCGATTTCTCTATCAAAGCCCGCCCCATTCACCGCACAGCAAAGCAGACCACAGACCTCAGTGCGTCCCACGGTAGCCGCTACTCCAACACCTTCACTAAGTCTACAGCAACAGAAGCAGCATTTACAGCACGAACACCAGCAACCGCTGGCGCAAAACGAGCAGAAGGTCATCTCCGGTAGTCAGGAAAACTACAGCAATGAGTATGTCTCGTACCAAGTACAACAGCCGAATGTAATGCAGTATCGGCCCGTGCCTGGAGCAATCAATAATGTCGTGATTTCACCCGGACAGAATTCGGCTACGTTCGTTTTGGGCAGTCAGCAGCAAGTAGGTGTCACCAATACCTTTGGATCGGTGGAGAAGGAGCCCCTTTTCTCCAAGGAACCGCCGGTACAATATGGGACAGTCATAAGTGAGGATATAAGCTCTGTACAAAGAATACCGGGTACCAGTTCACCCCAGGCGCCGAACACAATCCAGCACATGCCATCTTCACAAATGAATACAAACTTCCATCAAGCTGGAAGCAATGCTCCACACAGTGTTGGAGGATCTGATACTCAGTTCATGCAAACGCCAGGCGGTACAACTTTCCACGAAGCCGCTCCGGCTCCTCCGTCTCCGTACCAACAGCTGCCACTAATCAACTCCAACAAACGTCCTCTTATAAAGCCACAGCAGGCAAATCCTACTCAGAGCTTCCCATCCCATAATCAACAAGAGCAGCAAACTCCACAAACCCAAGCTATGTACCAACAAAACATACCCTCCTCATCTTTCCCTCAAACGACTCGACCACAGAACGCTCCAGTTCAGCAACCGCAATATAAGCCCACCTCTATCAATATTTCCGGCGAACAAGCAACCCAGGAGTTGCTGGTATCCACCAACATCCGATTCCCAGAAACTGATGAAACATCCGTCGAAGTTTCTTCCGGCCCGGTAATGGCGGGTCCCCCTGTTGGACCTCAAATCAATGGACATGCACAGCCTTTGAGCCTGCAACAAATACAACAATCCAATCCAGTGGTTTTCCCAAAAGTCAGTGAAAATGACCTTCGGCTCAAGCCACCAACGCAGGCAGCGAACGGTCATAATTCTCAACCGGGTGATCTTCCCTACCAAAGTGATATACAAATACAACAACACGAAGTGCTGACAATGAACCAACACAAGCAAAAATTGGTAAGCGTGATGAATTGCAATCTAAATCGTTTCAAAGTTTTAACATCTTCTTTTCACTCTTTCAGAATTTCCCACAAAACGAAGAACCATCCACTGCTCCAGTCTCCCAGCACATTCCATCACAGCATATGGAACCACCGCCGCGCTTCCCACCCACGCGTCATAGTGGGACCGCGAGCAGTGAGCTTCAAGAACCACACAAGCGTCCGCAGCCAAATCGTCCACATCCGGTTTCACCCCATACACCAGCCTACATGTACAGCGACTATACACGCAAACCTATTCCAGGCATCACCAGACCAAATCCCGAACTCCACCTGCCAAATATTTTGCCGCAGTTCCGTCCAAACGCCAAAATTTCCAGCGGCCACCCATCATCATACAATCATGAGCCCGGAAACATTCGCATACCCACCAACCAACCGCCGAAGCGTCCGATTAACTCACCTCAATTTGCGCATCGTCATCAATCCATACCGCAAGCTCAACAACAACTGCAGCAACTTCAACACCAGCAACGCTATCCTATGAAACGTATTGCTGAATATCCGACATCCGACGCTAACCGCCGTGTTTACCGTCTGCCTCCGCCACACCCTGGCGGCCAATATACCCCCCAGTTTACTGACCGCATGTACGCACGGTATCCAACATCTAACGGAATCGTCCAACCCTCGGATAGCTTCACTAGCGAACGTCATGCACTCTCAGCTCTAAACAATGAGCCATATAGAACTTTAAGCTCGATGGTTCCGGAGGCATCCTTAGACAAATTAGCCGCCTTCGAGGAAGAGGATTTAGTAATCAATGATCCGCCGCAACCGGTAACACCCAGCAAGGACTACAAAATCATAGAGGAAGACACACTGGAACCGGTGGTCACACTACAAATGTTACAGTCGCAGAAAAAGGGAAACGATGACAGTGGATCAGGAGAGATACAGGTACCCAGCACAATTGGTGCAGTTGGCATGCCTCCCTATCAGAAGGAGTCATCGTCGCAAAATGGACTCTACGTGGTATACCCCATGCGGGATGATGCTGGTAAATTAAGTCCCAATGAAGCAGTCGATCTGAAGGAGACGCTGCCAGGCGTCGCTCATATTGAAGGCGCTCCGACCACAGGTAGCGGTGAGTACCAAAACACTCCGTTCTCCGTGCTGCGCGATCAGCCGCAGGAACCAATCTTGATGGTGAAGAACAAGAAGCCGCAATCATTGCAACAACAAACGAAGCAGGCCCTACAACAAGCCGCCAAGGATAAATTTCCGTATCCCATTGAGAAACCCGATTCAAGCTATTCTGGCGATAGTAAGTCGAACAATCGTATGCCCGGCGTTCTGATAGCACCGCGAATCATTAATGGCGCCTACGTCACCGGTACCGCAGCACCCATTGCCATAGCTTACACGCCCACTGAACCAAACTCGTATAGACATCATGCCACCTACCAGAAACAAAGCCAGCCGCAAAGTGCCCCAGCCAAACAGTACTCCAATGTTAACCTCGCGTCCTCGGTAATCGGAGAGATTCGACCATCAGACACGCAGACCGAAGAAGGCTTCAACAACGATTTCGACTTGCGTGCACAGAATTACGAAAATGACTTTATGGCTCCCTTTTACCCGAGTGTGAGTTTGGGTTCAGCAACCAATAAACCATCGAACGGCTGGAATATTCTGCCTTCTACTACGGAGAGTGCGCTTTACCTAAAAAACCTTATCAATCGCGCTGATGTCGGTGAGGCAAAATACGAAGCCGAAGCATTGGAAACAACAACCAAATCCTTTGAACTCGATAGCTTCCAGCCGGAATTGCAGGGTGGATTCCAGCCAATCTACCCACCGGATTATAAAGTCGAAGACGAAGCCGAAGAGGTGCGTCTGCATGATGGCGAAAACAGTCCAGTAGCTTTAGCGAGTCGCGGTAACCCACCAACTTCCGCAAAACCACCAACACAAACAACTACAACTTCCACCAGTACTACAACGACTCCAAAACTTAAACTTAAGACTCCCACTCCAAGCATTGCTACAACCAGGAAAGAATCCGAACCTCCAAAAACCGCAACCAACATATCCACATCTACTCAACAGATGCCGACATCGACATCAACATCGATCCCAACAACACCCAAACCGACGCTACGGAAAAAATCCACATTTGAAACCAGTCTCGCCGCTTTGCTCTTCGGCGAGGAGGAAGACTTTGAGGAGCCGATGGGAGACGGTGAGGCACGCAAGGACAACACCATTCAAGCCATCAGCGGGCCACATAATTCAACTGTACCACGCAGCGGCCCCCGAAGTTTAAAATTGAGTTAAGCCAACGTAGAAGAGAGAGGAGGAAAAGAAGAGTTAGTCTCAATTAATTAGTTTCTCTAGGATTTAGAAATCTATCTTTTAGTCTTAATTTAAAATAATTTCATTCGAAACAGAATGGTTTATCACTCATGTAAACAAGGAAAATACTAACAACAACGACCAGAAGAAGCAGACAAGGACTCGGCTTTTGCGAGTCTAATTTGTAAATCGCTTCAAACTTTGCCGAGTTGAAATATTGAAGTGTATTTTCTTATTAGACTCCCGAATCGCCGTTTTTTTTTTTTGACCAGTGAAAACATTTTTTATTCCAAGCGAAATTTACAATTTTATAATACTTAAAATTCATCCACAAGTGAATTTTATTAATTTATTAAGTTCATTCAGAAGTCTTTCACGCAATATATTCATACCTGTTCAAATTCTTCCTCCAAAAATTAATGTACCCTAATTTATTCCTTAACATTTAAGTCAGATATTTCTATGTATTGTCTAATTTAATTCATTAATTATAATAATTAATAAATAAAATAACTAAAAAATACCAATAAGTATTTTTTTCTGTACACCAAAATAAACTATGACGAAGATAAAGAAAGGGAACGGATTTTATAGCAAGGATAGGTAAAATTCCTATGCAATGATTATCTTTAATGAGAAAGTTGTTTAGCTATAATTATGCTACCAAACAGTGAAGATGAAGCGTATTATTCGACATTTCTAAACAGCTTAACCTGGATTTTTATACTAATGTAATATACGTGTTATATAAATACGATTTAATTAAAATTAAATTTAATAATTCTTGAATTTTTCATATTTTAATTTTCTCTCCCCAAGAAATTTTACTATAAAAATTAAACGAAAAACGATTTCAAAATGTTTTAAATTTTCAACAAACTTTTAGGCTCCGCAATATTAGAAGTGAAAAAGTTAACAAGCTCTTTGTTTGTACTGTACCTCAGAGCTACAGTAAACTAATCGCAAACTGTATAAATAACCAGTATAAATAAAATGCAAACTTTATAATAAATGTATTGAATGCTTGTATTTAATGCATGAAACATGCAGTAAAAATGTGTTATTACAACTTACACTTACATCATACATACAATACATCATTTTAGAATACTATAAAGTAAATATCTATATAGCTTTTGGAAGAATGAGACATGACATGAGATGAAATGAATGGAGTGAATGAAAAACGAATGGAAAAAGGAAGAAGTGGGAAGCGGAGAAAGAATATCAGATGTATAAAGTTTCTTTATGAGTCTTTATGAGACAACATTTTATGATCACTTTATTATAGAAAATATAATAGCCGTGGTCACACTTGTCATAACGATGCGTACATCACTTAAGCTCTTTGGTCGATTCGTGGAATGTGACATGGGCTAAAAAATCGGCGCGAGTGATGCACGCATCGTGATGACAAATGTGACCACAGCCAACCAAAATGATGTTCTAAAGAGGAATGGAAATGTTTTCTTTTTTGTTGTGGCAACCATGAGTTGATGTATGGAAACGTTAATGATGGTTGTTAATTGATTTTCATTCTTTTAAATACTAGTAGTGACAATATGTTGATAGGTATGTATATATGCATAGTTTATATACCCTCGTATATGTATCAATCCGGTAAATATTTAAGTTCCAATTAAAAAATTCTATTTTTAAATTTATTATTAAAAATATGAGGTTACAAGATGTTTGTTTACATGTGGCATGATGAGTCGATGAGTTGATGTTTCTCGCTTTTGTGAACTAATATTAATACGTAGAACACGGAAAAATTTGTTGGACAAAATATTAATTAGTTATGAATACATACTTAATACGTTACGATAAAATTCTCTAGGAGATGAAAGGATTATGTAGATGTACGATAGGTTTGTTTGTTGAGTTGGCTGCTACTTTATGTACTCGTATTATTGCAACTTTTAATGGACGACTTTAATTTGCTGTGTATTCATTTATTAAATACTTATTTTATATCTACTCATTTTCAGTTGATTTATTTACTCCTTGCTGTTAATATAATTATTAATAATTATTTAAAATTATGTATTTTTATTCTTGATTAATACTAGTTTATATATACTAGTTTTTCGTTTCTGTTCTACATATTTTTTGAATTGCAAAATTTTAATAAAATTTCTATACACACGTAAGTTGCAATGTGTAGTCTTTTATTTATTTTATATATGTATATCGTTTATATATGTTTATATATCTATTCGAATGTAAACTGTCTAGAATTGACAATAAATTCCAAAAACGAGCTTTCAACTTTCAATGAAAACCATGAAAACTTTAGCGAGTGAACACTTTATTATTGTACAATATTTAAGTTGAAGTTGTTTTGTATTTAATATTAAAATAATGTAATATTAGCAATAATTATTGTTAATTAATATGATTATGTATATAATTTGAAAAAAAATTTCCTATCAAATTTGTTAATTAGTTGTTTACTAATTAAAAAAGAAGAAAACGAAGGAAAACAAGTTAAATTTAATTATTCTCAAAATTCAGTCTCTTCATTTTGGTTGTTTTTCGCTCTCTTTCTCTCTTCTACATGATTATAAACCGAAAAAAGAAGGAGAAACATTTCATGATATGCACACTTAAGTAAATTCGTGTAAAATTCTAATAAAAATCTTAGCGAAATGAAACAAAAATAATGCAAAGCAAAAAACTGAAGCCAAATATAATGAATCACAAATAAATCCAGATTAAAAATCATGAATGTATTCGGATTCAAATTTCGCAGCGCTAACAAAATACAAAGACGAAATAAAAACAAAAAGTTTAGATAAAATATATACTAACTAAAGCACCTTTCTTTATCATTTTAATTTAATGCATTATTTAATATATAGTAGTTAAATTCTTTGCATTTCATAACAGGTCAATAGACTTCTATAGAAATGAATAGATAACGAATAATTAATAATAAAATGTGACGGTATAATGAATTTTTATCAATATTTTTTATATTTAAAAAATTCATCATTTTCATACCTCGTTACTTCGTCTCCTCGGCAAAATTTTTAAAAAACTGAAATAAAAAGGAAATAAAACAAGAGAAAGGTTTTAATTTTTTTTTATACTTTACATATGTACTTTCATTTTTACATACTTTTAATTTAATTCATAAATGTTATGTTATATATATGTACGTGTATTTGTTGTGTTGTGAAAACTAACAATAAATTTTATACACGCACATATACAAACCAAACTAAAGATTATCTTAAATTTACACACTAAGATGAACTAAATAAAAATTAATTAATTAAATTAATTACAGAGAAGGGGAAAGGAGAAAGCTTGGAATTAATATAAAAATATAAAAATAATGAAATTAAATTAAAAGAATAAATTCATTTTCATTTATGAATAATTTAAATTAATAGACAAATTTAATTTCATTTTACTTTTTCACGATTTTTTCAGATCTTTACACAAGAATTTAATTGTAATTGATTCAAATTAACTTTTTTTAATACTTTATGTGTAATCTGTTTCCATGACGAATATTTTTTCCTTTATTTTCCTTTATATATTTTTATTCGATTATAAATTTATATTATTATATTTAAATTCTCTCCATTTGGTAAATTTTTGTTTACACTTCTTTCTTATTTTTTTGTTACATTTAATAATTATTCTGCGTACACTTTACAATAAAATTTCTTTATTAAGTTTTTACCACTATTTTAGTCTTAACCTCGTGTTAAACTAAATTATTTGTTTTTTTAATTGAATTATTTTGTATCCCTTATATATATAATTAATTTAAAATTTGTTACATATATATATATATATTGTATTTGCATAATTATTGTATTGTATTGTATTGTATTTCGTATTGAAGTATTTTGTTTACGATAGAGTGAATTCTTTGATTGCTTGTGTTTTTATTTTTTTAAATATTATTTACATAAAAAAATTGTTTTTTTCTTGATCACTTAAATGTACACAATTTTAGACCAGCTTTAAACATATGTATTTCATTAAAAATGATTAATGATAATTATTAAAATATACATAATAGCAATTAAAAAATGTGGTAAAATCAACAAATGATAAATCAACTGGATTCACCGAAAACACGTTCGTTCCGTTTTTCGTTTCCTTTTTTGAAGCGTTGCTTATTTCACAACAAAAAATTATTCTACATCAAACACAATAGAAACAGACGTAAAGAGTCTTCGGTTGTCTTTAAATAAATACCCATTAAATACAAATACATAATATGTACATATCTAGTATATATATACATATATATATTTATATATATATACATATATATTTATATATATATATATACATATATATATATATATAGCTTTGCCATTCGGAGTTTACATGGTCCTCTAACGAATATACAATTAATTTTAATTTATTTATTATTTTAAAATCAATAGAAAGTTAATTTAACTTTTACAAAAACATGTCTTCGATTTAATTTCATTTTAAACTAAAATATATAGTATATCTTCTCTTGTTAATTGTATTATTTTTTATTGATTATTTTAATAATTTTTATAAATATATTTGGGACTTATTTTGTCATTCATTCATTTTATTTAAATAAAGATAGAAGACTAGGAAAAAATGTAGTTTTAACACATCAGAATTAAAAGTTAGTACTAAAAATTATATAGTAAAAAATTACGATAAATAAATACAAAGTAAACAAAAAGCAGAAACGTTGAAAACCAAAAACGAAAGACGATTGAGTTTATTTGCATATTTGAGATTAAATTCTTGAACTTAATTTATCGAAAATTAGATTTATTACATGAATCGAAGTTTCCCAAATGATGCAAGTTCTCAATTATAATAGCAAATATTTTAATAGTAGCTTCATTTTCCATTCATAAAAGCTTAAGTAAATTCACGAGATCCTTCAAATAAGCTTCAAAAGAATCAAGAGTTCTTAAGATATTAAAACGCAAAATCATAAAAGCTTCCATCAACTGAGGAATGGTTTCAAGCCTCAAAGAGGTTTTAAAGAAGCTTTAACAGAGTTCTTAAAAGATATTAAAGAGTCGCTAAACTAAAAAAAACGACTTCTATTAAAGCGAACATTGAACCAAATGGAGTCATTTGGATACTTTAAAGAAGCTTAACTGCACTTCAGAAGAGTCTTAAAAGTATTTTGATCCCAAGAATGATCCCTTTTTTAAGCTTCACGAAACCCCTCAAGTGGCTTAATTGACATCTAGAAATTGATAGCCTTAAATCTAAGAGAGGTTTTAAGATTAAAAGTTTTAGTTGCTTTTAACGAATGGCGTCAAAATACTCGTACGTTCCAGTCTTAAATATATTCATGAAATCTTTTGAAACAACTTTAAAGCATTTTACAATTTTTACGAGAGCATGAAGGTAGAGTTGGGAAAAACACCAACGTCAGCTTCAACTTCGGATCAGCTTCAAAATGTTTTTGTTGCCTTTGTTGCTTACAATAAAATTGTACACTATTATTTTTTTATCTTATCAGGAAGAATTAAAATTGTTTAGCTCAATATTTTTAAATTTCATTTATCAAATAAATACATAATAAAGGTTTCACTTTTATTTATTCCTTTATTTAAAGGTTTCACTTTTACTTATTCATTTATTTATTTTTTATATTAACTTATTTATAAAAAATTTTGGCTTCTTTGCATTGTTTATATTTATTTTATGTATACATTTTTTAGAACTTTTCCTGGTTAATTAATTAATGTAATTTATATGTATTTATATACATATACTATATATAAGTTTTTTTGTATATGTATTTCTTTATAATAATAATATTTCTTTATAATAATAGTATTTCTTTCTACGTAATAATAATAAAAACAGGTTATTTTACAAACAAATAAAAGATTAATAATTCATAATTTTTAAGCATTAATAATTAAATTATGTATAACTTCAAACGATGAAAACAATGTGTATCTATTTTAAAATTCAATTATATTCAATTACTTTACTGCAGCTGATGTTTTTGTTGCTGTTGTCGGTGCTGTTTTAATTGCTTGCAGAAATTTATTTGTTCAAAATTATTTAATACTGTTCGCTTTCGATCTTTTGTTTGTTTATTTTTTTTTTTTAGCTCAAGTTTCAAAAATTGTCTTTCGCATCAAGTACATATTTCAATCATATTTCATGTTTATTTAATGTTATTAAGTTTTTCATTACTATTAAATTTTTCAAAACATTATTATTAAGCAAAGTTAAAGATCCATATCAGACGATAATTTTATGGCTTTGATTATAATTTTAATTGAACTTCAAATAAATTAGGGAGAAACATGAAATCAACTTTATTTAGTTTCAAATTTCAAGTTGCTTGTAATTTGATTCAAAATAATAGGTATGTAAGTCTGAAAATATTAAAGCGATAATAATAATAAACGAGAAAACATCAATCGATGTGAACAAATTCAGAACAGCAAAAAATGCGGAATTTCTTAATTAATGATGAATAAAATTAAATTAATTCCACAATAATCAATTAATATTCAAATAATACAAATTAAAAAATATACTTAACATCTTCATATATTTGAATACAGTATTTTTATAGAATTACAAATTTCAGTTGGATTCAAAGATTTTGTATTCTTCATTTTTATGGAAAATTTTAAACCACTTTTTCTGTCCTTGTATACTTTTTTCTTGCATGTTCATTGCTTTGCACTTTACTTTTTTTATGTACAACTGGCTTCTTTAAAAAACTGTTTTGTAACTTTTTCCGAAGTGAAGGAAAAAAAATAATTTGTTTTTAAATAAATATGTGTTTTTATATAATATATTCCATGGCGATTTATTGTTTTGTTGTTGCTTTTTTTTCTTTTTCTTATTTTATCCCAATAATAAAAATAGTACACGTTAAGAATTTAATTCACTGCTTAAATTATTATGGAGAAAATAAGAAGAAAAAAAAATTATTAATCCATTTCGTTTCTATTTCTAATTAAATTATGTTTTAAGTAATTTGTTATAATTAAAATTAATATTATTACAGAATTGATTAAGTTTTTTGAAGCTCGTTCGTTCAAGTTTTCGACTCGCTTTGGTTGGAACGCGTTGACGTAGCAACAGCAGCCGCAGACGCCGCTGTAGCAGTCACAGTTTGTGTTGTATTTTGTTGTTGGTGTTGTACGGAGTGTTGATGACTACTTTGTTGCTTCTGCTGCTGCTGTTGTTGTTGCTTTAATTTATCGAAAATTTGCAACTTCGACTTGACCGCCCCCTCGCAAACCATCAGACGATGCTGGGTCGGCTTCTTCTCCAAATCGAAACAAAACGCTTCGTAGTCTGAACTGATTGGATGACGTTTGAAGTCTGAATAACGTCGTGTCTCGTAGGAGAGATAATTAGAGCCCAAAGCTGAGGCAGCCACCGCTGCAGCCATCGAGGACGATGTCGTGGTCGCTGCAGTTGATGCCACTCCGGACGTCGAGGAGGAGCATGTTGATGATGGTGCTCCACCGCCACCAGAGCCACGTTGATAACTTGTGTACTCCGGCACTTGACGCTTACGCTCGAAATACTCAACAATTTTCGCGATTTGCGCCGAACGTGTATTCGGGGGGATGGCGGTGAAGGAGCGGTCATCCCAGAGCAGGGAGTCGGATCCCGCCAAGCTGCTGATGTCGTCGGAGCTGTCGGTGTAGATGGAGGAGGTGCGGTTCTTGCAGTACAGCAGCTGATTGGCGAATGGACTGCGCTGCATCAACGAGTTGATCTCCGAATCGAGCGCCAGCCGATTGATGAGGCCCATATCGACCGAGGTAGTGGCCTCCATGTTGTTCAGCAGATGGTGGTGGCATGTGTAGCGCCGATGTTGTTGCCGTCTCGCGTCGGACTCCAGCTCCAAGTCGTCCAGAGATCGCAAAGCCGTGGTCGAGGTGGTCGCGTGAACGCCGATCGGCATGTTGATATTGCCATTGGCAGCTTCATCGTTGAACAAAACCGACGACGAAGTGGAGGACGAGTCGTTCAGCAGTTGCTGTTGCTGACCGCCTGCCGTCGAAGATGCGTAGTAACAACAGCGACAGAGACTGGCCAGTTTATAGCTGTGAGGAAAGAAAGCAGTGTAAGTTAATTAAATTGATGAGAGGGATAGAACGAAGGTACTCAAATTTGTCGCCCTCGAGAAACGAAGTGACCGTTGTTATTAAAAAATTTCGAACTCACTTTAAATCACTCGCGCCGTCGAGGATCAGTTGCGACTTGAGCTGATCGAAGCAGCAGTTGCTGCATCCTACGCCGAGGTTTCCGAGTGTTCCGTTGATGTTCTTGTACGTAATTGCGTCCGATTCCTCGTTGAAACACGAGTAGAAGCCGCTCTCGATCGAGTCTCGCCGCGTCAGTGCCTTTGTTGGCAGCAAGTCCGATGCTTTGAAATCAAAGTCCGAAGACGACGCTGACGGAGCCGTTGTTGTCGCAGCTGGTGGGGGCGGCGTGGGCGGTGACGCAGTTATTGCAGACTGGCTGATTGATGTCTCCATTTTTAGCTTATCCTTGGGCTTCGTCTTCTCTACAGTTTGGTCCTCGCAGCCGTCTTCGGAGGAGTTGGAATCGACAGCACCCACTCCAACTTTAGACGCGCCGCCGCCCGAAGTTGTCGCCGAGGACTCATCGCTTTTTATTCCGCCGCGAAAAAGCGGATGCGTGAACAGAGAATTGGCGCGTATCTTACGTGTAGGCGCGTGAGGCTGACGCTCTGCGGCGGACTCATCGCTACTGGACTCGCCATCGGCGCAATTGCCGCCACCGTCCTCGTGCTCCAAATCGGAATCGTCGCAATCATCATCGTCGGCTGGTTTACACATGTGCGCAGGCAGCGTGGGTGCAGTTAGCTTCAGCTCGATGGCACTAAACTTGCGTGTCAATTGCGGCGACGTTGGCAAGCTCTTGGGCTCGTTTGGCGTCTCCACTGCGCCAGCAGCGGCTTTTGTGCACTTCTGCTGCAACGCCAGCAGCTCCCTGAAGAACGGGGCCGTCATCTCGAAGCACGAGCTGAACAAGTCGCCCACACCGGCAGCGTACGTCCTCGGATTCGCGCCCAGGATTTTCTTGACGCCGCGGAGCTGTGCTAGAGCTGTAAACGGATTCGACTTGACCCCGTTGTGATCGGTTCGGATCGGCTTGTACAGCGGATCTTTGAGACACATGGTCTCGGCGACTTTGCGCAGCTTCAGGCTCGCCGAATGTGGCGATTCCGGCGCCGAAGTGTGATTTGACGAGCGCTGGCGCTGCATTTGGTGGCAACGGGCCTTGTCGCTGGGCGTTGTGTGCAACGGAAAGTGGATGATATTTTCGCTCAGCGAACGACGATGTTGCAGGATTTCAGCTTCGAGTTTCTTCGTCGCACGTCGTACGCGAGTTTGAAGGACGCGCTCCTCGAACTCGTTGTAGCCAACGTTAGCGTGGTTGGGCGTCGTGTTGCCGGAATTCGGGTACCGGAGGCCACCTTCGCTCACCTCACGTCGTTGCCGAGGCGTCAGAGTGCCAGCGGATGCAGTTTTGATTGTGCTACTGGAGCTGCCAGAGTGCGTTGCATCCACAGAGTAGCGCTTCATAGAGCCGCAACAGTTGGCCAGCGTGCTGTTCTGATAACAGTGGCGCTGACAGGTGGCCTGGTGGGCGGCAACCAGTACCTTGTGGCGGTGGCTCAGGCTGGTCACTTGTTGATTTTCCGAATCGCTGCCAATCGGCGAGCAACTCATTTCCAGTGAGCTGAGTGGACTTGTGCTGGCGCTTGTTATACCAACGCCTCCATCGTGTTCGTATTTCTCCGTAAGCTGCAACAGCTTTTTTACAACATCGTGGAAAGTGGGCCGGTTTTTTGCGTCATACTAAAAAATAGGTTGGAGCAAGTGATTTCTTAAGAAAAAAGGAGGTTTACTTACGACACAACAATAGAAAGCCATCCTTAAAAACACAGGAGGCGTGTCCAACGGGCAGAGTTCAACGAATGCCAAATAATCCAAACCAAAGGAATCAGTGCGCGGCATCACATCCGGATCGGCCTCGATGCGGGCGATGATCTCGCACAGAATGATGCCGAAAGAGAAGACATCGCTGGTTTGATCGTACCACTGCCCCTTCAGGCACTCCGGACTCACCCAGTACGGCGAGCCGACGGTGTCAAGGCGAGTTTTGCCGCTGCAAAGGAAGGATTGGTTTAGGAAAGATTGCAAATCTTGAAGCCGCTTTCGATACTCACTGTTTGTCAGGAATCTTAGCAGCTAAACCAAAGTCACCGACTACAGCATCGAAGAGACCACCAGGAAGATTACGAATCAAAACATTCTGAAAAAGTGTTCGTTAGTGATTCGATGATCGTTTCTTTAGATTGGTTTCGGAACCATTTGTGTCATTTGCAAAAGGAAGAAGCTTCGTCTTCGTTTGCTTTAACTGTCTGACTCACCTTGCTGGTTAGATCTCTGTGGAAAATCCCCGCATCATGCACGTATGACATGCCTCGAGCGATTCCAAGCGACAGTCTTATTTTCAGTGCAGGACTCAGAGTCACTTCTTCGTTGGCCAAAAGCTGCTCCAATGAGCCGCCGTTAATGTACTCGGTCAGAGCATGCAGCTGACCCTCTTGAACACAGACACCCATAAAGCTGAAGAAGGAAGAAGAACATTTTTTATATTCGTTTATTTTATTAGATTATTAGATTATTATTATTAGATTAGATTTTATTAGATGAATTGAAATGATTACAATTTTAAACACACTTTAAATATTTTAGGCAACAATGATTTCAATACAATTCATTAATTTACGGTTCTACACTTCTTTCATTCATGATTCGTTTCATCAAAACGTTCATTCATCGATGATTCATCGAAACATTGATTCATTCATGATTTAATCAACGGTCTCTAATAACAGATGATCTTCGTATTCAATTTCAATTCAACAAAAAGTACAGTAGGTTGCGCTTTATTTTGTCTAACAACAAATTAGGAGATAATCATATTGCAACAACAGTGACAACAACAACTGCGACAATAGCAACGGTGACAACAGCAAGCAAGCATTTGAAATTATACGGAGTTCACTGACGTCATTCATAAGAAGCTTATTATACCTGATGATATTTTTGTTGTTGTTTTTGTTCCTATTGTTGTTGATATACTAAAATGTAAACAGATAGGCTTCTCATTCTTCTTCTATGTTTTCAAGAAGCGTCGTAAGGGAAATAAACAATAAAAACAGGAAGAATAAAAGCAACAAATATGAGAACAACAACAACGGGCAACAACCAGCATAAAGGCAACAAAAACAACAACAACAACAACAACCTTCCCAGTGTCACCAAAGTCTTCAAGCTTCGTCGGTTTGCTTCTATTTACACGGATCTCTCATTATAAACGTTTATAAAAACCCGATTTTCAAGCAGGTTGAAGTTCATTTTTTTTTAACAGGTAAAAATTTCACTGAAGAATAGTACAACAGGAGAACTCAGAAAAGATGTTCATATATGTACTTAAAAGTTATGTCTACTAAATAATATTTCCGCTTCCCGGAAATTTATTTTTCCTCCATTTTTTTTTTAATCTCTAAATACTTCCATGTCTAAGCTGATGTTCAGCACTTTAGTTAGGCGCCTAAGCTTATTCTTGAGAGTTCAAGTTGAGGTTCTTGAAGAGTTCATAAAGACGGCAACAACAGAGATCCTACAACATCAAACACGAGATCCTAGAAGCAACCTTCCAGCAACTTCTGCATCCTGCAGCCACTTAAAACGCTGAAGTTCGCCAGCAGGTGGCAAGCATGAAATTTTAAGGACTTCACTGCATATCCTGAAGGAGGCACTTTTACATATAGTAACGAGATGAAGAAGTTTTTAAAGTTTTAAAAATTACTGTAAATTTTCATTTTTTATATAAAATTGAAAAACTTACTTTAAAACCTACAATAAATAAAAGATACATGCAAACATTAAGAGAGATATTCAAGATGTACCAGATGGTTGTTTCTTTCATCTCTTTTGCAACGTTTCTTATCGGAAAATATGGCAAACATTAAACATCAAACATCTTCTTCTCCTCTGCCTTCACCACATCTTTTTTCGTATCGGTTCAATCAATCCTTCAATCGGTTTCCTCCTCCTCCTTTGATCACTCTTCTTTTTGACTAACTCCAGCTGGGAAGCTTTCACTTTTTCGGTTTTTGATTTTTTGTTTTTTTGTTATTGCCGCATCGATTTAATTTCATTTCAATTTCGTTTTACAGAACCCAAAAACAAAACATATGACTTCCTTCAAGCGCTGCGGCATGCGTCGACCAGACTACAGCAGACATCGAAATTCAAAGACCGTTGAACTCCTTCAGCGCCAGAAAGCATGCACCAGTATTGCAGCACACAGTTCTATTCAATTCTCTCGTTTCTCTTCTATTTTCATACCTCTCTCTCTCTCTCTCGTTGCTCTTCTATTTTGATACCTCTCTGTCTCTCTCTCTCTCTTTCTCTTTTCACCTCTTTTGGATGAAGTAGTAAATATTAAACTAAAAAGTGACCTGAATTAATGAAATGTTCTTGCAGGACAAAAACACATGTTTCTAGTGATACAAGTTTAGTGGTAAATCGGTAAAAGAAGAAGTTTTAAAAAATGTTAAATGTTTGTTAAAATTTCAATAAAACGTTGGACTGTTCTTTAAATTTAATTCGTTTTAAAAATGTCTCAAGCCAGGCGTTGATAGAATATGGTATAAATAAGCATTTATCGAAGATATGCAAAGTATTTTTTCAAAGTGTTATCTTCTCGAATCAATCCAAAACCGTAAGTTATCATTCCTTATCCTACGTAACGTTTTGTGTAATGATCCCAACTTAAATTTCCCTAACTTTAACCTAATTAACCTCGAATTAGCGACTCACCACACCGCATTCTGGCACGCGATGTGACCTCTGACAGGCAAAGGCCTCTCTCCCTTTCTACCCCCCACCATCCTCTTCGATGTAACGGTTTATCAGAGCGAAATGTAATCAATGCATACGAGGAGAGTACAACAACCAACAAGTTGTTAGACGCTGTTTAACCGAATGGTTGGCGTCTAATAAATGAATGAAGCCAACCGATGACATTGCGGTGGTTATGGTGATTGTGGTGGTAAGTAACGACACCCCTTTTAATAAGAACCCGTCAAATAAGTCAGGCGGAACGTCGTTAGTTAGAGGAGCGTGACATATCGCGTGTAAAGGAACTGAAACACACACACACACACAGTTGGTGTGAACAGTCACGTCACGCCACGTCACTACAATCAAACCTAAACGTAAAATACATAAACCAAACTTGCATGTAAATCAAACCTCAACTTTTTCCACGATAACCAACAAGTCTATTAAGAAGAAGAAAAGAGGAGTAGAGGGTGGTGGGTGTTTCTCACAGTTGATTGCTGTATGCATATCAAAATTAATTAGAAAACTTGTGAGTACCGCTTTCAAAAGGGGTTGAATATGAATGCACCTGTTTCTGCGTGGGGTGGGTGGGCGTACTCAGATTTTAATTCAATTAAATGATTGATATGATCAAAATAACTCAAGCACAAAATTGACGTTAAATAAGTATAATGTAATAATAATAAAAAGGTTACATTACTTAAGCAGCTGGTTATAATTTAAAAAGCTTTGTCATTCCGTCAACAACAAGAGCAGTTGAGTATTTTAGAAAGAATATTTAAGAGCTTCACTAAAAATTCCACATAAATCCTTCCGTTTTTTTCTACTCGAAAATAAGGCTGTAATAATTCCTTCACATTCATCTGTCACAATTTTTGTCACCCGTACTGTTTTAATCCACCTCAAGTTACCTTAAAATACTCAAGCAGACAGGCCGGCAACCAGATATACAAACAGGCGCTACAGACCCGCGTTTTCCCCTTTTCATCTTTGTTGGTTGTTCTTAAAAGAGGCTGTCTTAGGTACGAGTAAGTATTAAGTTAGCACCCTGCGAATGACAGCACATAAAATATTAAAAATTAATATGTTTCTTTACTCTACACACTCGGTGATAGACACACCGACGCTCAAGCAGATATACAATACAACCAGACAAACAGACAGACAGAGAAACATTTCTGTGATATGATCTCACACTGAGTTGTCTCACACCTCACAGCCACTTATTGTGCCGTTAGTCATGCGGGCGCAAAAAAGTATCGCTTTTACCTATGAAGCGAGGTGGAAATACTTTTGCATTCTTTCTGATATGACGCGGCATGAGACATGCCTGAGACGGACAGATTTGCGGGCAAACAAGCTGAGTTAATGTACACTCGATTTACTTTTGACACCCTCGCATAAATCGCTCATGAAGCCTGACCGGAGTTAAGCTAGCTTAACGTTGCATGGCGATCTTTCGGGCCGAGATGGCAAAAAAAAAAAATAAAATACAAAACTAAAAATATTCTGCAGAAATTTTCTTTGGAACCTTAGATCATTTTCAATTTACTTTACACCAACCTGATATTTTCTAAATCGCAGTACAAATGAAGGAGTTATTTTGCATATCTAGTGCTGAACTTATGATAGAAGAACTATGAAACGTTGTTCACAGATTTTAACATCTATGGTAAGTTTATAATCGAGTTTAAAATAGAAAAATCTTTACCTATTTATCGAAATTTAGGTCTTTCTTTTTGGGATTGCTTTAAACTTGCATTAAACTATTACGAATTATATTCCATCCAAGGACGACTGAAATCATTTATGTAACGATAAATCATGTTTGGAAAGAAATAAAACCGCTACTAAAGGAACCATAACAAGGAATACTTTAAGATAGATTTACTATTGATTTCACAGCGGTTTGTCTGTCTTCCTCTATCCCTCCCACTCGTTTCCTCACTCTCTCTGACTGTCGAGTTACCTGTCAGTCTGCCAACGTTTCATGTTAATAGAAACGCTGCCGATCCTATTTATTCTAAGCAACCGCAACGAATCTATTATGTAATGAATACCAGAGTTAAGAGCCAGCCGATGAACCTAGAGCAGAAACAACAACAACAAAAACAACGCATTCTTTGATCAACTCACGTCCATATGAAAGAATCATGATGATTCCATCAACATCACCACCATCAACATCAACGTCTTCATCAACATCTACATAATAGCCAACATCTGCTTCATAATCATCAAGACCATCATTATCATGAAGGGAAACGCTGCAAACATAATAAATCAAGCAAAGTGACGACAACAACACCTCGATTCAATCCAGAAAAGATAGAAAAAGGATTATAAAAAACATAGACAGACAAAAGGAGCGTCATCTGAAAGATCCACACAAAAGCGCAGTACTGAAAGAGAGGGGGAGAGAGAGAACGAGAAAGATGGGAAGAGAGGGATTCAAAGAGTATGTAAGACTAGAAATATTGCTGAACTGCTCCACATGAGAATGCAAAAAACATTAAAAAAGTCTCCATGTACGTACACAAAAAACACACACCCACGCACCCATACACACACATAAGATTAGCTTCCTATACACAACACAGTGTTGCATTAAATCGCTTTTAACATCAATTTAACTTCGTCGCAAAACTTGGTCTGATCGTTCATATCATTTCTTCTACTTCTTGTATGATTCATATTGTTTCTTCGGTTTTCTGTCATGTCTAATATGGTGGTGTCTAAGTGTGCGTGTGTGTGTCAGCCACTCAACTCATCCCAACTTCATGTTAATCCATTCGCACACGCAACCTAATTTCAACGCGTATCGAGTCCATTAAACGATTACAATTCCATTCAGCTTAATTAAAAGGTTGTGTTTTTGTACTTCCTTCTTTTGTTGCATTGGCAGCTTCTCCTCTTCCCCCTCCATCTCGCCCTCTCCTCCAGGAATCCCTGTCAAACCATCATCTTTCCAGTCATTTGTGAAGTTTTTAATTCCCTCAGCTTACAACACGGTTTGTTTCGTAAAAGTGCGAGTGAGTTTTAAATCGTTGAAAATCCTTTGGGATGGTTATTATTTTGTTTTGTTTTTTCTCTCACAAAGTGTCTGTTTGTTTTTCAGGGTCGTGATTTTTCGTTGTTGTTATTTTTTCCCTAGAGATTTACAAAAGTGTCAGCGTGCTTTTATACTAAAAAAATATAAAAAACAAACAAAGGTCGAAATCGAAACTCGAGGAGGAGCCGATTATGTCAGAAGAGATTATAAATTGTTGAGGTTGAGGTTCAGGTTAATTTGAATTAAGATGCTGAGGATGATTAACGACAGAGATTAAAACAAGGTCAACAATTTATTCAGTATAATAAAAGGCTCGTCATTTTATGAGGTATAAACTTTTATGAATAACAAGGATTAGAAAACAAAAATAAGATAAAATAAGATACAAAAATAAAAAGGCAAATTTCAATAAGAATAATAATAAAATATCTGAATAATGAGGTTGAGGTCAATTTTTCGAGTGCTGAAGAAAAAAAGTCTAATTTTCGAAATATTTTTTTTACATTTGAAGCTTTAAGTGTCTTAAGCGAAGCTCTTCACGAAATATGGGCCGACAAGCAAACTTTTGCCAATTTTTCGGATCTTCTTTCTTTACAGCGGCTTCATAGCTCTACATCAACTTTTCAACTTATTCAAATGTTCCTACGGAATTTCCTGTTCCTTTTTTCAACACCCACATATTTAGAAGAAATCGTGGACTGTACCATTTCGCAGTCCATTTCAGTCGCTACTAAACTGCGGTCAATGTAACTTTTATTGAGGAAATGATATTTGTGCGCATTCAATTTATTTTTACTCAGCACAAAATAGAACAAACATGACAAAGAAGAACAAGCTATGACATGGAGTAGTAGAGAAACAGGGACGAAGAAGGCGAGGAGGAGGGAGTAAAACTCTGTATTCATTAGCAAAGGTACACAGTTTGCTTCATGATGGCTACAAAGTTTGTTCTCATTTGCATGAGCGTCGAGCGGATTTTTCATTGTTGTTGGTTACAACATTGAAGTTAAAAGCATCTCTGATGGAGTAAAAAAGAGCCCTCTATACTAACAACTGACTTCGACAACTGCATCAGCAACAACAATAGCAACAGCAATAACCATAATAGTTACAATGAGAAAACCTAACAACAACAACGCAACGCATCAGCATCCAAACTAACAACAACATGATATATCGTACAATAGTTTCGTGCAAAAACGTGCAAACGTGCCAATTTATGAGTTTCATTAAAACAAGACCAGCACTAAAAATCTTTTACGAAGAATTGTAAGAAAATGGAATAAAATTTTAAGTACAGAGAAACGACAAAGAACAGGATAAAATAAAAGTAAATTACTAAAATCTAAGAAAAGCAAAGAAAATTAAAAATATTATATAGAAATATACAAAAGAAAAAAAAAACACATCTTGGGGACACTTTTCCTTGCTATACCTGCAGAAACCAATCACACAATACAATCATCATTATTGAAAATACCAAGAATTCCAAGAAGAAATTACCAAGAAGAAAACCGTAGAAGTAAGTAAAAGTAATGGTTTTTAATATAGAAAAAGGAATGCTTACTCTGATAGAAAATGACCTGTGTCAGACATATCATCAAGATACGTGCATCACTCACGCTGATTGGTTGGCACATGTCACGAATCCACCAATCAACCTGAGTGATGCACATATCGTAATGGTACGTCTAACTGGCCTGCGTATTTCACTCTATGAACGACATTAACAACTTTAAAAACTTTTAAAAAATATAACAAGCCATCAATAAAATTAATTTCAAAAAAGGTATTCATGGACTCTTTTCACTCGAGAGCAGTAAACAATCTTATTGTTCGTGATGAAGTTTTTAATAAGTATGCAAATCCTACAAATTGTGGTCCATCAACAGTTGTTTTTGCTGTTCCGTTTCTATAGGAAAGAAAGACAAATTTATTCTTCTATAGGAAGCAAAATCTTTTATACCAAAATTTAAATTTGTATAATTTTACAGATTTTTAATGTTTTTAATATATGTAAATACAATTTTGCAGAAATGATGTTTGCCAAAAATCTTTTTAGCTGGCAAGCACTAAATATGTGTTGAAATTTTCTGTTCAAAATTTGCTGTTAAAATTATACTGAGCAATAAATACCTCAAAGCACACCGCGTATGACCGGGTCTTGAGCTCGTATGATTTCTTCATGGCGCAAGAATGTCTTTCAATGTTTTAATCGTCTTGTTATTGCATTGTTTATGATTCGAAACAATTACGAAATCTTTATATATTTCCTCAGATTGTAATGATGTATGCAATGCCAATATGTACTTCCGTAATATTTGTTTAGATTTTTTTCCTTTCAAAAAAAATTCCTTTCCTGAATTGAGCTCTAATTTTATGACATTTCTGTGAGGATATTATTAATTGATGGCATTGATTACGATTGGCTTAAAAGTTACACTTTTAGAGAATCTGAGATTACGTTAGTAGATAGATTACGTTATTACATCAGATCATTTTCATACAAGAACAATTTTAAAAAATATTGGACAGATCTACATTAAATTGTACATAGGAATGTAAAAACTTTTAAAAGTTTAAAACTATGTCCGATTATTGTAAAAATATCAACATTATAGCTTCGGACAGTTATTGTAATCAATGATAATGATCATCGCCATCGAAATGAGTAGATTGAGCTTTACTGTCTCTCTCTCTATACAACTCCATCTTCCACATCCATAGATAACAATCTTGTTTTATTAAACAAGTTTTATTAAAACATGACAGCATATTTATGATTTTCTCATATCTCATTTAAGTAACCCAAATCGAGTGGGCCAATTAAATTGGCATCTGACTTTCAATCATATTGTTGCATTCTTTGTTCATTCATGTGTCGGGTAATTATCAAGTTTTAATGGGCACAACAAGACAAGTGTGATGCTTTAATGGCCACACATTCACTAATGTTATGCGATGTGACAAAACCAAAAGCTATGTCATTTATAACATCAACAACAACAACAAACAGCGAATAGGTTTACGTGTGTCTTTAAGCAAGCAAGCAAAAGATCTGTTATATTCTTCAAGAGTCCCAAGTTTCATCATTCTTGAGTTCTTTTTTTCACTTGAATTCTTTGTGACAGAAGTTTATACACCACCGACCCAATTCGTAATATTTTTTTGCCCTCAAGCAACTTACACTTGTTGCTGTTTGATTTGATCTTCAAGTTGGCCCCATGCTTCTATGTTTATGTATAAAATATAAATTTTTTTAAAAAAGTGATCTTTCTAGTTGCTGCTTCTTATGTCCCGGAGATGTGTTGTTATATTTTAAGGAGACCAGTGTGTATAAAACTAGTTTTTATTTGTTTTTTTCGAATGCAACATAAACACATTCATTTACCATTTGGTCAGCTTTTTTTTGCACGACGAAGAGAGAGAGAGAAGAAAGGAGAGGAAACAAGAAAGGTAAAAAGTGTATACTTATCAAAGTTTTCACACATAGACAAAGTGACAAATACTAGATACTAGAATAGACTAGATTCGAGATGTTTTCTGATACTGATATTATTTTACTGGCAGATGATCTTTGATAAAAATAGGTCGTCATCTGTCCATAAAATATCCATTACTTTAAGGTCGCGCAAAATAAATTACATATTTTAATTAAACATAAGCTTATAATCATCCGAAGAGTATTTATTAAATGGCACATATCAATCTATTGAAAGCTATAACAACGGCAACTTCTTTTAATTTCCATACTAACTTAATAATTAAAGAAATACAATGACTTAAATGTTTTCTTACAAGTCACGCCAACTCAACACCTCAACAGACTCAGATACACCCGAAGCAATGAGTAATTTATTACTCCAATGATTATTTTTGCAGTATAATTTTTTAGCGTGTGCCATGTCTGATGTTCTGTCCGCACAAATGTTTATCTCTCTGTCCGTTCAATTAATAGCCATACACTTGGTGAATAGTGTATAATTTTACTTTAGACATGCCTTTTTTTTTGCAGACAGGTTCTTCAAACGGAAATCGAATCTTGTAGAAAATATCTCGCAATTAAAAAAGCAACTCGTGCTAATTTAGGAGACCAAACTCTTGAATATAACATGTTCATTTTTTCAGTCACACTTCAAACCAAGAAAGTAGGTAATTATACGTTGATCAAAAACTACCTACGGATGGTGGTCTTGGGACAGCTGCCTTAATTAGGCCGAATACACTGAGTTGAATAACCTGATGGTTAAGAAATTGTTTGGGTGTCCAGTTGTGGTTGCGTAATTAATTTGAAGACCGTGACTATGCTGAGTGACTATCGATGAATTCAATTTGGTTGCGTTGGATGGAGGAACACCTTTTGATGTTTTTCATCAAACAAAAAGTATTTTTATTTATGGACAAATTTGCTATCAAACCGCATAAAGTAGCAATTCATAAAGAGCTCATTAAAACAAAAAAAGTAAAATGAAAATAAATAATAATAAAGTAATTATTATTCACCAAATTCCATATCGAATCTTTTCATTCCATTCTTTGCCATTTCTTTGTTATTTCACTTATAATTCATAGTACGTTTTTCTTAGTTTTTTCCAAAATTTCTAAGTTCATTTTATTGATAAACTAAAATATCAATTTTATTATTTTACAAGGTTACTAAGTTAATTTAATTCATTATCAATCATTATTTTTCTGGATTATTATTTATCTGGATTATTTTTTATTAAATAAATAAATAAGACAAACATCCAGAAACAAATAAATAAAAATTAATCGATCTACAGCTCTACAAATACAATAAAAACTTTTCTTTGATGTCGGCTGTCAATGGAGATAACTGTGAAATAAAACTTCCCACGGTTACTAAAATTTCATGCTTATCTGCAGCTCAACAATATAGTAACTCAACAATCAACTCAATCACTAAAGCAGCAGCAAGAGCAACATCAATAACAACACCATTTTTGATTTTTTTTTAAGTCTCTACCATCAGTAACAACATGTTGAAGTTTTTGCTCTTATTTCTTCAAACAAAGTGTGGCTAAAAAGGTCAACCGGACCAAAACTGAAGGCTCCTCATAATCAGTGATGTTCACTTCATCATCATCGCTGATGAACGTAAACAAAACAATATCAACTCTTTATTGCTAATGATCACTGAATGAGTAACATGATCGCTAGTAATCGCAAAAAATTTCGATCGCAGAATCAAAAAAAAGAACCGAGATAAAAGTTACAACGTGCAATTTAATTTGTAGCTGTTAATTTTGATTCAGTCACGATGGTGCGGTTGCTGTTGCTCAGCATCTACTTTAATTATTTATTCTATCAAGCTTTTATATTTACACTGTTCCATTCTATTAAGCTTTTATTTTTATACCGTTGTTGTTTCTATTATCGCTTTCCCTGTTAGTTCTTCGACACACGTAATAATTTTCTTGTTCGTTTGCTTAATCATCTCAAAGTTTTCTTATATACTCGTATATTTATTTATTTGGTACAAAAAATTGCTGTTGCTGACAACATAACAACAACGACATCAACGGCGGCGTTGTTTTGCCGCCGCCTGTCAACTGGTAATAAATCAACAAACAACTGTCATTATTATTCTAACAAAAATTAATAATATAATGAAGAAAAAATTAAGAATTAAAAGAATCAAGAGAAAAAGAATTAAACGATTAAAATTAAAACTAATAAAAGAAAATCTGCAAATAAAATTGTTGTTTTCTATATCTTGGCAAAATATTGCCAACAATTGTTGCCAATATTTACATCTCTTGAATGAATTATTGTTAATAAAACCCATTAATGAGAAATATTGTCTACCACGTATAGTATATAGGAGATAATAATCCAAAACAGTTAAGGATAAACTTTGAACGAAAGATAAGTCGAAAAAATTATGCCTTAAGTATTTAACATTGAAATATAATTGAACTGTGAAATTAGCACCACAAGCTTTTTATATTCATTATAGTGAGCCAACAAGTGTTTTCACCTTAATTCGGCAAACAAAAAACCGCACACTTAATCACAGATAACCGTGGACTCATTAAAAATCCTCAGCCACTCCCACCATGCACACACTCTCTACACTATATGAGATAAAGAGTATATGAAGTATACTCTTTGGATCGTTTGGATTGGCAACATCTCATTCATCATGCTGAAAAGTGAACAAACGCAATCAACATGTTGCGATGTGAAAGATGCACATAATTCAAAGCAACAGAAAATTTATTGCAATAATTTATGTTTCACAAGATAATCATCACAATAGCAAAAGCGGCGTACATAAATCAAATGGAATACATGATGAAAAAAGATAAAAATTAAAATGAAGATGAAGATGAAGAACCATGAATAACAACAACGAAAATGAACGAACAACCAAATCCAACAACAAAACGAATGCATCCGTTCCATCCATCCATCGTTCATTCATTTCTCTTTTTTTTTATATGTTCCAAAAGTACCTTTTTTAAAAAATAATGTAGTAGAATTTATGACTGCAAAACATGCGGAAAAAACCATTACAATAAGAATAATACGATAGTTCTAGGCGGTTCATAGGCGTTGAGCGGTGACTGAGTGGCAAGAACGATGGCAAACTTTTTTAACGTTGCTCCAAGACGCTGATGACGATGATGTTTGATAGTTCTGCCGCTGGTGCTGCTGCTGTCGTCTCCATCACTGAAGGCAATTGAAGACTTGACCTAATTTCAGGAATTTACTATGCGCCGCGTAGTAGATTTAATTTCTGCAACATACAACCGCAGAATGTATGAGTTATATGAATGAATGAATAACCAACTAAGAGCACAGGAGGAGGGAGAAGAGCGAGTCCGAGAGTGTAGCGTTGGAATGGTTGGGATGAGAATGGAAGAGATTTATTTGTGCAGATTGTTACTCGGCACAACATAAATTCACTGACACAAAAAGTTGATAATAATTTTTTAATTGGCAACATTTAAATATATTAAGAATAAATTTAGTTTTTGCAGTTCTCCTAACACCTTTTTTAATATTCCTTTATTCCTTTTTTGCTACTCTTTTTATTACTTTATTCCTTTTGTTTCCTCGTTTTTCATACTTTTCCGGTTGGTTTCTTTTGGTTTTAGGCTTGCATTCTATCCGTTGCTATTCGAATAACATTTTATGCATTCATTGCAGGCAAAAATGAACGAAATTTAATTCGTTTACTAGTCCCATCTCGTACCATCCAATTACCCCTGCCCCCCACTTCACCCTCTTCCTCCTTCAATAATGTGTTCTTGTCCAGCTGTTTTTGTCCTTCCAACAACGTATCGATCGGTCGTGTTGGTCAATTTATCACCCAACAATCGTGTACTCAGAAGTGTCACAAATTTTGTTGCTTTTTAGTGGTACGATGGCCAGAACGTGGGTGGTCCCCTTTTAACATATTTTTGCTTTTTAAGTGAGTGGTCAAAGTGGCTTTGTTTGCACTTGGCAGATGGGTGGCAAGCAATCCACCTAATAAACCGCTCACGCCCTTAATCCCAAATGCTAGCCACCGATGCACACTACCACAAAACAGCCCTCTGCTTCCTCCCATTCACCACATGCAACGAAATTACTTGAATATGATGCATTATAGTCTTGTTGGTATCGTTTGTTTGCGTTTTGTTTGAGTTGAAGGTCGGTTAAATGCGTCAGCCTCGGTATGTGATTTAAATAATTTCATAAAATTTGTACCCCTTTTTTGTACCCTCCCTGCTGTTTTGCTTTTTGGTGCGAAAGTTGCGCTGGAAGGAGACTGCAAATCATTTAAAAGTGTCACTAATCATTTTAACAGATTTTTATGGAATACAGTGAGAATTATCTACAAACTATATGGTGATGGAGCGAAATGATCTTATCGAATTTCAATGGATTGTGAAATAATTTACTACCGCCACACTGAGGGGATTAATAGAATCGTTTTGGGATTCGTACTCAAGCGAATAAAAAAAGTGATGTAATTCTGGAAAAACTTCAGTTCCAAACTTTTCGGCTCACTTCGTTTTCCTCCACTTGATTTTAATCCAACCTCAAGCTCTTCCGTACAATTTTTATTGTACACAAAACCACAAGAACAACAACAAATGGATTCGGTCCAAAATTATTTGACGTTCAAATATTGCAAAAACAAAAAAATGGGTTCTCCGTATTGCACACGGCTCACGGCGCCGAGTTGTGTTGCTGCAATTAATTATCACCTGCAAAACGTTGCAGACACCATCAGCGATTGAGTCCGAATGAGAATATGAGAAAAAATGTGAGGCGAATCTTAACGCTCAATTCACCCACCCACACCTTCGTATATACACATTTATAAACACACACAAACACATACATACATAAACATATTCTTTTTAGTGCTAATGGACTGAAATTTAGATTTTTGCACGAACGTCTTTAAAGACAAGAGCAGCAACAACAACAGCAACAAGAGTCTCAGCAACGTGACATGAGATCAAAATGTTTCATTAAATAAAATGCAATTTTTATTATTACACAATACGTATTTCAGTATTTCTTTTCTTGTTGTTGTTGTTGTTCCTTTGGTTTTCTATGTTAGTGTTGGTGGTCGTTTCTGTTTCGGTCTCGGTTTGTCAACCTGAGACACACGTCGTTGTTGTTGTTATTATGCAACATAACAATACTGTCAAAATCAGTTTTACTTTTCATATTAAATAATTTTATTATTAAATAATTTATTATTATTAAATTTATTTTTTATTACAGTTAAAAGAGGAAGCTTTGTGGAATCTGGAAAGAAATTACTTCAAATTGCATACTGATTTCAATCTGATTTATTTTCATTATCGACTTTAATGTTAATTCTTCTTTCTTTGCAAGTTACAAATTTATTCACAATTCTAATAAATTTTCTGTATCCTAATCGACCGACTGTAATTCTTTTTCGCGTTTTTCTTTTTGAGTTTATGAAATTTTGTAGTTTTTTCTATTTTTATTTCTAATTTTTTCTATTTTTCTATATTTATTTCAAACGATTTAAATTGAATGAATACACTCGATGAGTCATTCAGTCACCATCAGTCACTCGTCAGTGTTTGTGACAGTTTGGGGTTATTCAATTATTTTTATATGCATGTAGCTTCAGTGTTATTCACACAAAGAAATTTAAAATAGTAAAAAATTAGAATTTTGCACGGAAAATTTGAAAGAATTGCAAAATAAATACTAACTACCTTTTTTTTATATTTTTTGTACTTATACATATATTCCTTTACTTATTTATTTTATTTGCTATATATTTTATATACAATTATTTTAATAATTTATATAAAATTTTATTATAAACAATATAAATAAAAGACAAGAAAATTGGCAGCAATGAGCGCCAACATGACTGCGATCAAGCAACTGAAAGAGAGAGAAAGACCACGAAGTAATCAGAAAACAACAACATATAAATTGATAGACAAAATAAACAAAAAAACCAAAGATATTCCTCAAGAACTAAAATAAAAGCGACACGAAAACAAGAAGAAGATAAAAACGACTTCTAATAAGCGAAAACTTTTGTTTGGCAGCCATAAATAAAAAGAAAATAGGCGTGGCTTCAAAGGAAAATATAAAATAAAGTAAATATACGAATATATTATAATATAGTCAAGTGCTTAAAACACGCCTCAACTAAAATAAGCCAACAATAGCAACAGATAATAAAAATAAATGAACATAACAAATGACAGAAAGAGAGACAAATAAAAAAAGATAAATAAAAAACAGAGAAATAAAAGAAGATAGAAAATAAAAAATAAACATAAAAAGAGAAACACTTAAAAATTAATAAAAGATATTATACAAAATTTAAAATTCAACTTACTTTAAAAACGTAAACAAAAAATAAGTTTTTATAAAACTATTTTATGGGTTAATGGATGGATGTTTGAAGGAAGGGTCGCTGAAAGCTTAAATGAAATAATGCAATTAACTAAAGATACTTTATTGAAGACGTAAACAAACAGGTTGCAATCATACAAAAATTATTGTTACGTAACAAATTAACGAACGAAATGATGACTATCTGGTCAAATTATTTTTTGGGGTTACGATTAAATAATGGGTAACTTAATTCGAATTATGAGTATTTTTTTAAAGATCCGTAAAAAATAACTTGATTAAAAAATGTTTCTTTCTATTATGCAGAAGCTCAACTCATGGCGGTGTAGAGGGAGCGGTGGTTCGAAAGCCTCAGCTTATTCTTAATGAATGAAACTTACTCATTCTCATTTGAAACTTACTCAACTCATTGTGGCATTGACCTTAAATCGTAATGCAATCATCTTCTGACTCCTTCTGTCTCTTTCTTTCTATCTCCCTCTTTTAAGTAACACTCTTGGTATATTTTTTTGGGGTACTGTTTTATTGACTTTAAAGAGTTTTTCTTGTTCTTTTGACTTGTACTCATCCATCCATTAAATCAAATATTTGTATATTTTTTGTATAACTTCATTTCATGACTAACTTTATTCTTTATTGTAATGTTGTTCATTTGTATGATAATACTAATAATCATCATGTCATAATTCCATTATCAATTGTGAAATACTTTTATATAAATATATTCCTTTTTTTATAAAGTTTTCAAAGTGAGTGACATTTTCGTACAAAGAAGTGTGAGTACAGTGATGAATTGATGCATGAGTACTGTGATAAATTCAAAACAGAAAAGAAGATAAGAAAATTGTAAGAAAAGAACAGGCAACAACAAAACCAACGACGACAGCAGCAGGAGTCAGCTACCCCTACCATGTAATGGCTTGTGTAATACTCGTATCTTTCTTTCAGCTCACAATCTTTCCCTCAACTCAACTTAGCTCAGTATGAACTCTACTCTTGTTTACACAATTTATTTATTTGAATTTAGTAATTGAAGTATTGTTCCTTTTTTGATTTTTTGTTCCTATTCTCAGGTAGGATGGTTTTATTTGGTTGAGAATCTTGGCTTGCATGAGAATCCGTTTCTTTTTTGCTTTCTTTTTTTCTTTGCATTCCTACTAAAGCGTCATGGCGCCCACCATCGCCATTCATCGTCCTCCAGCAAAGTTTGTTTGTTAGCCGGTAGGTGCTGATGCTGCTACAGCTGATGACAAACAGCCTCGAAGTGTTGCTAGGTTGGTTGAAAGGAATTCAACATGAGGAATGCTTCATTCTATGTGTGGTTGTCTGGTTGTCTGCCACTCAGTGTGGCTCTTCGTCTGTCTGTCAGTCTGTGTGGCTGTTTCCCTCTCTCACTCTTTGTCTTTCCCACTTTCTCTTTCCGGTAAGTGTTTTAATACCACGCAGTGAGTAGTTTCTGGAATGTGCGTAGAATAATTCTGTGCTAAATTTTCTGCGTTTTTAATGAAAAGAATTAATTGCAATTGGAAAGACGTTCGAGGTAGAATTTATAATAATAACAAAAATGTATCTTCAATAGACCGGCCTCTAGTTTATATACTACAGACATAGTTTATATACTACAACTATAGTGATGAACTGTTGAATGTTTAGTTGATTTTAAGAATCAAGTTTTACAATATATGCAAACCACTATATTTACTATATTATCTATATTACTACTATATTATAATAATAAAATAATAATATAATAATAATATAATAATAATATAATAATAATATAATAATAATTATCTAATAATATAATAATAATTATCTAATAATATAATAATAATTATCTAATAATATAATAATAATTATCTAATAATATAATAATAATTATCTAATAATATAATAATAATTATCTAATAATATAATAATAATTATCTAATAATATAATAATAATTATCTAATAATATAATAATAATTATCTAATAATATAATAATAATAAAAAAATTGTTAACTTTTATATGTTTATTATTTTATTTAATCACGAAAAATGTTACCTTTTATGTGATTATTATAAGCTATTACTATGTATGTTACCAAATTTAATGTATGTTAATTGTTATTCTTAGTTTTAAGTAAATTATTATTATGATTATGTGTTATTTTTATTTTTTGTTATTTAAATCTTTTTTCATCTTTGTATATTATTTTATTTCGTGGTGCACTATAAAAGACTCATATCTTAGTGTGCAATTAAAAATTTAATAAATTGAAATTGAAATTGAACCGAGATCGGTTCATTAACGAATCAGTTATTCAAAAAATATACCAAATGACTGTAACAATTTAAAAGAAAAGAAAAGCAAGGGATTGTAACCCATAAAACAAGAGACCATAAAAAATCCATTTTAAATTTAAGCGCCTGAATTATAATTTTAAACATTTTATAGAGTAACTAATAAAAAAAGCCATAACAATGAAAGGTGTTAAAAACTTTTTAGGCATTCCTTCTGAGCATTAAAAAAAAACAACCAACATCTTTAAAATTTCCCCGTAAAATTAATTTAATTTCCTTAAATTTATGTAAATCCACAAATGAAAAGAAATACGGTGGCGCCTAGCAGGGCGGTGGGGAGGATTCGCAAACGGAAGGGAGGAAAAATAAAAGCAGGAAAAAGGACCGAGGACCGATGAATGAAGAAACGGAGAAACGGGAAGCAGAGCTCCGGAGATTCATTCGTTTATGATAAAAATTATTTTATTTGATGATGCTGTTGTTGTGGTTGTTTTAGTGGTTCCTTTTGTTGTTGGATTCTCAGGCCCCACCACAACAACTAGACACCAGCTGAGGAGGACGCCGACGATGACTGGCTGGGATGTGCATCCAAGCAAACTACTGACGATGGCTGTTTTCTGTCTGTCTGTCCATTCGTCTGTCTGTCTGTCTGTCCATTCGTCTGTCTGTCTGCCTGTTCGCCTGTCTACACTAAAAGAATGTGCGTGAATAGTCGTAAATGCATGTTTCTGCAGCGCGGCTCTTGCACTCTACACGAGCATAATAATAATAAAAACTAAGAATTTTATGTTCATGTTCTGTTGACCCAATTTAGCTTCTATTTTGTATACTATAGGAGTATGCATACTTAAATGTATATGTATTTGTATATATTTGTTTTTCTTTCTATTTTTATATTTCTAAATCATTAAATGAAGGAGTTCTTCATGTTGAGCGCTTTTTAAGTGTTGTTGTCATCGTCATCGTCGTTGTTGTTGTTGGTCTTTTTTTTTCTTAGCCTATATATTTTCTTAGATGTGTCTGAAATAATATCATGTGCATAGTTACATACAATTTAATTGAAAATAAATAATATTTCGTTGAAATTAATTGCTTTAAATATTAAGAGATTAAAAACCTAATGTGAATTATAAGTATGTAAGAAAAAACCCAAGAGATAAAAGCAAATGGAGAAGAAAAGGAATCTCAATCTATTTCGATTCCAATCACTAAAATGTTTAAGAACAGATAAGAGTCATATATAGTCATATAATAAATTTATACATGTATGCACCTGTAATGTTCGTTCATGAGAAAAAAATAATTTGAATTCATACAATATAGTAATATAGTGAGAGAATGATTCAAGAGAAAAACTAGAAGGAAAAACACACACAATTTATGCAAACTATATTCACATAGATGGCGCTTTATATTGTATAATTTTTAGAATAGTTTTTGCATATGAAAGAGTTGCGTGTAGCTCCGCGCAGCACAAGTGAAGTGAGTATGTTTTTTTTTGCCAGCTCAGTCCGCCGTCAATCAGTTATGAATTCCATGTTAACTCATGAATTCAAAGTTGCTGACGCATGCCTTACAATAGCAACGAAAGGGAAACACTTTTAATTGGTCGTCTGTGGCTGGTCGGCCACGTACAGGCCACAGCCAACAGGTATCAATTAAACTGTCACGAGATACTATACACAATCATTGTCAATGAAAGACTGGCGATAGAGAATTAAGGGAACAGAGAAAGAGTATGTCGTACACAGACAGAGAGAGAGAAACAATGACGACAATCTAGTCATGAACTTGACCTTTTTATTGTATAATAATATATACATACAATAGTTTTTAATGACGATTACCGACGACTGACAGTAAGAGATAAAAAAACACAGAGCTTTCAGTACCAACAACAGCAACAATAACGACACAAACTTGAACTTCAATTCTACGGAACTGTAGACATTTTAATTGCTATGACTGGTTACTATTGTTAAAGCCCGAGTAGATACGCAAAAGAGAGACGTTTGACGCATGATAAAGTTAACGAGACTTTAATGTTATCTATAAAACATTACGTACAACAACAATAACAATTACGCAATAAAAACAGATGAGGATGATAAAATTATTTACATATGTATATTTGCAGTCTAAATGACAAAATAACGATTTGCATTTAGAAACCTAATAAAAATCATAAAAAAAATGAGTTTATTAATATGTAATTATTATCTCAGATTGTCTTTAAATCAGGAGAAACTCAGAATTTAAATATATATATCTTTAAATATAAATAGACATATATAAAGGTTTATCATATCTACTAATAATAATAATAATATCTATGAATAGTCTCTAATAATACTATCTATTGTGCTTTAAAAGTTTTAACTTTATTTAGAACAAGAGAAGCTCTGAATACAAAGAATCTGCATATATCTCAATCTGTAGACAGTTGAATATAGAATGAATAGAATATTATTATATTAAATTTATATTAAGTGTTAACTTGTTCTTCGTGTTGCTTTCATTTCCCGCGTCATTTCAACATGCTTCTTTATTTCATGTTTTTCATGCCATTTCAACATGCTTTTCATGTTGGAAACCTTGCTAAACAACACAACGTTATGAGAACACAACTTTTGCTGTAACTCAGTCATGGTCATGTGATTTTCTTTTCTTCTATTTTATTTAATTTTCACGAATCTATTGATTATAATGTCGTCATTTATTTTATATTTTTTAACTATATATTAAAATTTAATTGTATAGAAATACAGAAGATTTTCTATTTATAGAAGGATATCGATGAATAGATTATAGTTAAAAAATGGAAATGTACTCGTATATATGAACTTACTGATATGATATATGAATGTATTGAGATTATCTTTCCTTTAGCAAGAATATTCATGGAAACTCATTCACCATAAAAAATTAATCATCTCGTCCCTGACTTATTTGTTAAAATAGGTTAATCACTCACCTTAAAATATTTGGATGTGATAGTTTATTAAGAAGTTGAACTTCTCGCAACATATTCGGTCGATTCGCACGCAACTGATTCATTTTCAGCACCATAACTTGTCCTGTTGTGCGATGTGTAACCTGGATATAAACGGGGTGGGATGGGAAAAAATACTTTATTAATGAGAATCATCAAGGAAAAATAGTTGTTATTTTTATATTATTTGTCATATTTTTACTGCTGCTGGTTTTACATTTTGCAACAATAAATCATAGTCAATAGAAAATCTGACACAAAATATTAGCAAAAAAGAAATGAATCTTTATGTGAAACAACTATACAACTTTTTAAATTAATAGAAAGACTTGTTAAAAAAATAACAAGTATTTCATGTTGCCAAACAAACAATGTCATTTAATGAGTGAGATGGGAAAACGTGACATTGCTCAAAAGGTGTTGCTTATTTGGAATAGTTTGTGCAGGTAATTCATAATTTCTTAAACTTTTTCTCAAAACAATAATAATATTGTTAACAAGTCAAGTGCGAGACCTCTGATTTTTATGATTTATTACTCAAAGCTGCAAAATACAGTTTTGAAAATAAATTTTACGCAAATTATTGTTAATGAAATGGAACGAGCAACGTTATTAAATTTTTCTTGCTTTAAAATTTTAATTTTAGAAATTTAACGATACACTGGACGTTGTGATCTATTTTAATCTGCTCCAATGCTCTCTATTCGAGTCATCATGTAATCTATACTCTCCTCTCCAATCTCAAATCTTTTCTCTACTCAACTCTACTCGAAACTAAACACTACTCTACGTAATTTCCTAATTTAAATAGCATTGTAAAATTTCAATCCATGTGCAAACTCATCTCTAAAGTTTAGAGTCTAAACTGATCGAACAAGTGCCAAATTTTGGCCAAACGAAGCGTAATGTAACGAATGTAACAATTTTCCGGTCTGCAAAACGATTTCAATCAGCCGACAGACAGCGGAAAGCAAGCGTGAAATCAAGGAAGGAAGGAACTTAGTTTTTCTTTTTGTCTGGTTAAACAATTGGCATGAACTTTAAAATTGAAATTCCTAAAATCAATAATATAGCAACCACGAGTATAGATGCTGCTGCTAAACCTACAGACAACATGGCAGCCACTGACTTATGCAACCGTATGATGTGACCGATACGAGGGTCAAACACTACGATGACCACTACATCTGTAACCACAACACAACACCATAAGGCCAAAATCAACTCCTCTTTTTTTGGGTACGAGGAGTTTAAATTGGTTGTTGGCTGGTTGGTTGATTTTGTTTTCCATGGGGTCAAAAATATTATTAAAAATTTACGTAAAAATATATTGAAAAATTAAGTAAAATATTTTTTTTTAATAAAGACTTGTAGCTTTCCTGGTAAACAAAATTAAAAATGCTGACTGTAGAGAAATCACTTCATACAAAAAAAAGAGCAAATCAAAAAAATCGATTCGTCGGTCTGCAATTTTATTTACTTTGTCAGCAAAAAATTGCACTTAAGCAGAAAATTTAATGAAGATATTTCGGACAAAAGGAATCGTTGTCTGCCGCATGCAGAGGATTAAAAAAACTTTGAGGTAGAGGTTGGTATGCGGCATGATTTATGGTAGGAGGGGTGTGAAGAGGACAGAAGGGAAGTGCAGCCACGTAAAGTGAAGTAAAGCGTAGTGAAGGGAAGATTAATTCCAATAAACTTTCCTTTTTGCCTGATTAAAGTAACGCATTGAATTTCGATTTGATTTGATTTCTTCCTTCATACACTTCACCATTATTCAATAGAAGCATCTAACAGAAACATCGTCAAGGCGTCAGATTTCTATCGATTGATTTGCTGATGGCACAAAGTCAGAAAAAATACAACTAAAGCTGTTGGAAGTCATCTTAAAAATCAATCAAATGTCAGTCTTCAAGGAGGAGGATGGAGGTACCAAGGGTGGTATAAAAACTGTTCATTCTTCGTTCCCTTTTCTGAAATTCTGGATTCCATGTGTCATTGTTATGTTCGTTACTGTGACATGTTGTGGATAACTTTACTGAGATTTAATCAACTGTTCCGAAGAAAAGTTTCGCTAAATATGGAAACTTTTAGTCTTGCTTTTTTGGTGGTTGTTATAGTTGTTGTTGTACTTGCTGTATAGCTGTCCGTTTTCTATTCTTTTTACAGTCTTTTTCAGTTTATGTTTCTTAAAGATCTCTATTAAACTCTTGATATGATTATCATATCACTAATATTATTATTATAGCTTCATTGCTTGAGTTTAACAGGTCTTAAAAAATGTGTTGAGCTTCGAAAGTGTTCAAGTAACGACTGCTACTGTTATTGAAAGTGGATCTGTAAGATTTATGAAAGCAACCATCAAAAACTCACTGTTTGAATATCAAAATTACAAAATTTATATGTCGAAAAAGATGACTTTAAAATTAGATATAATATACGATGCATGTACATCAAATGAAAGTGTGAGAGAAAAAATATAAAAAAATATCTGATATCAAGAGACAAGTTTATTCCCATCGAGTCCCGCTTTTAAACATGTTTATTTCATTTGTGGAGCTCGAGGAGTTTTTTCGCGATCTCTTCACTGATTTATTTTTCAGTGATTATTTTTTGTTTTTTATTTTTTTTAACCTTGTAAGCCACGCCGCTCGAAATCGCGTTTTTATGTTATTTTTGTACAGTTAACACGGCGTCGCGTGTCTCTTTTGAAAAATAATTAATTAAGTAATATTTTACAGTATTTTAATGCATATTTATTCAGTGCGATTCGAAGCAAATGTATCTTCAACAAGTTCAAGTGCGACAAAGTAAATAATATCGAGATAAAAATATCACATACGTACATTTATTAATACATTAATACATTATTAATACAATTCCATTGTATTTTATGTTTGTAAAATAAAGAACAAAAACAATTATTTTTTTTCTTTTTCTTTACTTATGTACACTAAATAATTAATAATTTCATCTCTAGACTTTATTTATATCATGCTATATTTTTTATATATATGTTTTAGCTGGTTTATATGTTGTATTCCGTCAGCACCCAGATATATTATTTCTCTCTCTCTTTTGCTCGTTTTATTCTCTCGAATTCTTTTAATAGTTTACTAGCCCCTTCAAATGTTTTAGCATTCAAAAGCATGAGTAACAACCAACGAGTCAACACAAAGCTGTTTATCTACCAATCTTGTGTCTGTTTCTAGTAACAAGAATCACCACTATAGCAACAACAACTCCTACTTCCACTACAATAGCAACGAACAAACAAACTTGAAACGCGTCTTAAGGTAGACGGAAGGTAAGTGCAAAGTCCAGTTTAACGAATGCCAAGACATTACTTAGTCACGTGTGTACGATGATAATTAAAGCAGAAACAACGTGTGACCGGCGTTCTTAGTTGTTGTTATCATTGTTGTTTATTATGCTGTTGTTGTTATTGATGCTGTTATTGTTGTTATTGATGCTATTGTTGTTGTTCTTGGGCTGTTGTTGTTGTATTTGGAGCAATAACCCCACAGAAATTGCAACAAAATCAGTAAAAGCCACACCAACGGCAACAGCAACAGCAACGGAAACAACAACGACAACGGCTACAAGAGCAACGATATTGGCGACAACAACAACAACGAGAACGATAAAATCTACTCAGAAGAAAATGTAAGCACAAAGAAAACAAAAATAAAGAGAAAAATATAAATAAAGTAAAAAATGGTGCTGAAAAAGTCTAACTTAGCATTGGCTTGGTAAGTAACAGTGGGCGGGGGGAAAAGGGAGGAGGAAACGGCTGGGAGGTACAGGGAGGTGAAACGATATGCGTGTTGTTTGTGGTTTTTATTATGGTTGGTATTATAACTGTTGTTGTTGTTACTTTTCTGGTTACAGTTGCTTTTAGTCCGTCTTTTTTAAATATAATACATTTTAAAACTTTTTAAGAACAGGTTTTTTTAAAATGCGATTCTTTTTCAACATAAGAGAGATTTTTAACAGACAGCGTTTTGTCAGTTAATGTTACAATTTTGACAGCTTGTTAGAAAAACTTGTTGTTCTTTTTACATAGAATATAAACTACTAAACTAATATTTTATATATTAAAAAAAAATAGAACACATCTTCTTGTTTTTTTTTAATGCTCCTGATAATTTAATGTTTATGATTTTCTGTTATTTTCGTTGAAGTTTTTAATTTATTTTCTTTTTTTTTTCTACCTGTCAACATTTGTGTTGTGCAACATTGTTTAAGTGACATTGCAACATAGTTGACTAATTTTTGTTTTTTATCTAAAAGAGTAGGAGACAAATAAAGAAATGACAATAAATACGAAAAATACATCAATAAAAACTACAACGACAACTGTACCAAGTGACAAGCCACATGGTTGTAAAAAACCCAAAAAGCCGTCTTTGAAATTAATGGCAGCAAAAGACAAAAAAATAAAGCAAGATTGTGCAAAAGAAAACCTCCACCAAAGCAACAAACAAAAAATTGCACAGCGGAAGAATTTATTGACAAGTTTTTCGATAAAAGCAGTAAAAAATGTTGCAAAATCAGATTGGCTACAACAATAATAATAGAAGCTTTATTTATTAGCTTGTTTCAGTGTTGTTATTGTTGTTGTTGCTACAATGTTGGTGTCATGCACTAATTCAGAACCTGCAACAATGTTGCTGCATTAAAATGACAGCAACATAAATTTGTTGCCGACAAAGCATTTTGGAAGACAAACGCATCAAAAGGAGACGGAGAAAAAGAAGGAGAAGAAGGAGAAGAAGGCGGAGAAGACGAAGAAAAAAGGTAGAAGGAGAAAGATAGAGAGAGGAGAAGAAAAAAGATAAGTTGGAAAAGAACGAGAAGAAAAAGAAGAAAGGGTGGGAAGGATTAGAAAGGAGAGAGTAGAGAAGGAGAGAGAAGACAAGGAGAGAGGAGAGAAGGATAAGGGGACTAGAAGAATGAGAATAAGGAGAAGGAGAGAGAAATACGCAAAGGAGAATAATAAGGAAAACATGTAAAAAGAGAAGGACGAATTTTTTAAAACAGTCAGAAAAAAACAACAAAAACTCCGTAACAAATCGTTGTTGTAGCAACAAAATTAATGTATTTTTCAACATTTCAGAGCAACAAAAAATAACAAGAAAAGGAAAACAAGTATTATACAAATTTTAAGAAATAAAAAACTTGGAACAGAACGAACCTAAAAAAGTTGTGCGAGATAAAAAAGCTGGCAACAATTGCAACATCTACATTTTACAAAAATTCGTTGCAAATCTCGCTCTTCTGTCTGAAGAGAAGGAACAGGGAGAGTGAGAAGGAAGAAGACTGGGGAAGGAAGGAGAGTGAGAAGAAAGGAAACTGGGTATGAAGCAGATTGAGAAGGCAGGAGAGTGGGAGTTGATAGAAGAGAAGAGAAGGTAAGACAGTAGGTTTTGTTGATGCCTAACATGCTGTCGTTGCCTCCACTTCTGTTGCTGTTGCTGCTGCATACATAATGTTGGCGCCAGTTTTTTGCTCGTCTTCGTTTTTCCACCTACGTACGTAGGTTGCGATAAAAAAGCGTTACTAAAAATACTTGAAAGAGTAAAAAACTAAAAATAACAAAGAAACGAAAGAAAAACCTTTGGTAAAAAACCTTTGGTTTTCAATATTCATGTCAAGGGATGGAAAGGGGAAGGATGAGGCGGAAGAGGAGAAGATGGAGGTTAAAAAGCAACGTCAAGTACAGGGTTCATACAAAATCAATGCTCCAAGCACTCCTGCCGGAACCAGGAAAATACTCAGGAGCATAAAAAATGTATTTAATATTAAACAATGTTTCCTAAAGAAACTATATATTAAACAGACTGTACTGTTAAACTGTATCGAAAAAATATTCACCATACATCTAAATAAATATATCGCATGCGATATATTTTTACTGTAATTATGTAAATCTTTTCTAAACTCACTAAACACTTGTGTAAGTGATTTCCACTTGCATTTCCTTTATTATTATTTTCTTTACCATATTCATGATGATCTCATTATTTTTTTTCCTTCCTTACTTTTGCATCTTACGCTAAACTCGCTAATGAATTTCTCAGACATGAATTTAAATAACTTAAATAACTGTTATTAATGATATTTTTTTAAATAACAACAGCTATTAGTTACAATTAGTTACAGAAACGTGATACACAAGAAGCAAACAAACAAGTTGTTGAAAATTTAGAAAATTAGCTCAACTTAAAGCATAGCCTACAGCGTGGTTTCACATGAATTGAACATCAAGAAATTAAGTGCGTAGGCCAAATTTGACCAAAAACTGACAATTAATTCGCTGTAAACTGTTGTCAAATAAATTTGCTCGTTAATAAATGATACATACAGCAAATCAAAGCGAAGGTGGGCGAATTTAGGCGAATCGAGGCGAACAAACGCACGCGTTTTTGTGGCGCTTATTGGAGCCAGTGTTAAACTAGCTTCAAGGCAGAAAAGTTTTGGTTTCAATTCGCCAAAACTAGGCACGTCTTTAAAGATACCAGATATGTACATAAGTGCATTTAATATCATGTGTATCACACATACAATCGCATATCGCAGCAACATTTGTGGGTTTCATTTTTTGTGTTTTCTCGCAGCACCAACAGCTTTTAATGAAAGTGAAAAACATATTTTTTTCTCTTGTTTTAGTTTGGAGTTAATTAATTGAAGCCATACACAAGCAGCTGCTGACCGAAATAATTTTCAAAGGCAGGAGTCAGACGTTGGTGAGGAATGGAGTGGTGGGGGGGGGGGGAAGAAAGGGCGGCTGATGTAAATAAAGCTGTTTGTTGTTCTCGTTTGTTTCTTTTAAATTTCGTTTTATTGATCTTAAAAGCTGGAACTACTAAAGTTTTCATTAAATGTACCCTGAACGGGAAATTTGTAAATTTTGGGTCGACGGTCGACTTTTGGTGATGATTTTTATGATTCATCGCATCTGATCTACTAATGAGATTTTTATAAAATTTTTTTTAACAAAAAGAAATCATCCATCTTTAGCAACATCAACATAATCAAAGTTCAACTTCTTTAATATAATCACATCATATTTTTGCTTGCAGTAATGTTAAATTTTAAAGTTCGCAAAATGATACTTCAAAAACCTAGAGCTAAAATTACTCTAAAAAAATTGACCAACACCTGCTTCTTAAGCAAACATCTGCACCAGGGTTAAAAGAACATTTACCAGATGCCATAAAAAGCATTTAAGAACCCTAAAAGAATTAAGAACCAATACAGAACAGAAGCAATACGAAGGAAGAAATGAAGAATGTCAGCAGCTGACATTTTAAGTTTTAATAAAATTTTTTTTTTGTATAATTTTTTATGGTATTTTAATAATGAACCAATCGATTTGGATCTTGGGCTTAGGTTTTTTGACTGACCGCCTGTCATATTCATTCTTCTGTCAGTCATCCTAGAACCAGTTCATATCCCAATAAGCACTCTATTGGCCCAGATGCTCACCAAGCATCGACACGATTGGTCAACATGTTTTCAATTCTATCTCATCCCTTCCCAATTCTAAGAAATTTTTTTACTTATATTTTCAACTTAATTCCAGAGAGTGAGGGAATGGAGGAATTAGAGGAACAAATGACCCATGTTCATAAAGAAAAAATAGAAAATAGAAAAAACTTTCATATAAAAGCTACTGAAAGTCTTCCGTAAAATATACATGATTCAGAACAATTTTTCGTCTGCGACTTAATTGATAAATTGCAATGGATTTGAATAAATTACTGAGACAAGCAAGCAAACATCTGATAATTGTAAGACGTCAAGAATTCTTAGAAACCGACAACGAATAGTTTATTTATTCTCCCGAGATTTCTAGACGATGGGACAAACTGGAGATATTCATTTATATTAACGGATGGACGCAACAAACAGAGTAGAATGTGAAGATGTGAAAGAATATAATTAAATAAAGCATAATAATAACATTAGTGAGAATAACTGATGGATAAAATAACAAACAGCAAAAAAGGAAACAAGGAACTAAGAAAAAACATGACAAAATAGTGAGATCCTCAAATTATAACAACTCAAGTCGAATTATGTTGTACTATATATTATGAAACCTAAAAGCAACCGAAAAACTAATACTTAAAACTCGAAAAATAACGCAATTTTTACTCATCTCTGACAAAAAACAAATCTGGTTTTTGTTTTACTTCTACTATCGGAACTGATTTTTTATAGAATCAAAGAAAATTCCTCGATTTTAATTACAAACGATACATAAAAAGTAAACCAAAAGCAAATCCTAGTAAATTAAAATTAAGAAGAGAGAAGAGAGGAAAGAAAGATGAAAGGAGTGCTCATCCGATCAACCAATCCACCAAACAACTATGGATCTACCAACCAACTTACAAAATCGAAAAATCTGTTTATACAATTTTTCATTTTATTTTCTACTAAAAAAAAGAAGTTAAAAACAGTTAACACTCAGAAAAAACCCGTCAGAAAAACCTGATGATGAAATGTCGTTTGTCTAGTCAAGTGTTAATGATGTTGTGTGGCGGCTTACTTTGCCCCGTTGACCATGTGGTAAGGACGTCTGTGACCATGGATGCAGCCGCGGCAGCAACAGTGGATAACCACCAATCAACCAACCAACAAAATAAGGCAATAATTGAAAGTGAAAATAAAATTATTGTGAATTTTGTTTTTTATCGTGACATTCAAACAACAAAACGGTGAAATTCCCGGGAAAAACAATGCCAACCAGCAGAGAAAAATAAAACTCACTCTACTCCATTCCAAAAGTGGTTTTGGAATCCACACAGCTTTAGTGCATTCACCGTTATAGTTCAATAGCCTTTATTTATCTAAACCAAGTCTGCCGATATTGTTGCCAAACATAAAAGTGGATTCTGCGCACAAACTTCCAAATTCGTTAGTCTCATTGCAGATCATCTTATATCGTTCATACCCATTCATCTTGCCTTAGTCGTTATCATCAATCACTTTTGTAACTTTTTTGCATTCATTTGTCATTCATCTTCAAGTGCTTTCATTCATCTTCATTCATTCATTCATTCAACTTCTCACGTCTGGAGATTATCCATAAATTTCATTCGATTTGTATTCACAGGATCGTATTCATTCTTTTCTTTTCATTCGAATGATGGGCTTTCATTTGATGGTCTTTATTTTGATTGTCTTCATTCATTTATCTCAAGTTTATACACTTCATTCGATCCCCATCTAGTGATATATAGCATAATATATGATCATAATTACTGAGGTTATTCACTTTTGACATCTACGATCTGAGGTTATAACGTAAATATTAAGGGATTTAAGCTTATGTATATTTAACTGATATTAAATTTAAATGATGATAACTTGAAGTGTAAAGCATTTATACGATCCAGAGATAATGATATACATTTAAGTTAACGATCTGTTAAGTTATTAAATAAATAAAATCGTCAGAGTTTATCGTGAAATGATTCTAATACTTGGCCAATCATCAGAGAAACCTTTCAAAAACCTCATCGTTTATGGCTTCTATAAGATGCTCAATTGATCCAATTTGAAATAAAGATCATAGATACCTTTCGGCATCTTTTGACTGCAGACTTTACAATTCAGATAACAGGATAAAAATCATGACCAACCTGATCTGCAATCAAACTACATACATATTATATACTGACCACGTGATGTATGATCTCAGATATGAACTCAAAAGGCAATCTTCATTTGCAGTTAAGTATTTATTGTGATTATCATGTGCTGAAATGTGTTGTGTAGTCTGAAACATCTGAACGCCCGTACATATAATTTTAAAGAATTATGAAGAAAAATAAAGAAAATCAAGAAAAGAATCCAAAAGCTTCCTTATAGCTAAAGCGATCTCCAGACCTTTACCAGAGAAGAGAGACGAACACCATGTTTTCTCGTTATACAAAAGAATTAAATTATTTTATAATGAAAATGTAACTGACGACACTTATATCAGTAAAACTATGTTTACGGTTCGGAGACCGTGCGGTAAAATGTAATGTAGTATATGCACATTATTATTATACGAGTCAAATAGCTTTTATAATTGAGTAATGAAAGAATTGCGTGCCTGCGGTTTACTGCAAGTCAAAGAAAAGAGAACCGAAACAAAGGAATTTCGTAAGTGAACTTTGTGAGACTCTTCATTTCTAGGGAATATCTTCTGCGAAAGAGAGAGAGACAAGTGCGAGTCACCAAATGAATTTCCCACACCAAGTTTTGAAACTAAAATTTAAAATACAAAACATTATAGAATATTGGGACAGAGTCATTCACAAATAGAGCAAAAATAAATGGGGGTCAATTACAAGGAGATGTAGAGAAAGAGAGAGACAGCTGTAGAGAGGGAGAGAAGAAGAAAGAGCTGAAGGAAGAAGACAGAAGTTTAGAGAGAAGAAATGGCATCAGAAAAACCATATCGCTCTTTTGTTAAGAGTTAAGGACGTTTGCTCTTTTGTAATTCATTTAAAACCTAATCAATTGACTTTTGCTCTGTTCATCTTCATAGAAATAAAACTCAAACTCAAAGTCAAATTAATCAACGTAGCTTCTCAAATATACAAACAAATAACAATGATTTTAGGACCAAAGAACAATTTCTATGCAAATGCAGCAAAAAATGAACTCAAAAGCATTCAAGCAGATTAATTTTTATAAATAAGTATATTCAAAGTACTCATGCGGTTATTTTTAAGCATTTTATACATCAAATAAATTAATGAGAATATTAATGAAGAGATGTGAGAAAAGAAAGAAGAAAACAAAAGGTGACAGAGAAGGAGAGGAGACACGTAACACTGCGATAAGCTCGAAAGCCGGAAAAAGTTTCCGAAAAAATATTCAATTGACTAAAGATAAGGTTCATAAAAACGCAAACAAAAGTACAAAATTTTTCCATTAAAAAGAAGACGGTTCAAAGTCCTTTTTTATTAAATAATTGAATGGTACTTTAATTAAATTTCTTTTTTTAAATTTAGAGCTTTTTATCAGTTCTTAATTTAATCTTATTATTCTTTTGATAAAGATTAAAATAAGAACCACTTTTAATGTGTCACTTTTAAAATCAAACAAAGAAATTGTATTTATTATTAAAGTCTCCAAGTATTTCGATACTTTAATTAGGTGTCGGTATATGAAGTCCCTTGTTGGAGTGCTCATGCTCGACTCGGGAGAGTGATCAAAATCGAAATCAAAAGAATAAAGGAGGATAAAAAATCAAGTTACTAAAATCATCTTCATTCTCTATATCTCTTTCTTGCACTCTCTCTATCACGCTTCTCCTTTCTCTGAGGAATGATAGGGGAATGAAACAACAGCTTCTGAAATCTTTACTCTAAACTAACCATAATAACAAGAAAAATAATATGATAAGCAAACAGTTGAAAAATAAATGACAATCTCTGCTCTACTCTCTTCTCATCTCTTCCTATTTCTGTTTTTTTCTTCTGTTTTTCTTTCTATAAACTAAATGCAACAACCATTCAGTCGCTTTAACTGTATTTAATTAAATTAATTTTAATTGAATTCTATAATGATTAAATTGATTTATTAAATTTGAGCGATCATTCTTCTCACTCTTCATATGTATGCATAACAACAAAAACTAGAGAGCTGTTTCTCTCACTAAAAGTAGAAATGAGAAACTCTTGTTTGTTATTTTTTTGTTCATTTGTTAAAACGTTGTCTATATTTCATTATTTAGTTTAGTCAGCGCATTCTTTCTTTATTTTATTGGTCAGCATTATTTAAGTCGCTTTGTAGACACGAACGGATTTAATATCGCCAATGGTGCATGTCACAGTTACTTCATTTTCGGTATATTCACGGATAACTGTTGTTGGTTTGTCGCCTTTCTGTTCGTGAATGAATTTGTTGCCATCCAAGGTAACGATGCTCTTGACATGACGTCCATCGAGGGTCTCCTCATCGAATTCCTCGCCCAATTTGAAGTTGACCGATGACGTCTTGAAGGTGGAGCTGGTGGTCAAGGTGTAAACGTCACCACTCTTGGTCAATTCAATGGTGGGTGAGACACTGTTGCCCATCTTACGGAGGACCAAGCCAACGCCCAACTCCTTCATGTATTCATCGAAGTTCTCGCTCTTCTCCAATTTGTATTTCTTTCCTTCCCAGACAGCCATTATTGCTATTGTTGTTGTTACTAGTTTTATTATATTACAATTACTGAAAGAGAATCAAAACCCGAGCAAACTGAATGAACTGTCGACGGAATGAACACAACACACTAAATAAATGCTAAAACGCAACCGGCTTGGTTTTTATACCCGCGAATCGGACGACGCGACAAAAACGCATACAGTCTTCAATATATGATTTATGGCTCCATTAAGTTGTGGCGAATTTGATAAGCAGCATGTGGAGGAACCCGGCGCATTTATAATCGTGAGCTTCGTCGATAAACACAGTACACCACTAGATAAATAATAACGTACAAAGTTCAGGCCATTGCTTTGATATTCAATTGCGGAGCACAAAGTCCGGGTAGAAGAGAGACAGAGGAGGAGCAAAGAGAGTGATAGGAAGAAAAAGAGAGGTAGGTAGAGAAAGAGAGAGAAAGAAACAAGATAGCAAGAAAATAAGAGAGAGAACCACTAATTTCCGAAACCAAGAACTTTAACGAGCTACAAAGTTCTTGAGAGAACACAAAAAAGAAATAAAATAGTTTATAAACGCGTAACTGAAGCTTTGTTAAAGCTTTTTGTGATCTAAAAAGAGAGTTGAGCGATCTAAATTAGAGAATATTTAAGTGTAATATTAAAGTAAGGAACCCATCGTTTATAAAGTTGGATGGAGTGTACAGTAGATTTAAATATACCCGGATCAGGGAAGAAGTTTCAGGAAAGAAGGATCGGCGAAAAGATGTTGAATCTTAATAAATGATATGTTCTGTGATCTGTATGAACTATCAGTGTCTGTATTGCTCGATCAGATAAGAGTTTTAAATTAAGCGCAAATATTAAGATCAGGTGACAAGTCTTGAACAGTCCTCGAACAACTGCATGGAGCTCACAGGTAGTAAAGTACCAAACACATCCACATAATTATTTATAAAATATATATAAGTATGGAATAAAGATAATTAAAATCATATACACAAATATTAATATGATTATATTAATTCAATATCACTTTACAACCTTCAATTACCAGCAACCGATTTGCCAATTAACAGCCAGCCAATTTTACACAAATAAAAACATCCGAATCGTTAAAAGTATTTACCTGAAATAAAAAAGAGACAAAAAAACGAATGAAAATCATTAACTTAATTGTCGAAAAATATAATATATATTTATTAAACAGAACCTAATCGAATATAAACAATCGAATCGATAGAGTCTTATTTTAGATTTAGATAAGATAATACAGTAAAAAAAATTAAATATTTAATTAATAGATTTAATAAGTTTAATAATAATTGAATCTTATCTTATCGCCTGTATTAAAAATTTATACTTGACGTCTAAACTTTGCTGAATTTTAAGGGGTTGAGTAGAGCAAATTATAGCAGATAGTCATGAAAAAATGGCCAAAAAGTATGCAATAAATAAAGAATAAATAGAAGACAAAAACAAAAAAAAAACAAAAAAAACTATCTGGAAAACTTAAAAAAAAATCAATAATCAGGGAAAAGAAAAAAAGGAAAACAATATCAAACAAATATAAATATAAAAAATTTACGCTACAAAATAAATATCTAGAACTACGATATTAAAAAAATCCAACAATAAACACATCATTGAATTATATATGTAGATCAAGATCGGATCGGATCTTTAAGAATCAAAGTTCAAAAAATTAAATATAATTGGCTGTATGCCAAATTCAAGGCGAAAGAATAGGTTTTTCCAATAAAATTCAGTAAAGTGGAACTGGAACTAATTTCCCTTTTATTTTTCTACACAATACAGCTTCATTATTATACAAGAATACATTACTTATTACGAAGTAAAAATAAAAAACATTTATAAATACAATTCGCCGGGTTAATGACAGCTCCAATTCAAGTTCAAGACATTTGCTTCTTAAATTTGTATTGATTCTGCTTCAATGAAATGCGGTTTCGGTTGGTTTCATTTCAAAGGCGTCGAATTTTTTCACCCTTTCAGAAGAATTCCATCAACTGAATCGAATTCAATTGCGGTTTATAACTCTGTGTAATAGATGTAAAACGACTTCTAAACGACTGGAAACGTTTCACTAGACTAAAGCAAGATGAAATTTGAAACGGACAAACAGAACTACAAATACAATGATTAACTAGACATGGAATTCGATTTGTTAGAGATAATTTAAATACAAATTATTATTGACATCTATATTGATCACTTGCCTATGTAATTTCGTCAATTAATTTGACTTGCTTTAAAGCTCTGTATACTAAGGTTATACTATTTAGAAATTAAAGACCTCACGTTCAAACTTTCAGGTTTAGAAACAATCCTGAAAGATTTTGTAAGCAATTTTTTAAGCTAAGCAACAATATCATTCTACTTCCGATATAAAGTAGTAGTTATTTTTATATAAAAAAATAAATACTAAAAAATACAAAGCATGACTTTTTACTCTACCTCAACTTCTCCTTATTTTTTCTCCCACAACCACGATCGGTCCCTCACTCAGTCCCTCTTTCTTTCTCACTCTGTTTCTGTTATAGTAAATAAAGCCTATCTTTTTTTTTATTGTATCATGACCTGAACCACTGCACAAAAGTCATTGCAAACTTGTTCCCCCATTTTAATTTTCTTTTTTGTACCAATAACAATAAAATACATTTTTTAAAGTCATGTTTACAAATTTTATAGTTTCTTTGAGAGAAATCTTCCATTTGTTAGTGTTGAAAAAATACAACAGTTACTAAAATTTATCGAATCTGGTGTTTGTTAACGTCGACCATAAAAGAAAAATGGCGATCTTTACGATCGAAATATCTAAAATTGTTCAAGAAATTAGTAAAAATAGCTTTCAGCTTATAAAACCAACAATTTGGTAAAAAATAAAAAGCAATAAAAAATACAAACCAAATACCAAAGCAAAAACCAAAATTAAACAATCAAACATGAAAAACAATTAAAAAAAAGTAAGAAAATAAAAATCTCGCAGCTGTTGGAAGAAGAGTTACACTCAAAGTTACAGAGGTGGACAGTAACACTAACTTCAAAATAACTGTTGAAAATGCTTGCCTTAAATCAGATGTTGTTGATATTGTAATTATGACAAAAACAGAGGGGGGAGGAGGAATGGAAAAAGAAGGCCAAACTTTGGATACTAACAAAAATCGGCGATTAAACGGCGCTCGTAATCGAGACCCGCGGGTTATAAAATAGACAACCACAAAAATATTTGAAAAAACAGTACAAAAAGCCGGAAAAAATCCATGACTTCGATGCACTGGAATGGAAATAAAACACGCTTATGGAAATAAAGATGCATACAATAATAATAAAATTAAAATAAACACAATGATAATAAAAATAACAACAATATCAACATCAAAAGCCACAAAACTGAACTACGTTAAGACGTTATTCATATATTACTTTCAAGATTTATTTACTATGTACTATGTAGTTGAAGTTAATGTTGTTATTGTTTTCTTTATTTCGTGTAACAACTCTTTTTGTTTCTTATTTTGTGAGAGGGGAAAAAAGAGACAGGAAATCAAATCGAACAACTTTTTGTTGAAGTTGCAAGAGCTGAACTTAAACTTGGACTTGAAGTAGAGTTTCACATCAATAAACTTCATGCTCAAACTAGTTAATGATATGAAATTCAAATAAATAGAGTTAGGGGAAATAAGACAAAAAAAAACAGCAACAAAAAAGTAGTGCATTTAACGGAAGCCGCCAGAATCGCTTTAAACCAGCTTAAAGAAGATTACCTTGAAGTTTAGTTAAACATTACTTTTAATTTACGATTAACAGTTAAACAAACATAAGAAGCAAATAAAAATGTAAGTAAAAATTAACATCATTCGCATGCGTAGAGAAAAAATATTTCAGACAGACTGAAAAAAGAATACAAAAAAATAACAACAAAAAGTATGTGCGAATATATTCGTTAATAGATCTATTGTCCAATTTTTTTTCACTCAGCCAAGTTTGTAGTACATTAAGTTAACGGGTAATCATGAAAAACACGGAAAATCGCTTCTAAAGAGATGCAAAAAAAATCAAAGTGATTCTCTTTAGCTTTAATAACGTTTTGCATGCGAGCGAATAATTTGTGGTGTCATTTTTTCACCACTGTTTCAGGCCATATTCCTTCTTAACCACTTAAGAAACCCCTCTAAATAATTCTTGACAATTATTATTAAATAATTAAAGACTAACGAATAATTAATTTGTTATTATTGAGCAAACAATCTGTTGTCGAAAAACCGGATGACGAATAACGGATGACAAATGGAAAATAAGTTATTTTTACTGTAAATTGTAGACTGAAAATAATGGCATTTTTTTAAGAAGAAATTTTAAAATAAAAATCCTAAAAAATAGAAAAATTAAAAAACCTATAAATATGTTTTTTCAACTATTTAAAGAATTTCATTCTTCGTATGGTTTGTTTTTTACAAATCTTTTTTTACTTGTTTTGAACGCAAAAATTATTTCAAAAAAGATGTCACAAATCACGAGCAAAGTTTAAAAAACAGCAAAACAGTTGACGAAAAACTAAAGTGGCACAAAACATATTTCGATTACCACAAAACACGTTTATTTAACCTAAATGTTGTGTAATGCACAACACAAGAGTATTTATATTTTTTCTTCTTTTTTTGCAAAGAAAACAGCTTAAAAACCGTACAAGCGGCAAAACAGGAAAAACAAAGCGATTCCACACTCAGACACACAAAATTACAAATGATGGATCATGTACCACGTATGACAAATGGTTAGAAACTCTACAACAAAAACAATAAAAGTAATAGAAAAATAGAAACACACAAAACAGTTCTCGCGATTTAATGTTGTCTCTGACTCACTCGCTACTCACTGAATGACTGGCTGAATGACAAAAATGTATCTAATATTTGATCGTTGATCGTTTTAAATGATGATCATTTGGTTGGCGCAAAAATATTTCGAATTAAGTTTATGGGCACAAAAATTTAAAGAAATACATTATTTAAAGTGGAAACTGCAACAAAAAACATTTCGAATATCCGGTTAGGAATGAAGAAAAACCTTGGCATTGAAAAATTGATCGAGCACGAGTCTTTATTTGAATAAATACAATTAAATAGTGGGTTGGAGATCGCAGGAGGAATCGAAAAAGGGAGCGCGGAAGAGATCGAGGAAAGGATCAAGGAAGGCATCGAGGAAAGTATCGAGGAAACAATCGAGGAACGAATCATGGAAGAGATCGAGGAAGAATCATGGAAGGGATCGAAGGAAGAATCGAGGAAGAAATCGACGAAGTCATCGTGGAAGTGATCGTAGAAGGGAACGAGGGAAAATATCGAGTAGGGGATCGAAACGGGAAGAAATGAAGAGAAGAGGTAGAGGGAAGGGAAGGGTTAAGGTTTAGAGTTAAGAAGAAGAAAGTAGCTTAATTCCGTTCATTGCGATTGTTATATTGTATAAGAAAATAAAATAATATAAAAAATAAGTAGGACAAACTGGACAACCAGAGAGGTATAGAGGAAGACTCCCGAAGTTACAGTTTAGATTATTTGCTGATAAAAAACAAATTATTTGTTGGGTCGAGTGACCGATTGTTTGAAAAAAAACCACAGCACGAGTGCGATCAATTGATCGATGACAGAAATGACCGATATGTTAAACGTCTGTCTTTCGATCCATGTGTCCATTTATCTATTCTTCTGTCTGTCTATCAATCTCTCTGTTTGTCTGTCTGTCTCAATTTTTCTAATTTTTTTGTGGTTTTTAAAGTCACCCTCAAGCAGCTGTTAGCAGCGTTTTTATACTATGGCCAAATCGTGATATGAACTCAGGGGCCCAAAGTAATCAAATGGAGGCAAAATCTAAATATTGTTGTTGTTTTGTTTTATATACAAATCTTAAATGCAGCTTATAGAAAATTCAGAAGTACATATTCTTAAAAAGGCAATATATATATATTTATTACTATATATTTTATTTTTCTTCATTTTTATTTTTTCTAACAATTATTTTTACTTGCATACATATTTTCTCTAATTTCTATTTTTCTAATCTACTAACAGCTTTAATAACGTCACCCTAGAGCTAGCTACGTACCCTAAAAACAACTGCAACAGGAACAGAATAAATTGGATTTTAAATGACTTTTTGGACTTTGTCACGATTCACGACGACTGACTGCTTTTTGTTATAATTGTAATGGTTTTTGTTGTTGTTTTTGTTGGTTTTTATGTCTATTTAACTTCACTCAAACTTGGACGGAGCAGCATTCGTCGAGCCCTTTTCTTTAATAAGATTTAACAACAGATTTCATTGCTTTTGCTATTGCTATGACTTTAAGCACCCAGAATTCGTTGCGAACGAGTTAGAATCATAAAAATGAGGCTGGACGCGACGGGGCGAACCGTATCTCGCCACGCCATACTCTGGTCTATCATCCAGGGCCATCCCGTAGCCAGTATTTAACGCATCTGCTATTCTATTCACAAAGAAAGAAATGCTCATGAATGACAAGAATGAATAACGACGAACCAGTTCTTTACTCGTTTTGTTTATCGGGCAACGCGATCAACGCAAAAAGGCGCGAATTTTCGCTTACATACAACATACAACAAACATACAACAGATTTGTTTCTAGGAACAATAGAAAAAGTATTGTGAAAAACAGCGGCGGCGAGTAGAGCAAAACCACAAACCCCTTCCCCCTCCGCCTTCTGTACCAGCGCAACAAGTCTCAAATTTTAATTGACTTTTATATGGTACCTACGACGACGACGGCGCTGCCACCGCCTCCCCGCTGTGGCCAGTAAAACCAAAGACTGTCTAAAAGCGGACACGTTTTTCATGTTGCAAGACTATTAAAACAAGCGCTTAACAGAGGTTCATAAGAAAAGGGTTTGAGTCTTTAGGGTACCTCTTTTAAATAACGCACGAATTTAATGGGTTTAATGAGTATAGTTTGATGATTATCAAAGCGGCGTGTGCGCCAATAACAACAACAAAGACACCAAACCAAACCACATCTACGATTGCTATCAACTACAATGGAAATAGATAGCAACTCGAATTGACACTCGAGGCGGTGCCACGTACCCATTTCCGATGAGGTTGTCTGTCAATCGATTTGATCGCATAAAAGATAAAAGCTAGAGTATTATTTAGAATTAAAAGAGCGACAACATGGTATCAAATGCATTTAAACTCCGATATCAACCGAAAGGAAGTACGGAACGTGTGCGGCATAAATGTGGCCCCGAAAATTCATTGAGAATAATCAACAGATACGAGCGTACTTTGTAATTAGTTGTCGCCACGGATCACTAGCGATCAACACACCAGCAGCGTATCACGACACAGTCTCGGAGCCAGATATTTTCTGTGTCACGTTAATCTGCCCATTCCGTAAGTCTGTCTGCCTCTCAGTCCGTTTGTCTGTCTGCCTGTGTCAATTATAAAATCAAGCCTGCCCGTGAACAATTGCGTTCACATCGAGGAGAACTGAGCAATGTTTAAGCTCTGAAGTGCAACAAAAACAATAACACAGATCGTATTGTGCTCAGTTAGGTTCAGTTAGGTGTGTGTGTGTATCTTTTACGGTTTTAATTGCAAAAAACGCATTAATTAATTTAGTATTTTTCTAAACAAGTTTCCCAAACAACAATGCCGACAAGTCTCATTGTCTCCCAGACGCCACATCAGCTCAGACGATCGCGATCACAGTTCCTTAAAAACCAACAGCAAAAACTACAATACTTTATAATAAAATATGTATAAAGAGAAAATAGCATTGAGCACAACACAGCTTCTTGGCGCATTTTGATTGATTTATTGCTGTTTTCAGATCGAAGCTGGTTTCATATACTATACAATGTATTTTGAGCTGGTGATGATCACCGCTGACAGCTTCTATCGCTCGAACGTTGAATCTATCGTCCGATCAACCGATCGATAGAACGATCGAATTTTTTCCTTTTTCAGCTGAAAATAGGCCAATGAATCGGCTGTGTTGACAATAACAAGTGCAACAAGGCTAAAAAATGAAGCCATAAAATATGAAATAAATGCAATTAAATTTTAAAACAAGCCCACAGACATACGAATCGTAATTGACCAATTTAGAGAAAATCCAAAGCAAGTGCTTCTTGCTTAAAATTTCTTTGGGTAACTGAAGAAATTGATCACGATGATCAATTTGATTTCCATTAAACTTCTGCGGTAGTTTATGTTCCATATATTAGTTAAGCTTGAACAGTGGACAGTAAAAAACGGGTCCAATTCGCGGTGACTTCGTTCGGAAGACGAGAAGAACGTCAAGAAGCCGCGTTAATCAGTTGCAACAGAAGCACCACTTCTTAATATAGTTTAAAACTTGCCCGAGCAGCGGCAACAACAGCAACCGCAACAGCATCAGCTGGTTTTTAAGCGTTTAAAGTAAAAGGAGGAAATCTGTTGCAGACTTAATTTCTAACAGGATTTCATTGTGTTCATTTTTGCCGTCTACTTACGACGTGATTAATTTTCTTAAGTAGCTTTACTCTTTCATAATTAGCAAGGAGAAACTCAAATAAATTGCAATTAAAAAGTTATTTCAATTAAAATATTATGTTAGGTTATTAAGAATCTTCGAGCTAGAAAAAAGTTCAAGATACAAGTTGTTAGTACTATAATTATAATTGCAAGAAAAAAAGTAACTACTTTTTGAAGTTAAATTGTTAAAATTTTGAAGAATCTATAAAAATTATGCAATATTTAATGAAAATTAAACAGTTTAAAGAATAACTTTCACATGACCGGATAAAATGTAGGAAGAGGGGCGGTAAAAGTCTTTTCATCGGCCTGGTAGAAGAGTTTGAATACCCTACCTTTAACCTCGACTGTAGAGTACACAAATGATCACTACCAACAAAGAAAATAATGCGAAATACGAGCGTAAGTAAAAGAGAGAGTAGATGAAGACAACAACCATAATAACAACATCAGAAACAGCAACACAACAACACGAACACTAACTATAATAATAACAATATTAAAAAAAAGACGCCACAAGCAGCAGCAGCAGAAAAGGATGCTAAATGCGACACTAAAATGTTGAATGACTGAAAATAATGTTGCTTGTTGCACGCGAAAAAGTCATTTATTTGGCTTTAATATTGAAATGATTTTCACACAACGAGTAGGAAAAAAATACAAATTTAAAAGAAAAAACAGAGAAAAACTGAATCTCTTTTTTCAGGTTGCTGCTGCTGTGATAATCAAATCCTACGGTTAAAAAAATCTTCGTAGCGTGTTGCTGTTAATAAAACAATGCCTAAAATGCAACCAGATGAGGACGAGAAAGAAGAAGAGAAAGAAGATAGAAGCCGCGTCTTCAACAAACAACTGATGCTGCTGTTGGAAATTATTTTGCAACGTTTATTTGGCTGCAATTCAAGTTGTGCAGCAACAGCAGCATCAGAAACACTGTGCCAAAGAAAATCTTTGCGACTTTATAGCTGTATATCATTATTTTGGTTGTTGTGGTTGCTTTTATTGATACTTGACTTCTTTTAGTGGTGTTTTATTGATGTTGTCGTCTTGGTTGCAGGCCGCCAACCGCCAAAAATTGACCGCCAAAACAAACGTTGTCGTTGCTGCCCGTTAATTTTAAGCAGTGCGTGAAGCCATCGTTAATAAAACGCAAACGAATTGCAAAAATGATCTGTCTTAAAGCACCCGTAAAAAAGAAAAGTTTTGTCCATTAAATACAATAAAATAAACGACTAAAAATATAAAACTTAAAAATCGAAAATTAAACTTAATCGAAATTAATTAGAGTTGAGAAATTAAAAGTTATAAATTAAAATTGTAATATATAAAATAAATAAAAATAAAATATTAAAGTGGTTTTAAAATAATAAATAAAATAAATAAACGAAAAAAATATAATAAAAACAACATAAAAGGAAAGTAATAGAAAGTTTTTAGCAAAAAAATAACCTTGTGGCCCTGATACAAGGTTCTGCACATCTGCGAGGTGGCAAACATCACATCAGGGTTGGCAGGGTTGGCAACAAATCGTGGATCGAATTTAATATCGCTGATTATTTTTCATTGCCTAATTAAAATAGAAACACAACAGTTACGGGTCTCATCTGTACTGTTCATTTGGAATTTAATATTGCTTTTGAAGACCTCTTCGATAACCTTGACCACTGACTTGAAAATAACAATTTATTTTAAAAGTGAATTTATTATCGTAAAACTTAAAGAAGAAATAATCGCCTGGTTTTTAATCGCCTTATTTGAATAATTTTAATAGCAATTAAAATGGGCGAAAAAAGTTGCATGTGTGCTGTGGTGAAGATGCGGAAGGTTGAAAAACAAACGCTGTGGTGAATACCGGAAACTAAAAACTAAACATGAAATTAAAATCAACTACGAAAATACACACAACAAAGTTTTTCAAAAACATATATTTTAATAGCGGTTGTTGTTGCTATTGCTGCTGTTGTGGTTGCTGTTGCTGCTGCTGCAGTTGATGTTCGGTGTTGTTGTTAAAGACTTATAAAAATGCATAACGAAACTTGTTAATAACTGATAAAAATGTTGTAAAGCCCGCAGGAGAAAACACTTTATAAAACGTTCATCGTTTCTTTTGTTTCTGCCGATGCTGTTGCAGGTGCATACAACTTCAACATAAAACAGACAATAAAACCTTTAATTAGAAAAAATAAAAGCAAAAACAAAAACAAACACCAAAAAATAAAGTAAGTAAGCAACAGCGCCGGAATGCATGAGCGCATCAAACTTATACAGAAGCATCGCGTAATGTAAGCAAATAACGAAAACTTTAACAATTTTGTTAAAAAGAAAAAAAAAATATTTTTTTCTCTTTTATTATTCGTTACTATTTTGAGTCGTTACTATTTTAGTTCGTTTTTGTTTGCAACAATCATTAAATAAATTTCACAAAGTGAATGTGTACAATAATTGCACCAAAGAAGATGGAACAATAACAACAACAACAAGTGAAACTCAACATAAATCGAATATTTCGGAATTCGGTGAATTGTAATATTGTAAATTAGTAACACTTTATTACAAAAATAATCTCAAATATTTTTATACTTGCCATATGCCAAAATCAGTCAGAATTTCAGTACATCTTTTCTAATACATCACTTTTAAAGTAATACATCACATTTCCACGAACTTAAAATTGGTTCATAGATAATCAGCTTGTCTACGGGTATCTTTTTTTGACATAAATTAAAAATTCTTTCACAAACAGAGATTCCTACAGATATTTAATTTATATAAAAACAAAAGCTACAGTCGATGTTGGTGTTGGTGTTGATGTTGGTGTTGCTGCTGATGTTGTTGTCGGTGTGGCTGGCATTGTTTTAAATCTCAAATATTTCTTGATGAATTCCATGTTGAGCGAAAAGAAAGTCTGTTGTCTGATATGTTGTTGAGATTTATTGTTATTTCCATATGTTCAAATCATTAAAACACAAGGAATACTTAAATTTATACTCTCATCGTTGTAGCTTTTATGAGTTTTATGAGTTTACACACCAATGAAAAACATAATCCATAAAACTTGCCTCGATCTAAATCCAAGCATTTTCAAAGATATTTTATGCATTTTTATAACCTACAATAAATCGTTGAAGCGGTTTTTTCTTTGGTTAATAATAAAACATTATTATGGATAATTATTAAAAGCATAAAATACATTTTTATTATATGCTTCAATTCGATTTCATGTTGCGCCAAAAGATGTGGCCCGAAAAAGGAAGAAACGGAAAGAAAAGGGAAGAAAAGAGAAGAGAAAAGTGATGAGGAATGAGAAATAAAAGAAGTGGAGATGAAAGAAGAGATAATTCAAAGTTTCAAAAGAAGAGAGATAAACACAAAAGCTGAGAGAAGACAGATAACAAAATCAATGAGTAAAGATGAAAGATGATAAATGAAAACCATGAGTGATAAAAGATGGGAGACGAAAGACATGAGAGACGAAGGATGAGAGTGACAAAGGATGAGATAGGATAGGATAAAAAAGATTATGGAAATGGAAAGATAAAAATATCAGGTTTGAAGTAAAAAAGGAGATGCAATAACTTTTGCAATAACTTTTAGAAAACATGATGATATTCGATATACGAGAATAATTCCATTTCAAGAGATTCGTAAATTTGATAGACAGAATTATCAATGATGATCATCAACGTGTGGCCTTCAGATACTCGTATTGTACATATTATTATTATAAATTTATAATTACGATTTATTAAAACCGCTCATGAAACGAAAAACTTTCCCCGAAGCGATCAAGAGATTAAGATTTCTGTTAAATGATTTGGGAAAACGTTCGGAGATAGATGTTTACTATCGTCGACCTCAATGAATATCAATTAAACTAGTATTAAATAAATAAACTTAGTTAAAAGTTGTAGTATAAAGCATTAGCGTTATTTTGGAAAAAGACTACAGCAAAAAACTTTACTTTCACATAAAAACGCAACACAATAGATAGATGGACAGACAGACGGAGAGATAGACAATCATATGCAGAAGTAAGTATGTAGCTGAAATGCGTGTGGCAACAACAACAGCACAACAAGCGTTATCATCTCTTTTTTCTCGATTTTCAACAATTCAAACATGTTGACGAAGATATGAATGAATTGAACAGTGAAGATGACGGTGAGTAGTAACAACGAATAACACACAAAACAACAACAACAACAACAATAAGAACAATGACATTGGACAGACATCCTTACTAACAGCTCGACACACAGAGGCACACACATACATATATATGTACTCTTTTAGTACACGAAGGCCAAATTTAAAACAAAAAAAAACAAAAATAGTTTTCAAGCAGCATCAAACCCAACGTTGAATGCATTTGAAATGCATTTGAAATGCATTTACGTTCGTTGGATATAAACAAAGAAGAAATCAATGGATTGTAGTGGGGCCGAAAATCGGGGGGAATGAGAATGAAGAGAGTAAGTTAAATACAAACAATTGACAAAACTTAGCAATATGTTGTTGCTGCTGCTGGTGGAGATGATGATGACGATAATGATTTTGATGGTCAGAGTATTTATGGTGATGATGGTGCTGAAGATAAAATTATAGACTGATGAGGGTGAAAAAATGAAGATGAAGATAAACTATCTAAGTTGATGAGGATCAGGATGAGGATGATGGGAATGGGGATGAGAATAAGGAGTAGGATGAAGATGGGGATAAGGATGAAGAGGATAAGGTTGATGAGGTAGAGGTGTATAAAGATGAGGGTGAGGAGCAGGACGAGGAGGATTGGCTTAAAATTATTGGAGTTATGGAGGAGGATTATGAAGATTATTGGAATTATAGAAATGACACATGAACCATAAAACTGAACAGGATGGTGATGACTAAATCAAATATGATTACGATCTCAACTGCGCTGATGACGATGCCACAATAATTTTTAATAATGATGAAATCGATATGAAATGACAATTGTTAACAACATATAATTGATAGCAAGACCAACAAGAAAGATACAAGAAGTCAGCACACATTCCGTGTTTGTTTTTCAGCTTACTTGTTTCAGCAGCAGGTAAGAAACTAAAAGATCAACAACAACAAAAGCAATTACAACACCTACAATTGCTTTCACGTCGTTGCAACATGTTCAACCATCTTCAAGGCATTCATATGAATTGTCAAGTCAACTGTGAGCAATTTTTGTGCGTCTCTCTGTATGCATCTGTGTATAGTGCATGTGTGTCGATCAATTCAAGGCTAAATCATGACGAACGATTTCTGACTAACGAGTGACTGTTATATCTGAGCAACCAGACGACTGGAGAGGAGGACAGACGGACCCACAGCTAAATGAGGAGGGTGGTGAAAGGGTGTTGCTTGAAGCATTTCATCAAAAGCAGCTGCTGCTTCGTTAACTGTTGCTATCGCTCATCGTGCTGTTGATGCTGATGCTGGTGCATTCGGTTGAATGAACCTTTCTTTCTGCATCATGTTGATGCATTTGTAGCACTTGAATGCGAGCTCATGTCACACTGATTGCGGCAGAGATGTGTGACGGTTTGCCACCCTTGCGTACAGTCGGTTCGAAGAATGTTGGTGATGTTTGCATAAGGATTGAATGAATGAATGTTTGTTTGTTTGTAAATAAGGCAGAATTACGATAGAAAGTAATGAATGAATGGATTTCATGTTAAGGTCTTTGAACTTACTCTGGGTTCTATTGCCAAAATAATGTGGCGAATACTCCCCCAACTTTAAAATTCAAAGACTATCTGTTCATGACAATGATGTGACAATATTTTGACATTATATGAAAAAAATATCAAAGCTTTAGAAAGGAGAACATCATGTAGGAATGAGGAGGACAAAATAAAAATCTAAATGCGATAATGTATCAACTGTATTATATCAACTGTTCATAATTTGCTGTATTGATGCTATGGCAACAAGTAAAGACAACACATTCTCAACAAAATTAAACCATTTCCGGTTTAAGATCAGTAACTACACCGAAACCGACACCGAAAACAACAACCACAAGAGCAACGGCAACAACAACAACAACAACAACAATTTATATGTAGAACGCATTCAACTCATTCATTCATTCAGCAATTTAAATAAGCATTCCGTTTGTATAACATTTAAAAGCCATTCGGTGGATTGAATGAATATTGTAGTTAGGGAGAGAATCCATGCTCTTACAACAACAACACGCACAACAACAGCAGCCACTACTATTATGCTGTCTCCTTTCCTCTTTCTTTTTCATCATAAAAACTGCAATTTTTCTCAAAAACCCCCGATTTTATTAAGAAATGTCAAATGATTGCAAAACTATTGCTGTTTCATTTCATATATCTTGGTTCAAATCAATTCGAATTCGATAACTCAACCGGTGAGTTGCGATTTTCTTAGTAACTGAATGTTTCATTCAAATGCGTTCGCACAGCTGTCCACATCGCACTCTTTCGCTGCACCCATTTTGTCGTTCACCCATTTTCTACCGATATACCATGCGGTAGGTACTCGTATATATCGCTCTATCCATTCGTCTGAGTCCGACTGCGTGTCTGTCATTTCCGATGAATAAATAATGCATTTCGTATGCATTTCTATTGTTTCGACGAACGTGATCTCGCACAAGCGGCCCGCTTTGAGTTAACGCCGCAGCCGCTGTCCCAGTTTAACGCATCTGTGTTTTTTTATTGCTTCCCTCAGCTTTACACGGGAACTGCTCCTAAAAATTTCCGTTTTTAATACATACATACATATGCATAGTATATGTACATACGTATATACAATTTACTTACTAACTTCAAGTTGTTTGAATTCAAGGTGCGGCATGAAATATTTGTTGAACTGGTTTACACTTTGAGTTTAAAGAATTATATATGGTTAAAAAAATGCCAACGTTATAACATCGATATTAAGATATAATTTAGATTTGTCCAACCCTTTAAAATTAATAAACCAACCACCATTCAGTCATTAAATCAACTTCATTATAATCGATTCACTTAAAACAATAACAACAATACATGTACAACATGTTGTATATTAACTAAACTCATGACAATAACCATGACGTGAAACCTAATTAATGTATACTTAATGTATATTAAGTATACTCCAAGAAGAAAGAACCAAACAAATTAGTTGCCAAGAAGCAATACCAATGTTCCTTATATAGTCTTTGAGAGTTTATTGTATGCTTTTCGAGAGTGGAAGTTTATGTGTTCTTTGTTTTTCATTACTGTTTATACAATACAATAATACAACATTTTCTAGCTTTCGTAATTAAATTAAGTGAACGGCAACATGCACTCACGCACAGTAAATTTTAGTTTTAATTCCATTAAAGATTTTTCACCCCATAAAGCTAAGTAACATACTCTGCAATGAATGTACCTGTAGAGTGGAAAACTAATAAAATAACGTCTAGGAGATTCGATTACAAATATTTAATTATGTCATTTAAAATGCAGATAAATTTAGATTGGAGAAACAATCATAGGAGCGGAACTGGAAGAGGATTTGTTATCTGAACAGGGTACAAGAAACAACAATGTGTGTTATGTATGGATTCTTTTTGGATTCGAAGTTTCTTCTACAAAGTTAAGGCAATGCTCTGTTAATTGCCTAAAATCGATAGAAATTAACGACTTTTAATTTGAAATTCGAGTTTATATTTGGATTGTTTACAATTGATGAATGAAAAAGTTTTTCTATTTTATTTTCTCCCATTATGTTGTTCATAATGCATGCGTAGAATTTTCTCTCGATATCAAAGTAAGTTAATTCCTCATAAAATGAGGTTATTTTGCGTGCGTATCAGTAACCGAAGGCCGTCACGTTCGCTACTAAATATCTGCACGTTGCATGCGTTAATTACGTTAATTAAGTTCTACACTGAAAATGCGCTCGCATTTTAATTTAAATACTCGTAGCTGCGTTTCAAGTTACACACTTTTGGTTGTTCTTTTTTTCCATATTTTAAATTTTCCTTTCTTTCTTTTTCTTTTTTTCTTTCTTTTTTCATTGCTTTTAGTTTGAGCTCATTAAGCGAGTGCATTTGGCCTCAACACAGCGCCCTCAACTGCTTTTCCCGCAGCATTTTCACATATTTTTCCAATAATTAAATTTGAGTCGAACAAAAAATTTTGTATATCGTATTATTTTTGCACATGATAAATATTTTTACCATCATTTGCGGTTGATATGCGTGGGAACGAGCAGTTATTGAGAAATGTTGAGGTATTCGTATAAATGTACATATTGCATTGTTTTGTATTTTGCTCCCTCATATATACAAATGTACGATATATACTCGTATTTCTTTTTGAAAGCTTATGAATGTTTACTTATTTAGTGTGGTTGGTTTTTAAAACACTGTTGTTGATCATGCATACTTTCCACTTCATAGATATGAGTTCAAACTGACGCACATTTTCTCGGCTCATTATTATAATCAGTTTTATTTTTATGCGTGGGTCTGTCTGTCCGTCCGTCCGTCTGTATGTCTGTTTAAAACTTTCTTTTAATTTTAATTATATTTTTTTTTCTTCTTCTTTTAAGTATATACATACATACATACATACAATACATACTAAAGTAAAAGCTAGGTTAGGTGTTTTTTTATACTTTTTATGCGGTTGTTTTTGCTACTGTTATTATTATTGTTATTTATGTTGTTTTTAAATTAAATGCAATCATTTCTTTCTGCCAATTAAACCATGACAAACAACTGCTGTTTACACGGGTCAAGCTAACCAAAAAAATAAACCAAGTCTGTTGTTGATAAAAGAAATTTAAATCATTGAAAATGAATTACGAGTCATTATATTGAGTGTTTTTCAATCACAAAAATGTATAGTAAAAAATATAATTATTTGCGTAATTAAACTAATATCAATAAATACTTCATTTTAAATGGAAATTTTTTGCTGAAACTTATTTTTTTTAAAAGGGAATAATTTTTTAAAATGTGTTGTTAAAACATATTTCGTTGAATATTACGTCAAACCAGACAAATTCTCGCATGGTATGATCTCTCAGTGGTCCGGAATGGTAGTCTTTCAATATTACTGTCTAAGGTAAGGATCTATCTTAGCACTTTATTTTTGCCATTTTGCATGCCAAAAAACTACCTCGCCCATTTAAGTTCCCACAGTTAAAATAGAAGTAGAAAAACAACTGCAAACAATTGAAAAGGAAAATCAAAACATCATAAATAATTGCAAAACATTTCATTGTTGTTACTCCGCCAATCGTCACGAGTACGGAAGGAGAAGAAATAGACGACAAACTTTAAAGAAAGAAACCACATCTCGGGGGAGCAAAAACCAGACAAAGAGACCTGAGCATGTAACCATAAAGTTACAGGTCACAACAAAAGTTACAGAAGGAGAACCACGACCAACAACAACAACACACCGAATTGTAGTAATACAGTTCATGGTGTCCCTGCTTGGTGCTTGGTCAAAATGCGGCTTGGCCAGCCTTTCATTCTTTCTGCCTGTTGAGCAGGCGGTAATTGATTGAGGGAACGGACCAGCGTGTGGTACTGTCTGGACAGACAAGCAAAATAATGAAGGCACGGTTGACTTTTGTCACGGACATCATGCACCACACACAGATACACACATCCTTGGATTGATGATGTGTCGGCCGACGGTGTCTGTGTGGCGGTGCTTTTTACTGGTTGATGCTGTTAGTCGCTGGTGTGGATGTCGTGACTACCGGGGTCTGCATTAGCTGCTGGTTACCAGACATGGTGACAAAAATAAAAATAAATTAAATAAGAGAAAAATAAAGCATCTGCGGAATTCGGCGGAATTCAGTATATGCTTTTGAAGCATCTTACATGTGAAGGAAATGAATGAGGATGACGGAGAAGTGAATCCGAATCTAGAAAGATGCAAATGAGAATGTCTTAGGTTTCAGTTGGAAAAATTATTAGCTGACTGTGTTGAATGATGTAGAAAACTGCGGTCAAAAAGCTATCGATGCATCATCATACCGAGTTAATGCACAGTCTTCGAGTTCAAAATATTGCAGTAGCCACATCAAAGGATGAAAGGGGCGAAAAGTAGTCGGTAATTTTGCGAGTATACTTGCAGTCTACTTTGCAATTTTCGCAAAAAGTATAGATACAGGTGCAGTTAAACGGAAAATGGTTATGAATCGAATGTTTCCCAGGGGAAAAACATTCATACGCATTCATGGTGGATCCCGATCCACCCACTCTACGATGAGAAACACCCAGCACGTAAATCATGCAATCGGCAGCCAGTAAAAGCCTCCATCCCATTAATCGATGGAGGTAAGTAAAATTGTTCATCGACCTGGTAATCAAATGGAAAACTTTGATAGCTAAAACGTGACTATCATCAATGAATCCATTAGAAAGAGACGAACAAACGAAAGACCACTCAACAAGATGCGTCGAGACAGAAGATGCACTGTTGGTAGTACAAGAGACCGGTACCAAGTCAAAACTCAACTTTATACCTTGATATCAAATCAATTTCAAACGCTGTTGCTGCTGCTATTGCTGTTATTTTTGTTGCTGCTGCTGTTGCTGCTGCTAGTGTAGTAACATGGTACACCTCACTGCTAAAGCTGAAGTAATCGCCAAGTCGTTTTCGGCGAGGGTGGAGTGAATCTATGGAATGCACGCGAGCCAAGCAGCAATAATAATGAAAATATGTTTGCTTTTTTTTCCTTTCTTTCTTTCTTAAGAAAATACAAATAATAATAATAGCAAACTCCTTTTTTAGGGGCATCTCTCTCTGCTGCAGTTGCGGAGACTTCAGAGATTAAGTGGGAAAATAAAGTTCGATGCACCATGAAGATTAAGCTATTTTTTACGCCGCTGCGGTTTGGATTTCACATTGAATTGATTTGGATTTCACATTCAGGGGCGGGAATCGCGTGATGTCGTGGTTTTTTCTTTTGCCGTTGTTGTTACTCGCACAGAAAAAAGCTCACACTTGGCTTTAAGTGGGAAAACATGTTATGCCAGACAGCTGAAGCTGAAATTGAAGAAACAACGCCACGGGTAAAACAAATGTTTTATCTATGAGCTAAAAAGATTTCTGGCTAAATTCAAAATTCAGTAATCCTTAATGACACATAGAATACATAATTAATATCAAAATCCATTGGGTATCACAAGAGCCTAAAGATTTCTTTTTTATCTGAAAATCTGCTTGAGTATTCAAGTTTAGGATGTTCTAGGATTCTTGTTAACCTTTTTAACCTTCAAAGCTGTACGATGGAAACTTTTATTCATGTAATTATTTAGTAAAGGGATTTACACAATTTTCGACCGACCATTTTTTCGGAAGAAGTACATATAAGCATATCACTCCGATGATTTCTCGGATGGCGATTCAACTCTTTCATCGAATGAAAAAAGAATTCAAAAGCATACAGATTTGGTAGATGATTCTTGTTGAAATGTAAGTAATCATCAGTGCTTTCTTTAGATTTAGTAGCTTTCTTTAGACATTTTTCTTCAGCTACCCTAAGTTACTCGATCGTAACTGATGATTATACTGACGAAACATAAAACTAACTGATAAAAAACGAACAAAATACATAAAATACTATCCAGCTGGCCATCAAAGTAGTCCGCCAGCCAGTCAGACAGGGGAACAGTCAGCCAGCAAGTGAACAACTATCTTCGTTGGTGATACTTTGTCAGCGGACACCCCAAGTAGTTGTGAACTTTCGACGGACAAAAACTACTCAAAGAACTGAGATGGAACAATGCGAGTACATAAAAAGCTTGCAAAGAACTAGCCACAAACAAATGTACCAGCACCAACATAATATCTCAGCCGGGTGCATATCGTAATGACAACCCAGTCCTAATTAGCAGCTAAGGAAGTGTCGTTCTTCTATGGCTTCCGATGCAGCAAAAAGCAAGCAAGAAATAAGAACAACAAAAATGAGAGCAAGATAAACTTTCGACAGATATTGAGCCCCCAAAGAACTTGGAATAACAACAAATAACAGCAACAGCAACAACAAAATGCAGTAGAAACAAAACCAGCAAAAAACTAGAAGCTACAAAAACGACGCGATACAAGAGGAAAATACAAAACTTAAAGAAACAAAAGAAAAACTGGGAATAAAACCAAGTCGCTCAGAATGTGAAATCGTAAAACAAATACAATGACCGACCCCTGGATATATGTACGTACGTAAAATAAAATAGAATGCGACAAACAAAACGAACAAATGTTAGAATAAAGAAAAAGATTCAAGTCGCAAAAATGTTGCAATTGATCAGCGTCGTGTGCTGGAAGTTAAGAAGCTTTGTGTTTTGGGGGAGGGGAGGGCTCAGAGTTTTACAGAGTTCGTACAGAGAAGCTGTAAAGCTCGTCTCCACAAAGCCGCCAAACTCAAGCGGATCACATGTCATTACATTCAGACGAACTGCCTGTCATAAAATTATACCGTTTGATGACATGTTGTTTTTGACAACCTCAACTGCAACGATTTGAAATATGAACATAAACATCGAAACATGTTTAGAAACATTAAATGATGAGAAAAAGATTTTATGAATCATTTAATGAAGAGGAAGGATGAAATTACAAAGTAAAATGTTGTGTTATTAAGGAAGAGGAACTCAAACAACAGTTGAAATCCGAAAAATAAACATAAAATTAGGAGTGGAGGAGAGAAGAGAGGATGAAAATAAGAGCAGGAAACCAAATGAGAGAATGAGACTAAGTATTTCCTGTATATTAGAATATTGTGATTGGAATGTTGTGATTCCCTGTCGGACCTCCAAATGGTCTCTTATTAAGAAAATTCTTTCGAACGAATCTACTAATCATGACCTACGCGTATATAGCATGGATCATCCATGACCTCTCCTTTATCCAAATCCAAAAAATGTTTAGTAATCAATCAATGAAATCTAACTATTTATTTGACTTCCTTGCAAAATACTATCATCTACCAGACTATGTATGTATCTACTTATTAAATTAGATTACAATATAAAAAACAAGTTCCTTTTACTGGACTCGCCCATCTCGTCGGTTGAGCTATTAATTGACTTGCGTTCCCCGAAGACACGACACCACGTAGGATATACTTGAGGTAGGTAGGTAGGCCATGTTTTTCTGTGGATACTTTGTAGTTTTTAAGGACAACAAAGTCATAAATTTCAAATAGTTGAAGAACGGAAATTAAGTTTCTTGTACTAACCCTGTACACACCCTGTTTTCATCGTCATCGTCGACATTATGCTTGGGTTTTTCCCCTAATTCTCTTTCTCTGTCTTTTTGTCTCTATTAAAACGCCAGACTTAAGCACTTAAGTTAAAAAGTTCCAATATATACATATAGTATGTAATTCCGATATACATACATATGTATTATATGTACATATGTATTACACTAAAGTAAGGGCCCTAACCGTGCTTCCCTTCGTGTAGTTTTGTGGAATTTTATTGTGTTACGTTCCGTTAAGTTTCATGAACACTTTAATTAAATGTTTCGTTAATAGTTTTTATAGCTTTTTTATTTATACCCAGAATGTGTAATTTTTGAGATGGATGGATGGACTCATTATTAATTCACTAAGTTCAATAAACTATTAATTAACAACTAAACGATGAACATGATTCGAGGCTGTTCTAGAGATATATGTACATGTATATAGGAAATTATAGAAGTGACTAAGGACCTTTTAGACAACCATAGGGTACCTGAGCAACTTGTAATATTCGACATTTCAACATACTTTTAGTAAGAATTAAACCAGCTTTACTAAGAACGAAAACAAAGCATTTAAGAAACTATATTTTTAATAATAACTAAGTACATTTTTAAGGCAAATTAATTCAATACACAGCTTTCCACTCCCATTTGTTCCCCCCTTTTTTAATTGAAAACTATAACTTTTTAATTTCTGTTGTTATATAACTAATCCAAAAATTCCTTATAGAAATGCTAATCCAAACACTTAATTAACAACAAAATGTAACAAAATTTCAATATATACATACATATATCAATTTCTTAATAATGAAATTGAATTAAATGATCGTTTATACATGAGATCGTTTTATTTATACTGCAAAAGTTCCTCCCTGAAAATTCGGAGACAAAATAAACGCCAAGCGAAAACAAATATTTACTAATAGACTTGTTTATGTCAGAGCCTAAATAATTAAAAAATAAGACTGAATAAAAACGACGAATTATCGAAGATTATTAAAGATTCAAAAAGAATTAATACATTGGATGTATAAACATATGACTGAACTGGAAATGCCTTAAAACGACCAACACTCATGAAAAATTTTGAAAAATAAATATTAACTCTAGATTAAAGATTATTGTGTTGTAAGAAAGCGTAGACTGTATAAATAATTTATCTTTGTGGTATATGTTTTCAAGGGCCCTCCTAAATGTGGATTTTTAAGTTTTCAAGTACAGATATTTTAATTTATTTACCTAATAAATACACTTGAATTTACCGAAGTGTACCGAAGACTGCTATGACAAGAGATTAAAAGCAGAGAAAAACTTGCCAACGATAGAATAAATATTAACTAGAAAAATATCATTGCTCTTTAATGGGTTTTTGAGGGTCAAGTCAACAAAACCCAATAAAAAGGGTTAAGAAAGTAAGCAATGCAAAGCAAACTTTATAATTTAAATGGTTTCGTGGATATTCTCATATATTTTGTTTCGTTAAATTACAAAAATATTTTTCTGAATAGCCAACTCTTCGTCTAGTAAAATTGGCACTCATCTTAAGGCGATTTATAAATGCTTATGACTTATTATGTCTAACTTATTATATGTCAAAAATAGAGAAGATTACCTTTGAATTCATTAGTAAATTTTTTTAAAGTTGATAAATGAGGCCAAGCAAGCAACCAACTCGTTCAATGAAAACCCTTCCAAAAAAACCATTTTTAAATTAACTCTTTTTGCAATTTGCATGTCAACGATATGAATGCAGATGGTCATCACGAAGACAAGACGAAGCCTTAAACTCAGCCGTTCTGAACATTGCCTGGACTTCAGTGCACTCCCAGGGGGAAGAGTGGGGGAGAGAAAAGAGATAGAGACAATCGAAAAGGCAGTCAGGCCAAAGTCAAGCTTTGAAAGGATTGGCTTGGTCTTGGCACTAAAACACAAAGCAACAGACAGCTACAACGAACGCCAAAGATAAATATTTCAATGCCAAGAGCAAAGATATGTATATATAAAATAAAATAACTACAAGCAACAACAACATTTTCTTTATAAGTTGTCCGTCGATTGTTCGTTTATTCAGGTTGGTGTTTTTGGTTTTGTTTTTGATTAGCCTGGACTTTTAAATGTATGCTTTATAAGTGGCTATTTTTAAAAATTGTTGCTCCCTTTTCTACGAATCGCACTTCATCTCCCTCGCCTGGTGCTGGTGAAAATTGCTGAACGTGCTGAATCCAAGCCAAGTCAAGTCAAGCCAAGTTAAGTTAACCTAACCTAACCTAAAGTAAAAATGCAGCTAACTATCTGTCTGTCTCTCCAAATGACGGCTCGTCTCGACAACTGAGTTTACTTGTTTGACTGTCAGTCAGGCTGTCGTTCGGCTGATCAGTCGATCGGTCGCCTGTCCGTCCTTCTCTTTCACTTCACTGTCCACTGACTTGACTTGCTTCATGACTTGAAAACCGCGTCCATCTGCTGCACGTTCAGCTCAGGTCGCTTTGCCAATCCCACTAAAATGCACAAAAACAAAAGAATCAATAGAGAAAAAATTGTTTCACGTTTCACTCGCGTTTTCCAAGTGCATTCATTTTGTGCATTCATACCTGGTTTCACTCCATATTTTTTATTTTGTATGTTTGCATTGTTTGTTGTTGTTGTTTTTTTTTTTGTTGTTTTTTTTGTGTTGTTGTTGTTTTTTGTTGTTTTTTTTTTGTTGTTGTTGTTAATTACTTGGCAACCAACTGGCCGTCAACTGCGTCGTCTCCCAAGGCAATTAAAAGCATTTTTGCTGCACAATTTTTAACATTTTCAAGCGAAAGAAGGGTGAACCAGGACTCTAGACTCTGCTCACCCTTCGCCTTCCATCATCTTTTCGCATTTATTCATTGTGCTGAATAGTGTACAATAAGTTTTGGGAGAGGGTTCAGCGTAGCCTAGTAGTTGTTGGGTTCTGTGCGGCAAATAAAAGCGAAAACATGGTATTTGCAACGCGTAATCAGAGTTGCATGTTTTCCAACCTTCCAATGTTAAGCAATTTCCCTTTTTAATCACAGGAACTCAAGGGAACCGTTGAGCTGTTGTGGGCGAGAGTTGCACGCCGAAGTTTAAATTCCTTTTACTTAGGAAGAGTTAAATTTTAGTTAATTTCTGAAAAATAAAAACCGCACACACACAACAGGAAAAATGTAAAAACTAAGGATTCAGAATGAAATGTTCAAGATATAAAATGGTACATGAAGAATTCAAATATACAAGAAAACATATACAATATAAGATAAAAAATGTATTTGATGATTTGGGAATTCCAAAAATTCTTGGAAAAAATTGTTACTTTTCAACTTATTTGAAGGAAGAAAAACATATGCAATTTTTATAAACCGGAAAACTTAGAATAAAATAAACAAGTTCATGATATTGAAGTCGAATTCGTGATGATTATGGAAGCCTCTGAAGATAGTATCTAAAACAGTCAAGATATCGAATACTTCTTACTCATAATGCTGATGTATTTAAAATGAATTTGATAAGCTTAAAGATGATCATTACATGTTGAAAAACTGAAACTGACGAAACTAAAAAACACCTGAAATGATCTTTCTAAAATCTTTAATTCCGATTGAAAGCGAATATGAATCTCTTTTTAATATATCGTATACATCACGTAATTATTCGTGCTTCATCACTAAAAAAGAGTGCTTCACTACCTCTTTTTGAGAATTTTCCCGACAATGTTTGTGTCATATAAATAAACTTTTGAAACCGGAGTTTTAACCAAATAAAGTCGCAGTGTTTTGAATTTCATTAAAATGGACAGAGAGATAGACAAAGAGAGAGAGCGAGAGAGAAAGACAGCGAGAGAGAAAGAGAGCGAGAGAAAAGAGCGCTGATTCTATGATTTCAATTAGAAATACAAATATTAAAGAAAAAAAATCATCAACCAGAAGAAATGACAAACTTTGGTACAAACTAATCGAAAGCAGTGCGAAGCACCTGGAGTTCTTCATATAAAAAAGTTCATCTTCTGCAGGCGATGTCTGAAATTTTGTCGATAACCATTCCCTCTTACTTCTCAGGGGGGGGTACAGAACACACGATGGGCTACAGAATAAAAAGTAAACGAAAAACATTGAAGGATTTCAGGGTAAGGTCCCCGCGGATTGTCACCGGGTGCTTGGAGGATAGAACTTGGAGCTAAGTGGGTGGTTCGACATGAACGACAGACTGAAAATGAAACTGTTAAATTGCGAAATTGAGGGCGTTTGAGAATGGGTTGATCGGGGTTGCTAAAGTGAAAGTTTTCGTTATTTGCGAAAGGGATTTGTAGATAGGTATCTGTCAGAACTTGAAAGAATCGATTGAGAATCTGAAACTTGTGAAAGGCAGGAAAACATAATAAATACTGAATTCTCAAGAAAGTATTGTACTAAAGATGAAGTTTTAAGAAGTTTGGCATAAAAGATACTTTAAACGACTGATTTTATTCCCATTTCAAATAAACTGATAAGCACTATCACATTGAGAATATTGTATGAAGGATCCTTGACATTTTTTATAATTTATTTATTGTTCTTTATAAACAACAAACACTCAATAGCTCTTGTGTAGAATGCGACAGTATAAACAAAATATTAACGACGCACAAAGTTATTGACAGGTGAAACGGACCGTAAAAGGTGGTGAATTAAACTTCAATGTCATCATCGTTGGTGGTTGCTCAAAAGCATCCTTTATATTGCACTACTTTGTCGACCTTGCAGACATCCCTGATATTATTACTGTCAGTTTAAATGAGCGAGTCCACAACTTGACAAGAAAGAGTGAAGTCATTCTGAAATCTGTCAAAGGCAGTCTATGCAATTCATTCAATTCAATTAACCCCGACTGACGTGAAGAATTAATAGGAAGATATGACGTCGAATCAAGATGAATGCGATCGCATATAATTAAACAGTTAATTAAGAAAAGCAGATCTATATTTTTCCGTGGTACAAATACAAAAGGAAATTAAAGGATTAAATTACTTAAAATTAACATAAATAAAAAATTAACCTTTCAAAATGGATGCAGATGGAAATATAGTTTTTACAAACAAGATAAAAGCAACATTTACAGGTTTAAATGACTTCATTAAGAGATACAAAAAAAAAACTTTCTTCAATTCAACGTTGGTGAAAATTGCACTGTTTTGATCAGAGTCAAAACCACATCCAACAGATGATGCCTGCCTAAAGAAGACGAGGTAAGGAAAGGTAAAATAAATTACCTTAAGACAAGTTAATTTTTAAAATTTAAAGAAAGTTTTCTTTTCTTCAATGGTTTTCTAGAGCACTTAATCTCAAAAAAATCCATATGTTAGAAATACTAAATTGAATTTATACTTGCCTTAAACTTGACTTAAGTTGAATTTTGGGCGCTTTGACTTCATCCTGTGTATTTGCATTTCTGTTACCCACCGAAGGTAGATTAGACAATCGAAGTATTAAATCGCAATTAGTTCATTGAAAGGCGCAATTTTTCATGGCCAATTACAACAATGTTCGTTTTTCCCCTAAACTGTTGGCAATCAATTTACAGCTATCGTCAGTATTTGCTCTTGTTTCTCTTATCAAAGTTATTTTGCTCTGATAAAAAGAAATACAAGATATAAAAAACTCCAAAAAGGGGTGATAGAATATTTCAAAATAATTACCAACCAATGTCTTCATTGGTTTGTTTAAAATCATATCTAATAAGAATTTAATCTTTACTGAGTTCATGAAAGAAAGTCTTCTTCATACCGACTTTCCAAAAGTTCCGAAAATTCTTCAAAAGGATTGAACGATTTAAAATAGTTTCGAGAATATTTAGAAACTTTTAATAATCGTAAACAGTGACCACTTTCCGAGCTTTCAAACGCCCATTTTCATTACCCCAAAAGTATGACATCAATTTGAATGGTTATAAGAAACTTTAATCTAGGAAAAAACTTGGAAAATAGATTGATTTATGAAAAAGACACTATCATAAATTAAGGATCATAAAAGTAGCCGCCAGGGGCGATACAACACAACAACATACTCAAGACTGTTACTTATGTATTTCCACAAGAAATGGTACTACTTAATATACGATTTGTTGCAATATATGATAAAGCTTTGCATCTACAGAATCCTTAGCAGCCGGAATCAGTATCGTAAACGATAGAGAAACCCTGCAGGCAAGAGACTAGACAGACAGCCACCACCATCGGAATAATAATAATAACAACAGCGACAACACTAACAACATATTGAAGGTTTTAATAAGAAAAACAACACTAACAACAACAAACACAGCACCACTAGGATATCTTAATGGCTTGAAGGATTTCTGTCAAGACGTCAGACAAAATAAAAAGAATAAAAAAACCTAGGAATTAAATCTTGAAATAAACTTGAAATGGCAAATGGAAGAAAAGAAAAAAGTGTAGAAAAAGTAAGAACTGTCAGAAAGGCAGGAAAATAGACAGACAGAGCGAGAGGAACAACCTACCAAAGTCACAATGGCGACGCCGACATATAAAGCGGATTAGAGAAAAGTATCTGAAGACAAAAAGTGAAATCTCAAACCTAGCTCTCAAGTTGAGATCAGAGCAACTGAAGGTTAGAATCAAGTGTTTTGTCGTAAAAAGGAAATACAATTGGCCTATGTCACACTTGTCATCACGATATGTGCATCGCTCACGCTGATTGTTTGGCACATGCCACGAAACCAATCAACATGATACACGCATCGTGATGACTAGTGTGACGTCGACCATTCGTCAGCAGATAATATATATTATAGTATTTAAGTTGTTCAGTTTTAATCCTACTGCAATATTTTGTTAATTCCTTCACAAAAATTATATTCACGATGACTGCCAAAAATATCTGTACCGTAAATAATATACATTGTATGGCCATTATTAAAAGAGATGTATTTTTAAAATCTTCTTAAAACCTTAAAACATGCAAAACAACAACAATTCTTAAAAATTTAAGCAAAAGTGGTTGAGAAAAGAAAACAAACAAGAAGCAAAAATGGGAGAACAAATTGAGTGGAAAGCATGACATAGAAAACGTAGAAAGTATGACAACCACAGCGCCAATGAGACGCCAACGCAGACAGACGGCCAGCTAAATAGATGGACAGACAGCCAGATATACAATCAGCTAGCCACCCAAATAGTCAACCAGTCATCTTAAAGGGCTAAGATCTCTACAATTTTATTATGTATTTATAAGTAATCTCTGCAGACACAAAAATGCAGCTGATGATATACTCATACTTTGTTTCGTTAGCTTTAAACCAGTCACAAATTGGCAGCAATCCAAATCTTCTCCTCTAGTAGAAGAAGAAAGCACGCGCCACAACCAATATAAATTACAAAAAACGCAATAAAAATGCAAGGAAATCAAGATGTAAAATTAGAGTGTGTTTTAAATAGCGGAAAAAGGAAATAGAGGTGGAGCGAGGGGGAAGATGCGGAAAGGACTAGGGAGGGACGAGTACGGTGGGCGTAGGTACCGCATACAGGTGCTATAAGAACTTTGTTGCCGAGACAGTCACGACAATGGTCGATACGTTGGTTTGTTTGTAGGTTATTTAGACAGACGGTTGTTTGGTACATCAGTCTAAAGAATTACATTAAATTGTATGCAAGTAGATGGAAACTTTGTCTACCTAGAGTATATAAAAGCCTTTTTACAGCTTTGATACGTGCAGATGTGCTAAGAGATCGGTTGCCCTTGAAAGTTTTGAGTCTGAATTGAATTTTAAGGTTAAGACTGAGATGTAAAACTCATCAATAACTAACAACTTAAGTACTTATAGAGTACTTATACATAACACAAATACTTGCACGTTTAATGCATATTTATACATTATATAATAAATTGTTAATAAGTTGAGTTATAATTAAATAATTATAAAGCTTGTTTAAATAGATTGTGTAAATATTGACATATGTATGTACATATATTTTATAGAGTGCATATACAGTCATTGATGCCACCACCAACATGACAGAAATGTTTTTTCTTTTCTGTGCATTTAATAGGATTATACAATTTTTTTCGTTTCCTTTTTTCTAAATTGGTATCAGAACTTTTTCCATAAATTAATCATTCTGAAGAAAAAGAATGTGACATTTGAAAAATTATAATGTTCCTAAAACTACTTACGTAAATAAAAACCAATACCAGCTCCACTTTTGGTTTTCAACAGGTGCCAGAAATTCGTTCTTATTCGTCATACCGTAATTAATTATACCGCAAGAAAGTACGAAAGAAATGAAATTTTCTATTTTTTCGGGAAAAATTACATTTTACATTTGCATTTACATTTATTTGAATTGAACAAAAAAATTTAGAATTATATTTAATTCTAATACATGAAGGAAAAAGTATACTTTGTATGTCATAATTTATGGTGAGTTCTAATTTAAAGGCACTTTTATAATAATTTCAAGACATTGAAATGCACAGTCTATGGAAGAGCTGTATGTCTTTCTTTATCTAATAACGCTACACTAATGGCTGAACCCTTCCTTAATGTCAAATAATGACGAACGGAACTGCAAAAAATTCATCGTTAATCATCGCCCGATGTTTGTACCCACTGACATCATCCCCATCTATTTCAAAATTCCTAATTACTCTTAAAATACATGCATACAAATACTCGAAAACGATCATTGTACATAAATCAATATTGTACGTATATCGTTAATTTCAACTATTCTACTCAAGTTTTTAGTTAGATAATATTAAACTTTGTATTTTAGACTATATATCTTAGAGCTCAATTTTTTTTTTTTTTGAATTTTACATAAATTCATTAGGTCTTGTAAACGTTAATAAGCCGAACGTCTGTATACTAAAAAGTATTAGTGTATTATTTGCAATATTCATACATCTATATTTGTATTTACATTTTTATATAATTCTATCTACTATTCTACTATATATACATATTCTTAATATTTAAAAATATTTACACACTTAATTTACAACAGCAAAATAAACGCTAAAATTAACTAATTGCATTGACTTTTATTATTACTCACGGTTTTAAGCAATGTGCAAACTTTGAACAGCAACAATAAATTTGTGAAATAATACCGAAGATTGAAGATTTGACTCACCTGAAAGTAGGAATATGAGAAATGAAATTAAATAACAAAGGAAATACATTTGGAAATGTTTACATGGTGATAATTAGAAGAGATAAAAAAGATAAATAAAAGAGATAATTAAGAGATAAATAAAAGAGATGAATTAAAGAGATAATTAAAGAAAAAGAAACATAAAAGAGATACTCACTATTTTTTTTCCGAAGAAATATTCTACATTAAATAGACTCTATATTAAAATTCAAAAGAGTGAATATCGAGTGGGGTGGAGTATACTTAAGTATGTAGCTATCAATCAACCTTTTCATTTTCAACCAACGAACTTGAAAAAGTAATTTTGTTAGTAAAGAAATGTTTTTCAAAACTGCTGTACTATTCATTAATATTAATAATACAGTAACAAAAAAAATAACACCTGATACGAAATAAATTAGGCAAAAGGTGTGATAACATTAATTATATAAATAAATAATAAACAGAGGAGCTCAAATTAATAACAATTATAATAAAATTGAATCACATGCTATTTACATACTAATATAAGCTCTTTCGTCCGTTGAACTTTAGAAACGAAAAAACACGTTGCTATTAAAATCGCAGACAAAACAAACACCTACATCTACAACTCAGAACCCCCGGAAACGACCCCTCGGTATTCGTTCGTGTGATTTATGGTCAACAAAATCAAAACCTGTCCGAAGAAAAAACTATCGCAATAAAAAGCTTGCAAAACTACATAAGAAATTAGAATAAAAACTAAAATTTGCACGCAATCTCTCTCTATCGCATCAAATGCAAAACAAAAATAAAAGTAGAGAAACAAATTTAAATTTAATTGGCATTTGTTATGAAATAAATTATATTGGAAATTATTAGTTATGTAAGTAGGTAAATGAGAGAAAAGAGGGGTTGGCGTTTTTTTTAGAAGTTATAATTTCCCACAACTTTGATACATATTTCAAATATTTATTCAAATTTCAAAATCATTTTAACGACTGGATAGAAGAGGTGGGATGGAGAGGTATTAATTGAGTAGGAGTTCGATTGATAATGATTTATTTGACGGTTTAATTATGTATTTTAGAGCACAATTTAAAGATATTTTCTAGTTCTTTGAGTGATATTTTTAATGATATTCCTTATGATGTAACGATTTCTAATGGCGCGCGAGTTATTTCAAGGTTCTTTCGATTCATTAGTGAAACGATAAAAAGAAGAATTCCTAAGATTATTCACTAGTAGACACCATCTTCAGGCCGTCCTCTGCCGCTCACCAGTCACTCAAAATACTCTTGTTAACAACTCTCTCGTTAAAAGTATGTGAATACTTAGTTGATTTTAATATAGATTGGAATATGATTGGCAGAGAAATGTTTAAGTATAATTTATTTAAATGAAAAAGAAATTGAATAAACTGAACTTTCTGATTTCGGAAAAACAACAATTTACGCTTTTTTGTTAAAAGAAAAATAAAAGAAGTTTCCTTGTACGAATGTGTCAATAAAATATTTTAATAAATTTAAACGATGGCACAAAATTTTTCCATTGTTTAAATTGGTTTAAGGAATTTAACAACAAAATAACACAAATGAGCAGCGAATATTTTGTAAAACAACAACAAAACAAAGAAAGAAATAAAAATACTGTCAAAATTTATAGCTTATTGTTTAAACACCAAAAAAGATAATAAAGATTAAACATTTTTTATATACTAAATAGAGTATGTATGGAAAAAAGAAATTGAATAATTAAAGCTCAGTAAATAAGAAAAGAAGAAGAGAAGAAAAAAAATGGAAATAACAAAGAAGAAAATAATGCAATATAATAACAGTATATCATCAGGTTTTGAAGAAGAGAAAGAAAATTTACAATAACAACAACAACAATAATAATAGTAATCCGAAAATTGTAAACAATCTAAATTATAACAAAAGATTTCAAAACATATTCGTAGATATTAAGAGATTTCAAAAAATTTCGCTGCTTTTACAAATAAGAAAGTAAATTCTATCAAAATAGACAACCATGAAGAAGAATGAAGAAAAAACTAACTGTTCCAATGAGATAGACATCAAAATTTATATGCTAAAAGATTTTCACATTTTCATTTGCGGCTGCAGCTTCGTCTGCGGCTCTGCACCAATTCACAGCCAGCTAACCAACAGCTACAAAAACTTTGAAAATTTATTTGCCAGCATGGTCGCGTGAACACTACAGTAGATGCAGACACATACATACATCTTACTGTACTCTTACACATACATACCTATACATACATGTATATCCGGAAAGAAAACGCATCCATAGCAACTAAATAGATATAGATACCCAACCGAATAACCAACTAAACAATCAACCAACCGACTATCCAACCAACCAACCGATTACTCAACCAATCAACCGTCCGATCATTTAAACAACCAACCAGCCAACCAACAGTCCAACCCAATCATCAACCTAATAATTAAAAATCTCTTTTCTTTCAACCACATCAATAATAAAATCTAAAACACATTTGTCAAAATCTTCGCAAAAATTTCGCCTCACATCCGTATCGACAGCTAAACAACGGGTAGCAAATACAAGTATCTCGAGCTATCTATGCATCTATCATGTCTAAAGTTCTCTTCCTGCATTCGGTATTCTTCTGGTGGTCGCCTAACCGGTTGGTTTTCCACATTTGATAAGCAATGTTGCTCTTAAGAGAAATGTCATTAATAAGTGAGACTTAAAATCAGTCCGACGCTATGCATAAAATATTTTTATCTTTCTTTTATAGAAGATATTCGCAGTAAGCAAACAACAAACAACAGTCGATAAGCAAGATAAATGCGAGTTTAACTGGATCCAACACATGCGGAGGACACACGCATGGCAATGAAAATTACAAAGTTGTTGAACAGATTCAGAATAAGGAAAAGTATAAAGAAAACCCATACAAAATAGTTAACTAAGTATTCAAAGGAATTCTTTCATTATTAGTTTACATTAAGAATGGAATTTAAATATGGTATCAACAGTATTGATCTCTTAATAGATACAATTTCCGTTAGTTAATAGAAATAATACTACTACGAGTAAACTACACCAGTTTACTTTCAATTTTGACAAGAACAAACAAGGACGGTGTTATATAGAAAAGGGAAAATAAAGGAAATAAAAAACCGAAACCTAAAAAATACAATAATCGAAATACTGAAAAAATGCTATAATAAAAGCAAAATTATCGTTTCACTTATGAAAATTCATCATTTATGCAATTATGATTAATTAATTATACAAATCTTTCACTTAAATCTATGATCCATGACATTTGTAATGACAACATCTGTAATAACGATGAAGAAGATGTGATGCTGACGTAACTATTATACATATATGGATTGGAGTTCTCAGAAGAATTCAAAGAAATATCCACTATCGACCAGAGAAATTTCCGAATAAAGGTTCAAACAGTCCGCAGCCTCACGATAACTCCTGAAGGTCATATTAGGTTGGACAAATAAATATCGAGTGCCTTGAAATCTACCAAAAGCGGATGGGTACGAGTATACCGTACATGTGTAACCTTTTGCCTGACTCATTCTTTAAATACATATAGAAATCCAAGCTCGAAATATACCTGTGAATACCACTTTGATATCAATGAAAACCATTTCATTGAGGAAGGTTTCTTTTACCGGGAAAATAAGTTTACACACACAAAGATGATTAAATCTAAAGTTAGAAACAAAGATAATTAAAAAAGATTAAGGTTCTAAGAAAGAAAAAATGCACCACGTCTATAATGAGTTCCTGTTAAAGTAAAAAAATGTGAGGTTATGACGACGAAACAGAACATGAAATGTGATAAAAAAGACAGACACGGATAGGAAAGGATGGATACTGTTAAAAAAATGGAATGATAAATTAAAGGACATTTTAAATTGAATCCAAAGGAAGAAAAGTACAACGGGAAGGAATGAGGAAAGAAGGATTTGTACCGAGGGAATAGAGAAAGTGAGACAAAGAGTGAAGAGTTCAACTCACTATAGAATGGGACTGCTAGTTAAATTGATTTGACTGCAACATTGAATAATTGCAGACGGTAAAAGGATTTGGATTAAAGCACTAATTTAACTGCAACTCATTGCAATTGTTTACGAGCTTAATTTAGATCAATTTGCACCCCAGACGCAGAAGACTCTTAGTCGTTAGTTAAGCAATTTTGATGAAAACTGACGATTAACTGTGAGTGAATGACGCTGACTCGAGACTGAGACACTGACTCTGAACAACGTCAATAACATCAACACGCCTGTAATTGAAGTCATATGAGAGGGTGAAAAAAGTACTGCCAAGGAAATAAAAATAAGTGTAAATTTTTCAAATATGGGGGAGAAAATAATGATTAAATGATTGACAGCAGGCAGTACATTAAATACTTTTTTCTTTAATAGGGAGAATCAAGCAATTTACATTATTGTAACTTTATTCTGACTGACTTATTTTTTAAAATTCTGCTTCTAATTCTTCATTTCCTTTCTCTTCTTTCCAGAGATCTTCTAGTTCGTTTAAGGAAATTTAAATGTTTTATAAACGAATATCGATTTTTTTTTTGTTCAGTGGGTCAAAAAATCGGTAAACGCCTTCCACTGTGGTTCTACTAGAGGCATCAAGAGAACAGCAACAGTAATTCAAAAACAACAACAACACTTTAGCAATAACTGAAATAAAAACAGTGTTCTTCACAGTTCAGGTAGTGTTTCCTTGGTTAATCGAAATCCACGATATTCTCTCGTGTTGCAGTCTTCAGTCAACAAAAAGCTGCGGTTGCATACCAACAAATCGCTGGAGGTGCAACAGTACAAAATAATTTGTTGCTCTTAGCGGAGTATTTATTACGTAAAATGATACGTTATGGATTTATATATGTACGATTGTTGTAGTTACCAGCGAAGATCTTGTAGTTACCAGAGAAATTTTAGAGAAAAACATAGAAATAAATATAGACGAGGACGTTAAAAGTTCACAAGCAGAACCGAAGAGGTACTTAGTCACACTCATACTAACTACAACCACAAGGAACGGATTTACACACCAGATAGCAACGCCGTATTTTTCTTTGCGCTAAATTTATACAAAAAAATAACAACAAAAATTATAATACTCTTTGTTTGTTGAAATTTAGTCTCTCCTCTATTGAATGCTATGTCCAGCAGTCGTTTATCTCTTTTGTGCTCTGAGGGCAGCAAGAAGAAAAGAAATTCGTAGAGCAAAAATTAGGTCAACTAAACAAAAAAGACTTTTCTAATTCGCATTGTTTGATTTCTTATAAAATACTTGTGAAATGCAGCACAAACTTCCTTCCGTGGATTTTGTGATTTCTTTCTTTATTATCAACTTTATCTTCGTTCTTTCTGGCTGGATCTTCTTTCTCTCTTGTTTTATCTTTTTCTACTTTTGTTGGTTTTGCTCTAAAAGTTTTGCCGTAAGTCAGAGCGAAAGGTGATACTGCATTCTTTTAGAGAAACAAAATCTTTAGTAAGACACTAATCTTTAGTTAGAAAGTAATTGCATTCAAAATTTCTTAGGGTTGATCTGATGGAAATTTAAATTCCATATCTATACCATGGAATATCTAATCTTTCCTAAAAACCCCAGAGAACTTCAGAAAAATCTCAAGAAATAAAACTCTTTGGAATTTGAAATGCATCTGTAAGTACTACAAAAATGTCTGAATCTCGGAGATCTTTTCAGAAACTTCTAAGAACTTCAGAGAGAGTTTTAGATGTTTAATATTTGCAACGAAAAGATCAGTGAACCGTATTCTTACTTAGTTTCCTGTTATAACGTTATTGAACCTTCTTTCTTGACGTTTTTATTGACTATAATATCATTCCTTAAGGGGTATGGGTTATATTACCACTCTTACTAACTCTCAGCATAACTATACTCGTATATCGTAGTATGCACTCGTATCTATAGCAATTCTTAACTACACCTGTCCGCAATATTTCTCAAATCTAGTTCATTGCACTTAATATTGATTACTTTTTCACAACAAACTTCGTATGTATTCGTCAAGGGCTGCACATTATGTATGTAAAAAGAAACCATGTACGCATGCATCTAATTGAAAGCGAAGCTGGAAGATACAAGGTGCTGCTCACCATGCAACACTTTTTATTGAAATAAGACGCCAGGAGTGTCTGGATTGAACCCTAAATCAAATAACTTTTCTCACCAGCTGAGGGTTGGATCGATGTTCGTGTATCATTCTGAAAATCCTACTCCCCCTGCTATCTGAAGATATGTAGAAGCATGTACATATGTATGTACATGCATATGTCTCTCATCAACCCATAAGATTTTCAATTAAACTGATGTTGAAGTCGACGGTCGACAGCAGCTGATCGGCGAAAGATCCACGCAAAAGTATTTCTGCTTAATAACAAAAAAAAATCAATAGAAGAAACAACAACGATGAGAATAAAAACTCTGATGAGTTTTAATGGAGCAGGAAATGCAATTGAATTGCCACAGAAGAAGAATTTTTCAGTGATTAAAAAATAACAACTTATGCTTAGTAACAGAATATCATTTAACGAACGAGAGAAATCATTTACTTAGCTGAGGTTTAAATTAAAATTAATCGCCATTCAAGTAATCGACAACAAATCATTAATTAAATTGTATTCAGCTCTGAAGTCGAATTTATTTTTAATATTTATTTTTTTCATATTTTGTTTTTAATCACATTCTGATGAAGTCACATCTTGGCAAGCAATTAATTTCAGTTTTATTCAGAATTATCTGGGTCATGCACTTGACTTTCAGGGTGTGTGAGGGGGGGGGGGGGGGGGAAATGAAAACTGTGTGTGTGTGACGATGTGGAAAAAAGATAGCGAAAGGGAGGAAAAACCAAGGGAAAGAGAAGAAGATTTCCACGCTGCTATGCTTCTTAATGAAGTAAATCTTTTTTTGATTGAAATTTATTCCTTTCAATATGATCGGAAATTAATTTTTCCAAACTATCGAAGACAATAGAAAAGTTTGCCTGAGTTCATAGAACCTCATCATTTTCAATTCATTGATATTTGCTTTGCCATATTTTTTCATCTTCTTCTTCTAATTGTTTTTTCTTCTCCTGAACACGGAAATGAAATCGAATCCAATTCAAAAGTGTTGTCGTTGTTTTTTTTCTGAATGCTTTTGTTTCTTTATCTGCAAATGAACGGTAGCTCATAAATGATGAAGTGATCCGTAGTGTTGCCATACATACAGTTATCCAACATACATACATACATGCATGGATATTTTACATGTATGAATGTACAATCAGAAATCGCAGATATATAACATATGTATGTATCGTACATCATCCACAGTCATCATCGAAAAAAATATCTTCTGAAATTACATATTTATAGGTAGGTAATATACATATGTGGAATATATGTGGTAATATATGTTGGAATCGTTGCTATTACTTCTGTCGGCAGAGTGAAAGAGTGAAAAGCAATCAGGTTTTAATTAAGTGTTGGCATGTTGAACACCATCGACGGGAAACAATAAAAATAGCAACAACAGCTACATTAACAACAACTGCAACAACTTTTAATTATTTATTGTTGTTGTATTTTTATGCATAAAAAATATCATCAATCATAATCGTGATTATAACAAAAATTCTTCGCTCAAAAAGAGAGAACCTCAAAAATTCTCGCAATTTCTTTCGTAACTTCAGGCAATCATTTGATCCATTGATTTAATCCATATATCAGCAGCAATTTATGAAATTACTATCATTTTCCATATCTCACAAATAATTATTTGTTACAATTAATGCAAAAAAAGTGATTCAGTCAAATCTTATCGTGATTCTTAAAAATCACTTCACTTGAAGTTCAGTTCACTCAAAGCGACATAATTTTTATACAGAGACTAATTTGAGACATCTTTCTATAAAAGCATGTTTTTTCGAAGTGAAATGAAAGGGGAAATGAGAGGAGGAGAAAAAAGAAAGGGAAAGAGAGAGAAAGAGGGAAAGAAACCGTGTGTAAAATATATAAAAATATCTAAAGTAATAAAATAACTACATAACAACATAAAATTTCATACCTCAGCTCATCTCAAGTTTCCAACAACATTGTTGTTAACTGGTTGGTTTTTTTTAACAGTCGATTGATTTATTTAACTTTACGTCTAATGATCTACAACTTGAAAGTCTGAACACTACTCAGCGTCAGCAATCAACTGATTGATTTGACAGACTGGCAGACTTGCGACCAAAGCAATGTTGGACCTACCTGCCTCCTGGTCAACCCGGCTCAATAATTTGATCAAATCGACAACCGTTTGACATTTAAACATCTTCTGTTTGCACGCAAAAGTTTTCTCGTTGTTTCTTTGTTTTTATTGTATATTTTAAATTTTTTTCTTTTGTTTCTCCCAACTTTTAGTTTTTTTTTATTGCGTTTATTATGATTTGACTTTCTTTTTAGTTACTTTCACATACGAGTTGGTTGTGTTTTTTCACATCTCTGTTTCTTTATATTTGAGAAACAATCTCAATCAATGTCAAGCGATTGTTGGTGCTCTTTCACCGAACAATATCAGAACCTGATCTGATCCAGACATGACACAGAAGATAGTCCTGTGATCTTTCCACGTACATTTTCTTCCAGATTCAAAAACTTGATTTTATCTCATGAACTAAATTAATGATCTGATATGGTGCCAAAGAAAGATCTATCTAAGGAGCCAACGTCTGACAAAATATACTTTTGTCTAAATAAACCATTTAGTGATAAAGCAACTGATCTGTAAATTTCTTCATACTCGTATAAAAAAATATATAATAAAATAAATTGATATGATTTGATTTTATACAATTACCCATGAAAGCAATTTTGTTTATTTGAAAAGACTTACCTTATAAACCTCCGAGAAAAATCCGGAACCGATTTTCTCCTTGACAAAGTCATCCACGGAGTACAGAGCAGACACGGCTGTTTTTAATGCCTTGCAAGATGGCCCGGTGACCAAACGATCCGAGGAAACCGTACGTGAAACAAGTGGAGGCAGAGAACTTGACGGCGTCATTGCTGGCAAAAGTGATGAACCGTTGGTGGCGGTGGTAGTGGTGTTGGTGATGTTGATGGTGGTGGAACTAATGGAACCATTGCTGCTGTAAGAAGCCGCATGTGTAGAGCAGCAACCAGCAGAAGCACCGCCAGTTACTCCAACATTGGTGGATGCAACCGCTTTCGAACAATTCATTGTTTTTAATGTTACAGACGAACAATCGATCTGATCGTAACCGATACTGCTGTTGTTGTTATTGTTGGTGCTGTTGTTGTTAATAGAGACAAGGCTGACGGCCGAATACGTTTCCGGTGGACCCGGGCCACTGTGTTGATTCAGATTCATTATTATCAGCTGTAACGGACAAGTAACGCAAAAGAGTAACTGGTGCACATAATTTCTCGGAAGTTAAGATATCCGAAAGACGGGAGAAAAAGAAAGAGAAAAGGAGCGACAGAGAGCAGGACAGGAAGAGTTGCTCGATGCTCGGAGACGGACGGTTTCCGAAAGCACGCGAACTCACGACTGCGAACGAAGATTTTCTATTTAGTAATTAATTATTAATAAAACATTTCGGGCGATGCGGAATTTAGTACACTTGTTTATTTTCGATTTGGAGTAAAATTGCTTACATTGAGTCTACAAAAATCAATAAGAACACTTTTTTCTTAGCGCACTATATTCATTCGAATTTTTTTTAGACTGCAGAAAAGAATAAATTCTGTTCTGTTTTGTTCTTTAAATTTAAGAGTTCACTTTTTTTAATAAAAAATTAAATGTATTTTTCGGTTTATTTTGTTTTTTGGCACATAATTCAAAGATTTAGCACATATTTTTTTTCTATTTCAATCAGGTTTTTGACAAGTCTGTTTATGTTGTAATTTCAAAAATATACAGCATATTGGAAGCTTTTCTTTGATATGGTGTTGTTATTGTAGTCCTTTCTATTTTAAACACCGAATTTGGTTATTGTAGAGGAGAGAGAAAATAATCTGAAAAGACAAAAGACTTTTTAAAAATTGTTTTTTCGATGGAGAATTTTTTGTCTGAGTTCTTGAGTTCTAAGGACAGAAATCTTATGAATATATTTATCTTTGGCTTAAATAATAATGTCAATAAACTAAATTAAGTACTTTAGCTAAAAAAGTTTAATGCTAGAAATAAATTCAAAGGTAAAGAAAACGCAAAAGAAAAAGACGGGAAGTTAAACGATTGTGAATTAACATTGAAGACTTCATTATTAAATACATTCAATTGTCCTCAATATCTGTAGACATAAATTATTATTAAAATTACATAATAATAATAAAACAACGATTGAATTTCTGAAATGAAAAATAAACTTATCTGCTTGCATTCGTTATCTAAAGAATTAATTCAATGATGGCCACCTTGTGCTCGTTTAATCAGCTGAGCACTGAAATACTGCATTTATTTCACGTTTCAATGAATTGTTTATTTAATGCTCAGAGAATCTTCATGCCACTCATTTTATTGATCACAAGAATTAAATGTATTCGCAATACCTTTAAAGTTTATGAAAGTATTTAAAATAATATTTAATATTTATAATATTTAACATTAATAGTCAAACAAAATCTATGAACACGTGAATCTTTTTTTGGGGGTTTTAGGACAGAGAAAAAAAGAGAGTGAGCAAGTGATATTCAATCAAATTTACAATTGAAAGAGGAACGAGACGAGGTTTTTGAATAATCAGGCCCAAAATTGCCTTGTTACCTACCAATCAACAAAAGTGGCAAAAGGTTTTAATTGTATTGGTATTCCATAAAAAATGTCAAATACTAGAGTAATTTTAGTTTTATTATTTTTCTGTTGCTTGTTTTTTCTAGCTTTATCGCGCTTATCTAAAGTGATTCTGTTTTAGATAACTACAATGAGCAATGAGAATTTTTCCAACCATTTCAGCGAAATAGCGAAATTCGTACACAATTCAACTGTAGAGCGAGATTAGTGTTCACATTAAATTGCGACTGTAGAAATCGTAACTAATAAATTATATTCCCAACTATGGTATTTAAATATAATAATGTTTAATAATTTACACCAAAACTAAAATAAAGGCAATCGAATTAAAATTGAATTCGACATAACTTTGTAGTAAATTTATTGAGATCACAAGGTCTCTTTCGTTTCCAATCCCATTCTTTCTTCATTTATTTTTCACTAAACAAGACCACGATAAGATTAAAAAGAACCAATCAAAAAATAACCATAAATATGAATTATGTTCTTGAATAATTTTCATATTTCTTTAGGAAATTCCTAATAATATTATTTTATTATATAAAATCATCAATACAATTTTAAATAATATACTTGTTTACTTTTGCTACACCCTGTACTTGATTATTTCTTTTTTAAGCTTCTTTTTAACTACTTTTATAATCAAGCAGCTGGGTGAAAAATATCAACGTACAACTTTTAAGATTGATTGGTTTCTGAAATAAAATTGAAATGATTAATTTTGAGTAACAAAACTTGTGACAAATGATTAGATTGACAAAAATAACTATACACGTTATATCGCAAAATATACACTCTCTTCTTTCCCCATCACTCACCAATACTTGACTTCATGTATTTTTGTTGTTTTTCAAAAATATTCTCCGTAATGAATTTCAAAATAAAAGCTTCGATATTGAATTGTCAACAGCGAAATTTTAACCATTTTGAAATTTTCAATATACTCGTAAATTAAAAAACGAGTAGAGTGAAAAAAATCTTTTCTAAAAAATCAATATTTTTTTATTAGTTTTTAGATTGGGGATTATTGAAGCGTAAAAGTATGTATTTACTTAAAAAATTTCTTCGGATGGTTTCTTTTTGAATTATTTAAATAAATGACTTAATTACTTCAATTTTCTTTGAATAAAAGATTTTATTCAAAACGAAACCAGCCGATGGCCGAACCTATACACGCAGCATGATTATTATTACGATCATGTCACCGGCAAAAATTATTTCTTGCTTTTTCTGCACTCTCGTACAAAAAGCGATAAAAAGCTATGCATATTTAATTTATATACAAATGCATACACACATCGTCGTCATAATAATCATAATTATGTACAACAACAACCAACAAATAACCATGAGATAAATAAATTTATGGTGGACAGATAATCTTGAATGTCTTTGAACTCTGCATGCTTCCTAAATACGATAAATCTTTTTTTACTAGTACGAGTAACAACAATTATTGAGTAATGATTATTTATATGATAATTAAAGTGACTAAATAAGATAAATAGTTAGTAAATATGAAATCTTCATAGAGTTGAGAAGTTAAGTTTTCCACTGAAGACTGTATAAAGTATACGATTCCTTTCAAACGAATCAACTAAGAAAGGACAATGTACTGCTATAATATATGGTACTACATATGTAAAACCAAAGGATTTTACGAACTCTTTTTTGTACCCTCTTTTTAGGATCCTTTTTTAGTATCCATTTTTTAATGGAAAATCATAAAAAATGGGCTTTAGTATCCTTTTTTTAGTATCTTTTTATTATTCTCTTCTAAAGATATTCCCAAGTTATTGGAACATTTTTTATTCCCAAGAAATTATTTCTTTCAGTTTTCTTTTTGTAATTTTTTTATTTCATATTTGTTATTTTTTTCTGGGTCTATTTTCGCAACAAAATATAATTATTAATACCAAGAAATTCTATACATCAGTATCTAACATCAACGAGTATTAATTAAAGAATAGAAACAACGCTGCCTGAACGTTTCGTAGAAAATAAGGAATAAAGAAAGAAAAAAGATACTTTGTTTTGGCGACGTCTGCAAAGTTTTCCACAATAGTAAAAAAAGATAGAAGTGGAAGTTCAGAAGTAACTATAAGTAAAAGCCGAGTGGAGAGGATGAAGACACAAGAGCAACATTTGCCACAACAGTATATATAAATTATCCATCTAATAAAATAAAAACCAATTCTACAATAAGAGTTGCTTAACAGAAGATTTAACAGAATCTTCTTAACTCTATTATCGAAACGTGGCTTTTTTCGTTGGAAATACTGAGCTAGAAACCAAGAACCATTAGGTTCCTTAACAACAAACCACTTCTCGGAAATCATGACGTAAATTTAAAGAAAACTTTATAGAGAATATCGTAAAAAGATGCTTTTCTATAACATAATAAACAAGAGACAAATTAATCTACTAACAAATATAATAACACAAAGAGAATAAACGCGAATAATATAAACAAGTAGAATAAAAATTAATAGAATAAAAAGATATAAAATATTATAGAAAGAATAGAATCGAATTGAAGCAAATAGAATCGATTAGAAGCGAATAGAAGCGAATAGAAACAAATAGAATCGAATAGAAGCAAATAGAATCGAATAGAAGAAATACAATCGAATAGAAACGAATAGAAGCAAATAGAAGCGAATAGCAACGAATAGAATCGAATAAGATCGAATCGAATAGAAGCGAACAGAATCGAATAGAATCGAACAGAATCGAATATAAAAAACTAATGGGATAAAAATCAATCATTTAGGAGCCATTTTTATCAAACACATGAAATTTATAACGTTTTTCAGAAAATAGTCTTTCTTTTTTGCAAATTGATTGCTTCTTTTTAGCTTTTCTCAGTAGATTTTCTGTTGGTTTTTGCATTAAGGTCTGTACGCATTAGTTCATTAATTTAAAAATTGAAAATGTGTGTTTTTATTTAGTACTCCACTAAACACGTTGTTCTGCTAAACAAATGATTTGTTCTCTACGTAGTATTTATGCAATTCACTTCATTTTTTCTTTTCCCAGCAACAGTCATTCAATGATTCCAAGAGAAAAAGATTTCTATTTAGAAAGAGAAATCCAAGAAAAGTTTGCTATGAAATTGTTCACATATTTCTGTATGTTTTGTAATTTTTGTACTCTAAATATACTCTATATATGTATACTTTTTTCACTCTATATACATATGTATGTGAAAAGGCTTTGTTTTGTTTGTCAGCTTCTAAAAACGACTAAAAAATTTTATGCTGGCGATTTTGTTTCTTTTTTGTAAATCGTCTTCTTCTTTTCTTGCTTCTTCTTTTTTCGCCGAAACAGAAGATGTGGAAATTTCATAACATAGATTTATGAGCATCAAATGCGTTGAAGTAGTTTTTGTTGTTGTTGTTATTTCTGTTATTCATGTTTGCATTCATTTCATTTCTTCATTGATTGTTGTCTCCGTGTTTAGTTTTACACTCTTTCTTCTCGTGTGTTAAAAACATTTTAATTTTTTTTCTTTCGTATTAAAATAAAATTTGAAATGTGTAAACAATTTATGCGGGTCAATGTTTTATTTTTTTTTTTTTGCTAAACTTTTTCAAATTGAGCCTTGAGGTAAACTAAAGAAAAAATTGTAGTTGTAAATGGTGCTGGTGCAATAAATTAGCACCATGTAAGAAAAACAATTTAAAAAGTATTTTGTTTCTCCCTTTTATAAGGATATGCTTTTACTGGGTCTTCTAAAACAAAAATTAAAACCACAAAAGAAATAATATTTTTGATATCAAAATCACGAACAAATCTCTCCAAAATATTATTGAAAATCCTCAGCACAAAAAGCAATCAATATTCATTTAAGTATATTTAGTTAGTACAACAACTACAATGAGCAACTGTTAAAAACAAAACACACAGTGGAAATGAACTTTAAATATTTTTAGAATTTCAGTTTCAAGTTTAATTTTAATTAAAGTCAACCAAATAAAATTGACCAAAAAAAAGCAACAAAAACATTAGAGATAGAACCTCAATTTTTAAATGTACGTGTATGTATGTATGTACATATCTGTACAATTAGAACAGCAACAATAAGAATTTGTTGTAAAAAACATTGCTTCTGTCATTTTCTTCGATCCAACATTCAAATGTAATTCAAGTTGAATTTTGGTTGGGTTGCCAAAAGCAAAAGTTTTTAGAAAAAGAATAAAAAACATTGCAAATGCATTTTTCGAATAAATCGCAGAGGTGGTGAAGGGGTATGAATGGTTTAAGTAAGTCGCCGGTCATTTAAATGATGTTATCCGTATATATTGCTTTATAGACAACGAATTGAATGTAATGACGTCTCAGCTGCATCCACGTTCGATGGAATTCAATTGAAAAATGCCAAAAATCCAAAGCAGAAAACAATAAAAACATTTTAAAGAAAAAAACCAACAGGGAAGGAGGGAAAACAAGTGATAAAGCTATTACAAAATTAGTGGAGAAGAAAGAGACTAACATAGAAGGAAGTAAAACGAAATAACACAAATTAAAATATAATAAAATCAAGTAAAATAAAATAAAAAGGAAACAAAATACTAAAATATAAAAAGAACTACATAATTAAAAGCAAATAAACAACAACGGACCTTGAATAGTTTTTGCAAAATTTTTTACGACTTAAAATTCGAGTAGTTTTGGTTTTTTAGCTTAAACTTAAATCGAATTAAATCGAATATCTACGTGTTATGTTTTTAGCCAAATTTCAACAAAAAAAAGGAAACAAGACTTTGAATACGTTCCACAAAACTTTCTTTTGTTTTAATATACTATAATGTATACAATAATATATGATATATTTAATGTATATAATAATAATTCTGTAATTCTTTTCTAATTCGACAGCAACGAAAAAAGAATGAAAATGAATAAGTTTTTCATGAAAACATTCTGAACCCTTCAACTACAAGTTATTTATAATGTGGATATTATTTTTATTCATTTGCAAATTAATTAATTTATGGTATATCAGCTACATTTTCGAAATTCGAAATTCCCATTTCCTTTAATGGGAGATAATATTAATAATAAACAGATAAAGATCTTCCTATTGCATTGAATAATTATTGCAATTGAAGTAAATTCAAATATTATTTACAATATGTACTTACAAATCTAAAATTAAATTCCAAATTCCAATCATAACAAATATCATTAAAAATTAACGAGTCTAGTTTAATAATCTTCTTCAACCTGCTCGCTACATTTGTTTACAATTTGCTAAATTATGATAAATGCATTTTTAATTTTAATGAAACAAACCGCAAAATTTACCGCTAATCGTTAGAGGCAGACAGAGAGAGGGACAGAAGGAGGTCGAAATTACGTAAAATGGAGAAAGGAAATCATTAAATTAAACTGCATGATTGGTTGGTTGCTCGGCTGGCAACCATGTTTACAGAGTTTAGATATTAATTGAATTAGACATGTCTTGCGTAGGTCGTGGTCAGTAAAAACATTTGATGTGCTTACATAAATTAATATATAGTATTTGTATACAATCAAAAGTCTTCTAAAATACAAAACAAGGAATTCGAATCGATTCTGTTTTTTGAAGATTTTTCTTCGACTCAAACTTTGTACATTATTTATGGTCATATTGTTGTTATTATGTTGTTATTATTTATTTAATTTTTACACATCATTATTGTCTATTATTGTCCTGTTTTACTTTAGAAAACTAGTTTTATCCATAATGAAATACTTATATTTTTTTTATTTCATTATTTCATTAATTGAAATAAATAAATTGAATTTAATTGAATTGAAATTAATTTATTTTAAATTATTGAAGTTATTTTTATAGCAGCAAAACAAAAAAATTCAAACAGAGAAGCAAGCAACAAATAAGAAAATATAACAGAAAATCGTAAACGGCTCCAACATTTGCATCTTGCTCACGCAAACGCAACATCAAGCATTACGTTATGTGAAAAAACAAATGCCTGCATTTTGTAGTTGGCGATGTTGTTGCTGGTCTTGTTGTCGTTGTTTTTGTAATGCAGCACAGAGGTGAGAAAACGAAAAAGTATGCATGTGAGAATGGAATGCAACTACGGCGTTGCCAAATATTACAAAGAAAGGGGAAGTAGCTAAAGAATTTCTAACTTAATGAATTAAAAGAAATAATTTACCAAAAGTATGATAAAGTGTTGAGAATATTAGAACATTATCTATTAGCTTTAACGGTATTGGTTCGAATTTTTTTCCTATCTTCACCAAAGCATAAAATCAAAAAAATAGAAAAGCAAAATTAATGTACAACAAAAATGTAAGCAGGGGAAAACTGACAGTGCGTTTATTTTTTTATTGGTCATCGTGTTCGATTTTTGTTTCTGTTTTTTTTTCCAAACTGAAAATTCCATAAGAATTCCCAGACTGTAATCAGGTTTATAAAATTTTAAACTAATTTATAAGATTTGATTATTACTTTGCTTTGTACTCTGCACGGAAGGTGGTGAAAATTGTCACCGTTTAACATCGAGCATTTCTCATTTCTTCAAAACTTGTATTATTTTTTCACGAAACTAGACTTTTTCGCCGCAGACAAACATTTTCCACACTTATTTTTTTTTTTATTTAGTTAATTACTTCATTATTCGTAATGTGGACAATATAAACTTTATATTTTAATTGTGTACTTTTGTTATTTTCCAAGCGTTTGTTTATAAACACTAATTTTTGCAATTCCCAGGAATGCAAAATTTCATCGGCCGCACTTAACCAAGGAAACATACGTAACGAACGACAGCTGAAAAGCGACTGATGATTACAAAATCCAATTGAATGCAAACAGCAACGCTGTGCTTATTTCTTTTTATGTTTCTGTTATTTCTCTATTCTTTTCGTATTGGAAGGAATGTTGCCACATACAAATTTTAATATATGCCTGAAAACTAAACATAATACACAAACGAATTGGCTAAATCCAACAATATTACCGTAAACAAATCATTTCAATTTTGTTGTGTTCTAGTTTTTTATGAAACAGCAACTGCTTTTGCTAAAATATATTTATCGAGTTATAGCCCATCGCAAATAAGAATTCTCAATTCTATATATCCTTAACTATTAACGATATCTGTATAGAATGGGTACCGATAAAGGATTGTAAATGCCTTTTATGTAAAATACAATTTTTCGAAAAACCTCTACTTGTGTTATAATTATATTGGTTAATCATAAATTTTACTTAGAATAACTTAATTAATGAAAAAATTGTACAAAAACTCTTCATTTCCGATTTTCTTAGAAGTTACACAAAGGTTTTCTTCAAATGTGGAAAAATCTACATGATTACAGTAAACGTAAAAATTATTATAACATAAAACAGGGGTCGGGGAACCGGGGTAAATTACCCCAAATGGGGTAAAATGAAATTTTTGGAGGTAAAAATGAAACTTTTGTGAGTAAAAAGCTCTTCGCCATGGGGTAATATCAACTTAAACAAAAATATTTTGGGGTAATAATTAAAAAATTTCCCCGACCGTTGACATAAAAGAACATTTAAATGGTGCATATATCACGCCAACAACTCAATTAGCGTTAAAGACATCGCTTTCAAATTATGCACTATTTTTCACAATTAAAGCTATATAATTCCTAAATCGATATTTTTAGCATTTTACACTTCAGAGGATGGTGCTATTACCGAAAAAATGTAAATTCGATCTGAGCGAATAACCTATAACTTATGCCTCCTTAGGCAAACTTGTTTCTTATTGAGCCATTTTGTTGTGTGCATAGCCAATATCACACTTGTCATCAGGATGCGTGCATTACTCCTGTGATTGTCATCGGCATGTGACATCGTCAAATATTTGCAAAATTTAGGGTTGGTTAAAAAAAACGCTTTACAAAAAATAAACAACGATTAGGCCACTCAACGTTAAACGATTTCAACTCAATTAAAGTATTTTTTCGTAAACATTTCATTGCATCTATTTAAACATCAACCTATTTAAAGCTTCTTCTAGTCATCGGTAGCTCATTTTCGTTTATATTACTTTTTCCTAATAAGTTTCATATATTTCTTTGCATTAAAGTTATCCTCGACTTCGTCGACAATTTGAACCTTCTTTCTGGGTTTTCGTGCTTCAAGGCGTGCTTTACGTTCCGGCTCCGTAAGAGTGCTCAAATCCAAAGGAAGCTGAAAAATATAGGCTTTTATATGGTACAGATATCCTTCCACTTATTTACCCTGATTATTTTTCGGGGCTCGTGGTAACGTATAGTGATTGTAGAACCATCAGGCTGAACCAGTACTGTTGGGTACATGCGACAATAGATAGGGCGATGCAGCCGTGTTATCGATGCTGTCGATGATGACAGGTAACGTATATGTTGTTGACTGACCCGTAGAAAATACTGCAATAACATTTTGTTTTTATTTCAAATGTAGTTACGTTTAATTAAACAATAAATATTCCGTTTCAACTCAAAATAGCCCTTCGGTCCTTTAAGAATTTTCACAATCAGCTGAAATTTCGCTCACTACTCGTTAGTTTTGTCATATCAGCAATGGTGCCACACACAGAAATTTACTGTCCGACAAATCCAATCTGCAACAGAAAACATTTGTCAAAAATTCAAATTTTTTTAGTCTTTCAATTTCTAACCATTATAAATGAATTTAAAATATCATTATATTATTATTATATTTTATTATTAATGAATTTACTTAATGTTACTAACAATTTTGTCGATATTATTACCTTTGGAAAAAAGGACTTTTTATAATTGTAGTACTTTTTTCTCGCATTTCTCAGATAAAGTGATAAGAATTACAAATTTCGACGCGCATGAACTCGATCACATTACGTGAGCAGAAGTTTTCGTTGTTGCCATCAGCGACAACAAGTGCAACAACAACAAAATCGGCATCTTTTTACATTTTTTGTGTTTTATTTCTTGTGATTTATATAACTTATCATTTATAACTAACTTTTAATTGATCATAACATATTCTCAATTTATATTGATTGATTTCATTGCAATTTAAAGTTGCATTCTTAAATATTTTCGTTATAAATTCCATTCCATGTTAATATTTCTATATATTGTGTATATAATTCAGGTGGCCACAAACAATTGCAACTCGTTTCGAAAGTATTCGATATTTTATCAAGGTTATTTTTCGTAGATTTGACGTTAGTTGTTTGCAAAGACTTTGGTTGTTTGTTCCAACTACGTTGAACTTGGTGAGTGTTAAAAATATTTTCGTCCTGTAAATTTTACAAGTAAATTTTGTGAATTTTGAAAATAAAATAGTGACAGGAAATACCAAAAGCAGACACTTCTGAAATATGTACAGAAATAATAAGATTCATCAAAGAGTTCATGGCATTAGAAAATCGATAGTGACAGCTCGTTGCTGTAATTTGGAACAATTACATAATTGCTTCAAATTTCTATGAATATAAATTCTGCAACATCCCCAGAATGCATCTTTTTACGATTTAAATTTCTTCACCACACTATAAAAAACTACATTATGTATTCTAAATATTAATAAAAATTTCAATAGGTCTTACTTCATGTTACATAACCTCACATCTTTAATTTCAGATTCTGAAAGAGTGAAACTCGCGCAATGGCAGGCCGCCGCATTGCTCAAACCTCAATTAATTGGTCCGCTCTGGCTGAGCGTGTGCCTCCGAACCAGATGCCCAGCTTCGCCGCATTCAAGTCCAAGTCGGATAACTACATGCGTGCCGTTTTGGCCAATCCTGAGAATCCACCGAAGATTGATTGGGACCAGTATCAACACCTGATACCCGTCAAAGGGCTTGTCGATTCCTTCAAGAAACAGTACGAATCGTTAAAGGTACCCTACCCTGCCGACAATGTCACTGCTCAGGTCGATAGTCAAGCTAAAGAAACGAAAGCTAATATTGATAAGTTCAAGTGTGAATCGGAAGAGCGTATCTGTAACTTCCAGAAGGAGATTGATCATTTGAAGTCGCTGTTGCCATATGAGCAGATGACGATGGAAGACTTCAGAGATTCATTCCCCGAACGTGCACTCGATCCCATCAATCGTCCAACCTTCTGGCCTCACACCCCAGAAGACCAGTTGGATTACAAATCTAAAGATCAGCTGCCTGCCGCCCAGCACTAAGCAAGCCGGCGATTGCTTGCGGCTAGCTAGATTGATACAGGAGGGCTGCAATGGAGTTTTGAGATATTAGATTTGTGGAATAAAAGCTGTAGATTAAAATAAAGTGTAATAAACCAACGAAATGCTTTTGAAACTTGCAATACCATTCACTGCTTTAACAAATACGAAGGTTTTAAATACTTAGGAATAATTTTAAGTAGTATTTCTGTTTTTTTTCTTTAAAATCATCAAAATTTTGTCTATTGTGTCTCGTTTATGTCGCCGCAGAAAGTTTAGTTTTAGAAAAACCTTCACACCTTTTTGCATGCAAAAAATGCATTAAACTTTTAAATTTTTATAATGTTAACATTGAACAACGAAGAAAATTAAATTCATTTTGCGCGATTTGAACCAGCACCATTAGTTATAACAGAATAAAACAGCAGTTTAACGATATCGGCCACACACCTCAAAAAAAAAATAGAAATTTCTGGCTCTTTTATATTCCGTGTATAATAATAAAAATAATTTATTTTTAACCGGAACCGGTGAATTTTTTCATTTCCGGTCAAGTTAATACTCCGAGTAGCTAGATTTTCGCCATCTAGCGGGTGCTAGTCGAAACACGCAAAAAAGAGACATATCCAGTGCTGCCAATCCTCTATAAAAAGTATAGGCGGCTTTTGTTATACTGATCAGCTGTTAATAGTTTGTAGGAAAACGTAGCAATTTACGTTATTGTTTGTTGTGATTTTCTGCTAATTTTTATTTTAGACTTTTCGTTATTTATTGCTTTATAGTTTTCCGAATCTCTTTCGACAGAAAACAAGAAATTGTGCCTATATTTTAGAATATATTTTAAACTGTGTTAGAAACCTGCCAAACATTTTCTGTACTTCGGAAAACAGCCTTCATTTTACGTGTGTGCAACGTGTAAGTAAGCAAGAATCGAACAAAATTTTGCATTAGTCTCGTAAATTTCAATGGATTTTGTTAAAAGATAACAAAACTACAAACCACCGACACCCTAACATTTAAGCAACGCGCTGTTTATCGTTCCGAAATCGACAGCCCACGAATGTTGTTGTATGAACTACTTAACGATTTTGCTCTGCAACAAATCCGCGATGCTCTCGCGCAAAGGCAAGGACAAATCCTACAAGGAAGGCGTGGTGGGCAAGTATGTTAAGAAGGACACTCCGCCCGAGATACCCGTCATCAATGTTTGGTCGTTCGACGACAATCGTGAGCAGCGTAACAAAGGCAGCGGCCGCAGCAAGTCGGGTAGCATTTCTTCGTCCTCCCATAAGTTAACACAGCGCTGTGCAAGCTCTTCGCCCAGCTGCGAGTTTTCATCGACAAGCAGGAATACGTATTCCTCAAACGAGAACCACTTTACTTTGCAGCCCGATTATTATCATGCCCGACGTGCTCAGTCACAGCTGCCCCCGTCAACTCTGCGTCCTCCCCATCAGCAACACCAACAAGCGCCGCAACAGCAGCAACAACGACAAGAGCAGCAGCAGCATAACTCCTCATCTACTCTCTATGCCAATCACCCTCACTTCTACTCCAGCAATCATCTAGACAGCAGCAATAATTACGTCAACATCGAACAATTGGAACGCATGCGGCAGGAGCCATCGCCACAGCCGGCCGCTTTTGATCAGTTTCAGCGCAATTATTCGTTAAACCAGAACCATGCTCACACTTACGATGGACGGGTGGCTCACGGCGAACATGGGGGCGGCGGATTGAATCCTTTCGACTCATACTCGAATATATTGAACCTGCCGCCGCACAGCATGACTCCACGTCCGCGCTCACCCCAGTCACTACAATATCAGCAACGCAGCTTTCTCAACCAACAGCTGGCACTGTCGCACCCACCTCTGCCGCCACCCCACAATAACTCCACTACTACTACTCTCTGCTACTCTTCTGACTCGTATCCCATCTATGAAAATCACTTTCGCGGCTCCACAGCTGCCGTAGCAGTGGCGGCGACGACGAGCGGTTTCGACTCCGCGGTGCTAAGTCGTTCCTCGCTCTCCGTGGGTGTCGCTGGGGCTGGAAGCAATATACTAACGCGCTCCGAATCTCCCATTTACAGCAACACCAACTCAAACATGCTGACTGCTTACGATGTGGCGGCCAACACATCGCGTCATCCTGCCACTTTGGCCTCGCAAAACTCTCTGCAGTCGATTTACCAAAACGAACGCATGGCCAAGCATTCAACTATACAAGCAGCCTCATCGTTGCGTGGCGGTGGAGTTGTCAACGCTAGTTCCGGCTACTCTAACCTGGGTTCTAATGTAAACAATGCCTCAGGCCTGGCTGCGAACAGTGTTTATGGAACCAGCACGTCTCCACATGATCACGCTGCTCAAACACAGCAACAGCAGCAACAACAACAGCAGCAGCAGCGCCAAGTCTTACAAAAAGTTCCTTCTCAGCAATCGATCGAAGAAGAGTTGCCGCTGCCTCCTGGGTGGGCCACACAGTACACTCTACATGGTCGCAAATACTACATCGATCACAACGCACATACCACACACTGGTCACATCCACTGGAGCGCGAAGGTCTGCCGGTCGGCTGGCGCCGGGTGGTCTCGAAGATTCACGGCACCTACTATGAGAACCAATACACCGGGCAGTGCCAACGCCAGCATCCGTGTCTGACCTCATATTATGTGTACACGACTTCTGCAGAGCCGCCGAAAGCCATCCTGCCAGAACCACCGCAGTCGACACAGTACAATGCGCCAACGCACAACGCCCTCGTCCCGGCCAATCCGTATCTACTCGAAGAGATCCCGAAATGGCTGATCGTATACTCGGAAGCCGACTCCTCCAAAGACCACATGCTGCAATTTAACATGTTCGGCCTGCAGGAGCTGGAGTGCTTCGACGGCATGCTGGTGCGCCTCTTCAAGCAGGAGCTGGGTACCATCGTGGGCTTCTACGAGCGTTATCGGTAAGTCCTAAAATGTTGAGTTTGAGCTGTGCTCCAAGAAACTAACCATGTTTGAATGGTTTTTGCAGTCGGGCGCTTATTCTGGAGAAGAATCGTCGCGCCGAACAGGAGCGATACTTAAAGGAGTTGCACGCCAACGCTAATCGACAATAATTTCGTATATTTACATAACAGCATCCTATTTATTTTTAGTTTATATTTATTTAACATCGCGTCTTAACGAAAAATAGGTTTCGTTTTCTTTTTTTGTAAAATTCAGTGTGAATAACTGAAGGAACAGTTTTTTTAATCAATAAGTTTATGCTAACCGCTGGTTATCATTTTTTTTACATACCTAAACATATAGTATTTTGTTTTTTATTTAAATTTAAGATTAATTTTAATTTAAAGTGTGGTTTTTTCATAACATTTTGTTTGTTCTTCTCATTAACGGCAATAAAAAGCTTAAAGCTGTGCAAAGTTTTATATAATAATTAGTATTCACATTTTTCTCTTCCTATTTAAAGACTTTTCGATATGATTTCGATGTTTGTGTTGTGATTTATTTTTAAACCACGAAACCGTACGCCTGGCAGTGGTGAGGCATCTTGATGGGTGGAGGTGGGGGTGGAGGGAAAGAAACAAAAGAGGGCTCGAACGCGGCCTTCAATATTTAATGTAACATATGTACCTTTTTTTATACCCTACACCGGAAAGTGAAAGAATTCACTTTGTTCTTCCGTTTGTAACGTATTAAAGGAGGCGTGGTAGATATAGAAAAATATATCGTATAAATTCTTGATCAGCGTCCACTCCTGAGTTGATTTAGCTCTGTCCGTCCATCTGTCTGCATCAATGTTGTTGATATCTATGAAATGGAGCCAATAAGAGCAATGTCACGCCTACTTTGTAACTAACTATTAATACATCCGATATGAGAGCTTAATATTTAAAAAGTTGCAATGCAGCAGAGCGCATCGGCCCAAAAAATGGGTGTGATCTACCCACTGACGACAACAACTGAAAATTTATTCTACGGATATGTAGGGTATCTGAGCTTCGGTCATGCAGAAGTTACCACTCATGTTTTATTTTATTTATTTTGTTTTTAGTATAATTTTCTTAGTCTGGAGATTTTTAAACTTATTGTAGTTTAAAGATTCCATTAAGTTATGGGAAGAGGTCTACGATGGAACGGGGAAAGAAGAAGGAGGTTTTCAATCACACTGATTTCAGCATAAATTCCATTTATCTTGTTATTGTTTCTTTCTTTCTTTTGTTTACTTATTTTTGGCAGACAATCAAAGCGAGAGACAAGCAATGAAAGTTCATTGATTGCTCTAATTAAGCATAATTGTTGGCTGGCTGGCAATTCTGCGTTCTCGTCTTCTTCTTCTTCTAAAAACGTCTGCTCAACGCGAATACGTTTTCTGTGAACTCTCACAAGAATTTTAGAAATTTAAAAATCGCATTCGTAGTTTTTTGTGTCTGTAAAATTGTTATTCCTGAGTTTAAATTTAAAAATTATCAATTTTCAGATAAACAAGATAAGGAAAAAATTAACTACTAATAATGAGAAAATTATGTTTAAATCAATTCAATTACGTTTCTTGACGAAATTCAAATCATTCAATCGTTATTGAGTGATCCTCATTATTTTGAAACAAATAAATAAGCAATTTTCATTAATAATTGTTCATTTAACATAAAATTTGTTATTTCAAATATTTCAAACATTTTTTCACTTCTCGTTCTTATAAAATTGATTTTTTCACTCTTAAACAATATTGTATGTATACAATATTTATAAAGAAAGCTCAGTTTTAAGATTTATTTTATAACTTCCTTTATTTTCATACTTTGTCCCCCCCACCCCTTCCAACTTTGCCTAAACCAACAATCAAACAGCACCCTTGTCTTCTGTCACTTTCCCACGCTTTTAAATCTCCAATGCAACTTTCCAACCTCATCGACTCTCATCAACCTTCATTCAGCTACGTTGCTCTCCTTTTTTAATTTTTTTTTTGTTTAATTGAAACGTCTCCATGCTCCATGTCAATTCAATAAAAAACTGTTGTTCGGTTATCTTCCCTTCTTCTTCTTAATATTATTGTTGTTGTAAGCCTTCCCAGTGGACACATACCCGTATATATGTGTCCAAACGGCAACCCTGATTCCTAGTCCAGTTCCACTTCATTGTGCTGAGTTGAGCTGTGCTTCACTTTTATGTTTTATTTTTTCCAATTCATGGCTGTGCGTTCTATAATAAACAACAACAATAACAAAAAACAAAAACAACAGCTACTCCGCGCTGTTAACGGCAGCAGCAACCAACCAACAACTTTAGCTCTTTAGCAGCAGGTTCGTTGCGGCTTTCAATTTCATTTCGCATTCAGTTGTTGCTTGTGCTTCAGAGTGATTAAAATACGCGCGGCTTGCGTTCATTTAGTGTTATTGACGCCGGTAAAAATCGGCTAACAAAAGAAACGTCTTCTTGCAAAAAAAAAAAAACAACCGGAAGCGCAATCTTCCAAAAAAATACGGAAATTCAAAAAAAAAAAAACAAAAAAATACTTTTTTTTTCTAAGTTGCGTTTTTTTGATTAATACGTAAAAAATCGATTGATTGTTTTTTTTCACACCAATTAATTGATGTTGGTTTTCTTTCACCTGCAAAAAAATTGCTTTTAATGTATTTTATTTCTTCTTCTGCTGTTTTTTATATCTGTATATTTTTATATCGTTATTTATAATCTACAAGAAAGTGGGGGAAAATACATTTATAAAAAACACAAACGCGGCAAATAATTTATGTAGTGTAAATATGAAAGATCGACAAAATTTTGTTTACAGAAACAAAAACATTCATGAATTCTCCAATTATTATTTATTACTTTAAATCTGATTATTCTGCATGTATTCCATTTCATTTGTTTTTGTTGTGTTTATATTGTTTCTTTGTTTGCTCTTCTTGTATTGCATTGTATATAAATTCTATTAATTTTTGTAATTGTGACTCTAATTGTATTTTAAGTGCTCTTTTTTTCTAAACTACATAGTTTTATCATATAACAATAACAATTTTATCACACACAGTACATTGCTGTTGTTGTTGTTGTTGTTGTTGCCGTCGGCGGCTTGTTTTTCTGTTTAATCGGCAAAAAACTCATTTTACACACTTTTTGATTCTCATTATTCTCGTATATCACAAAAAACGAATGTATATCATCTGTGAAGTGCTTTCAAATATTTACTCTGTCGTGTTTAGTTAGCTGCATGTCATATGAGTTGTTGTTGCTGTTCTGTGTTCTTCGACACACTTTTTTTAAACTGAAATTAAAAACTTGTAACTTGTTCAACTGAAAAGCAACAAAAAATCACATACAAAACCTTCTATTGTCCTTGAAATACTTCAAAATTGTTGTTCTTGAAAATATTAGAAGTTTTTTGTAAATATCTAGTATTAATGACGGTTCTGTTGTTGTGTTTGCTGTTGTTTTTATCGGTTTCTATCATTCTAAATACACATTAAATCTAAATATCATTAAATAAAAGAAAAGTTGAGTTGCGTTGAGAAAAGTTAAAATTGAATATGAAATTTTTTAAAAACTAGAAAAATTCCAATAAATATTGAAATGAAAAATTTTTAAAACATTTCGAATTCAAAAGAAGATACGAATTTCCATTAAATTACTAAATAAATAAACAAATTCATGTTAAATAAACACTAAACTGTTAAAATCAAATGTTAATCATACGCCAGAGTGTACTCTGTGGGTTTTTTCTTTTCTTTTATACTGTACAGCAAACAGTTTTCTTTCTAAGATTTTACTCTTTTAAAGCTTTCACTATAAAATTTCATTTCATAGTGTTTTTCAATGCAATACACGATTATGTTGTATTTCAATAGGTTTACGTTCTTATTATGTCTTGTGTTATGTGAGGCACGTTTTTTCCATTTCTTTTTGTAACCGTAACGTTTTTCCTCCATCTTTGATTTCATCATTTGGCTGAGATTTGAAGAAACTTTGAATTCATTCCATTTCTGGCTTGTGTAACTTTTATTATGATCATAAATTGTGTCATAACTGCAACAATACTTAAAACTCAACTTGGAAACAATGTCGAGGCTTATGATTACTTAATTGAGAGCACTAAAGAGTAGTTTAATTATGTACGAATTGCATCATGAATTAGAATCAGAATCAGTGTCGTAGAGAGCGTTACGGTCCCATATACGCTATTTTTTATGTTTTTTCTTCTAAACACCCACTCGGAACAATAATATTAAAATAGTATAGTATTAGATTTTGTGATAAAAAAAAAGTCAAGTGCTCCATCGAGTTGGGGAATGAATTTATGACCATTCAATCAATCAATCATATCGATTTGAATATTAAATAAACAATAAAGTGCTTCTTTATGATTTATTGCTTTCAATTTCCTGCTATCGCAATTAATAATAATCGATATAAATAAATACGTGATTTTTTCTCATTGACTTGACGTGGATTGTGAATTATGAAGTTAATGAAATTATAATTAATACCACTGAAGAACTTTAAAACAAGAAACTTTTCATATATTTTATTATAATAATTCAGAGCGAAAAATAAGTTTTCTAGATAATCAACAAACTACTTCATTTAATGTTGATTTAGTCTGTTCTGCTCGCTGTTTTCATTTGTAATCAAATATAAAAAACACAACTAAAGCATTTTCAAAGCAGAGAAGTCGAAAGAAATAAGAAACTTGTTGCTTCTGTTATTTTATCGTCTAATAATATGTATTAATGTCAAATGTGTTAGCGTAACTGTGTTCCAACTGTTGTTATAACTGTAAAATACTTACTTATGTTTAATTTATTGACATTTAAATATCTAGTGACATTTAAAAGCTGTTTCTCGGTGTATTTTTTTACTTGTGAGTCTTCCTTCGATTTATACAAAGTATTCAAAATGAAACATTTAGAAATAAAAAAACAAAAAACACTAAAAAACCAAACAAAAAAAAAAAAATTAAAAGTATTTATAACTCAATCATATATACTTTAATTTTTGTAAAAATTAAGCTTTTAGAGTCTATTGGTGTAAATAAACCTCATTTAAAAATAAATGATATTTTTCAAAATTATATTTTTACAGCATTACTTAAAAATTTCCTTACATAACTTTTCCTTGCTTATCTTACAGAAATATTCTTTGTTATATTTTGTTTATCTTTGTTTTTGTTTCTGTTGTTGTTGATTTGTATTAATTATTAATTTGTTCTTCATGGTTGAAATACTATTTATTAAAACTTTTTCGTAGCTAATTTTCAGGTAACGAAATTCTTTGTGTTTCTTCATTTTTCTTAGTTGTTGTTTTTATAAATTTTTTAATTTTTTTTCGTTGTTGTACTTTAATAATGACAATCATAATGTCAATAATGTGACGCAATTCAAAATGCAATCTTTAAAAACTTGCTTCTACTCTTCGAAGCACATAAAAATAAAAACCAATCATTTGATTGGGAAAAAAAACGTTTTTCGATTAAAAGATTGTTCATTAAAATGTATTTAATTAATTATGATAGAAGCTGTTAAATTAAATTCTTAATTTATTGACTACAGCTGAAGTGTGTTGGGTTTTATTATTATTAAGTTTGTTTTGATTTGGTTTTTTTTTTTTTCTTATAGTTTTTATACTTTTTTGGACTTTTATTTTGCATTTTTGTACTTTTTGTTTGCTTCTTGTACGTCTTTTGTGCTTCCTTTGGATGTTTCTACGATTAGATTGTTTATTCTTCAACTTTATTCTTTATTGTAGTTTAATAACCAGCTTTAGTAAATTTAATAGCAAAAATCCATCCAATAAAAAGATTAAAATTTGGAATTCCCCTTCGTAAAGATTATTTTTATTTCATTCAAAGGAAAACGAATTGAACTGGATTTTTCTAAAGATAAAAACAGTTCCCTCTACTACAGATAATGTGTTTATTATAAATTTTTGTTGTTTTTCGTATTTAATTTGATCTCAAAATCATGAAATGCACTTAAAGCAAAACTACTGTTTTGACAGCTAGGTAAATATGTATGAGTGTGTGTATGTTTCATTCATTATTTTAAAAAAAAATTAAATAATACAATACAATTGAATTCAGAATCCTTCAATCAGCATTTTTTCCATTCTTTTACATTACTTGGAACCTTTTGATATGATTTTCTTTTGAATTTTTTCAATTGATTTCCTTATATTATTTTTGGTTTTTTTTAATTTTTTATTTTCCCTTATTTCTTTGTTGCAATTCATCGTCATCATTATCATCATCGATATTATCTGTTCAACCTGTCAACATTTAAAATGATTCACTTTTATTATGAATGTTAAATCTTAATTAAATATCTTTCTTCAATTAAAAAAGAGTAATTTTAAAGGTTCTTTTTTATTTTTTAATGGTGTAAATATTAAATTGAATGCAATTAAAATAGTAACCACAAAAAAAAGAAAAAAAATTATTATACACGCCACAGAAATCTCAACAACAACAATTTAATAGTATTTTTGCAAAGTCATCAGTTTTTCTTAATGATCACAAGTAGAGTTTATATCATAGTTTTTTATTTATTTTTTATTTAGTTTTAAATTTACTATTATTCTCCCTTCTCTTTCTCTACCCTTGTCTCACTGTCTTCCTTCTGTTTCACTTTCTTTCTATTGCTATCTCTCTCTATTGCTTTGTTTCCATATCTAAAGCTATCAGTCATTAATACGATATAACTTAGGTTTAGCCTAACAAAAACACAACAAGAAAAACAACAAAGAACTCGGTTTTTTAACTCTTTAGAATCTACTAACTAGAATAGATAACAAACAAAGCGTTCGCCCGACAAAAACATGAACTACAAAAACTAGAACTAATAAAAGAATGTCAAGAAAACGAAGACAAACAACAACAATAGTAATAATAATAAAAACTACAACTATTACACTAGGTAACACAAAGTTATTGACCTATAAACGACACCATAAAAATTATAACAATTTTTAGACAGCAACAGCTATTTCTAGATCATTGCAACAAAAAAGTAGTATAAAAGAAACATACAAGAAATAAATCAATAGTTACTATTATACAATATAATAGTTATTATATAGTTATAATAGTTAATTATAAGATATATCAAAATTACTATCAAGGTAACGAACGAAGAAGAGCAGAAAAAAGAACTAAAAGATTATATAAAATACTCATAATCCTTGTACAATCCTCTGTCTCTATCTCTCTCCTGCTTTAAGAATTTAATCAAATTCTACAAAACGAAATTCTCTCTATATACAATTTTGTTAGCAACATTTTATAAAGAAATATAAATAAAATCAGAATATAAGTTAAATAAATAAAATACACATTACATAAATAAACAAACTTAAAAACATTGAATAAACATTCCATCCAAAGCAAACCAAATATAATTTAAGCCAAAAAGTAATTGAAATCATTTTTTATGAGAAAAAAATACGAAAATTAACAAAGAGCTAAAAAACAATGACAATGGCAACAAATGCAACTCATCGAACATCTTCGAAAGGATACTTTTTTGGTACCGTTCTGGCGAAGACTTTCTTTGCTGCGATGATGATGATAACGATACGGATTTTTTGTTGTACAGGTGAGTGTTTATTTTATATTATTTAAAGTGTATATAAAAGTATGAAAATGTATTTTTTTAGCTTCATACCAAACACTTGCTCAAGCAACAGCAAAAGAGGATCGAGGATCTTTTAGACTGAGCGTCTCCGAACATGATGTAATAGTATTGATTAATGAAAGCACCACATTTGATATTCTATTAAGGTAGGTACCGAAGTACTGGCCAACCACCACCCTGAAGCCCTAATCTAGTCTTGTCCCTTGTTTAGAACTGAATAAATAATATATTTTATGTTCCTCCCCATGTTCCATCATCAACGCGCAGTGGACAACTCGATGAAGATGTCAACGTTAGCCTTATTAAACAACATGAAAATCTCGTCGCACTGGATCCATCTACATTTCAATTGTATGCCGTAAACCATCCTCACAACCAAACCATCAGTGTACATGGTCAACATCCGGGTCATTTGGAGGTGACAGCTTCCAGTATACCGAATAATACGTTGATGTAAGTTTTGTGTGCAGAGATAACAATGGTATTTATCAATAATTTTCACATTCATGAACTATACTTTGACATAACTAAACAATCAAAGGTCAACAATCAATCAATCAACAATCAAATTTAAAGTTAAATTTAATTTTATAGAATAGTGTTATTTTAGTATTTTGCCAAAAGTTACTTAAACTGTTCTATGTTATCATTCCAATATCTATAGATCTTAAAACGTCTGTATGCTTATTCTTCAACCCCATAAATAAAGTTTCAGTGTTTCTAGATTAGATGTTTTCATAGTTTTTAGCAGACATTGATTCATATTAGAGAATAAGTAATAGAAATACCATGGAAATAAATATTGATAAAGTATTGATGACTGAACACTTGTTCGACGATATAAATAAATAGTAGAGTACAGAGTATAGTAAAGATATGTGTATATTATAGATGTATAAAGATTTATACTAGACGAAATTTGGATTTAGAAGAAGAGTTTCGATGCATATACATATGTAAGTAATAGTAACGTAAATCATAATCAGAAAGTACGTAAATTTGATATAAAGGTTAACGATTAAAAGCAACTTTACAAATTCGAAGATAATTAAATAATTATGAAAGGCTAGAGATAGTATCTATTATAAAATCGGGGGTAAATGCACATAATTAACGATAATGATTAGCATTGAATCAATTCTATCACGTTGAAAAATTAGAACTAAATAATTACAACAAGTTGTGTACATATATTAATCTTGCTTCTTCTCTTTTCCTCCTTTTAGCACTGCGAACGTTTTCGTTCGCATTACAGTTGCCAATTCAGGGATCATCATTTATACATCACTGATATTTGGTTGGATTTATTTCGTAGCCTGGTCGATATCCTTCTATCCTCAAATTTATATCAATTTCAAACGCAAATCTGTGGTGGGTTTAAATTTTGATTTCGTCATATTGAACATCGTGGGCTTTGCACTATACAGTGTATTCAACAGTGGCCTCTATTGGATACCCGAATTACAAGCCGAATATGCGAATCGTCATCCGCGCGGCTTAAATCCGGTCATGCTCAATGATGTCTTCTTCTCGTTGCATGCCATGTTTGCTATGTTGGTCACCGTAGCACAATGCTTAATGTATGAAGTAAGTAAGCAACCGTAGAGTCGTATTTGTTTCGTTATTGTTATTACAATAGTATTATTATTCTGATTTATCATTTATTTTATATTCTTTTCTCTTTAACAGCGCGCCGATCAACGTATTTCAATGGTTGCTTGCGGTTTGTTGGGTCTCTTTGGGGTATTCATTTTGATATCGATTGGTTTGGCAGCCACAAGTGTTATCCACTGGTTAGACTTCTTGTACTTTTGCAGTTATGTGAAACTGACGATCACCATTATTAAATATGTGCCACAGGTAAAATTGAAAGCAAATTGATAGCTTATATTAACGTTTAGAAATTGCTCGGTAATTTTTCAGGCTCTGATGAACTATCGTCGGAAGAGCACAATGGGTTGGAGTATCGGGAACATTTTGTTGGACTTTACGGGCGGTATGCTGAGCATGTTGCAGATGATTCTCAATGCTTATAACTATGGTTTGCTATTGAAATCTACTAATTTACATTAAATATCAAATACAACCACAACAAAGAATATTGTAAATTGTATTTCATTTCTATGCCATTCCACAACGTCAGATGATTGGATATCAATTTTTGGAGATCCGACAAAATTTGGACTGGGTCTTTTCTCGGTGCTCTTCGACATCTTCTTTATGCTGCAACATTATGTCTTTTATAGGTATGTTTTGAGCTGTTGGTTTTGTCACCTTGTTGACCAACATTTTTTAATAGATTTTAAATGCTTGCTTCTGCTTTGTAGCCTTATAGTTTTTTTTTCTTTTTACAACATTTATTTATTTATTCGTTTCATCTTTTTTTTAATAATTTTTTTTTCTTATTCATACATCAGCCATTTTTATTTCATTTTGAATATTTTTATTTTTCCAAGCTTTTTGCTTATCTATGTAGTATCTAGTATTTTCTTACTTATTTTATTGTTTAAAATGTGCATCACAACTTATTTTAGTTTCTATGTAGTTCTAATCTTCACATCGTTCAACAGTGTTCACTATATTGAACGAAATAATCTCTTGCACTTTGTTGTTGTTTTTTGGTGTTTTTTTCACCTAACGTTTTCAGGCACTCACCATCTGAGCTTTCAATTTCAAATACGACAACCGTCGAAGATTTAACCTCATCCGAGACACAGACCATCGAACGGGATGAGCATCAAAAAGACGTTTGAAAAAACGCCGGTTTAGAAGTTTTAGTTTTAATATATAACTTATATAGTTCGTGAACTAAAAGAACTAAAAGAAAACAATTGTAATTTTGTTTCCGTAAGCTTTTAAGAACTTACAATTTTTTATCAATGTATTTTAATTATGAAAATAAGTTTCACAAATCTGTGTTCTGTGTTAAGCACGAATTTTTTATGATAAATAAATTTAATAAATTAATGAAACATTTT